>CM027881.1:27283305-29683305 GCA_016097615.1 Eucalyptus dawsonii | reverse complement strand
TTTTTGGTAATTGTGAAATAAAGAGTTATAAATTTGAAAGATCTAGAGTTAGGAAAAATAAAATTAAGAAGAGACATGAGCTAAATTTAGCATAAGTTGATTATTCATCTATCTTGCTCATTTTTCAATTGAGAGTTGTAGAGTGAGTAGCTCAAGAAGTGGCTTCATCAATTGATATCAAAAAATTATCATGGTGGGTCACTCTTTCCGTCTGTTTGAATAACGCATTGAGGGAAATATAACTTGCAACAAATCAAAACCTAGCATATAATTGAATCGTCTAGGCCACTTCTCAAATTGATTCAAACTTAGCACTCACCCATAAAGAAGATCACCTCTAGATCTGTCAAATAAGTGAATTGAATCGGGTCATAAATGACATGACCTAAACCAACACATTTAACCTATTTATGACTCATTTATTATAATGCAAAATTCTTGACTTATACTTGACTCATTTAACTAAACTTAAGAAAGCTTAGTTTTTATGATTTTTTTAAAAAATGGCATTACTAAAATACTTTCATGCAATACAAATCTAGTGGATACTTTTTATAATTTTTATAAATTACAGTTTTTTCTAATTTTTACCTAAAATCTGAAATATATTAGAAAATATTTTCCATAATTTGGTATGACAAATATGATTGATTTTTCCTTCATGCACTCCTTTTAATATTTTTCACTTTTCTATTTAAAAAGTCGAATTTATTTTTATTTTTAAAATCGAATTTTAATTTAAATTATAGGATTTTTATTTTTATTTTTTTAAATTTGATTTTTATTTTTGATTTTTGATTTGTCCTTCTTCTTCGGCTAATTGCCAACCATGACGATGGCCGTGACTAGCCATAGGTGAGCTTGAGCTTGCCTGAGGCCAGCAAGCTTGTCCCTCGCCTGGCCAATCGCTGGTCATTGCCATGTCGACCATTGGTTGAAGATGGAAGAAGAAAGAAGAAAAAAGGAAAGAATATAAAATAAAAAAGGAAATATAAAAAATAATTATAATGTCAATTTAAAAAAAAAACATTTTTATAAGGCGAAAGAGGGAAAGAGAGTATGTGAGCTTTGGGTTGGAAATGGGTTCTAAGTTCAACCTATTTAGACCCATTTATTCTAGGTTTTCAATTTTTAAACTCATTTAAGTAGTCTCTTTAATATTTAAATGACTCATTTATGGCCAATTTATGTTTTAAATAGGATTTAAGACCTATTTTGACAAGTCTGGTCACATATCGAGTTGACTATCTATGATTTTTTTTTTAGACAAGTTTAGTCTACCACCTAGCGATTTCTATCAAACCTTGCTTAAAGGTTCATTGATGTGTAGTGTTTGTAAAATTCTAGACATAAGTGAATTATCAAATAAGTAATATAATGATGATAAAAGAATATGATCCCATAGATATTGACGAATAACAAACCAATTAAATATTAAAAACGGATTAATTGTAAAATTTATCTAACATATCAAAATAGAATTGAGAATAAATTAAAATTAAAATTCTGAAAAAGAAAAATTTGGAAATTAAATGTAGTAAATCAATTAAATAAATACGTTAAAGCATCCAATTTCACCATAACCACTATATATGAATTTCAAATCATTACACGTACAAAAACGATATAAAACATATGATAGCGGAATTTTTTAATCTATTTACTAACATATATCAAACTTACTCAATTTATCAATACACTATATCTCTTTATGAATTTTAAAAAAACATAAACATAAATGTTTTAAAATCTATGAATATTCTAGGCTTATAATGAGTCTTTTGAACACCTTATCATCGAAAGCTATGCAAATAATGTGGTATATCTCTATCCACATTTAATTTATGATTAGATATTATAATTGTATATTATCGCTTCTCAGTCTCAAACATGCATATCGGATTATTCAAGTGATGATCAGTTACTCAAAAGCATTAAGCACAATAATATATGATTCACATGAATGAAATCATTTGTTTGCATAAAATCATGAAATTCATATCATTATGATCAAATTATATTGTAGCCCTAACAAAAGAAAATTAGAATATAGTATAAGAAGAAACAAAAATATCTATTAGACCAAACATCTTGAATCGAAGAAGGAGAATTCTATCACAACTTTGTCTTCTCTTCAAAAATACTTGAATAACTCCTAGAACAATGAAAAACCATTTGAAAATAAAAAAACTCGTTGTCCTTTCAAACTCTCAACATTATCATATTTATAGGATACATTTAAGAATCCTAACATAAGGGAATTGCTTATTTTCCGCATAAAATTAGGGAATAAATCATAGAATACTTGATTTGGTACCCATATTTCTACGCCTTTTGATTTGAATTCCTAAGTCACAAAATTTTCCTTTCCTTCTTTTTGCCATTTTTTCCTTATTTTCTCAATATCTCATTATTCTGCTTAAATAAGGAAGATTTGGATACATAGAAGGAAATCTAAATATTTTCTAATGAATATTGCATTATAAAATACCATATTTGTTGAAATAACTCTATTGTTATAGAGTTATCAAACCCCCAAACTTAAAATTTTGCTAGTTCTCAAACAAAAGCAAGATATAACATATACTCAAGCTAACAACCTCCTCCATGACATTTTTCCATAATTGCTCAAATTTACAATTCAAACAAAAACACAAATTTCATCTAAATGTTGAAAATGATTTATAAGTGAAGACCAATTATAACTATGTAATCCAAGTGTGTGTGTGTGTGTGTGTGTGTGTGTATAAATTCACATTGATATGCAACCTCTAAAAAATTCTCTATAATAATGACCAAATCTCATATGTTTGTTTTTCATTCATCTATCCACTAATGTAAGCTAATTATCTAACCAAAAATCAATAGGACTTTTCTTGGTTAGTAATGTAAGGATGGGCTAAAGGTAAGATAATGGTAATTTTAAGCTCAAATCACCCATCAACACGTTGATTTCTAATATCTAATTAAAGCCAATGTTGTTGTCTCCAATTTCACTCATTCTCTTTCCATGATTGCATATCATCATTCCCTTTCTTCTTCTTCTTCTTCTTCTTCTTCTTCTTCTTCTTCTTCTTTATTCATTAATCTTTTTTTTTCCTTAATTGCTTTACAGTAGAGTTTATCCCAAAGTCCATCTTGATATAACATGAAAATTCCCAACCCATTGAGTATCCAAAAGGCTCACTCAATTGAAAGTTGGATAATGAACCATAAAAGCAATTTTTTTTCCTTTTTTAATGATACACCCTAAAGAACCATAACAATCAATTTTTTTTTCTTATGCTCTATCCTTCCTCCCAAATTGCTATAAGCTTTTATCCAGGAAAAATAATCATGTTCATGGGGGCATAAGACAATGATATAATTTGATAAAAGCTAGGCTAAACATATATTGGTGTCAATGAAAAATTGGATAATAATTAAGGCTCAACGGGGTGACTAGGAATAAATAAACAAGGTTGGCTTGCAAGGCTTAATTGATCCAAACATTGCCTAAATTATTTTCTCAGTTAGATGAAATCTAGGATTTCACCTCAAGAGAAAATCAAATAAATCTTAAGATTTGGATGAGATTTAAGAAAATCACATACTTCACATAAATGTTCTCTAGGTTTACACACTATTAAAAAAAATGAAGGACTTTCAATGCTTAGTAAGTAGATCAACATAATCAGAATCAAAATTAATTCACATATCAGTTGCAAGTTCGAACAAAATTTAAATTTTCCTAATAATTGCAAAAATTCTGAACAATGAATGCAATCATGATAAAAAAAAAAAAAAAGATTTAGCAAAAATTTTGTCTCCCCCCAAACTTGAATGAAGCATTGTCCTCAATGTGAAAAAGAAAAATAGGGAAAAGAAAAACCCCTTTGTTGCAAAATGTGTCCATGGATGGCCTTAATGACTAAGCTCTATGTGGTCTCTCAATAAAGAAATTAACCCAGATAAAATAGAGAAAATTTAATCTTTTTTTTTTCCTTTGCAAAATGTAAACTTAAAAATAAATGAAGAAACATAATGAAAATCCTTGGGTTGCTCTCAAGAAGCACTTACTTTATAGTTTTTAGTCAAACTATCTTAGATACTGCTATTTTGGAGGATGAAGTTCAATGGTAATCCTCCGCTTCTTGTAACCACCTTTAAAACAAGGCTTCAAATACTTCTAAGGTTGGATAGTGGGCTTATATTGTTGTTTCATCAAAATTTTGTACATGCAAAGTGAAGGGTTAATTATCTTGATATCAGTTATTTTTCATCCAATTGCACCCTTATGTTCTCTCAATACTTTGAGCAATTTCTCATCCATCAAATCTATTAAAGAAGATATAATTACTGGAAAATAAGAAACTCCACTTAAATAAGCATACTTCAAATGAGAAGGTAAGGGTTTGAGTTCAAGAATTGGAGGCTCTTTAATTGATGGTTTAGGCTTTGTTGTGTGTTGTCTCAACTCCACAATTTCTTTGTCCCTTGGTCGAACCAGACATGCTTCAAGTGAGTCGTTAAAAATGTTTTTTTTGAAAAACCTTGTTCACCAACTTGTCAATTATCTAAACTCTAAAATAAGAATTATCATCAGATGTAAAATATATTCTTGAAAAATCTTGTTCACTAACTTGTCAACTGTTTCAACTCTAAAACAAGAATTATTATCAAATATCATTGCTTCTAAAAACATTAAAGGAAACAAGATTATCTTGAACTCTAAGAGTAAACTTCTCTTGTTGTATATCAATAAAAGTTCTTCCTGTTGCTAGAAAAGGTTGACCTAAGATAAGTGGTGCCTCAAAATCTTCCTCCATATCAAGAACTATGAAATCTAGGGGAAAGACAAACTTATCAACCTTTACCAATACATCTTCCACAATAACTCTCAGATATTTAATTGATTGATTGGCTAATTGAAACGACACCGTGTTGCTTTTACCTTGCACAGTCCTAATTTCTTGAAAATTGAAAAAAAGGACATTAAATTAATGCTCACACCTAAATCACGCAACGCCTTTTTCATAGTAAGAATTCCTAATAGTGCAAAGAATAGTAAAATTTCTTGGATCTTTTACCTTTAGAGGTAATTTGTTTTGTAGGATAGCTGAACACTCCTCATTCAACTTCACAATTTCATAATCCTTCAGTTTCCTTTTGTTTGCCAAAATCTCCTTAAATTTTTTGCATGACTAGGGATCTATGTTAAGACATCTGCAAAAGGAATGTTAATGTGCAATTTTTAAAAAAAAAAAATATATCAAGAAATTTAGTGAATTGCTTATCTATTTTCTACCGTTGAAGTCGCTAAGGGAATGGAACTAGCGGCACATATGGGTTTGGATTATTTAGAAAAAAGTTTGATCATGTTTGTCTCCTTTTACTATTTATTGATCTCATCTTCATTGTCTCTAAAAATATCTTGTTTGGCATCTTATTCTCCCACTTGTTTACCACTTTTAAAAATTATTACCTTTATGTTTTCAATTGGATTTTTCTCTATGTTGTTAGGCAAAGAACCTTGTTGTCTCCTTGACATCATGTTTGCTAACCAACCCACTTGCATCTCCATATTTCTGATTAAAGCCTCCTGGTTTTGAGATTTCACATTCGTGCTCTTAATGAAGTCATAAGTAGTGTTAGCAAGTTGGTGACTATATCTTTCATATTTGACTTTGTCACTTTTTATTGTTTGAATCCCGGTGATAGTCTCATCACATTCTAATTATTTCATGAAAAATTTGGATGATTGCGCCATCCCAAATTGTACATGTCGAAGTATGAATTATTCAGTGGCTCGTTAAAATTCCCAACAAAGTTAGCATTTGCATTAGGTTTTGAAAAATGGTTACCTACCCATTATTCTACACTAACATGTCCTCTACTACAAAAATTACATGTCAAATTCTAAATGGCCAAAACATTCATGTTATCTATATTTTTGTCGAGTGCTTCAAATTGTGCAATAATTGCAGTGAAAGCATCCATTTCATGAACTCTACTAGCTTTTCTCATTGGTAGCCTCTTAATAGGTCACTGATGTCTATTGTATGCCATATCCTCTAATACATTGTAGGTCTTTTGTTTTTTTTTTTTTTATTAGGGATAAGTGTTCCAGAAGTCTTACAACTTGTCACGAAAATGCATTTCAGTCCTAAAATTTGCAAAAAGTGCATTTAAGTCTAAAACTTGTCGAATTGTTTCAAACGAGTCCTAAGATCGATGCCGTTAACCTTTTCCGTTAAAAATGCTAACGTGGCATTTTAAATAATTTTTTATTTTCTAGGTGTATTTTTTAATTATTTTTTATACATTTTTTTTTTTTAAAGAAAATTAGATTTAAAAACTAAAAAATTAAATTTATTCTTATCTTATTTTCAACAAAAACTAAAAAGAAAAGTCAAAAATTTTATTTTTAAAATTGTTAAAAAAAAATCAGCGTGGCTCCTCTCCCCCGTCCCCGCCGCCCATTGCTGGAGGGGCCGAGCGATGGTTGCCGGCCTTGGGCAGGGCTGGCCGGGCCTCGCCAGCCCTAGGGAAGGGCCGGCGACTGTTGCCCGGCCCCTCCGGCGATGGGCAATGGGGCGAGGGAGAGGAGCCGCTGTTTTTTTTTTTTTTTAATAAATATTTTAACTATTTTAAAATTTTTTGGTGAAAATAATATAAAATGAATAAATTTGATTTTTTAGTTTTTAAATCTAATTTTTAAAAAATAATTAAAAAATTCACGTGAAAAATAAAAAAATTATTTAAAATGCCACGTTAGCATTTTTAACGGAAAATGCTAATGATGTCGATCTTAGGACTCGTTTGAAACAATTCGACAAGTTTTAGGACTTAAATACACATTTTGCAGGTTTTAGGACTGAAATGCATTTTCGTGACAAGTTGTAGGACTTCTAAAACAATTATCCTTTTTATTATTTATAATTCTCCTTACAGCTGCATCAATCATAGATTGGAGATTTGTATTAAACCCATTATAAAAAGTTCCTGCATCCATACGGGTAATCCATGATGTAAGCATCTCCTAAGAAACTTCTTGAATCTTTCTCATGCTTCATACAATGATTCATTATCCATTTGCATAATATTAGTAATATCGTTACACATCTTATCGTTACACATCTTTGCAAACTTTGCAAATGGAAAAAGAAATTTTCTGAGCCATATCATTCCATGTAGTGATCGATTTTATAGGAAGAGAAGAGAGCCAACTCTTAGCTTTGTATATAAGAAAGAATGGAAATAATCTCAATCTAATCGCATAATCTATAACTCCATTATCTTTAATCGTGCCAAAATTTTTAAGAAAAGCATTGATGTGAGAGTTTGGATTATCACTTGATAGCCTACTAAATTGCACTGATTGTTGAAGCATCTAAATAAGTGATGGCTTAATCTCAAAGTTGTTTGCTTGAATTATAGGTCTCCTGATGCTTGATGTGGTGCCCTAAACTCTCGACACAACATAATCTCTTAAGAGTCTACATGGATTTTTCATTCTCATCATCTTCCACCATTTTCTTAGCATGATTTCTATGTGCTCTTAGTCGCCTTCTAAATGCGTGTTGAATTTTTGGAAAGAATTAAAAAACCTCTAAAGCATTGAGCACCTCCTATGTGACTGATCACAATTACATATCCAACCCCTCCCCCCCCCCCCCAAAAAAAAAAAAAAAAAAACAAAAAACAAAAGCCTTCAATAAGTTATAACAAAAGAACCCAATTCATATACCAACACATTCTAACTAATATTATGCAAAAAGAGTTAAAAGAATTACTTTTCCAACTAAAAAAGAGCAGACCTAACAAATTCTTTTTTTACTTATAACATAGATACTTCAAATGTGAATTGTGTGTTCAAGTAACCCAATTCTAGAATTCACCAAAGATATAAGATTGCATGGTTGATACACAACAAGATTGGATACTTCTTTACCAGCAGACGCGACTGAGAAACAGAAGATGCAAAAAGAGAAAGAGAGTACTTACATAATCAAGCTTAGTCTACATTCAATTCAACATATGATTGTGATCCTGATACTTTGAAAAATTTCAAAGAGCACTTTGTTAACTCTATGATAACTTTTTTCGACAAAAAGAAAAAAAAAACTTTATGATAATAGGTATGGGAAAAGAAAAAAAATTATATATTCAATTCCTTAATAATTTAGACCAAAAAAAGAAAGAATATCCTTAATAATGACTTCTTTTTTTTTTTTTTTTTTTGATTTATTTAATATTACTATCCATGAAATAATTTTTATTTAACATGAGCTTCCTGATATCTTTTTAAAAATAACATAAAATTACATAAATAGAAACAAAAGATCATTTTTAAATCAAAGAAATTGATAAGAACACATAATAAAAAGTTGAAATTGTACACATATATAGAAACGGAAGATCATTTTTTTTTTCAGAATGCTTTTATAACTAAGAATTTGTTAAAAAGTTATTCATGGGAGTGATAGCATAATACAATAAATTCACGCTTTTGTCCCTAAATATAATATTGATAAAATAAGTGAAATGAGGATATTTGAGAGAAAAATGACTGATGCGCCGTCAAAATAGGAAGTATTTTTTGTTTTCTATAGCAGCATCCATTATATAGATTATATAGACTACATAGCATGGTAAAAATTAAATAAGGCATTTTATCTGAAAAGAGGGAATTCAAACCCATTTGCATCATTAAATGAAAAAGTTCAATAATTCGTTGACTATATTGCGTAAGGTTTGACCAAAAAAACAACAATTAGCTTGAGCAAAAATACTATTTTTGCTTGAGAAAATTAACCAATTTACGAAGGCCATGCGGATTCTTAAGTACTCCATTAGGTTTAAAATAAGCTATTGAAAGGTTGATCACAAATGTGGGAAAAGTTGAATCTTCGTACCCTTCAATGACTTCAAATATTACCAAAAACCACCAATAACTATTCCTTGTAAAACCTAGTATGTATAATCTTTATAATCTTTTATCACATTTGATATTTCTCAGAAAATTTGGTGATGAAATAAGTTTTGACTGTGTAGTATTTTTATGAATAGTAACTAGTAGTTTTCAATAATATTTGTATTCATTTAAGAGATATGAAGATCCAATGTTTCCCACTTTTATGATAAACCTTTCAGTAGTTTTTTTTTATAAATCTGATGGACTACTTAAGAATCCACATGGCCTTTGTAGGCGGTTGGATTGGTTAATTTTCTCGAGCAAAAGCAAGAATGGGAAGTCTTTTCTTTCTTTAGATTTGGCTTTCTGAACAAGTGTTTACTTGCATCTCTTAAAGACTAGGTCTAAATGTAACCTTCATCAGCACGGTGTGATAGTGGCTTAATGCTTGAGCTTTTTTTTTTTTTTTATTTGCTTTCGCTCTTTTTTCACAAAATTTATGTGCTTAATAAGTTTAATAGAACTCACCGGTGGGTAGCTGAGTTTGTTGGGCTTTGGGTACTTCATCGCAGGGTCCTAGGGTTGAAACTTCATAGCTGCTAATACGTCTTAAGTGGAGGGCCATGATGGTGGAGTCCTATGCTAGCTTCCTATCAGGTATTGACACTTGGTCTAAGGTGCACCGCATACTGTATGGGCCGTGGGTTGGTGATTAGCGTAAGCGAAAGTCGGGCTCGATGGATCCTAGGTCACCAAAAAAAAAAAAGTCTAATATAATAATTTAATCATTTCAGGAAAGAACCAATAAGATTATGAACGTTTGTTTTATGGAGAAGATTATTACTCTAATACTTGGTCCAATTATATCAATGAGTAAAATCAATTTTACTTATTAGCAATAAAATGGATAAAAACCTAGCTAATCTATATTAAATAGGTCAATATAAGTAATGTCATTTGTCAAGACGTCACGATCCATTTTATTAAATGAGTCATATGAGTTCAACTCGAAGTTGAAGCGATTGTTAATGGAGGTTAAGAGACTTTAAGTGAAATCGTCTGGTTTTGACAATGAAGACAACTACAGGCGCATTTCCAGCATAAAACATGAAGTTGATCTCATTGATTATGAGCTCAACTTGAACTCCGCGTGTTTATTAATCATGTCAAAAGGGGTTGACATGACTACAACAAGAACACAATTAGCATAGAGATGAGGCTTTACTTAAGGGTGCACATTACAACATTTTTGTTTCTCTATTTCTCTGTTTTTTCTGTTCCCCGAAACAGTTTTGGAACAGAAATTCATTTAATAACTCAAATTCATTTTTCTATTTCTAGAACAAATCTATATTCCAAAAATAGATTTAGTGTATAAATTAAAAGCTAAAACTTTTAACTTTTCTATTTCTAGAACAGAAACAAGAAATCAAAACTTTCCTCATTGTTCACTTTCGTCACTACCCGTCACCCACTCGCCGTCAGCTGCCGGTCACCGATTGCCAGCCGTCAAACGCTAGACACCCATCGATTGTTGGCTGTTCATCGCCCATCACTGGACGTCAAAGGCCCACCGTCGCCTGCCGGACGTTCACTGTTGACTACCCGCCACTAGCCACGAGCCACCCGCAGCCCGCCGCCGGTTGTTGGCCATCTATTGCCAATCACCATCCGTCGGACTCTGGACATTAGACACAAACTACCGGACACTAGTTGTTAGACGTCGAACACCATATTATATATATAGGTATGTATATAATTTTGAGTAAGAATTATTATCTTGGAAAAAAAAGTCTTAATTTCGAGTTTGTGATATCCCTATTCATAAGAAGATATAATTTTCAATTATTTTATTAAAATAAATATTACAATCACATATAAATCACTAATATTCATATGTTCACTTATTATTGCATAATCAAGTGCAAAGTTTATTCTTAATAATTTTATAAATATTGTTGACACCTGATTTTTAACAGACGCATCCATAAAGGTAGAAAACTGAATATTAGGATTTTTGATTGTGACAAAACCTGTTTCTTGAATAAAAGTATTATCTTTTTTTTCTTTCTTTTGTTCAATCATTGTTAAACAATTTCAATTTCTCATTCATTTCTATCGAAAACTCAAAAAGTCAAAATGTTGACTTTTTTTTTTCAACATTTTGACCAAAATATAAACTCAAGTCAAAAGATTCTAAACAATAGATAATTCTTATTATGATTTAGTATTATACTATTCTTTTTTCTTCTCTTAATTGAAGAAATAATTGGAAAATAAAACAGCAAGTACAAAAATGAGTAATAACCCCTGGGTTTATTTTCTTTGCACTAGAGATTAGAAAAGCATCCCATGTTCCCACTAGTAATATAGGGACGGCCTCTCTTTCAAAAAATCAACATACGCCCGTTGGAATGGAAGTGAAATTTCAAAGTCAAAAATCAACATAAAGTGAAATTAGTTAAAATAATTGACTTTTGATCAAACATTTGACAAAAATATTTGAAAGATAAAAAAAAAATCTACAAATTACTTCATTTTAGCTTTGATTTGACTTTAGCCTTGAAAATTTTGCAAAAATCAATTAAGAGCCTTATTTTATAAATTTTTGATTTTAGGTTCAAAACAGCCAAAAATAAATTTATTTTCATTCTAATCATAATTAGGCTTATTTCCTTTCACAATATTTGATTTGGGGACCATTACCCATTTTCTCTTTTTTTAGTTGCAAGAACGGTCGTCAAAATATGAATTGTCACTTTTAACCCTAATTAGGGGGTCCAAATCAAATTCTTCATGATTTGCAAATGGGCACTTCCATTCCACTCATTTTTGTAAAATAAGTTTGAATCGGGATCTATTTTGGGAAATTCATTGTGAAACTTTTCAATTTGAGAAATTTAGCCTTCTCAAACATAAGAAAACCAAGATAATAAATCTCAATTGAATAGATTCAAGTTGACTCATTTGAGACTAAGGTTTAATTTCAAGAATTAAAGTTCAATTTCACCATTAATTTTCAATTCAATTTTAGCATAAAAGTCATGCCATCAATTCAAAGTCAATTTGGATATAATGAGTTACCCTAGTTATGGGCAATTAACCTAATAGATGTCCCATGATATTAGTTGAATTCAATTCCGATTTGCAATTTTGAGCATGAAATTGCATGAAATTGTCCAACTTAGCCTAGAAGGTCCAATCATATGTACCCATGGTGTAGGTCCAATATTTTTCGTGTTAATCAAGTAATTAAGCCAATAGAAAATTGCCAGATTACATTTATATGATGTAATCGGCCTAATTTCTTTAAAATTGGATTGTTTTCCTCAAATTGGACAAGATTCCCTTTCGATTTAATCCTTGAGAAACTAAGTTACATAGAATTCAGAACCCAATGGACCAAACCACCCAAAAATAACTGAACTGGTCAAATCGGCTTAGATCAGTCTGACCAGGTCGACTGGCCACTGCGAAAGAGACCGATTCGGTCCTCCATCAGCTAGCTCTCATTTGATTGGCCACTAATTGTGGTTGTCCTATTGTGTGTAATTCATTTCCATACCCTTCAACTTTCCATATTTTATGAAATGCTCTTGGATTTTGTAAAATTAGAAAATTGCTCATAATTAGGCTTTAATTGTAAATTTAATTTAAACTCACATCAACACCATCCTCATGTGACATATTTTCACTTTGATTAGTCAATAATGGAATTAATTAGGCCATCCAATCAAGTTTTGTTGTCGGATCGAATCGAGGGCTAAGATTTGATCTTGAAGGGAAGTATATAAGATATTTTCCCTTCAAAACTTAAGGGGGGCCTCATTTGCATGTACCTAAATCTAGAAACATAGAAAAAAATTCTCTCTCTTAGCTCTTTCTCTCTCTCTCTCTCTCTCCCTCCCTCCCTTTCTCTCTCTCTCGTGTCCATGCGACGATCCCCATTGCCGGTGGTCTTTCGCACCATGCCACTGCCTCCGGCCTCACTTACTCTCTCTTTCTCTCTCTCTCTCTCTCTCTCTCGGTGTCGATCGGAACCATTGTTGGCTTCGATGGTTGCTGGATCCTCCCGCTCAACCTCATCTTCATTGAAGCTTGAAGACCATCGGTTGAACCAACCTTAGCTTTGACTGGTTCCTAGGGTGGTCTAATCACCGCCAGTCACCCCATAGGAGAGTCCCCAACCCTCTAGTCATCATAGCTTGATTGGAGAGCTATCGGATGAGCTCTGATGGCCATTCTTCCATCGATGATCCAAACCGAGTCCAACCGAAGCCAGTCCTCCTCAGCAACAAACCAATTGCCAATCAATGCCAAGCTATCCATTCTAATGTCCTTTGTGTCCCATTAATGATCCTCGACATCCTTTAGTCACTATGGTGCCTTGATTGTAGATTGATCAAGGTCGTTTCGTCTAAAATTGTATAAAGGTATACACCTAATCCCAAGCTCGATGAAGTGAGATCTTGTTAGGAGATCGAGGCTAGAGCTCACATCTAGGGTCTGATCGATGATGAATATGTCTATCATAGGATGTTTAGGATGATGTAGAATAGATATGGATGATTGATTATGGTTTCATGATGGTTGATTGCTTGAATGATGTTGTTCTACAATTTCGGATCCCTAATTGGACTGTCCGGATGTTTTCCTTTGAACAACTTGGTTATTGTGCTTTTTTGCACTTGATGTCTCACCATATTTGAAGATGGTTCGAATACCTTTCTAATAAGCTATAGAACACCCCGATTTGATCTCGTTTGATATGATTTTTGCCTGTCCAAAATTGAGTCTAGAATTTGTTATTTGCTTATTCTTTAGTTGATTTGTGGTTTGCATCTTTTGTTTATTTTTTGCCGATTTTTGAGTTTTGAGTTTGAAGATAGTTTCTCCATGAAAGTTGCATGAATTGCTTTGGTCATGATATCTTTTTTTTTTGAGATAAGTGTTCCAGAAGTCCTAAAACTTGTCACGAAAATGCATTTCAGTCCTAAAACTTGCAAAAATTGCAAATAAGTCCTCAAACTTGTCAAAATAGTTCAATTGAGTCCTAAAATTGACGCCGTCAGTTTTATTGACGGAAAATGCTGACGTGGCGCTAACGTAGTATTTTAAATAATTTTTTTATTTTCCAGTTGATTTTTTAATAATTTTTTATTCAAAATTTTTAAAAATTTATATTTAAAAACTAAAATTTAATTTTTAAAAACTGTTAAAAATTTTAAGAAAAAAAGGAAGAAGAGGCAGCCGCCCATCGCGGAGGGGGGCCGGCGACGGTCGTTGGCCGCCGCTCGACCAGGGCGAGGCCTCGCCGGCGACCCTTGCTAGTCCCAAGCAAGGGCCGGCGACCCTTGCCTGGCGTGGGCGAGGGCTCGTCGGCCCCAGGCGAGGGCCGACAACCCTCGCCTGACACGAGCGAGGGAGCCCAGATCTGGGCACGCTGACGCCGGCCCTCGCCTAGGGGCCGGCGTGCCCAGATCTGGGCGCCCTCACCCGCGTCAAGCGAGGGTCGCCGGCCCTCGCCTGGGGTCGGCGGGCCCTCGCCCGCGCTGGGTGAGCCTTGCCCTGGTTGGGCGGTGGCCGGCGACCGTCGCCGGCCCCTCCGGCGATGGACGGCCACTTCCTCTGCCCTTTTTTTTTTTAATAGTTTTTAAAAAATGAATTTTAGTTTTTAAATATAGATTTTTAAAACAATTGAATAAAAAATAATTTAAAGCCAGCTGGAAAATAAAAAATAATTTAAAAAGCCAGCTGGAAAATAAAAATTAATTTAAAATGCCACGTTAGTATTTTTAACGGAAAATACGATGGTGTTAGCTTTAGGACTCAATTGAACTATTTTGACAAGTTTGAGAACTTATTTGCACTTTTTGCAAGTTTTAGGACTGAAATGCATTTTCATGACAAGTTTTAGGACTTCTGGAACACTTATCCCTTTTTTTTTTCTAGATTTCTAATATATTTGATTAGGTGAATCTTCAAAAAATCGTCCTTTTGCCGATCGGCCTAGTTTGAGTCCAATGTGTGTTTGCTCTAAAATGAGGTAGTAAACATGCTAGATTGGATTTGTGTCCTTCATAAAAGTCATACAATACATCATAAGCTTTCTAAAAAAGATATAAATTGTGCTAAATGGACATCGTTAGCTAGATCAATTGCTTGTGCAAAATCATGCTTGGACTGCTACAATTTGAGACATAGAATGCCTTGTTTTGTTTTCCTATTTTCGTGTACATTTTTATGAACCAAATTATACTTCAATGTCTCTTTAAAAACGATCATGACATTGCATTCTACATGTAGGAAATTTCATGGATTTTTACCATGTCATTAGATTACTAAGAACCACCCATGTTTTATGCAATCCTTACTACAATTGTGATTGATTATGTTCTTGTGAAAATGTCTTTGATTGAGCTCCTTAAAAGCAAAATTAGTGCATGATGCCTTCTAGACATGCTTAGAATACATCACAAGCTTCGAGACAATGTATGACATGTATCATTTGAACATCATTTGCTATGTAAAAACCATTTACCAAGTTGACATGTTACTGCTCAAGTTGTTAAGCATTCTGTCATAAATGTTTCTTAATGATAGGTTACCTATTAATGCTAATGAATTTGTGTGATTTTTGTGCATCGATCTAGGGTTAGATGTCTTAATCAAACTTATTTGTTGCATTTAACCTTACATCATGTTTGAATGTCCCCATCTTCATGCATCATTTAGGTAGTTTAGTGAAGCCAATCATCATGCATCATTTTCTGTCATGTTATGAGTGATATGTGCACTTTTGCAATTGCCATCATTTGAACATGAATTTGACCTTAATTGAATTTTATGTCTCTTAGAAAGTCATAGGGCATGTCTTAAGCTTTCTAATGACACCAATTTTGTACCCTTTGCATATCATTTGACCCATTTTCTATTTCAGCATATTTTTCTCTGAAATCTGCTGTGAGTGAAATTCAGAATGCTTGTTCTGCCCTTATTGAGTCAGATCTCTTGTTATTTTTCTATGAGATTTTCAATGAGGATTCCGAGATTGAATCTCTAATAAAATTGTTTGTCTTCCTTATGACTATGTTATTGTGAAATTTCATAATTGTTATACATCATTTACTAAGATAAATTGCTGTTGACTTGCCATGATGTCTTTTTGCCCTGTTTAGTTTCTAATGCGCTACATTGAGTTCTTGGATTTTTATAAATTTATGTGTAGATTATATTGGGAAACTTCCCTCATGTAAGTTGTTCTTTGTTGTGTGCTTGATGTCCTCTAATTTTTTTAGGCCCAGTTATCCATGGTCCTATCCCAATTGCCCTTTTTGATAATTACTGTAGTGATTCCTTGCTTCAATTCCATTGTAGGTTTTTAAAAAATGTTTCATGTTGAATTGAGATTACTTGTTTTCTTGATTTTAGATCCTTGTTTTCTCAATTTCATACACAAAAATTCTTGGAAAAAAAATGACCGTACTTTCCAAACCCCTCAAATGTTGCGAAACAATTTGAAATTTCACGTTTTAATTGATTCAAACCCGATTTTCTTTCATGTGATGCCCATGTGTGAAATTTTCATTTTTAGAAATGCTAAAACCTTTCAAAACATCACAAGTTGGAAGGTGGAATTGTAAAAAAAAAAAATAGAGCTAAACACATGCTACTTGGTTACAAAGTGAAGAATGCTTAGCCGGATTTAAAATATTTTTAGTGGCTGCAAGTTTCTGCTAATTTGCAGAAGCAGATTTGCAACTATTTGTCATGTATTGCTAGTATTGTCTCACATACCATATAGATGGTTTTTAGTGATAGGGGTAAACATAGTTTAAGATTTCAAAGTAATTTATTGTTGCTCTTGGCATGCCTTTTCAACATGTTTATCGACCTCCAACCTATGTTATGGCCTTTAGGCCATTAATTTCAATGTGGAGGCAGCATAGTAAGGTATTGTTTACATAAATGAAGTTGATAAAATAACAAAGAAGGTACTTTAAATAATTCATTTTTTTCATGATATAGGGTATCTAGGGGTCATACTTATCTAAGCAAGACCAACGTGCAAGATGAGTATGTAAATACTGGTTGACATGTTTCGGGGAGGGTGCCCAACAGGCATTAATGAAAATGTGGAAGAAACTATGAGTTTTCTTTCTTTGTACTGATTCTAATTTGATCTTTCATGCTTTGGACTGATTCTAATTTGATCTTTCATGCTTTGGACTGATTCTAATATGATCTTTCATGCTTTGGAATGTCTATGAAAGAGCTCCAAAAGAACCGTCAGCTGGTTTTCTTGCATGTGTTTTTATATATTTTCTTCTTTGGTTTCAAATTATTGGATTAGTGTTTTGATTCATGTTAAGAGTTGATTTTTCTTTAGCGTGAGAGGAGGGCAACTTAGCTTGTTGATTATTTGAGAACAAAAGCTTGGAATAGGGTTCTAATTACTTTGGCCTCCTAAATTGCTTTACAATTTTGACTTGTAGGAACAATAATCAATTTTAGTTTGAAATCAGAGGGTTCTAATTCAGTGGTTTGCCATTTGATGTTA
Source organism: Eucalyptus dawsonii (assembly GCA_016097615.1). Classification (NCBI taxonomy): domain Eukaryota; kingdom Viridiplantae; phylum Streptophyta; class Magnoliopsida; order Myrtales; family Myrtaceae; genus Eucalyptus; species Eucalyptus dawsonii. The sequence goes on along the minus strand of CM027881.1, from coordinate 29,665,849 downwards.
ATCTAAGATCCTATTTGACTAAGTTGCAAGTTAATGGATGCAGTCTTTTTGTTTTATCATTTACATTTTTGGGTTTGGAATAACGTTTTTTTCTTTTTTTGGGGTCGGGGAAAACTTTTTACAGTTTTTTTCAAATTTAGCACCTCGCGCAATTGATTTTTTTTTTTAATCCATTTTTTTTTCAAAACAAATGTCAACATTAATTTTTTTTGCAAATTTTTAAAGGAAAGGGCACAATTGTTAGTTACTTATAATACTTGAATAGCCTTTTGTTTCTTGTGAAACTTACTTACATCCTTAGGCTTCAATTAACCCATAGTCCACTTATGTTTTTATCTCCAACTTGATTGTGTCCATAATATTCGGAAATTTTTTGGCCCGTATAGGAGTGGCGGTGTGATTTTTTGTACATTGAGCTTGAATGCATTTTGCGATACACCATCTATCAATTACCTCAAAATGTTATGGATCTGTCTAAATTAGAGCAAAAGAAGTACCTCTCTTTTGCATTCATGAGCTTTTTTTTTTTTTTTTTTTCAGTTGTTGCAATTCTCTATTCTGTTTCTGAGCACAAAATGCTACATTTTCCAATTCATCTATACATAAGGATTGTGTTGGCCTTTTCTGGCAATTTTTGGTGGCTAGATTGCTCCCTTCACACTTTTTTGAGGCAAAATTTGAGACACAATGTCTGACAATTTAGTTGGTTTGGTTGAGAACACTTCACCTACAGGTTATATTATGTTTCCTATGATCTCTATGAAGCTTGACGGCATAAATTATTTGATGTGGTCTCAATCTATATGCTTGACCATTGTAGGCCATGGGCTTAAAGGACATATCAATGGTGCTTTTGTAAAGCTAGATGCATCAAGTAATGCTAAGGATAAGTGGATCTTGGATGACCATTTGGTAATATCTTTTTGCTTAATTGATGTAGCTGCATATTGCAAAAAGATATTTGCTTCTTGCCATTGCAAAATAGATCTGGTCAGTTGCAAGAGAAACTTATGGTCAATTGGGAATGATGCACAAGTGTATAGACTTGGAAAAAGGGTTCATGACCCCATTGAGAAAGAGATGACTATATATCAATATTATGTTGAGCTTCCGAACTTGTGGCAAGAGCTAAAATCATTATGCGGATAATTGTCCAACCAATACTATGGACATCACTGCACATAGCTAGGAAGAAATTAATTCCATATTGTGTTAGTATCCTAGTTGGTCTTGAATTGACATTTCATACATTCAATGGTAGAGGTATGTAATGAGGTACACTAGGAGTCTAACCTTTTCGCTTGGAGTCTTTCTCGTAATCTTACGTTTAGGTATTATAGATGGAAACTTGCACTGTGTTAGCTAATCTCTTTGGACTTCTCCAAGAATAGTAATTATGCTAAAATAAACAAGCTTTAGGAAAAGATGAAAACACATAGATCCATTCGGATAGCAATAAATCACGATATGCATGGCACTAGTTAGTATCGGGATTAACTCCATCCATAGGGAAGAATGTAAACTAGATTAAATGAAGACCATATAAGTAGCCCTTTAAGTTCTAATGCCAAGTACCAATCCTAGCTAAGCATGTAAAAAAAATTTGAAAGCATGACGAAAACTAACTTCCGCCAACTCATGATGACTTAGCTACTTTAAAAGAAAAAAAAAATAGTAGTATTAAATGCATATGCATTAAGATGAAGCCTCGCTATCTACCCTCCTTGAGCCTATGTCATTTCAATACCCGTGCCCGTCCCCATTTCAATTGTGCCAAGTTGTGCCCAGCATCCATGGACAAATTTTTCCGAAGGATTTCTATAGCTCATTTAGGATATTGCCCCTTGTCTCCGGCATATCAAGGTAGACTCCCATGCCCCCTGAGATTAACATATTCATGAATATGAAGGCGACCCTACCAAGGGTAATCACCTTGTATAGCGGCATATAAATTAATGTCAAGATTACACTCACGCATCGATTCGTGCACTTGGGCACGCAACCTCAATGTGAACACCTCGGAGCTATAAATTGACGTTATTGGGCCTATCTGAATGCATAGGATGCTACGTAAAACACAAACAAGGGAATGCAAATTGCTACTACCCATGAGGACTTCATGATGTGGTTGATGTTGATGAGGCATGCACTGAGGACCACAAGTGACAAACTCATCCCCCAAGGTTGATTAATAGCAAATTCCGTTGCCCATCCATGTCTAGGTGGAAGATGGGGATGAGAATTGGCAAGGCCTTTGCCATTTAGACTATGATGGGCAAGAGCATAATCCAATTAGCAAATGTCATGTCCACATTTTCATAAATTCGTGAGCTATATAGCAACATGGTCTCAACACCATATGCTTGTTGGATTACATTAATCCCCAGCGCACACAATGACATATGGAAAAATACAAAAGTTGGGTTGCTAAGTTCCCGGAGCATAGACACCTTATAGTTGTCAACAGTCTTCATGATTTCGATGAGTCAGTAGTTGACCTTTGCATCAAAGTTAAAGGTTTAGGCAAGGACCTGCTTTGCACTATTCATGCAACCCTACATGACAAGCCACTAGGGGGATTTAGGCATGATGTAGACCTCATGGCGAGTAGGACCGTCGAGAGTGTTCCTAGGCCAAGCATGAAAAGCCACTTGCATTTGAGCACGAGCATAGGGATAGCATAATTACACACAAGACCCAGGAGGGTGCCAAGGTTGATGGAGACTTGAACAACCGAAACAAGTAATAAGAATATGCTCATTAAACATGAAAAAGAGAAACTACTAACTAATAAATAAACGAAAAAATGTAACACATAATTAGAAAACAACTACCTCGATAAACAAGGTGAACAAGCCATGGAATATGGCGGGGGAGATTTCTTTGATATAGATAGGGCGATGTGAGTGCCAACCCGACGCTTACCTAGCTAATAGCACAGCCCCCAGGAGTAAAGCATTTTGGGGCCTAACCCCATGATAATTGTACCCACAATAAAGAAAGCCAAAGCCAACTTGATCACATTGCGGCAACCAATCCAATCAACAATGCTCTTTGCATTCGCTACCCCTAAGATTGAGAACACATCCATGATTCCTGCCTAGAAGCCAACAAACTCCTCAATTATTCCTTTGATCTTATTTTAAATATGTCAGGGCCTTGCTCATCACCTCTATGATTGCCAATTAAAAAAAAAAACACGAAAATATTATATATCACAACAAAGTTCCATGTGAATCATAGCCATATAAATAAAATTGAAAAATTTCATTGAGGATTGGAAATTTCAATGGACTCCCATGGGATGGTGTTGATGATTGCGTTTGTCAATAGCTATGAAGTCAATTGGCGGTGTATATAGTATCTAAAATTTTAATAGGATGATACTTAGAAAATATAACGTTTTTTAAAATTATACCTCTTGAAAATTATAAAAATTGTTGCAAAATGATTTTTTGATAAAATCAACTCCATCTTTTAAATACCAAATATTCAAGAAGTATAATTTTCAGAAATGTTATCTTTCCTAAATATCATCTTGTTAAATTTTAGAAACTATATATGCCGCCAATTGACTTTGCAGGTATCGACATACACAATCATCAACACCATCCCATGGGAGTCCATTGAAAATTCCAATCCCCTAATGACCCTTAATAGTTATGCCATTTCATGTGACATGGGGTGTCAATCGCCTCCAATATTATTTGGTCTTGGTTAGTCATCAAACCAAAAAACAAGGTAATTTTTTTTTCAATTTTATATATATGGCTAAGATTGACATAAAACTTTGTTAAGATATATAATATTTTCATTTTTTTTATTGACAATTGTAGGTGTAATGAGCAAGGCCCCGGCATATTTAAATAAAAAGATAAATGAATAATTGAGAAGCATGTTGACTTGCAAGCGGGGATCATGAATTTGTTCTCAATTCTAGGGGCAGCGATAATGGGGAGCATCTCTCACCAAATTGACTGCTACAACACGATCAAGTTGACAGGGGTTTTCTTTCCTATGGCAATGGTCATCATGGGGTTAGGCCCCCAAAATGCTTTACTCCGTGGGGGGCCACGCTATAGCTAGGTCGATGTCGAGCTAGCATTCATCATCACCCCCATCTATATTGCGAAAATCTCCTCCGCTATATTTCGTGGCTTGCTTACCTCGTTTCTCAAGATAGTTATTTTCTAATTGTGTATCGCATTTTTTCATTTATTTATTAGTCATTAGTTTCTTTTTTTCATGTTTAATGAGCATATTCTTGTTACTTGCTTCAGTTGTTCAAGTCTTCATCAACCTTGGCACCCTTCTTAGCCTCAAATGCAATTATACTATCCACATGCTCGTGTTCCAATTTAGAAGACTTTTCATGCTCGGCTTGAACACACTCTTGACCGTCCTGCTCGCCATCGAGGTCAGCATTATGCTGGAATCCCCTCGGTGGCTTGTCATGCAATGCTGCAAGAACAACACAAAGCAGGTCTTAGCCCAGAATTCTAACTCTGATGTGGAGGCTAATCGTCGGCTTGCTGAAATCATGGAGACTGTTGACAATCGTGAGGGTTCCATGCACTAAGAACTCAGCAACCCAACTTTGGTATTTTTCCATATGTCATTGTGTGCGTTGGGGATTAACTATTAGATATATGCCCTAAAGCTGCTATGTAATATGTACATATTAGGGATTTCATTTGTACATATAAGGATTATGTTATTATTGTTATTTTTAAAGAAATTGATTAATTATTAATTAATTAATTGATTAATTAAAGTGGAAATGGCTAGCAAATTTTTGCTGACCACTTCACACGAATACGTGCATATGCACGCACGTGCATGGATGGTTAGTTGACCATCGTGCATGATGGCATAAACAATTAGCGGGTTGCTAACCATCCATGCACGAATGATGGTTAGCAACCGTGCATGATGGACATCATCGTGCATGGATGGTTAGTAAACCGCTGACCATCGTGCATGAAATCGTGCATAAACAATTAGCGGTTGCTGACTATTCCATTCATGCACGATCTCAATCGTGCATGAGAACGAGGATCAGCAACGGTTGCTGATTCCACGAACGGCAACCGTTGCTGATTCATGTATAAATATTAAAAGGAAAGGCTGCAAAAAGGTTGAAAAGTTAGAGAGATTTTCTATGGGTGTGCGTCTTGGTTTTTGGCGACACTTCAAGGGGTTGAAATACAGAGAAAGGTGGGCGTGCGCTATTTGTTTTTAGAGAAAATGGGTTGCTAAAAACAAAGAGAAATGTGTGTGTTCTTGTATTCTTTGAGAGATACGAGAAAGTAGAGTGTTTTTCTCATTCAGGCCGTGACTATAATACATTGAGGATACATTGGATCATTTCCACGTGATTGCTAGCACGATCGAAGTGGTGGATATTCGAAAGTTCTCTTTTCGTTCGACGTTCGTTGTTGGTGTGTCTGAACTAGAGGTCCGACGCTTGTGGGACTCGTACTGTAGAACATCTGAACCGACTTGTTTCAAAGCGCGCTTCGAGAGGTATTTCGTTTAACTCCCTTTTATGTTTAGATTTTTTATTAAAACGCACGAACAACGCCTTAGGAGATCATGTGTAAAATATATCTTTGTTTCCACTGCGTTTATTTCGTTAATTTTTCTTATACATGATTCATGAAACCCCAACAGTGGTATCGAGCCAACCTTAGGCGTTTCGTGCGTTTAATTGATTTATAGTTCAAATATGTTTTTGCATTCTAATGGCCAATTTATTTTTATTAAGAGAATTGGTTCTCTTGTTCAAATGTGGCATATAGAAGTTGATTGATTTATGTGATAAATTTAATCAACAAAAAAAAATTAGAAATAAATCAATTTTAAATCAAAAATCCGTAACTTGTTATACTTGATGTTTATATTTTGCAATTGATATGCAGAATTTTATACATGCCTTCCAAAGCTTTAATTTTGAATTTATGGCTCGTAAGGAAGGGTGGTGATCATGGAAAAATCCCTAAATGTTGTGATTGTTGTATGGATAAATGTATGATGATTACAAGTATTCTTTTTGGGGATGTAATTATTAAATGGAGGCTGCGTCCTTCTTTTTATATTTATTTTATGAAATGTAATTTAAGTATATTGTAGTATTTCAATTATCGATGTAAATACTACAAGAGAGGTGGAGCCATTGGAGGAGCCATTAAACCGGTGAGCTCTTTGGGCCCGGTCTTTGAAGAGTTCAAAGATTGAAGAAAATGTGAATAGCAGGTCCATATTATTAAAACATTAAAATTGCTAAATGGGTCTCTTTGGCTCGAGACCCATTGAACCATAATTCCATGATCACCACATAGGATAGATATTACGTGATATCTATTTATTTATTGTACTTATAATATCGTGCATGTTAAATCGGTTAATGTGCAAAGTGAGACCGTTAATAACGACCCAAATCTCCTTACAAAGAATATTAAGTCGAAACAGGTTTCAGACTCGTGGCCTTCCATCATCGTGGTTTGATACAATATTATAGTGGTTAACTAACCAGTTATGGATACATAGGGGTTAATAACCATTTATAATATTGGACCACTCCATTATGCATATGATGCTGTGGGGTTGGAGCTAAATGATTTCTAATAACTGTCAGGTGAGGGAATCATTTGTGTTTTCAATACTTGCATGAGATGATGGGCTAGACTTAACTATGATCATGATGCCAATAACTCTTAGGTGAGGCTTTCATGGTCTAGAGGCCGAAGTTATGATTGTGACTCGTATATGATGCGTTGAACAAGCTGGTTCACTCACTAAGTTCATAAGACACCAATAACTGTTATGTGAGGTGGACTTTGGACTAGTGGGACTCCAATCCCCACTAGTAATCTTTACCCAACAAAGATTATCGCTTCCCATCTTAAGGAGTATGGGATTCGAATATAAATTTAGTGGGAGGATCTATTTCATTTAAAGGCCAAAATGAAATAGTTACTTTGAAAGATACAACGGCTAACAATTTATTTTCTGCAACAGATATATAATTACTCTGAAAATGGTGACCACAAACCCACTCGCTTCTATACTTGACAAGAATTGTTTGACTGGGCCCAATTTCAATGACTGGGTGAGGAATTTGAGAATTGTTCTCAATTAAAAAAAAATTGGGTATGTGCTCAATGAAAAGATGCCAACCTCCTTTCCTGAGGGTGGGACCCAAGAGGAGCGTGTCACTTATGATAAATGGCGTGACGATGACTTAAAAGCTAGGTCATATATGCTTGCTTCTATGAATAATGAATTACAGAAGAAGTATGAAACTATGGAAGATGCTGGGTCGATCATTTTGCACTTAAAGGAATACTTTGATGAGAATGGTCGAACCTCTAGATATGAGATATCTAAGGCATTGTACCGTATGAGGATGGCTGAAGGATTATCTATTAATGATCATGCTTTGAAAATGATCTGGCACATTGAAGAATTGGCTAGGCTGAATTTTGTTATGGACAATGAGTTAGCTATGGATTTGATCCTCTAATCTTTACCCGATTCCTTCTCTGGTTTTGTCCAAAACTTCCACATGCATAAGATGGAGAAAACTCTTGCTGAGTTACATAGCATGCTGGTAGTTTATGAGAAGAAAATGCATAACACGAGGCCAAATATAGTGGCTATGGCTAAGGCTTCTTCTTCAAAGGGTAAGACTGTTTTAAAGAAGAATAAATGGAAGAGGCCTGCCAAACCTATTATGCAACCAAAACCCATGATTGATAAAGGGAAATGTCATTACTGTTGTGTCAAAGGGCATTAGAGGAGGAACTATAAGAGGTACCTCGCGAGCTTGAAGGTCAAACCCAAGAACCGACCTTATAAAGGTATGGTGTCTATGCTTATTAAAACTAATCTTATGGTTAGTGCTGAATCTAGCTCATGGGTTCTAGATTCTGCTGCAACTTCACATATTTGTATGTCTTTGCAGAATCTGAAATTAAGCAGGATGCTATGGCGAAATGAGATTGTCCTGACGTTTGCCAATGGAGCAAGAGTTGCTGCATTAGCTATAGAGACTTTTCATTTATGTTTGCCTTCTGGACATGTATTGGTTTTAAAGAACTGTTTGCATTATAAAAATGTTATTAGGAACATCATCTCTATATCTCGTTTGGGTAAAGAGAATTATGAATTTTCTTTTGCTGATAATGTATGTTATATTTATCATAATGGAATATGTGTTGGTTCTAGCTTATTAATCAACAATCTTTATACCATTACAATGTCCGGTAATGCGATTACCAATGTCAATAAGTAAAATAGAATTGATATAAATGCAATTACTAATAAACGCCCTAGAGACGGTCCAAATAAAAAGTATGTTTGGCATCTCCGATTAGGTCATATTGGATAAGACAGAATTAACAAGTTTAGTAATGATTGATACATTGATCGTTCAAATTTTGAGTCATACTCGACTTGTGAGGCATGTCTTCTAGGAAAAATGACCAAAGCGCCTTTTATGGGACAAAGTGCGCGAGCTGCTGACATATTAGAATTAATACATACAAATGTATGTGGACCAATTAATGAATATGCTAGAGGTGGTTATAATTACTTAATTACCTTCACTGATGATCAGTCACGGTATGGTTATTTATACCTCATGAAGTATAAATCCGAATCCTTTGAAAAGTTCAAGGAATTCAAGGCTGAAGTTGAGAAACAAACAAAAGAATGTATTAAGGTTCTTCGATCGGATAGATGAGGTGAATACCTTAGTACTGAATTCCTAGACTTTCTTAAAGAGAATTGCATTTTATCACAATGGACACCTCCTGGAACTCCAGAACATCATGGTGTATATGAACGAAGAAATCATACTTTATTAGATATTGTACGATCTATGATGAGTTACACCGATTTGCCAATATCCCTTTGGGGATATGCCCTTGAGATAGCTGTATATATACTGAATAGAGTGCCGTCCAAATCTGTTCCAACTACGCCCTATGAGATATGACATAGTAGGAAACCTAGTCTTAATCATATTAAGATTTGGGGTTGTCCAGCTTTTGTGAAAAAGCTGGAAATGGAAAAATTGGAGGCAAGATCTGAACAAGGTCACTTCATTGGATATCCAAAGGAAACTCTTTGATATTATTTCTATTTTCATTCAAACCAAAAAAATTTGGTATGCAAGCACGCTTCTTTTTTGGAGAATCAGTTCGTCCAAGAAAGTGGTGCTGCGCGGAAAATAGTTTTACAAGAAGAAAATAATGAAGTGCTAAACAACCAAGTTCATATACCAATCTCTAATTCAGTGGGAGCTTCTGATACACAACCTCTTAGGAGAAGTGCGAGAACGTCTCGCCCACCTACTCGTTATAAACACTCGGTTGATCATATCGAATCATTATTCATTGTGAATGATAGTGATCAACCCGGTGATCCTAAAACCTATGAGGAGGCGATGTTGGACATCGATTTTGGTAAATGGCTAGAGGCCATGAAATCCGAAATGGATTCAATGTATTCCAATGAGGTTTGGACCTTAACTGACCTGCCTGATGGTATTGTACCAATTGGCTGTAAATGGATCTTCAAGAGGAAGATGAATGTTGAAGGTCAAATTGGAATTTACAAAGCACGGCTGGTGGCGAAAGGATATCGTCAAAAAGAAGGAATTGATTATGACGAAACTTTCTCACCTGTGGCCATGCTAAAATCCATTTGGATTATGTTGGCTATAGCTGCACACCTTGATTATGAGATATTCCAGATGGATATCAAAACGGCTTTTCTAAATGGTTTTCTGGAAGAGGACATCTATATGGAACAGCCACAAGGTTTTGAATCCAATAGTGAAAAACGAAAGGTGTGTAAGCTTAAGAGATTCATTTATGGACTCAAACAAGCCTCCAGAAGTTGGAACATCCGTTTTGATGAGGTAGTCAAATCATTTGGCTTCATCAAAAATCCAGATGAACCTTGTGTATACAAGAAGATCAGTGGGAGTGCAATTGCATTTCTGGTTTTGTATGTCGATGATATACTTTTGATTGGAAATGATGTACCAATGATATCATTGATAAAACTATTCTTGTCACAGAAATTCTCTATGAAATATTTAGGAGAGGCAACCTACATTTTAGGTATCAAGATCTATAGAGATAGATCAAGACGATTGATTGGCCTCTCACAATCTACGTACATAGACAAAATGTTAACACGGTTTAACATGCAATGTTCCAAGAGAGGATTATTGCCTTTTAGGCAATGGATCCGACTTTCTAAGGAGATGTTTCCCAACACTCTTGAAGAAAAAGAGCGGATGACAAAGGTACTATATGCATCCATTATTGGAAGCATAATGTATGCGATGCTATGTACTAGGCCTGATATTGCGCATGTTGTAAGTATTACTAGCAGATATCAGTCTGATCCAGGAGAAGAGCACTGGATAGCACTGAAGAGCACTGAATATTCTTAAGTACTTTTGAAGGACTAAAGATTTATTCTTGATATATGGAGAAGGAAAATTTAAAGTTGTAGCTTATACTGATTCCGATTTTCAATCGGATCCTAATGATTATAAGTCTACGTTTGGGTTTGTCTTTACATTCAATGGTGGTGCAGTTAGTTGGAAAAGTTCCAAACAAAGCATAACTGCCGATTCAACCATTGAGGTAGAGTATGTAGCTGCTTCTAAAGCAGCAAAGGAAGCCGCTTGGATAAAGAAGTTTATTTCTGAACTTGGAGTCGTTCCTTCAATTGAGCAATCGATCACATTGTTTTGTGACAACAATGGGGCAATAGCTCAAGCTAAGGAACCAAGGTCTCACCATAAGTCCAAGCATATTGAGAGACGCTTCCATCTCATCAGAGAAATTGTTGGGAGAGGTGATATCGCCTTGCAGAAAATTGCCTCAGCAGAAAATGTGGCAGATCCCTTCACTAAGGTCTTACCTCAGTCTTCTTTTGAAAGACATATTGACAAAATGGGTTTGAGGTACCAGACAAGTTGGCTTTAGTGCAACTGGGAAATTGTTGGATGTATGCCCTAAAGCTACTATGTAATAGTTACATATTAGTGATTTCAGTTGTACTTTCATTATTATTATTTAATTAATGGCAATGACGTATTCATTTATTTGTCCAATTATTTTATATTGATGAATGATTCCATAAGATCAGTTGCAACTAGACCTATTCTTGAGACGTCAAGAATACCTATTCTTGAGACGTCAAGAATATATGTGACGGGTTCATAGTTACACTGAATCTTTAAATTGTTCCCGGTCGATGGATTATTAAATGGATATTAATAATCCTGTTGAGACCGGTGTGTTCTTAACTTCGCCATTAAGTATTTGATACTTAAAGGAATGATGAGTCACATGTCATTGGGTATTATGATGCCTGAGTTAGAACATAGATATTTGTATTAGATAAATTCACTGAACGTGATGCATATGGAACGATTAGCGACATGGAAGCTTTTAGCGTGGTCAATGTCTAATTGTTTATGATTTGGTCTTGTGTAAATAATCCTTAAACCTGAGGCACAGTGTTAACTTGTGTATTGAACAACTATGGTTCACGGGTGCACATAATGCCGGGTCGTCGATTTGTCTTTATACTTGATGGTCATAATTTGTTCATATACTAAGTTACACGTGTGCGCAATATGGAATCTGTCTCCTTGTTATATGCAAGGTATGATAATGATGTCCTATGTGATCTAATTGTGACACTGCATTGAAATCCTCGGCCGGGGTTGTAACCGAGAATAAATTGTTTATGTCTTGAAAAAAAGGCGTGTCAATTAGATTTGTGCATATGATCGAATTAATGACATGACAAATATTCCATGGTCTTTGTTTGATCGGGACATAGTAAGACAGAGGGATTGAATTATATTTTGTAACCAAAGTTGACAAGTTCATTATGTTCTTAAAGTATTCACACTATCACGGGTAGCCATGACATATTGCTAGATGTCAATCGTGGCTTGTAGGACCTAAAAGATTAATCGGGACAATTAATTCTTTTGGAAGTACTAATGTGTTAGTACAAGTCTTACTACCAGCTTAGTGATGAACCTAGGGATGTCACACACCATAAACAACTAGGATGACGTGGAACAAGAGAGAAATATTATTGCAAATATGTTTGCAATTACTGCAATCAAATTGAGTCGATTTGAAAGTAAATTAAATGAGATTTAATTTAATTTGTATTATAGTCATGAGCCTACTTGCATATGATGCACACGCATGCCCAAAGTGGATATATGTCAACATACCAAACAAGTTGGCTTTAGTGCAAGTGGGAGATTGTTAGATATATGCCCTAAAGCTGCTATGTAATATGTACATATTAGGGATTCCATTTGTACATATAAGGATTATGTTATTATTGTTATTTTTAAGGAAATTGATTAATCAAAGTGGAAATGGTCGGCAAATTTTTGCGGACCACTTCACACGAATACGTGCACATGCACGCACGAATTCGTGCATGATGGTCAGCAACCGCTGACCATCATCACGAATTTTGTTCGTACATGGATGGTCGGCAACCGCGGACCATCGTGCATAAATGGTCAGCGGTTGCTAACCGTTCCATTCATGCACGATCGTGCTCGATCGTGCATGAGAATGAGGATCAGCAACGGTTGCTGATTCCACGAACGGCAACCGTTGCTGATTCATGTATAAATATTAAAAGGAAAGGCTGCAAAAAGGTTGACAAGTTAGAGAGATTTTCTGTGGGTGTGCGTCTTGGTTTTTGGCGACACTTCAAGGGGTTGAAATACAGAGAAAGGTGGGCGTGCGCTATTTGTTTTTAGAGAAAATGGGTTGCTGAAAACAAAGAGAAATGTGTGTGTTCTTGTATTCTTTGAGAGATACGAGAAAGTAGAGTGTTTTTCTTATTAGGGCTGTGACTATAATACATTGAGGATACATTGGATCACTTCCACGTGATTGCTAGCACGATCGAAGTGGTGGATATCCGAAAGTTCTCTTTTCGTTCGACGTTCGTTGTTAGTGTGTTTGAACTAGAGGTCCGATGCTTGTGGGACTCGTACCGTAGAACATCTAAACCGACTTGTTTCAAAGCGCGCTTCGAGAGGTATTTCGTTTAACTCCCTTTTATGTTTAGATTTTTGATTAAAACGCATGAACAACGCCTTAGGAGAATCATGTGTAAAATATATCTTTGTTTCCACTGCGTTTATTTCGTTAATTTTTCTTATACATGATTCATAAAACCCCAACATTAACATAATCCAACAAGCTTGTGGTGTTGAGATAACGCTATTGTATAATTCATGAATTTATGAAAAAGCTTATGTGACCTAATACTAATTAAATTATGCTCTTGCCCATCATAGCCCAAGTAGTGAAGACCTTGCCAATTTTCACTCCCATCTTCCACCAAGACGTAAATGGGTGACAGAAATTTGCTGTTAATTAGCCTTTGGGGATGAGTTTGTCGCTCGTGATCCTTGGTACGTGCCTTGTCAGCATCAACCGCAACATGAAGTCCTCATGGGCAATAGCAACTTGTATTCCCTCGTTTGTATTTTATGTAGTATTTTATGCATTCAGCATAGGCCCAATGATGTCCATCTATAGCTTTGAGGTGTTCACATCGAGGTTGTGTGTCCAGGGGGACGCAACCGCGGTTGCCTTGAATCGATGGATGAGTGTAATCTTGACATTAATTTCCATATTGCTATATAAGGCGATCACCCTTGGTGGGGTCACCTTCGTATTCATGAGTTATTCAATGAAGATTCCAAGGTTGAGTCATCAACAAAATTTGTTTGTCTTCTCATGACTATGTTGTTGTGAAATTTCAGATTTTTTAGACATCATTTACTATGTCAAATCGTTGTCGACTTTCCATGATTTCTTATTGCCCTATTCTGTTTCTAATGTGCTAACTTGTGTTATAAATTCATGTGTAGCTTAGGAAATTGCCTTCATGGAAGTTGTTCCTTATTGATTGCTTGATGTCCTATAATTTGTTTAGGCCCAATTATCCATGGTCCTATCCCAATTGCTTTGATTTTGATTGCCATGTTTGATGTTTACTATTGTGATTCCTTGCTGCAATTCCATTCTAGTATTTTTTTTTTTTAAATAATGTTTTGCAAGCTAAATTGAGACAACTTGTTTTCATGAGTTTGGATTATCGTTTTCTCAATTTCATATGCAAAGATTCTTGGAATATAAAAAACATTTTACCGTACTTTCCAAACCCCTCGAATGTTGCCTAACAATCTAAAATTTCATGTTTTAATTGATTTCATACACAGTTTTCCTAATCCTTGAAAAGGTTTAGAAAACTAAAAATTAAGTAATTATCAAGTGGTAGTCAAATAAAAAAAAATTTAAGAGCGGACAATGTGGACATATCCTAGCTAGGGTAAATTGCTACCCTTAGTCACCCAAAGGCCTTTGGTAATTTAGTGCTTCTACCCAGTTGGTTGCATGAGTCTCTTGTAATTTTTGACTTTGAAGTGCTCTCGTGTTTCTCTTACTTAGAACTTAAAGTTCACAATTCGATCTCTGTTGAGAGTATTTTGCTAATAAGGATATGTTTGTATATTTATTTTATTAATTATATATAAGGGCAATAAGGGTGATATTGTAATTTTTGGCCTTTTGGTTTTGTTATAAATAGATAGTTTAGGGTTAGATCCATCTAACCAAGCATTCAATTCAGTTTTTGTCTTTCAACATGGTGTCAGAGCCAAGATTAAACTGAAACCCTAACCCTAATCTCTTCTCTGTGCAATCATGCTTTTCTCTTTCTCTCTTTTTATCTTCACTTTCTCCCACTGCAGTTCCTTCTCATCTTCTCCTTTGCTTTCTTTGATAGTATAGGTCAGTGCTAATGAGGTGATTCTTCGAATTTAATGTCTACCCTAAATCTCACCTCTATGAGATAAATTAAAGATTCATTTTAGTTTGCGATGGATGGTTCAACCTTTTATGATTTTTTTTTTTTGGATCTTTTTGTTTGAGATTATTTTTGCCTTATTATCGACCTACAATTATCTTGTGTGTGAAGACCAAAGTACTACAATTCGCCGACCACCATATTCATTTTTTAAATATTTTTGGGGAAAATCAAAATTATTGATTTTTTTTAGGTTTCCTATACCTTTAAAAGATCAATTTTTTGCTTTCCCTTGATATTATTTAGCTGATTTTTGGAGGACAACTTTAGCTTACTATAAAAGGACTTCGATCCAATTGTTTGCCTATTCTAGCAAGTTTTGGCGGTTGGATTGCACCCTTCACACTTTTTCAGGCAAAATTTAAGACACGATGTCTGACGATACAATTGGTTCAATTGAGAACCCTTCACCTATAGGTTATACTACATTTGTTATGATCTCTGAAGCTTGACGACACAAATTATTTGATGTAGTCTCGATCTACATTCTCGAACATTGTAGGTGGTTGGCTTAAAGGACACATCAATGACACTTCTGTAAAGCTGGATATATTAGGTAATGGTCAGGACAAGTGAATCTCAAATGACTTTTTGGTAATGTCTTTTCTGCTTAATTCGATGTAGCCACATATTGCAAAAGGATATTTGCTTCTTGACACTACAGCACAAAATTGGTTAGCTACAAAGGAAACTTATGGTCAACTTGGAATGATGCACAAGTGTATGAACTTTGAAAAAAAGTTCATGACACCACTCAAAAAGAGATGACTATATCTCAATATTATGTTGAGCTTCGAAGCTTGTGGCAAGCGCTAGATCATTATGCAAATTATCATCCAACCATTGCTATGGACATTACTGCACATAGCTACGAAGAAATTAATTCCATGTTGTGTAAGTATCCTAATTCATCTTGAACCAACATTTGATACATTCAATGGTAAAGATATTATGTTTAAGTATCATAGATGGAAACTTGCACTGTATTAGTTAATCTCTCTTAGAATTCTCTAGGAATAGATATTATGCTAACATAAACAAGCTTTAGGAATATATGAAGACACTAAGTAAAAGATAAACAGCAAATAGATCCATCTAAATAGCAATAAATCATGATATGCATGGCACTGGTTAGTATCAAGATTAACTCCATCCATGGGGAAGAATGCTAACTAGATTAAATGAATACCATACAAACAGCTTTAAGTTCTAATGCCAAGTACTAATTCTAGTTAAGCATATAAAAACAAATGCGAAAGCACGACAAAAACTAACTTCCACTAACTCATGACGACTTAGCTACTTGAAAAAAAGAAAAAAAAATAGTATTAATTACACACGCATTAGGATGAAGACTCACTGTCTACCTCCTCGAGCCTATGTCCTTTCAATACTCATGCTCATCCCTATTTTAGTTATGCAAGTTGTGCCCGACATCCATGGGAAATTTTTCCCAAAGGATCACTACAACTCCTTTAAGGTCTTGCCCCTTGTCTCAGGCATAACAATGTAGACACCCCCACGCCCCCAAAGGTTGACACAATCATGAATAGGAAGGTGACCCCACCAAGGGTGATTGCCTTATATAGCGATATAAAAATTAATGTCAAGAATACACTCACCCATCGATTTACGGCAATCACAGTTGCGTGCCCCTAGGCACGCAACCTCAATGTGAATACCTTAGAGCTATAAATGGACGTTATTGGGCCTATGTTGAATGCGTAGGATGCTATGTAAAACACAAACAATGGAATCCAAGCTGTGATTGCCCATGAGGACTTCATGTTGTCATTGATGTTGACAAGGAACATACCGAGAATCGCAAGCAGCAAACTCATTCCCCCAAGGCTGATAAACATTAAATTTTGTTGTCCATCCACGTTTAGGTGGAATATGGGGATAAGAATTGGCAAGATTTTCACCAATTGAATTATGATGGGCAACAGCATAATCCAATTAGCAGAGGCCACGTCCACCTCTTCATAAATTTATGAGCTATATAACAACATGGGCTCAACACCACATGCTTGTTGGGTTACATTAATCCCCAGCGCACACAATGACATATGGGAAAATATGAGAGTTGGGTTGCTGAATTCCTAACGCACGAACCCTTTACGATTGTCAACAACCTCTGTGATTTCGATAAGCCGATAGTTAGCCTCCGCATCGGAGTTAGAGGTCTAGGTTAGGACCTACTTTGGTCATTTGTGCGGCCCCGCATGACAAGCCATAAGGGGGATTCCGACATGATGCGGACCCTGATGGTTAGCAAGACCGTCAACAGTATTCTCAAGCTAAGCATAAAAAAGCCGCGTGCATTTGAGCACAAGCATGGGGATAGCATAGTTGTCTACAAGGCCAAGGATGGTGCTAAGATTGATGGAAACTTGCACAACCAAAGCAAGCAACAAGAAGATGCTCAAGAGTAAAGCATAATTTGAAAACATTTACCTCGGGAAACGAGGTGAGCAAGCCACGGAATATGATGGTAGGAAAAATTTCTACAATATAGACGGGGCAATGGTGAGTGCCAACCCAACATTGACCTGGCTAATAGCACGGCTCCCTAAGAGTAAAGCATTTTGGGGGCCTAACCCTATGACAACCATTCCCACAAAAAAGAAAGCCCCCACCAATTTGATCCCATTTCATCAACCAATCCAGTCAGCAATGCTCCCAACCATCATTACCCCCAAAACTGAGAACGAATTCTTGATCCCCGTCTAGAAGTCAACGTGCTCCTCAATTATTCCTTTTATCTTTTTCTTAAATATGCCGAGGCCTCACTCATCACCCTTATTACTTGTCATTTGAAATTAACATGAAAATATTATGTATCATAACAAAGTTCCATGTCAATAATTGAAAAAAATTAGAATTGAATTTTTTTTTTTTTTTTGGTTGGATAACTAACCAAGACCAAATAACATGGAGGCGATGGATGGCCCCATGACACATGAAATGGCTTAACAATTTAGGGTCATTGGGGCATCGAAATTTTCAATGGATTCTCATGGGATTGTGTTGATGATTGCATCTTTCGATACATGCAAAGTCAATTGGTGTCAGATATAGTATCTAAAATTTTAACAGTATGATACTAAAGAAAGATAACGTTTCTAAAAATTATACCTCTTGCATACTACCAAGAAAATGATGCTCCGACTCTACCAATCATCATCTTCTAGAAGATGAAGACGACGCCATCGAATCGAAGCCTCAATGGCACCAACCTAGAGGAGTCACGCGAAGAGGCCATTGAAAAATCTTCTGTTAGACAATTAATTCGTAGAGAGATCTTCGGATATCTCTCCCTTAACAAATGTAGCCCGAGTCTTTAGTTGACTTAACAAACGGAGCCGTGCAACTCTTTTGGATAACTATCTTAAAAAATTATAAAAACCATTGCAAAATGATTTTTCGATAAAATTTACTTCATCTTTTGAAAATTTGGTATACTCCTTGGCCTATACATGATCGTTTTTGCATATATTCAAGACACAGTTTACCACGTCATTTCATGGAAGGGCTACATATCAGACTCCATATTGCAGGCCTTATCATCAACACTCAACTTGTAAAAATCGAAATCTGTCAAGGATATCAGTGGAACCTATACCAAAAGAGTTGGTTGGCTTTGTGTATTATCACATTCCCAAAATTTTCCCTTCATCTCAAATGCCAAACGGGACCTAACTAGAATGCTAGTATCTAGTATCAGCATTATAACTGCTGTTGCAACAATGGCTGCCTATTTAAACATCGGAAAATTCTTGTACAAACTGTCGTTATTGTAGAAATTACTCAAATAGACTTGTGACCACTGGACCGAATCCATCACCATTAGCTTTGCATGTAATATCATCAATGTAAAAACCTGTTTCACCAATTTCGAATCCCACAATGAAATATCTCTTACCAAGTGTTATGCTTTGGTATTTATTTAAGGGGACTTAGGTTTTGTGCTAATATATTAGAAAGAGGGTCAAATGCTATATATATTATGATGTGGTAAACTGTATAGGCCAACAAGAATACCAAATTTTCAAAAGATGGAGTTAATCTTATCGAAAAATTATTTTGCCATAGTTTTTATAATTTTCAAAGATAGTTATCCAAAAGAATTGCACGGCTCCGTTTGTTAAGTCAACCAAAGACTTGGCCTACGTTTGTTAAGGGAGAGATATCTAAAGATCTCTCTATGAATTAGCGGTCTATCAAAATATTTTAAGTCAAAATCTTTTATACATCCCATGTTTCCATCAATAAATGAAACACCAAAAATGAAAGTTTAAAGCCCACATTTTTCAATGGCCTCTTTGTGTGACTCCCACCTCTAGGTCGATGCCATTGTCTCTTAAGAGGCTCTAGTTTGATGGTGCCGTCTTCATCTTCTAGGAAATGATGCTCAGGAGACTCTACCTAGCGTCGCTCAGTAGAGTCTGAGCATCATCTTCTTGGTAGTATTCAGGAGGTATAATTTTTAGAAACGTTATCTTGTGTAAGTATCATCTTGTTAAAATTTTAGTTACTAAATATGCCCGCCACTTGACTTTGCAAGTACCAACAGACGCAGTCATCAACACCACCCCACAGGAGTCCATTGAAAATTCCGATCCCTCGATTACCCTAAATAGTTATGCCATTTTCATGTGCCATGAGGGCATCTATTGCCTCCATATTATTTGGTCTTGGTTAGTCATCCAACCAAAAAATAGGATAAATTTTTTCAATTCTAATTTTTCAATTTTATTTATATGGCTATGATTGACATGGAACTTTGTTACAATATATAGTATTTTTATGTTTTTTTTAATTTATTTATATGGCTATGATTGACATGGAACTTTGTTACAATATATAGTATTTTTATGTTTTTTTTTAATTGATAGTCATAGGGGTGATAAGTGAGGCCCTGACATATTTTAAAAAAAGACATAAAAGAATAATTGAGGAGCACATTGACTTCTAGGAGGGATCATGAATTTGTTCTCAGTTTTAAGGGTAGCGATGGCGAGGAGCATTGCTGACCAAATTGATCGCCACAATGCGATCAAGTTGATAGGGGCTTTCTTTTTTAGTGGGAACATACGTCATGGAGTTAGGCCCCCAAAATGCTTTACTCTTGAGGGTCGTGCTATTATCCAGGTCGGTGTTGGGTTGGCTCTCACCATTGCCCTTGTATATATTGCAAAAATCTCTCTCGCCATATTTTGTGACTTGCTCATCTTGTTTTCAGAGATAGTTGTTTTCAAATTTTGTATCATGTTTATTCATTTATTTATTAGTCGTTAATTTCTCTTTTTCATGTTTAATGAGCATCTTCTCTTTACTTGCTTCAGTTGTTCAATTTTCCATCAACCTTGGCACCCTCCTTAGCCTCATATGCAATTATGCTATCCCAATGCCTGTGCTCAAATGCGGGTAGCTTTTCATGCTTTGGCCTAGGAACACTCTCGACAGTCTTGCTCACCATCGAGGTCCACATCATGCTAGAATTCCTCCAATAGCTTGTCATGCAAGGCGGCACGAATGATGCAAAGCAAGTCCTAGCCCAAAACTCTAACTCCGATGTGGAGGCTAACTGTCACCTTGCCAAAATCATAAAGGTTGTTGACAACCATGAGAGGTCCGTGCGCCAGGAACTCAACAATCGAACTTTGGTATTTTTCCATATGTCATTGTGCACACTGAGGATCAACATAATCCAACAAGCATATAGCGTTGAGACTATGTTGTTGTATAACTCATGAATTTACGAAAAGGCGGACGTGACCTCCACTAATTGGATTATGCTCTTGCCCATCATAGTCCAAGTGACAAGGACCTTGCCAAATCTCATCCCCATCTTCCACCTAGATGTGGATGGGCGACATAGTTTGCTATTAATCAGCTTTGGGGGATAAGTTTGTCGCTCGTGGTCCTTGATACGTGCCTTGTTAGCATTGACCGCAACACGAAGTCCTCATGGACAATAGCTACTTGTATTTCCTCATTTGTATTTTACATAGCATTCAACAAATTCGGCATAGGCCCAATAACGTCCATTTATAGCTCCAAGGTGTTCACATTGAGGTTGCGTGCCCAAGGGTACACAACCGCAATTGCCGTGAATCAATCGGTGAGTGATCTTGACATTAATTTTCATATCGCTATATGAGGTTATCACCCTCAGTGGGGCAACCTTTGTATTCATGACTATGTCAATCTTAGGGAGTGTTAGGGTATGCCTTGTTATGCTGGAGACAAGGAGCAAAACCTTAAAGGAGCTTTTGTGGTCCTTTGGGAAAATCTTCACATGGATGTCGGGCACAACTAGCACAACTAAAATAGGGACATGCACGAGTATTGAAATGACAAAGGCTCGAAGAGGGTAGACAGTGAGGCTTCATCATAATGCGTGTGTAGTTAATGCTGCCATTTTTCTTTTTTTTCTTTTTTCCTGAAGTAACAGTTGTCATGAGTTGGGAGAAGTTAGTTTTTGTCATCTTTTAGATTTGCTTTTACATACTTAACTAGGATTGGTACTTGCCGTTAGAATTTAAATGCTGTATGGTCTTCATTTAATCTAGTTGATGTTCTTCCCTGTGAATGGAGTTAATACTGATACTAACCAGTGCCATGCACATTGTGATTTGTTGTTATTCAGATTGATCTATTTGTTGTTTATCTTCTAATTAGTGTTTTTATTTTTTTCCTAAAGCTTGTTTATTTTAGCATAAATCTATTCCTAGAGAAGTCCAGAGAGATGACAGTGCAAGTTTCCATACCTCATTACACACCTTTATCATTGAATGTATCAAATATTGATTCGAGATCAACTAGGATACTAATACAGCATGGAATTAATTTCTTCTTTGGCTATACCATGTAGCCAATACATTTTTTGAAAAGCTGCAGGGATGGAAAAAAGAGGGCACCTCCCTGTGTTCCACTCAAAAAGATAAATGACCTGAGAAAATACAAGACATGCTTTTCTTAGTTTTCTTCATCCTGCACCTCTCACCTCTGACCCTCTCTTAGAGGGGAAGATCAGCAAAGTGAGGAAGGATAGAGGAGTGGGAGGAGTATCATATTAACTCAGAACCTAGAATATACGTGGTGAAAACCTACGAAACGGCTAGAAAGAGAGTAACTGTGGTTGAACCCCCAAAGTTGGAAAAGGCCAACCGAAGATATATTCCTTCAATTTGACATCAGGGAACAACATCCACTACACTAGGGCTAGAATTTAGGTGGAAGAATGAACTTTTGAGCATCATGGTTTCACACTTGCACAATCCCTTTCAAGGGTTAAGATCTTGATATATGTTACGCTGTTGTCATAGAGTTAAGTGAGACATATAAAATCCATCTATGACTGAGTATTAAGTCTCCTACCCAATCCCAAAAGCCAAAAAAAGAAAAAACAGACTGCTTATGAATGACTTTACCGCTCCCTCTCTTTTTAATTGGTCTTTGTTCTCTCCATCATCATTCTTTCTCTTTTACAGAAACTATATCCATCTGAACCAAAATCCATTGTAATAGCGACATCACTGTAGAAAACATAATACACGTGATTTGTAGGTTTTTCAAAATATGTTTTGATTGGCAATGATCAAGAGGGTAAACGTACAAGGACCCCTTAATGAGAACTTGTAAGTTTCTGGAGGTTCTAAAAGACCATAATAAGGACAATGTTTCAACTGTCAGAACCCATGTCCACAGTTGGGTTTCTGAAATAGAGTTAGGAATGGCAATTTCTAAAGCGACACAATAAAACAATGTGAATTAGTAGGTCAAGTTCATGCTAGTCGTGCTTATGTCAAAAACATGAGGAACTGCCTAACACAATCATCAAACAAGTTATGTCCTAATTAGACTCGAATACCAAAAGTGGACCCATGTAGCCAGCCCTCTCATGTCCATTATGGATGAGCCAGAAAACTCAGAGGCAACAAAGTCATGACCCATCAATGACTCATCTTATATTAGCCAAGTTCGAGCTTGCTGATGCATGACTTATGTAAGTTGCAAACCTAATCAAGTATTCCAGTACGTTTTTTTTTTTTTTTTAATTATGCATCTTGAGTATATGTAATACAAGTACAATGAGTATCACCATGCATTTAACTCTGACCTCTCTAACAATTTAAAGTGCTTCCATCATCATCAATATTTCCACAAAAATCTAGTCAACCATCCTTACCTCAAAGTGGTCAAGAGAAAATCCGAGCCAGTCTGTGAGCAACAATCTGTTCAACAAGATCACTTTCAGGCTGCACTCCTAGTTTTCCCAGGGCCAGGTGAGGCCTACGTTTGGCAGCAACTCCACTGTACACTGCTTCAGATGCAAAAAGACCACGTTTTGCATCAACAAATCCAGCTAAAACAAGAGATACAAGTTGAGGTGCAGCAAAGACCAATTGAATCCAGATAAAAACACCGGTCTCCATGGCATCCGCAGTTGAGATATACGCAGGACACCGGCAGAGAAAGCACAAAAGTTGAGAAAAACCGTCTATGCTTGATTTCGAGGGAAGATCCTGTAGACAAAAATTGAAACAATTAAAGCTATCTCATTACTTCTTCTCCTCGTCTCTGAAATCACTGATTCTCTTCTCTTAAATATTATTAGCAGAAGTAGGTTAAGCAAAAATCAAGATAAAAATGAGGAGTACATCTATATCATATTTGACAACAGGAAGGCTGTTGCCTGTGAACAAGTTTGCGAATCGAGGTCTTGTTCACTTCCCCTCTCCTCCTCTCAAAACCAGCCCCTCCGCAAAAAACTCTTCTCCTCCCCCTTTGCGAATCTTTTCCGTTACGCGTCCTTATCACTAACGCCAGCCAGCCCTCCCTCTGCCCCAGCTTTTCTCGCGTCACTCTTGTGGCGGTTTTTTCCTCACAGATCCTGGTTCGTGCAGACAAGGGGAAGAAGTGATATTAGGCCGGGCCCCTTTTAGGCTTTTATGGGCTCAAAACACAAATAAATAAATAAATATGGGCTCAAAACAAAAGTAACGAACGTGGGCCTAAAAAAGAAAGAAACGAAGATAGGAGGGGCGAACGGGCTTAGAGGGCTGAATCATCATTTTATATAATTCTTTTATTTTATATTTTTTTTCCTTTTACCTTTTTTAAAAAAAATTATACTTTTGCAAAATAAATTGATGTTTTAAAAAATTAATAAAAATTCGGGTGTCAACATTACCTTGTCAAATGAATCATTCTCGGCTAGCATCTATTGAGTAAACACTCTGACTCGAACCTTTGACAATAAATGCCCAATCTAAAACCTTGAGCTAAATTGCCTATTTGAAATCCACCAATGCTGTTACATAACATGAGATATTTCCCCTCTGCATGACTGTGCTTTGCCATTGCACTGACTACGCTAGTACTGAGCAACTCAAAATTGAAGGGTTCGATCAACTTCAAGTTTGCTCCAGATGCTGTTGCAACAGCTGCCATGACTGGAGGCATGTTTGCAATTCGCATCCCAGTCCAATAGTCATCCATTTTAGTTGCAATCCTTTTCTCGAATAAAAGAGATACATCATCAGTTGCAAGCCCTGATCTCAACCACGTATTTGCTTCGCAAAGCTTCTCCTAGAGTGGATGCAGAAATAAAGGGAAAAATTTAATAAAGACTAGACAGAAGAAATCAAGATATGCAACTAAATATTTTAATGAGTGCCTAGGATAACGAAATGAAAGAAAACTCAAAACAGGGGAACCAAATCCATGAGATCAAAAAGGGAGAACCATAGCAGTAGTGTCCCGAAATGAGCATTTGTAATGATTCGATTGCTTTTCATTATCATCACAATGCCACCATCCCTCCTCCACCCAACCTAACTTGGCCAATTTAGTTAACTCTTTTGGTCACTATGGGCGCGCATGATAATAATTATGTTTTAGAAATAGTTTAAGAGCAGTAAAAGCAGATTTTTCTATTTCTATTTTGGAAAAGTTTAAGCAAAAAATAACCGTTTGATAACGACACAAAATTTCTACTCTAAAAATAGAAATTCGTTTGATAATGACACAAAATTTCTTTCATTCAGGCGTGGCGACAACGACCGACGACCTTTAATATAAAAAATAAAAAATAAAAATGATTTAGTAACAAAAAAAATAAAGAACAAAATAAAATAAATCATAAAAAATAAAATATAAATATCATTTTATTTTAAAATTAAAATATCCTTAAAAATAAATTATTTTAAAATGAATAAAAATTAAAAATAAAAATAAATTTATTTGGCAAAACACTCAAGGCAAATAAAAATAAAATGATAAATAAAAATAAATTATTTATTTTTAAATGAATAAAATGAATATATTTATTTTATTTATTTTTATTTTTAATAAAATGAGGAGAGGAGGAGGAGGAGGAGGAAGAGGCAAAGACATAGAGGAGATGAGGGAGGACTCACCGAAATTAGGATTTAGTGAGAGAAATTATTTCGATTTTTCTTTCAAATCAATTTACGGAATATAAATTTATTAGGAAATAGAAAAAACGAGTAGGTTTATCAAACAGGTTTCTATTCCAGAAACAGGTTTGGAATAGAAAAATTATTTCTAGAACAGAAATTTTGATTATCATGCACCCCTATACCTCAAGGTGTTGTCTCCTCCAAGCCAGCCATCCATCGTCGCCCACATCGGGACGGCCAAAGAAGAAAGGCGATGAGTAGCTTTGTAGCAACTCGTCTTTGGCTATCTCCAGTCACCGCACTGGTGCCGCTGCCACCTCATTGGACCACCACCATCCGCCCAAGACTTATGCTCACAGTCACATTGCAATATCCAGAA
Source organism: Eucalyptus dawsonii (assembly GCA_016097615.1). NCBI lineage: Eukaryota > Viridiplantae > Streptophyta > Magnoliopsida > Myrtales > Myrtaceae > Eucalyptus > Eucalyptus dawsonii. The sequence goes on along the minus strand of CM027881.1, from coordinate 29,640,082 downwards.
AACATTCACAGAGACATACCGACAAGAACGAGGCAAAAGGCAACAAAAGGCAACCAAAAAACTTGGGGAGATATGGGCTTGTTAAGAATGAAACCTAACAAAAAATGAACTCATAATGGAAACATTACACCATACAAAACACCTTCATATAACCTCGGGAAAAAAATAAATTCCAGACTAACTCGAACGGATTTAATTCAGGCATTTCCTCGAACATATGGCGAGCATGGATTGAGGAGAGGACGCTAACCATTCGGTGTTAGTGCACTATTGGCCGTGCTAAGGAAGAGTTGCCGCTAGCCACAAGTCGATGAGCACAATGAGCGGGGAGAACTCTAGAGCGAATTCCCCTCTCTTCCATAAATATTCCCTTCCAGAGGATGCATGACCCCCTCCATCGGACCTTCACCGCCACCACCATGTCAAAGGCCACCGGACCTTCACTGGCCAAAGATTCCTCAATATGCATATCCATGACTCATGCTCAGTTCCTCATCAATAACCCCCAATGAGAAGGCCATCCTTGAAGACACCATGCATCAGACAGAGAAGACACGAAGTCAATAAAACTCTTGGTATTCTCATTATGGGTTTAACAGCTAGTACATCAACTTATGCCATGTAAATCGTATTAAAACACATCTTCAGATTGAACAACAGTAAAGAGCATTGCACAGCCAAACCTCAAACCCATTTTATTGAACCAGTTTCGTGCCTGGTCTGGAAAACAAAACTGATCATCAACCATCTCCGGGATATGTCTAACCGCTAACACAGACTCGGAAGAAGTTGATTGGATCCTAATCTAAAACATGCCATGCCAGCTCTTCCCCTTCACCCAAAAAAAGAAAGAAAAAGAAAAAAGAGTACAACAGGGTAAGAGTGTTCCGTTGTTGATGGACTGAACCGAAGCCCGACTAGCAGCTGGAACTGGACCAACGACAGAAGCTTCAATTGTCATTAAGGATCGGAGTCACGGCCAATGAACAGATTTCAAAAGAGGCCTAGTCGCTTCAGGACCTTAAGCCATGATGCCGAGCAGGAAGGAGTGAGTTCCGTGTTTACGTCGAAGGTCAGAATTGGTGAAGGAGGATGGGCAGGAGTTACAGCTATTAGCTACAGCAATCCTCTAGAGAATTAAAACTTAGGTAGCTAAATTAGGGAAATTTGATGGTATAGCCGATCTTCGTACCCAATTTCTTGCTTACATAGTGAAATGTGATGACATGTTCAACTTTTTCAATCCGATTTTCTTTCATACTAATCTTTTTGTAGACCACTGACCCTTTCAGTGTATATCATGAGTTTATGAAGGATCGGATTCAAAGGAAAAGTTGAATTGCCATATCAAGATAGCTTCCTTTACCTGATGTCGCGACCTCTTTTTTTTCGGCGCCCGCAATCGAGTACGAGCGCCTAAGGAGGCTAATGACTCAGCTGAATTTATTAGTTATGCATGGACTCTCCCAAGTCCACCAATTCACGACTTTAATAGTCTAAGTTTTTTAACCTGTAAATCAATTTTTAAAATGGAGTTGCCACTAATCAATTTGGGGTAGGTTGATTAAGCGAAGTATCGGGAGAAATACTCGCTCCTGCGCAACTAGAGAAATTAGGATCGGGGACTTGATTACACTAGTTAATCACTAATGCCCTTACATTACCTAATCTTGTTTAAACCTTGAGGCTTTTTGGATGTTCGAGGGATTTTCCACGCATTTTGGAAGGAATAATATTTTTGAGTCTTTTTCTAATTTTTTGGACATAAAAAGCATTTTTTGGATTTTTTTATCTTTTTCTGAAAATATAAATCACTTTTTTTGGCTTTTTCATGAATTTTTGGCATTTTTTAGGAAAATATGAAATATTTTTTATTTTTTGTGAAAATAAAATTTTTTATTATTTTTTATTTTTTAAAAAATATTATTATTTTTATATTATAATGTTAAAAAAAAAAAAAAAAAACGAACCGGGTCGGATCCTGGGTTGGGTCCGACCCGGTCATCCATTCGGGCCCGGAACGCGGGCCCGGCTCGGATTTTTTCATTTTTTGATTTTTTGTTTGAAAATAAAATATTTTTGATTTTTTATTATTTTTTATTAAAATATTATTTTATTATATATTATTTAAAAAACGAACCGGGTCGGGTTCCCGGTGGGACCGACCCGGTTCGCGACCCGTGAGACCTGGACGGGCCCGCAATGTGAGCCCGACTCAGGTTTTTTTCCTCCTCTCATTTTAAAAAAAAAAAAAAAAAAACCCAAACCGTTCTTGGCCCAAATAGCCCTATTTTTCAAAAGGGACCTGGCCCAAGCGCGAGGGCCTAGGTTGGCTGGAACCCTACCCGAACGAGACCCACGCCCGACCTGCTTTCGGCCAAAACCCTACCCGATCACCGCCCGCCTTCGACCCGGCGCGACTCCCCTTCTTCTTCGCCTAAACGCGGCGCCGATGGAGGAACTAAGGCAGCGGCTTGCGTCGACGACGGCAGCAACGACGCTCCACGGCAGTGACGACAGTCTTCCATGGCGATGATGACTAGGGCGATGACAGGCGGCTGTTGGCTTTCTCAAAAAAGACGATGGCAACGTCTACGGGTGGCTACTGGTTTCTCGAGAGGGAAGCGATGGTGAAGCTATGGCAATAGGTAGGGACGGCAACTAGGGTTTCAAGGGGAAAAACAACGACATGTGGTGGCTGATACTTGTCTGTAGAGGGAGTACAGCGCAGGGACGTTGCTGGTCGGTGTTGGGGCCGTGGGCGCAGGCGGTTTCGTCGGTGGCGACTGAGCGATGACGACGGCGTCAAGGAGGGATCACAGCACGGCGGTGGACAAATCCGAGCCTCCCCCTTCTGATTTCCCTTCGCTCAGCCCCCTTCTTTGCAGATCTAACCCCTCGCACTCGGATCTCTCTCACTCGGGCCAGATCTGAGCCTCCACCGGCCGGATCTAACCTCCTCGTGATCGGATCTCTCTCACTCTGGCCAGATCCGAGCCTCCACCTGCCGGATCTAACCTCCTCGGACTCGCTCGTCGGCGGCCTCCCCCGAAGTCTCTCAGTGGGAGGTCAGCCGAGCTCGCGACCCGAGTTCTCTCTCGCTCGCTCTTCGATTCCTCCCCCGAAGTCTCTCAGTGGGAAGATCTCAGAGCTTGCTCGTGCTTTTGTCGACGGAGGTGCTCCATTATTTATAAGCGAGGGGGTCCGGTCGACAGAGGAGCTCGGCCGCCGATCTTTGGCTTGCCGACCAAACTCCCGCGGCCCAACCGGCGTCTCATCTCAGCATTAAAGGCACGCATTGAAGGCGCATGCGCGTTGTCCTCTCCTTCGGCGGCCTACCTCCGTGCCCTCTCGCCGTCGACTACCCTTGAGCGCATCGCCAGCCACCTCGCGTGAGATGCAGAGGCGAATGAAGAAGAAGAAGACAGGAGGAAGAAGAAGAGTGGGGGTAGGTCGTGCGAAGGAAAAAGAAAGAAAAATGAGCTGGCTGCTTTTTTTTGCCTTTTGCTTTTCTTGTTTTTATTTGTTTTTTTTCTTGTTTTGTTGTTTTTTTTTGGTTATTTGTTTATTATTTCGAAAAAGACAAAATAAATAAAAAAATTAATTAATAAAATAAACATACTAAAAATTGAGGTGTCAACACCTGAAAGAAGAGACCCCAAAAAGAACATATGATTTTCCATTCAAATGCTTAGTTATGCAGAGCCATTGATAATACATTTACTATCTATCCTTATCATGTTGCTCAAATTTCTATCTTTCTTTGTTTTCCTTTCTTCTCTTACCTCTATTTTGCTATGGAATTAGAGCTTGTCTTCAGAGTATGAGAATTTTTGAAAAATTATACACTCTCGTAGCAATGATCCCCGTGAACAACATCTGCATCTTGGCTTGACCCTTTTTACGATCTAGATATCAAAATGTCATTGGGGAGAACACTTAAGCGCATCGAATTACACGACACCTCAACCTCCCTCTGGTTTGAAGTTTGAGCCACCATTCCTAGCAAAGAAGCCTCAAATAACTTTCTCCCTTTGAGTCTTGATGATTTGTGGATTCTTATCTCCAATATTATAAAATGTTTGTATGGACATGTTGCTACTTAGAGACTCAAAAAAGACCTTGCGATTTCAATAAGTCAATCAAACCAGGTGAAGAGTGTATGTAGGTGGCCCAAATCAACATAGTTTTTATGAAATTAGTAGGATTTGAATAGATAGCTTCTAATTCTTGAGTTTGAAATTTGTTGACTTCCCAATCATTTGTGAACTCCGAGTTAATTCGTTCTTTTATTCGTAACCCCAAGTTTGGCTAGGCTAGGCTTGGTGGGGACCTAGTGCTTCCTAACAATTGAGATCAAGTCACCTAAGGCCAGGATTGAGTCCACTAAGGCTAGTCTCATGATCTGGACAATCGAGCTCGCATCACTAATAGTCAGGCTTTATCTCATGCACCAAATCCCCAATGCCCAGCACTCGAATTATAGACATAAGATTGTATTATGGATGTTTTCTCTAATGCATTTTTTATAATTTTTTTGTAACAGATATCAAAAAACTACTTTCATATTATTCACAAAATACAATCATACTTAAAAGAATTCTTGAAAAAATCATTTTGACTGGTGCCATTTTCACTTCCTAAAGGACTATAAATCCACTCCATTTACAAAAAGGACAAATCTATCCTTAATCTTTCAATTGAAATTTAAAGTAATAAATTCACTCTTTTTTTCTTTTGTCTTTTCTTTTTCAATTTAGAATCTAGTCACCATATCTTGCCATCTCCATCTCTGTTATTTTTACTACACGTCTCTGAAGAGGTTCACTCTCACGCGATCAAATCATGGATAAAAGATTTGGACTTTCTTGACCAACAAACGAAGACTTTCCATAAATTAGAAAAACAACTCTTATCACATTAATATTCTTTTCAAGATAAACTCTAATTCAAATAAGAAAGTTGATATTGGAAATTCATCCCACAGATTTAAACTCTAGATATAATTTAACAAGTAGTCAGCAAAAGAAAATAAAATAAATGAAAAGAAACTCAAGCTAATCCCATGTCTCTCAAGAAATTGTTGGATTACTCATTATGTATAGAATTGAATTGGGTTATAAATTTTTTAACTAATTTGATCAAATTTTGTACTTTTACCAAAATATAAAGTTTATTTAAATTCAAATAAACAGGAGATATTCGATATTTAAGAATGTCTTATATACATCAATTATAGATGGAGTGGACCAATATTTGTACACTATAATCATTTGACAAAAGTTAATGTTCTATAAATCGAGGAGGACCACAATTGAGTTTCGAAATATGACCCATCCGTTTAAATACGGTTCAACAAGTCAAATGCTCCTCCGACGGCCCTAACTTTCCTTTTAATCCTCAGCAAGCTACTGAGAACTCGTTCAAACTCATGCTCTATTGAATCTCGAAAATCAAGTGAGATTCGTGGTGCCTTGCTCTCTGACACGCTCTCCTTCTCTCTCTCCCCTCCGCCTCAAAGCTCCACTCTCTGCACTTTAGCCAAAAAATAACAAAACTCTACTCTCTGCAAATAAACACATTGCTCTAAGGCTGAAGGACAAGCAGCGCGTCTCGCTGGAGCACGATAGGAGAGAGCATCAATGGCGTCATCCAGCAGCGGCCTCACATTCAATCTCCGTCTCCCTGTGATCCTCAATATCTACAAACGTCGATACTCACCAGCATAATTGATATTCAAATGTAATTGGGTACTTATAAATAGAAGTCACGAACTTATTTATATGGGACGAGGTGGCGGGATATAATTAGTATGATGTGTCGCCAATACAGATAATCCTAGTGCAATTTTCCCCTACATATCCATGTTAAGGAAAACTCATTGAAGATGCTAGTAGAGATAGAAAATTGTTGAAATTTCAGCGAGATAAAGTGTTGGAAACCTGGAGTAAAGGACGTATGTTGGACGAGGCAAAGTAACATTGAGAAAATATTATCACATGTTTCGACTGATGTTTCTTGGATACTCTGTGATCTAGTCAAGATCGTTTGTTGCTTTGGAAGACGTCCTCGAATTTGCGATCCCGTGTTATAAACATACTAACGATTACCATGGCTGGCCTGGTAACATAGTCTTTAATCTTTTTCTAACCAGCTGGTATAATAGAGTTTATTTTTAAGGGGTTTGAGGGACATCTCCAGTCACAATTCCGGAATGCTTCTCGACCTTAGGGTTTAGCTATGGTTCGTTTGCAGCATAGGTTTGACTGTGCCATGGCATGGGATAACTCTAGCTCGACTCTTACGGGGGCATTTTCGTAGGGATAATTTCGCCCCTTTCAAGGCAATCCACGTTGGGCATGGATTCCTCCCGCCCCATACCATCCTTAAGTTATGAAACATTTTTATCGCTGGTGTGGAACTCTTATAATTACACAGGAGAAGTTGTAGATGCCGGTCACCCGTTCTTATTGTTTTACCAAAAAAAAACCTATCAAGATGGGTGCATGGTCCTTTACTCGTAAATCTTATAATTCTAGTAGGAGCATTCACATGTCACAAATTAAGGTCAGAAATATATAGGTTGAAGTTAGGTGGAGCTTATAAGGCAATCTTGATTTACTTATAGAATTTATAAATAAATAAAAAAAAGACGCAGTGCTTGCAAGGATTATGATATTTAATTATTATTATTCAATTTGATGCATTTCCGATTTTGGTGCATTCAATTTCCACATCCTCAACAGGTGCTTGGGGCTGGGATATGGCTAAATACCTCATTTCTAAGATTACTCCTAATTCTAAACATGATACTTGAAAAGAGCACATTTAATCGTTATGACATTAACTAATAATACTTAGTGATATCACAAATGAAACCACGCGTTTTCATTCTAATAGCATCATCAAAGTACGATTCCCAAGCTCGACCCAATCGTCTGCATGATGGCCCACAAGCCTTTCTTGACCCGATCGGAGTCACAAGGGACTGAAGACACTATGAGATGGGCTCGCGCAATGGCATTTGGTCGAAAAGGCGAGACCTTATCTACAAATTTGTAGGTATTAGGATGAAGGAGCTCGAGTAAGGAATTAAGTGCGATCCTAATATTTGATCAAAGCCCAGCCAATAATCACCTCTGCCTGGCACCGTGGCCACTTCCAAATATCCTTTCATTCAACCGCGACTACTGCTCTATAAATAATTGTTTATATATATATATATGAGCGATTATTGCTTTTTTATTTTTTTCCATTTAGTTGGAAATGAACAGTCCTAAAGTCTCTTTAGCATTGCCTGTCTTATTGGTGCGTTCCCTTTTCCTTTTCCTATTATATATCATCATGGTCAAGCTAGATTGTAGCCCTAACAAAAGAAAATTAGAACATAGTAAAAGAAGAAATGAAAATATAAATTAAGCCAAATATCTTGAATCAAAGAATAAAAATTATATCACTACTTTGTCTTCTCTTCAAATATACTTAGAAAGCTCCTAAAATAATGAACAACGATCTGAAAAAAAAAATTGTTGTCCCCCCCAAACTCTCAGTGTTATCTTATTTAGAGGATATATCCAAGAATCTTAACACAAGGCAATTGCTTTTTTTTCTGCATACAATCAGGGAATAAATCGCAGAATCCCTCCTTTGATATCCATCTTCCAATGCTTTTTGATTTGAATTCTTGAATCACGGAATTTTCATTTCCTTCTTTTTGCCCTTCTTTTCCTTATTTTCTTAATATCTCATCATTCTACATAAATAAGGAAGATTTAGGTAAATATGAGGAAATCATAATATTTTCTAATGAATATTGCATTTAAAGTACCATATTTGTTGCCTAAAATAGGTAAAATAACTCTATTATTATAGAGTTATCATGTAGGGCCCGTTCCCGGATGTGGGTTCAATTTGAAGACAGGCTTTGATTTTGAAAAGGACTCAATCATCTTTAGTGAGGAGCAACCTCAAGATCCTAGGTAGTAGAGAAAATGAACTATTTAGATGCGGATGCGAACGACACTCGCTTTTATGCGAGTAATTAGAGATGTGCGGTTCCAAAGATATCAAAGGAAACTCTAAATTTTCAAGTGATGTTATTGAAAGAAATGATTCTCAGCTCTTTATGTCATAGCATGGGTGCAGATTTCATATGTGCGTCCGTGTGTTCTAAAATATATATGTGTGTGTGTGTGTGTAATGATGTGACAAGGTGACATATATTTTATAGCATTCATTAAAGGTTTTTTTTTTCGGTAAAACATTCATTAAAGGGTTAATACCTTAAAAAACCAATAAATAAAAAAACTAATGCATGTGTGACAAATTACCCCAAACTAATTTTTTTTACAATTAAAAAAAAAAAACCTAAACCAATACACCTATAATAAAATTACCACAAATGACCACAAAAAATCTCAAACTAGTACACTTGTGATAAATTTACTCATAACTAATTTGTTTGACAGTCAAAAACCCCAAACTAATATGGTTGTGACAAATATACCCTCCATTCAATTGGATTAATATTACAAAAGGAAAATTTACAAAAAAATTCATAAACTCATTGAAATTGTGTCGATTTAGTCCTAAACTTATTTTTTTTTGCTAAAGAAGTCCTAAACCTTTTATAATTATATCAATTCAGTCTTCCGGCCAAAATTGGCTAGCCTGCACTGGCGTGGATGCTGGCTGGTTCTAACGGACAATATTTTAATATTATTTTATTTTTTCGAATTTTTTTATATTTTATGTTTTCTCTCTTTTTTTCTTTTTTCCTCTCCTCCCTCCTTTTGGTGACTAGCCCTTCCCACTGGCCAATCGCTAGACTAAAGTAGCCAACCAGGCTCAACTAAGGGCAAGCTCGCCTTGCCGCCCCCACCATCACTAGGCAAGGGCGCCGGCCACCGGCGAAGCAAGCACTCACTAGATCTAGGTGAAGGTAAGCCTTGCCAATGGATCGATGAGCTCGCCCCCACCGTCCTTGGGCAAGGGCCGCCCAACCACCGACAAGGCAAGTCATTGTCGGATCTAGGTGAGGGCGAGCCTTGCTGTCCCCAAGCCAGGGCTGCCCACAAAAAAATTACCCCAGATGACCACAAAAAATCTCAAACTAGTACACTTGTGATAAATTTACTCATAACTAATTTGTTTGACAGTCAAAAACCCCAAACTAATATAGTTGTGACAAATATACCCTTCGTTAAATTGGATTAATATTACAAAAGGAAAAATTACCAAAAAATTCATAAACTCATTGAAATTGTGTCAATTTAGTCATAAACTTTTTTTTTTTGGCTAATGAAGTCCTAAACCTTTTATAATTATATCAATTCAGTCTTTCCAGCCAAAATTGGCTAGCCTGCACTAGCGTGGATGCTAGCCAGTGCTAGCGGACAATATTTTAATATTATTTTATTTTTTCGAATTTTTTTATACTTTATGTTTTCTCTCTTTTTTTCTTTTTTTCTCTCCTCCCTCCTTTTGGTGACTGGCCCTCCCCACTAGCCAATCGCTGGACTAAAGCAGCCAACCGGGCTCAACTAAGGGCAAGCTCGCCCCACCATCACTAGGCGAGGGCCGCCTAGCCACCAACGAAGCAAGCACTCACTAGATCTAGGCGAAGGTAAGCCTTGCCAATGGATCGATGAGCTCGCCCCATTGTCCCCGAGCAAGGGCTACCCAACCACCGACAAGGCAAGTCATTGCCGGATCTAGGTGAGGGCGAGCCTTGCCGTCCCCAGGCCAGGGCTACCCACCTACTGGCGAGGTGAGCGCTCACGAAATCCAATGGGGGCTAGCCTCGCCAGTGGATTCGACGAGGGGGCTTACCCCCACCCGATCCGACAAGGGCTTACCTCACCGGTGGCTAGGTGACCCTCGTCCAGTGACGGCAAGGTGACCTCACCCTCATTGGGCCTAGCCAGCTGCCTTAGTCCAACGGCTTGCCCTCTCCTTTGGTCAGTTGTCAAAAGAAGGAGGGAGGGGAGAAAAAAGAGAAAGAGAGAAAAAGAAAAGATTAAAAAATTAATAATTTTTTTTGAAAAAATAAAATAATATTAAAATATTGTGTGCCAATGCCGGTCGGCATCCACATCAAGACCGATCGGCCAAATTCGGCCGAAAAGACTGAATTGACATAATTGCAAAAGGTTTTGATAATTTTCCCTATCGCCAAAAACTACAAAAATTGTACAAATGTAATAAAGGTAGAGTAAAATCCCAAACTAGTATACTAGTCAATTGTCATATGTCATCCAACTTAGAAATTAGATAATAAAATTTAACGGATGGTAAATTTATCACAAGTATATCGTTCAGCATAAATTTGTCGAAGGTATATCAATTTAGGGTTTTTGATTATCAAAAAATTAGTTTTTGATAAATTTGTCATAAATGTAGCAATTTAAGATTTTTCAAAGTATTAACCCTCATGGTCAGTCATGCGGTGATATGGGAAGAAATAATGTGTCCTCTAATGATTTGACATGTATGAAATCCATATTTGAAGCCCATACATGTTGGATTGTCCACATGTCACATCTATTTATTTGCCTATGTATGTATAAATATATATATTTTAAAAATGACAGCCATTATTATTATCTAACTTATGAAAGCGCATAGATTTTGCCCGAGGTCTTTCTGGTCATTTTTTATATAGTGTTTTTCAAAATTGAAAGTGATTTATACGCGAAAATTTATATGACTTTTGAAAGTATGGCATAAGAAGGGAGGAAGAGAGTGTCTACCCTATTGAATCGAATCTTTTGGTCCAAGTTTTTTTTTTTAAATGAGTGCAATTGTCTATATTATTTAAGTCCGATATAGATAGCTAAAGAGTACGCGAAGCCAAAGCATGCAGCAGATAGGCTTAACCATTTCTTTCTTCTTCTTTTTTGGGAAAAAGATATAATTTAGTGATGTGCAGTATAGAGGCAATTATCTAGGGTATAAACCTCTTTTCAAGTCTATAGGCAAGACCCAAATGAAAGAGAGCATGCATCAAGAAGTCATTTTGTTTTTACTCAAGTATTTTCCGGTGTAAATGAGGTATGTTCTCTCCTCCTTTCCCCCTATTCTGTGTGTGTACATGTACATGTGCTTGGGTGTCTTGAAACATATATTGTGACCTTGAACTTGACCCGTGATCTGATAGAGCATCGAGCAGAAGTGCAAGGCATCTTGAATTTCAATGATCGGCAGGAAACTCAAGTACATATGTTGTATGAGCTATTTTTTCCCCTTCCTGTGGAATTTAGGCTATTAACAAGAGTTCATCGTCCTTAAAAAATGTCATATTTGCTTTGGTCAAGGAGGAGGAGCATGTACCATTTAAAAACTCAACACTTACATATCTTCTTCAGGTAACTGAAAGTTCTTGGTTAGCTTTCCTATGTCTACTTTTCAAGCAAAGTATAGGATTTTTTCATTTGCCTATAATTCGAATTTGACTCTTAGTTCATTCAAATTAAATAAAGACGTCTCTTGTGCTCTTTGAACAAGATTATTGGTTTCAGTAGAAAACTAGTAGTTAAAAACTGGCTCTTCGCTAGAAATATTATAGCAGAAAGTGTACAGTGTCAGTAAATTCGTGAAAATCAAAGTATGAGAGCTTTGTGGCAATTGTAATTTCAGTTGTAGTTATTGGATACATGCTTTAGTTGGCAGGTGTCTTAGAATTTTCCGACGACAGACTAGTACACGATCCTTGGATTTTCGATCGAGCTATGAGTGATTTTCTCATGGCAGGAGCTTATTTTTGTCCAAACTCGATAACCTCTTTTGCAACCCCTTTATCTCTTTGATGATGGTAGAGACCTTTTATCTGTTTGATTTCTCACAATTTTATCTTTTATGTAGCAGGAAATTGATGATATCTTTGGGAGTCAGATGGAGTGAAGGAAAATAGCTAAATAATAAAAGGTATTTGTATCAATGTTAAGTTGCAAAACAATGGTTATAGTTAAAGTTTCTATGTTTCTAGTTTTTTCTGAGTTATTTGATATATTTGTGTTGATCCTTCTGGGAGTGGAGATGTTAACTGTTGGAAATGGATTCCTGAAAAATGAACTATACTCAAACGATCAAATACCAAAAAAATGTAGAAATAGACTCGGGGAACATGTAACAACGATCAAAAGGCATATCATGAAGATGGACATACCTTATTTGCCATAGATTAAGTACTTGTTGCAGTCTCAAAAGAATTGATTGAAGCATTGGAGTTTCGTTTTTCAAGAGGGAGTATACTATTATCTCAAAGAGAGAAAAAGAACGTATTGTATCATACATACTTTCAACGTTCCTCCTTTTTCATTTATATGTTGCAATTACTTTCACTTAAAAATAACTGACATCTTCCTCTCATGGGCCTTTTTCTTATGGGTTGAGTTTGGCCCAACATAGGCAAACAGGTTTGACTTGGCTCATCAAATAAAAAACCCATCATCTCTCACTTGTACTTAGCGGCTCAAAATAGGCATCACATTTTTTAGTAGGTATAGTATGTAGTACCCTAAATCAAATGATCGCATCTGTATCTTTTTTTATCTCTTTTTAATAATGACATATTATATTCACAATTATGATTATCTAAAAATAATCATAATTGGTCAATTAGTGAATACAAAACAAGAATGTGATTCTCCAAACTTGATCTTCCTTTCTTTCTTTTTTTTTTTATTGAAACTCTCAATTTTAATTCAACTTACTTTTCTAAAAATGTCACATTAAATCGAATTAATTAATAATTATTGGCAACATTTTAATATAGCAAATATTGAATAGAAATCTTGAAAATAATTAAGAGTTATGATGACACTTAATTGAAGAACTATTTTTCTCAATAATCTCACCACGACATAAAAGTTAAGATCAAAACTTTTGCTACTCTTATAAGTCATTTCATGCATCGGTAGTATAAAATACATACTATGGTATTAAGTCATTTCCCATGGAGCATATGTCTTCAATTTCAATACCGTACGAGATGATAGTTCAGACATACCTAATATCTAACTTGAGTTCATGTATCTACTTCCTAAAAAATCCATCAAAACTCACATTTTGCATTAAAGATAAATAAAATAAAATATATGGGTTATTTTATTTTCAGGCATAGTAAATATTATGTCATAATCTTAACACTTAGTTAAGGTGACATTATCTTAAGCTTAAGCTCTCAATTATCGCTTAGATAATAAGCTTTATCACGTAGATAATAAGCTTAAAACCATCTCATTTCTATTTATCACATAATAAATAGGCGATTACCGTGTGAATAGGCTAATCTCTTATATGTTCAACATATTTTTCAATTTTATATGATGCACTAAGCATCGAAATGCACATACATCAAACAAAACCCATAGGCATTAATAATGAAAGACAATTTCATTAAATGTGAATAGATAAGAAAATTATAATATTTAGTACATCAGTCTCTATGCAGTCCTAGTGATTTTACATGACCGTAGAACACATCTCTTGATATTGGCTTCGTCATACAATATGTTATCATTCTATGCATAGATATGTACTACAAGTTTATATCTTTTCATGTAATCATATCTTTGACAAAATTATACTTGATATCTATATATTGAGTCTTCTCATGATATTTTGGATCATTGGTATACGTTATTGCTGCTTGGCTATTACAATTAACCAACATGAGTTTATAGTATCCTTAATAACACATAAATAATATAAAAATCTCTTAAGCCAAATACTCTCTTGTATTGCTGCTATGTCACGAACTTAGCTTCCATTGTGGACAAAGTTATATAAGTTTGTTTCTTACTACTCCAAGATATGGTGCCCTTATTTAGTAAGAAAAAAAATCAAGAAGTAGATTTTCTTTCACTTAAATCTCATCCTCAATCAATATATGAGTAGCCTTCAAGTTACAGTCCTTGATAACTCAACATATAATTAACAATTTCCTTCAGATACCTTAGTATTCTTCTAACAACTTTTCAATATGTTTGACCTAGATTGAATTGGTATCTACTTACCATTCTAATTTGCAAAATATATGTCAGGTCTTGTATACATCATAACGTACATTAAACTTCAAACAGTACTAGCATAAGCAACACGTTGAATTTATTCATTATCTTGTGAAGTCTTTAGACAAAATTTACGACTAAATCCTTCACCATTTGTAATAAGAGTATCTATGGGCTTGTAGTCTTGCATACAAAATCGTTCAAGAACCTTGTTTAAATAGATCTCTTGCGAAAGAGACAACAATCTATTTGAATGATCCCTTGAAATATTAACTCCAAGAATGTATATAGCCTTTTTCATCTCAAAATTAGAAGATAACCAACTCTTAACAATATTAATAAGCTCTATATTATTTCTTACAATCAGTATATCATCAATATATAATAATATGATCACAAATTATATACAAAATGATCATCATCAATCATTATGAAATCATTTACTATTTTGATATTATGAAAACATATATATCATTGTCTTGATAACTACTTAAGGCCATATATTGATCTTAAAAGTCGACATACATTTTGCCATTGGCCTTTCAAAATGAAATCAACCAATTGTTCCATATAAATTTCTTTTTTAAGTTTTCCATTGAGAAAGGTAATTTTTATATCCATTTGATGTAGCTCAAGATCCATACTAGCTATTATTGCTAGAATAAGGTGAATTGAGGTAAATCTTATTACTGAGGAGAAAACATTTCCTCATAATCAATTCTTTCCTATTGATTATACCCATTCACCACAATATGAGCATTATCTCTCTGTTGAGCCATCAGTTTTGCGCTTTATTTTGAACACCCAATTGTTCCCAATGATTTTCTGTCCTTTTGAAGATCAACAAGTTTCCAAATATAATTTGATTTCATTGATTCTATTTCATTTTCCTTTGCATACATCCATTTTCCTTATTAGAGCAATTTAGAGTCTCGTTTACATTCATTGACTCATCTTTATCTTGTTTAAACAACCATAAAAGTTTCCCCTTCAATGTCAAAATACCAATGAAGAATACTTTTGCGACTTGTTCATCATACGGAAAATCGTATACTTTACACATTATTCTCTATTATACTCCCACTAGAATTGGATAATGATGATATCATATCATCATATGATTGTAATTGAGACTAAGTCGAATTTAATTTCTCATTTCTCATAATATTTGCTACTTGGATGAACTCTATCAAGTTCATTATCTTGATCCAAGATTTCAAATAAAGAGTAAAGCTTCACCTATTTCAGCCTTCTTAAGAAGTTCATTCTCTCAAAATGTAGCATCATATGATTTAAATTTAGTTATACTTACACTTTCCTACTCACTTATAAACATATATTCTTTCGAGTGTTTAGAGTATCTTATGAAAATATTTTCCTTGCCTTTATGATCTAAATTCTCATACTTGTGAGAGAGTTTGTGAGTATAGGTAATATAACCCCACCGTTTAAGAAAAACTAAGTCGAATTTTCTACTTGTCCATAGTTATATAGAGTGAAAGTGACTAATTTGGAAGGCACACGGTGAAATATATAAGTAGTAGTGTTCGTAAAATTCTAAACGCAAGTGCACGTATCAAACAAGTAATATAATGATGAGATAAAGTATCGTCCCACGGAGATCGAACATGATTAATAAACCAATTAAATACTAAAATAGACTAATTCTAAAATTTATCAAACAAATCAAAATATAATTAAGAATGAATTAAAAACGAAATTTGTAGACTAAATGCAGTAAAATCAATCAGATAAATATGTTAGAGCATCCGATTTCACCATAACCACTATATATGAATTTCAGATTGTTGTGAATACAAGAACGATATCAAATATGTGATAGCGGAATTTCCTAATCTATTTACTATCCTATCTCTAGGTATAGCAAACCTACTCAGCTTATTAATCCACTATATCTCTATGTGAATTAAAATAAACATGAGTGCATTAAAACTATGAATATTCCCGGTTTACCTGAGTCTTTTGGATCACCTTATCGAAAGCTGGATACACAAATAACGCTAAGATATTTCTATCCACGTTTAATTCATGGTTATATATTATAATGAGCAATCGCATATTATCACTTCTCGCCCCAAACATGCATCGATCGATCATTCCAAGTGGTGGGCTACCACTCAAAAGCATTAAACGCAATAATATATAACTCACATGAATGAAATCAATTGTAAAACATAAAAATCATGAAATTCATATCATCATGGTTAGGTTACATCGAAGCCCTAACAAAAGAAAATTAGAACATAGTAGAAAAAAATATAAATATAAATCAAACCCAGCATCTTGAATCAAAAGAACAAGAATTCCGTCACCACTTTTGTCTTCTCTCCAAAAATACTTGAAAAACTCTCGTAACAAATGGAAACGATCTAGCTAAAAAAAACCTAGCTGCTCTCTCCTATTTATAGGAAATCTAAAATATCTACTTGTAGATAACATTAGATAACAAAATCAAGAATTTCCTGATTTGATATCCATCTTCCATCGTTGCTTTTATTTGAATTCCTAATAATTGCCCTTTCTTTTCCTTATCTTCTCCATATTTCATTATTCTGCATAAACAAGGAAAATTCAAATAATCAGAAGGAAATTCAAATATTTTCTCACAGCATAATGCATTAATTACGCCTAAAAATAGGTAAAATAACTCTATTTTTTTTATAGAGTTATCAAACCCCCAAACTTAACATTTTGCTAGTCCTCGAGCAAAAGTAAGACATAACACATACTCAACCTAACAACCTTCTCCATGACATCTTTCCATAATTGCTCAAATTCACAATTCAAAGAAAAACATAAATTCCATCCAAACATTGAAATCAATTTATAAGTTAAGACCAATTCTAACTATATGATCCAAGTGTGTGTGTGAGAGTCCTCATCTTTTTCAAATTATATGCAATCCAAATAAATTCACATTAACATGCAACCTCTAAAAAATTCTCAATAATTATGACCAAATCTCATAGGTTTGCTTTTCATTCCTCTCTCCACTAATGTAAGCTAATTATCCAACCAAAAATCAATAGGACTTTTCTCGGGTTGTAATGTAAGGTGGGCTAAAGGTGAGATAAAGGAATTTTTAAGCTCAAAAAACCCATCAACACATTGATTTCGAGGATCTAATTAGAGCCAATGTCACTGTCCAATTTCACTCCTTCAAGATAATTTTTCTGCCGCCATATATCATCATTCTTTTTTTTTTCTTTCCTTTTTTTTTTTTTTTTGAATTGCTTTATGGTGGAGTTTCTCCCAAAGTCCCTCCAAATATAACATAAAAAATTTCCAACCCATTGAGTATCCAAAAGGCTCACTCAATTGAAAGTTGGATAGGGAACCATAAGAACAATTTTTTTTTTTTGACAATACATCCCAAACAACCACGCAATCACTTTTTTTCTTCTTTTACTCCATCATTCCTCCCAAATTTCTATCAAGCTCAAATAAATTTTTTTTATCCAAAAAAAATCAACGTGTTCATAGGGCATGGGATAAGGATATAATTTGATCACGGCTAGGCTAAACATATATGGGTGCCAATGAAAGATTGTGTTATAATTAAGGCTCAACGGGGTGACTAGAGAAAATAAATAGGGTTGGCTTGAAAGGCTCAATCGATCCAAAAAACTGCCTATATCATTTTCTCAATTAGATTTAGCTTAGATTTCGCCTCAAGAGAAAATCAAACAAATTCTAAGATTTGGGTGAAATTTAAGAAAATCACATATTTCACATGAATGTTCTCTAGATTTACACATAATTCAAAAAGTAAGGACTTTTAGTGCTCAATAAGTGGATCAACATAATCAAAATTAAGATTAACTCACACCTCAATTGCAAGTTTAAATAAAATTTAAATTTTCCTAAGAATCGTAAAAATTCACAACCAGGAAAGCAATAATGATAAAAAAAAAATTATCTAAAAATTTGTCTTCCCCCAAACTTGAATGAAGCAAAGGTCCTCAATAAAAAATAGAATAGGAAGAAGAAAACTTCCCCCGGGTTGTAGGATAAGTCCATAAATGATCTTGATGATTAAACTCTTGAAAGGTGCTCCCTAAAAATTAACCTGAATAAAATAGAGAAAAGTTAATCTTTTTTTTTTTTTTTGCAAAACATAAACTTAAAAATAAATTAAAACATAATTAAAATGCTTGGGTTGCTCTCCAAGAAGCGCTTTGCTTTATAGTTTTCAGCCAAACTATCTCACGGTCGCTATTCAAGGATGAAGTTAATGGTGGTTCGCTTGTTGTAACCACCTTCAAAGTAGGGCTTCAAACGCGACCGCTCACTTTGAATGTGCCCTCAATGTCATGCATTCTCAACCGTTCCATATGGGAATACCGTGTAACTGTAAAAAGGACCAGACCATCTAGACCGCAACTTTCCCGGAAAAGTTTAAGACGAGAGTTATAGAGTAAGACTTTTTTTTGACCAATTTTAAACTCTCTTCTAAATATGTGCTTGTCATGCCATCTATTTTTCTGTCACTTGATTTAATCAAGTAGCGATCATTGATCATATAATTAAAGGGAAAAGCTTAGCTGACCGTCACTCTGTCAATGACGGAGTAACGATCAGCTAAGCCGCACTCTTAATTAAATCGTTGGGGTGATAATTCCATCTATTCATTTTTCAGACACTCGTTTGGTTTTGCTCCTCGCATCAAACGCAAAAGTGAAGGCCAAGTCCTTCAAGCCCTAAGAAAGGAAGGCCAAGAAGCGTTACGCGGCCGAATCTAGCTAAACGGCCGTTTAACATAGTGTCATTGCAGGAAAAAAGCACTGAACTATCTCACCACACCATCATGTACGATAGTCCCGATTGTTAGAAAAAGTCTCATGTTAGGGAATTAGCGTTGTGTAAAGTTGTTGTTATATCCTAATTAGCTCGTAATTTATTCACTTAAACTTTAGAGTAAGGGCGAATTCAACTACCAGGCTTGGGACTCCAGGTTTTGTTGGGTGTTCTTTCCACCAAATGATATCATAGTCAATGATTGTGTTAGAGATATCTTAGGATGTTAGAGATATTTATTTTCCTAATTGATTTATAATTGATTTGATTATGATATTGTAATATTCTATTGCTTCGAGATAGTTGCCTAGACTAGCCTATAAATAGGCTCTTGTATCATCAGTATTACACACACTGAAATATACAAAAATTCATTCTTCCACTTTATTCTGTCATGGTATCAGAGCGAGGTTTTGTTTGAGAGGGTGGTCGCCATTGTCGCAGCATCTTGATCTACCACAGAGAGAAGCCACACGTCAGTCGTGCTACAGGAATATTGACGACAACCGATGCCGTCGACTGCAGGTGGAAATTTCGAAAACAATTCTTAGAATTTTTTAATCGAAAACCACATATACAGGTTCTACACTCTCATACGAGTCCAGAACAGCAACGAACGTCGCCGGAAAGTACTCCACGCGCCCTCACACGCCGTCCAAAGCCTCTGCGCGTGAGATCCACGTGCCCATGACGCCGGGGAGTCAGCCACGTGCCCTCACGCGCCGGTCAACCCTCTGCGCGCGTATCAGCCCTCTGCGGGCGTATCAGTGACGTCAGCCCACGTCATCTTGTCGCCGATTGTCATTGACCGGCGTTGACTCGACTGGTTCGCAGCATTTTCCGACCGGTTCAGCTATTTTCCAACCAGTTCTCGGAGTTTTTCGACCGGTTTGGTCATTTCCCAACCGGTTAGCTCCTTTATCTGTCCGGTTCGTGTAGTTTTCGAGCGATTTTAAGGTGTTTTCGACCGGTTCAACCAGATTCCGACCGGTTCAGTCAGATTCCAACCGGTTCGTAGTGTTTTCCAGCCGGTTCAGCCAATTTCCGACCGGTTCTTGGCATTTCTAGACCAATTCTTGAGGTATTTCATCGTTCTAAGTCTATTTTCGGCCTTATTTTCTTTAGATCAACTCTACAAATATCAGTTTTTCTCAAATTCATCAAAGAATCGATTGAGTTTACTAGTATATCGCCTATCATGGACAAGTTAGAAGTCTCAATGCCAATTCAGACCATCCTAAATGGATCAAATTACATTTTATGGGCTCAAGAAATGTCTAGTTTTCTAAGGGGACGTAAACTTTGGCATCATGTCACTGGAAATCTTCGCGAGCCTTCTCAGGCCGTCAAAGAAGATGACGATACATTTGCTGGACGATTGGAAGAGTGGGAGAGCAAGAATCACCAGATACTTACGTGGTTTCGAAATACTTCGATTCCATCCATCAAACTTCAGTTTGGTCGTCTAAATACAGCAAAGGAAGCCTGGGATCTTCTTGCTGGTTGTTATTCCACATCAGACATTGCTCATCAATATCAACTGTTAGGGAACTTACATCGCACGTGTCAAGAGATAGGTCAGTCTATTAATGACTTTCTTTCTTCAATGCATGCTATTTGGGACCAGCTAGCTTTATCTGAACCAACATGGGATTCGACTATTGATGCTTGTAAGTTTGCTGAATATCGTGATCGTATGCGGGTTATGCAATTTCTGATGGCTCTAAATGATGAGTATGAACCTGTACGAGCCTCACTTTTGCATAGGGATCCTTTACCTCATCTTGAGGTAGTTGTTTCAGAGTTACTAACGGAGGAAACTCGCCTTGCGACTTTAAAGGCACAACGTGCTACTCCACTGGTTTCCACTCCTATAGATGCAGTGCTTGCTACTTCTGGCTCATCCTCATGGTGCAAACCTTATTGTACGCACTGTCGTCGACCTGGTCATCGTGCATCAAACTGCTATCAATTGCAATCCAAGCAACCTACGGGAACAAACAACCGATCCCGTTTTCGAGGTGCAACTGCACGCCGCCCATCCACTGCTGCTTCTATCATAGAGGATTCTTCTATTAGCTCATCTGTCACGCTATCTTTAGATGATCTTCGATCCACAGTTCGTTCCATTCTTCAAGAAAACCGGTACCTCTAGTTCTTCTACTCTATCAATTACTCCAGGTACTCATGATTCATGGTTCTTTGATTCTGCGTGTTGTAATCACATGACTTCTCATTCCAATTTATTCAAGTCAAAATCACATAACTCACAAGCACCTATTATTCACACTGCTGATAACTCTCAGATGATAGTTAGTCATACAGGAAACGTTTCAACACCCACATTGTCTTTACCTGATACTTTTATGGTTCCCAATCTCTCTTTAAACTTGATATCTGTGGGTCAGCTATGTGAGCTTGGTTTTGATATTCATTTCTCTTCGAATGGTTGTCATGTGCAGGATCCACGGACGGCACAGACAATTGGGACAGGCCGTAAAGTGGGACGGTTGTTTGAGCTTGTTTCCTTAAAGCTTCCCAACTCCTTCACCGGGTTGTTTGCCGCACGTTTCATGCGAAACTTGGCATTCTCGTTAGGTCATCTTTCTTTTTCTCGTCTAAGTCATTTGCTTTCAAGTGGTCATCTAGGTTCTGTTGACAATAAAACCTTTGATTGTCTATCTTGTAAGTTAGGAAAACATCATGCTTTACCGTTCAATATTAGTGAATCTGTGTCTTATGCTCCCTTTGATCTAATTCATTCGGATATTTGGGGACCATCTCCTACTCCCATTATGGGAGGCTCTCCTTATTTTGTGATTTTTGTTGATGACTATTCGCGTTATACATGGCTTTATCTCATGAAAAATCGATCTGAACTTACCCATATCTATGGCAATTTTGTTGCCATGATCAAAACACAATTTTCTCGAGATATCAAGGTTTTTCGTACTGATAATGCCATGGAATATAAGGATAGAGAGTTTCTTAAAATTATTTCTCAGAACGGTACTATTATTCATCGTTCTTGTCCAGGAACTTCCCAACAAAATGGTCGAGCAGAGCGTAAACACACGCATATCTTAGATACTGTACGCACTCTTTTAATCTCAGCATCTTGTCCAGAACAATTTTGGGGGGAGGCCTGTCATACTGCTGTCTACACTATTAATCGTATTCCGTCACCTATTATAGGTAACACTTCTCCATATGAGCGCTTGTATGACAGTATCCCTAATTATAGTCTACTTCGAGTTTTTGGTAGTGCATGTTTTGTGCATCTTCTTCCAAATGAACGCACGAAGCTAGAACCTCGTGCTCATCTATGTTGTTTCCTTGGCTATGGCATTGAGCATAAAAGGTATAGATGTTGGGACCCTCTCTCCAATCAACTTCGTGTGTCTCGCCATGTTACCTTCTGGGAACATAAAATGTTCTCATCTTTGCATTCTTTTGCATCTTCTCCCACTATTCCAAATGTTTGTTTCTTCACAAATCCTTCTATTGAACTATTCCCTGAAGATGCCACTCCTACATCTTCCTCTGTCGAATTGTCCTCTCCAAATCTTGATGCAGGTATCTCTAGTAATCCCACTTCAGCAGCTCTCGATATGTCTGTGCCATCCATGGATCCAACTTTGGAAGTTCCTTGATCTGTTCGTCGCTCCACCCGTGTAAGTCAACCTTCTGTTCGGCTTCGTGATTTTCATTGTTATTCCACAATTGCCTCTTTTCACGAGCCTCGCACATATAGAGAAGCTCGTACTAATCCTCTTTGGCAACAAGCAATGGCGGATGAGTTGCAAGTGTTAGAACACTCTCATACTTGGGATTTGGTTGATTTGCCTCCTAATAAGTCGACTATAGGCTGTAAATGGGTGTACAAAATCAAAACTAAGGCAGATGGTACAGTGGAACGTTATAAAGCTCGACTAGTAGCAAAAGGCTTTACCCAGGAGTACGGTATTGATTATGATGAGACGTTTGCTCCAGTTGCACGTCTTACTTCTATTTGTAGCCTTCTTGATGTCGCTGCTATTAAGCGATGGCCTCTATTTCAAATGGATGTCAAAAATGCATTCCTTAATGGAGATCTCACTAAAGAAGTATATATGGAGCCACCTCCTGGATATACTCATACTCTTGGTAAAGTGTGTCTTCTATGTCGAGCATTATATGGACTAAAATAGGCTCCTCGTGCGTGGTATTCTAAGTTTAGTTCTACTATGGAACGCCTTGGATTTGTATATAGTCCCTATGATAATGCTTTATTTGTTCAACGCACATCTCGTGGGAGTATTCTGCTACTATTATATGTGGATGACATGATTATTACTGGCGATGATCACGAAGGCATTACAAAACTACAGCTGTATTTGAGTCAACAGTTTGAAATGAAAGATCTTGGACGGCTCAGTTATTTTTTAGGGTTGGAGGTTGCTTCTGATTCCTCTGGCTATTATCTTTCTCAAGCGAAATATGCCACTGATCTTCTTTCTCGAGCTGGACTTACTGATAACAAGATTGCTACCGCTCCCATTGAAAATAATGCCAAATTTGATGAAAAAGATGGGACTCCTCTTCCAAACCCTACACTTTATCGACAGTTAGTTGGCAGTCTAGTTTATCTCACTGTTACCCGCCCTGACATCGCTTATGTTGTTCACATTGTGAGTCAATTCATGACTGTGCCACAGACGACTCATTTTGCTGCTATTCTTCGAATTCTTCGCTATATTAAGGGTACCTTATTTCATAGTCTTCACTTTTCTGCTGACTCATCCTTGGAGTTAACAGCTTATTCTGATGCTGATTGGGCTGGTGATCCTCTTGATCGTCGCTCTACTACAGGCTATTGTTTTTTCTTAGGGAAGTCCCTTATTTCATGGCGGAGTAAGAAACAGACTACTATTGCTCGATCGAGTACGGAAGCGGAATACCATGCCCTTGCCGATACAACTTCAGAATTATTATGGTTACGGTGGTTGCTAGAAGACATGGGAGTTCGTCATAACGGTGGCACGCTCATTCATTGTGATAACCGAAGTGCCATCCAAATAGCTCATAATGATGTCTTTCATGAGCGTACCAAACACATTGAAATAGATTGTCATTTCATACGCTCTCATGTGCTTCATGGCGATGTTCGTCTTGTTCCCATCTCTTCAATTGATTAGACGGCAGATGTTTTCACGAAGGCGCATCCACCCGGGCGTTTTAAAGATCTTTTATCCAAACTCCAGTTGACCTCTTCTATCTCACCTTGAGTTTGAGGGGGGATGTTAGAGATATCTTAGGATGTTAGAGATATTTATTTTCCTAATTGATTTATAATTGATTTGATTATGATATTGTAATATTCTATTGCTTCGAGATAGTTGCCTAGACTAGCCTATAAATAGGCTCTTGTATCATCGTATTACACACCTTTGAAATATACAAAAATTCATTCTTCCACTTTATTCCGTCAGATTGATTGGTGAACTAAAACGAGTTTTCATCTAAACTCATGGATTTAAATGATAGGTGGAAGTTGATCTAATTCTTTGTTTCATTTCCTTTTGCTTTTAATGTTATTATCATTTTAGAATTTATGTTACTATTAGACAAGAATATGTAATATAACATGTAGTCCATTTCTGTGTTATCTTGAATGTTCGATGTGTTTAATAATTAAAAGTGGTATAAATTTTATTAAATAAAAAATAGCAAATAATACATAGTAGTACATGGTACTCTAGAACTAGTAGAACCGACAAGTTCCAGATTTCAGGGCAATTCCAAGAATATATAGGTTAGGTTCTAGATTTCAAAAAATTGGAACTGGGTAATTATAAAAATATTGATGTCCTGAAAAATTCCAAACTAATACACATGTGACAAATTTACCACAAACTAATTTTAAATCTCAAACTGGTATATTTATAACAAATTTACCTTATGTTAGTTTCCGTTAAATTTTATTGTCAAATTACTAAGTTAAATGGCGCGTGATAGTTAATTAGTATATTGGTTTGGAATTTTACTCTCCATTTGTCACAATTATACATTTTTTGTAATTTTTTGTGGTACTAATCTAATTTAACAGAAGGTAAATTGTCACAAGCAAACCGATTTGGGATTTTTTTATAATCGGTTGGGATAAATTTATCACAAGGTATACTAGTTTAGAATTTTTCATGATCAAAAAATTAATTTTGAGTAAATATGTCACACGTATACTAGTTTGAGATTTTTTAAAATAATATTAAACTAAAATAATAAAAAGGTACATGCGTGTGTGTGTGTGTGTGTGTGTGTGTGTGTGTGTGTGTGTGTGTGTGTGTGTGAGAGAGAGAGAGAGAGAGACCAAATATAGTTAATCGCTTAATAATATTAAATTAAAATAATAAAAAGAAAATCCCACCACATATGTTCAATCTACGAATAGATACATGCATGGTCGGTACTTGTATTGGAGCAAAACATTCCTAGACCAAGTCTTTCCATGTGCTAATTAGCATACATGCCAACTATTGAGGATGAGAGAGAGAGAGAGAGATACATGTGTCACGGGCCCATCTTTCGGCCCGTGACACATGCATGATAGGTACTTGTATTAGAGCAAAACATTCATAGACCAAGCCTTTACATGTGCTTATTGGCATCCATGCCAACCATTGAGGAAGAGAAAGAGAGAGAGAACAAATATTGTTAATCACTTAATAATATTAAACTAAAATAATTTTAAAAAATCTCACCACATACATTCAGTCTACGAATAAAGACATACATGACCAATACTTGTATTAGAGCAAAACATCCATAGACCCAGCCTTTTCATGTCCTAATTGGCATCCATGCCAACCGTTGAGGACAAGAGAGAGAGAGACAAAGAGAGACAGAGATAGAGACATAGAGAGAGCAATTAAAAATTATATTTTTAAAAAATAAAATAAAAATTATTAAAATTTTGATTTTTAAAAAATTATAAAAAAATATAAAAATTGTTTGTTAAATTTGTATTGCATTAAAGTGTTTTAGCAATACCACCTTTAAAAAAAAAATCTTTCTTAGGTTTAGTTAAAGGTTTTTCACATTTTCTATTTTATTTACTAATTATTTATTGTTTAATTTTCTTTTTAAATTTGATGTGAAGTTTTTTTTTTCAAGGAATATATATGTGAAGAGCTTAAAGTGAATTAACCTAAATTGAGTTAAATATTGATGTATTTCGGTAATATGAGTTGGGTCGGTTATAAATCGAGTCGGATATGAGTCATCAAATTTACATTACATGAAAATAGGTCAAAACGAATTAAATAGGTCAATATGGGTTGGACTATTTTAGACCCGACCCAAACCCAAACCCGAACTCAAACTCACCCATTTGATGGCCCTAGTGCTATCCAAGCCGTTTTCACCGAAAATCTCGGAGTTTGGGTGAATTGTGTTTGGACAAATAGTTTTGGGTCATTGGTTTAAGCCAAAACATAGAAATGCCCTTGATATTACAGTAGCAAGAATTATTATTTCCAATTTGTGTGAAAATACTAGATCTATTGTTCTTCAAAAAAACCCATCCGAATAGACCCTAACCTACCCAACCCAACCCAACTTGGATTTGCTTCAGGTCTTATGCATTTCAGGTCAGGTTAGGTTCGACAAAGTACACAATCCTTGTGATAAGGGGGTTTAGGTCCTGCATGGTAACACTTCTCATTTCTATTCTTGGAATAGATTTTTTGTTTTTTCCCGGGAAAAAAAAAAGCAATGTAAACGCGTTTGGTTGTGTTTCGTCCTTTTTTTTTTTTTGTTCCCGAACAAAATTGGAGCAAAAAAAGAAACACAAAAAAGTTACTTCTTGTTCTAGAAACAATTTTGAAAGAACACTTCTATTTTCTCTCTCCTCCTTTCTTCTTCTTTTCTTCTTCTTTTTTTTCTTCTTTTTCCTTTGGCCGGCGACCGGCCGTCGAGGGTCGACGACACCATCAAGGGTCGGCGACCTCGCCGGAGCGTCGCCGACCCCCGGCGAGGCCGAGCCTCGCCTTGGCTGGGCGAGCTCGGCCTTGCCTAGATCCGGCGAGCCTCACCGTGGTTGGGCGAGGCTGCCAGCCCCGTCGACCGGTCGCCGAAGGCCGGGACCGGCCAAAAGAAGAAAAATATAAAAGAAAGGAAAAAATGAAAAATAAAATAAAAAAATTAAAAAAATTAAAAGAAACAAAAAAAGAATAAATTTTATCAAACGTATTTCTATTCCTTTTTTATTCTCGGAACAAACATTACCAAACACGTACTTTTGTTCAAAAACCGTTCCCCGGAATAGAAATACCTTTTTTTTATTTCTGTTCCCGGGAACAGAAAAGGAATAGAAATGTTTCCATGCGGGGCCTTAGGTAACATTGAAACCTAGCCGATCCAATCCATTGACATTCCTACTAATAATAAAACAGTAGCCGATGAAGCAATGCTATTGCCAGCTGATGTGACGTGCGGAATGTTCCTACTATTGATAAGACAGTAGCTGATGAAGCTATGCTATTGCTAGTTGACGTGACGTGCGGAAGGCAAAGGGGAAGAGGTGCTCAGAGAAGAATAAGGAAATAGGAAAAAAAATGTGAAAAAATGAAGGAAAGAAAAAACGGTCTCGGAGGTCCTGGATCGTCCAAATGGTGGGCAAGGAGTGATGGAGGCAGCAGCCGCGGCTGCAGCAGCAAGTCTATGCATTGGGTTGACAAAATAGAGAGAGAGGAGAGGGAAGCTAAGTGTTTGGTAGGTACACGAGTTTTCACTGATGGAGGTAAATTTAAAAATTAAATTCATTCCCAAACTTTAGGTTGCCAACCCTATATGTATGAAAGGTAAAAAAAAAATACTGTTGGAAATATGGAAGTACCGATTTTGAGTATCAATAATTGATTCAGTTAATCAGTAATTAGCTTGGTAAAATAGGACAAAGAATCATTATGTAAATCAATGTATATTTCCTTATTTTTCTTTCCTATCTTATTTCTTCCTCCAATATTATAAGTGGAGGATTATACGTGTACATCACATATACAGAAAACACGTAATTACAGTTCTCCTCTCCATCTATTTCATTTTCTTACATGGTATCAGACCGACGCGTTCTGATCTAGCTTCCGCAAATACCTTGAATTGCCCTTGGTAGTTTTTCGATTGTTGTTGCAAATTTCTCCCTGCAAAACATATCGACAGACCGTGAGGAATTCATATCAAACACCATGCCTAGAAATCAAAGCAACAAATCCAGTAGCAGTAACAACAACCAAGAGATGACTTCACCTGTGGAGGAATCACTCAACACCAACAACTCTCCTGAGAATCTGGCACCAGACCAGATTGCTCAAACTCGGATTTTGCAGCAAGCACTCTCGGCTCCATTACTTACAACTGTTCAACCGTCTGCTGCAATTCAAACTGCGATTCAAACCCAGGGTCCAATCCAATGGCCGCACATCTGGTATCCAATTCATGGCCAATGGGCCACTGGATCTAGCCATATGTCGACTCAGCAAGGTTTACCTGGAGAAGAAGATGTATCGGAATCTGGAAATCGTCTTGAAGGACATGGACTGACACAGGAGAATCAATTCGGTGGCCGGTCAGGTTGGACAAGACCGGGCTTCGGATCCGGACCCATTCCACCAGGTCTGGGGACAAATCCCTACCCGGTTTCTTGCCCTATCCGTTTCCCTTCAACGGCGACCGTCTCGAGCCCGGCGACCCTCTTTACACGTCGTCGGCCGACGGACCGGAGCTACGACTTATCAGCATACAACTCACCAGACCGGACAACTATAATACTTGGGCTCGTGACTTCCGGCGAGCGCTCGTGACAAAGGACAAGGACGGCTTCCTAGACAAAGCCGTCCCCTACCTGACCGGCAAACGGCTGCAACGACTTTGGCGAAAATGTAACCAGCTAGTTCGTACCTAGATTGGAAACTGTCTCGCTGCAGATGTTGCGGCTGGGCTCCCACCAACCGAGGACTCGAAGACAATCTGGGCAAGCATTCGAGAGATGTACGGATGGCTCGATCCGGCGAAACTCTTCACCATAACACAGGCCATCTCGGAACTGAAGCAAGGGAACTTATCAGTTGCCGCTTGCTTCAATTGCCTCTCAGCTCTCTGGAACGAGCTTGAAGCGGCTGAAGAACACCTCGAAAGCCTCGAGACCACGCTGCAATAGTACCGAGCAATCAAAGAGAGGGAGAAAGTGACTCGTTTTTTACTGATTTTAAACGAAACATACTCACCTTTCCGATTACAGATCTTGGCCATGGAACCGATGCCCTCACTCGACCGGATCTACCAACTAGCTGTCCAAGAGGAAAGCCAGCGGCAAGCCATGACCGAGCACGGAAGAACCGGCGAAGGAGTTGCTCTTGCCGCTGTTCAAAGAAACCTCAACCTGACCGAGGCGTTGCAGGGTGTCCATGGAGGTTGCAGCTTCGCCGAAGAAACAGAGGGTTTCGGGCAGAGAAGGGGAGGAAGATTTGGGGCTGCCGAAGGAGGGAACCCTAACCCTAGTCTAAGAATGAATGGCTGGGATGCTGGGAGAAGATCTAACGGCCCTCATCCCATCATTTATTCGGCCGAATCCAACGGCCAACAGCAGAGACGATCGGACGGCTACCACATGTCCACTTACTCGGCCGAATCAAACGGCCCGTATTTGGCCACATCAGCACCCGCATATAGGGCATCGAGTGGCCCACGCCATGCCATGTCATCCAGGACCAATGGGCAAAATTTCAAAAATAAGGGTAAATATTGTGAATATTGTAAACGCCCTCACCATACTATTGATACATGCTGGAAATTACATGGAAAGCCAGGTGAAAAGGACAAAAAGGAGAAAGAAATTGGTGCTTACTAAGTTTCCGCACGAAGAACTGATGGTACAAATCAAATAATTACCCAAGATTAGTACCAGGATATTATGAAGGCATTGAATCAGTTGTCAACTAATGACAAGACTGCAAGTTTCTCAGGTACTTTTCTATGCAAGATGAATTCAATATCAGTTGATGCATGGATAATTGATTCAGGTGCTAGTGACCACATAATATGCAACGAGCAATTATTTGCTAGTATTCAAGAAATGCCACATTCCTCAGTATCTGTACGATTGCCCAATGGAAATATTATTCATGTTAGCAAAATTGGAACCGTTCACCTCAGTCCAATTATTGTTCTCAAAAATGTCCTCTTCATTCTTGATTTTGAGTTCAATCTCTTGTCAGTCTCAAAAGCTTGTAAGGACAATTCTTGCCATGTCATATTCAATTCCAAAAGTTGCTTCTTTCAGGACCCTTTGACTGGCAAACTGATGGGCTTGGGTAGTGTCGCTGAAGGGCTATATTTCTGGACCAATCTCCAAAAAGACCTTGATTTCATCAATCAAAGCATTTCTTGTAATGCCATTGCTAGCAATAAAGATATTATTTTTCATCAACGATTGGGTCATACTACACGTTTTCCTTACTCTAAATGTCCAATATGTCCATTAGCAAAGTAGTCTCGAACAAAATTTCCTATCAGCACATCAAGAGCTAGTAGTGCCTTTTCTTTACTTCATATGGACATTTGGGGACCTTATCATACTCCACATCGTGACGGGTCTCGATTCTTCTTAACCATTGCTGATGATTATACTCAAGCTACTTGGGTTTTCCTCATGCAATCCAAGAGTCAAACATTTCCTACTTTGTCAAAATTTTTGTCTCTCATTAAAAATCAATTCAATAAACCTGTCCAAAGGATTCGTACAGATAATGGGCGAGAATTTTTTTTCTGTGGAATGTGCTTCTTTCCTGTCTTCTCGAGGAATTATACATGAGAGTTCATGTACTTACACGCCCCAACAAAATGGGATTGTCGAACGCAAACATCGTCATCTCTTAGAAGTAGCTAGAGCCCTAAAATATCAAGCTTCTATACCAGAAAAATTTTTGGGTGATTGTGTGGTCACAGCAGCTTACCTGATCAATCACATGCCAACTAGAATTCTCGAAGGACGAACTCCCTTTGAATTGCTTTATGGAAAGCAACCAGTGATTGATCATCTTCGAGTTTTTGGGTGTTTGTGCTATGCAGCAGTCCTAGGGCCACGGAGTAAGATGGATCCTCGTGCTATGCAGTGTATTTTTATGGGATACCCTTCTATGCAGAAAGGCTATAGAGTCATGGAAATTTCTACAGGACACTTCTTTGTGGCAGAGATGTTATCTTTCATGAAGACATTTTCTCATTTCAAGAAGCCACATCATTATCCTCAAGCTCAAAATCTGATCATCGACCCTTCTTATCAGAAGAAGATTTATCTGCCCAACCTCAGTATGTACTCATTGCACCAGAGGAACATATTTCGATCCAACCAGGTGATTCCAACTCAACTGATGATGCACCAGTTCCTTCACCTAGAGAAGATTCTTCATCCGATTCCTTAGTGACTTCTTCGCCGACAATTCATCAAAGGGTGTCTCCTGCAATACCAGCAGAGCCAAGAAGTGAGCAGCCTCGATGTTCTGGGCGTTCTACTCGACCCCTACATGGACAAAAGATTATATATGTCCTACGCTGGATTCTTCAGGTACACAATACCCTATATCCTCATATGTTTCGTTTAGTCGGCTATCACCATAACACATGTGTTGCATTAGTAGAATTTCTGAAGAGCAGGAACTGTCTTCTTATTCTGAGGCAGCATGTGATCCCAAATGGCAAAATTCAATGAAGTTAGAATTGAAGGCTCTTCATGATAATCATACTTGGGATATTATTCCACTACCCATCGGACGAAAACCTATAGGTTGCAAATGGGTTTATAAAATCAAGTTCAAAGCAGATGGCTCCATTGAACGATATAAGGCTCGTTTAGTGGCGAAGGGATTCACACAACGGGAAGGTTTTGATTATCATGAAACATTCTCTCCTGTGGCTAAAGAAGTCACTGTTCGCTCTTTCTTGTCTATTGCTGCCTTTCGCAATTGGCCACTCCATCAAATGGATGTTCATAATGCCTTTTTACATGGAGATTTGGATGAAGAAATCTATATGGAGCTTCCACAGGGATTACGCAGCTAGGGGGAGTATCGTGTATGTCGTCTTCGTAAATCCCTGTATGGACTTAAACAGGCTTCTAGGCAATGGTATGCAAAGTTCACTGCTGCACTAACTGACGCAGGATTTCAGCATTCCAGACATGATTATGCCCTGTTCACATGGACTAAAGGTACTTCATCCATTTTTCTCTTAATATATGTTGATGATATTCTTATCATGGGAAATAATGAGCTGGCTATTGCAAAATTCAAAAACTACTTGAGTGCCACTTTTCATATAAAAGACTTGGGGCCTCCCAAGTACTTTCTTGGCATTGAAATAGCTCGATCTGATAAAGGAATATGTCTCAGTCAACGAAAGTTCATTCTAGAAATAGTCTCCGAAACAGGATTGTCGGGTTGCAAACTAGCAGTTATATCGATTGAGCAGAATGCGAAGTTGACAACACATGAGTATGATGCGAGCTCGTCTTCACCCATTGAGGATCCATTACTCAAAGATCCATCAGGATATCAATGGCTTGTTGGGAAATTGATTTATCTCACAATGACAAGACCGGATATATGTATGCGATGCAGATACTTAGTCAATTCATGCACATGCCGAAGCAGTCTCATATGGATGCGGCACTGAAAGTAGTGAAATACTTGAAGGGATGCCCAGGACTTGGTATTTTTCTGTCTCGAGATTGTGACATGAGAATGACAACCTATTGTGACACAGACTATGCTACTTGTCCGATGACAAGAAGGTCCATTACTGGCTTTTGTATCAAATTGGGAAAGTCACTTATCTCATGGAAAACAAAGAAGCAATCAACTGTATCATTGTCATCAGCAGAATCATAATATCGAGCTATGGCAAAGACTGTTTGCGAAATAATCTGGATACGAGGACTACTTTCAGATTTCGGAGTACAAGTCAATGGATCCAGTGAATTATTCTGCGATAATGACGCTGCACTCAAATTAGCAACTAATCCTGTTTTTCATGAGAGGACCAAACATATAGAGGTCGATTGTCACTTTACTTGGGACAAGATTCGGGAAGGGATCATAACAGCGAGAGGAATTGGAACTGTTGAGCAACCTGCAGACATTTTCACCAAGCCATTGTGCCAAAGACAACATGCATACCTATTGAGCAAGCTAGGTGTCCTCGACATATACAGGCCACTAGCTTGAGGGGGAGTGTTGGAAATATGGAAGTACCGATTTTGAGTATCAATAATTGATTCAGTTAATCGGTAATTAGCTTGGTAAAATAGGACAAAGAATCATTATGTAAATCAGTGTATATTTCCTTATTTTTTCTTTCCTATCTTATTTCTTCCTCCAATATTATAAGTGGAGGATTATACGTGTACATCACATATACAGAAAACACGTAATTACAGTTCTCCTCTCCATCTATTTCATTTTCTTACAAATACCCACTCAAAACATTAAGCGAATGAATTTCCAGCGGCAATCGCACTGTAAAAAGCAATTACGTCAACTCCTTTGCAAGATATGAATAAATGCACCAATAAGGTAATTAATAAGTTCATAAACATTGGTTAAGAGTTAACCTTGTTCACAAGAAGCATCATTCTTCAATAAACCAAACAGATGTTACAAATACTAGCGACTTGAGGTCATCATTTTCATTATCCCACTTTACATTATTGTAAGAAACGATGACTTCACAAATGATATAATCAGGCAACATCTCTATCTCTGACTAGGAAGTAAATTTCAGAATCTCCGGATCTTGTTTAAGAAGAATCATCTCATCTTTGCCAACGGTTATCCATGCATCGATTCCTCCGCTCTCTTCATCGTCGATAAGAAAAATCGATACAAAATTCGACGGTGTGTTGCTCACGAGAACCGGTCTTCCCCACCCGAAGTCATTCTCGTATAGCCCCAACCGGCACCAGCTACTAAAACCAAACAGACAATCTTCGCCTCTGGCAAGAATTTTGACAAACTCGGCTAGAGAATTGCCCACCATTGAGCATAACTCATCCCCGTCTACTACTGTTGCGTACTTTGTTTTGGCATCCGCTATCATATCGCGCATTACTCTCACCATTCCGTTGAACTCCAACTCAATTTTTCCGGCCGTTGGTTGACCAGATCGCGCCCACACGATGGCGAAAAGATTGCCACAAGAATTCGTGGGTATCGCCAGATTGATCTTCTCACGCAAGTTAACTGGCATACAAACTAAGAAAGTCCTTTGTTCGCCATGTTTATTTCGGCAAATATTGACGAAAGCCCTACCTAGTAGTGCCGAAACGACCTCCAGCCTTGAAGGCTGGGAATCGTTGGCCATCGAGTCCTTTGCATTGTCCCTAGCTAAGGCTTTCAGCTTCGATAAAGCATCGGCGTTGAACCTCAACCTGCTCATGATGAGTTCCTTGTTGCCAATATGTCGTGGACTCAAAATCGGAACCGCCAACTCTTTTACTGGGAATAGAGATGACAGCTCGAAACTAGGACGGAACATCGCGTCTGCATTACCTCGGCAAGCGGTAGCCCACGAATTGATGAACATGGCCATGGTGTACATGTCGCCGATCTTGTGTGTAAAGCACATGCTAATCGCTAATCCGCCACACTCAAACGTATTCACTTGGATCAACACTAACGGATTGCCAGCTACATCGGTCGGGTACTTCGACAAACGTTGGAGCAAATCAATGTCGGGGTCTCCATGGAGAAGCTTATCAATCTGGCCATCCACTTTGGCGTGGACGAACTCAACTCCAAGGTCGTTACAGTCAATAAAACAACCATCATCCTCAATATACCTCCCTGCCATAGGATAAAAGAGTGTTAGGGTTTCAGAAAGTGACTCTTCCATTTGGAGAAGCCTTTGAGAAATATCAACTCCTGGGTTCTCAGCATTATCTCTATAGGAGAACATAACGCCTATGTAAATTGGCATTTGAAGCTGATCCAGCGATGTTAACTTCCATTTTTGCCGGTTGTTCGGCGTCGGCATCGATGGTTTGACTAACTTCTTCCATTGCACTTCCACCTTCATGCTTGTATTGCTTCTCAAGATATCTAGTCAAACGAGGATGGTGAATATGGTTGCATGCAAGATCTGTCCAGTGCAATGCTCGTTTTATAGAGCGTTCCAAGACGTATTTAAGTCCTGGAATATGCATTTTAAGACTGCGTGCAATAGACCCGTTACATGTCCATTTCCTACCTTCCACATCAAGATTATTTTTTTTAATACCGATTCAAGTAATGGGAAGAACGATGGTATATATTATAGGGAAATGATTATGTGACGATACCATAAGTTTTTCATATGGAATGGTGGCTTCTCCACCTTTAGATCACCAGATTGGATGATATGAATAGATTTGTTTCTTAAAAAGTACTCTCTCAATATATGCCGTGGAATGGGCCTGTTACATGTCCATTTCCCATCTCCCACATCAAGATTCTTC
This sequence comes from Eucalyptus dawsonii, assembly GCA_016097615.1. Classification (NCBI taxonomy): domain Eukaryota; kingdom Viridiplantae; phylum Streptophyta; class Magnoliopsida; order Myrtales; family Myrtaceae; genus Eucalyptus; species Eucalyptus dawsonii. The sequence continues at coordinate 29,604,727 of CM027881.1, read as the reverse complement.
TTTTTAAGACCGATTCAAGTAATGGGAGAAACGATCGCATATATTAGAGGGAAATGATTATGTGACGGTATTGTAAGTTTTTCACATGGAACGGTGGCTTCTCCACCTTTAGATCTCCAGCTTGGATGATATGAGTAGATTTGTTTCTTAAAATGTATTTTCTCAACATGTGCTATGAATTGCACCGTTAGTTAACAGCACTATTAGGCTGGCAATACTACATATTATATCCATCTAAGAAACGTGGAATACTAATGCCTTATAGACCTCTCATAAATATTGGCGACGTGCACCTCGCCTGTTTCACCTTCTTATAATATACATGCATTGTTAATTTCCAAATGTTTATGGATATTAGAGATTTCCTTATTAGATAATATCGTTAGAGATATTATGAGATATTAGGGATAATATTTTATAAAATAGCTAATAACCTTATTAGATTATATTATTCACTTTCCTATATGTATTGTTCTGATATAAATACTTTTGATTCGAACAACTTAGACGACAAGTCAATTAAGTAGAGATATAGTCTTGTTTTTAATTAACTATCTCTCCTCTCTTAAAGATCATAAATTATTTACAGCAGCATATTCTAAATTTAAGGATAAAAACATCTTAAATTTACCTTCTCTAATTCATTGACAAATGAAAAATCAAATAAACGGTCGAAATACGGTCAAGTCACTCATCTATTAAGCTCGCTTTAGTAAAATTTAAGTACGCAACCACCAAGCCCGGATTGGCTTGATGTGCAGTGGACGGAGGAGAAGGGGTGCTCGGAAAAGAACAAGGAAATGGGGGGAAGAGAACTAAAAGGGAAAGGGAAAAAAAAAAAGAGAAATGATTAGGTGGCAATCTTTAATCTATCATAAAAATAATATTTTATTTTGAATCACTAAAACCAAATAACAAATTATTATAAATTATTGTGGTGTCTATTTCTTCAAAAATTTATGACTCACAACAAGCTGTTATTCTCTAGTCTAATGATTATTATGCTAGTAAAGTCCAAAAAAGAAAGAGGGAAAAACCCTATACAAAATTAATTTGCCAATGTGCCATCCGTCTTTTGTTGGAGGTAAAGTTAAGATATAAATATATCATCTTGAACTGAAAATTTAAATCCATGTGGTTAAAAATAAATTTTGGGGTGAAATGTCTTGATTTAGGATAAGGGAGGGCAGGACAAAGGCTAATTCAATTAAGTCTCAAAAGAAAATATTTATTACCGTAAGTTTCTCTCTTTGTACACATCATGAGGGGAAATTGTCCAATCAGTTCTAAACCTACCATACAGATGTTAATTCAATCTTGAACTTTTCATTTTTGCCAATTTAATCCTTATACTTTGCATGAAATACCAATAAAATCATTCAAATCAACTTTTGCCGAAAATCGCTGACATGTTAATGTGCTACCTATGATGCCCGGCGATGAATGGATTGTCACATCAATGATTTCCGGTGAAAATCGACTAAAATGGCTACATTGGAATTTCGTATAAAAATTTAGAATTAAATTGTCTGAGACTAAATTGGCATCCATATAATAAGTTTAAAACTGATTGGGTAGTTTGCAGTTTAGATAGTTAATTACCATGTTAGCTTACAGGTTTTATCACAGGATGGATGGAGATTCTCTCGATCCCTCTTCCTGTTATTTTTTTGGTATCGCAATGATTTCGATCATTATTCTACATGAATGTGGTTTAGTTTTGAGTTTGCGGCTAAATTATATTTGTTAACATCAATATTATTGAGACATCGCTGAAAAGATCTTATCGAAATGAAGAAATAGAATCTAAAGAAATTAGGGTTAAATGTTTTCAAAAAAGCAAGTACAAAATCCTTTACGAATAAAGAATAGTCGAGGATTTACTCTCAAGATAGAGGCACTCTTCGATAAATTTGGGGCTCATTTACTGAAGTTGCACGACGTTTTACCAACTTACAGTAAAAAAAAAAAAAATGCTTATGTTTGCCCCTTTAATCCATCGGGGATGATGGGCTGGTAATTCGTATTTGCGTGTTGTCTTCGTGTAGACTATTGGTGTTGCTTCTTATGTGGCAATGTAATTGCATATTGCTTTTCTTCAAAAATGAACCAAAAAAAAAAATGACTAATATCACGAAAAACCTCAAGTTAGTATACATGTGCCAATTTTATCTCAAATTAGTACACTTATGATAAATTTACCTTAAATGACCACAAAAAACCTTAAACCGTGCACGTGTAACAAATTTTACTCCAAATTAATTTTTTTGACCGCCAAAAACCTCACACCGGTACATTTATGATAGATATACCCTCCATTAAATTGAATTAATATCACAAAAAACTACAAAACCAGTACAACTATGACAAATGAAAAGTAAAATATCAAACCGATATATCGTTAACTATCGCATGTTATTCAACTCAACAAATTAAACAATAAAATTTACCATGGAATAAATTTGTCACAAGTATATTGGTTTGAAATAAATTTATCAAAGGTCCACCAATTTAGAGTTTTTAATAGTCAAAAAAATTAGTTTAAGATAAATTTGTTACAAGTATACTAATTTAGAGTTTTTTGTGATATTAACAAAAAAAAAAAAATGCAGCGATTGAGTTAGTGTTGAGAAATTTCCTTATAATGTTTTGAATATGACGAAATAATCAAATACTATTAATGTGTGTAGTTGAATGTGGAGGACAAGTTTCATATGCACAAGCCAATATACCGATAGAAAGTACCCAAAAAAAGGAATCTTCTATTAATATTTTATGGTGGAATGCTTCACAATATAATAATGAATGCTCCTTGGGCGCTTGTTAAAGTATGCATTATAAAAAATTAATTTGCGAAGTATTGATTACAATTACACGTTGTACAAGAATAACTTGTAGATTGTAGATCGTAATATTGCCTTAAGTACTGATTTAACAAGTGCTCCATAAGTACTCACGGATAAATTCCTTAATATTTAAGTGCAACTATATAACTAGATCATTTTCCACATTACTCGGCTCCGTATTTGCCGTGTCTTCTTCTGTACGAGAGGATCATAACTACATGATATTTCTTCTTTTCTAATTCATCACATAAATTATAGAAGAACATTGTCTAAAAAGTTTTAAGCCTATTGGTAGGTGGTCAATTCAATATTAAATATTTCAATTGTATCAGTTTAATCCTAAACCATTTGACGATTTATCAATTTAATCATAAAAATTTTGACAATTTATCAATTAAGTCCTTCCTATTAATTCTTATCAGAAATCGTTAATGTGGACATCGATAGTCCTATAAGAAACAGCCAATGCTCACTTTGATAATTTTTACATTTTTCTAAATTTTTCTGAATTAATTTTTTTTATCTCCCCATTTTCTTTTCTTTTTTTTCCCTTCCTCCTTCGCAAATTGCCAAGCCTCAAGATGCCTGGCAACTGGCCATAGGCAAGGGTAGATGATGCCAGACTATCTATTAGCGGTATCTTCCCAAAATTTGGTTGCAATAACTAAATTGGCATATTATCAAAAGATTTAAAACTAAATTGATTAATTAAAAGGTTTTATACTAAATTAATAAATCATTAAAAGGTTTAAGATTAAATTAGCACAATTGAAATGTTTATAACTAAATTGGTATAAATCTTAGGACCAAGTTGGCTACCATATCATAAGTTTAGGACTTTTTGGACAATATTCCTTAAAATACAAACTAAGCAGCACAATCCTATTTTAAAAAACGCCACATGAGAAATAGAAGAACTGACTAATAGGACTTTCTTAGTGAAGGTAGATCGAATGAAGTTGCCCCGTTTACGTTAGATTGAGCCGCTGATACCCACGAAAAAATTGTGAGGGCAGACCGCATGTGTGTTGCACCATTTACGTTAGATTAAGCCGCTGATGCCCATGAAAAATTTTGAAATCATAAATAGTTCGCTAGCTAAAAACTAGCAACTATATGTTGTTCTATTTCATTTTTGTATGACAATTGACTACTTACGGTTAGGTAGTGGAAAGTAGGAGAGTGGGAAATTAATGGCGGTTTAGAACTTTCAAGTGCTAAATGAAAACATCGCATGTATTCTAAGTTAATTCAGGTAATTCTCCCAACTTAGGGGAAAAGTACCAAAAAGTCTAAAATATATTGCATTGGTATCAATTCAGTCCTAAACTTTTCAATTGGACCAATTCAGTCCTAAACCTTTTAATATTGGTACCGATTCAATTCATCTGACCAATTTTGGCTGGCCGACGCTGATGGACGTTAGATGGCCTGTGACGCTTAATGTGGCAATTTTTATGATTTTTGAAATTGTTTTTGAAATTATTTTATTAATTTTTTTCTTTTTCTTTTCTTTTTCCTTTTCTTTTAGCTTTCTTTTCGCCCAGATCCATGTGAAGCCGCCTCACCGGTGACCCCGGGAGAGGCCGGGCGGGGGCCGCAAAGCCCTTGCCCAATGGCCGGGGAGCCTCAACAGAGGCTCGCCGCCCACCATGAGGAAGAAAGCTGAAAATAAAAGGAAAAAATAAAAGAAAAAGAAGAAAATTAATAAAAAATCATAAAAATAATTAAAAAATCATAAAAATTTCCATGTCGCGTCTGCCACCGGCGGGCCAAAATTGGCCGGATGGACTAAATTGGTACCAATATTAAATGATTTATGACTGAATTGGTCCAATTAAAATGTTTATGACTGAATTTGTACTAATACAATAGGTTTAGGACTTTTTTTGTACTTTTCCCCCAACTTGGTTTCGAGGTAATTAGGTGAAAAGATCAAAAGAGAACTCTCTCCCAAAAAGAATACTATTGATTATAGACATATACATGTTTATTCTCTACTTGTATCATGTTTGTTCTCTACTTGTGTCGTTGTGAAATACTTGTTTAAAGAGATCAATCTGCACGATATAATTTATTTACGTTTTCTTATGGATTTTCATCCATATCATCATCACACCTTGCCGTATTGATATAGATAAATAGGATGTCAAATTTCTGGGGTAAAGTAAACCAAAAGTGTTAACTTGGCACAGGTAAACACTTCAGTGCAAAAAGTTTCAAAATGTACATTTAAGTACCACTTTTTTGAAAAGTAGGTCACTTCAATGCCAAGTCTAACAAGAGTAGTCAGAAATCTGACGTGGCTTTCATTAATAATATATGTGGTTTATGTAGCTCGTTGGAAACCAATTTAGTAATGATCTGACAAAACGACGTTGTTTTGCCTCAAAATTGAATTTTAAAATAAATGTGAATTAAAAAAAAAAAAAAAAAGAAAGGAGAGATTGCAGCAAGCTTCAGCTAGGGAACTTGTTCCGCCTCCTTCTTTTTAATTTTTTTTCATTTATTTTAATTAATATTATATTAAATTCAATTTTTGCGGTTACGTCAATGCCAAAACGATGTTATTTTGCGTCTATCTAGCCACATCAGTACCAAAAATGATGTTGCTTACTGGAATTTCTCATTGTTAGTACTTAAGTATTCCATTTTTCTCCGATTTTGACATTTAAATGTATATTTTGAAACTTTTGGCATTAAAATGTCCCAATGTGCCTAATTTTGACACTCTAGGTGTCCGCACCTCCAAGTTTCAGATTTTATATGAAAATGGTATTATCATAATTCAATGTGCTTCACACCAAGTATATTCTATCCTATCGAGCTATCAATTATTGTTACCTAATCAATTCGATTGGTGAACATGGGAATTTCGACGCGGTATTCGTCGTCGCTTTGGTTGATCATGGGGCCACGTGCAATCATAGATCATTTATAGAATGGTGGGGGTGCTAATTCTATCTATTAATTTTCTTATATATGACTTAGTCGTGGCTTAATTATGCCTCCCAGTTGACTTGGCTCTTTCCCCTCTTTCTTATGGTGATTGCCTCGCCCTGTCGACATAGATGAACGGGATGTCAAGTTTCGGACTCCACATGGAAACGGAAGAGGATCAGAATTCAACGAACTTCCCGTTAAGTATATTCTATTCTGACAGAAATCAAGATCTTGAGAAATTTTCAATGTATCTTTCGTTCATGTATGAGGTATATGTAATACAAGAATATACAATATAGGAAATAATATACATGATACTATTTTCCTATTTGAATAATTTGAATCAATTAATCTATCAATCTAAGATTAGTACAATCATCCGTGGAATCAAATCATATCTTCAAGATATACCAAATCGTATCTTCAACACTCCCCCTCAAGCTGGTGAGTTGTATATATCGAATATGCCTAGCTTACTCAATGGATACGTGTGCTATCTTTGACATAATAATTTGGTGAAAATGTCCACGGGTTGTTCAGCAATTGCAATTCCTCTTGTTGCAACTTTTCTTTTGGGATTTTATCCCAAGTGAAATGATAGTCGATTTCTATGTGTTTTGTCCTCTCATAAAATATTGGATTTGCTCCAAGCTGCAACATCATTATCACAAAACAATATGTTCGGCCCATCCACTTGCACTCCAAGATTAGAAAGTAATCCTTGAATCCATACTATTTCACAAGAAATCTTTGCCGTAGCTTGATATTCCGATTCAATTGATGATAAGGAAACTATTGACTATTTCTTTGTCTTCCATGAAATCAAGGATCTTCTTAATTTAATGGAAAAACCTATGACAAATCTTCATGTCATTGGACAAGTAGCATAGTCCATGTCACAATAAGCTGTTATGTTCATGTCACAATCACACAATAAAAGTATTCCAAGGCCTAGACATCCTTTCAAATATTTCACAACTTTTAATGCTATATTCATATGCAAATGCTTTGGGCTATGCATAAATTGATTGAGTATATGTACCACATAATATATATCAAGTCTAGTCTAGTCATGGTGAGATAAATCAATTTTCCGATAAGTCTTGGTAGCTTCATGGATCCTTAAGCAATAAATCAACAATAGGTGATGATGATGATCCCATATCATATTCATGTGTTGTCAACAATATTTTATTCAATCTATACAACAATTGGCTTACACCCTAACAATCCTACTTCTAATATGATTTCTAATGAATTTTCTTTGGCTAAGGCAGATTCCTTCATCGGACCAAGCAATCTCAATGCCAAGAAAATATTTGGGAGGTCCCAAATCTTTAATATAAAAGGTGGAATGTTGATATTCTTTGAAATCTTCAACAGCATATTCATCATATCCCATGATAATATATCATCGACATACATTAACAAATAGATTGATGATGTACCTCTGGTCCATGTAAATAAGGCATAATCATGCTTGGAATGTTGAAAACCTGCATTTATGAGTGGTGTGGTAAATTTGGCATACCATTGTTGGGAAGCCCATTTAAGTCCATACAAGAATTTGGGGAGACGACATACCCGAGACTCCCCCTGTCTACGTAAACCCTATGGAAGATCCATATAGATTTCTTCGTCTAGCTCCCCATAAAGGAAAGTATTGTGGACATCCGTGGCCAATTGTGAAATATGGCAATGAAGAAAAAGGAACGAACAATTACCTCCTTAGTAGCTGGAGAAAAAGTGTTATGATAATTGAATCCATCTCTTTGTGTGAAGCTTTTAGCTACCAATCAAGCCTTGTAATGCTCAACAGAACCATCTCCCCAATATCTAATCTTGTAAGCCCATTTGCATCCTATTGATTTTTGATGTGGAGGTAACGAAACAATATCCCAAGTGTGATTCTCTATGAGAGCATTTAACTCAGACTTTGTAGCTTGATGCCAACATGGATCATGAGCTGCTTCGTCATAGGACGACGGTTCTTGTTCCTATGATATGCGACAAATACAACACATATAGTCTAGTGATAGTCAACTATATGAGACATGAGAGGACACTAGATAATGTGTATTTGGAGAATTCAATGTGGGACATATGTAGTCTTTGGTCCATATTGGTGGGCGAACATGATGGCCAGTATGTCGAGGTTGCTCAATAGGCATCTATCCATGAATAGGTGATGAAGATTCATCAAAAATTAGCTGTGGAGATGCTACTGATGAAGCAGGTGAAACAAGTGTGGTCCTCTCCTCAGATGACATCACTAAAGACTTGATTGCTTGATTCTTGGAGACAAAATTATGTGTTGCTAGTAGAGAATATTCAGGATCTAATGTAGCAAAAATATACTATGGATTCAAAGATAAATCCTCCTCTGATTAGAATGATCGACAATCTAATACCGAATCGGGTGATTGAGATGAAGATGTCATTTCTTGAAATGGAAATATATCTTTATGGAAAACATCTCTACTTATTAAGAACTGGGATGTGGATATCTCCATGAGAATATAACCTTTCTGTAAAGCAAGATACAGCATAAAAATGCATTATATGGCACATGATCCATTTTGTCTTGAGGTCCTACAATAGTTGCTTAGCATAAATAGTCAAAAACTCTTAAATGATCAATATATGGTCGTTTCCGAAAAAGCATTTTAAAAGGAGTCCAATCTTTAAGTATCTAGCATGCGATTGAATGAATAGGTTGTTGTGACCACACAATCTCCTCAAAATGTCTAAGAAACTAATGCTTGATATTTAAAGGCTCAAGCTACTTCTAAAAGATGACGTTGCTTTCATTCAACAATTCCATTTTGCTGACGATTATAGGTGCAAGAACTCTCATGAAGAATGCCATGAGAAAAGAAAAAAAGACTTATAGTCAATAGTGAAAAACTCATGTCCATTACCTATAAATTTGTCAAATTGATTCTTTATTAGGGTGAAAAAATTCTGCAAATGGGAAGAAGTTTGGCTCTTTTTTTGCATGATAAAAACTCATGTGGTAGGAGTATAATCATTCACAATGGTGAGAAAGAAACGAACTCCATTGTGATGTGGAGTATGATAGGGACCCCATACATCAACATGTATTAATGAAAAAGCACTGGTAGCTCAAGATTTATTGACTAGGAATGATATTCGTGACTATTTTGCCAAAGGATAGATGAGACATTTGCAGTGAGGAAAACAAGTACTATGACCCAAACGATGGAAAAGAAGGATCTTATTATCAATAATGTCATTACATGAAACACCTTTATTTCATGAAATGGAAGATTAATCAAAATCCTTTAGAAAATTGGTCCAAAAGTATAGCTCTTGTGTAATACTATCCAAGCCCATCAGTTTACCAGTCGAAAGGTCTTAAAAGAAGCAATTTTGTGAGTTGGATATGGCGTGACAAGAATTGTCCTTGCAAGCTTTGGAAAACGATATTAACTTGAACTCAAATTTAGGAATATAAAGGACATTTCTAAGAATAATTTTGGGACTAAGACAAACAATGTCAATTTTGGTGACACAAGTGACATTCATTTGGAAGACATACTGACATGGAGAATGGAATATGGTGTCTATTCAAGAGAAAAGCTTCTCATTGCAAATTATGTGTTCGTTAGCACCTTAAACAATCATCCATGCATCAACTGAAATAGAGTCTATTCTGCATAAAGAGATACCTCAGAAATTAGCAGTCTTGTCAATAGCACTTAATTGATTGGGGGCCTTCATGATATTTTGATACTGGTCATGGGTAAATGTCTGATTTACCCTTTCAGTATTTAGTCCAAACACTATATAAGTCAACACTATGCCTCAAGTTTAAGAATTATTTATACAAAACCAAAGCATAAACGATGAGTCATTGACCCCACTAAAAGCTATCATGTTGCCAATCATTCTATGTGTCACATTCAATGAACGTGTCTGTTACAAGCACGTGTGTTCTAACTCGAGCATTATAACACCCAAGACTCGTGACTCATCATTATCTTGAGCATACAATACTTTATGGTGAGCTAAGAATACACCGGTCTCAACTGGATCATTAATATCCATTGACCATGAACGGTTTAAAGATTCAATTTAACTGTGAACTCATCACGCATATTCTTAACATCTCAAGAATAAGTCCAGTTACAACTAATCTTATGGAATTATTCATACAGATAATTGGACGAATGAATGAACACGTTTTTACCATTAATTTGACAACACAACTGAAATCTTTAACATATAACTATTACATGGTTACTTTAGGGCATATAACTAATAATAAGTTCCCGATTTCAAGGGCGATTCCAAGAATATATAGGTTAGGTTCTAGATTCCAAAAAATTGAAACTCGGTAATTATAAAAGAAGTGCAAGTACTTTACCCTGGAATCTGCACAGCCCCACTAAATACTCCTGTGCCACCTCTCCTCCACATTTTGCCCTTTTCCTTTCTTGTATCTGTTTTGAAATTTTTTTGAAAAGCTAATATATATGAAAGACCGAGGTAGAAAAGAAAAATTAAAAACCACATCTAAAGAACTTGCGCGGAATTCATCTTTAGAGAAGTTCGATATAATGTGAAGACTAATTGATAGAAAATTCAAAAAGCGACATTATTCGAATAGTCAAATGATTCATCATTTGTTCAAATTTGAAGAAGATCGAACTTCAACACGAGACGCCTAAACAGATGCTAATAATAATCTGTTTTAGTGATGAGCTTGATGGACAAGGGAAACATAAAAAGAAACCTAGAGCACGCCAAAAGAGCAGGTGTAGATGGTTTCACCTTCCGTGTAACCAAGCATGTGTACAACAGCACTTGCGTACTCGCAAAGAGGGTCATAGCGACCAGGCCCAAAGGAACCAGACATATCTACAGCACCACTTGCGACCCTTTGCACGGTAGGTGAGAAGCCAAAAACAAAAAAAAACAAAAAAAAGCAGCAGAGCAAATGATACACTGTACACTAATCAAAGAAACCACGGAGAGCATAGATAGTAAAATCATTGCATTGATTTTTCTTTTTTTTTTGTCAGAATGATATAACTTTCATTTCTAACCAATACAAGGATAATAAGAAGTTTCAATAACTAAGTATAAAATCAACCATAGGGAATGGGGAGGGCTAACAATCCAATTCGGTGGAAGAGAATTGGTTCGGTGGGCTCTTACGACCCAGTCAAATGAGTGGGTCAGGTCGTATATGGTCTAACCCATATTACCTCATTTAACCCATTTTGATACATATTCATATAGTGCAAATCTAGCGAACCACACTCGATCCTTACCCGACCTAACCCCCATCGCTAAAACACATTAATATTATAGGAAAACCCATACTCTCTTTAAGTTCTTCACATGTATATGCTACTTGGATAAAAACTTCAAATCAAATTAAAAAAAGCAAAATATTTATAAAGAATTTGACCAATATATATATAGAAAGAACTTAGGGCTAACAAACCCATTTTACGTGTTAGATACCAGCTCTATTCAATTTCATTATTTATATGAACATTATTTACACTGAATTTATTTCATAACGACCACAGTCCGTTGTGCAGCAATATTTTAGGGAAAATTTTCAAATAATGGCCTGAAATGCTAGCATTTTCTCAAATAATGCCTAAAGTAGACCTTATGCCAAAGGGTATTTTAATCTTTCTTTTTTTCTAGTGAGCGCCAACAAGGGCTCAATGTCCTCCCCGATTGCTAGCGAGGACTGTGATTAAGGCGAGGCCATCCCCTCGCCTAGACTAGATATGGTGGCCCTTGCCTATAGCTTTCGAGGGCAAACCTTGCCTAGATTTAGCGAGGGCAGTCTCACCCAGGGCAATGGTCGCCTCACACCTGTCATTAGAAAAGAGGAAGAGAAAACCAAAAAAGAAAAAAATGTATAAAGAAAAAAAAAGGAAAAAGGAAAAAGGAAAAAAATAAAAAAAAATAAAAAAGTAAAGGACAAAAATACCATTAACCAACTAGAAAGTCAAACATTTATTTGATACTGATATAACATCTGTAGACCCATATTTAAACCGATTCCATTTCAAGTTCTTATTTGAAAAAATTATAAGACTTCAAACCTTTATTTGAGAAAATAAAGAAACTTTAGATTCTTATTGGGAATTTTCCCGATATTTTATTTGTTAGATAGCAGCTTCAAAAGATAATATCATTTTTTCTATAGCATAACAATTTTCAAATTCTGGTCATTTTTAGTTTATGTGAGTGTGAGCATGTTTTAAGATTTATTTTTATGATAAATCTTCCTAAATAATATAAAAGAAAATTTATTTTATGGTTTGATGTTTAGAAAGAAACTTGAAAAGAGATTAAAAAAAAGGACTGAAATTTTGAATTGATTTTCTAAATTTTCGTCACATCTTTTATTCCCTCGACAAGCCCAACAAAAGGTCCATGCGTGAGCTCAACCAACATCACGCCCCATCAAATCCTAGTTGAGGTTTAGGATTTTCTTCTGCATCCGTTGCCAGCAGTGTTCTGCTCCAGATCCAGCTCCGACCACCGACACATCTCTTCTTCCTCCTCCTCCTCCTCCAACAATGGCCAAGAAGAGAACGAGGCACCAAAATCCGCAAGCCTTCCTCGCTGACGACAGTGAAACCGCCGTGACGAGACCTGCGAAGAAGCACAAAAAAGAGGAGAAGCTCATATCGTAAGGCATAAGCTCGAGGATACTGAAGGAGGAGGCTCTGATTCAGCAGAAGGAGATCCAGGATGAAGCTGATGAGTAACCAAACCCTAACGACAGAGGGTTAGGTTAACGTCGCACCATCGGTGGGCGACAGAGGCGGGCACAGAAGTAGGCAACGGAGGAGCGACGACAAGTGTTGCGGTTGCTTGCGAGTTGCGAGCGCAAGATCAATGGTGATGCTTGCAAAAGCTGCGTGACCCCTAGCCCTGATGACATTATCTTTTAATGGGTGACCCATTTTCGGCCCATCTAATTCAACTTATAACTCTTTGAACCCATTTTTGGCCGGACCTTTGAATACCGACAACCCATAGACAACCCATTTATAAGAAATATAAGTCAAAAAATAGGCCATGGACCCATTTTGATACCCCTATAGCAAGCAATAACCCATTATACTCATCGAAATCTGAGAACCTTGTCTCACGGATCAGGAATTAGTGACCCTCAGATGTGATAGCCAGCTTTTCCTCGAGCATCGTTATTCCAGAACTTGATTTATTCAAATAAAGTCGCGAACATACCTCGCTGGAGGTTGCACCGGATGCAATGAGCACTAGCGGTATAATACCTTGAGAAATAGACCAATGTTGGCGTTCGACGACAACTGATCCTGACCAATCTGATGTTGCACAAGCTGGACTCACTGGTCGTGTTTTTTTGTTTAGCTGATTGTGATTGCAAAAGGAGCACAAGGGAGTGCGCCATTAGTATACTCGATTTAGTCACATCAAATCAACTAAGTATCAAGCTGGGCATGCCTGGATTAAAAGCCGGAAGCCATAAGCTCAAGTGGTAATTGGCAGAAGCATTCATCATGATGAGATTTTTGGTGTAAGGATTAATTATAAATGTTTGCTCGTTTTCAGCTATGATAGAGCGGAACCAAGGAATATTAATTGGTGTGGTGGAATTAAACCAAATTCATTGATGTTGTCAATCATGCAAAGGAGTTATCGATCCATTAATATGTCCATTCGACTCTCCAGGTGCATGAATTAAAAAAGAGTCATCATTTTAGCCTTTTTTAAGAAGTCTGTTCAAATTTCTATGTCGTGAATGTTTGTGTTTCGAGGTGTAATTAATGTTTTGTAAATTCCTACGATTTTATCTCCTTGGAACGCTAGCTATATGTATGAGAAAGAATAACAGTCATATAACAAGTCTATTAAGAGAGTCTTGTAATTGATCTTCTTAAAAGTGAATTAAATGAAAAATCTATCTCCTTCTCTTCTTCATGTGAGTTGCAAATGTTTCACCTTCAATTTCTTCCATCATGGATATCATAAAAGGGTTCTAGATTCAAAGAGATCTTCATTTGTTTGCATTACAAGAATCGATGCATGATTTGGAATTACAGCAACATCAATCAGCCTAACATGGGGATCAGTAACAATTAGAGTAAGTTCTACATTATAACAAGTATTAATGCATGATTAATCCGTGTCAATGTCGATTACATCTGTCATACTTCATTCGTCTAGTCTCTTTGGAGACATTGAACAAAAGTCGGGAGTACCGATCTCTCCCTATGTTACAATATAGACCGAATTCAAGTCGGCTGTTTTGAGCACAGTGGAGAAATCAAGAAACGGCACAGCAAGATTCTATTGAAAACTTGATGAACTTTTCAGGTACATAAGTTCTATTGGTCCTGCTCTGCGATATAGTAATTTCAGATTGGTTTTCCATCTAGCCAGCGAGTATAGAAATCCAATGATTCCCGCGGCTTGTATTGAGGGACCGCATGCCCCGCTCCCTGCACCAATGACAAGACGGTTATTATAAGCATCAGACAACTAGATGACTAGTACAACGAGCGGCACTTGTGCGATTAGAAATAAATCGGCTTAAGTGCATCCCAGTAAAACAAAGAGTAGAATTGCTTCGGAGCCTCAAAAGCGAGACGAAGGTTTCCATCTTCGGTATCAACTATCAAAAAGCAAGGATTTGTGAATTTGAACTTCAAATATCTCATTTCCAAACATCATACGAAATTAGTTCGTTGAGGATAAATTGAGCTTTTCTCTAGGATTTAGACACAGACAACTCTTTATATTTTGTCGCAGACATTGAGGAAGGACTTTTGACAGAGCAATACTGTCGCATCCTTTGTCCATAGAGATTAAGTATATATTATCAGCATTGTTCTATTGCAGTGTGCCACATTCCAGTTTGTTTTGACAGGGCGACCAAAATTTGCAGAAAACAGCACGCTCTTCATGACAATGCCGTGACCTTGTTCTAGTCTTTTTTGTGCAACGAATTGTAAGTCTTAAGATATGATGGGTAAGAAGGTTCATTGGTTCCTGACCTTGACAGTTAGGAATGTGAGGTTGTGGTCATACCCTTGCAGATACCTGAAACGAGTTGGAAAAGCTTGAATGCTTAGAGTAGAATGCTTAGAGCAGCTTAGCGTAATCACCCACAGTGGCATTGCATAATAATTTGAATTCGTGGATGCACTTAAAACCGACGGAAATTTGAATGAACAGAGGATTTGCAACATTTCTAATCTGACCATGAGTACTAGTCGATAAGATTATACCTTGCAAGTGCTAAGCATTACCACCGAACATGGGATGAAGTAAGAACTTACCCAGCGACCTGCTCGTTGGAGATCCACAATCTCCATTCATCAACAATTTTGTATCCAAGTGACCTGGTCCACGCTTGAGTACCAGTGTAAGGTACAACTGAATCATGATCTCCACTGAGAGCAGATGAAAGAACTGTCAATTAATGACAATCAAAAGGAAAAGTGGCAACAACTATTAGGATCAAATAGATTAATTCGACAAGTTCAAGTTACATCAATCCTATTAGGAGTGCCATGGCAAGAAGAGACATCTCAGTAATGCAGAGGGCATGAACATCACATATCTCACCTGTATATCAGTGCCCAGTATCCCTCAGAAATCAAACTTTTGTGATACGGGATCATACTTCCTGTATCGATGGTATAGTTTCTCCGCACTCTAGTGGGACATATCTCCCAAGGACCTGCCACACTCGCCTATTACATGTAAGATAAGCAAATGCCCGATCAAATAAGTGGAAGCTCAACATTTCTGTAGCAAAGAAAAGCAACAAATTTAACACTTTACTGGTGCTGCGTGGATTGCTTCCCGAACTGCTTCGTTGTTTAACCATGCAGTTGCGAAATCATCATTCTGCAAACTCACAACTGGGAACATTATGATACATAATGGGATACCGATGCTTGACTTATCTTGAGGAGAGAACGAGCACTGTTTTTGGGTCTCGCCCAATGTAAATTTGGACTCACATTATAGTAACAGATATATCGGTCTTTTGTTAACAAATGTTTAATGCAAATCTCCATCTTTTATCTTAAACGTAACAAATCAAGCACAGCAACAGCGATTGAAGGTTCTAGTTTTCTGAGAAAGCATTAAAATGTTACCATGCTTACATTTACAATGCCCTGGAATTTGATTTTCAACCTCCAGATGAGATTGGAAAAGCAATAGAAAATTAATCGTGCATACTAAAAGCTCGAATTACTCACAAAGCATGGGATGTGAAACGCATTTGCCGACTCGGGACTCGATGTAACCATGTTGTCCTTTCCTAATAGCCAAAGAGGTGGATCGTAACTTAACATTCTCTCTCTTATGTAGAGAGGCTTCTCAGTCACCTCCAAATAATGGTGGCCAAGAGGCAGACTCGTGACCTTGTTGCCTGGGTAGCAGTAGCATGGCTCAAGAATGTCGTAGCTATTCAAATCTTTCACAGCCTAGAAAGTAGAGGGAAAAAATGTCAATTTATAGGCCGTATCCCACTTGCAAATCTATTTGAGGATAGTACCGGTTCTATTGCTATGAAAGCTAATAGACATGTCCCAAATTAATGTGAAAGGGACACCATCGCACCGCGTAAGCCTTGAGAAGATTCTGTCGGCATCGGTCATTTGGGGGGTCATAAAATTTCCCTTTACATGTAGCCTGACAATCCTGCAGAATCAATTGTAAAGCTTCTGCTAAACATACTCATGGGACTTCTTGAGAGCACAAATCCACTCATTAGTGCTAGCTTCCCTGTTTAACTGACCTCAAAGATGTCGCTTGAGATCAGCGCCATACCGAAGAAGAAAGGCACATGACCATTGCCATCGTATTCGTCATCTGCAATCCCATTTCCAATGAGGTAACCCTGCAGTAAGGTACATTTGTTCATATTTAAAAAGTTCAGTCAGTCAAAGCCATCCTCCATGGCATTGGGTGTTGCCCAAGTCATTCAGCAGAGGATGAGAAGAGGAGATGGATACCTTGAAATTGATCAGAGGCTTTTCACCTTTCTTAATTCCTGAAAGAGAAATTCAATTGCAATTACTGACAAAACTAGACAGATGAACCTGGATTTTTGTTGAGTACACCGTACCTTTTACTACATTGGAGGCAAGAGTTGGCACGTAAACTCCAGCATACGACTCTCCTGATATGTAGAATGGATTTGAAAGGTACTCTGGATAGAGCTCGAACCACTGAATCCAAAAACAAATGATTCAGCGGCTTTACATATTAAGATTAAGAGGAGTGCTTCAATACAATGGCTTATTAGCAGCTGCTCTACTGCTATCCTACTTACTCCTTTCCTGTAAATTGACCGGCCGACTTAAACGTAACACATTCAGATTAGTGCAGGTGTATTGTTACCCTGAGAAGAAACGCATGCATGTCAGAGGCGGTTTGAAGGTCTCCTGTCGCATAATTGTGTGGATTGTTAGAGTATGAAAAACCCACTCCACATGGTGACTCCAAATAGATAATGTTGGAGACCTGAAAATTGAGCAAGAGCACTTCCTTGTAGACCTCAGGAAACAATGAGTTACAAATTATTCTACGCCAACATGAAATCCAGTAAGCGAATGGAGAAGTTCACAAAACAGAAACGATTTTACAGACCTTAGACCAGCTGAAGGGATTGAGCTGAAATATGGGCAAGCTTCCGTTTGACTTTCCTGCTTGAAAATTAAATGGTCCTGCATGTAGGTACGGCCATGAAAATGGGACCTTGCAACATGTGACTGCGAAAACATCATCATATGGTTTGGTGCTTAATTCGAATACCATGTTCGAAAACAAAACCATAGAAGCTGGAGCAACCGGGTCCTCCATTAAGCCACAGTACTACAGGGTCCTTGCTAGGATTCCTTTCAGACGCAATGAAATAGTAGAACAAATTCTTCTTTCCAGGGTTTCCCGGTATAGCGACGTACCTGCAAATAACGAACTCAGAATTCTCTTAGACAATTAAACAAGGCTGAGATCGAAATGACAGTAAGGACAATGGTGGATTTTGTACCCTGCATAATGACTAGAGGGTAAAGAGCCATGAAAGCCTGGTACGTGAGTAATGAGGGATTCATCAGGAGCTGCTCCAACAGCTAAAACAGTCAAAACCAAGCCTAGTGTTACACCATAAGTGAACCTGAAGACCGTCATAATTCAAGCGAGATAATCAGACTACAGCGGTGCAATGTATTGTTGCTAAATAATATAGGCGAGACAGGCTGGCGAGGAGTTGATCGTCTGTGCTTGGAGGCGAGCGGAAGAGAACGACGGTGTGTCTGTGCTTGGAGACGAGCGGAAGAGAACGACGGTGTTGACACTTAAGGAAAAGAAAAACAGGAAAATCAATCTGATTGATTATGCATGAAAGTTGAAAATTTCAAATCTTGGTAAATGAGGAAGCAATTTCTGATCGAGGATCAAGATTTAGGGAATCAGATAAATAAAGAGCAAGAATTTTGATAAAATGAAAGAAATCGAAGCAACATCGAGTTCATCGCAAAATTACGATTCGAATTGTAGCCTTGAATTAATGCAACAGATGATGGAAATTCGAAAATTGATATGGAAAGCGGCCGTCTGGAATCACCGCCCGTCTGCGCCGCCCGAGTCCAGTCGCCAGCCACCGCCGCGCATCACCGACGTCTCCTGCCGCTCGCTCGTCGCAGCGCCCGAGCCGCCCGACGCCTTCGCCACCGTCCCACCTCTGCAACCGCCGTCGCCACGCTCGCCGCCGCTCCGTCGCTCACTCCGCCTTCCTCTGCCCGCACCACCACCGCTGCAACCCCGAGCGTCGTCGACGACCGCGTGTCTCTCTCCGCCTGAGCCCCGCTCCCCGCGCTTGCACCAGCGCCCGACGCCCTCTCCGCCTGCTGTCCGAGCGCCGCTCTTCTCTGGACGTCAGCTGTCGATGCCCCCTTTGCCCGTTCGTCGCCGCTGGTCGCAGCGCGAGCAGCCACCCAGCAGCCCGCGCCCGACTCCTCCGCCGCTGCTTCTGTTCTCTGCTCCCCTTGCAGGTCGCCGTGCTGCCCTCCCGACGCCCCTGCCTCTGCTCCGCCCGACGCCGTTGCAGCGTCGCTCGAACGGACCACGATTATATCAAACGGACCTCACGTGACATTTGTTGTGATTAATCCTATGGATATGGCAACCCGCTGGCCGACACGTTGCTTTTTATTATTAAAAAGATAGATAAATTCTATATTTTCAAAATCGAAAGAAAATATGTCATTTTTGCGAAGAATATCAAAGGGTTAATACTCCGAAAAATCCAAACCTAAGACACTCCATGACAAATTTACCCCAAATTATTTTTTTGACCACCAAAAACCCTTTTCGATAAATTTACCCCAAATTGATACACTTTGACAAATTTCCTCTGTTAGTTTTTCGTTAAATTTTATTCTCAAATTATTAAGTTAAATGACATGACAGTTTGGTCAAGATATCCAATTTAGGATTTTACGCTCCGTTTGTCACGGTTTATAATTTTTGTGATTTTTTTGTGATATTAATTCAATTTAGCAAAGAGTATATTTGTCACAAATTTACCATTTTAGAATTTTTTTACAATCGAATAAATTAGTTTTGGGTAAATTTGTCATAAATGTATTGGGTTTATGGTTTTTTTATAGTCAGTTGGGATAAATTTGTCACAGGTATACCAGTTTGGGGTTTTTCATGGTCAAAAAAATAATTTTGAGTAAATTTGTCACAAGTGTACTAGTTTGTGTTTTTTTAAGATATTAACCCAATATCAAAAGGACAAGTAGAACTTCGGGCCACGATCGCCCCTCTCCCCGATTGCATCTCCTCTAGGGCCGTCACCTTCACGGCCACTGTCGGGCTCGGATATGAAGTCAGCAGCGGTCGGCGCCTTGGATCTGGTCCATGCCGAATCAGGTCAAGGACATCTGCGTTTGGTGTGGAAGGTTTTTCATTTTTAAGAAGAAAATCTCTCCATTTGTATGCCTAGTGAAACAGCATACTCGTGTTAAAAAGAGAGAAGGCAAAAGTTTTATATATGAAAAACTTTTCAAAATAAATTTGCTTTAGGAAATTGATTCCAATGGTTATTTCATTACATGATAATTTGAAAGTTACATTTTTTAAATATTATTAGAGATAAAACAACGCAGGTGTTATAATTTTCATATAACGCCACTTGAATGCCAAAACGTTTATTTTCGTTCACTTGACTATTACAAATTTCAAAAATTGATCACTGAATACCATTGGTGATTTACCTCACGAAAAATCCGTGTGAGCGCCAATTTCAAATTTCATATGTACAATTTATGCCATCTCTCATATATTTCAATTTCCAAATTCGAATATTTTCTACTCTACAATAACCTTCCAAAAGTATGTCAGAAAATCTTCAAATAATGCTCTTTTTACATATGTATATATGTATACATTGTTTGCATTTTTTTTTCTTGTTGTCAATTGCTATGCATGGTGTATTCCTTTCAATGTCGTGTATTCAAATATTTTTTAAAAGGATGGTTTTAGCAAGAACTCAGCATCGCATGGTGTCCACTCCATTCTCTCAGAGCCCAACTTGCAATTCGAGCATAACGAGCTTAGTTCAGCCCAATATCATCATCGTACGTCTAAATTATCAATCGAAGTCAGCAAAATGCCCTCTCCCTTCCACATCGTTGGTCTTTTGGTGGACTTGGATTTATTGACCCAAAAAAAAATCTGCACCACATTCAAATGTGTATCATTTTGAGCTGGAGCTTATAAGTCGATTGACTTGGGCTCCACTAAACCCTGTCTCGATAACACTTAGCATGCAATCAAGAGCAACACGGCACACCTTACTTGATTCACCCTCTAAATCCTTGTTTTAGTAGTTTTCATTCTGATCCATACCCCTATTTGTCCCAATTTAAGTGGGTTTGATTTGAAGTGGTCAAGGCTATATGTTTTTCTGACATACTCTATCTTTCTTGTATCCTTTTTGATGTATTCTTTTAAAATGAAATGCTATACACTTTACATATTTTACTTGCATACGATTAATGCTAATGCTAAAATTATTTTCACGTGTATAAGCATTCGAAAGTTTTTTTAAGAGATTTTATGACATTATACTTTACCTTTTAAAGTTGGACTAGACAATTATTTTTGGGGACAATGTAATTTTCCTCTTAGCCAAGTTACTCTTTCTTCTTCTCCTTAAGTTTCCATTTCACATGTAAATTAAGAAAAAACTGATAAAATTAACTGATACATTTATTAATAGCCATGGCCATACAGAGTCATACCTATTAAAAAAAAAAATCCAAGCATATGCGTATGAATATATATTTAAATTAATCGGTTGAGAGATGGAAAAAAAATTCTAAGATGGGAACTATTTAGGAAAGAAATTTAAATGGTTGTCTGAAGATAGAAATTTGCATTTAATTTTGGAAATTAAAATATTTGTGGGATAAGCTAGTAGTTAATTGACTCTATAACGGTTTTCACAATTTTGTTATAACACATTATCATAAAATGTACTAACAATAAACATGGGCTTTTGAAAGAATTCTAGGAAAGTTTGTTAAAATAGGACATGCCATGGGATTGACTTACCATCATTCTCATAGTATAATTTATTTAAAATTTTATTATCTTAAATTTTCTTACATGAATGATCACTTTTTTTTTTTTTTTTTTTTTTTTTTTTTTGGTCGAGAATGATCACTTATTTCATATTTTGAAGAGAGTACTGTATTTTAATATTTATATACGTTATCAGTGAAGAATCTCATTTATATGATGTCCAAAGGTAAAGTCCCGCAGCTTTCCCTAGTTGCTCGACATAAAATGATGGATTATGAGATTACAACGACCAGCCTTTACTGCTTTCTCATTATTTCGAAAAGGCTACTTAGAATGGCCGTTGGGCTTGAATTGTCTCATTAGACATTTTCACTTTTATAAAATTTGAATTAATCCAGCGGTTGTGTCCATTGAGAGGCCATCTCATTAGACTTGCTTGTTCATGTATAGTTAATCCAATATTAAGGGTCCATTCGTTTCGCAGAAAATGACTTCTGGGAAAACGTTTTCCGGATTTTTCGATGTTCATTTCACGGAAAATGAACTAGTCGAGAAAATATTTTCCATCATTGGAAAAGAACACTTTCAAAAGTGAGGAAAACGTTTTCCACTCTTGAGAAGTGGAAAATGTTTTTCATAACTTCTTCCATCTTACTTCTTTTTACCAATACATTTTTGCTTTATTTTTATGCTTTCTTTTTCTTTTTCTTTTTCTTTTTTTAATAGGGTTTTTAATTTTTTTCCTTTTCTTTTTTTTCTTTTCTTTCTTTCCTTTTCATCTTGTTCTTTGGCAAAGTGGCCGGCAACCAGCCACGGCAACGTCCTATTGTTGGAGAAAACTTCATTGCGTGTTTTAAAGCTGACAAAACGTTTCCATCAGTCTAGTATTAAGACTTGCAAACTATTTCATCAAAATCTGAAGATCACTGAACCGCTAGACTCAAGATTTAAAGTCTATCCCATTGACAGTTTCTAAACCGTCGAAGAAAACTTATCCAGAATTAAGTATTTCTTTAAGGATTTGATTCTATCGATTAAAGAAGATCTCTTGGCTGGATATAGCATATCGGAATCCATTATTCATCTAGAGATTGTTTCAGGTATTTTGGATCCGTTGATTGGCGAAGTATACTTGGAAGGTTTTACTTATGGAAATCTAGATCATGATTGTATAGGTGAGCATGATTGATAGGCTATCATCATATTTCTTAAATAACTCGAAATCTCCATAATTGATTATGTCCAACCGGTAGATTGGAAGAGCTCCTTTGGTAAGTGCCAACAGTTATAATGGCATGAAGGAGTATATAAGGAAAATGTTCCAGTTATTCGAGTGTATTCGCGATAGAGAAATTCCAAAATCTAAAGTTTCTTGTTCTTTGTCAATTCAATTGTTGAGCGTGAACTTGTACTCAAAAGAGAGTTTATACTTCTGTGAGACCTTGAGAAAGTGTAGCAGAGTCTCTACACTGTAGAATCAGGAAAGAGCTATACTGTAAGAAATCTTTTGATTCTTAGTGAAATCTAGCTGGTGGACTGTTAGTGCGGAAGAGTGGACGTAGGCTTGGATTAAGCCGAACTACTATATACATTGTGTTCTTATTCTCTTCCCTAAGCTCTTTTACTTTGATCGTAACTCTATTTGATTAATAGAGTCTAATTTCCTTTTCATAATCTATTACTAAACAAAGTTGGTTTAAAAGCAAAAGTATATACTTTACTCTGCAAAATTTGTTTTTGCACCTATTCACCCCCTCTAGGTGCTCGTACTAGCTTTCACACCGGTGACCGGCCACAAGCCAGCTCGAGCCTCGCCCCAAGTCGGCGAGGCTCCGCCTAGCCCGATCTGTCAAAGCCGAGATTGGGCCTCGCTAGATTGGGCAAGGCAAAGCTCTCGCCGACCTGGGGAGGAGCTTGCAGCTCGCCATATCCAGCGAGCTAGGTAGGGCTCTGGCCTCGCCCGAGCTCGCCAGAGGTTTGCCAGGTTCTGGTGCCATGAGCTCACCGGATCTAGCGACGGAGCTCGGGCTCCCGATCTAGGTGAGCTTGAGCTCCGCCACCAAATCCGGCAAGCTTGAGGCTCGCTTAAGCTCACCAGATCTGGCCACTGGGTCTTGGTCGACTGCCGAGAAGCCGGCCATCGTTAGGTAGGAAGGAGGCGGCGGCAACAAAAGGAGGAGGAAGGAGGTGGCGGTAGCGGAGGAAGAAGGAGGAAGAAGGAGGACGAAGGACGAAAGATGAAGGAAAAGAAAAAGGGAATAAAACGAAAGAAAAAATAATAAATAATAAAAATTTCAATTTTTTAAAATACAAATAATTAAAAATTCATTTTAAAAAATATAAATAAAATAAAATAAATTTTTTGGTCAATTAAAAATATTAAAATTCAATTTTTGATAATTTTTCTCAAACAATTAAATTAGCTAACCAACAGTGGAAAATATTTTCCACTCAAAATTTAGGTTTCGACCGAACATTGGAAAATAAAGTCATTTTCCTGGAAATGACTTCTAGGAAAATGTTTTCCGGAAACATGATATTTTCCGCGAAACGAACGAACAAGATAACATTCTACATTAAAACTATCGATCCAACCAAATGTTTTAGGCTTTTGGGAATTCCAAACATATGCCGAGAAGGATAATGATTTGACATATTAGAAGTGACCCCTTTTCATATTGCACACCCTATTATCTTTTTATGGATGTTTATGTCATTATAAGATTATGCTTACAATTACAATTCTCTCAATTAGTGTAAAATCTCGGGTTACACTTCACGGTAAAATATTATGATAACCAACAGATATTGCACCAAACACCAAGAGTGTCGCAAGCCCAAATTTGATCTGCTGCGGAATGAGGATGAGACAAAGTAAACAATCTATTACCCAAATCCAATCATATTAGTCCAACTAGCCCAAGATATCATGTGCCTGGGGCTTATAAAGTCTTCGTTCGACACCGACTCGGTCCCTCATGCAACCAAATAAAAATATAATACATTTGATTTATCTACTTGAATTTTAATTCATGTCTCATATGGTTTCTAAGGATGATGGAGAATTTTATGGGTCCAGAATTCATTTATTGAAAATGGGGTTTCTTGATGATGCTCTAATACTGAATTTGCATATCACATGCTGGCAGTATTAAATAATAAGTTAGCTTAAGAATCAAACTGCATCTCTCTCTCTCTCTCTCTCTCTCTCTCTCTCTCTCTCTCGCTCTCTAACGCAAAAGGATTGAAGTTTCAGTGGGCTTTGGACGACTGGCCCACTTGGACCTGCTTCCTGTGGCAAGTGGGGGTGAGGCCCACGATATCCCATTTGTGCATGTAATAAAACAGAGTGATAATTCATCCTCAAGGACCTCAACGTTTAGATATTAGCTTTAATTGCTTAAACCCAATAGACTTGATTCAGACCCATTATGCAAAATAGTTTAGCACAATATCAATTATTGCATTCCCCAGTTCATGGTCATGCATACAAATGCAAGTTGATAGGTTCATACTTTAAGCCAACTGTGTCACTCGATTTTCAATCCAATGTCTTATGGTTGACTTTTTTATAAGCTGAACGTTTGACTTTCAGCAACTCTCCCTCTCGAAGCATTCCGAGTTCAAACTATAAAAAATGAAATATCAAGTGTGGTGAATACTTCACAAGTGAACCAAAACTTGACTGCAAGATATATATCTTCGATTTATCTTTTGACGCATTATTTGAGGTTATAGAGTCTTAGCTTGGGTGTGGTTGATCAAATAATAGTATAACATCAATCTTATGAGAAAGGTGAATTCTATGTCAAAATATGATCACATATGTAGCGAGTGTGGGATTTTTAGGGTAATGCCTCAAGGAGGGAGTCATGCTGATTTCCTCTTTCCATCCTTTTTATTAATAATAAAAAAAAAAATAACACATGCCTATCATGCGGACATAAATTTGTTTTCATTCATTATGCAACTCTATACGTTAGTCTATGTCTAGTTCTACTTTTATAAAGGACCTACACATCCGAGAGGATGGTCGAACCTCGTTATCGAATTTTGGTTTTTCTTTTTCTTTTTTATAAGGTACTCACTTGGCGCCACTTCCCCTAGAAAAACTAAGTTATGTCAACATTTTCAGTCATTCTAACTGAACGGAGCTTTCAACCAAAAAAAAAAAAAAAATAAAAAAATTAAACGGAGCTGATGAAATACTTACTGTTTAAAATAAACTCTCATATCTAAGGTCTTCCAATAGACGGACTACAAAAGCGGCAACAGGTAGCTGAGTGAGGCGTAAAAGAAGGAGAGATGGAGGAAGGAGAGAGGTTTTCTAATGATTTTATATACTTGAGTGTAATGTTCACCCAAAATTTTAAAAAGAGCCAGCAATCGGACGCCGCACCCGATAAGGGATAGCTGGAAAACAACACTGCAAGCTAATTTTGATCCTTGCGAAACCATACTCCAATGGTAATCTTTCCTGCTTTTCTTCCCAAAATTACAAACAATTAAAGCCCAAATCGAGAGTAGCTCTACACGCTGGAATCTGCGACTCATTCCAATGTAATCAGACCTTGTTAATTTTTATTTTTTTTATCATTTTCGTTCATTGCAACATTTTTTATTTTATCTTTTTCATCATTTTTTATTTTTATTTTTATTTTTTCTTTCTTTTTATCTTTTTATATGCTTTTTATATTTTGTAAAATGAATGGATATCTAATAAGTCAACAAAAATTCGAATGTCAACAAAATTCCAGGAAAATTGTCCAAAAAGTCCTAAACCTATTGCACTTCGCCAATTTAGTCATAAACCTTTTAACTTTGCCAATCCATTCCTAAATATTTTCACTTCTTGTTGATTTTGTCCATTCGGACAGTTTTGGCTAGAAAATGCTGACGTGGATGCCAACGATGCCACATAGGACCACTTTGGCATTGATGTTGACAATTTTTAATAATATTTTAATATTTTTTTGAATTTTAATATTTTTTTTGTTTTTCCCCCTTTTTTTCTTCCTTTTCTTTTTTGTTTTTTTTATTTTCTTTTCTCGGTGGCCAGCCATCGGCCATAGGCGACGGGGTTGGCCACTAGCCCACACAAAAAGCCGGCTAGCAGGCGAGGCCCAACCGGGCGAGGAGGAGCCCCGGTGAGGGGAGCCCTCGCCCAGGCGTCGCCCGACGAGGGTCGCTTAGGTGAGGATGATGCTTGCCCAAGCTAGGCTGGCCTCGCTAGGCGTCGACTGAGTGATAGCGACGCCGAGCGAGGGCCGACCTCGCCGGGTCTAGTGAGGGGAGCCCTCGCCTAGGCAAGCGTCGGCCTCACCCAGACCAGATCTGGCGAGGCTGGCCCTCGCCCCTAACCGGCCAACACCTGGCTAGCCAGGGCTGGCCTCGCCAGATCTAGTCTGGGCAAGCCTCGACGAGGGCTCCCCTCACCCACCGTCACCGTCACCGTCGCCTGGCCGACGCTCGGCAAGGCCGCCCTAGCCTGGGCAAGGGCTCCCCTTGCCGGGGCTCCTCCTCACCTGGCTAAGCCTCATCTATGGTGAGGAGGCCAACCGACTGGCTGTGGCCGGTGGCCAAAAAGCCAAAAAGAAAAGGAAGAAAAGAAAAGAAAAAAGGAAAATTCAAAAAAATCAAAAATATTTAAAAATTATTAAAAATTATTAAAAATTGTCCACGTCACGCCGACGGTCCTACATGGCATCGCTGGCATCCACATCAGCATTTTCCGGCCAAAATTGGCCAAATGGACTGAATCTGCAAGAAGTGAAAATGTTTAGGACTGAATTGGGAGAAGTGTAATAGGTTTAGGACTTTTTGGACAATTTTCCCCAAAATTCCACATCTTGTTTAAGAAGAACCATCTCTTTTTCTTTTTTAATGGTTATCCATGCATTGACTCCTCCCCTCTCTTCGTCATCAATGGGAACAATCAATCTGAAATTCACTGACTTGTTACTAACAAAAACAGGCTTTCCCCACCCAAAGTCATTCTCATATGGTCGGTACCTGCACCGGCCACTAAAAACAATCACAAACTCTTCGTCTATGGACACACTTTTTATGAATTCGATGTGAGAATTAACCATGGTTGAGCATAATTTCTCCTTGTCTATAATTGTTGCATATTTCGTTTTGGCCTCTGAAATCATGTCGCAAATTACATTCACCATTCCATTGAACTCCACCTTGCCTTTGTCAGCTGCAGGTTGACCTGATCAAACAAACATCACGGCAGAGAGATTGCAAAAAAATTCGCAGGAATAGCTAGATCGATTTTCTCGTGCAAGTTATCATACAAACCATGAAAGTCGCCATGTTTATTTCGATCAATATCAATGAGAGCCCTACTTATTACGCGGAAAAAACCTCCACCCTTGAGGGCTGGGAATTGTTGGCCATCAAATCCTTTGTATCATTCCTAGCAAGCGCTTTTAGCTCTAATATAGCATTACTGCTGAACTTGAACCTACTCATGACGAATTCCTCATTGTCAATACGTGGAGAAGGCCGTTACGGATCCGCCGACTCTTTTATCGGGAGCAGAGTTGACAACTCGAAACTTGGGACAGACTACCGAATCTATATTGAAGAAAATAAGAGGATTCAAGAAAATAACGATTCAAAGATAAATTTCCCAAGAGAAAAATGTTATATACTGAAAGTCATAATACATATTAGTATTCTACAATACATAAAGCTATTTATATTAAGAAGACAACTAAGAAGACAACAAGATTTCCTATTCTATAATTCAAATATCTAATCTAACAGATTGACTAGATAATATCTAATCTAACAGATTGACTGGATCAATTTCTTTGCAATTGGAATAATCGGAATCAAATCATATCTACCACTCTAATCTAATCTTCCGATAGCAAAATCAAATCATACTCAAATCTAATCTTCCGATAATATTAAATAATATTATCAAACTTATCAGCCTCCCTCAAACTGGGATTAGGTGGAAAACCTAATCCCAGTTTGTATCGTAGCCTGCAATGATCAAAGCGCGGTAAAGCTTTTGTAAATATGTCAGCAAGTTGATGAGTAGCAGGAACATAGCGGACTTCAAGTAACTTGAGAGCAACTCTCTCTCGAACGAAATGAAAATCAATCTCCACATGCTTCGTCCTTGCATGAAGGACTGGATTTGTTGTCAATGAAATGGCTGAGTGATTATCACTATAAAGCAAAGTCGGCCCCTTGAGCGGAATACCCAAATCTCTCAATACAAAAGAGACCCATGTAATATCCGTTGTGGCAGAAGCCAAGGCCCTATATTCAGCCTCCGTTGATGATCTTGACACTGTCGCTTGCCTTTTTGCGGACCATGAAATGATATTTGATCCCAAAAAAGTGCAAAACCCGGTTGTTGACCTCTGAGTCTCAGAACAGCCGGCCCAATCAGAGTCTGCATACCCATATAAATTTAGTGCGCTTTTAGAGTGAAGGTAAAGCCCCAGTTGTTGAGTTCCTTTTACATATCTCAACACCCGTTTTAACAGTTTGAAATCACCATTTGTAGGAGAATGCATTTTCTGACAGATATGATTCACTGAATAAGAGATGTCCGGCCTTGTAATTGTGAGATATTGTAATCCACCCACAAGACTTCGAAAAGAGTGAGGATTATGAAAAGGTTCCATGTCTTGTACCGTTGGATGAGTTTTGATAGGCAATGGGGTCTCAATCGGCCTACTATCTTGCATTTCCGCCTTCTGCAACAAATCACAAGCATATTTAGATTGGGTTAAAAATAGATCCGAACCAACAAACTTGGCTTCAATACCAAGAAAATAGTGAAGTCGTCCGAGATCTTTCATAGAAAAATTTCTGCTTAAAGCTTCTATTAATTCCCAAAGTAGAGATGATGAACTCGCCGGTCAAAACAATATCATCAACGTATAATAATAATACCAGGGTGTGCTGACCCGTGTGAAGAACAAATAATGACCGATCAATAGAGCTGCAATGAAATCCCCATTCCAACAAAAAATTGCTGAATTTTTCAAACCAAGCTCTCGGAGCTTGTTTTAAGCCGTATAATGCCTTTTTGAGTAAACAAACCGAGTTAGGCATCGTAGAACTCACAAAGCCTAGTGGTTGTTCCATAAACACTATCTCATTTAATGACCCGTGAAGAAACGCGTTCTTCACATCTAGCTGATGGATAAACCATCCTTTAACAATTGCCACGGAGAGAACAATTCTCATGGTTGCCCGTTTAACCACGGGACTGAAAGTTTTGGCGAAATCAACACCTTCCTCTTGATGGTACCCATTCGCCACTAATCGTGCTTTCAGTTTATCAAGGTTTCCTTATGCATCCAATTTGGCATTGAACAACCACTTACATCCGACGATATTCATATCTAAAGATCTTGGTACTAGCTCCCATGTTTGATTTAATTTGAGAGCCTCCAATTCATCTATCATAGCTTTCCTCCAACCCGGATGACTTAGTGCTCCTTTAACTGTTTTCGGCTCCTTTGGAATCTCACGGGCTATGGAGAGAACATACTTCGGATTGGGCTTCCTTATTCCCGATTTCAACCTTGTTTGCATCGAGTGAGTAGATTGCTATTGAGTAGATGGAATTGGTAAGTCACTTGAGACAGAGACTATTGCTTCTTCATGTGTTTCACAGTCTATACATGGTTCTTGTGAACCCAACTGTGGTTGCTGCACGTTTGTCTCATTAGGTGGCTCATAATTTTGTTGTCCAGAGATGTTATCATCAAATAGAAATCCGACGCTCGGATGTTGTGATATTTGCCCTTCACTCATTGTTGTTCCATATTGTCTAGTAAAGAATTTAATCCCCTGTAACCAAGTCTGATACAACTGTGAATGCCTAGGAAAAACAATCCCCAATTTATCAGAAAATGGGAATCTCGTCTCATCAAATATCACGTGACGACTTACATATACCCTTCCTGCTGGCGGATAAAGACATCGATAACCTTTATGTCTTTGACTATACCCAAGAAAAACACAGGGTAATGAGCATGGATCAAACTTTGTTACACCATACAGTCTAAGGTGTGGATATCACTCACACCCAAAGACTCAAAGAAACCCATAGTTAGGCTTTTTACCAAAGAGCTTACCAAACAGACTACTCATTCCTAACACTGGTGATGGCAGCAAATTGATGAGAAATGTGGCAGTCAGAAATGCATCAACCCAATAAATCAACGGTACTCGTGCATGATAGAGCATAGAAAGACCTAACTCAACGATGTGCCAATGCTTCCTTTCAGCATTTCCATTCTGTTCCGGCGTATATGGGCAGGAGACCAGCATTTTAATTCCTTTCTCATTCAAATGATTAATAAACTGGCTGCTATTAAATTCACCTCCGCCATCACATTGGAAAGATTTAATTTGACTTTCAAATTGGTTCTCAACAAGATTTTGGAACATGATAAACATGGAAAAGAACTCAGACTTTCTCTTCATTGGATACACCCATGAGAATCGTGAAAAAACTGTTTATGAAGACTACATAGAATTTAAACTACTGAAAAGATTCTACTGGGGCAGGCCCCCACACATCACAATAGATTTTTTCAAGTGGTTTACTAGCTAGAGACTCTGAGATATTGAAAGGCAACTTGCTACTTTTTCCAACCTGACAACTTTCACATATTCTCTTTGTCACCTTCGTAGATTTGATCTGATTGTTGCTCTCCAGAAACTTTATTATTTGAAAGTTTGAGTTCCCAAGCCGAAGGTGCCAGACTTCACTACTGGTGATCTGCTGTCTTTGAGAGTACCACACCTGTGTTTGTGCCTGATTTACCTTGTAAAGGCCCCCACATTTCTTTCCCAGATTGATTACTGGATTTGTCAGATGGTCCTTAATAGATACACCAAGTTTATCAAAGATTAGTGAGTAGGGATAATCGTCAGTTAACTTAGACACCGAAATTAAGTTTTTCTTAATCTCCGGGACCACCAAAACCTCATTTAAAGGAAATGAATGTAGTTCAGTAGATAATGATGTTGAGCCAATATGGGTAATGGGCAAACAAACTCCATTCCCTACCATTACCTTGTCTGAACCATAGTAAGGAGAGAAAGAATTGAGATTACCAGTCGATGATGTGATATGGTTTGTTGCCCCAGAATCCGGGAACCAATCTCCTCCTTGATCATCCTCCAAGTGAAAAGCAATTAAAGCATTTGGTAGCAGTTCACTTTGATAAGAATTATCAAAGTGATACTAGCAACGTAGAGTGTCATGTCCTAGGCTCTTGCATATCTGACATTGAAGCTTCGTATTATTCACATAAAACCGTTTGTTCAAAGCAGAATTATCACCCACAGGCAGATACTCCATTGAATCAGCAACCTTAGTAGGAGTGTTTGTATAAGGTCGAAAGCCTTGATTCTGATAAGGTGAATTTGGTCTGTAATTTCCACCAGATTGATAACCACCAGATGAATCACCAAAAGTTACGCCATAGTTATGAGATCCTGGATAATTTCCGAAGCTCCTTCCACAAAAACCATAGCCTCTTCCTCTATTGTTAAACCTGCCATTCTTTCCTTCAAAACCCCTATTAAAATTTCTTTGGCCAGCAAAAGCAAATGTTGAATTAAATGAACCCAAATCAGCCTCACTACTCAGTTTGGACTAATCAATCTTTTCACCAGTAAGTGCCAAATTAGGGTTTATTTGATTCGACAAATAATATTGATGTCGCGCTTCATATCTCTCGAGCTAAGCAATAACGTCTTCGTAGCTCGGCTCGGGTTTGAGACAATACATAGTTGTCTTAAACGTCTCATAGTCACTTCCGAGACCCTCTAAAACACCGAAAACCTTTGTGATTTCATCGACCAGTTTTCCGATTGCGTTTAACTGGTCACAAATCAATTTGAACTCACGTAAATACTCGGTTAAGGGCCTATTACGCTTTTGACAAGATTGAAGCTTACCACTTAATTCGAATTCTTTGGCCACAGATCTCTGAGTAAAACGATTACATAATGTATTCCATACCTCAAACGCCAATTCAATACCGATTATGAGTCCCAGCACATCCTCAGACACGGATCCAGTAATCCACGATGACACAAGTTGGTCCATACAATACCATTGCTGATACTCCGGATTAAGGACATCTTCAGAATTTTCCCCTTCCGTGCATAAGATTCTCAATGGTGGAGGTTGAATTTGACCATTGATGAAACCCAATAGATCCTGGCTTCTAATAAAACGAAGAAATTGCGTCTGCCATAGAAGGAAAAATATTCTTCAGAAAGTTTGATAGTCACAAAGTTTGAGAGATTTACATGTATCGGTATGGGTATCTCGATTTTGGGTTTTCGGCCATGATTGTGTAGATGAAGAATAGATGAACTAAAGAAAAAGATGGAGACAAATATAATAAAACTGGCTCTCAGTATAAGGCTCGATACCATGAAGAAAATAAGAGGATTCAAGAAAACAACGATTCAAAGATAAATTTCCCAAGAGAAAAATGTTATTCACTGAAAGCCATAATACATACTATCATTCTACAATACATAAAGCTATTTATATTAAGAAGACAACTAAGAAGACAACTAGATTTCCTATTCTATAATTCAAATATCTAATCTAACAGATTGATTGGATCAATTTCTTTGCAATTGGAATAATCGGAATCAAATCATATCTACCACTCTAATCTAATCTTCCGATAGCAAAATCAAATCATACTCAAATCTAATCTTCCGATAATATTAAATAATATTATCAATCTTATCATATGCTACCTTGGTAAGCAGCAGCCCACGAATTAATAAGCATGGTCATGGTGCAGACATCACCGATCTTGCGTGTAAAGCGTAGGCCCATCACTAATCCACCACACTCAAACGTATTTACTTGAATCACAACTAACGGATTGCCTGCTACGTTGGTTGGGAATTTCGACAAACGATCGATCAAATCCATGTCAGGGTCTCCATGGAGAAGCTGATCAATCTGGCCATTCACTCGGGCGTGGGCCACCTCAACTCCAAGGTCATTACAGTCGATAAAACAATATATCTCCCTGCCATGGCATAAAAGAGCGTTAGGGTTTCAGATAGTGACTTCTCCCTCCGGTTAACCTTTTGAAGAGTATCAACTCCTGAATTCTTGGCGTCATCTCCACAGCAGAAGATAGTCCCTACATAAAAGGGAACTTGAATCTCATTAGTAGGAGTCAGCTTCAGTTTTTGCCGGTAACGCGGCGTTGGAGCCAACGGTTTGACCAACTTCTTCCATTGTACTTGGACCTGCATGCTTGGATTGCTTCGCAAGATATGTGTAGAAGTACAACTAATTTGAAATAATTATAATTGTGTATTAGATCTGGCCAGTACAATGCTCGTTCTATAGAGCGCTCCGAGACCATATATAAGTCTTGGAATCGATAGGCATCTGACTGAATGTGATAGACCCTTCTTGTTGGCAGGCGTACAAATTTCTCAATTGAATGTCCCTTCCTATACGTTGCAGACCCATTCAATTGATGAGATTCGACATTGAATGACGCTTCCTAGTAATGATGGTACTCGTGATTTGAAATTTCTTAGTCAACGCCATCAACCAACTTGGCGGTTCCTCAACATTACTCTAACATGATATCATTAATGCATGTCGATAAAAATAGGTAAACCTATATCACATACAGATAGTCATGGACCTTTCGCTCTTATTGAAAGTTATATTTGTCTTGCTTTCAACCTAAATGGTAGAAGGATTCCGATTCATTGAACCAGAGGCGATGTAGTAATGTCGGATTGGTTCCTGCAGCTAACATTGAGGGACCGTATGCCCCGCTCCCTGCACCGATGACTTGACGGTTATTAGTAGCATCGGACAAGGAGGTGAATAGTACAACAAGCGGCGCACGTGCTATTATAAATAGATCGGCTTAAGTGCACTCCAGTAAAACAAAAATTGCTTCTGAGCGTTAAAAGCGAGACAAAGCTTTCATCTTCGGGATCAACTATCAAAAGGTAAGGGTCTGTTAATTCGAACTTCAAATATCTCATTTCCAAATATCATACAAAATTAGTTCGTTAAGGATAAATTTAGCTTTTCTCTAGGATTTAGACCCAGACGAGTCTCTTTTTTTTTTGGTCCTAGACATTGAGGAAGAACGTTTGACAATGATTTTTTTATATGTCACATCTTTTATCCATGGAGATTAAGTAAACATTATGAGCATTATTCTATTGTGTTGTGCCACATTCCAGTTTTTTTTTTTTTTTTTAATGGAGCGACCAAAATATGCAGAAAACAGCACACTCGTCTTGATGATGCCGTGACCTTGTTCTAGTCTTCTCGTGTAATGATCTGTGAGTTTTAAGATATGATTGGTAAGAAAGTTCATTGGTTCTAACGTTAATAGTGAGGAATGTGCGGTTGTGATCATACCCTTGCAGATACTTGAAAAAAGTGAAAAGCTTGTATGCTTAGAGTAGTTATAGCATAATCGCCCTGTTTCACCCATTTTATTCCTGCAACAAAATATCTTTCATCAAATGATATATTTCGGCTTTTATTAGAGGAGACACATGTTTTGTGCTAAATCCTGACAGAGGATATCAAAATACAAGTGTTATTTACAATTTATATATTACGACATAAACAGTTAATGGCTCACTAACTTCCACCTTTGGTCCTAAATCATGCCAGAATTTAATCAACAACACAACCTAGTGATAGTTCAGCACAAAGCTGGAATCCAATCAATAGTAATGCCCCTAGATAAGAAACACAACATCAGAATTTGTTTGATAACGCTGAGCTTGTGGTACAACACCGAAATTTAATTGACAATGCTGCACCAGGATGTAGATACTTGCTAGAATCTAATCAACAACATGAATCTGGAAATTATAGCTATGAAAACTTAAGTGCAATAAAGTAAAGGCATTTGATATGTTGTTCAGGGGGCTCTTCATTGGATGACTCATGGTATTTATAGAACAATTTTGTAACCATCGAGCGGTTACTCCTTCTTTGGTAACTGCCTTTGACCTTTCCACACATTCCTTTGCCTTCTTATTTTTGCCTCACTGCTTCCTCATTCGTCGACAGTAGTCGTATGACTTGGTCATTGAACAAGAATCGTTCCTTGACTCCGCACAATCTTTTGTATATTCGATTGTTTCCACTCAAATTTTGGTGTCAATACTACTCGACTTTTGTAGCTGTGACATTATTCTGATATCTAGACACATGCTAATTCCGTCCCTTATCATTGAACCATTGCATATAAATTGGGACTCAAAAAACCTACCTAAATTGCCATGGGCCAATAAAAAGGACTAAGTAAAAAAGTAAATAAATTACTTTGCTTTTAAAGAAAATGGCAAGCACGGAGACATGCACAAGATACGTGTAGCTTGATGTCTAACTGAGAAGGTTTAGAGAAATCAAAAGGGTATCTGTCCATTGCAGTCTCGCATTGGCATCATACCTTCTTAACATCGGCCCTACTTAAAGAAATTCGGGGAAAAGAAAGGCAACATCTACATTGTAATCCCGCGTTCAAAGTCATATCTTTCTTAACACCATTCTAAATATCCTTTGGCAGCCTAGGTACAACGGCTAGGTTGTGTGTGCCATATGCAGTGCTAAAACATTACAGCATGCGTAGCAATTTATAATCACAAAAAAAAAAATTATTTTGACAAAATTAAAAATTAATCTCTAAGTTATTAACCTGCACAAAAAGGAAAAAAAAAAAACCCCAAGTTAGTGAAGTATTTAAAGAAGATTAAAAAAAAAAAAAAGGCCTAAATCCACAAAAATGTCTCTAGCGGAGTTGCCAATTTGTCGCAACCTCTTTTTCCTGCCCCTGATTAGAGGGACGCCTATGGAGGCTAATGGCTTAGCTAGGTCTATTAGGCTTAGCCCGGGCTTTCCCAAGCCTACCAATTCAAGACTTATAATTTGAGTTTTTAACCTATAAGTTAATTTTAAAAATGAGTCGCCACTAATCAATTTAGGGTGGGCCAATTAGAAACCTAAGAGAAATATCGAGAGGAATATTCGCACATGTGCAACCAGAGAAACTAGGTTCGGGGACTTGATTACACTAGTTAATCACTAATGCCATTTTGGTACCTAATCTTGTTTAACCTTGAGGCTTTTGGATTTTCAAGGGGTTATCCATGAATTTGTGGAGGAAAAACATTTTTTGGTCTTTTTCTATTTTTTTTAAACATAAAAGGGCACTTTTTTTTATTTTTGATCTTTTTCTAAAAATATTAATCATTTTTGGATTTTTATTTTTATTTTTGGGCCTTTTGGGAAAAAGGGATATTTTGGGATTTTTTCCGATTTTATGAAATATAAATAATTATTTTTTTATTATTTATTATAATATAATTTTATAAATGACCCGAGTCGGACCCCGGGTTGGGTCCGACCCAGTTCATTAAAACCAGCGGCTCGAGTTGGGCCCAAAGTATGGGCCCGGCCTGTATACCCATTTTTTAAAAAAAGAGATAAGTACTGTAGAAGTCCTAAGCAATTAAGTCCTAAAACTTACAAAAAATATAATTAAATCCTAAAACTTGTCATAATGTTTCAATCGAGTCCTAAAATCGATGCCGTCACAATAAAAGATTCGGAATAAATGTGTCGTAGTAAGGATGATTTTGGATTTTTGGTGACTTTTTTCCTTAAAATAAATTTACATAAACAACCACCAATCAAAAATCCTGCACCTCTCCCTCCCTCCTCCCCTCGAGTGGTTGTAACTTTATCTAGGATTATGACACGACGGTAGGCGATGAAGTGATGCAACCTACGGTTGACAGATGTGTGGTTGGCGAAGGAGAAGAGGTGCTCGGATAAGAATAAGGAAATGGGGAAAAGAAATAGTAAAAAACGAAGGGAAGAAAAATCCTTCTCGGAGGTCACATGGATCGTCCAAACGGTGGGCAAGGATTAACGGAGGCCGCGGCCGTGGCCGCAGCGGCGAGTCTATGCACTGGGTTGAAAGGATAGAGAAAGAGAGGAGAGGGAAGCTAAGTGTTTGTCTGGTATATGAGTTTTCACTGATGAAGGTGAATTTAAAATTTAAATTCATTCCCAAACTTTAGGTTCACAACTCTTCATGTATTATAACCCACTCAAAACATTAAGGGGGTGCATGATAAAATTTATTTCTGTTCCAGAAATGATTTTTTTGTTCCAAACCAATTTTAACCGGAAAACTTTGTTTGATAACGCTTATCAAATTTTCATATTTACGGAATGATTTACATTCCCAAATAGAAATTGAATAGAAATCAAGTAGAAATTTCTACTTCGATTTCTCCAAAATCAATTTTCGATTTCTCCCAACCCTAATTTCACTCTTTTCTCCCCCATATGCCTCTTCTCTGCCAAAAATAAAAATAAATATATTCATTTAAAAATAAAAAAATTATTAAAATAAATAAATTATTTTTATTTATCATTTTATTTTTATTTTACTAAGAATAAATTTATTAAATTTATTTATGATAAATAAATAAATATTTTTATTAAAAGTAAAATTATTTTTTATTTGCCTTGAGTGTTTTTCCAAATAAAATTATTTTTATTTTTTATTTTTATTCATTTTAAAATAAATTTATTTGTAAAATAAAATAAAATAGAATAAATAAAATTAATTTATTTAATTTATTTAAAATAATTTATTTATGATAAAAATAATAAATTTTTATTTGCCTCGAGTGTTTTGCCAAATAATTTTTTTATTTTTATTCATTTCAAAATAAATTTATTCGTAAAATAAAATAAAATAGAATAAATAAAATAAATTTATTATATTTATTTAAAATATTTTATTTATGATAAATAAAAATAAATTATTTTTATTTGCCTTCAGTGTTTTGCGAAATAAAATTATTTTTATTTTTTATTTTTATTCATTTTAAAATAAATTTATTCGTAAAATAAAATAAAATAGAATAAATAAAATAAATTTATTTTTATATTTTAATTTTAAAATAAAATGATATTTTTATTTAATTTTTTATGATTTATTTTATTTTATTCTATT
This sequence comes from Eucalyptus dawsonii, assembly GCA_016097615.1. NCBI lineage: Eukaryota > Viridiplantae > Streptophyta > Magnoliopsida > Myrtales > Myrtaceae > Eucalyptus > Eucalyptus dawsonii. The sequence goes on along the minus strand of CM027881.1, from coordinate 29,566,278 downwards.
TTATTCATTATTTTTTTGTTACTAAATCATTTTTATTTTTATTTTTTATATTATAAGAATTCATTAAATTACCATCCGCCATCCGAAGGAAGAAATTTTGTGTCGTTATCAAACAAATTTCTATTTTTAGAATAGAAATTTTGTGTCGTTATCAAACGGTTATTTTTACTTAAACTTTTACAGAAATGAAATGTAGAATCTATTGCTTTCCAAAAACTATTTCCTTAAGAGCAGTGGTTGTCATGCGCGCCCTAAGCGAATGAATTTCCAGCGGCAATCATACTATAAAATGCAATTACATCAACCGCTTTATAAGATAAAGATAAATGCAGTAATAAGGTACTCAATAAGCTGGTAAACATTAGTTAAGAATTGATCTTGTCCACAAGAAGCATCATTCTTCAATAAACCAAACAGATGTTACAAATACTAGAGACTCAAGTTCATAAATTTTATTGTCCCACTTTACATTATTGTAAGAAATGATTACCTTTCAAATGATATAATCAGGCAACATCTCTATCTCTAACTAGGAAGTGAATTTCTGAATTTCTGAATCTTGCTTAACAAGAATCATCTCATCTTCGTCGGTGGTTATCCATGCATCGATTCCTCCAGTCTCTTCGTCGTCGATAAGAAAAATCGATTTGAAATTCGACGATGCGTTGCTCACGAGAACTGGCCTTCCCCACCCAAAATCATTCTCGCATAGCCCAAACCGGCACCAGCTACTGAAACCAAACGGACAATCTTTGCCTCTGGCCACAATTTTGACAAATCCGGCTAGAGAATCGCCCACCATCGAGCATAACTCCTCCCCATCTGCTACTGCTGCGTACTTCGTTTTGGCATCCGCTATCATGTCGCGTATTACATTCACCATTTCGTCGAACTACAACTCAATTTTTCCAGCCGTTGGCTGACCAGATTGCACCCACGTGACGGCAAAAAGATTGCCGCAACAATTCGCGGGTATCGCCAAATTGATCTTCTCACGCAAGTTAACTGGCATACAAACTACGAAAGTCCTTTGTTCGCCATGTTTATTTCGGCAAATATTGACGAAAGCCCTACCCAGTAGTGCCGAAACGGCCTCCACCCTTGAAGGCCGGGAATTGTTGCCCATCGAGTCCTTTGCATCGTCCCTAGCTAAGGCTTTCAGCTTCGATAAAGCATCGGCGTTGAACCTCAACCTACTCATGATGAGTTCCTCGTTGCCAATACGCCGTGGACTCAAATTCGGAACCGCCAACCCTTTCACTGGGAGTAGAGATGACAACTCGAAACTCGGAGTGACTATCGCGTCTACATTGTTGGAGAAATCTTTCCAGAATATTTTGAAGCTGACAAAACGTTTCTTTCAGTCTAAGTTTGGATGTTCGGAGACCGTCAGTTTAAAGTCTGAAGACTTTGTACTCCCGAGACCCAAGACTCAAGACCCAAGACTCAAGACTCAAGACTCAAGACTTAAGACTCAAGACTCAAGACTTAAGACTCAAGACTCAAGACTTAAGTCTATTCTCACTGACAGTCTTTCTAATCCAGTGTCGAAGGAAATCTAAAGCCGAGGTATATGGTTGAGGATTCGATCCAATCCTCTGGAATAGATTCTTTGGTTGGATAATCATTTCGGATTCTTTCATTCTTATCTAAGATCGATTGAAGATCCGATGGTCGACGAAATAATCTTGGAATGTTCAATTCATGGAAACCAAGATCCTGATTGTATGGGCGAACAGGATTGATGGGCTATCATCAGATTCCTTAAATAGCTCGGATGATCTTCTTGATTGATTCCGTCAACGGGTAGATTGGAGGAATTCCTTTGGTAAGTGCCAACGGCTATGATGGCATAAAGGAGTATAAAGGAAGACTTTCTAGTTGTTTTAAGTGAGTGATCGGTAGAAAAATTCCAGTCCGAAGAACCTTGATTGTTAGTTGAGACGGTTCGGCGAAATTGTATACACGAAGAGAGTGTTTATATTTGGTGACACCTTGAGCGAGTGTGGTAGATCATCTACACCTAGAATTCAAGGAAGATCAACACTATAATAGCTCTTTGATTATAGTGGAATCCAGCCAATCATTTGTCGGTGCGCGTAAGAGTGGACGTAGGCTTGGATCAAGCCGAACCACTATAAACCGCGTGTTTAATTCTCTCTTTCCTTGCTCAGTCTTACATTGATTATTATTCTTTGCAAATCCTTCAACTGTCTAAGTATTGCGCAAGTATACAAAAATTATCAAAGAAAAATCTTTGTATACCTATTCACCCCCTCTAGGTACTCATACTAGCAATATCAATTGGTATCAGAGCCCGTGTTCTTACTTTGTTTGAAGTGTTTTACTTCAGAGTAAAAGATCCATGGCTAGTATGCTAGCACCAGGGCTGATGGAAGGGCAAAGCAATACCAGACCACCCTACTTTGACGGAAAGGATTACAACATCCGGAAGAACAAGATGAAAGCTTTCCTATGATCCAAGGATCCTCGGAATGGGATGTTGTGGAAAGAGGAATCACTCCGCTGTTGCATCGAGTCTACGAAAGAGGGAAAGAAAGCTGATTGAAGCCGGCGGAATGCCTCAGAAGAAATAAACAAGAGACAAGCACTCGATGCAAAAGCAATTTACTCTTTATATTGTGCTTTATCTCCAACTGAATATAACAGAATATCTTCTTGTGTTACAGCAAAAGAAGTATGGGATAGATTACATATCACCTATGAAGGAACAGATCGAGTGAAGGAGACTAGAATCAATATTCTCCTCGGTCAATATGAAGCCTTCAAAATGAAACCAGGAGAATCAGAATCGACATGTTTAGTCGTTTACGAGATATTGTCAATGGTCTTGAGAACCAAGGAAAAAAATTTCTGATCCCATGAAGGTGAACAAGCTTCTGCGTGGACTCTCCAAGGATTGGAATCATATAAAGACTTCAATAAGAGAGACGCAAAGAATCATGCCATTATCTCGTAGACGAGCTAATTGGAACTCTTGGTCTTACGAAGTGGAACGAATTAATGAAGACGAAGATCCAAGAGGTAAGAAATCTATTGCACTAAAATCAAATGATGATTCTGATGATGCAGATTCTGAAGATGATATGGATGATGAGGAGCTCGCCCTCATGATAAGAAGATTCAAGAAACTGAATAGAAAAGGCAGAAGGTTCAATCCAAAGAAACAAAGTTTTCAGAGACAACAGACCAAGTCTGTTGATGATGAGGAACCAAACAGAGATGTAGTTTGCTTCGAATGTAAGAAGAAGGGACACATCAGACCCAACTGTCCTCTTCTGAAAAAGAAAAGAGGAAAAGCTGAGAAGTTTCGAAAGGCTCTCAAAGCCGAAACCAGGTGATGATGAGAATGTGAAGAAAGTGATAATGAATATGCCAACATATGTTTGATGGCACATTCGACTCGGACTCAGATTCTGAATCGGACTCGAATTGTGAATTTGAGGTAAGTGATTTTAAAATTCTTGTCAAAGTCTCTAAATATATTGATGAAGCGTGTTTCGGTCTTAAGACTTCTCTCAAAAGGATTTCCGAACTTAAAAAGGAAAACTCAATTCTGAAACAAAAGGAAGTTACTTTAGAAGAGAAAGTTAAAAGTCTAGACCTAAATGTTTCTGCTCTTAAAGAAAAAGAAGATGATCTTTTGAAAGAAAATGTTTTCTTAAAAACGGACTTATCAAATATTTCAAAGAAGTTTTCAATAGGTCGGAAAAACTTGAAAAAGTTCTTTCGGTCAAAGACCTTACTTTAATAAGTCTGGTCTAGGTATGACAGCGGAAACAATCCCCTTGATTGATTTTCCAAAAGTAAAAGAAAGAATTAAGAAAAGACCGTCAAAAGAGGCTTACAAAAATCATTTCAAGAAAGTCTTTGTAAAGTCGTAGGTCGAAATGCTCTAAGATGTTCAAAATGTAACAAGTCAAGATCATTTTGAAAAAGACCGTCCTATGGTTTGGAAACCGTTAAGAAAGTATGGCCTAATAATGCTTATCCTACTAACATCAAAGGACCCAAGAAAATTTGGGTACCAAAGAAAGCTTGAGACTCTCTTTTGAATGCGGGTCTCCGTCAAGAAAAAGATAAAATGGTATCTTGACAGCGGATGCTCAAGACACATGACGGGGAGACTCAAAATGCTTCGTAAAGCTTGTTCAAGTAAACGGCGAAAATGTTTCATTTGGAGGAAACGGCAAAGGAAGCATCGTGGGATTTGGAATCTGTGAGAATTGGAAATCTCACAATAAGCAATGTTTCTCTAGTAGAAGGACTCAACTATAACCTTCTCAAAGATTAGCCAACCTGTGTGATATCTTTGGTTTCAAGATCTCCTTTCAAGAAGGAATTTGCTATGGAATTAGTAAAGACTCTACTGAGTCTTTCATGGGTCGAAGACATGGAAACATCTACCTCTTAGACATGAAGATGAATGAATCTCAATGTCTAATTTCAATCCAAGATGAAGCAAGCTTATGGCACAGAAAGCTTGGCCATGTCAATATGAAGCAATTAGCCAAAATCTCATCAAAGCAGCTTGTTCGAGGTCTACCCAAATTACCATATCAAAAGTCCGATCCATGCACACCCTGTGTTCTGGGAAAACAGGTAAGAAATTCATTTAAACCAATAAATCATGTCTCTACTAATCATGTACTACAGTTGCTGCATATGGATCTCTTCGGACCAACCAGAACTCAGAGTATTGGAGGTAAAAAATATTGCCTAGTAATTGTGGATGATTTCTCTCGCTTTACTTGGGTATATTTTCTTGCAAATAAGTCAGAAACCTTTTCATACTTTGAGAAGTTTGCTAAAAAGGTTCAAAATGAAAAATGATGTGCTATTTCAAGTATAAGAACAGATCATGGAGGAGAATTTGAAAATCAAGATTTCACAAAATTGTGTGATGAATCTGGTTTTAAACATGTATTCTCTTCTCCATACACTCCTCAGCAAAATGGAGTTGTGGAAAGAAAGAATAGATCTCTTCAAGAAATGGCTAGAACTCTTTTAATTGAAAGCAAAATTTCTTCACGGTTTTGGGCTGAAGCTGTTTCAACAGCATGCTATATTATAAATAGAGTCTTTCTAAGACCTATTCTTGAGAAAACCCCGTATGAATTATTCAAAGGTAAGAAGCCTATTGTTTCATACTTTCATGTATTTGGTTGCAAATGCTTTATTTTGAAAAATGCAAGTGATCGAGTTGGTAAGTTTGAAGAAAGATCAGATGAAGGCATCTTCCTTGGATATTCTACATCAAGCAAAGCCTACAGAGTCTATAACAAGAAAAGCCAGTCTGTGGAAGAATCAATGAATGTCAAATTCCAAGACTCAGCGCAAGATGAATCCAGCCAGACTCAATATGAAGAGTCTGAACTCACTCTAGACCTTCCAAAGTCTTCAACTCAAGAAGCATCTCAGACTCAGGAAGTCCAACATCAAGATGCTCATGAAGATTCAAATAAAGAAAGAGATCATCAACTAGACAAATCAACTAGTAACTGGAAGCACAAATCCAGTCATCCTAAAGATCTCATTATCGGCGAAATTAATGAAGGAATTCGCACAGATCCAAAAGACGTGAATAGTCTAGTCTTTGTCGCTCTCATCTCTCGAAATTGAACCAAAAAGCATAGAAGAAGCTTTATCGATGAAAGCTGGATCGAAGCTATGCAAGAAGAGCTCGACAGTTCAACATTAACGATGTCGGGAATTGACATCTAAACCAAAAGGTAAAAGCTGTTATTGGAGCTAAATGGGTATTCAGGAACAAGATGAACGAAGAAGGAAAAGTCGTACGAAATAAAGCAAGACTCGTGGCTAAGGGATATACGCAAGAAGAAGGAATAGACTATGATGAGACTTACGCTCCGGTAGCAAGGTTAGAAGATATTCGTCTATTACTTGCGTTTGCTTGTTACAAAAATTTCAGGTTATTCCAAATGGACGTCAAAAGTGCTTTCCTAAATGGATTTATCCAAGAGGAAGTTTATGTGGAACAACCACCTGGATTTGAAGACCCAAAGAAGCCATACTCAGTCTTCAGACTGAAAAAGGCTCTGTATGGTCTAAAGCAAGCACCTCGAGCTTGGTATGACAGACTAAGTAAGTTCTTATTACAGAACGGATTTGTCAAAGGTAAAGTAGACACTACTCTATTCATCAAAAAGGAAAACAAAAGCTTTTTACTCGTTCAAATATATGTTGATGACATTATTTTTGGATCCTCTAATGAAAGTCTTTGCAAGAAATTTTCTAAGTCTATGCGGGATGAGTTTGAAATGAGTATGATGGGAGAATTAACATTCTTTCTTGGCCTTCAAATAAAGCAATTGAAGGAAGGAACTTTTATCTTCCAAGAAAAATATGCTAATGATCTTGTCAAAAGATTTGGATTGGAAAATTGCAAGAAGACCGACATACCAATGTCAAGTTCCATGAAGATAGACAAAGATGAAGAAGGGAAGAAAGTTGATCAAAAGCTGTATAGAAGCATGATCGGTTCACTTCTTTATCTTACGCTTCTAGACCGATATTTTGTTGAGTGTTTGCATCTGTGCTAGGTTTCAATCAGATCCTAGAGAATCACATCTCATTGCCGTGAAACGTATTATCAAATACGTTGCTTCATCTTCAAGCATCGGTCTTTGGTATCCAAAGAGGGGAGACTTTAATCTTCTAGGATACTCAGATGCAGATCTGGCCGGTTGCAGAGTCGATAGAAAGAGCACTTCTGGAACTTGCCAACTGCTTGGAAATATAACAGTGTCTTGGTTCTCAAGGAAGCAAAGCACTGTAGCTCTTTCAACGACGTAAGCGAGTATGTAGCTCTTGGAAGCGCTGTTCGCAAATTCTATGGATAAAACAACAGCTACAAGACTTTGGCATTGAAGACTCATGCACGAAATCGAGATGTGACAACACCAGCGCGATCAATCTCACCAAAAATCCAATCCTTCATTCAAGAGCAAAGCATATTGAGATTCGTCATCACTTCATTAGAGATCATATTCAAAATGGAGAAATCTCGATTCAATTTGTTGATTCAAAGAGTCAACTAGCGGATATATTCACAAAGCCTTTGGAGAAAAATCAATTCGACTTCATCCGCTCAAGACTCAACATTTTGAAGCTTGAAGAAGTTAAAGTCTAGAGACTCACCAACTCTAAGACTCTAATCTCTTAGACTTTAAATCCGAGACTCAATCATTCATGGCTAAAGACTCGTAAGTTGCTATTTTATCTCGAAAAGGTACGTTCTTTCATTCGAGATATAATTCGTGTGAAATTTGAAATCTTGTTTTTTTTTTTAAGGAATTAATTTTGGCAGTTATTGATTTTGAAAAGAAGTGTTCGTACACTTTCCTTGTACCGATTAAACTTCTCTTTTCAAATCCGAGGTATATATATATATATACAGTTATTCTACGCCCAATTTTCAAAACCCTAAAAAGCACTCTCCTCCCGATCTTGTTTCTACTTCTTGTTCGTCGTCGAGAAAGTGGTCATTTTTCTTGGGAAGAGCAAGTGAAGGAATCTTCCAATAGACAAAGAAAGATGTCGTCTTGAGGAAATCATCAAGAATCGCAAACGGGGGACCACAAAGAATGGAGAAGGGACCGACTCACTTCGATCTTGCGAGGAAGAAGACTTATCAAGTCGGCGACAAAGTCCGATTCGCTCTCCTCCACGTCATTCATCGTCTCCTACCCCACAAGGTGCAAGTCAACATCTGGAAGAAGAGATAATCGAGGAAGCTGACCCAGTAAGAGTCCAAAGACCCTCCTTTATCTATAAGCTTTATCGTGCGTTGAAAAGCTCCGGTTCTTCGTTAAAATATATAGATGACTTCCTTAAGGACAAAAATTATGGAAATGAGTATCTTTTTCTGCGGAAAATGGAGGAATTGGGAGTTGCTCCGAAAGGAAGGCAGAGGAGGCTCTTGCGAACATTCCCGGAGACCCTCGTTTGCCGGGACAAAATCTGATTGACGGGAACGATGACGACAAAATGTTCCTTGAATTTAAACCCGAATGGGTGTGGCAGCAAAGGTGAAAGGAAATCGGATGGATTTGTTTAAATCCAAGGATCGGGAAAAAGTGTATTTCAGGCTGTTGAAAAGAGGGGTAATAAACCCTAGAAGTGTCGATTTTGACTTCCGGACACCATCAATATGAACTTAAGAGAGAAGTTGAATTTACTTCAACTTGAGACTTTTTGCTCTGACTCTACGGATGGGTATGCTCAACTGACCGCTTATTTCTATTCAAATCTTAGCTTTTTGGATGCGAATAGAATTTCATTCAGTGTTCGAGATCAAGTCTACGTGGTAGATGTGAATATGTTGGCGGACATAGTTGGAGTTGAACGGGGACGCTATCTCCCAATCAAAGTCTCACCTGCTCGTACTACTCTGGATCTTGTCAAAGATAGGGACGTAGAGAAGAAAATTACCTATTCCAGGATGAATGCCATCAACATTGTGCTTCATAAGATTGTGATCAACTGTCTCAGACCAAAGTCTACGTCAAAGACTTCTGTGTCTCTTTCTGAAGCAAAGTTGATGTTCGCGATCAACTCAGGACAGAAGTTTTCTCTCCCGCACACTATTCTCTTCCATATGTACAGAGCAATGTCAAAAGACAAAGGACAATTGCCTTATCCTGGTGCGGTGACCAAGATCTTCAGACATCGAACATTGAACCGCCACATACATTTTGTGTTCGACCGTGTGATAAGATGGTGGTAGGCTTGAAAATGTTAATGAAGATGCGTCTGCAAGAACTCTCCAAGGCAATGGAGAAATTCAAAGTGAAATCTCCGATCCGATACCGCTTCAAAAAGGAAAGGAAAAGAAGTCATTGGTGCTCCATCGAAAAAGAAGAAAAGAACTCTTATCCCGGAGGACGAAGATGAAGATGAAGATGATGAAGATCCCACTATCCAAGCTCGACAAGAACCGGACGTTCGTGTCTCATCCGACGAACTTAAGCAGAACGAGAGAAGAAGAAGAACAAAGAGAGAAGGAGAAAGAAGATGAAGAAGAAGGAGAAGAAGAAAAAGAAAAGTCTGCGATGAATCGGAGAGAAGGGAAATCAAGAGCATGATCATCACTCTTCCCCTTTCGATGTCCTAGAGACGGGGAGTTAGCGAGCAAGAGAGGTCTACACCTTATGCTGTCGGTGAAGATCTAAGACAATCTCCGAAGACCGGAAGAAGTTCGAGGTCTCTCAAATGCACGAAGAAGGTGATACGTCGATTCCAAATCTGCCAAACCATACGAAGCGCCATCGTCTCGCATACACACCATCGAGAAAGCCAATGCCGGTACGACGGATGATTCGTAGATTTTCGTAGCATCATGAATATTCTTCTGGAAATGCGTAGCCGGATATATGTTACGGGATCGTGAAATCCAAGCTTTGAAGAATGCTGGACAAGCATCTTGATCTCTGGAGGATAAACTCAAAGACCTCGCTCGCAACTTCAAGCCAATGCTAAGGGAGAAGAGGTAGCTCATCTAAGAGAAGACCGAAGAAGCTCGAAGGAGTAGTCCAGTCCATTGGGGATTTCCAGATCGTGCGCATTCCCAAGCAGACATGACTCCTTTCTCACCCTTTTCAATGCTGACAAAAAGGGGGAGAACAAATTTGAACCAACATCTTTTAAAAAAATTTGACTTTTGTGGTTATGTTTATTTTTGAGTATGACTTGAGAACTTGAACTTGGGTGTGAACTTGACTGAATTGACTGTGGATTGTGATGCTTGACTGGTTGCATTTATTCAAGTGTTGTTATATGGTGTTTCTCATGAAAGACTAACCAATTTTCTGTGGATGCGAGTCTGGTTGTTTTATTAATCTTTATGAGTTAGCCATATTGCTTGAGAAATGTTTTGCAGGTCAAAGTTGTTCAAATCTTCAAGAAAGTTTTGTCACCATCAAAAAGGGGGAGATTGTTGGAGAAATCTTTCCGAATATTTTGAAGCGACAAAACGTTTCTTTCGATCTAAGTCTGGATGTTCGGAGACCATCGGTTTAAAGTCGAAGACTTTGTACTCCCGAGACCCAAGACTCAAGACCCAAGACTCAAGACTCAAGACTCAAGACTTAAGACTCAAGACTCAAGACTTAAGTCTATTCTCCTTAGCAGTCTTTCTAATCCAAAGTGTCGAAGGAAATCTAAAGCCGAGGTATATGGTTGAGGATTCGATCCAATCCTCTGGAATAGATTCTTTGGTTGGATAATCATTTCGGATTCTTTCATTCTTATCTAAGATCGATTGAAGATCCGATGGTCGACGAAATAATCTTGGAATGTTCAATTCATGGAAACCAAGATCCTGATTGTATGGGCGAACAGGATTGATGGGCTATCATCAGATTCCTTAAATAGCTCGGATGATCTTCTTGATTGATTCCGTCCAACGGGTAGATTGGAGGAATTCCTTTGGTAAGTGCCAATGGCTATGATGGCATAAAAGAGTATAAAAGGAAAACTTTCTAGTTGTTTTAAGTGAGTGATCGGTAGAAAAATTCCAGAGTCTGAAGAACCTTGATTGTTAGTTGAGACAGTTCGAGCGAAATTGTATACACAGAGAGTGTTTATATTTGGTGACACATTGAGCGAGTGTGGTAGATCATCTACACCTAGAATTCAAGGAAGATCAACACTGTAATAGCTTTTTGATTATAGTGGAATCCAGCCAATCGGCTGTCAGTGCAGAAGAGTGGACGTAGGCTTGGATCAAGCCGAACCACTATAAACCGCGTGTTTAATTCTCTCTTTCCTTGCTCAGTCTTACATTGATTATTATTCTTTGCAAATCCTTCAACTATCTAAGTATTGCGCAAGTATACAGAAATTATCAAAGAAAAATCTTTGTATACCTATTCACCCCCCTCTAGGTACTCATACTAGCAATATCATACATTACCTCGACAAGTGGTAGCCCACAAATTAATGAACATCGCCATGGTGTACATGTCGCCGATCTTGTGTGTAAAGCGCACGCTGATCGCTAATCCGCTACACTCAAATGCATTCACTTGAATCACAACTAATGGATTGCCAACCACGTTGGTCGGGTACTTCGACAAACGTTCAAGCAAACCAATGTCGGGATCTCCATGGAGAAGCTTAACTCTGGCCATCCACTTTGGCGTAAACGAACTCAACTCCAAGGTCGTTGCAATCAATAAAACAATCATCATCCTCGATATATCTCCCTGCCATAGGATAAAAGAGTGTTAGGGTTTCAGAAAGTGACTCCTCCATCTGGAGAAGCCTTTGAGAAATATCAACTCCTGGGTTCTCAACGTTATCTCTATAGTAGAACATAACGCCTATGTAAATTGGCATTTGAAGCTGTTCCAGTGATGTTAACTCCAATTTTCGCTGGTTGTTCGGTGTCGGCACCGATGGTTTGACCAACTTCTTCCATCGTACTTCCACCTTCATGCTTGTATTGCTTCTCAAGATATCTAGTCAAACAAGGATGGTGAGTATGGTTGTGTGCAAGATTTTTCCAGCGCAATGCTCGTTTTATACAGCTAACCAAGAAGATATTTAAGACCTGGAATTAATATGCATCTTAAGACTGGTGTGACGGAGTCTTTATATGTCCATTTTCCATCTCCCTCATCAAGATTTTCTTTCTATGACCTAGATCTCATAATTTTTTTTGGCCACGTGCACCTCGCCTATTATAAGAAGGTGAAATAGGCGAGGTGCACGTGGCCAAAAAAAAATTATGAGATCTAACGAATGTATATATTAGATCTCATAATTTTTTTTGGCCACGTGCACCTCACCTATTTCACCTTCTTATAATACACATGAATTGTTAATTTCCAAACGATGAAGTTTATATATGGATATTAGAGACATCATTATTAGATAATATTGTTAGAGACATTCATAGATCTTAAGGATAATTTTTTTTTTTAATATCCAATGATCCGCTTCATTGCTCTGTAAGGCTTACACCCAAGTATCCACAACTATATCTCGAGGGAGACTAACACGGGACCCCACCATCATGGCCCTCCACTTAAGACGTGAGAGCAACGTGGGAGTTGGAACTTGCAACCTCTCGATGAGGAACCAAGCCACCTACCAATGCAGCTATTCATCGGTGGGTTTAAATATAATATTTTATGTCTTGTTATTTTCTAAAATAGCTAATAACCTTATTAAATAGATTATTCCTTTTCCTATACGTATTGTTCTGTATCGCATCTCGCATGGAACCCACCAAGCCACGTTACTTGGGCTCATTCATCTCGACCGCAGACTTCCAGTACACCACCATGTCGAGATTGCCACAGGAATTCTCGTGCCATAGGAGATCTGTCCGTCCACGCAAGTTCACAGTGTGCGCAATTAGGAGCGGCTTGGATTGCGTATTTTTAAGCTTGGCAATGTCCAAGAGAGCAATCGACGCGAGCGCCGTGACCAGTTCCACACGAGAGGGTTCCCTTCCGGAATCGAACCCTCCCCTCTTCACTGCGGCTTTGAGTTTCGAGATGGATTGGCTGTCAAACATAAATCTTTTCATGACGTGTTTCGCACCTGGCAGTAGTCTGACGGGAGCTCGAGCTTAGTCAAGTCGCTTGGTGGGAAAATAGATGATATATCAAAGCACGGACGAATCACCTTGTTAATGCTTGTGCGACATGCCATCGCCCACATGCTCAGGAAGGACGACATAGTGTGCATGCCGGCAATTCTGTGTGAGTAGCGCAGGCCGACCACGATGCCGCCACAAGCGGACGAGCTCATTTGGACAACCACTAGAGGTGGCACAATCTGGTCGTTTGGATGAGGTAGAGTTGCCAAATGATTGAGGACATCATCAGGGTCAGTTTCTCCATGGAGAATTTGATCCAGAGTGCCATCAACTTCGGCTTCCAAGAACTCCACTCCTTGGTCTTCACATTCGCCGAGGCACTTCTCTTCAACGTATTGGCCCGCAAGAGGGTAAAAGAGGGTTAGGGTTTCCGCAAGCGATTTCTCGAGTAGCAGAAATCTCCCGCCATTAGGTACGAATGAAGGGCAGCGTACGTCCTTTTTGGATGAGTAGAAGAGAATGATACCAACATAAACTGGAGGCTGAAGCTGATCAAATAGAGAGACTTTTAGCTTACGAATGCGGTTAGGTCTTGGAGCTGGGGGTTTGATCAATTTCTTGCTCTTTGTCTCAATCTTTACTTTTCTTTCAAAGTTGACTTCACTATCGTGCTTTTTCCCACTCGTTAGTATCACCCTATATATAGAGTTCTATCTCTCAAACCCTTCACACTAAAATAAATTAATAATAAAAGTGGAGTTTAATAACACAAAAAATCCAAACCGATACACACATAACAAATTTATCCACAACTAATTTTTTTACCACAAAAAATCCTAAACTTGTACACTTTTAACAAATTTATCACAAACTAACATTTTGACTATTGAAAATCTCAAATCAGTAAACATATGAAAATTTTACCCTAATTATTTTTTACCACAAAAAATCCCAAAATGGTATACATGTGATAAATTTACCATTCATTAACTTCTGTTAAATTTTACTATTAAATTTGTTGATATGGATTAGACATGGTGATGTGGTAAGTTCATGTGGAAATCCATAGGGTTAATATCAAGAAAAACACCAAATTTATCACATGTGTACAATTAAATTTGTCATAGGTATAGTTTGGGGTTTTCGTGATATTTATTCTACCATGCCACATCACCATGTGTCCTTGATGTCAGCAAATTTAGTAGTAGAATTTGACGAAAGCTAATGAAGGGTAAATTTATTACAAATATGCAAATTTGAGGTTTTTCGTAGTAAAAAAAATTAATTTTAGTAAATTTATTACATATATATTAGTTTGGGGTTTTTTATTATCAAAAAAATTAGTTTGGAATAGATTTATCATGGGTCTACCAGTTTGAGATTTTTCATGGTATTAATCCTAAAATATCTTACCAAATAATATAATAGTTTGTACAAGTCATAACAAGTGACATGCCCCTGAGTTTCATGCATACAATTATAAAAAGTGTAAAGCCACTAAAAATTAGTTCGTATATATACTTGTTAAACAATGATCCATTTATAACTAAGCTAATACCACGGAAAACTCCAAACTAATATACATGTGATTAATTTACTTTCAATTGAATTTTATTGACAAATTGCTAAGTTAAATCTGGGGTTTTATCCTCAATTTATCATAGGCGTACTAATTTGTGATTTTTTATAGTATTAATCTAATTTTATCATCAAACTAGCACATCTATGATAAATTTACTCTCCGTTAATTTCCGTTAAATTTTATTATCAAATTATTGAATTGGATTATATGTAGCAATGAGCGTACCAATTTAGAATATCATCCTCCATTAATCACAGGTGTACCGATTTGTGATTTTCATGGTATTAATCCAATTTAATAAATACTAACATATGGTTAATTTGTTAAGAATGTACCAATTTGGAGTTTTTTGCTTTAAAAAAATTAGTTTTTGGTGAATTCATTATGAGTGTGCTAATTTAGATTTTTCATGATATTAACATTTTTAACTAAACTCCCTGATGAATTCTTCAACAACCTAGCCTCCTGGAGGTACTAAGTGGTTGTGATGAAGAGAGAGCCCACATGAGAGGTTGTGATAAGAAGAGAGCCTATGAGGGTGTAAGGACTTCAAGACTGTGTTCGTCGATCTGCACAAAAGTACTTTCAATAGTGAGAGACAATGTAGACAATGTTTCCACCATGTGATGATGACCCCAATGTAGAGTGCATCGTAAGTGCCAAAACTTAACATAGAGGGACATTCTAGTACCAAATATTCTAAAATGTATTCTTAAGTGCCAAAATCGAAAAAGAATTTAAGTGCCAACAATAAGAAATTCCAGCTAAAGTGCTAATGTGGCATTTTCTAACGACTTTTTTCACTAACGTGGTAATTGTTTTTAAAATTATCCACGTGGCAATTATTTGAAAAAAAAAATATCCACATGAAATTATTAAAAAAAAAAAAAAAAGTCCACACGGCATATAAGCCCCAAAATTAATTTTTGATATAAATGTTAGTTTTAAAAAAAGGCAGCCACAGCTTTGGCGAGGGCCTCTATGGCACTAGCCGCTACCACCATCCCACCATCGTTAGAAAGAGCCAGTGACGGTGGGGTGAAGGTCAGCCGAGGTTGTCAAGCCCCAACCAATGGCCGACAACCCTAGCCAATCGCTGGCAAGGGCTTGAAGGCCTTCCCCCAAATCCAACAAAGGTCGTTGAACCTCGCCCCATCATTGCTGGCCTTTTTTGATGATGGTGGGGCAACAACGGCCATCACTGATTTGATGCTACTCCTCCTCTTTTTTTATTTATTTTTTAATTTAATTAATATTTATAATAAAAATCAATTTTGGGGCAAAATAACGTCGTTTTGCACATTCATTGCTAAGTAGGGAACTTCGGCGAGCCACATAGACCAATTTATTCTTAAATTAATGCCACATCAAATTTCCAGCTACTCGGACACTTTGCAATTCACTTTCAAGGCTTCCATCTAAAATAGTGATCCCGTCATCTTTTCTTCGTATTAAAAATGTTCAAGAAATTATTCACGTGTATGGGGACACGTTAATTTCGAACCAAAAAACTAATATCTTACTTTTTCAGACCCCACCATTTAATATAATTCTTAAAATCCAATTTTTGGTGTCAAACCCAACACTTGGGATTTTCTGAATAAAGTCCATATTTTTCACAATCAATACTCAATATGCAATATGTAACCATCAAATTCATAATATGAATATATAGCGACAATCAGCGAAATTTTGACAATTTAATCAATAATTAATATGCAATATCCAACCATCAAATTCATAATATGAATACATAGCAGCAATCGAACGAAATTTTGACAATTTAAGATCCCGGAATAATTTTCGAAAATAATAAATAATTAAATTTATTCAGAAAATTAATTAAATAATAATATTTCATATAAAATTATTGAAATATTATTAAATAATAATATTTCAATAATTTTATATAATATGAAATATTATTAAATAATTAAATAATTTCGAAATACTTATTTAATCAAAAAATATTCAATTAAGGTCTAATCAAGATTATACTAATCTAAACCTCTACTTAGCCTTAATTAATCATACATTAAACTAATCACACCCCTTAATCTAATCCACACTTAACTAAACTAAACTAACAACCTAATCTCACTTGACTTAAACTAAACCTCCATAAAGCATCATTAACCTTCTAATCAAGGTTTAGAAGCTAAACCCACCGGAATCACTTTTCGACGAGTCCACGGTAGACAACGGCAAGGCGGTTGATAAACCTCCATGCGGCGACACCAAGCGAGGACTAGAAGGCACCCAAAACGAGCCTGAAGATCCGGAGCTTGCTGGAATTCCAGCTATTGATCTTGGCCAGAAGAAGAGGCATCGGCGACCGGTTGAGCAGAGAAATGGCGGGGATGGACGGCGACAGCTTAGGCGATGACTAGCAGTGGCTCCGGCAGTCTTGGCAACAGCGAGCAACTGCTGGTGACTCTGGACGATGATGCTGGAGGGTCGAGGTCGCACAAGCAACGGCAGAGCAGAGTGCAAGCTATGAAGAAATCAAGAACAAAATACAAGAATGTCGAAGAGAAAGAACTTATGTATTTACTTGAATCGAATAACAAAAATATGTATTCATTGAGAGCTTTTCATCTCTTCTGTAATACAATCTCACTTCATCTCTGTTTCTCTCTCTCTATATCTATATTCTCTATCCTCTGTTTTCTATATATTGAAAAACAGAGTACATCGCAGCATATTGAAGACTTGAGGAAGAAGAAGATAAAACAAAAACTCTTCAACCAACTTAACAACTTTGATTACTTATCTAACAAACTAACCGTCCTAATGCATTAGAACACATGTATTTCCTGTTAAATTCTTCAGGCTCTTAAAGAACAATCTCTCTCTCTTCATGTCGGTATGATTTCTTAATTTACTATCTTCTGCACTTCTTCCTCATTGCCATGAGCACAACATCAGCAGAGGAGGTTCATCATCAGAGCACCTCAGTCATGAGCTTTGTTTTTAATTTCTTTCTCCTTATGCATTGCCACAGACTTATGTATTGCCACAGATCCTGTCTTCAAATCACTATCTTTAACATCCCCCCGCAAATTGGGAAGGGGTAAAGACCCCAAGCCTAATTTGGTGCGAAGAGTGAAATGTAGAAATCGAGGTAAAGATTTGGTAAAGATATCTGCAATTTGGCGAGTACTAGGAGTATAAGAGACAATTAAGGATCCTGAAGCCACCTTTTCACGAACAAAATGAAAGTCGACTTCAATATGCTTTGTGCAAGCATGTAAAACAGGGTTAAGTGAGAGAGCAATGGCTGACTTGTTGTCACAAAAGAGAGATGTTGGAGCAGATAAACTGATGCCAATGTCTCGAAGTACAAAATTGATCCAAGTAAGATCAGTTGTAGCTATGGCTAAAGCTCAATATTCAGCCTCTGTTGGAACGAGAGACTGTAGATTGGCATTTTGCTGACCAAGAGATGAGGTTGGAGCCAAGGTATGTACAAAAACCAGTGGTAGAACACCTTGTAGTACTACACCCTGCCCAATCAGCATTAGTAAAACCATACAAATGCATGAAGCTATTAGAATGAATTGTTAGACCAAGATCAATAGTGCCTTTCACATATCGAAGAACCCTTTTGAGTTTGTAAAAATCTCCTAATGTGGGCTGCTGCATCTTCTGACAGAGAATATTAGTGGCATAAGCAATATCTGGATGAGTGATAGTAAGATACCGAAGTCCACCCACAAGACTTCGATATTCAAGAGGATGCTTCAATAATGTGTCATCAACTGTCATAGTGACAAGCCGTAATGAGAGAGGAGTAGAAATAGGTGTGCAATCTTTCATATTAGCTCAAGTAAGTAGATCAAGAGCATATTTAGTCTAAGAAAGGAATAGGTTATGTGAAGTTTGTTTAACCTCAATGCCCAGAAAGTAATGTAGAAGACCAAGATCCTTCATATGAAATTGAAGACTCGGTAGATGGATCAAGTGGGAAAGTAAGGAAGTTGAGCTTCCAGTGAGTACAATGTCATCGACATAGAGTAATAACAGTATGGTGTCTGAGCCATGATGAAACACAAACAATGGGGGATCAATGGTGTTGCACGAGAACCCATTCTCAAGTAGAAAGTTACTGAATTTATTGAACCAGGCTCGTGGTGCTTGGCAAAGACCATACAATGATTTCTTAAGCATACATACATGATGAGGCTTTTGAGGATGTATAAAACCTAGTGGCTATTGCATATACACAGTTTCATTCAAATTGCCATGTAGGAAGGCATTCTTAACATCAAGCTGATGAATTGGCTAATGCTTTGTCATTGACACAGACAAGACAATTTGAATAGTAGCATGTTTAATGACAGGGCTGAAGGTCTCTGTGAAATCAATACCTTCTTCTTGATGAAACCCCTTAACTACTAGTCTAGCTTTAAGTCGATCAAGCTGACCATCTGCTGTAAGTTTGGTTTTAAACACCCACTTACATCCTATGACATTCATATGATCAGTGCAAGGCACTAGTTCCCATGTCTAGTTTGTGTATGAGGCATCCATTTCATCTTGCATTGCCTGACACCATCCTCTGTCTATCAGTGCTAATTTGACTGTTTTTGGTTTGAGAGGAACTTTATAGTTAGCCAAGCATGCATATTTAGGATTCAGTTTGACTATGCCAGACTTAATCTGGTTTGCATAGGATGAACAGACATTATACCTTGTGTGTTGTCTGAAGAGCTGCTTTGTTCAATGTTAATTTCTGGTGACAAAGTGGATACTAGCATAGAGCATACTAGTTCCTTAGTATGTATTTGTGGTGTTTCAGTGGAAGCTGAGGCGGGAGTGTAGATATTCTATATCAATCTAGTATCTTGCAGATGTCCCATATGTTCATTGGATTTAGGCTGAACATGTGCTGTGGCTATAGAGTCTAGAAAAGTTACTCCATTTATCCATTGTTTGCATAAGTCTGTACCTTGATTATATTCAGCTGGTAGTCGAGAGGTGAAAGGAAAAATTGTTTCATCAAAGACCACATGACAACTAACATAGACATGTCCATTAATGGGTAGAAGACATCGATATCATTTATGTCTTTCTTTGTACCCCAAAAATATGCATGTAAGAGATCTTGGATCAAGCTTATGTTGTGTATATGGTCTGAGGCAAGGGTAACAAGCAGATCCAAAGACCCTTAAATGTGTATAGCTTGGTTTATGTCGGTACAACTTGCTGTAGGGGGAATGCATATGAAGTTTTGATGTAGGAAGCAAATTAATGATATAATTTGCTGTCATAAAAGCATCTACCCAATATTTTAAAGGTACCTTGGTATGATACAGCATTGCCATTCCTAGCTCAACCACATGTCAATGTTTTCTTTCAGAGAGTCCATTTTGTTATGGTGTATAAGGACTAGAGATGTTCTGTTTAATTCCACATTGTTGTGAATGGTTATGAAATTTGTTGCTAGTGAACTCTCCTCCTCCATCACACTGAAGGAGTTTGATCTTATGATAAAATTGATTCTCGACTTGCTTTTGAAACGTGACAAAGATATCATAGACATCTGACTTCTGTTTCATTGGATATAACCAACTGTATCGAGAGAAATTATCTACAAAAATGACATAGTATCAAAATTTTTGAGAAGACTGAACTGGTGAGGGTCCCCAAACATCACAATGTATCTTTTCTAGGGGAGCATTAGTTGTATAGTCTAACATAAGAAAGGATAAAGCTGAACTCTTAGCAATCTGGCAACTGCTACATATACTTTGAGTTCTTGAACTACATTGAATTAGGTGCTGACTCTGCAAGTACTTCACTGTTTTTAAACTGGTGTGTGCTAGCCTCTAATGCCACAAATCTTCTCCTACTTCTTTTTGAGTTTGAGTGAAGAAAGCTTTTGTGACTTTAGGGTCGACTTGATACAGTCCCTTGACTTTCCTTCCTAGCCTCACTGTTGAATTGTTGCAGGTGTCCTTCAGATATACCCCATGTTTGTCAAAAATAAAAGAGCAAGGATAATCATCTGTTAACTTCGAAACATAAAGGAGATTTTTCTTGATTTCAGGGACTATCAGTACATCATTCAGTGGTAACGAGCCAGTTTTTGTATGCAATAAGCCATTACCAACACAAGATATTGATAAACTAGACCCATCTCCTATCATAACAACATCAGTTCCATTATATAAAGAGCAATATTGAAGCATACCAGGGTCTGTCGTGATATGAGCTAAGGCTTTTGTATCTGGATACCATTCAATGCCATGAGAGTCTTCAATGTGCATTGCTGCTAGTGCAATTGGTATTTCATCTGCTTAATATGAATTATCAAATTGATACCAACATCGAAGTGCTGTATGTCCTAGTCTTTTACAAATTTGGCATTCTAATAGACTATTATTTGCTATTTTTGCATTTGGCACACTCTGATCAGATGCTACACTTTGTGGTGGATATGACTTAGTGGCTTGATACTTTTGTGCAAGATTTGCATATGGTCTGAACCCCTATCCATAGTTAGACCAGTTGTGTGGTGATTTGTTAATCTGATCTTCTTGGTTCAGATTCAGATTATTCATTCTATAGTGTTGATTTCTTCTTGTATCAGCAAAATCATTACCACAATCTCTAGCACTCATTGCACGTCCTCTGCCATAGCCATATCCTCCTCAATTATTTCCTCTTTGGTTTATGAAGTTAGAGTTTTGCACAACTCCAACAAACTTTCTTTGGCCATAGTAGGCTAGATTAGGGTTATATTGATTCACAGAGTAAGTCTGTAGCCTAGTTTCAAATCTCTCGAGCTGACAGATAACCTCATCATAATCAGGCTAAGGTTTTAAGCAATACATTGTTGTTCTAAAACTTTCATATTCAGAACCTAATCCCTCGAGAACTCCAAAACATCTTGGTTATCTCATCAACAGGTTTTCCAATGGCATTAAGTTGATCAGAAATAGATTTGAACTCTTGAAGATAAGCATTCAATGTTCTATCTCTTTTTTGACATGCTTGCAATTTTCCTCTTAGTTCGAACACTTTTGCCACAAACTTTTGTGTGAAGCGATTAAGAAGAGTCTGTCATACCTCATATGAAGTCTCTAGCCCGATGATCAAGTTTAAAATGTTCTCAGATACTGCTCCACTTATCCAAGATGAGATTAATTGATCAGTCTTCATCCAATCTGTATGATCAGGATTCACCACTTCTATTTCATTACCTTTAATCTCAACCTGCATCATTTGAGCTAGTGGTGGTGTTTCACCATTGATGAATCCAAAGAGATCCTGACTTTGCAAGAACCTATGAAACTGTGCTTGCCAAAGTAGGAAGTTATCTTCAGCTAATTTTATTGTAACAAAATTGGCTGTATTGACATGAATTGGAAAATGATATTTATGCATCCTTTCTGTCATACTGTATTCCAAAAGCTTTTGAGAATGTGCTTTCTTGATTACTATCGAATGGACACCTCAGACTCTGTTCTTTGAACTTCTTGTTGTCATCTGGATCACTCAGGCAAAATGGATCACACAAACTCCATGAAAAACTTCGAGTAGTATAGTAGAAGAAACTTGAGCTCTCAGGAAAGCTCTGATACCATGTGAAGAAATCAAGAATAAAATACAAGAATGTAGAAGATAAAGAACTTCTGTATTTACTTGAATCGAAGAACAAAAATATGTATTCACTGAGAGCTTTTCATCTTTTATGTAATACAATATCACTTCATCTCTCTCTCTCTCTCTCTCTCTCTCTCTCTCTCTCTCTATCTATCTATCTATATTCTCTATCCTCTGTTTTCTATATATTGAAAAACATAGTACATCACAGCTTATTGAAGACTTGAGGAAGAAGATGATAAAACGGAAACCCTTCAACCGACTTAACAACTTCGATTACTTATCTAACAAACTAACCGCCCTAATGTATTAGAGCACGTGCATTTCCTGTTAAAGTCTTCAGGCTCTAAGTCTTCAGACTCGTGAAGAACAATCTCTCTCTTCATGTCGGTCATGAATTCTGAATTCACCATCTTCTGTACTTCTTCCTCATTGCCACGAGCACAACATCAGCAGAGCACCTCAGTCATGAGCTTCGTTTTCAATTTCTTTTTCCTTATGCATTGCCACAGACTTATGTATTGCCACAAATCCTGTCTTCAAATCACTATCTTTAGCACAAGCTAGCTTCGGCTGACTCGCAATGGTTCTCCGGCGAGTTGGATGACCATCATGACGGCTCAAGCGACTACGGAGAGACTGAGACGCGGCCTAGACGAACGGACATCGATGCCGGACGGCAAACGGAACAGTGATGAAAGGAGTGAAGCAGCGAGCAGGCGAGCAGAGCAGTGCGCGCGTGGGCGAACGAAGCGATGAGCGACAACAGCGAGGGGCTCCGGCTAGTGTGCGAGCGATCGGACGAGCGAGCAGAGGGGCGGCCAGAGCTTGCTAGTTCACACGGCTTCTCTCTCTCCTCTCCAACTCCCAAGGAATTCTTTGAATCAAGGAAGGAGATGAAGTGTGATGTGAGGGCCCTTTTATGAGAGCCAATGGGCTTCTTCCACTTGTCCAAACCCCCTCCAACTTGGCCGCACCATGACCTCACATAACATCACCATCCACTCACCTCCAATCTTCCTCTACAATCTTCCAATAAGTCCATTTTGCCTCATCTCCCATGGCATACGAATTTCACATTTTTGTACATCAAATTCTTTCAATTTCATTCAATCCCCCAAATTGAAGTCCATAAATTTATCCAATGTCACCACACTTCAATTGACATTTTTCCTTGACCATAGAACCATCGTGGATCCCAAAAGTACGACCAAAAGTGGGCCTACCAAATTTCCTGAACCAAAATAACCATACTTTGATTTTTCGCCGAAAAACTCAGTTTGCAAAAAAAAATCTTTTGAAGATGAGTCAACGTTCCTAAAATGATTTGTGACACGAAAAGACTTCCAATTTCTAAATTTGGTTTCAATTTCACGGTTAATTTCATTCTAATGCGATCTAGCGCGTCCTAATTTACGGGGTAGCTTTTAGGAATTTTTATGCATTTGACCTATGATTGATCATTTTCAAGCCACAATGTACATCTTCAACACATTGGCGACTCTCGGTTGTCATGGGAATCTCAAGGTTTCAAATACGAACACAGGATACCACAATGACAGAAAAAGCGATCTAGTGCCGATCGTCAAAAATTGTGCGATCTGGTGGAATCACCCACACTTAATCACATGCCCTTGTCGAGTCGACCTATCTTCGGTTACTAATCGATTTTCAAATGTGCCGTAATGACCCTTGCAATTTAGCTCGGTCGAGAAATCACTTCTTGGTCAAATTCTTGAGTCTGATGCATTAGAATCCCTTAATGGCTTCACTTGATAGACTAGTTTTCTCGTGAGTGGCCAACTCAGAGAAAAGAACTAGATGCACATAGATGAAATGCCTGACTCATTCTATTGAAAACATAATTGGAAATTCAGGATGTTACATTGCCAATGTGCCATCCGTCTTTTGGTGGGGGTAAAGTTAAGATATAAATTTATCATCTTGAACTGAAAATTTAAATCCACGTGGTTAAAAATAGTTTTTAGGGTGAAATGTCTTGATTTAGGATAAGGGAGGGTGGGACAAAGGCTAATTGGATTAAGTCTTAAAAGGAAATATTTGTTACCGTAAGTTTCTCTCTCGGTACATATATCATGAGGAGAAATTGTTCAATCAGTTCTAAACCTACTATACAAATGTCAACTTAGCCTTGAACTTTTTGATTTTGCCAATTCAATCTTTAAACTTTGCTTGAAATACGAATATAGTCCTTCTAGCCAACTTTCCCCGAAAATTACTGGCGTATTAGTATGCTACCTATGATGTCCAACGATGAATGGATTGTCATGTCAGTAACTTCCAACAAAAATTGATTAAAATGGCTACATTGGAATTTTGCGTAAAAGTTTATGACTAAATTGGTAAAATTGAAATATCTATGGCTGAATTAATATCCATATAATAAGTTTAAAACCAATTGGGTACTTTGCAGTTTAGATAGTTAATTACCGTGTAAGTTTACAGGTTTTATCACAGGATAGATGGAGATTCTCTCTATCCCCCTTCCTGTTATTTTTTTATATCGCAATGATTTCGATAATTATTCTACATGAATGTGGTTTACTTTTGAGTTCGCGACTAAATTATATGTGTTAACATTGATATTATTGAGACATCACTGAAGAGATCTTATCGAAATGAAGAAATAGAATCAAAAGAAATTAGGCTTAAATGTTTTGAGATAAGCGAGTAGAAAATCCTTTACGAATAAAGAATAGTTGAGGATTATTACTATCAAGATAGAGGCACTCTTCGATAAATTTGGGGCTCATGTACTTAACGTCGCACGACGTTTTACCAACTACAGTAAAAAAAAAAATGCTTAGGTTTGCCCTTTCAATCCAACGGGGAGGATGGGCTGGTAATTCGTATTTTCGTGTTGTCTTCGCATTGACCATTTGTGTCGTTTCTTATCGTAATAAATATGTGGCTATGTAATTGTGTATTCCTTTTCTTCAAAAATGAACCCAAAAGAAAAAAAAAATGATGAATACCACGAAAAACTCTAAACTAGTATACCTATGACAAATTTACCCCAAATTTATACACCTATAACAAATTTACTCCAAATGACAATAAAAAATCTCAAACCGGTACATACATAACAAGTCTATAAATAAGATATCGATCTTGTTAAAGGTGAAATGAACGAAAAGTCTATCCATCTCATTCTCTTCTTCATGTGAGTTGCGAGTGTTTGACCTTCAATTTCTTCCATCACAGATATCATAAAGGGTTTTGGATTCAAAGAGATCTTCATTGCATTACATTACAAGAATTGATGCATGATTTTGAATTACGGCATAACATGGGGATCAGTAATATATACAGTAAGTTTTGCAGTATAACAAGTATTAATGCATGATTCATCTGTGTCAATGTCGATTACATCTGCCATACTTTACCGGATGCAATAACAAAGTTCATTCGTCTAGTCTCTTTGGAGACATTGAACAAAAGTCGGGAGTACCGATCTCCCCCTATGTTACAATATAGACCAAATTCAAGTCGGCTGTTTTGAGCACAGTGGAGAAATCAAGAAACCGCACAGCAAGATTTTATTGAAAACTTGATGAACTTTTCAGGTACATAAGTTCTATTGGTCCTGTTCTGCGATGTAGTAATTTCAGATTGGTTTTCCATCTAGCCAATGAGTATAGAAATCCAATGATTCCCGCGGCTTGTATTGAGGGACAGTATGCCCCGCTCCCTGCACCAATGACAAGACGGTTATTATTAGCATCAGACAACTAGATGACTAGTACAACAAGCGGCACTTGTGCGATTAGAAATAAATCGGCTTAAATGCATTCCCGTAAAACAAAGAATAGAATTGCTTCTGAGCCTCAAAAGCGAGACAAAGGTTTTCATCTTCGGTATCAACTATCAAAAGGCAAGGATTTGTGAATTTGAACTTCAAATATCTCATTTTCAAACATCATACGAAATTACTTCGTTAGGGATAAATTGAGCTTTTCTCTAGGATTTAGACACAGACAACTCTTTCTATTTTGTCGTAGACTTTGAGGAAGAACTTTTGACATCTTCTGTCCATAGAGATTAAGTATATATTATCAGCATTGTTCTATTGCATTGTGCCACATTCCAGATTGTTTTGATAGAGCGACCGAAATATGCAGAAAACGGCACGCTCTTCATGATAATGCCGTGACCTTGTTCTAGTCATTTTTGTGCAACGAATTGTGAGTCTTAAGATATGATGGGTAAGAAGGTTCATTGGTTCCTGACCTTGACAGTTAGGAATGTGAGGTTGTGGTCATACCCTTGCAGATACCTGAAACGAGTTGGAAAAGCTTGAATGCTTAGAGTAGAATGCTTAGAGCAGCTTAGCGTAATCACCCACAGTGGCATTGCATGATAATTTGAATTCTTGGATGCACTTAAAAGCGACGGAAATATGAATGAATAGAGTATTTGCAACATTTCTACTCTTTTGACCATGAGTACTAGTTGATAAGATTATACCTTGCAAGTGCTAAGCATTACTGTCAAACATGGGATGAAGTAAGAACTTACCCAGCGACCTGCTCGCTGGAGATCCACGATCTCCATTCATCAACAATCTTGTATCCAAGTGACCTGGTCCACGCTTGAGTACCAGTGTAAGGTATGACTGAATCATGATCTCCACTGAGAGCAGATAAAAGAACTGTCAATTAACGACAATCAAAAGAAAAAGTGGCAACAACTATTGGGAGTGCCATGGCACGAAGAGACATCTCAGTAATGCAGAGGGCATGAACATCACATATCTCACCTGTATATCAGTGCCCTGTATCCCTCAGAAATCAAACTTTTGTGATACGGGATCATACTTCCTGTATCGATGGTATAGTTTCTCTGCACTCTAATGGCACATATCTCCCAAGGACCTGCCACACTCGCCTATTACATGTAAGATAAGCAAATGCCCGATCAAATAACTGGAAGCTTGACATTTTTGGAGCAAAGAAAAGCAACAAATTTAACACTTTACCGGTGCTGCATGGATTGCTTCCCGAACTGCTTCGTTGTTTAACCATGCAGTTGCGAAATCATCATTCTGCAAACTCACAACTGAGAACATTATGATACGTAATGGGATACTGATGCTTTACTTATCTTGAGGAGAGAACGAGCACTGTTTTTGGGTCTCGCCCAATGTAAATTTGGACTCACATTATAGTAACAGATATATCGGTCTTTTGTTAACAAATGTTTAATGCAAATCTCCATCTTTTATCTTAAACGTAACTAATCAAGCACAGCAACAGCGATTGAAGGTTCAAGTTTTCTCAGAAAGCACTAAAATGTCACCATGCTTACATTTACAATGCCCTGGAATTTGATTTTCAACCTCCAGATGAGATTGGAAAAGCAATAGAAAATTAATCGTGCATACTAAAAGCTCGAATTACTCACAAAGCATGGGATGTGAAACGCATTTGCCGACTGGGGACTCGATGTAACCATGTTGTCCTTTCCTAATAGCCAAAGAGGTGAATCGTAACTGAACATACTTTCTCGTGTAGAGAGGCTTCTCAGTCACCCCCAAATGATGGTGGCCAAGAGGCAGACTCGTGACCTTGTTCCCTGGGTAGCGGTAGCATGGCTCAAGAATGTCGTACCTATTCAAATCTGTCACAGCCTAGAAAGTAGAGGGAAAAGATGTCAATTTATAGGCCGTATCCCACTTGCAAATCTATGTGAGGATAGTATCGGTTCTATTGCTATTAAAGCTCATAGACATGTCCCAAATTAATGTGAAAGGGACACCGTCGCACCGCGTAAGCCTTGAGAATATTCTGTCGGCATCGGTCATTTGGGGGGTCATAAAATTTCCCTTTACATGTAGCCTGACAATCCTGCAGAATCAATTGTAAAGCTTCTGCTAAATATACTCATGGGACTTCTTGAGAGCACAAATCCACTCATTAGTGCTAGCTTCCCTGTTTAACTGACCTCAAAGATGTCGCTTGAGATCAGTGCCATACCGAAGAAGAAAGGCACATGACCATTGCCATCGTATTCGTCATCTGCAATCCCATTTCCAATGAGGTAACCCTGCAGTAAGGTACATTTGTTCATATTTAAAAAGTTCAGTCAGTCAAAGCCATCCACATGGAATTGGGTGTTGCTCAAGTCATTCAGCAGAGGATGGGAAGAGGAGATGGATACCTTGAAATTGATCAGAGGCTTCTCACCTTTCTTAATTCCTGAAAGAGAAATTCATTTGCAATTACTGACAAAACTAGACAGATGAACCTGGAATTTTGTTGAGTACACCGTACCTTTTACTACATTGGAGGCAAGAGTTGGCACGTAAACTCCAGCATACGACTCTCCTGATATGTAGAATGGATTTGAAAGGTACTCTGGATAGAGCTCGAACCACTGAATCCAAAAACAAATGATTCAGCGGCTTTACATATTAAGATTAAGAGGAGTGCTTCAATACAATGGCTTATTAGCAGCTGCTCTACTGCTATCCTACTTATTCCTTTCCTGTAAATTGACCAGCCGACTTAAACCTAACACATTCAGATTAGTGCAGGTGCGTTGTTACCTTGAGAAGAAAGGCATGCGTGTCAGAGGCGGTTTGAAGGTCTCCTGTCGCATAATTGCGTGGATTGTTAGAGTATGATAAACCCACTCCACATGGTGAATCCAAATAGATAATGTTGGAGACCTGAAAATTGAGCAAGAGCACTTCCTTGTAGACCTCAGGAAACAATGAGTTACAAATTATTCTACGCCAACATGAAATCCAGTAAGTGAATGCAGAAGTTCACAAAACAGAAACGATTTTACAGACCTTAGACCAGCTGAAGGGATTGAGCTGAAGTATGGGCAAGCTTCCGTTTGACTTTCCTGCTTGAAAATTAAATGGTCCTGCATGTAGGTACGGCCATGAAAATGGGACCTTGCAACGCGGGACTGCAAAAACATCATCATATGGTTTGGTGCTTAATTCAAATACCATGTTCAAAAACAAAACCATCAAAGCTGGAGCAACCGGGTCCTCCGTTAAGCCACAGTACTACAGGGTCCTTGCTGGGATTCCTTTCAGACGCAATGAAATAGTAGAACAAATTCTTCTTTCCAGGGTTTCCCGGTATAGCGACGTACCTGCAAATAACGAACTCAGAATTCACTTAGACAATTAAACAAGGCTGAGATCGAAATGACAGTAAGGACAAAGGTGGATTTGTACCCTGCATAATGACTAGAGGGTAAAGAGCCATGAAAGCCTGGTACGTGAGTAATGAGGGATTCATCAGGAGCTGCTCCAACAGCTAAAACAGTCAAAACCAAGCCTAGTGTTACACCATAAGTGAACCTGAAGACCGTCATAATTCAAGCGAGATAATCAGACTACAGCGGTGCAATGTATTGTTGCTAAATAATATAGACGAGACAGGCTGGCAAGAAGTTGATAACGTATACAATGTCATATGTGCTTGGAGGCGAACGGAAGAGAATGACGGTAACACAAGGACATACATTGATAAGATTGATAATACTATTGGTAAACCATCGGAAGTTCAGATTAGAATATGATTTGATTATGATTTGATTTTACTATCAGAAAATTAGATTAGAGTATGATTTGATTCTGCTATCGAAATATTAGATTAGAATGGTAAATATGATTTGATTTCGGTCAATCTGTTAGATTAGATATTCGGAATATAGAATAGGAAATCTAGAGAAAGACTGTAACACAAGGACATCCATTACAGTACATAAGACATGTAGAAAAATTGGATGGTGAAAGAGACAAACCAGAAGAGACATACAAATGCTTTTTGCAATCATCGACTAAAGAAATCCAATGTTGTGGACGATATGAACCGATGAAAACAAGAAGAGAAGATACAAGACCCAAAGAGCAGAGAGAAGAGACAAATATAAGAGTGGTTGGAGATGCTGTCTGCAATCATTGGCATTACTTCCAGAGGATTAATTCAAGGCGGAAATGCCTGAGTTGCATTCTAACTGCATAGCCCTTGACATTTGAAGAAAATTGATGTGAGACCTCAAGTTTGACCAACTGCATTAGGTGTAAACAAACCGAAGCGACTTGAGCTTTAATCGCCAAACACTCAAAATGTGATCAATTCAAATCTTATCAAGTTCGCGCGACGCGAACATCAAACCCATATCACTCGGTCTTCTTAACACTTTGCTTAACACAAGAACCCCATAAGTCTAATCCTTGCAGGCTAGCTTTTTGACAATATGTATGTCAGCCCATTCGACATCAGCTCATTCCCTGAGGATATGTTTAGCAAGTGTTCTAACATGACATCGTTTCATACGCACACTTGCACAGTGCTAGATATGCTATCATCCTATATCTGTAACATATGTTGTGATTTGGAAACTAGATTTAACGAGAACCCGAGCCTTCATTGTTGGATAACCAAGCTGAATCAAATTAAGCTCTATCCAATCGAGCCTGTCACGCAATAAAGCTAGCTTGAGAATTCAAGCTCATTCAAGTTCAAGTAGTAGATAGAGTAAAGCCTAACTTCGCTCGATGGACACCAACAGTTGATGATAAGGATTTCTAGGATCCACCTTTCCGCTCCAGATAATTCTTGTTTTCAAGTTTCCGGATGAAAATGAAGGATTAGTTCATTAAGGTCAATACGTGCATTGAAAAGAAGGAGATGTTGAAGAATGCTAAGTACGTTTCTGTTCAGCTTCTTGATATTTTTCCATCGAAATTTAAAATATGATTTAAATTTTTAGAAAGAAAATCATAAAACATTTATATAAAAATTTACATGTGAATGTTTACATTTTATGAAAATTGTGAGTGTTTAATATTAAAAGAGAAAAGTCAACCTACAGAGACTTTAAATTATCGAGAAAGATTAAAAATAATAATAATTTAACCTGAGCAAGAGAGGGGAAGAGGAGGAAATTGATAAATTATTTAAAAGATAAATGTATTGAAGTTCTAAATCTTGTTAAAATGCAATTAAGTCCTAAAATTTTCATAAAGTACAATCAAGTTCTAACACTTATCACGAAAGTATGATCAAATTTTAAAACTTTAAAAAAGTGCAATCAACAAAAGAATTTAATTGAATTAATTTGACATATTTTAGGGTTTAATTGCTCTTTTTAAAAGTTTTTGTACTCAACTGCATTTCCACAAGAAGTATTAAAATTTAATTGCAATTTTTAAAAGTTTTAAGACTCAAGTGTACTTTCGTAAAAATTTTTAAAATTTCCAATATACTTATCCAATTATCTAACTTTTAACATTATCGAGTCTAACATACATGAAATAACATTGACCATCCAATTGTGGAAGGCTTGACCCGGCCCACCCCCCTTCGGGTCCACCCGATAAATCTTCAGGTGGCAATGATCCTGAAACACATACGTGCGTCCGGAGGATCTAATCCTCAAGAAATGAGAGCCGTTAGATCATCTTCTTCTAATCGCAGCCGTTCACTCCAATCCCACATCCCCCCTTTCCCGGTCGAACATCTTCCTCATTTCAACGGGCCACTATAGGCCCCTATAGTTCTGATCCAAAAAAAAAACGGTCACTATAGGTCCGAAAAAAGGACAAAAATGATTTTTTTTCTTAAATGTCTTGGAAAAAGGCATAAACTTTTGCTCGAGGAACAAAAACGATCGCCAGTATCTCTCGCATCAAACAGACTGCACGTAATAGGTATCTCTATGACAATGTGCCGGCCGACATGTTGCTTTTTATTACTAAAGAAATAAATAGATTCGATATTTGCAAATTCAAAAGAAACTATGTTTTTCATCGAGAAAATAAAATGGCAAACTAGACCTTCAAGCCACGATCACCCCTCCCCGATTGCATCTCCTCCACCCCCGCCGCCTTCATGGCTGTCACCGAGCAAGGGTCTGAAGTAAGCATCGGCCGCTACCTCGGATCTGGTCCAAATCAAAGTCCGGCCACGTTGGGTCCATGCCGGAGCAGGTCCCGTGCCCACGCACGTGCTGGGCCTGAAAGTTTTGGAAAATTCTAATTATTCATTATCAATTTCTTTTTATTTATTTATTTAAAATTTTTGTGATTTTACTTATTTGGGCTTGTAATCTCTTACATCGTGTTTTGTCCAAAGAGATGGGCATTCCAACTTCTTCTTCTTCTTTTAATTTTCATATCTAAGTGATGCATTTAGAAATACGACTTTAATTTATTTATAACATTGACTTATATAATAATAGGTTTATACGAATCAATATTAGATTAAATCAAATTGTGAATATTGGATTACTGCATTTAATACATCAAAGTAATCCAAGATTGGATTAACGCATTCGTGATAAGATCGCCATTCGAAAGGATTTACATACAAAATCAACCCTAGATACACATGTCAGTCATCTAACACCGAATGTATAAAAGATAATTTTACATGAGCAGTGGACCCAACAGTAACCCTTATTTTATCTTTAATTTATCATTAGCATGAATGTGTATAATCCTATGTTCATCAAGAACTAATAGAGTCCATGCTCAAGGAATTCAATATATAATGCTATGTTCAGAAAATACTAGCACAAAGAGAGAATGAGGTGAAAGACTATATAGCTTAGCTTTACTGCCCAGATAAAAGAAAGAATCACCTCAATTCAAGGAGATGATAAGCAAATGCCAACAGTGAGAAAACAGAACCACATGCCCAGAACAGCAAGGAAAGAGACTGAGGCTTGCTAATTTTCCCACAGAATGACTAATTCCCAGGATTCAATTCTTATCCCCCTCCTCAGGTTTAATCTGAGAATCCGATGCCGTTTATAGCCATTAGATTGCATACAAATTTCAAGTAATGAGGATTTTGAAGGGGCATCGAAAGGGTATTTACGCAATCGTGATGCAAATGCAACATTATCTCTTTTCATGCGGCTGCATTTCGAGATAGGAATACTTATGTTCCTCATGACAAAACATTGGAGGATCAGATTAGTACTTGACAGGAAGCATTCTTCTGTGACCGTACTACTTTCATCCTTCCACTACAGAACTCAATTTAGCAGTAGCAAGTATGTAAGATGTATATAGCCTTCACTCCTTAGGACAAAAGCTTTACTTACATTTGCTTCAAGATCTTATACAAAACGGAAGGGAAAAAAAATCTCAAACCGTATGATACACATTCCATTTATCAGCAAGTCGGATTCCTTTGAATCAGGCTCACCAATGAACTTGTCGAACTTCCCAGCACCGTTCTCTATTGGTTTCCCGGACGTCGGAACCGAGCAAAACACGGAGAAGAACAAGGCCAACTCTTTTCCTTTCTTCTCTTGCTGAGGCTAGATTAAACAGCCTTTCATGGAGGGAGAACCAAGCTCCTGCTTCTTCCGTACATCGAGAACAAGAACCTCCCGCTCGACAAACAGCGACCTTGTTATCGAGCTGGATCCACTCGCTTTTTGACAATACATATGTCAATACATTCGACATAAGCTCGTTCCTTAACGATGTGTTCAGCAAGTGTTCTAACATGATATCGTTTCATACATACACTGAGGCAGTACTAGACTACTCAAGCCCTTAATATTGGATGATCAAGCCAAATCGAGTTCTGCTCTATCCAATCGCGCATATCGCACAGTAAAGCTAGCTTGAGAATTCAAGCTCATTCAAGTTCGAGTAGTAGACCAGGTAAAGCCTAACTCAGCTCAATTGATACCAGCAGTTGATGATGAGGATTTCTAGACTCCTCCTTTCTACTCCGAAAAACTCTTGTTTTTAAGTCTCCGGATGAAGATGAAGGATTAGTTCATTAAGATCAATATGTGAATTGAAAAGAAGGAGATGTGGAAGAACACTAAGGACGTTGCTGTTTAGCTTCTTGATACTTTCCCACTGAAATTCAGAATATTATTTAAATTTTTAAAAAGAAATCATAAAAAATTTATATAAATTTAAATGTCAATATTTACCTTTTATGAAAATTTCAAGTGTTTAACATTAACTGAGCAAGAGAGGGAAAAGAGGGGAAATCGATAAATTATTTAAGAAATAAGTGTACTAAAAGTCATATAACTTGTCATAAAAGTACAATTGAATCATAAAATTTTCAAAAGTACAATATGTTCTCAAACTTATCATGAAAATATAATCAAGTGATAAAACTTTCATAAAATGCAATCAAGTTCTAAAATTTATCAATAAAATATAATCAAGTCATAAATCTTTATAAAATTACAATCAATGAAATGATATAATTGGATCAATTTGACAAGTTTTAATATTTGATTGTGACTTTTGAAAGTTTTAAGGCTTAATTACACTTTTTGACAAGTTTTAGCATTTAATTGTACTTTTTGAAATTTTTATAAATCAATTACACTTTCACAGTAAGTTTTAAAACTTTCAATGCCTTTATTCTATTATATAATACTTATCGAGTCCAACATATCTTCCAAGGGACATGAAGCATCCAATTGTGGAAGGCTTGACCCGGCCCACCCCCCCTTGGGGTCCACCCGATAATTCTTTAGGTGCCAATGGTCCTGAATCATATTCATCCATCGTGAGGATCTAATCCTCAAGAAATGAGAGCCGTTAGATCATCTTCTTCTAATCATAGCCATTCGCTCCAATTCTAGGGCCACTACTGGCCACTATAGTTCTGACCAAAAAAAAAACGTCATCGTAGCTCCAAAAAAGGACATAAAGGTCTTTTTATTTAAATGTCTCAAATAAGGCATGAATTTTCGCTTGAGGAATAAAAACGATCACCATTATATCAAACGGACCTCACGTGACATTTGTTGTGACTAATCGGATCGATATGGCAACCCACTAGCCAACATGTTGCTTTTATTATTAAAAAGATAGATAAATTCAATATATTCAAAATCAAAAGAAAATATGTTTTTTTTGCCAAGAAAATCAAAAGGCCAAGTAGAACTTCGGGCCACAATCGCCCCTCTCCCCGATTGCATCTCCTCTAGGCCCGTCGCCTTCACGGCCATTGTCGGGCTCGGATATGATGTCAGCAGCGGTCAGCACCCTGGATCTGGTCTAAATCGAGGTCCGGCGACCTTAGGTCCATGCCAAATCAGATCAAGGATATCTGCGTTTAGTGTAGGGGTGATCGGGTCCAGGGTGGGTAGGGTTTAGATCTGGACCTTGTACCTGACCCTATTATAACCGGTTCCTTTTTTTGGACCATGTTCCCGACCCTATTTGCATTGAATCCTGTTCTCGACCCACCATGTTTTTCCGGTCCAAGAACAAAGTTGACCATATTTATATTAGAACCTGTTTTGCATAAAAATTACCGTATCTTTATATTAACCGAACAAGAACAAATAATTCACTAAAATGACCATGTGGTTGAATGAACTGGCTGATATTTGGCCAAGCCAAAGCAAAACTCGGTAGCGTTTGTCAAGAAACACAATTCAGACAAAAAACACCATAACTACATATAATCCACATTTTGACGCTGGGGAGGGAGGAAATTTACCAGCTCTATCATATATTCATTCAAGCCAAACAACCCATCCTGACATTTGCCCATTACCAAGCTAAGAAAAGAAACACGCATCAATCAAACGCCAAAAACAATTTTAGAAACACCTTACCCTGTTTGTAAAAGTTTGAGAATTGCCCCAAGATCCGCAAATCCCAACTCAAAACCATCAACCCACAACCTTAGAGCACCAACCCAAAACAAACAATCGTTGAAGAGCATCGAAAGCAAGTCATCGAGTTCTGCAAAATGGCAATTCCCAATTCCCTTGTACATAAAAATAAAAATAAAAATAAAAAGGAGCATAAAATTGTCATTTCTCTGATTTTTTTATGCTAGCTAAATCTTGCTATGCTTTAACACCCATTCAGTGGTATCGATAGAACATAAACTGCAACCTCCTAGACATTTAGAAATATAATCCCTGTTTTCACCATCTCCCAGTCCAGATTTATCATTCTACATCCAGCAAAACCAGGTCAACCCATGAGAACGCCAGCAAAATTCACTAAGTAAGAAGCCCGCGGCATGAATCGTCGTCCCGTTAGGCAGGGAATAGATACCAACGGCCTAAAGAGGGGGCTCGACTTCGTACTTGTAGGCTCTGTCGCCGGTGCGAGGCGGCAAGGATGGCCAGGACCAGGAAAAGAAAACGGGTACAAATGCAAATCAAAAACGATGCTACTAGCAATTGGGTTGGAGGCAGAATTCACAAACAAGGATTCAACAAGATCTTGAATTACAGAAAATCAGCACGAAGACTTCTTCGCCCGTCAGATTAAAACACTGGAAGATCTTGAATTTGGAAGCGGCAGCACATGACGCCCGACAAAAAAAGCGGGTACAACTCAAAAACCAATCGGCCTATCGACCAAGTACTTGGAGATACTGCAAGATGGAATCAAGAACTCATAACAAAGCCACCCAGAGACAATCCCAAGAATTTACAAGAGTCCAAACAGAGAGAGAGAGAGAAGTACCAGTCAAGAAGAAGGGAAGGGAAGGAGACTTCGGGCCGTCGATGAAGGGAAAATGCGAAGTGTTGGATGGAAGGAGGAGGAAAGAGACGCGCTTAAGCCACGCCAACGCCAAGCACTCCTCGTTTGAAAACTGAAACTCGCAAGGAAATTGCAGGCCGGCACTGATTTGGAGGACGGAGATGAAGCCGGTGGACAACGAGTCAAGCTTGGACCCGGGGGCAACGGCACTGAAGCCCACCTTGCTGCCCTAGAGGTCAGTGATGTTGACGAAGCCGATGTTGCTAGGGGTGTTCCCGGCTACGGGTGTCGCGGGAGGAAGGCGACGGTGGGTGCAGCGCTCGGATGGATGGATCGGCGGAGGTGAGACCGTGAGAGCTTGAGAAGTTCATAGTAAAGATAGAAAGAAACGAATTAGGGTTTTGCCTTAAAAACCGATTCTCAAACCGGTTCCCGGGTGGGTATTCCCTCAGAATCAGTTCCCGAACCAGTTCAAACAGGGTCTGAATTTTGGGAACCGGTTCTCGGACCAGTTTCAACCAAAACCGGTTCCCGACCCTATTTTCCGAGTGGGCCAATCCGAGAACCGGGTTGACCCGGTCCGATTGCACAGCCCTAGTTTAGTGTGGAAGATTTTTCATTTTTAAGAGAAAAATCTCTCCATTTGAATGACTAGTGAAACGGCATACTCTTGTTAAAAAGAGAGAAGGCAAAGGTTTTATATATGAAAGGGAAGGAAAAACTTTTCAAAATAAATTTGCTTTAGGAATTGATTCAAATGGTTATTGCATTACATGATAATCTAAAAGATACATTTTTTTAATATTATAAGAGTGAAAACAATGCACGTGTCATAATTTTCATACAACGCTCACTTGAATGCCAAAACATTTTTTTTCGTTCACTTGACTATTACAAATTTTAAAAATCAATCACTTGAATACCATCGGTGAATTACCTCGCCGAAAAATCCGGCGTGAGCACCAATTTCATATTTCATATATATGATTTATGCCATCTCTCATATATTTCAAATTCCAAATTCGAATATTTTCTACTCTGCAATAACCTTCCAAAAGTATGTCACAAGATCTTCAAATAACGTATGTAAGAAGATCTTCAAATAACGTTCTTTTTACATATGTATAAATGTATACATTGTTTGCTTTTTTTCTTCTTGTTGTCAATTGCTATGCATGGTGTATTCCTCTCAATGTCGTGTATTCAAACATTTTTTAAAAGGATGGTTTTAGCAAGAACTCAGCATCGCATGGTGTCCACTCCATTCTCTCAGAGCCCAACTTGCAATTCGAGCATAACGAGCTTAGTTCAGCCCAATATCATCATCGTACGTCTAAATTATCAATCAAAGTCAGCAAAATGCCCTCTCCATTCCACATCGTTGGTCTTTTGGTGGACTTGGATTTATTGACTCAAAAAAAAATCTGCACCACATTCAAATGTATCAATAAGTCGATTGACTTGGGCTCCACTAAACCCTGTCTCAATAACACTTAGCATGCAATCAAGAGTGACATATCACACCTTACTTGATTCACCCTCTAAATCCTTTTTTTTTTTTTTTGTAGAGTTCATTGTGATCCGTACCCCTATTTGTCCCAATCTAAGTGGGTTTGATTTGAAGTAGTCAAGGCCTAAGTAGCACCGACATCAATACGCAACACGAGACACAACACGAAATATGACACAACATGACATACCGACACGTTGTTTTAAAAAAAAAATAGAGAATTCTGACACACTATGACATATTGTATGTTAAATATATATGTATATATATATATATATATATATATATATATATATATATATATATATAATTATTATTTTTATGATTATTTCAATCAAATTCATAAATAAATAAATAATTAATTAATAAATTTAAAAAGTTGAGAATGAATATACACTAAAAACATTAATCTGCCATTTATTAATATCATTTATTATTTCAATTTGATCAATTCAATTCTATTTCAATAATTCACAAAACTTGGAGAAAAAACAAGCGATCCATATTTTGGACTCGCATGTTAGATATGTTAGAAGAGGAGAAAAAAAAACTTAAGGGGTGAATTATGTAACACGGGAAGTGGGATTTAGAAGAGAAGAGAATATTAAGTTTTTCTTCTTTTTCCATTTATTATTTTTATTATTGTATTTTATTTGTTCACACACACACACACACACACACACACACACACATATATATATATATATATATATATATATATATATATATATATTGACATCTCATTTATTGAATTTTAAAATTGCCTCGATATTGAAATTACGTGTCAAAAACTCATATATCGAATTCCGACTTAAGTGTCACTGAAAATTGGTAGGTATCGGATTTTCCGACACGTGTTAACCGAATGTCGGAAAATATTTGAGAGTGTCGAAGAGTGTCAAACATGTGTTGAAGTGTCTGACATGACATGAAGAATCTGGAGAGTGTTGGTCTTGTAAGTCAAGGCTATATGTTTTTCTGATATATTCTATCTTTCTTGTATCCTTTTTGATATGTTCTTTTAAAATGAAATGCTATACACTTTACATATTTTACTTGCATACGATTGATGCTAATGCTAAAATTATTTGCACGAGTACAAGCATTTGAAAATTTTTTAAGAGATTTTATGACATTATACTTTACCTTTTAAAGTTGGACTAGACAATTAATTTTGGGGACAATGTAATTTTCCTCTTTAGCCAGGTTTCTCTTTCTTCTTCTCCTTAAGTTTCCATTTCACATGTAATTTAAGAAAAAACTGATAAAATTAACTGATACATTTATTAATAGCCATGGCCATACAGAGTCATACCTATTTTAAAAAAATCCAAGCATATGCGTATGAATATATATTTAAATTAATCAGTTGAGAGATAGAAAAAAAATTGTAAGATGGGAACTATTTAGGAAGGGAATTTAAATGGTTGTCTGAAGAGAGAAATTTGCATTTAATTTTGAAAATTAAAATATTTGTGGGATAAGCTGGTAGTTAATTGACTCTATAACGGTTTTCACAATTTTGTTCTAACACGTTATCATAAAATGTACCAACAACAAACATGGGCGTTTGAAAGAATTCTAGGAAAGTTTGTTAAAATAGGACATGCCATGGGATTGACTTATCATCATTCTCATAGTATAATTATCTAAATTTTTATTATCTTAAATTTTCTTACATGAATGATCACTTATTTCATATTTTGAAGAGAATATTGTATTTTAATATTTATATACGTTATAAGTGAAGTATCTCATTTATATGATGTCCAAAGGTAAAGTCCCACATCTTTCCCTAGTTGCTCGACATAAAGTGATAGATTATGAGATTACGACTGGCCTTTTACTGCTTTTTCAATATTTCGAAAAGACTACTTAGAATGGCCGTTGGGCTTGAGTTGTCTCATTAAACATTTTAACTTTTATAAAATTTGAATTAATCCAGCGGTTGTGTCCATTGAGAGGCCATCTCATTAGACTTGCTTGTTTTTTTTTTTTTTGGTGACCTAGGAACCCCCCCGCACGGTAGGAGAAGTAAAAGAACAGGAGGCTGCGTAGCGGGAGGACCCACCACCCCGACAACCCACTTAAGACATGAGAACGACGACGCGTGGATCGAACTTGGGACCTCTCGTGAAAAGTACCATTGCCCAACCACCTATGCCACCACCACGGGTGGTTCATTAGACTTGCTTGTTCATGTATACTTAATCCAATATTAAGATAACATTCTATATTAAAACTATCGATCCGACCAAATGTTTTAGCCTTTTGGGAATTCCAAACATATGCCAAGAAGGATAATGATTTGACATATTAGAAGTGACCCCTTTTCATATTGCACACCCTGTTATCTTTTTATGGATGTTTATGTCATTATAAGATTATGCTTACAATTGCAATTCTCTCAATTAGTGTAAAATCTCGGGTTACACTTCACGGTAAAAGATTATGATAACCAACAGATATTGCACCGAACACCAAGAGTGTCGCAAGCCCAAATTTGATCTACTGCGGGATGAGGATGAGACAAAGTAAACAATCTGTTACCCAAATCCAGTCGTATTAGTCCAACTAGCCCAAGACATCATGTGGTTGGGGCTTATAAAGTCTTTGTTCGACACCGACTCGTGCAACCAAATAAAAACTTTTAATTTACATTTGATTTATCTACTTGAGTTTTAATTCATGTCTCATATGGTTTCTAAGGGTGATGGGGAATTTTATGGGTCCAGAATTCATTTATTGAAAATGGGGTTTCTTGACGATGCTCTAATACTGAATTTGCATATCACATGCGGTCACTATTAAATAATAATTTAGCTTAAGAATCAAACTGCATCTCTCTCTCTCTCTCACGCAAAAAGATTGAAGTTTCAGTGGGCTTTGGACGACGTAGCATGGCCCACTTGGACCTGCTTCCTGTGGCAAGTGGGGGTGAGGCCCACGATACCCCATTCGTGCATGTAATAAAACAGAGTGATAATTCATCCTCAACGTTTAGATATTAGCTTTATTTGCTTAAACCTAATAGACTTGATTCAGACCTATTATGCAAAATAGTTTAGCACAATATCACTTATTGCATTCCCCAGTTCATGGTCATGCATAAAATGCAAGTTGATAGGTTCGTACTCGTTTTAAGCCAATTGTGTCACTTGATTTTCAATCCAATGTCTCATAGTTGACTTTTTTACAAGCTGAACATTTGACTTTCAGCAACTCTCCCTCTCGAAGGATTCCGAGTTCAAACTATAAAAAATGAAATATCAAGTGTGGTGAATACTTCACAAGTGAACCAAAACTTGACTGCGAGATATATCACTTCCATTTCTTTTTTGACGCAGTATTTGAGGTTATAGAGTCTTAGCTTGGGCGTGGTTGATCAAATAATAGTATAACATCAATCTTATGAGAAAGGTGAATTCTATGTCAAAATATGATCACATATGCAGCAAGTGTGGGATTTTTAGGTTAATGCCTCAAGGAGGGAGTCATGCTGATTGCCTCTTTCCATCCTTTTTATTAATAATAAAAAATAAAAATAAAAAAACACATGCCTATCATGCGGACATAAATTTGTTTTCATTCATTATGCAACTCTATACGTTAGTCTATGTCTAGTTCTACTTTTATAAAGGACCTACACATCCGAGAGGGTGGTCGACCCTCGTTATCGAATTTTGGTTTTTTGTTTCTTTTTTATAAGCTACTCACTTGGCGCCATTTCTCCTATAAAAAACTAAGTTATGTCAACTTTTTTACTCATTCTAACTGAATGGAGCTTTCAACCAAAAAAAAAATAGACGGAGCTTATGAAATACTTACTGTTTAAAATAAACTCTCATATCAAAGGTCTCCCAATGAACTGACTACAAAAGCGGCGATAGGTAGCTGAGTGAGGCGTAAAAGAAGGAGAAATGGAGGAAGGGAGAGAGGTTTTCTAATGATTTTATGTACTTGAGTGTAATTTTCACCCAAAATTTTAAAAAGAGCCAGCAATCGGACGCCGCACCCGATCAGGGATAGCTGAAAAACAACACCGCAAAGCTAATTATGATCCTTGCGAAACCATACTCCAATGGTAATCTTTCCCGCTTTTCTTCGCAAAAATACAAACAATCAAAGACCAAATCGAAGGTAGCTCTACACGCTTGGATCTGCGACTCATTCCAATGTAAGCAGACCAAAATATTTCCCAAGAGAAAGTTCGCAAGACGCATACCAAAGCACTTTCCTCTTCATTTGCTTCTGTCAGCAGGCTTGTATTCTTCAACTCGTCAAGATGACGCGGTCAAAGACTGCGAACTGAAATTTTTAAAAACTTTTTAAATATGTCCATTACGAGTATTATGCCAACTTGAATT
The DNA here is from genome assembly GCA_016097615.1 of Eucalyptus dawsonii. Lineage (NCBI taxonomy): Eukaryota > Viridiplantae > Streptophyta > Magnoliopsida > Myrtales > Myrtaceae > Eucalyptus > Eucalyptus dawsonii. Next base: position 29,524,125 of record CM027881.1, on the reverse strand, counting down.
TTAGGCACTTGAGGGACGTTCTTAAAATTTTTTGGTATTTAAATAATCGATTAAAAGTTATGGTACTTAAATGCAGTTTTTATAGAAATTATTGCACATGAGTGGTTGAAAAAAAAAAAAGTTATGATATTCAAATAAGCATCATATAAAAATATCGTTGTGATATCTTTATCCAAACCAAAATGTATGCAGCACATTCACATGAGTCACTTTTGACTGGCTTGTTTGTTAATTTCAAATTGGCTCGAGCTCCACCAAGCCCGAGTCTTGAGATCACTTCATCAGAAAGCCAGGTTCAACTTCAATTTATTTCACATGTGCGTCCACGACATATGTCATTCCTAATTATAATTTAAAATTAAGAAACATCTAAACAAACTGGGGAAGTTAGGATCCTAGTAAACTTGAGCTCGAGTTGGTGCGTGATTATTGATGATGCCTTTTATTTATTGATGGCTTTGTGAAAAGATGGGTGAGTTGCTCGAAGAAACTATTGTATAACTCTCATTTAGCTACCAAATCAAGTGTAATTTACTACGACTGTGCATCATGTGCAGTGCAGTCAATGCGCTCCCAGACCTCAAATGGAGTTCATCAAAAAAACGTAGTATATATCTTCCACAGTGATTCCTTCCAACTTGAACCAAGCAACTTAACATATTCATCCTTCCAGATACTAGAGAAGGTCAAAACCAAGCAACTTAACATGTTCATCCTTCCACATACTAGAGAAGGTCAAAAGAGGAAAACGTTAAGTTAAATACTTAAAATACACATTCTGTTTATTACTTGAAATGGAAGCTCTTCTATCCATCTGATAACACAAAGCACTTCTTCAAAGCCGGGCAAGTTTCTCCACCTCTCTTACTCTTCTGGTACAAATGCACAATATAATCATTAATGGTTTTAACCAAGATAAGATGCAAGAAATTGGTTTGCAAGAAAAGGGCCAAGCTTACCTACTAAACAAGCTCCTATTCGCGTCGTTGAATTGTTCTTTTGAACCAAAGCATGGTGATCTTTGTTATCACCGAGAATTCCTCGACAGCCCTGTCCATCGCTCGAAAGTAAGAGAGCCTCCAAGATCGCTTGAAATGCAAGATGCTACAAAATCCCAAAAATCCCACTGTGTAACCAGGTCCCAATCCTGCATAAAACCAGTTACGGATATCCAAATTGCCTCCGCTAGGCCTATCTCCACTTGAATTATCACCGTTGTGCCCATTCCTACTGGGTGGCTCATCTCCAGGACATATCTTCGAAAGAGGAGCTCCACATAGTCCATTGTTGCCACGATAAACAGATTCATCATCCACAGTACGCAGATGGTTGCCGGATGGAATACGGCCAGAGAGTTTGTTGAAGGACAGATTCAAATGACTAAGGAAGTCCATGTTGGATATGCTTGGAGGGATGGTACCTGACAGTTTGTTTCTGGAAAGATCAAGAGATTCCAAGTGTTTTAGGTCACCGATGTTTGAGGGGATGTGACCACTTAAATTATTCTGAGAGAGATTCATATTTTGAAGTTCGAGAAGCCTAGTAAACTCTTCTGGCAACTGCCCATCCAACATGTTCGCAGAAAGGTCAATTGAGAAGAATAATGAAATCACATCACCATAAATTTGGCTGGTTCCCTTTGTGTTAACCACAACATTGAGACCGAAAATATATGACCAGTCCTCATAATAAAGGGTGCTATCAACCATGGACAAGAATCCATCAACACAATTGGGAATGGGTCCAGAAATGTTATTTTGTGCTAGGCTCAAGAACCGAAGATAGCGAAGCTGGCAAAATTGTGGAGGAATGCCTCCAACAAAGTGATTTTTCTCTAAATTAATTATTGCCAATGATTGAGAATGTTTCCCAAATGGAGGTAACCTACCCGTGAATTCATTGTCGCTGAGGTCAAAAAAAGTCATCTGTTGTAGATTCGACAAACAATTTGGGATTACTCCACTAAATCCATTCCTATGTAGGCTAAGAACTTGTAATTGCTGAAGATGGCACAAGGATTTCGAAATCTGACCATTCAACTTGTTATCCCCAAATACAAAAGTCCTCACCTTTTGCGATGCTCTCCAACATTGAGGAAGTCTCCCAGACAGTTGGTTTTTTGAGAGATTAATTTCAATCAAGTCATTCAACTTACACAATGAACTTGATATACCACCGGTGAGATTATTACGCCAAAGTCTCAGTACTGTTAACCGTGGCATCTTGTCTCCGATGTCTTGGGGAACTTGGCCATTAAGCATGTTGCTTGAGATATCCAAATGTGTAATATTAGTGGAAATGTTGTAGAGCCAATCAGGAATGTCATCTGAGATGCTCACATTTGACATCATCAAACTGGTAATGTTTCTCTGTGTTTGAAGCCATTTTGGAAATTCAGGTCCCACTTTACAATTTGACAAATCTATCTCGTGAACTTGGAATGGCGGAACCCAAGTAGAGCTCACATTTAATATGAGCTCATTGGAAGAAATGTCTAAGCTGGTCAAGCTTCCGAGATTTTCAAAGTGAAGTTCGCTTAAAACTCCATATAAAAAATTATTGTGGACTTGGAGCTCCTTCAGATTCGATAATTGCCCAATACTTTCTGGAATGATCCCACTCAATTTGTTATCATTCAGATGCAACTCTCTTAGAGATGATAGCTCCCCCAAATTGGCAGGAATAGAACCAGAAATCGAGTTCAATGAAAGATCCAAGAACTCTAGTTCTTTGAAATCTCCGAATTGGTTTGGGAGGTCACCACTAAATTTATTGCCAGAAACATCAAAGATCTTCCACTTACTCTAGACACAACCGTGAGGACCATCTGAGATGACGGAGATACTCCCATTGAAGTAGTTACTGCTTAATTGTACCACTTGCAATTTGCAAAGATTGCTCGTGTTTTTTGGAAATTCACCATGTAGCGAATCTAAAGACACGTCAAAGAAGGCAAGCCTTTGATTATTCTCAATGATTGCCGTGGGAAAAGGACCTTTGATATGAAAGTTGTCAGACAAATCAATATGTTCTAACTTGCTCAAGTTATAGATCCATGGAGGAATAGAACTTAAATTATTGGAGTCGATGGTGAGGAATCTAAGAGAGGTGAAATTGGCCTGCAAAGAGCTAGAAATATCTTGCAATTGGCAATTGCTCAATCCTAAAGATTGCAAAGATGAAAGCATGTTAATGGAACCAAACCAATCTTTGGCACTTGAAAGGCCAACACCAGACATGTGCAAGTATCTCAAGGAAGATAACTTTGACATCCAATCAAGATCGTTCGAGGTTAAATAACCTAGAACAAAGTCATTACTAAGATCCAAGTACTGTAATTTGGAAAGGTTATTGAGCTGCCTAGGAATATCTCCATTGAAGCCTGCATATGAGAGGTTGAGATACTCTAAGTTTTTAAGAGAAGCAAAGAACATTGGGATTTTCTGGGTTGAAAAGTTGTTGACGCTAAGATCCAGGTGCTTCAGATACTTCAGTTCAGTTAAAGAAGGAACTATGTTACCTCCCAACCTGCACTTGTATGAAGGTTCAAGCATATCAATCTCTTCAATACATGGATTATGAAGATCAAGCTTTAGGACATGGCCTGTCTTCTCGTTACATTCAACTCCTTCCCACTTGCAACATTCCTCACCGGTCCATGATGACAAGCGTTTCCAAGGATCAGTGAGACCATGCTTGAACTTTAGAAGAGCTTCCCTCTCGACACCAATACAACTTACATTTGTCGAAGCAATGGAATGACTGAATTCGACAATTTGAGTGACAAAGATTGCCAACAAGAAGGTAGACACAAGGCCACCGCAAGACGCCATAGGTTCTTCGGGATCTAAGAACAAGTATTGCTTGGTCTTTGATTCACCAAGAAAAGAGTCACTACAATATATTGTTGGGGTCATTTCCTGATCACTGTCAATCATGACTCGGTAGAGGATGACTCTTAACTTTCCAAGTCAATGACTTCCAAGACCCGCCACACGGTCCACCCATCAAAATCAATCCAAAACGGTTACATCTTTAATCTTTGTAAAAAGGTTGAAGGAGGCCGACAAACAAAAGCGAAGAGCTTCCCCTTTTTTACCAATACAACTTACATTGGTTGAAGCGATGGAATGACCAAATTCAATTACTTGAATGACAAATATTGCTAATAAGAAGATGGTCACAACGCTGTGGCAAGACGTCATAGGTTCTTTAGGATCTAAGAAGAGGTATTGCTTGGTCTTTGATTCACCAAGAAAAGAGTCACCATAATATATTGTTGGAGTCATTTTTTATCACTGTCAATCATGACTTGCCAGAGGATGACTCATTTTTCCATTTTTTTCCATTTTTCCAAGGCAATGACTTTCAAGACCCACCGGTCCACCTATCAAAATCAATCCAAAACCTGTATCATCTTGAATCTTTGTAATAAGGTTAAAGGAGGACGACAAACAAAAGCGAAGAAAGAGGGACGCTAATGGCACTGTGTACCTCTAAAACTGGCTATTGTTAATGTATGATCTCCAGAAATTAGTTATTGCAAGTGTCAACAATCCACCGCACCCTATTTTATCACAAAATGACCAGTATTATGAAATAGTAACTTTCATTTTTTCTAATAGAAAAAGGTAACCCTCCTTTCATTCAAGTAATATCTAGATTAGTGACCTATAGTATAAAAAAAAATGGAGATATATCCACACACAAAAAAAAAAATCCTAATCTCATTGTATAAATACCAATTTAGTCATAAATTTGTCAATTTGGCTAATGTAGTCCTAAACCTTTTAATGAATTTCTAATATAGTCCATCCGGCTAATTTAGGTTAGAATTTATTTATGTGGCAGCTTAGTTTGCACCAACCATCTTACATGGTAAAGCTGGTAGTTGATGTAGGAAGGTAAATTTTTTTTTTTTTTTTTTTTTTTTGGTAAAGGTAAGATTTGTATTGATAAGATTATGCACAAAATACAAGAAAAGCCTGGCACCACCAAAACGAACACTCAAAAGGACCTGATTCGCGGGAGAGTGTAAGGGTGCCAAGGACCAAAAGACAAATAGACCTAAGAAACAAAAGACCAAGCCAAAACTAAAAACCCCTCATCAATGAAAGATAGACGGACTCAAGCCCCAGCTTCATTGCAGCCTTCTATTCTTAGGATTATCCACAACATTCTTAGGAAGGTAATTTGAACGCCATAGTTTTACAAAAATTTTAAATTTTTCTTTCTTTTGTCTTGTTCTTTTTTTTCTTTTTCTTTTTTACTCTTTACTTTCCTGTTGGACACTTGTATTCGTCTCCTTCAAGGTGGAGGAGACAGTGAACGCCAAATCGTCCCCCAAATCTAGGCTTTTCTGAAGTTATATTTTCCTTGAGATAATCTTCATTGTCTCCCCGAATCACATCCACTGCTCTACCAATGTCAAGCACGACGTCGTCTCGCTCGACGGTTGGGACTTCCTTGAGACTTAAGCCAAGATCCGTGATGACGGCAAGCTTCATGTCACTGTGGGAGAATGCAATGGATGGAGGCAGTCCCTTGCCTCCAGCTCCTTCCCAGGTTAACCTTGAGGTCATCAAACTTCACAAGTGCTAAGATTTACACCATGAGCTCGTCTCAAAACACATTCTGGAAGCACACTGGCCGAAGGTGAGGGTTGCCGGCCATCACCAACATGCTAACGACCCTCAGTCTGTCCTTGCCGGCAGAGGGAAGAAGATAAATATTAGAGAAGAAAAGAGTAGGGGAAAAAAGAGAAAAAAAAAATGAGAAAATAAGTTCAAAACTACGTCATTTCATTTAAGATTGTTCATATCAGATGCCGGGTGTGCCACTTAGGATGGACAATACTAATTGGATCGCCACATCAACGATTTCCATCCTAAATTGAGCGGATGGACTTCTTTGAAAAATTGTAAAAAGGTTTAGGATTACATTGACAATTAAAAATTTAAAACTAAACTGAAATCCGTGTAATAGGTTTATAACTTTTTGGGTTATTTCTCGTTAAAAATACAAAGGAGAAATGCTATGAGGGCTTTTAGATCGGTGGGTCTTTGTCCTTGTTTTTAAAGGTTGTACATTTTAAAGAAGAAAATCTCTCCATTTGAATATCCCGTGAAATAGCACAATCGTATGAAAGAAAAGGCAAAAGTTTTTTAAATGAAAAGGAAGGAAAATCTTTGCAAAATTAAAACGTTTTAGGAAATTGATTCAAATGTTTATAGCATTCCATGCCAATTTGAAAATTTTATCTCTTCATTTGAATAACCAGTGAAATTGCACACTCAGTTTCTTTATTTAAAAAGAAAAAAAGAAACAAGCAAAAGTATTTTATATGAAAAGGAAGGAAAATCTATGCAAAAAATTAAATCGTTTTAGGAAATCAAATCAAATGGTTATAGCATTACAAGCAATTTGAATGTTACGTTTTTGTTCATTATTTTTTTCTGTAAAATCTGTTCTGGATGCCAAATATCAATGATTTTATTGTTCTCGAATGTATCCTGATTTTTTGGCCAAATTACATGGGAAATCAATAGCCCAGCGGCGCCAGGTGGTCGGCAAAGTCGATAGCCTGGCAAGTGGAGTACTAGGTATCCAAAAAAAAAAAAGACTCTTAGATTTTTCATGTACTAGGTCTCATATATGCTATTGGTCTAGATAACTAATCTCATATCTACAATCAATTTTCCGCAATTATATGGCAATGAGAGGCTTTTTTACATGGGTAAGTGTCAAAAAATTATTGGTGAAAAAAAAATGACCGGTGACTTTTTTTCTTAGATAACATGTTGCTATTTATTAATAATATCTATAAAATGACCAATTCTTTTACAATTTGCAAATTATCGGTTTTTGTTCTAACTAATTAACTTTTATATGCATGATTTAATAAAAGTTTCGAGTATATTAACTCTTCTATGAAACTTTCAACCTAAATTAAAGTAATCTACCAACTTTTGTCAAATTGAATTGCCAACTTGTTTGGAATTACCAACTTCCATTTGAGACCATGCTTGAACATAAGAAGAGCTACCCTCTCTGTACCAATATGGCTTACATTGGTCAAAGCTTTGGAATGACAAAACTCAATTCCTCGAATGACAAAGATTGCCCATAAGAGGATAGACACAAAGCCAACGTAAGACGCCACAGATTCTTCGGGACTTGAGAACAAGTATTGCTTTAATCATGTGGATAACGGTCTTGATTCACTAAGGAAAGAGTGACTATAAATTGTTTTTCAGGTCATTTTCTGATCACCGGCCATAATGACTTCCCAATGGACGACTCCAATTTTCAAAGTCATGCCTTCGGAGACCAGTCAAACGATCAACCCATCAACATCAACCCTAAACGCGTGTCATCCTTATTCTGTATTAACGATCAGAGGAGGACGACGAACAAACAAACAAACAAAAAAAAAAAAAGCAGTTACCTCTCAAGACCGGCAATTGTCAGTGTATATAAATTTGTCATTTTCAGACAAGATGAAGGTGGAAGCTCGATTCAGAGAAAAGCAATGGCATGACCAAACAAAAAATTAAAAACCAAGATGATAAGTGGTTCACATTTAATGCGAGGAGTTATTTGCATACGGAAGTCGGTGTCCGCTCGAAGCAACCTGGTTGCCACAGTGGCCACGTATCATGGATCAAGCGGCTGCCACCAAAACTGGAGAATTTCAAGCAAAGTGTCACTGAAAGGTTCGACTTCTCTTTAAGAACATTAAAGAGGCTTAGGCATTGGAAGAAAACAAAGCCCCCGAGAGTTTATCCATTCAATTTCCTCGTATTTTCACTTCTTGGTACATTGGGAAAAATTGTCCAAAAAATCCTAAACTTATTGCAGTTTTGCTAATTTAGTCCTAAACCTTCAATCTTGTAATTGAATCCTAAACCTTTGTCGGTTTGTCGATTGAGTCCATCGACCAATTTTGGCTGAAAATCTTAACGTGGACGTCGACGGTCTGCCACGTAGGACGGCCGGTCTTAACGTGGACAATTTTTAATAATATTTTAATATTTAAAAAATTTTGGATTTTCTATTTTGTTCCTTTTTTTTTTTCCTTTTTGGCTTTTTCCTTAGCCTTTTCCGGTGGCCGGCCACCAACCACAGGCAACGGCCAGCCACTGGCCACAGCCCGCCGGCTAGCCTCGCCCGCCACAGGCGAGGCCTGACTAGGCGACGGCGACGCCAAGCGAGGTGACCCTGGCCATAGCGAGGGCTAGCCTCGCCAGATCTAGCGAGGGGAGCCCTCGCCGGGGGTCGCCCTTGCCCAGGTGAGCGTCGGCCTCGCCCCTAGCCGAGCGGGCTACAACTGGCCATCGGCCACAAGCCGACGCCCGGCCAACTAGGCGAGGGCTAGCCTCGCCAAATCCAGTCTAGGTGAGGCCAATGCTCGCCTAAGCGAGGGAGAGCCTCGGCGAGGGCTCCCCTCGCCCGCCACAAGCGAGACCTAGCCTGGCGACGGCGACACCAAGCGAGGCCGCCCTGGCCCCAGCAAGGGCCAACCTCACCAAATCTAGTGAGGGGAGACCTCGCCGAGGGTCGCCCTCACCCAAGCAAGCCTCGGCCTCGCCCCTGTCCCCTCGCCGGGGCCAAGGCAACTTCGCCCGACGTAGCCGTCGCACGGTCAAGCCTTGCCTATGGTGGGTGAGGCCAGCCGACAGGCTGTGGCCAGTGGTCGGCCATGGGAAAAGGCCAAGGAAAAAAAAAGAAAAAATATTTAAAAAAATCAAAAAATATTTTTAAAAAATTAAAATATTATTAAAAAGTATCCACGTTAGCGCTAGCAGTCCTATGTGGCACCGCCGGCATCCACATCAGCATTTTCCGGCCAAAATTGGCCGGATGGACTCAATTGGCATACTGACGAAAGGTTTAGGACTCAATCGACAAGATTGAAAGGTTTATAACTCAATTGGCAAAATTGCAATAGGTTTAGGACTTTTTGTACAATTTTCCCGGTACATTGTAATTGCTACATTTCCTTTTAATATATTTTCATTTCAATATCCTTTAATTTTTTTTAGATTTTCATTTCATTGCACTTAGATTCGTAAATTCATCACTCCACCCATGTCCCATTCGCATGCTTTGTGCTCGGCTGTGCAGCCACAAAGCGATCTTGATCGTTTTCCAATCATCGGAATCTCATATTATCTTAGACTTATGTCAATCTTTGTCAACATCATTTTGGCACACCCAGGCATATATATTTTCATTGCAATTATATAGCAATGAGAGGCTTTTTTACATTGGTACGTGTCAAAAAATTATTGGTGAAAAAAAAATGATCGTTGACTTTTTCTCTTAGATTTTTTTTTTTTTGGACAAGACTTTTTCTCTTAGATAACGTGTTGCTATTTATTAAAGAAGGAAGGAAAATCTTTGCAAAATTAAATTTTTGTAGGAAATTGATTCAAATGGTTATAGCATTACATGCCAATTTGAAAATATTATCTCTCCATTTGAATAACCATTGAAATTGAACACTCAGTATTTTATTTTTATTTAAAAAAAAAAAAAAAGTATTTTTACGAAAAGGAAGGAAAATCTATGCAAAAAACTAAATCGTTTTAGGAAATCGAATCAAATGGTTATAGCATTACATGCAATTTGAGTGTTACTTTTTTTATTATTTTTTTCTGTAAAAACTTTTCCGGATGCCAAATATCAACGATTTTATTGTTCTCGAATGTATCCTGATTTTTTGGCCAAATTACATTGGAAGAAACTCTTAGATTATTCTTGTACTGGGTCTCATATATGCCATTTGGACTAAATAACTAATCTCATATCTATAATCAATTTTCTGCAATTATATGGCAATGAGAGGCTTTTTTACATTGGCAAGTGTCAAAAAAATATTGGTGAAAAAAAAAATGACCGGTGACGTTTTTTCCTAGATAACGTGTTGCTATTTATTAATAATATCTATAAAATGACCAATTCTTTTACAATTTGCAAATTATCGGTTTTTGTTCTAACTAATCAACTTTTATATGCATGATTTAATAAAATTTTCGAGTATATTAACTCTTATATGAAACTATCAACCTAAATTAAAGTAATTTACCAACTTTTGTCAAATTGAATTGCCAATTTGTTTGGAATTACCAACTTCCATTTGAGACCATGCTTGAACATAAGAAGAGCTACCCTCTCTGTACCAATATGGCTTACATTGGTCAAAGCTTTGGAATGACAAAACTCAATTCCTCGAATGACAAAGATTGCCCATAAGAGGATAGACACAAAGCCAACGTAAGACGCCACAGATTCTTCGGGACTTGAGAACAAGTATTGCTTTAATCATGTGGATAACGGTCTTGATTCACCAAGGAAAGAGTGACTATAAATTGTTTTTCAGGTCATTTTCTGATCACCGGCCATAATGACTTCCCAATGGACGACTCCAATTTTCAAAGTCATGCCTTCGGAGACCAGTCAAACGATCAACCCATCAACATCAACCCTAAACGCGTGTCATCCTTATTCTGTATTAACGATCAAAGGAGGACGACGAACGAACAAACAAACAAACAAACAAAAAAGCAGTTACCTCTCAAGACCGGCAATTGTCAGTGTATATAAATTTGTCATTTTCAGACAAGATGAAGGTGGAAGCTCGATTCAGAGAAAAGCAATGGCATGACCAAACAAAAAATTAAAAACCAAGATGATAAGTGGTTCACATTTAATGCGAGGAGTTATTTGCATACAGAAGTCGGTGTCCGCTCGAAGCAACCTGGTTGCCACGGTGGCCACGTATCATGGATCAAGCGGCTGCCACCAAAACTGGAGAATTTCAAGCAAAGTGTCACTGAAAGGTTCGACTTCTCTTTAAGAACATTAAAGAGGCTTAGGCATTGGAAGAAAACAAAGCCCCCGAGAGTTTATCCATTCAATTTCCTCGTATTTTCGCTTCTTTGTACATTTGAACTCCTATAATTTCCTTTTAATATATTTTCATTTCCATATTCTTCAATTTTTTTGCAATTTGCATTTCATTGCACTTATATTCGTAGATTCTTCACTTCACCACTGTATCGTTTGCATGTTTTGTGTTTGAGTGTGCAATCACGGAGCGATCTTGATCACTTTCTAATCATCAGAAGTTCATATTATCTTAGACTTACATCGATCTTTGTCAACATTGTTTTGGCAAACACAGGCAAATATATTTTCACTAACAGAGAGCAAGTGGTTGGGGAGGGAAGCCCCCCGGGGGTGCACTTACTATTAGTTTTGTGGGCATGTGCGTTCTTTTATTGAGATTAATGTATTCCAGTTACATGAAAGGTGCTATTATCATGTAAGACATTTATTACATAGAAATCTAAGTGATTTATCATTGTTTCTTACGTAGAAGATATTATTCTATGTTGTTATTTTACACAGCAATTATAATAGGTTATAAAATAATATCGTTTACACTATTTGAGGACTTCCTACTTTTATGGAATCTCAATCATTTTATTTCTTCCTCAGCTATCCTCAATTACTTGTTTTACAAATAGTACATCCAAAAACAAATACGTAAATTTATAATTTTATGCCGCCTCTCATATATTTCAATTTTTGAATTCGAATCTTTTCTATTCTACAATAACCTTCCAAAAGAAGAATTTCAAATCTTCAAATAACGTTCTCTTTACATATGCACGTATGTGTACAATTTATTTGCATTTTTTCTTTTTATCACTCTCTATGCAATGTATGATTTTTTTAATTTTTTTTTCTATCAATTTCATGTACTCAAATATTTTTTTCATAGGATGGTTTCACTTAATCTTTCAAATGTCTCATCCTTGCGTACACGTAACACGAGTGCTCGTTTGCTAGTTTTATATAAATGAAAGAATGGCGTGAGAAAAGAAAAATGAACTCCCAGCATCGCAATATGTTTATCACATTCTCTCAGAGCCCAACTTGCAATTCGATTATAACGGGCTTAGTTGAGCCCAACATCATCTTCGTACGTCAAACTACTAATCAAAGTTAGCAAAATGCCCTCTTGACTCCGCATCGTTGGGCTTTTGGTGGACTCGGATTTATCGAACCGAAAACATATACACCGCATTTTTATTTTTTTTTTGGGTCGAATAAAGATTTCTTTCATTACTTCATAGGAACAATACGAGGACATTTACCCAAGTCCAAACATAAAAGAGATGTAAGACAGTGAGAAGGATTAGACAGCCAGTTTGTTGCAAGGGAATCGTCTCGGCAAGCCTTCACGATCCAATACACGGCCCGATTCGTTTCTCGCAAACAAACAGCGACAGACACTCCAAGTAAAGAGCCCAGCTTTTGTCGACAATCTGCCACCACCGACTGGACAGCCCATGGAACTTCAGCCCGGCCCAGGATAGCATTTCCTACTGTCGAGTTGTCGGTCACTAGCTGAACCGGAATTCCTGTACTTGTTTGACTCTGTTCATTGAACTGAAGAACTTCCATTCGTGTCTTCTCCACGAAGTGCAGCCCTTCCTTTAGAGCTAGGGTTTCCACGACAAGGGTGGACGGAGCAAGGACTTTCTTGGCAAATCCACCCACAAGACGCCCGCGATGGTCTCTGCAAATCCCAGCGACCGCTCCCTATTTGAGGCGCAACACCAAGACCCATCCACATTTAATTTCAACGAGCCTGTTGGCAATGGTATCCACTCCTCCTTTAGCAAACCTTCCCTTTCATTTTGGTTCTATGTTGCAGTACTGGAGCTCCATTTTCTGTAGAGTTCAAGATCATAATTGGCTTCCTCCACAATTTTGTAGCATTTTAGTCTGCTAGATCTAAAAACTCATGAATTTCTTGCTTTCCATATCGACCATATGAGCTAGAGTGTATATGTTGATGTTGATAACACTTGACACATAATTGAGAGTGACCCATCACACCTTACATGATTCCCCCAACTCGATCCTCATTTGTTTTTTATTAGCGTTAGTTGAAACCCAAATCCATCTTTGTCCCCCCCCTAAGTGGGTTTCATTTGAATTGGTCAAGGGAATTTGTTTTTTTATATATATTTTATCTTTTTCGTCCTTCCTGACAGTTTCTTGTTAAAATGAAATGCTATACAATTCGCATATTCTTACCTACATACATTTGATGCTAATACTAAAGTTTTTTGCACATGTGCAAAAGCATTTGGAACTTGTTAGGAAGATTTTTTTTAATATGATTTACATTTTAAAGTTGGACAAGACAATCATTTTTGGGGACAATGTTGTTTTCCACTCCGCCAAGTTATTTACCCTTTCGTCTTCTCCTTAAGTTTCCATTTCACATGTAATTTAAGAAAAAGTTGATAAATTTAACTGATACATACATTAATACCCATGGCTATACAAAGCCATACCTATTAAGATCTCTGAAAATAATCTTGCCAACATAGACGCATGTGCATTTAAACATAGATTTAGATTAATGTGTTGAGAGAAAGATAAAATTCAAGGAAGTGAATAAATTTACGAAAGATTCAAACTAATTGTCAGATAAGGGAAATTTGAATTCGATTTTGCAAAATAAAACATTGGTGGGATAAGTCGGTAAGGTTGGATCAATTTGGTTACAACACATTATCATAAAAAAATAAAAATGCTAACAACAAGAATGCGCTTTTCAAAGAATTCTACGGAAGTTTGTTGAAACAGGACATGCTATAGGATCGATTTATCATCATTCTCATATATATTTTAAAATATTTATAATCCCAAATATTCTTACATGAATTATCAATTATCTCATATTATGATGAGAATGCTGTATTTATTTATATAAGTGAAATATCTAGTTTCTATGATCACCCAAGGAAAAGCCCCAAACCTCCCCTAGTTGACACTGACTGTGGGGTTATGAGATTGCCTCGATTAGCCTTTACTTCTTTCTTAATTCGTCAGAAAGCTGCTAAAAATGATCGATCCAAACCCAATGTTTTAGCCTATTGGGATTTCCAAACATTTGCAGAGAAGGCTAATGATTCAACATATTTCGATGTCACATGGAGTTGCACTTTGTCTTGTTAAACTTTTCAACCTTTCACTGTTGGGAGAACATCTCACGATACTTGTTTGTCTTGATATAATTGGCTGACTTCGTTCCACATTTACAGGTTTTCATCACGAGAGTTCAGAAGACTACATTGTATTATCAGGGTAGTTTGACTCTTGAAATCTATTCATACTGGAGGCAATGGCGAAAAGTGAAGACATCTCAAAGCCAAATAATGATTTCGTCCATGACTATCGTTCTTGCAATTACCTTTCAAGTCCTTACTCTTAAAGAATTAAAGTAGATACGTAGTACTTCTTTTCTGTATTAATTTCCTGTTGCATCCTTGAAAGGGTACTCAAGAAACGTACTTCATCTCGCAAGGTTGGAACTTCAATCAGTTCCCTTATATTGATATCATATTTTGCCAAAAAAAACAATACCCAACCCCTTTACTTATGGAGCTTAGAAAGGATTGTTGTCCAATCACAATTGAGATTTTGAATAATGAGAGATCATTGAGTGACACATAAATATCAATTCAAGAGGATTGTTGTCATCAATGACATTTTCTCGGGAAAAGTACCAAAATAGTCAGAAACATTTTATATCGGTACCGATACCGATTCAATCCTAAACTTTTTAATTGGATCAATTTAGTCCTAAATCTTTTCACATTGGTACCAATTCAATCCATCCGGCTAATTTAAGCCGGAAATTGCTGACATGGCCACCGACAATCTTATGTGGCGCCACGTGGACAAATTTAACATTTCTTTTCAGATTTTTAAATTTTTTTTTCCTTTTTTTCTCTTTTTTTTTTCTTTTCTTCTTAACCCTTGGCCGGCTAGGTCGCCGGCTGGCCGACCATCGCCAGCCACAGGCCGATCGGGGTGAGGGGCCCCGCACCCTCGCCGGCCACTGGCGAGGGCCGCCGTGCCTTCGCCGACCACAAGCGAGGGCGTTGGCCCCCACCCAAATCCAAGCGAGGGCCAAAACCCTCACCCGTTGACAAGTGAGGGCGCGGCAGCCCTCGCTCTTGGCGGGCGAGGGTGCAGCAACCCCCGTCGGCCACAGGCAAGGTCACTGTGGCCCTTGCCTGGATCTGGGCGAGGGCTCAACGCCCTCATCAACCACAAGTGAGGGCGTCGACCTCCGCCTAGATCCAAGCGACGACTGAAACCCTCGCCCGTTGGCCAACGAGGGCCTCTGCGCCCTCGTCGGCCACAGGCAAGGTCGCCGTGGCCCTCGCCTGGATCTAGGCGAGGGCCCGACGCCCTCGTCGGCCACGAGCGAGGGCTGCCGCGCCCTCGCCTATCACCAATGAGGGCGCAAAGGCCCTCGCGGGCCAACGGGCAATGGTTTCGACCCTCGCCTAGATCTGGGCGAGGGCTGAACCCTCGCTTGTGGCTGTCGAGGGCACGGTGGCCCTCGCCAGTGGCCGACGAGGGCGTGGGGCCCCTCGCCCGGACCGGCCTATGGCCGGCGATGGTCGGCTGGCCGGCGACCTAGCCAGCCAAGAGTTAATAAGAAAAGAAAAAAAAAGGAAAAGAATTTAAAAAATCTGAAAAAAAAAATATTAAATTTATCCATGTGGCGCCACATAAGACCGCCGATGGCCACGTCAGCAATTTTCGACTTAAATTAGCCGGATGGGCTAAATTGGTATCAATGTGAAAAGATTTATGACTAAATTGGTCCAATCAAAAAGTTTAAGACTAAATCGGTATTGATACAAAAGGTTTAGGACTATTTTGGTATTTTTCCCCATTTTCTCTAAGTGACTAAATGTAATTGCGTTATCTTTTTCTTCTTCTTTTTTTCAATAATTTTGAAAGTTTTGCCTCTAGTAATATTATTGAAGAGACACAACACTTCAATATTAGACAAAGCATTGGGTTGCCAATCGTGAATTTCATCTGTAATACTTGCATATGACGTGTCTAATGTTGAAATAGTTCTCTACATTTGGAACTAGTTTGGGAATTCTGGTCTCACTTTGCAACTTGGACATGAGACTCTCTCGAATGTGGAAAGGAGAAGTGCAAGACACGCTAACATTTACAACAACTTCATTCTGGAAAACTGATAGCTTTGGTCAAGATCTTGAGATTTGCAAATTGGATTTCGCTTTCAACGCCATTCAAAAATCAATGTCCATCGCCTCCGGATTGGATAGTCGGCCAACATTTTTTTATAACGTTCCTGCTTAATTAGTTACCTTCAATATGCCACTCTCTCAGAGATGTAGCTCCCCCATTGTAGAGGAAATAGGACTAGAAATTGAGTCCCAAGACATATCAAAAGATCATTTTGAAATTTCCAAATTGAATCGGTAGGTGACCACCGGAATTGTTATTAGAAACATCTGTATTCTTCAAGTTACTTCATCCACAAACCAAGGCACTGTCTTGGCGTCGGAAATCCACCCACTTGAACAACAAAAAGTAACATAAGAGCGTAAGATCTTAGAATCTCAAAGCTAGTTTAGGACGACCTAGCTCTTCGCAATTTCCCAACTTGGCTTTAGATGAATATTTTCCCCACTTGATGGCGGGATTACTGGTCACGAACTAAGATCGATGAAGGGTTCCGGATGTGTCTCTGGTGAGCATTGACGCCGGCAAAGGAGCTTCCACCAATTACTCTGCTAAAAATAAAACAAGCGTATAACAGAGCACAACCGGTGTAACTTTGAAAACAGAGACCGGTGGCGATGAGAGGTGCCGGACGACTTTTGGAGGCAGCGGCGAGGACTTGAAGACCAGAAAATTCTTCAATTTAGAGGAACTTTCGACTATGGTGTGAGTGGTGATGAGTGCTCTGCTCTCCGTTCTCTGGTTCTGTTGTGGCCTTAGCGTACGGTGGCCGGCGATGGAGGCTCGACAGTGGCTTTTGTGTGGACTGGAGTTGACTGAGGCAAGCGATGGTGATGTTGATTGAATCGAAGTCGGGCACCAGAGAAAGACAGAGAACTTTCACTTTCATTTCCGTCCATCGAAGAAATGAAGGATCGATCTCCATCGAGCTTCAATCATGGCCGTTCTTCTCGAATCAATTCTTGAGGCTAAAGTCTGCTCTCGTGAGGATGTTCGTGCCGGTGAAATTATCCAAACCAGGGTTTAGATCGTGATTTTCAATTTATAAATAGATTATTAGTTGTGCGTTGTGGACATGTTATTCTATTTTCAATGAAAGGGAGCCGTGAACGTCATGCGGAAGTGCGATGTGTGTCATGGATTTCATTAAACAACCGGAGATGTTAAGGTGATAATCAATCATATCATTGTGTAGTTAAATGATTAGAAACGTCATAAGAAGTGATTAGGAAGACTTATCTTTAGGGCTTTTCAAAACAATTTAACCTGGATTGTGATAGGATAATCTAGCTTATGCATTGGATATTCTTTCTAACAAGTGTGTTTAACGCTGTTTCTTTGATAAGAAAATTCAAATAATGTATCTAGCCACATGCTTAAAACAATAACAATTTGTCATTGCGCAATCTAGTTAAAATTTATAATGAAGTTACTAACTAAACAAATTAGGGAAGTATGCATCCTAATACTCACCCTCAAGTTGGTGCATGAAAATCAACGATGCCTTTAAGTTCTTAATGGTTTTGTGAAAAGATTTGTGATTTGTTCGGAGAAATCATCCATGATATTTATACAATCTAAGTTTTATTTATTGCAACAGTGCATTATGTGTAGTGCACTCAATACACTCCCGAATATCAAAATGGGTTGATCAAAATAGGAGTGTATCTTCAACAGTAGTTCCTTCCACATTAACTGGTCGACGCAACTAAACATATTCATTATTGCGACGCACTAGAAATTGACAAGAGAGGAAAAGAAAAGTCGAAGGCTTAAAACACGTTCTGTTTATTGCTTTGAACGTATTTTCTTCCGTCCATCTAATAGCCCAAAGTAGTTCTTCAAAGTAGGGTAAGTTTCTCTAGCCCTCTAACCCTTCTATTTCACATGCCCAAAATAATCAACAATGGCTTCAACCAAGATAAGATGCAAGAAATTGGTCAGCAAGAAGGGGGCAAGTATTACCTGATAAACAAGCTCCCCTACATCTTCGAAATGTTCTCTTGAGCCAAAGCATGGTGATCATCGTTGTCATTGAAAATTTCTCAATAGCCTTATCCATCGCCTAGAAGTAAGAGACCCTCCAAGATCCCTTGAAGTGCAGGACGCTACAGAATCCTAGAAATCCCACCGTAAAACCAGGTCCCAACCTGCATAGAACCAATTGCAGATATCCAAATTGCCTTCGCTAGGCTAATCTCCATTGGAATTATCACTGTCGCGCCCATCACTACCGGGTGGCTCGTCTCCAAGACAAGTATACTGAATAGGAGCTCCACAGAGCTTGTCATTGCCACGATAAACAGATGTATCGTCCATGGTGCGCAAATGGTTGCCAGATGGAATATGGAAGGGATATGCTCGAAGGACAAATTGAGATGACTAAGGAAGTCCAAGTTGGATATGCTCGAAGGGATGGTACCTAACAATTTGTTTCTAGATAGACCAAGAAATTCTAATCTTTTCAAGTCACCAATATTTGAGGGGATATATCCACTCAACTTAACCAAAGAGAGGGTCAGATTTTGAAGTCTGACGAGCTTAATGAACTCTTTTGGTTTTTGCTCATCCAACATGTTTGCTGAAAGATCAATTATGTAGAAGTATTGAAGCATAATTCCATAGATTTGGCTGGTTCCCTTTGTATTAACCATAAATCGACACCATTCATATAAAAATAAATCGCAGGACCATCCGCATTAACCATAGAGAAGATCCCGTCAAAACATTTGGGAATGGGTCCAGAAATATTATTCTATGCTAGGCTCGAGAATTGGAGATATTTAAGTTGGCAATATTGGGGAGGAATGCCCCCAACAAAGCGATTTAGACCTGGTCGAGGACAAAAAGTCATGATTTTACAGGTTATATTTAAGTAATGAATTTAGAAATATGATTCTAATTTATTTATAAATTTTGACTTGTATAATAATGGATTTATATTAATGAATATCAGATTAAATTAATTGTGAATAAAGGGCTACTGCGTTTAGTACATTAAAGTAATCCAAGAATAGTAGATTAAATGAATTATGGATACTGAACTGCAAAAACCATTTATTGTAGTAATTTTAGATTGATTGATTATATTTTTACAATCAAATACAAAATAAATCAGATGATTCAATATGAAAATATTGTCCTTAAGAAAAAGAAAAATGCAATGAGTTAATTTATAAATGCATGGGTTACCAAACAAAGAGAATATCCATTTCATTGACATAGTTTACCAAATAAAGACATCATCCTTCATTCCATTCCATTCTATTTCTTCCCGATTCAATTCTGTCGTTCCATCTCATTCTATCATACCAAATACAACATTAAATTATACCGTAATTGGGCATGGCTAGTACACATTGCGACAATCAAAAATTTTCACAATACTTGGGGTTCAAGGTATGGATCTATCATTTTACCTTAACTACCCCGTAATTTTGGAATGTCGTTTTAGCAAGCATCTCAATCTGAGCATAAGTTTCACGCATTTACAACAATTCATACTAACTTAAGTATCGACAAGTTCTTTTGTAACGCCATGTAAAAAGTAGAGTTTCCATATTCGTGATTGGATTGACGTTCAAAAGAATTCAGATACAAAATCAACCCTAAATACACATGTTACCCGTGCAACAGAGAATGTGTGAGAATAATTTTACTGGCAGTGGGACCGAATAAAGCCTGGTATGGATGTATATATAATTCATCCTAGATTCAATTCTCTGAATCTAATCGAGAGGATCGTATCCCTGTGCCTCAAGACCAAGAAAGTGCATGCTCAAGGAATTCAAGATACAATGCTAGGTTCAGAAAATACTAGCACTCAGAGAGAATGAGCTGAAAAACTAATAGCTTAGCTTCGCTGCGCAGATTGAAGAAAGAATCACCTCAATTCAAGGAGATGCTTGAGAAACAAGCAAATGCCAACAGAGAGAAAACAGAACAACATGCCCAGAACAGTGTGGAAAGAGACTGAGGCCTGATCGTTTTCCCAGGAGTCAATTCGTTTTACCCCTCCTCGGGTTTAATCTGAGAATCCAATGCCGAAGCATGCTGCTGCCAGCTTTACAGCTATGAGATTGCATATGGAAAACAGTAAATGAATTCTTGAGTAATGACAATTATGAAGTGCATCGGAAGGGTATTTACGCAATCGCAATGTGAATGCAACATCACCACCTATTTTCATGCCACGGCATTTCAAGATGGGAATGATACTGCAACCAGCGAAGCCAGGCATGCTTATGTTCCTCAGGACAAAACAATGGAGGATCAAATTAGTACTTGACATGCTGCTGCCGGCTTTACAGCTATGAGATTGCATATCGAAAACAGCAGATGAATTTTCCAAGCAATGACAATTTCGAAGCGGCATTGAAAGGGTAATTACACAATCGTGATGCAAATTCTACATCACCACCTCTTTTCATGCCGCTGCATTTTGAGATGGGAATGATTTTGCAACCAGCAAAGCAAGGCATGCTCATGTTGCTCAGGACAAAACATTAAAGGATCAAATTAGTACTTGACAGCAGCATTTTTCTGTGACCATATTACTTTCATCCTCCCACTAAAGAACTCAATTTTGCAGTAACAAGTATGTAAGATGGTACATAGCCTTCACTCCTTAGGACAAAAGCTTTACTTACATTTGACTCGAGCTCTTATGGAGAACAGAAGAACAAAATCGCAAACCGTATGATACACATTCCGTTTATTGGCGAGTCGGATTCCTTTGAATCAGGCTCACCTATGAACTTGGCAAGCTTCCTGGCGCCGTCCTCTATCGGTTTCCGGACACCGGAACTGAGCAAAACACAGAGAAGAACAAGGCCAACTTGTTTCCTTTCTTCTCCTGCCGAGGCCAGACCAGACAGCCTTTCATAGAGGAAGAGCCAAGCTCCTGCTTCGGCCGTACTTCGAGAACAAGAACCTCCCGCTTGAGGAGAGCGACCTTGTTCTCGAGCTGGATCCACTCGCTAGTGATCTTCCGATCGATGAACTGGAACTGCCCGTCGACCTCATCGGTTGCTTCTCGCAACTAGCATTCCTCTTGGGGACGATAGTAACGGCAATTCCCTGATTTTCTCCGGCCAATTCAGGACCAGACTTCCTCGAGGATCCTGATTCACCTCGAAGAGCATTCGCCACCGCAAGACTGATCTTCAACGCTGACAGAGAGTCCAAGGAAACGGATCTCCTCATCGGTTGCACCTCATTGCTCAAGTCCTCGATCCTCTTCCTTCCATCCTCCAAGTCCAATTCACCATCCTCCTCGCTCTCGCCCCTCGGTTCGGCAACCCTTTCCGCTTCTCTCCCCAAACCATCATCGACCTCCTGAATTCCCATCTCCCCCGCAGAAGCAGAGCTCTCCACGTTCGGCCGCTCCGGCGGCAGAGCCTGCGCGGCGTTAGTGACGATAGGCGCACGGCACAGGGGGCAGTTGGTGTGCGATCTGAGCCAGGTATCGATACACGGGACATGGAAAGCGTGGTTGCACTTCGGCAACAGCCTGAGGGTCTCGTCTTCCTGAAACTCGCTCAAGCAAACAGAGCACTCCGTCCCTTCGATCAGCCCCTCGCCCTTCTTGTACTTGCACGCCGTGATGGCGCTTATGACCGACGGAGGTAGTCCGACGGTGCGGATGTACCAGATCGGGTGGTCCAGGACCGGCCCCTGATCGTGGTCGAGGAACTCGTCGTGGACGACGCTCGTCTCCGGCTCCGCCCGCGGCGGTCCCCTGCCCCTCGGCCGCGGCCGGCCCGAATACCACCTCGCGTACACCGCGTAGCACACGACCAGGACGAAGAGCGCGGCGAGGGCGGCGAAGAGGGGGATCAAGAACGGCGACAGATGGTGGGGCCTTCCTCCGTACGCGTCCAACGAGGGGGGTTCATCCTCCGGCGGACACGGCGGCGGCAGAGGGATGGGCGGGAACATGAATTTGGATTTGCAAAGGTCAGGGCAGGCGACCAAGCAGGGCGGCAGGCAGAAGCCTGAGGTGTTCAGTTGAGCATGGCAGAAGCTTTGGCAGGGGTTTGAGAAGGTCGCGTTGATCGGTTCGGAAAGGAGCAGGCGCCTCAGATGGTGCAACGAGCCCATCATCGTGGAGGAGGAGGGGGTGGCGATGGAGGGTTCATGCAGGAGTTTGAAGAGAGAGAAAGGGCATGAACTTAGAGAGAGAAAGAGGGTTAGGGTTAGGTTGAAGTGGTCCTGGTTTGAGGAAGAAGAAGGAGGGAGGAGGAGGAGGAGGAGGAGGAGATGGACAGGCCAACCACCACCGAAGGAATAAAGTGGGGGAGGCGTTTTGCTGAAGCTTTGAACGTTGAAGGAGGAAGGAGAACATGGGATGGGATGGAAGAGAATATCAAACTCTTATCTCTCATTTATTTATTATTGTCTTATCAGTTTCTTCTTTTCTCAGCCGCCTGTTGTTGACTGGTGGTTTGATTTTTGGGGACAGTCGCGGCTGAAACCGGGATTTAGTCCGCTTCTTTTTTTTTTTTTATTTTTTTCTTTTTCGGACGTGGCGGTCCAATCGCGAAGGTGCCTATCGTGTTTTCAAAGGGATCACGAGTTTGAAATGCGAGAAGCCGTCGAACCGGATGTCCCGTGGAAGATCCGCTCTTCGAGTAGGAATGTCGGTATGGCTGGAAATTTTTTTTTTTTTTTTGGTCGAAGTATGGCTGGAATTCACGAGCTCGGCCTTCTCGAGAATCTCGAATTTCGGGGAATTCCTCTAGGATCGTGACTTTAGGGACGGTAGGTATCATGCAAATCGAGATATTCAGCGACGCCATATTAGATCTCTATAGTAACGTCCGATCTCTATAGTAACGTCTTGAGTAAGATTGCCACAGTCAATTATACCATCTACCCAAGGTTGTTTTTTGGCTTATAGCAAGAGGATCAGGCATGCTGGCCGATCAAATTTTCAGCAGTGGGGATGAGAATCTTTTTACGCATCATACTTTAAAAAATTTATGAACCAATTTTTCCTTTAAGTAGTTTAGCATTTCTCTTGCTTTACGATCGATTATTGTTTTTAACTTATAAAAGGATTCAAATTTTCTACGTATTACTTTAAAAGACTTATGAACAGAAATTTCTAAAGAAATGCAAAGATCTATATGTATAGTCACTTGAAAACTTTTCATTTTATCTCCGAAGAATTAATCTTTTTTTTCTAGGGGGAAAAGATAAATTTGAGAAGGAAAAAGAAAAAGCAAAAAGTAATTCTTGAATTACGTGAGCTGCAAGATTGAATTATGCAGAGAACGACCAAGAGAAAAAGTAAAAGTCATTCTTGGACAGGCCCCTAGGTTTTATCTTTATTTTTTTGGACAATTTAAAAGTTATGTAAATTTTTTTCTCAAGTGTGAACAACTGGACCCCTAGGTATGATAAACGTACTCGTGCATTTTTGTCAAGATTCAAATCCCGATTGCATAGCTGGACCCCGCAGAGGCTTACCGAAACCGAGGGCGAAGCCAGTTGCACGAAGAAACGTGACTTGACCTATCATATTTCCATTTAGTCTCTTCACGTGATGACCACGAATTTGTGAGTCTAGTATATAATTTAAATATTCTCAGAGATATAAATAATTCCATAAAATATCCCTTGGCGAGGGCAAGTTCAAGGGGTTGTTCATGGATTATATATATTAGCTTTCTTTTATTTGTTCTTATTTTAGATAATATTTTTTTAATCGATAATAATAGTAGATTAAATAATCGCTATAAAAAATAGCAAAGGCCCACAAATTTTTACATGAAAGAAATTGAATAAGCGTCATGTACTTTAGGCACTATGTATGTTTGCTTTGTCTAATTTCTCATTTGATATCGAAGAAAGAGCACTCGTGTTGTATGTGAATGGGAAAATAGTGGAAAAAATCAAATTTATAAAGAAAAAAAGAGCGTGTAACTATTCTTTTTTCTGTATAACCATATAATGGTCAAAGAAAACAATTAAATTGATTTCAAATTTAGAATGTAAGATATTTATTTGATAATGTTGAAGAAATCAGCGGCCATTTTTAGACGTGAGGGCACACATGGGATTATAGTGAAAGTTGTGATTTTTTTTAGACAGAAATAAATTTGGGATAAAATTGAAATTTGACCTAAATTTAAGGAGTTCTTTTCTAATAGAATTAAGCCAAGAAAAAGACAAGTATGATCATTTTTTTTCGAGTTTTTCTAAAAAACGAAGACTTATAGATGATAAGTTGTTTGGTTGACCAGATCTATGGCGAAATTTGAGTGGATTGGATTCACTTCACGATTGTTCACACTCATAAATGAAAACGACAGATCTCACTAGCCACCACTACCAAGCTCAGCTACCCCAATTTATGATGGAAATTGAATGGGGAAGGTGCAAGGGCACAGACAAAGTCGATTGCCTTTGCCCTAGGTTGCGGATGGGAGAATCTTGCCAACTAAGTCTGCGGGAAAATGATGAGGTGATAAAATCGGATTACGGGTTTCTATTTTTCGCCATTCCCAACCGGAAACGAATGAAGGGTTTCTAACTTTCTATAGCCCGGCCTGTTGATTGGTAGGTTATGAGTACGGATATTATTTGCTTTTAATTTTAGTCGAATTTGCATTTCGACTGTCATTATAATTTATTGTTCATCAATTAGAGACATGTCGGCTACAACTTTTAGTCTAGTGACAAGCTACAGAGATGGTACGATGACTACAGTTAGTAATTACGCGTGATTGATTCAAAAGAAAAGGAAAGGTCGGAGGGAGGAGATGAGATTTCTCTCAATTTAGTGATTGCTAGGTTTAGGGTGCACATCCATATAATATAACCAAGTATCTACATACAGTTTTTTTATTAATTTTTTTAGCATAAGCCTCAAAACTATCGGTAGGACTAAGCTCACAAAATTGAGACACGTATGATATGTATATAATGATAAAGACATGTCGTAGGTATAATTTTATATGAAATAAGACATTTGCAAAATGCTCGAGTCTTCCATCTCCGTCTCCCTCCAAACCCTAATATCAATCACTTGCCAAGATCACCCATCAACGACTACACCAAAATCACTGCAATCGACCACCACCGGCTACCACAAGCACATCGACCCTCACTCATGGCCCATTGCTCTCATCCCCATGCGGACCACCCGGCACCCGGGGCAACATGTTCAAGGGCGGAGCTCGGAGAGAGAATGGAGAGTCGTAGGATGTCTTGGCAATTCAAATCTCTCTTTTAATTTCACTGTTTAAACCATACAAAAGAAGAGTTAATTCATTTATTAAACTAAATAAAGTAATGCTTGCTCTCGCCCTTTTGCACTTGCAGTCGAACATCAATTACATCATAGTTTCATTCTTGTTGCTATCAACCACTGGCAAGTACTGACTTTGTCAAAAGATGGACGAAAAGCTAGGAAATCTATTTCCTCACGCATTCATTTGTTTAAATAAAGGAAGCGTTATCGTATTGCCTTGCTGGTGTGAAAAGGTTTTATTTTTTGGTCGACCGTAATACATTAATTATTACTTTATTTGCAGTTTCTGCATGATTTCCGATTTTACTATTATATCTCCGAAGAGATGATCTGTCAGCCACTCCAGTTGAAGCTTCGAGCACTATAGCTGTGGGACATGTGACTGTTGCCTACTCGAAATTGTTTAAGTAAAAATAAAGAACGTGGCAGTGGCAGGAAAGCTAGTCTAAGTTTTGAAGTTTTATATGCAGGTCAAGAAAACCTGAAATGATAAAATAAAGGGCCAAGAACTGAAAAGTCTTAGAAGTGACATTCAAATAACTATGATATAAAATAGGGATGGTCGATTCCCAAAATCTAAAAAATGGAAACCGAACCTATGATTATTGGCTCCAAAAAATTGATACCATGAACCGGTCCAATTTTTGTTTTGTCCAAAAAAATAAGTTGTATTTAATCGTTGCACCATTTTACTATAAAAACGTATATAGGTCAAGTGGTTATATTGTTTATTCACGTTGAAGGTCATGGTTTGATTCTCCATATGTGCAAAAGTATTTTCTTTATAACATGTTATCAATATTTACCACAAATAAAATCCTTTTACCATATTTGGGTCATTTATACTACGGTAATGAATTTTTTTTAGCATAATCCTATTTACCACATGTTTTAACCGTGTGTGATGCATTTTTAAATCGGTGAATGTTGAGACATCGATTCTCAGGGAGGTTTTAGATTTGTCGGTAGAACCGAACCCAATACTCACCTCTAATATTGGGTATGGACACGCACATGAAATTGACTATTATGAATGGGTTTAGGAGCATATTTTGACATTTCAAACAATAAATGCATTCAGTCAAATATCAATATTTGTCGCATATCATAACCAGTTGGATGCCACAAAAGAAAAAACCTGAAAAGAACTGGAAAAGGAAAAATTAGTCGGATGTCCACACATCATGCGGTGCACAACTATAATATTGTATTTGCGCGGAATTACTTTACAACTAGTTGGTTGCGTAATTTGTTTGGATATCGTTAGACACTTTGATTTTTAGTTGAGCCTGATGAGGAGGCAGCAAGATTGATCCTCCGTTTGGAGAAAACATTGAGTCAACTTTTCATACTTCATAAACAAGCCCATAGGTATTTACTGAAAATGAAAAATTTTAAAAATATTTTTCAAAAATTGATCTTTTGTATCACTTACAAATTGTTACTAACAATGAAAATATTTTTTTACTAACTAATTATTTCAAATGACATAAACGATTATTTTTTTAAAAATATTTTTCGAATTCTTCATTTTCAGCAAAACAAACGCACTCTAAGTAGTCATCAACTGACCCCAATATAAAATTGAAATTATATGAATAATTTTGTTAATTTCGTGTTAAATTAACCCAATTGCTTTGTCAAGTTAAAAGCTTAAGTAACACGGGAGAATTTGATGTTCTATATGGCTTCCATTGACAGATGTTGAGGAGGTTTTCTTTCAAAAGTCCCCAAGCCCTGAATCAATAGTGACATTAAAAACAGGATGAAATAGAAAGGACCTGAAAGTAGGAGCAAGCGATTCTAGTAGACTCGAATGTTAGGTGGCAGGTGAAAAATATCAAGTCGGAGTCACTAGAAATCAAGAGAAATAAACAGTGATCAATTGTGAAGAATCATCTCGATTGTCATAAATTATTGAGTATATGCGTGCGTTTTTTTTTTTTTTTTATATGGCTGGAGGGAGTATTGGGTTTGCCTAACTAAAAATATAGATGACTAGTGTGCGGTGTCTGTATATCCCATTTATTAAATTAAAGTTCTCCCTTTGGTGCGACACGCGTCAACGTCTTGTACTAGTGGAAAAAAGACATAGGGCCTGTTTCGCTTTCGACACTTGCCACACTTAAGTCGGGAAATTTTTAAAAAAGGAACTGATCTTTAGGAAATTTGAGTGGATTGGATTCACTTGAACGACTGTTCCCCCTTTAAATATAAAACGACAAGTTGCACTAGCCACTAATCTCAACCACCCCAATTTATGATGAAATTGACGAAAGGTGCACGAGGACTGAGAAAGTCGATTGCCCTTACTTAGTCCACCCATGGAAAATCTTGGCAACCAAGTCTAGGGCCATATATATAACAGGAGATATTGACATAAAGAAAAATTATATAACGGATCATACTTTTCGCCGTACCTACCTCGAAATGGAGGAAGTTTTCCATGACCAACCCACCGGGTTATAATTATGGACATTATTTGCTTTCAATTTTAGTTCAAGTTGTATTTGGACGATGTCTATAATTTAAGAACCCATAAAGAGAGACACAAATGATATCCACATCTTTTACTTTAGCTTGTCGACCCATGTCGTCGTCTCTAGCTCAGCCAGCCCTACCGCTAACTTTCGTCATGCCTATCACCTCTCTCCCTCTCTCGTACACACTTGGATTGAGCCTCGTATTTTGTGGATTGTCGCTGGCTTGTTGATGCCCGACAAGCTTGCTGCAAAGATGAGAGAGGGATAGAGAGATACTTGTCACTAGGTTGTTAAACGATGGTAGAGAAGAGAGAGAGAGAGAGAGAGAGAGAGAGAGAGAGAGGCATTATGTCACGAGGGGCATCGAGCACGACATTTGATGTTGGTACGACTTGGAACTTGATCCAATAACCAAGTACGACATTTGATGTTGGTACGACTTGGAACTTGATCCAATAACCAAGTATCTACATACTTTATTATCAACAAATTTCTAGGCAAAAATTCCATAGAGAGCAAACTCACAAATTCGAGGGATTGAGGTGATGTGTTTATAGAGATCCAAGGCATGTCGAGTATGTACATGTCATTTTTAAATGAAATAGGACATTTTTACAAGCAACAATCTGATGTTTGCCAAGATCTACCATCAGCGACTGCACCATTAACCACTGCAATTAGCCACCACTGTCATTTCGATGTTTGTAAAACCCTACACGCGACTAGTGTGCGGTGTCTGTATATCCCATTTATTTAATTAAAGTACTCCCTTTGGTGCGACACGCGTCAACGTCTTGTACTAGTGGAAA
The DNA here is from genome assembly GCA_016097615.1 of Eucalyptus dawsonii. NCBI lineage: Eukaryota > Viridiplantae > Streptophyta > Magnoliopsida > Myrtales > Myrtaceae > Eucalyptus > Eucalyptus dawsonii. Next base: position 29,495,464 of record CM027881.1, on the reverse strand, counting down.
AAAGATATACGGCCTGTTTCGCTTTCGACACTTGCCACACTTAGGTCGGGAAATTTTAAAAGAAAAGGACTGATCTTTAGGAAATTTGAGTGGATTGGATTCACTTAAACGACTGTTCCCCCTTTAAATATAAAACGACAAGTTGCACTAGCCACCAGGCTCAACCACCCCAATTTATGATGAAATTGATGAAAGGTGCACAAGTACTGAGAAAGTCGATTGTCCTTATTTAGTACACTCATGGAAAATCTTGGCAACCAAGTCTAGGGCCATATATATAACAGGAGATATTGATATAAAAGAAAAATTATATTACGGATCATACTTTTCGCCGCCCCTACCTCGAAATGGAGGAAGTTTTCCACGACCAACCCACCGTGTTATAATTATGGACATTATTTGCTTTCAATTTTAGTTCAAGTTGTATTTGGACGATGTCTATAATTTAAGAACCCATCAAGAGAGACACAAATGATATCCACATCTTTTACTTTAGCTTGTCAACCCATGTCGCCGTCTCTAGCTCAGCCAGCCCTACCGCTAACTTTCGTCATGCCTATCACCTCTCTCCCTCTCTCGTACACACTTGGATTGAGCCTCGTATTTTGTGGATTGTCGCTGGCTTGTTGATGCCCGACAAGCTTGCTGCAAAGATGAGAGAGGGATAGAGAGATACTTGTCACTAGGTTGTTAAACGATGGTAGAGAAGAGAGAGAGAGAGAGAGGCATTATGTCACGAGGGGCATCGAGCACGACATTTGATGTTGGTACGACTTGGAACTTGATCCAATAACCAAGTATCTACATACTTTATTATCGACAAATTTCTAGGCAAAAATTCCATAGAGAGCAAACTCACAAATTCGAGGGATTGAGGTGATGTGTTTATAGAGATCCAAGGCATGTCGAGTATGTACATGTCATTTTTAAATGAAATAGGACATTTTTACAAGCAACAATCTGATGTTTGCCAAGATCTACCATCAGCGACTGCACCATTAACCATTGCAATTAGCCACCACTGTCATTTCGATGTTTGTAAACCCTACACGCGACTACTAGCACATCATCCCCCACTCGTGACCCATCGCTACTGGCCCCATGCGGACCACCGACGGCAAGGAGGGCGGCACCTGGAGAGAGAATACAGAGTGGCAAGGCATTGTGGCATCTTATGCCTATCTTTTGATTTTCAGTGTTAAACCATACAAAAGAAGAGTTAATCCTCATGCTAAACTACTGAAACTAACGATGCTGAACCCTAATTACATTATAATTTCATTCCGTTGCTAGACAACATAAATAAGGATGAGACAAGATAGAGCCCATGGTTGGAAAGAGGGGCGGGGGTTTCACCACCTACAGGGGCATCCCCAGTAGTCTCCATCATGTGGAGCGCCAGCAGAACTACATTCCTTATTTTAACGTATTAGTGTCTACACATCCTACATCCCTAATTGTATGTATATATTTTTCTTCTCCATAATACAAGAAATACCAACGATTTTGTGGTAAAGAAGGGCTTTACATTTTAAATAATTCTCACGTCAGATTTTCCCTTAAGACTATTGAATGTGTGACAATTGTTAAGTATGACTTTGTCAAAAAAAATGGACAAAAAGCTGTCAAATCTATTTCCTCACGCATTCATTTTTTAACATAAAGAAGGCATATGGCATTGCCATCCTGGTATGAAAAGGTTGCTTCGGTCAACTATAATCCATTTTTTTTACAATTTGCAATTTCTGCATTATTTCAAATATTACTATTATATCACTGAAGGATGACTCGTGGCTCTTAAGTTTTATATGCAGGTCAAGAAAATCATATATTATAAAATAAAGGCCAAGAACTTAAAAAGTCCTAAGTGACATCAAAATCGTCCAAGACACCATAATGTTGACTATTATGTATGGATTTAGGAGCATGTTTTGAAATTTCAAAGAATAAATGCGATCGGTCAGATGTCAATATTTGTGGCATTTTCTTAACTAGCTGGATGCACGCGCGCGGAAAAAGCACTAAAAAGAAACGAGAAGGCAAAAATTATTTCTTTTTATAGTCGGTTGCCTAATTAGTTTAATGTAATTTTTGGTTATCTAATCTAGACACTTCAATTCTTAGTTGAGCTGGATGAGGAGACAGAATGATTGATAACATCGAATCAATTATTCATGCTTAATAACACTGCCTTACGTTAAGTACATAAAGTTGAAATTATATGTAAAAGTTTCATAATTTTGTTTTAAATTAAACCTATTACTTTGTGGAGTTAAAGGCTTAAATAATGATAGGAGAATTGAATGCTTTGTATAGCTTTTACACAAGGGTTTCCTCCCGGACCTTTCATTTTCCTATACCACGCTCCCGTGTTTTTGGGGGAAGGCGTCGCGGGGATCCAGGCTGTCCCCCTACCCCCATAAGGGGGTTGTGGACGGGAGGAGCAATTGGGTCAGAATCTTTTTCGAGACTGAACCCGCCTCTACCCGGACTTTCCCGATGGTCAGAGTCTTTTAAGATCTTGCTCAAGACCAACAGGAGAATTGAATGCTTTGTATAGCTTTCATTGATATCTGGTGAGTAGGTTTCTTTCAAATTCTCCGAGCCTTGAAGAAGGGTCAGGTTCATGCAGTGGTAACATCGGAAGAAGGATGAAGTAGAGAGGACATGAAAGGAGGAGCGGACAATTCTAGTAAAATTGAATTCCAAGTGACAATTAAAAAATCTCAAGTTGGAGTCACTGATAAACAAGAAAAATAGGTAGTGATCAATTGTGGAGGATCATCTTGATTGTTGTAAATTACGACATGTATTTTCATTATACAAGTGTATTTTCATGGAATTTTTCTGTAAAAGATTGATGTTTGGATGGCCGTTTGGCTTATCTAATCGATAATACAGATAGATCAATTTATTTGAATTATTGTGCGTAAGCATAGAAGAAAATAGGGAGAATTACCAAAAAAGTCCTAAACCTATTGCAATTGTGCCAATTCAGTCATAAACTTTATTTTTTTTGGCCAATTTAGTCCTAAACCTTTTACTTTTGTTCCAGTTCAGTCCTTTCGGCCAAAATTAGCCGGTTGGCGCAGACGTCGCAGCCGGCCGGTGCCGGCGAGCTTTTTTTAGTAATATTTGATTTTTAAAATTTTTTATTGATTTTTTATTAATTTTTTTCATTTTTCCTTTTTTTTTCCTCCTCCGGCGAACTAAGGCGATCTGGCGGGCGAGGGCTTCCCTCACCCGCCGTCGGCCGGGCGCGAGCACGCCTCGCGGTTGCCGGGCGAGGCGAGCTCACGCCCGGCGATGGCGAGGCCCCCTCGCCGGATGCGGGCGAGGGCTCGACTCGCGGTCATCGGGGCGGCGAGCCCTCGCCGGATCCGGCGAGGGGGCTCGCCGTCGCGTCTGCGAGGCCTCGCCCCGCCGGATCCGCCGGAGCCCAAGGAAGGAGGGAGGAAGAAAAAAAAAAAAAAGAAAAAATTAATAAAAAAATTTTAAAAATCAAATATTATTAAAAAAAAGCTCGCCGGCACCGGCCGGCTCCCACGTCCGGCGCCGGCCGGCTAATTTTGGCCGGAAGGACTGAATTGGAACAAAAGTAAAAAGGTTTAGGACTAAATTAAAAAAAAAAAGTTTATGACTGAATTAGACAATCTGCACAGTTTAGACTTTTTTAATTCTCCGAAGAAAATATCATATGAGAATAAGGGAAAGAAAAAAACAAATACAATCAAGTTCTTACTTTGGTGGGACACATGTCGACTTCTTGAGCTTAATGGGAAAAGACTGGATGATGATGAGCTTTTCCGTTGACGGAATGTACATGAAATTGGAGTGGATTGGATTCACTTAGAACGATTGTTCACCCCTCAAAAATGAAAACGACAAGTTGCACTAGCCAGCAAGCTCAACCGCCCCTAGTTTATGATGTAATTGATCGAACGTGTAAAAGGACTGAGAAAGTCGATTGCCTTTATTAGCCTATAGATGGAAAACTTGGCAACTAAGTTTGGGGCCATGATGCGATAGGTGATAATGGTGGAAAATTGTCCAAACAAGTCTAAATTTATTATGCAAATATCAATTCAATTCCAAAATTTTCAATTTTATTAATTTTATCCTCAACTTTAAGATGAAATTTCAAAGTAACCTTTAAAATAGATTTTCGCCAAAGCTTGTTGATGTGGCAATGTGCCATGTAGGACGATCAACAACTGCTAAACCACCACATTAATTTTTTCTCGTAAAAATTTACCAAAATGACTTCATAGGAATATTGCTTAAAGTTCAGGGCTACATTAACAAGATTGAAAGTTTAAACTGAATTGGTAATAGTACACGATATTTAGGATTGATTGGATAATTATTCTGAGATATTGGCATAAAGGTAGACTGAATTACAAGTTATAGTTTTCATGTCCCTAGCTAAAAATGGAGATAGGTTTCTACAACCAACCTATTGATTGGTGGGCCGTACATACGAATACCATCCAGTTTCAATTTTAGTAAAAGTTTACATTTGGATGATGTTTATAATTTAGAGCTCGCCAATCAAAGACATGTTGTCCACAACTTTTAGTTATGTTCATCGCCCCATGCCGCCATCTCTAGCCAAAAGCCAACACTACCCCTTAGCTTTCGTCGTGCCCACCACCTACCTCTCTCTCTCTCTCTCTCTCTCTCTCTCTCATTTGCAAAGCTTGCCGTCGGTAGTGGTCATCGAGCACGCACGACGGCTGAGGTCAGTATGGCTGAAGGCTAGTACAGCAACGCTGTGGCAACGAAGGTGGTGGAAGGACTACGGTCGGCGGTCGTGGGGCATTGATACATAGAAAATGATGTGAGATTTTTTTCAATCTAGTGATTGTTAGGCACGTGGTGCACAACCAATCCTTCAACGGATGAAATAAGATGAGCTCGGGGGTGGTTGGTTCTCTTAATCAACATTACTTAGAACTCGATATGATACCCAAGGATCTACCATCCTTTTTATTATTATTATTATTATTATTATTAGTGATAAACCTCGTAAGGACAAAGCTCATAGAACTTAGTAAGACTAAGCTCCCGGACTTGAGGGATAGAGGTGCTGTGTATATAGAAACGTAAGGAACATCAAGTATCTCTGCATAATTCCAGATGGAATAGGACATATGCGAAATGCTCGACCCTTCACTTTGCTCTCGCCCTTTTGCATTGCAGTCGAACATCAATTACATCATAGTTTCATTCTTGTTGCTATAAACCACTGGTAAGTACTGACTTTGTCAAAAGATGGACAAAAAGCTAGGAAATCTATTTCCTCACGCATTCATTTGTTTAAATAAAGGAAGCATTATCTTATTGCCTTGCTAGTACGAAAAGGTTTTATTTTTTGGTCGACCGTAATACATTAAGGGTGTGAATGGTAATGTTTCTGTTCTTTTTTTTGTTAAGAGAACGAAAAAAAAAAAGTGTTTTTGTTCGGAGAACGGTTTTTGAACAAAAGAAACGCGTTTGGTAACGTTTGTTCTGGGAATAAAAAATGAGTAGAAACACGTTTGGTAAATTTTATTATTTTTTTGTTTCTTTTAATTTTTTAATTTTTTAATTTTATTTTCCATTTTTCCTTTCTTTTTTTATTTCTTTCTTCTTTCGGCCGGTCGCCGACCTCCGGCAACTAGCCGACGGGGCCGGCAGCCTCGCCCAGCCACGACGAGGCTCGCCGGCCCCCGGTGAGGCCGAGCCTTGCCGTGGTTGGGTGTGGCTCAGCCAAGGCGAGGCTCAGCGTCACCGGCGCGGGTGAGGCTGAGCCTCGCCGCCCTGCCATCAAAGCCGAGCACCTGCGCTCCGAAGCCCACAGCTCGACGCCGTCCCGATCCCAAAGCCTCTAGTGCCACGCCACCATCGCACCGTCCTCCGAAGCCCCTCGCCGGAACCCTAGCCGAAGATTTCCCCTCGAGCGAGGCCGAGCCTCGCCGGGGGCCGGTGATGCTCGGCCTCGCCGGATCTGGGCGAGGCCGAGCTCGCCCAGCCAAGGCGAGGCTCTGGCGAGGTCGCCGACCCTCGACGACGTCGCCGGCCCTCGACGATCAGTCGCTGGCCATGGCCGAGGCCGGCGACCGGCGAAAGAAAAAAGAAGAAAAGAAGAAGAGAAGAACAAGAGAGAGAAGAGAAACGTTTCTTCATTTTTGTTTCTGGAACAAGAAACAACAATTTGTTGTTTCTTTTTTTTGTTCTTATTTTGTTCCAGGAACAAAAAAACAAAAAAAGAACATAAACGCAACCAAATGCGTTTCTGTTCTTTTTTTGTTTCCGGGAACAAAATATGTACAGAAGTGTTCCAGAAACGTTTCAAAGAAACATTTCCATGTATGCCCTAATATTCCTTCGTTTGCAGTTTCTGCATGATTTCCGATTTTACTATTATATCTCCGAAGAAATGATCTGTCAATCACTACAGTTGAAGCTTCGAGCATTATCGCTGTGGGACATGTGATTGTTGCCTATTCGAAATTGTTTAAGTAAAAATTAAAGGACGTGGCAGTGGCATGAAAGACAGTCGAAGTTTTGAAGTTTTATATGCAGGTTAAGAAAACCTGAAATAATAAATAAAGGGCCAAGAACTAAAAAGTCTTCGATTTTCCTCCCCATCGTCGAAGATTTTCTTACATCACATCTCCACTGATTGCAACATCTCAACATTTGAGTTTTTTTTTTCTTTTGGGTACCACCTTGTTGGAGATACGACTCACTTCATCAAGTGTTTGATTTTTTTTCTTTGGGCATTGGCCTTGCTTTTACCAGGCACACTGCTTTTTCATGCTCCATTTTTTGCACTCATTTTTTCTTGTTGGACTTGCACAGCATTTACATTTTATCAGCATTGTAAACCATGCTACTTGAGTGGTTTGATTTTTCTTTCCTTGCCCCAGTGTGGGGGGTGATCACCAATTGGGTTTAATATGAAATGAATTCATAGGCTCAATGAGGCTATGCAATAGATAAAGTGTATAGGATAGAAAAAGAACTGTTTTTCGTCGTCCTAAGGCACTTTAAATTACCGTACAAGTCACACTGTAAAAGCAATACTCGAAGATTGATGCAAGTACGAGTAAGAAAATTCCTATCATTCATTTCAAATCTTGTCCCAGTATGAGATGATTCTTGACAGGAATAATTTAAAAAGCTCTTCATGTGTGTGGGTTCAAAGGGCTAAACAATGGATTTATCTGTAGTGTTTCAGGTAGTAGAAGAAGTCGTCTCTCATCATCTCGGTTGACGTACCATTTGCGAGATCACTCGGTTGACGTACCATTTGCGAGATCACCCTTTTTCTCATAGGCATGGAATTTTTCCACACAACTCACTGGGGGTCAGTTTATGGAATAGGGTTTGCCTTTCATCATTCCAAAGTATTCCATTTGGCACATTCAATTTATCTCACACAATTCATCAAGGAGGAAAATGTAAGATTTGCAACAAGTTCAGACAATTAAATTTGCAACTCAATGAGGCAATTTATTCATCATAAAATGTTTGCAATTCAAAACATGACATGACAAATTCCATCATGGGTAATACCTCTTGACAGCATCAAAATTAATTGGAGTAGAAAACTCATGACTACCCATTTATGCTAGGACGGCACCTCCGGAAAGTATATTTCTTACCACATATAGGTTGTAATTTGGAGCAAACTTAGCCCCAGGATCTTCCACCGAAGAATGATGGTTCTCTTTTACTTGCCCCAAATCTTTTTTTCATTGCAAGTGCGCTATAAACAAGTTGATCACAAGTCAAGTATATGATCATTGAATTATGCTCTGAGACAAGAAGCAAATGAGTCAGACAAACAAACAAGTTTAATCTGCTACAAGTTTTGAGAAAATGTTTTTTTTTCTTTTTCTAAAGAGTGAAATGCTTTTGTTTTCGAAAAAGTTTTTGGGAGGAAACATGAGAAAGTCCAGCTCTCAGGATTTCTCCGTGGATGATATTTTTTTCATGGTTGAATATTGTCATTGGACTGGTTTGGAGTACCCCGTCATGTCCTCAAAATTTGAAATAAAATTGTAATTTCATTGAATAGAATCAAATGAATTACATTATTGGAATGGAAATTGTGATTTCTAACCCCTAAGAAGAGGAAACATCAAAAACAATTCCTAAAAAAGCAATAAGAATTCCCACACAGGGGAAGGTGCAACCGAGCAAGCCCTTAATTAAACAAGGAAAGTGAACTACTTAAGACCATGAATCATGTATGCTTGAGTTCTTCACCCTCCTTGATCGTGTGATGAGAACCCTTTAGGTCAGAGATTCTTCCTTCTAGATATGTCACTAATCTCTTCATGGTGGCATCAAATTCAACTACCTCAGGAAAATGTGACGATTCAAAAGTTCTCTTGGTTCTCTTCTTCGAGTCGCAGATTCTCACTAAAGATAGAGTACCTATGTCATCATAGCCCTTTTGCTTAGTGAGAAAAGCTATAGTAGCAGATAATTCATCGACTTGACTTTGGAGGTGTGCAATTCGCTTATTTATATTGTCGATGATATGGTCTAGCACCTCGTTTTGATCCGCCATTTTAGATCTCGACCGTGTACGGATGGGTGAGCGAGATCGCTTCATAATCACCTAAAAAATAAATGGGAACATGTAAGCATGCAGTGTAAATAGAGAGCTAGTCCATGACAACAATTTATTTTTAGTCAAGAAAAGTCCACATATGAAGAGGATTTCCTAAAAATGAACTAGGAAAAAAAAGATATGGGATGCTCCAGTATGGACGAAATTTCCTAAATATGAACTAGGAAGAGCCAAAACATATATTGAAAACAAATTTCTATTTTTTATTTTTCAAATGATTAATTGCATGGCAATTTCCTCATTTCATTCCTAATTGACAAATGAATTAAATCAATGATTAACCTAAATTGTCATGGACGGACAAAACTGCAATAAAGTAAGTAAATTGCAAAGTGAAACTTCAGACAACTTACTTTCACCGAAATGGATGACAATCACATAGGCATGCGCATGAAATGTGGCTCGATTTCTAATCTATAAGACTTATCAAAGTGAAGCCACAAGGATGATCAGACTAGCCACGGGCTTGTGGACTATGTCGAGTTCTCATGAATCCGGCTTGGTCAAAGAGCCGACCCGGGTCGCGGGCATGCGGACCGAGGTGGATACTCTTGACACCATGAAAGAAACTTCGGGATTGAGATGAGCGACTCATACCGCGAGCATACGGTCGGAGTGGTATCCATCTCAATACCATCCTAAATAATTCTATGCGGCCCAGGTCTAGCGGCAGGTTATGTGTGCAAAGTGTAGTGATAAATGCAAAGCATGCACAATAGTTTATATCAAGCAACACTTCATATGTGAAAATAAACCATACATTCCTACACCTCCCTGCAAAACAAAGGTTAGCAAACACATCCCCTTATACCTCCCATCCTATAGAAACATCTAACACCTTAAATGTTAGGGACGTACCTGAAATCTTCGCTGCCAAACAAAAACATTTTTCAAAAGAAAAGAAAAATTGGCCTAAGTCCACTAAGAGTTTTAACTCAGATCTCCAGTTGAGTCGCCAAGCTGTCGCGACCAGTTTTTCGAGTGTGAACCACCTAGGGTTTGGCTAATGGATTGTTAAGTCTAAACTTAACTCGGGCTCTCCCAAGCCCATACCAATTCGCTACTTAGGTTAGTCACCACTAATCTATTTTTTGTGGGTCAATTAGAAACCCAAGTAAAATAATGGGAGATTCACTTTACTCCTACGAACCAGAGACTAGGGGTACGGGGACTTGGTTATGTTAGATTTCTCTAATGCCCTTTCGGTACATTTCTTTTTATTTTGAAAAATGTTTGGCAAGCAATTTGGATTGATTTTAAATATATTTCTCTAATATGTGAGGTGTTCATGCAAGTGCGCAAACCACTAATTTAACACCCAAGAAAACAATTAAATGATTACCTCAAAACAACAAAAGCATCTGTAGTGTTAAATTAAAATCCACATCAACAATCCTAGATGTGGTTTCTAATTAACACGCAATTTCTTTTTTTTTTTGTTTTCACTTATTAAACGAGACTATAATCCATATGCAATGCAATGCTTTTAATCTAATATAAAATGATATGGCATGGCAACATGTCATAAACATATAAATAAAAATTTTATGATCTCTTAATGAACATGCAATTGTTAAATATGCAATTTAAATTAACCAAAATGACTTAATTCTAATGACGTGCAATGCAATGGCGTACAAAATTATTTTAACTAAAATGACAAGCAACATTGCAATTTAATATGCGAGCTATATGTCATGCGACATTTATTAAATGACTTAATCTAATGATGGACAATTTCTAATTAGAAATGAACCTAACAATAATCACTAAAATGACATGCATTTCATAAACCTAATTCTATATGACATGCAAATGACATTTTTTATTTTAAAAATGCAATATATCCTAGAAATTGCAACTAATTTATCCTAAGATAAATTTTAAGAAATTTGAAATGATCTAGCTAGATTAAGATTCTATCTAATTTAAACTAGGGATTAAGTCATATTAAATCCTAATTTAAACTAAGAAATTATCTAAATCTAAAATGTAATTTATCTAAAAAATATTGTCTAAATTTAAAATGAAACATGCAATTCTAATATAATATGCACAATGATTTTTTTTGTGTTTTTCTTTAAGAAATTCGAAATTAAAACTAACACATAATTAAACATGCAATTCAAATAAAAAACTAACAACCTAAATGATTGCGTTTTCTTTGTTTGGATTTTTTATTTAAAAATTCATAATAAGATTGCAATCCTAAATATGCAAGATGACAACAAACCTTATCCTAATTGAGATTTTTTTTTTTTTACGAAAATAAGATTTGAATCAACCAACTGCGATAAGAAATCAAACAAAAGATAAGATTGATATTCAAATATTGATTTAACCATATCTCGCAGCGTAAAGCGAGTTACCAATTTTAAATTAAATTGCGAATCGAATCTCGAAACTTTGAGATTGGATTGTCGATTTTTAAAGGGATGCGAGTCGAATTTGATTTCGAAAATTCGACTATCAATCCCTAGAATAAAATAAAAAGGAAAGAAAAAAAGTAAGTAAATAAATAAATAAAAACTACCTAATTTCCCTTTTCCCTTTTCTCTTTTTTTTTTGTTTTTTCTTCTTTCCTTCCACGTTTGGCAGCTTCGTGGAGGTCCACCGGGAGTTAATCGTCGGAGCTCCGGCGATGAGGACCAGCAGCGAGCGGATCGGCGGCGGCAGAAGCTCCGGGCAGCAGGGCACAGGGATTCGACGGTAGCGTCGAATCGCGAGGTTGAAGCCGAGGTTGGGCGAGGGGGCTCGTGGGCTTCTGAGCCAACGCGCAGGGACGGAGGCGATTCGGCAGCAGGGCTGGGTGTCGGTGCGGCGTCCGACGAGCAGGAACGTCGGGTCTCGGCGCGGCGGAAGAGAGGCGCAACAGTGCGGTGGTGGATTGCGCGGTGATGCGGAGGCTTGGCAGCTGCAGGGGCGTCGGAGATGGAGGCGCTGCAGGCACGACGGGCTCTCGGAGCAGCCACACGGGTGCGGTGAACGGCGGTAGTCGCGTGGTGAGGCGGAGGAGCTCCGGGTAGTCGCGGATGGAGCAGCAACGCGGGGGCAGCAAACTTGGAGAGACGATGAACAGTAGGGTCAAATCACCCCCCTTTTTCTGCTTTTCCGCTTCTCCTCTGTCTCTTCCTGTCACTCTCCTTTTTACTTCTCACTTTTCACTTTTTGCTTTTTTTTTCTCTTCTTGATCAAAAAAAAAAAAAACCTAGCGAAAAGCCCCTTCTCTCTCTTTCTTTTTTCTGAATATTTTTTTGTCTCCAAAGAAGCTCTCCCTAGATCTTCGTACACTGTTGCTTTTATGGGGATAGGAGATAAGCTTCCAATTTCCCCTTCAAATTTACATCCGTGATAAATTTTCACCAACCGATCACTATTGATAAGAATTCAAGATTATTATAAATATTTTCTCGAAATCCAAATCTCGCAAAGATAAATCGCAATATGGCAATATTTTCCCACACATGTGCTATATCCAAAATATTCATATCCCGAAAAAATTTCAAATTTTTTATTTTTCACAAAATAAATAAAAAAATGGGCTTGAGCCAACTAGCTCACTTCATGAGCTTAGTCCAACTAATTTGAACCCATTTCTAACTGGTCCAATAAAAATGCAAAAGATGCAAATAACAAAATAAATGCAATCTAAATAAAATTAACCCCTAATTTCCTATGCAATAAATAAATTAATTAAATCGTCAAAATTTAGGTGTTAACACCCTAAATCAATAGTAACATAAAAAGCAGGATGAAATAAGAATGACCTGAAGGTAGGAGTGAGCGATTCTAGTAGATTCTAGTAGACGCGAATGCTAAGTGGCAGGCGAAAAATATCGAGTTGGAATCACTAGAAATCAAGAGAAATAAACAGTGATCAATTGTGAAGAATCATCTCCATTGTCATAAATTATTGAGTATATGTGTGCATTTTCTTTTTCTTATGGCTGGAGGGAGTATTGGGTTTGCCTAACTAAAAATATAGATGACTAGTGTGCGGTGTCTGTATATCCCATTTATTAAATTCAAGTTCTCACTTTGGTGCGACACGCGTCAACTTCTTGTACTAGTGGAAAAAAGATATACGGCCTGTTTCGCTTTCGACACTTGCCACACTTAGGTCGGGAAATTTTAAAAGAAAAGGACTGATCTTTAGGAAATTTGAGTGGATTGGATTCACTTAAACGACTGTTCCCCCTTTAAATATAAAACGACAAGTTGCACTAGCCACCAGGCTCAACCACCCCAATTTATGATGAAATTGATGAAAGGTGCACAAGTACTGAGAAAGTCGATTGCCCTTATTTAGTACACTCATGGAAAATCTTGGCAACCAAGTCTAGGGCCATATATATAACAGGAGATATTGATATAAAAGAAAAATTATATTACGGATCATACTTTTCGCCACCCCTACCTCGAAATGGAGGAAGTTTTCCACGACCAACCCACTGGGTTATAATTATGGACATTATTTGCTTTCAATTTTAGTTAAAGTTGTATTTGGATGATGTCTATAATTTAAGAACCTATCAAGAGAGACACGAATGATATCCACATCTTTTACCTTAGCTTGTCAACCCATGTCGCCATCTTTAGCTCAGCCAGCCCTAACGCTAAGTTTCGTCATGCCTATCACCTCTCTCCCTCCCTCGTACACGCTTGGATTGAGCCTCGCATTTTGTGGATTGTCGCTAGCTTGTTGATGACCGACGAGCTTGTTGCGAAGATGAGACGGTGATAGAGAGAAGCTTGTCACTAGGTTGTTAGCAGTGGTAGAGAAGAGAGAGAGAGAGGCTTGATGTCATGAGGGGCCATCGAGCACAACGTTTGATGTTGGTAAGACTTGGAACTTGATCCAATAACCAAGTATCTACATACTTTATTATTGACAAATTTCTAGGCAAAAATTCCATAGACATTGGAGAGAGCAAACTCACAAATTCGAGGGATTGAGGTGATGTGCTTATAGAGATCCAAGGCATGTCGAGTATGTACATGTCATTTTTAAATGAAATAGGACATTTTTACAAGCAACAATCTGATGTTTGCCAAGATCTACCATCAACGACTGCACCATTAATCACTGCAATTAGCCACCATTGCCATTTCTACTTGTTTGGTTCAAAGATTTGGAATCTTTCATTTGGGCTCTAAAGTCATGGCTAAAATCTGTTTGTTTGGTTCGTTTTTTTGCGCAACTTTGGCTATATGCAATTGCATTTTCAAGTGGCCCTAACGGCCTTTAGCCCAATGCAACTCTTGAGGTCTTTTGGCAAGTTGCATCTTTGGAATGCAACTTCCAAAGATATTCATCTCTCCCAAAGGTGGAGAAAGCCCAATCGCTTGAATAAAAATAAAAATAAAAATAAATATATTTTTATTTTTATATAAATAAATAAACATATCTATTTTTTTTTTTATTTTTTATGTTTATATAAATATATTTTATATAAATATAAACATATCTATATATATATATATATATATTATGTTTAATAAATATATTTTATATTTATATAAACATATTTTTTATTCAGGCGGTTCGGCCGCCAAATTCGGCGGTCCAAGTATAAATATATAAACATATCTATTTTTTTATATTTTATGTTTAATAAATATATATTTATAAAAAATAATATATATTTATATATTTTTTATATATTTTATATAGATATAAACATATCCATTTTTTATATAAATATATTTTATGTTTAATAAATAAATATATATTTATAAATATAAACATATCTATTTTTTTCTCCGATTACTTTTATATAAATATATATTTATATAAACACATCTATTTTTTATATATATTTTATGTTTATATGTTTATATTTTTTATATAAAAATATGTTTATATAAAAAATATAAACATATTTTTGCTTTTTATTTTAATAAAAGTTAATTACAAATGTAAATTTTACCAAAGCGGTATTTTGGCCAAAGTTGTTTCTCAATGCAAATTTTACCAAACGACATTTGCATTTCGGAAAACCCCATTTACCCAAAGGTGTTTGCATTTCTGCAAATGCATTCCCCAAAAGCCGAACCAAACGGGCCCTTCACTACCTACAAGGGTCATCCCCTGTAGTCTCTATCCTGTGGAGCGCCGGCAAAACTACATTCCTTATCTTAACGTGTCAATACCCGCACATCATGCACCCCTAATTGTATGTATATATTTTTCTTTTCCATAATACAAGAAATACCGACGATTTTATAGTAAATAAGGGCTTGACATTTTAAATCATTCTCACACCAGATTTTTCTTGAACGCCATTGAATGTGTGACAATTGTTCGGTATGACTTTGTCAAAAAAATGGACAAAAAGCTGTCAAATCTATTTCCTCACGCATTCATTTTTTAACATAAAGAAGGCATATGTCATTGCCATGCTGGTATGAAAAGGTTGCTTCAGTCAACTATAATCATTTTTTTTTACAATTTGGAATTTCTGCATTATTTCAAATATTACTATTATATCACTGAAGAGATGACTCGTGGCTCTGAAGTTTTATATGCAGGGCAAGAAAATCATATATTATAAAATAAAGGCCAAGAACTTAAAAAGTCCTAAGTGACATCAAAATCGTCCAAGACACCATAATGTTGACTATTATGTATGGATTTAGGAGCATGTTTGAAATTTCAAAGAATAAATGCGATCGGTCAGATGTCAATATTCGTGGCATTTTCTTAACTAGCTGGATGCACGCGCGCGGAAAAAACACTAAAAAGAAACGAGAAGGCAAAAATAGTCGGATGCCCACATGATGTGCACAATTATAATATTGTCTGTGGGCGCAAAATTATTTCTTTGTATAGTCGGTTGCCTAATTAGTTTGATGTAATTTTGGTTATCTAATCTAGACACTTCAATTCTTAGTTGAGCTGGATGAGGAGACAGAATGATTGATAACATCGAATCAATTATTCATGCTTAATAACACTGCCTTACGTTAAGGACATAAAGTTGAAATTACATGTAAAAGTTTCATAATTTTGTTTTAAATTAAACCTATTACTTTGTGGAGTTAAAGGCTTAAATAACGACAGGAGAATTGATTGCTTTGTATAGCTTTTATTGATATCTGATGAGGAGGTTCAAATTCTCCGAGCCTTGAAGAAGGGTCAGGTTCATGCGGCGGTAACACCGGAAGAAGGATGAAGTAGAGAGGACATGAAAGGAGGAGCGGACAATTTCAGTAAAATTGAATTCCAAACGACAATTGAAAAATCTCGAGTTGGAGTCACTGAAAAACAAGAAAAATAGGTAGTGATCAACTGTGGAGGATCATCTTGATTGTTGTAAATTACGACATGTATTTTCATTATACAAGTGTTTTTTCATGGAATTTTTCTGTCAAAGATTGATGTTTGAATGGCCGTTTGGCTTATCTAATTGATAATACAGATAGATCAATTTATTTGAATTATTGTGCGTAAGCATAGAAGAAAATATCATATGAGAATAAGGGAAAGAAAAAAAACAAATACAATCAAGTTCTTACTTTGGTGTGACACATGTCGACTTCTTGAGCTTAATGGGAAAAGACTGGATGATGATGAGCTTTTCCGTTGACGGAATGTACATGAAATTCGAGTGGATTGGATTCACTTAGAACGATTGTTCCCCCCTCAAAAATGAAAACGACAAGTTGCACTAGCCACCAAGCTCAACCGCCCTAGTTTATGATGTAATTGATCGAACGTGTAAAAGGACTGAGAAAGTCGATTGCCTTTATTAGCCTATAGATGGAAAACTTGGCAACTAAGTTTGGGGCCATGATGTGATAGGTGATAATGGTGGAAAATTGTCCAAACAAAAATTGTCCAAGCAAGTCTAAATTTATTATATAAATGTTAATTCAATTCTAAATTTTTCAATTTTATCAATTTTATCCTCAACTTTAAGGCAAAATTTCAAAGTAATCTTTCAAATAGATTTTGGCCAAAGCTTATTGATGTGGCAATGTGCCGTGTCGGACGACCAACAATTGCTAAACCACCACATTAAGTTTTCCTATAAAAATTTACCAAAATAATTTTATAGGCATACTGCTTAAAGTTTAGGACTATATTAACAAGATCGAAAAGTTTAAACTGAATTGGTACTAGTATGCGATATTTAGGATTGATTGGATATTTATTATGAGACATTGGCATAAGGGTAGAATGAATTACAAGTTATATTTTTCATGTCCCTAGCTAAAAATAGAGATAGGTTTCTACAACCAACCTATTGATCGGTGGGCCGTACAGACGAACACCATCCACTTTCAATTTTAAAATATATATAAAAAATGTTAATATCTGCAATCTCTGCATGATATAAAATGTTAATATTATATATCCTTGAGGAGATTATCAGACTCGTAGTTTTGAAGCTAAATATGCTTGCAGGTCAAGAAAACCCTAATTGATAAATTAAAAGAACTTAAAATGTTTGTAAAGTGACATTTAGATCGGTTTTGTGCTTGGACACCAAGAAAGTGACTATTAAGAATGTATTTAAGGCAAAATTTTGAAATTTTTCAAAGGATCAATGCATTTGATAAAATATTAATACCCTTGACATTTCATAACTAGATGAATGCGCAAAACCGGAAAACACTAAAAAGAAACAAAAAGGAGCAATCAAACGGATGTCCACACAATTTGTGCAATTATAATGTGTGCAAAATTATTTCTACATATGGTCAGTTGCCTAATTAGAATTGATGTGTTTTTGGTTATATAATCTAGACATTTTGATTCTTAGTTGAGCCTGGGGGGAGGCCGGCCCTATAAAGTTAAAAAATAATATGTATAAGTTCCTTAATTCGGTGTTAAATTAACCCATTTACTTTGTCAAGTTGAAAACTCAAGTTTCGACACGAGAATTCAATACTATATGTGGCTTTTCACCATTATCTATTGAGTTTTTCTCCCAAGGTCATTAAACCTTGAGGAAGTATTAGTGTCGCGCAGCAGTAACGCTAAAAGCAGGATGAAGAAGATAGGACATGCCAGGAGGAATGAACGATCCTGGTAAACTCGAATGTCAGGTCGCAGGAGAAGAAAATCAAGTTGCTTTGAGTGGCTGAAAATCGAGTTGCTTTGAGTGGCTGAAAATCAAGAGAGGCAGCAGTAATCTCCGCGGAGAGTTCCCATTCGTTTGACTGCCAGAATTCTAAGTCTTCAAATACCGAACTTGAGGAGCCCATATGTAATGAAAACTCGAACCTGAGCAGGTTCTTAAACTGCTCATGGATGTAAAGGCGGGAGAACCGCCCTAGGGTGGGAGATCCCGTACTTGCCTCCTCATCCTCTCAGTCTGTTGGTAAAATATAGACCGAAAATTTGGGGGTCTATAGGCAATGGAGGGGGTAACTAATCCCAGAAACACTGCGTCAAGGGCAACTCTGGCTATGACTAGACTGGCATGGGGTAACCAATCCCTGTCTCACGCCCGGCGTGATATGGGGTAGTAATCTCCGCGGAGAGTTCCCATTCGTTTGACTGCCGGAATTCCAAGTCTTCAAATACCGAACCTGAGGAGCCCATATGTAATGAAAACTAACGTCCAGAAGTCCAAAAGTTTCTCCAAAATGAGGTGAAATGATGGGTTTTTGCAGCGAGAGGATAAGAAAATTGGTTTACAAAATCATGCAAATCTTGATATGGGAAATCTATGGTATATAGGCTACCCACGTACTAGAAGCTACTTTAAATTCGGAGGACAGAAGCCAGCGCCAAAGCTACCTGAAAGGGTTAGGGAATAGGGTGAGTCATCCTCAATGAAGAATCTTGCTCTAAGCCCATCAAGCCAAAACTCTCTAGTTCAGGATCTTATTATCCACCCAAATCATCATTTGCATTGAGCAATGCTCACGAAGTAAACATGCAACAAATCGCTGATGATGGCATTTGTTAGTAAAGCCCAGGGAATTGTGCCTTTGAGGTGGAAGGTGCTAAAGCAACTCAAATTGAACTCATTCACTAGCATGGTTTGGGAGCTAATTGAACCCAGAGTTATAAGAGTCTGATGAGGACAAATTTTAGGAAAATTAAGACTATTTTTGTTAAGTTACTTTGCAGAATAAACGTACCCCACTATAAGCGAATCTTATTGAAAGTTCAATCAAGAATCTTTCCCCTCATTTTCTAAACGAATCTTACAAGTAATGATAAAACATAATATTATTCTTCAAAGAGTAGGTAAAAATTACTTAGGTGAAGAAAAAGAATGTGGCAATGGTAGTACATAATTCTACCTTATTGACCCTAGAGTCGTAGTTTTGAAGTTTTGTATGCAGGTCAAGAAAACCCTAAATGATAAAATAAAAGGTGAAGAAAGTTTGTACCCACTCAAAACTTTGTTAAATCTAAAGTAGAGTTATAGGAGTCCGATGAGGACTAATTTTAGGAAAATTAAGACTATTTGTGTGAAGTTACTTTGCAGAATAAACGTACCCCACTATAAGCGGATCTTATGGAAAGTTCAATAAAGAATCTTTCCCCTCATTTTCTAAATGAATTATACAAGTAACTGATAAACATGATATTATTCTTCAAAGAGTAGGTGAAAATTACTAAGGTGAAGAAAAAGAATGTGGCAATGCCAGTACATGATTCTATATTATCGACCCTAGAGTCGTAGTTTTGAAGTTTTGTATGCAGGTCAAGAAAACCCTAAATGATAAAATAAAGGGTGAAGAAAGTTCGTAAAGTGACATTCAAATCGTTCTCATATTGGGCATGGACACCACGAAATTGACTATTATGAATGGAATTAAGACCATGTTTGGAAATTTTTCAAGGATATATGCATTCGGTCAAATGTCAATGTTCACGACGTTTCATGATTAGGTGGATGCCCGCAAGCAAGCAGGAAAAAGAATGAAGGAAACGAAAAGGAAAAACTAGATGGATGCCCTCGGGATGTGCGCAATTTATCATATTGTTTGTGCGCCAAAATTATTTATATGTATAGTAGGTTGCCTAATTAGTTTTGATGTGGTTTTGGTTATCTAAGATAGACACGTTGATTATTAGTTGAGAGGCAGGAAGAATGATAACATTGTGTCAAGTATTCATGCTTACTGACATCGCCATACATTAAGTAGTGGGGCCAATCGATCAAATTATAAAGTTGACATTAGTAAAACATTTTCCAACATTTTGAATCGCTTAGGAAAATGAGTTAACGGAAAATATTTTCCTAAGCAACAAAAAAACCTGTACTTAAATTCAAGAAAATGATTTTCTCTTTAAAAGATCAAAAACTTTAGCTTTCCCAAGCACCTAACGCTCATTTTTGGATCCTTGCCACCAAAGCTTGTGTCCAATGATGCCTTCCCCTCATCCTAGCAACTAGGGGTCCCAAACACGACCTTGATGGACTTGAACTCGATCACTAAGGATCCTAGCTTGGTCGTTGAGGACTCGGGCATGGGCATTGGCATCCCTAGGCCGTCCTTGATTGACCAAGATTGAAGTGTTAGGAACCAAGCCCAAGCACTAGGGACCTGGGTCACTGAGGTCCTGTACTCCTCCTTTGTGGACTTGGCCCATTTGCCAAGGATCCAAGCACTGGGACCTCAAGGCCCAGCCTCTATGAAACCATTTCAAGGTGTCAAGAAGTCTTGCACATGTATTGGGTTCTCGACTTGGGTTTCTATGGAGGTGGGATTGGTGCTTACTCTGTTGCTCAAGACTCTACTGGCCTTACCTAGGTCCTTGGGACCATGGTTAGAGTTCATCAAGGTTGGACCCGAGATACTGGTGTCCATGTCCTATTCCTCGGTTGTTTGTGCACAAGTTATTAGCGCCTGAATAGTATATGTGTATTTAGAAAAATCAAATCAGATTTTTCTTTCCAAACGATGGATTTAGATTTTAGCTAAATATTGAAAAATATTATCATTTTCTTCAAAAAAATATTTTATGGAAAACATTTTCCAAAAATGTAAATTTTTCATGAAACAAACAAAATCTATATTTACAAGTTTCTCAATTTTGTGTTAAATTGACCCAATTACTTTGTCGAGTTTAGAGTCGCTTGAAAATCAAGCGATGTAGATAGTGAACAGAAGTGGAGAGGCCCCATTGGTTTCATCGGGCCATGGAATCATCATCCCTTTCCAAGGCTAGAGGGCCATTTGGGCCCATTAAAAATAGAATAGACCGTAAGATAATTTTAGTTAATTAGCGATATTATTAGATGTCTATAGCAAATTATTAATCATTAACGGAAAATATATGTTAAATAGTGATGCGACAACTAGAATCAATGTATGTTACAAATTTTGTCACGCCAACACCCTTAAGCAATATTTTAGGAATTATAACTTTGTTGCAATAATTTGTTTTAGCTACAATGGTAAATTTAGAGTGATATTTTTACTATGTTCATAAATTTTAATGGTGCAATTTTTTATTAGAACACCGGTGTACGTAAATTAAATTGATTGTAACTCTCGATCCATTCTCATATTATTTTGCTCACCACCAAATGAAAGAAAATCTCATTTTATTATGCTCGCTCAACTAACCACTAAGAAAACGAAATCTTCATTCCTTTTCATTTTTCATTCAATCTCTTCATTCATTCTATTCCGTCAAACCAAATCGAGTCTAAAGTGCTTTGGGAGAAAACAATAACTAAAGTAAATAACGATCGGTTTCTGAAGCTAAAATTCAATGAATCAATAATGAAACGTTAAAGACGGCATATTTGTTTAAAACGTCTAGGGTGCATTTGTTTTTACAAAGAATCAATCATCAGACAAATATTTTCTTAAAAATGATCATTTACTATGTTTATAAAAATTTTAATTATCAATAATAATTTATGTCTACCCACCCCGCCATGGACGAGTTGGCTTAGGCCTTTCCCCCTCTAATTGCGGTAGGGGGGTTTGAACCTCAGCATGCGCATTATGCGACTCACCCGCGGCCGGGTCAGGTGGGTGTTTCGGTTAAATCAGTTCTGGCAGTTAGATCTTGCATTTGTCGATGATTAAAAGTTCATTAAAAAAAAATAAAAAAAAAATAATTTATTTCTAAACGATTTTATCGTGAGCAAAAAAAGTTTGGTCACTCAACTTTTGTCAACAACGAAATTGATTATTTTCTTAAGAAAACATTTTAAATTGTTAGTTTTTTTCGTGAAATTAGTGTGTTTATTTAAATATTTTTTATTTAAATAATTTACTTCTCGAAGAAAAGGTGGAAGTGGGAAAGGAAAGGGAGAAGAATTTTGAACGTGCTTCGAGGGGCGCCCTTCTTCCGGTTTTCCCTCTCCAGTCCACATCGTCTTCTTCTTCTTCGATCTTCCCTCTTCTCCGGCGCGAAGGGAGAACGAGATGGGGGATTCCTCTCGGAGCATCGACCTGGAGAAGCTCGTCTCCTACAGCGACGACCTCGCCCAGGTCCTCAGGGACGACAAGGACGCCGCCGCCCTCGCCCAGTGCCTCCGCCACTCCGACGCCCTCCGCTCCTCCTGCGACGCCGATCTCGCCGGACTCGGTCCTCGCTCCTGGGTCGGTAATCTTTTCCCCTTTTCGCGGCTGCCCTTTTGCTTACGCGTCGCGATTCGGTGGTGGGTTGGTGGGTTCGGGTCGGAGATGCCGCGAGTCTGCGTTTGATGGGTGCGACCGTTTCTTGTCGATGGCTTGATTTGGGCTGAAAAGGATTCAATTTTGAAGTTTTTGATGAGTTCCCGGTTCTCGTCTGAATTTGATTGACATGGTGTCATTTGAACTGTGGTTGCTGTTCTCTTGTGGGTTTTCCGAGTCTCTTTCAAAAATTTCTTCTTTTATCGATAAGGATGACAGGATCGAAGTGCAGGTAGTTCAGGGGTCCGGGCCTTTTGAAATGCTATCTTGTGTGCGACTGATATATCTGGCCAAGTTTGCTTATGGGTTATTTGCTAATGAAATGAAGATGCAGGCAATTTGTTTTGGCACATCCTTTTACTCCTTGTTTATCTACATTACTTCTCTTCCCTGCTAATTCTGTAGAATCTTCTATTACTGAGGAAGAGATGCACAATTGTCTGTCTTTACTATCACAAGGTGTAATTCAGTGTGTATAGTTCTGCTACAGTTTTCATTACTCACATTCTTGGAGTCCTCCATATTAAATATGGACGTCCTAATCCTAGGATTAGCCGTCCAATTTGTGCAACCCACGAGTTAAGTTATATACATGTAAGTTCTGAGTTTGATTTTTTCTTGCATGAGTAATTGCAGACCGGACACCAAACTGATTAAAGATATTGGTACCCGTGTTAAATTAGTTAAAGGATGCTTTATCTTTTCTGGTATAAGGCTAAAGGGGTTTCTTATTTCATGAGGTCATGAGATCTGATATGGAGACTCCTCAGGAACGTAAAGCCATTTTGCAGATGTGCTTGATTGATCTGTTTATCATGATGTTAGTACAAAAATATTTGAAAGCCCTTTGTGATGGCTGCACGTCATTCAAGTAAACTGTATATTAAGAGTGTAGTTTTTACCCATTGAATCACATAGCAGATGATAAAGGAATATGCTGGCTCTAAGCCTATTTGATTCTATTCTCTTGCTTTTTCCCTACTTAATTATGCAGATCCTTCATCTTAAACAGAATTTCTTGTTTGATTCTTTCTTGCTATCTTTGATTTGGTAGCCTACTCTGTTATGTATATCAGAATATGCTTTTTTCCTCTCTTTGCTTTTTCATAGTTACAATTTCTTGAGGTAGGTTGTTCATCTAGTAGAAATTACGATTACTTCTGTGTGTGACAATTCATCTCCTATCAACCTTATAGATTGAATGGCTTTTGGGATTGGGGGTGTTTCTGAGAGTAATTGAACATTATGATTTGTGATTGTCTTTATCAGATGCAAGTATTTCACTGTGATAGCTTCATGGACTAACATTGGAGACATTTCTTGAATTGCTATACTAGTGATGACATCCATGAAACCCTCAAGTTCACATTGTGTCATTTTAATTACAAAATATTTGAATAAAAGCTATTGTGTCAAAATTAGATCTTGCCAGTTTGCTTTTGGTTATTTGGTAATGAAATGAGAACATGGTCTATTTCCTTTGGACCCCCATTTTCCCTTTTTATCTGCAGTACAGAGCTTTCCCACTAATTCCGTAGAATCGGATACTAGTCAGGAAGAAATGCAAAGT
This sequence comes from Eucalyptus dawsonii, assembly GCA_016097615.1. NCBI lineage: Eukaryota > Viridiplantae > Streptophyta > Magnoliopsida > Myrtales > Myrtaceae > Eucalyptus > Eucalyptus dawsonii. Next base: position 29,471,657 of record CM027881.1, on the reverse strand, counting down.
TACATCTATTCACAATCACAATGACTTTACAATCTAGACCAACTTATCAACAAGATGGTTTGCTTTGATCTTACACCTCTTTGATGCTCTCTGTATTCTAAATTTTGTGGCTGAGCAGAGTATGAGGAAAAGATTGATGCTTGCAAGAAGAAAACTGAAGCAGTGAGATCTGAAGTTGCTGGAGATGTGGATATTGACCAACTCCAGAAAGAACTGCAAGAGGAACTTGAGAAGGAACAACTGCTTATGGAGGATTTGAGATAAATATCTAAACAATCCTTTTTGTGATAGCGTGAATGATTCTTTTACATGTTCATTGACAAACAATTGATTTTCAATTTTGTCTTTTATGTGTACCAACACAATTGTTGCCAATGAAATTAATGAGCTAGATCTCCAAAGGATTTCCATTGAGGAGAGGAAGCCAATTTTGAAGAAACTTGAGCAAAATGGGCGGAAAGAACAGTAAGTTCATGTGCAGAAGCTTTTTAATTCTTCAAATTAATAACTCAACAGATTGGATATTTTGAATGTGCATATCTTTTCTGAATGTTGAAAAAAAAATTGCATGAAATTGAAAATAACATAACATTTAATAGTGTCTGGCATTATAAGTTTGCATCTGCATTTCCTGATATTCTTGCCATTGCGACAAAAAAAAAGCAAGGCTCTGTATGCCTCTCTAACTGTCCATAGCAGTGTCTGTTGCTAGCTAATCACTTCTGAAGAACAATTAGTTTGCATCATCTCTTTATTGGATGATTTATGTTGTCGAATAGACATACATTGGAATGGTCATCATAAACTTTTCTCCATCTATACAATTTGTGAAATTACATTTCATGTGATTAACACAAGAAGTTTAAAATGCTAGACAGCCCAATCATATTTGTGCTACTTAAGCTGATCTCTGTTAAATGACGGGATAGGATGAGGTTAGTGGCATCGGTTAAATTATGCATTTTTGTGCAATATAAAGATCTAGTTGGCAGCTTGCATGTGTTCTCCCTGTTCATGATCTAATATTTGTGCTAACGGGATAATTGTCTCCTCTGTCCTTTTGCTATAACTCTATTACCACCGAAGAGGGATGTAAGGGGCTGCAGATTCTTATACAATTGTCTATGAGAACTGTAAACTGGTCTTCAGCATTTATTCATACATATAGAAGTCTAATTAAAATTCCACTCTTATAGTAAATCTCCTATTCCTTCCCCTCCATATAATCCCAATTTATAATCCATGATATTTATCTACTGGTGCTTTTTAGAATCAAATCATCTTCTGGTGACTACTGCTTCCCCAAGATCAACAAACTAGCTGGCATTAGTTTTAAGTAGTCAAACTTGGGGGTAGGTTCTCACAGAGTAAGATTGCTTGTATGGATGTTGCAGCATGTTCTCTTATTTTAACAGCCTGCTCATTTGCTTTAGGAGTTGTGTACATCTGATTCTCCAACACTGGAGCCCAAATACTATCCTTTCAACGACCTAACCCCCTGAATGCACAAAAGAATGAAAAGCATAGTGAATAGTAGCTAAGAAGAAAATAATCTCTTTTTAAGCTGCTATTTTATCATGATTCGAAGGACACTGTCAAAGTTCTGCAATTGTTAGCCCAAATGTGTTTTAAACCCCAAAGTGTAGCTTAAGCACAAGCCAGAATGTATATGACCCACTTTTGTGGCCAATTCGTAGAGTCTATTTGATTTCTTGCTTCCTAGTATTTATGTATTATCTGATCATATCCTTGAATTCTTTGTTCTCATGCACTCTTTGGATGCGTGTGCTGTGTGCATGCTTGCTTAGGTTGATTTTTGCTTGTCTTTTTGCATTCTTTTGCAGGAATAGGCAATGAAATTTGCATAATGGGATGCTCAAAGTTATTTTGTTTTTGTATAAATTGGTCTTATAGTATGACTGTTTCAATGTATCCTTTTCCCCCTTTGTGCTCCTGCGGTCTCATGCACAATGTGCACACACAATAAGGTTCTCTCATGTTGTTTCAAAATTAATATCCTTTTGTTCTGCCTAATTTTGCAGGATGAGTCTTTCAATGTATGCTTCTGTGACAAAGATCATCCCAAACTTGGATGATAGCTCCAAAATTGCAGGGTGTATCCTTTCAATTGTTCTTTATTCATGTACTCTAATGAGGTGGCAACTGACTAGAGCTCACCATTGTCCCCAGATCAGTTGGTCCTTTGAATCTCAATAACCACAGATATTGTTGACAGGGAGAAGAGGGTGGTGGATAAGTTTGAGTTCGACTCAACAAAGATGACCACCTTTGACACGTGCACCAATATCTGGAGGATGATTAGTAACTCATAGATATTAGACGGCATTACATCACGTCGACTAACTCTACATTTATCTGGCTGCCAGATATTCTGCTCAAGCTCCCCTCGTGCATCATCTCTTCTTTTCATTCAACATGTAAAGGGTAAGGTGAATGGCCTCCTTCAGGAAGAACCCGATTGGATTGTCCTGATCTTGGGGGATCAGTTGATTCCTCTCTTTATCACTGAAAGTACTAACAGGAATGAAGTGTGATCAGCGTGTTTTTCTGTATCATATGTGTTCTCGACCAATCAGCACGGACCGTCGAACACTGTTGAGGTGGGGATGGGACTCCATTGACCGCTTAACTGTATTTCTGGGTATTCCATTCTAATAAACTGTGTCAAGGATGGGGAAGAACTTGTACGTGCAATCATTCTTCTGTTTCATCAGTGTGATTCGTATGAGTAGCTTTAGAAATTCGTAGGCCTATAGAGATTTTGAACTGGATGCAAATGCAGGTTTTAGTGTGTATTCTTGTAAATCATTATGTGCTACCATCTTTTGAGGTAATCCATGTTTATTTATTTATTTTTTATGATCAGGTCGTTCTAATTTTTATTTTTTTTTAAGAAATGGGTAAATAGTAATACAAAAGAAAAAAAAAACAAATTGTGCTTATTATATTGTCAAAATCCCTAAACTTGTCCATTGTGAAATAAATATTCTCTATTTTTTTTTTTTGTGTCACGAAAAAAGTTTAATTTTGTCTATTATTTCATATAATGTATATTTGTCACGTTGATATAAGTTTAGGATATTTGTGTTATAATGAGTGAGTTTAGGGTTATAGCAGAAAAACAAAAATAAAAAAGGTCACTTTTTTGACTAGTTCAACTCACTAGTAAAGTGAATGGGTTATAACAAAGAAAACAAGAAAATAAAAATTTATCTTTGTAGCCTTTCTTTATTCCAATAGCGCAAATAAATTTAAACGTGTTTTTCACACTCTAGGAATCCATCCATGTTTTTGCTTTAGGAAGATGATACATTATGGGCATTTCAGATAAGATATAAGTGCTATTCCTTATTTTGGCATTTATAATATTTCAGTTTTGGCCTTGATTAGCAAAGTGCCACAGATACTCTCGAGTTATGAATTAGTTGTAGAAACTAAAGAGGGACGCTTAGGTTACAATTTCGAATCTATTATTATATGTTTGCTTGAGCCCTTGAAAGCTTAATTGCAAAATAAACAAACCTTTGCTCAATGTCCCGAGCTACATTATCTTGGTCTAATTCTAGTTACTGGATAAATTTAACTTTTTTCATGAACAAAACTTTGGACTGAAGGTTCAAATTGTAATTCTACTGCATGTACTTGTAGGTATAGGAATCACGCCTAGATTGGTCAATAGCGTGATGGAATGACTTGAATTACCGTTGGAGAACTGGAGAACGGTGTACACGTTAAAGATGTGAGAAAAACACAGCTCAGACTCCTGCTATTTTGCGAAATATAAATAATCTAGAATTTTTTTTTCTTAAAAATAATTATTTATATCGCTTACAAAATGCTTTTTTTGAGTCTTGAATCACTTAGTCTTGCTCGCTATTCCTATGAACATATAATTAATCTTCTTATTTTTCCTCACAAGTTATATGGATTGGTAATTAAATGGCAACATATTCAACCAAAAAATAAATAAACAAAATAAATAAAATAGCAACATCCAACACCATGTCATTTTGGCAAGTCTATATTTCTATCTTTGAATATTTCTCTTCATTATAGATAATTACCTATTTATTTTGTTAATTGAAGTAATATCAAGAAATCATGGGAAAACATTCGTTCAAGAGTGAAAAATGTACCAAATCATGATTTTCCTTTTTTTGGCTCAGGTGGCATAATATTAATTCAATTTTCTCATCGACAATGTGTTTTTTTTAGGTGAATCAAAATCGTAAATTACGTTTAAATAAACGAATATTGTTAGCCGTAAATATTAATAATATTAATATTAATAAGCTCCGGATAAACAATATATAATCAATCCTCTGTAATGATCCGTCCAATGTGCATATCTCTCTATACATGAAAAAAAAAAAAAAAAAAAAATTTTGAACGAAAAATTCAAGAAAAAAAGAAATAAATAGTAGTAGCCATCGAGCAGCAGCAGCAAGAATCCGGCGGATCGCTGACTTATATGAACAGACCAGCGACGAGGGCGCCGATCGCCGCCGAACCGGCAAAGCCAACTCTGTTGCCGACGGCGCCACTGTCCCCAGGAGCGGGCGCCGCGGCCGGCGGCGTCGCGATCGACGGTGCAGGAGCCTCCGGGGCGGAAGACGACGCCGGGGGCGACGAAGGAGAGGCGACGGGGCCGGAGGGAGGAGACGGGGCGGAAGCCGGCGGCGGGGTCGCCGTCGCCGCCGCTGCCGCTGCCGCATCCGGAGAAGGCGACGGTGAGGGGGACTTGGAGGGGTGACGGCCGGCGACGGGGCGGGGCTCTGCGCCGCCGCCAGGCCGACGAGGAGGACCGCCATTGCCGCCAGGGAGAGCAACGCGGTTGAGCCAGCCATGGAAGAAGAGCTAAAGAGAAGAACTACTTCCTAGAGAGAGAAAACCGAAACTTAGTGAGAGAAAGTACCGCCGGCCAGAGCGAGGGTCTTCGGGGTGCGGCATGCGGCGGAGGAGGGCGGCGGTTTTTACAGGAAAGGTTCCTGCTTCGGTTGGTGGCGGTCGGTGTGGGGAGCCGACAGTTGGATCCGTGTGATAATCGGGAAACCGCGGGGTGGAACCGACGGTCGAGATTCATTCGTATTTTCTGACCGGGTGCGGCCAATCAATCACGCGGTTTTACAAGCCTTAAGCCGGGGGTTTAGTGGGAACAGTTGTAAAGAAGGGGTGTGTCTTGGTAGCACGTTCTAATGCCCTAAAAATAAATTCAAAATATATATATTTTTTGCATTTTTAGGAGTTTCGTCTATGTTTCTACTTTCCGAATATGATATATATTCTGGCCATTTTTTATAATATCAAGTGTTATTTCCTATGTCGGCATTTCTTTCTAATTTCTAGGACAAAGAAACTTCCGAGCTAAGGTTGAGGAAGCAAAGGGATGGTGCTTCGTTAGAATTTCTGAATCTCTTGTGTTGTCATCATATGTTTGCTTGAGCCCACAAAAGCATGATGAGAGGTAAATGAATTCTTGTTCTACATCCACAAGTTATCCATCCAAGTCTGATGTCTAGCCGTTGAATAAATAAAAGGGTAGCTACAATCTAAAAATCTTAAGACCTCTTGCAAAAATACCATTTGAGCTCTAAAAATTTTTTAAAATGTAATCAAATCTTAAAACACATTAAATCGGTACAATCAAATTCCTCTATTAACTCCATCAAATTTGTTCGGTAGGAAAGGCTGACATGGCTTGCTTTCTTTGATGCTTTCTTAAGACACGTGGCACGAGGTGGTGCCTACTCAATGCAACATCAATATCTTTTTCAAAAATTTGAAAAGAAACAAAATGCTGAGAATTACAAGAATAACCACAACCCACCGCACTCCTCAAGGAGCAAAAATCTACGGTAAAACCAGCGAAGATTCAAGAGAGAAGGTCAGTCGGAACCACTCCCTTGCCGTGAGAATTACAATTTAGGGGTGTGCAAAATACCCGGGAACCGCCCGAACTACCCGGAACTGGACCAGAATCGCCCGGACCCGACGGTTCTTGAGGGAACCGATCCAGTTCCCGCTTCCATGGGCGGATCCGCCTGCCCACCCACCCAGACCGAACCGGAACCTTTTTAATATTTAAAAAAAAAAAAAAAAAAGCTACTAAAAGAAATCATAGATCTCATCTCACTCCCTTCGTCTTTGGCTCCTAATCCTATCACCACTTCATTGTATTTACTTCTCCCACCGTCTGCATCTCCACGTACTTAAATTTGGTTTTTCTTTTTTTGGCTTGCTTTGATGTCACATAATCATTCTATGTTGAAAACCAAAATTGTTTCGTGTCAAGATCGGTTCCATGGATCTACCCGAGAACCAGACCAGACCGACGGTCCGGTTCTCGGGTGGATCCATACAACAAACGGGTGGATCCCGGTTTCAATTTTTCGGAACCGGTCCTTAGCGGGTGGTTCCCGGTTCTAGGTCGGGAACTACCCCTATTACAATCTCCTCTGGGGAAGCTCTTTTGCGGAAGGGTGTGGGTTTTTAATCTCACCGTTGATCCCGCTTAATTAAGTTTTCTGAGAAATTATTATTTAAATGAGAAACAATGGCTTTTTGGGTATATTATTTCAATGCTGAAGTCCCCTAGTAGAGAAAAAATATTTTAAAAAAACTTGTTGATAAAGACTATTTAGCCAAATTGAGGGACTTGATTGCACCAATTTAATAAGTTTTAGAACTCAATTATTATAGGACTTCTAGTATACTTATTCCCTTGAATAATTGAACCTTTTAAGATGAATTTCCTTTCTTTCAGTCACATAGTAGTTTCTCATGTATTTTTCAAAAGAACATAGATTTGGGATAAAAATTGAATCCTCAAATGACATTAACTATTTGAAAAAATGATACAATTGGTCCATAAACTTTGGCTCAATATATAATATGCCCTTAAAATTTTAACTTGTCTAATGGGGCACCTGAAATTTAGTTTGATGTGTAATGTGATTCCTAAATTTTTAATTTGTTCAATGTGATCTAAATTTAATCCCTCAAACTATATGAAAATTAACGTAAGAACTAGCATGGAGACATTTTTATATATAATTCAGGAATTACATTAAATATGTATTAAAGGCTTAGGGATATATTCAACAAATTAAAAATTCGGTGATTATATTGACTCATTACTTGTTGAGCCAAAGTTTAAAGACCATTTGTATATTTATTCATAACTCTTAGTAGCACAAACCAATTTGATCATGGCTCTTGCTTGCTACTCCTACTAACATATCACAATTTGACCTTTTATTTCTTAGAAATTATAGGTTGGTACTTAAATAGCTAAGTCCTCACCATTTTATTTTGGTAAAGTATATTCTACCTTTGATGTTATTATTGAGAGTGTTCATAAAAGCGAAAAATTAGACCAAATCACAATTTTTTTTTTCTGATCACGAGGCATTTTGTTAATTTTCGAAAATACATCGACAATGTGTACTTGTTTAGGCGAGCAAGAATCACAGATAATAGATAAACAACTGAATATCCATTCACCAAGAAACCAAATACACGAATATTATTAGCGATATATAATAATAATAATCTCTGGATAAACAATATCATCAATCCTCTGTAATGATCTGTCCGATAAGCATCTCTCTATACATAAAAGTGTCGAAAATTCCCCCAAAAAAAAAAAAAATGAGTATTATGGAACAAAAAATTTTAAAAAAGAAATAAACGGTGGTAGCCTCAGAGAAGCAGCAAGAATCCGGCGGATCGCTCGCTTATATCAACAGACCAGCGACGAGGGCGCCGATCGCCGCCCAACCGGCGAAGCCAACTCCGTTGCTGACGGCGCCACTGTTCCCAGGAGCGGCCGGCGGCGTCGCGATCGATGGCGCAGGAGCCTCCGGGGCGGGAGACGACGCCGACAGCGACGAGGGAGTGGCAACGGCGCCGGAGGTAGGAGACGGGGCGGAAGCCGACGGCGAGGGGGACATGGAGGGGGTGAGGGCCGGCGACGGGGCGGGGCTCTGCGCCACCGCCAGGCCGACGAGGAGGACCGCCATTGCCGCCAGAGGGAGCAACGCGCTTGAGCCAGCCATGGAAGAGGAGCTTGCTAGAGAGAGAAGGAGGACTGAAACTTTTAGTGAGAGAAAATCTGCTGATCGGAGCGAGGGCTTTTGGGTTGCGATCGGCGACGGGGAGATTGACGGTATTTATAGAAGGTTTTGCGGTGAGTTCCGTGCTGGGGTGGAGTTCATCGGAGTCGACCGTTGGATCCGCATTATAAAATGGAAACCCTCGGATCGATCCGACGGCCGAGATTTATTTGTATTTTTCTGACCGCTTGGCCAATCAACGACGCGGTTCTCCGCCAGTCTGATAGCTGGGGTTTGGTGGCGACAGTTGTAAAGGGTTATAATGTCTCTTTTGCACGTTCTCATAGCACATCGATGATTAACCCGGTACACCTTTCGCAATTATGGGCATTTTCAATAAGAGTTAAAATCATAAAAAAAAATTAAATTAATATATATAATAAATTAATTTCAAATTAATTTTTTTTATCATCAAAATTTATAAATTGATATTTTTGTAATAAATTTATCATCCATTATTTTCGTAAATTAAATTAATATAACGAAAAATCACAAACTTATAAAATTATAACTCTGTGTCATCCAATTTAAAAATTTAACAGTAAAATTTAATGAAAATTAATTATCGGTATATAAATTTTGGATTTTTTGTGATATTAACCATTCTAATAATATTAAGTGTTATTTCCTATGTCCGCATTTTCTAATTTCTAAAATGGAGAAACTTCAAGTTAAGAATCAATTGTAAAACCAAAGGGACGATGCCTGGTTACAATTTTTGAATTTGTTGTCGTTATATGTTTGCCCAAGCCCCTAAAAGCTTGATTCAAAATCAATGAATTGATTATGCATCCACAAGTTATGTATCCAAATCTAGTTTCTAGTCATTGAATAAAGGAGTAACTACACTTGAAAGTCATAAAACTTGTCACAAAAAAGTTGTACTATTTATTATTTTATTTTTTTTATGATCATGGAACCACCTCGTGGCCGACAGCAGTTATGCGTAAATCACAGAGGTGCTAGCGCGGAGACTCACCTCCCATAGCTCCCCACTTTAGTTGCGCATCATGACAAGATGGGTAATTGAACCCTAGCCTTGCGTGTGGCCAACGTGCGATTCCACCAACTCAGCCACCGCAAGGCGGGTAAAAGTTGTACTATTTGAATCTTAAAACTTTTAAAAAATTATAATTAAGTCCCAAAATCTATTAAATTGATGCAATTAAGGTCCTCAATTAACTCCATTTAATCTAACTAATAGAAAATGCCGATGCGACTTTTCTCAATACTTTCTCAAGACACGTGACGTCGATGTGGCACCTATGGAATACTGAATTAGGGAAAAAATATTTGAAAATTTGAAAAGGAAAAAAAATGCTAAGAATTACAAAAATAAAAGAATTAAACAATATTCGAAGCAAAGCTAATCAATAATAACATATTAGTAGATTGGTTCCCATCAATTACCAACAATCAAACTGGTTTGATCATCCTTTACAAATTATTTTGTTCTTTTTTTTTTCCTTGCTGTTGCCTTCAAATTGGTTGGGCTATGACTTTACATCCACCATCCTTGAAAGAGATATCATCATCTGCACGCTTTTTGTTTGCCATAATGAGTTTGCATTTCTTCCGGGAATTTCCTTTTTTTTGTACTCTCTTGATTTCATTGCTGGAGTGACAAATGTGGTCCATGCAATGCGATTCTTTAACTTTTACTTTATTTTATGCCATCTTAAAATTTTTAATTTGTTTAATGTGACTTTGAAATATTCATATTTCTATATGCAAGCCATCTACTCACTTTTCTAATCTCACTTAATTGATATTGAATACTTCTTTACGAGAAAAATTAAAACTTAAATAAGAAACAATGGCCTTTTCGTGTATTATTCAAAGTTGAGCATCGTCGCTCTCAACTTGCGATTCCTACAAACATCTCACTAATTGACTTTTTATTCCTTAGAAATTATATAATGGTAATTGAATTGCAAAGTCCTCACTATTTTTTCCTGTAAAGTACATAGAAGTCTTTGAATTTTTCGCTCCATTTTAGATAATTACTTTTATTTTGTTATTTTTATGTAAAATTGTCAAATAACTGTTTATTGGGACTGTAGTAGCATTTGGAAGATGTGCTGTGCTATTTTCGAAAATTGATCTTTAAGTGAACAAGAATCGCAAATAATGGATAAAAAAAAAGAATATCCATCACCAAGAAAATAAATAAATGAATATTATTAACAATAAATAATAATATAATCTCCAGATAAACAATATATAATCAATCCTCTGTAATGATCTGTCCAATGTCCATATCTCTCTACGCACAAAAAAATCGAAAATTAAGAAAAAAAAAAAAGTAGCCAGCAAGCAGTAGCAGGAGGAATTTGGCGACCACCTAAATGACTAGACCGACGACGAGGGCGCTGATCGCCGCCGCCTTGGCGAAGCCAACTCCATTGCTCACGGCCCCGCTGTCAGTAGGAGCAGGCACCATGCCCGACTACGTCGTGATCGATGGCGGAGATCAGATTTTGTTAATTGCCTCTTTATTTTGTTAATTAAAGTAATATCAATAAATCATGGGAAAACAATTGTTCGAGAGCGAAAAATGTACCAAATCACGATTTTCCTTTTTCTGGCTCAGGTGGCGTAATATTAATTCGATTTTCTCACGAACAACGTGTTTCTTTTAGGCGAATCAGAATTGTAAATTATGTACAAATAAACGAATATTATTAGCGGTAAATATTATTAATAATAACAATAATAAGCTCAGTTTAAACAATTTATAATCAATCCTTTGAAATGATTTGTCCAATGGACATATCTATCTTTACATTAAAAAAAAATCGAAAAAATGAATTTTGAGTATTATGAAAAATTCAAGAAAGAATTCGGCGGATCGTTCGCTTATATGAATAGACCGGCCACAAGGGCACCAATCGTCACCAAAACGGCGAAGCCAACTCTATTGCTAACAGCGCCACTATCCCCAAGACCCCAGGAGCAGGCGCTGCGGCCAATGGCGTCGCGATCGACGGCGCAAGAGCCTACGGGCCGGGAGATGATGCGGGGGGCAATGGGGGAGAGGCGGCGAGGCCGGAGGGAGGAGACGGGGCAGAAGCCGGCAGCAGGGTTGCCGTCGTCGTCATCGCCGCTGGCAGAGAAGGTGACGGCGAGGCCGACTTGGAGGGGGTGACGGCCGACGACGAGGCAGGGCCCTGCGCCGCCGCCAGGCCGACGAGGAGGACCGCCGTTGCCACCAAGGAGAGCAACGTGTTTGAGCCAGCCATGGAAGAAGAGCTAGAGAAGAACTACTTCCTAGAGAGAGAAAACCAAAACCTAGTGAGAGAAAGTCTAGCTGGTCGGAGCGAGGGTCTTCGGGGTGGGGCATGTGGCGGAGGAGAGCGGTGATACTTACACAAAGGTTCCTACTTCAGTCGGTGGCGGTTGGTGAGGGAAGCCAACCGTTGGATCCGTGTTATAATTGGGAAACCGCGAGGTGGATTCGACAGTCGAGATATATTCATATTTTCTGACCGTGTGCGATCAATTAAGACGCGTTTGATAACGATTCTATTATTAGGAGTAGATTTTGATCATAAATAAGTTCTTAAAAGCATTCTAAGTATTTTAAGCCGTTTGGTAATCGTCCAAAATTTATGATTCGGAATATAATTATGTTTGGTATCATCATGCTCATTAATTGCTTTTCAAATCAATTTATTTTAATTTTTAAATAAATTGTTTACTTTTTTCCTTTTTTCTTTTCCTTTTTTCCTTTTTCTCATATTCTTCTTCTTCTTCTTGTGGCCGGTTGTTGGACCAGCAACTGGTCAAACAAGGGCCGGCGACCTTACCGCAGCGTCATCGACCCTTGGCGAGGCTGGCCCTCATCGGTGGCTAGGCGAGCTTCGCCGAGGCTGGGCGAGGCTCGCCTGGCCACCGGCGGGGTTGGGCGAGCCTCGCTAGTGGTTGGGCGAGCCTCGCTAGTGGTTGGGCTTGCCTCCAGCGAGCTCGCCGAACCTCGCCCTGGCCTCCGGCAGGTGGTAGCAGGTGGTAGTGGACAGCGATCGCGGGATGGCGAAAGGGAAAAAGAAGAAGAGTTGGTTTTAATTCTTAAATTTGTTCCTAAAACAATAATCAACTTTTTTTTGTTATTCTTGTATCTTACTTTTACCATTTTTTTTTTTTATTCTTGATTCCACTCCAAATTTGTTTCTGGGAACACATTTGTTCATGGGTACAAAAATTTTACCAAACGTGATTCTGTTCTCAACCTGATCCCGGGAACAAAATATCAGAATCTTGCATTGTTTGGCACGTTGCCAAACAACCCCTCAATCACGTGGTTTTCCTCATCTTGTGTAGCGATGCAAGCCTTGTAGCTGGGGGTTTACTGTTTAGTGGGAGCAGTTGTAATGAAGGGGTGTGTCTTGGTAGCACGTTCTAATACCCAAAAATAATTATTTTATTTTTTTTGCATTTTTAGGAGTTTCATACGAATATGATATATATTCCAGCCAATTTTTTTATAATATCAAGTGTTATTTCCTATGTTGGCATTTCTTTTAATTTGTAAGACAAAGAAACTTCCGAGTTAACAATCGGTTGCAGAACCAAAGGAATGGTGCTCAATTAGAATTTATGAATCTCTTGTGTTGTCGTTATATGTTTACTTGAGCCCACAAAAGCTTGATGCAAAGTAAATGAATTTTGGTTCTACATCCATAGGTTATGCATCCAAGTTTGATTTCTAGTCGTTGAATAAATAAAAGGGTAATTGCAATCTAAGTAACATCAACACTGACACATAACATGCGATACGACACGCCAATATGTCATTTCTCAAAAAATAGAGAATTCCGACACGTGTTTGAATATATTATATATTAAATATATATTTTTATATATACATAATAAATTATATTTTTATGATTATTTCAATTAAATTAATTTGATTCAAAGTCACAAATAAATAAAAATAATAATAACCTATAATAAATTTATCTAAAAATATTAATCAATTATTCATTAATATCATCAATTGTTTCAATTTGACAAATTTAACTCCATTTTAATAATACATAAAATTTGGAGAAAAAACAAGCAATTCAATTCTAGACTTGCATGTTAGATGTTTCGGAAGAGAAGGGGAAAAAAAATCTTGGAGGTGAATATTAGTTTTTTTCCTTTCTTTGTTTATTATTTATTTTTATTTTTATTTTATTTTTATTTTTTCATGTATATACATTTTGATCTCTCTTTTATTGAAAATTTTTAAAATTGACATCACGTGTCATTTATTGAAAATTTTTAAAATTGACATTATGTGTCAGAAATTTACATGTCAAAATTCCAACTCGAATGCTAAAGGATGTTGGAAAAGTTGATCAAGTATCGGATTTTTCGACACGTATTAACAAAGTATCGAAGAGTGTCCGAGAGTGTGGACACGTGTCGAAGTGTTCGACACGACACGATAGCTCTTAGAAAGTATTGATGCTTCCTAGATTACAATCTGAAAATCCTAAGACCTGTTGCAAAAGTATCATTTGAACTCTAAAAGTATAATCGAGTTTTAAAACACATTGAATCGATACAATCAAATTCATCTATTAACTTCATCAAATTTGTTTGATAGGAAAGGTGGATGTGCCTTTCTTCCATACTTTCTTAAGATACGTGGCACTGAGGTAGTGCCCATCAGTGCAACATCATGATCTTTTTTGAAAATTTGAAAAGAAATAAGATGCTGAGAATTACAAGAATAACCACAACCCACCGCACTCCCTAAGGCACAAAAATCTAAGGCAAAACGGGCGAAGATTCGAGAGAGGTGGTCCGTCGGAACCACTGTCTCTTGCCGTGAGTACAAGAAGACGGCGACGGCAACGGCCACGGCAACGGCGACAAAGAGTTCGAATCCGCCGTTACCATCTCCTCTGGGGAAGCTCTTTTTGTGGAAGAGTGGGTTTTTGATCTCACTGTCGATGCCGCTTAATTAAGTCTTCTGAGAAAATTATGATTTAAATGAGAAACAATGGCTTTTTGGGTATATTATTTCAATGCTGAAGTCCACTAGGAGAGAAAAAATTATTTAAAAAAAACTTGTCGATAAAAATTGTTTAGCCAAATTGAAGAATTTGATTGCATCAATTCAATAAGTTTTATAACTCGATTATTATAAGACTTCTAGTATACTTATTCCCTTGAATAGATGAACCTTTTAAGGTAAATTTCCTTTCTTTTGATCACATAGTAGTTTCTCGTGTATTTTTCAAAAGAACATAGATTTGGGATAAAAATCGAGTCCTCAAATGACATTTATTTGAAAAAGATTATACAATTAGTCCATCAACTTTAGCTCAATATATAATATGACCCTTAAAATTTTAACTTGTCTCATGTGTTCTTGAAATTTAGCCTAATGTGTAATATAATCCCAAAATTTTAATTTGTTTAACATATGATTCATGAATTTTTAATTTGTTCAATTTAGCCCTTAAACTATATGAAAATTGATGTGAGGACTAGCATTGAAACATTTTTATATATAATTTGGGAATTACATTAAACATGTATTAAAAGACTTAGGGGCATATTAAACAAATTAAAAGTTCAATGAGTACATTGACACATTACTCGTTGGGCCAAAATTTGAATATTTATCTATAACTCTTAGTAGCACAAACCGTTTGATCATCACGCTCGCTTGCTACTCCTACTAACATATCACAAATTGACCTTTTATTCAGAAATTATAGGTTGGTACTTAAATAGCGAAGTCCTCACCATTTTATTTTGGTAAAGTCTATTCTACCTTTAATGTTTTTTTTTTTGGGTAAAAATAAGATATTCTACCTTTAATGTTGTTATTGAGAGTGATCAGAAAAGCGAAAAATTAGACCAAATCGCTATTTTTTTTAATCTAATCAAGAGGCATTTTGTTACTTTTCGAAAATACATCGACAATGTGTACTTGTTTAGGCGAGCAAGAATCGCAAATAATACATAAACAAATGAATATCCAACACCAAGAAACAAAATACACGAATATTATTAGCGATAATTAATAATAATTTCTGGATAAACAATATCATCAATCCTCTGTAATGATCCGTCCGACAAGCATTTCTCTCTATACATAAGAGTGTCGAAAATTCCCAAAAAAAAAAAAGAATTTTGAGTATTATGAAACAAAAATTTAAAAAAAAGAAATAAACGGTGGTGGCCTTAGAGAAGCAGCAAGAATCCGGCGGATCGCTCGCTTATATGAACAGACCAGCGACGAGGGCGCCGATCGCCGCCGAACCGGCGAAGCCAACTCCGTTGCTGACGGCGCCACTGTCCCCAGGAGAGGGCGCCGCGGCCGGCGGCGTCGCGATCGACGGCGCGGGGGCCTCCGGGGCGGGAGACGACACCGGGGGCGACGGGGGAGAGGCGACGGGGCCGGAGGGAGGAGACGGGGCGGAAGCCGGCGGCGAAGGCGACGGCGAGGGGGACTCGGAGGGGGTGAGGGCCGGCGACGGGGCGGGGCTCTGCGCCACCGCCAGGCCGACGAGGAGCACCGCCATTGCGGCCAGAGGGAGCAACGCGCTTGAGCCAGCCATGGAAGAGGAGCTTCTTAGAGAGAGAAAGGGGACTGACACTTTTAGTGAGAGAAGATCTGCTGATCGGAGCGAGGGTTTTCGGGTTGGGATCGGCGACGGTATTTATAGAAGGTTTTGCGGTGTGTTCCGTGCTGGGGTGGAGTTCATCGGAGTCGACCGTTGGATCCGCATTTTAAATGGAAACCCTCGGATCGATCCGACGGTCGAGATTTATTTGTATTTTCTGACCGCGTGGCCAATCAGCGACGCGGTTTTCCGTCCTGCGCGGTGATGACAGTCTTATAGCTGGGGTTTAGTGGCGACAGGTGTAAAGGGTTATGTCTCTTTTGCACGTTCTCATAGCCCAAAAAGTAAATTCACAGCACATCGACGACTAATCGGGTACATCTTTCGCAATTATGGGCATTTTCAATAAGAGTTAATATCATAAATTTTTTTAAATTAATACTATATAATATTTTTTTTTCATCAAAAATTATAAATTGATATTTTTGTGATAAATTTATCATTCATTATTTTCCGTAAATTAGATTAATACCACAAAAAATCACAAATTTGTAAAGTTATAACTCTATGTCATTCAATTTAGTAATTTAACAATAAAATTTAATAAAAATTAATTATTGATATATAAATTTGGGAGTTTTTGTGGTATTAACCATTTTAATAATATCGAGTGTTATTTCCTATGTCGGCATTTTCTAATTTCTGAAATGGAGAAACTTTCAAGTTAAGAATCGATTGTAGGACCAAAGGGACGATGCGTGGTTAGAATTTTTGAATCTGTTGTCATTATATGTTTGCCCAAGCCCCCAAAAGCTTGATTCAAAATCGATGAATTGATTATGCATCCACAAGTTATGTATCCAAGTCTAGTTTCTAGTCATTGAATAAATGGGTAATTGCACTCAAAAGTCATAAAATTTGTCACAAAAAGTTTAATTATTTGAGTTTTAAAACTTTTAAAAAGTACAATTAAGTCCCGAAACCTATTAAATTGATGCAATCAAGGTCCTTTGTTAATTTCATTTAATTGATTAACAGAAAATGCTGATGCTACTTTTCTCAATACTTTCTCAAGACACGTTACATCGATGTGGCGCCTATGGAACACTAAATTAGAGAAAAAAAAAACATTTGAAATTTTGAAATGGAAAAACAATGCTAAGAATTATATAAAATAATTCAAGAATATTCTAAACAAAGTTAATCAATAATAACGTATTAGTAGACTGGCTCTTTTCCCATCAATGACCGACGATCAAACTGGTTTGATCGTCCTTTGTAAATTTTCTTCTTCTTCTTCTTCTTCTTTTTATTTCTCCTTTTCTTGCTCTTGCTTTCAAACTAGTTAGGCTATGACTTTATATCCACCATCCTTGAATAAGATATCATCATCTGCAAGCTTTCTGGTGTCTGCCATAAGGAGTTTGCATTTCTTGCATGAATTTCTTTATTTGTATTCCCTTGATTTCATTGCTAAGTCATAGATGTTGTCCCCATATCTTTATAACGTGTAACTTGATTCTTCAACTTTTACTTTATTTTTTTGCCATTTTCCATCATCTGCACGCTTTCCATATCATAAGGAGTTTGCATTTCTTTCGGGAATTTCTTTCTTTGTATTCCCTTGATTTCTTTTAGCTAAACTTTATACAAACACTTTTGTTTTATTTTTTATCTCAAAACTTTTAATTAATTTAATGTGGTCCCCAAAATATTCATATTTCCATATGCGAGCCATCTACCCACTTTTCTAATATCGCCTATTTCTTTATGAGAAAAATTAAAACTTAAATAAAGAAATGATGGCATTTTTTGTGTATTATTCAAAACTGGGCATAGTATTTTAGTGGTCGCTCTCAACTCACTAATCCTACTAACATATCACTAAAATTGACTTTTATTCCTTAGAAATTATAGAACGGTAATTGAATTGCAAAGTCCTCACTTCTTCTTTTTTTGGGTTAAGTACTTAGAAATCTTTGAATTTTTCGCTCCATTTTAGATAATTACCTTTAAATTGTTATTTTGATGTAAAACTATCAAATAACTGTTTACTGGGACTGTGGTAGCATTTGGAAAAGCTAATAATTAGATCAGATGGCATTTTTTTTTTTACGATTGTGATGTGTTGTGCTATTTTCGAAAATTGATCTTTAAGTGAAGAAGAATCGCAAATAATGGATAAAAAAATGAATATCCATCACTAAGAAAATAAATAAACGAATATTATTAACAATAAATAATAATATGATCTCCGGATAAACAATATATAATTAATCATCAGTAATGATCTGTCCAATGTCCATATCTCTCTACGCACAAAAATATCGAAAATTAAATAGAAAAAGAAAAAGAAATAAAAAGTAGCCAGCGAGCAGCAGCAGGAGGAATCCGGCGACCTCCTAGATGACCAGACCGGCGACGAGGGCGCCGATCGCCACCGCCCCGGCGAAGCCAACTCCGTTGCTCACGGCCCCGCTGTCAGCAGGAGCGGGCGCCACGGCCGGAGGCGTCGCGATCGACGGCGGAGATCCCGGCGCGGGGCCCCCGGGGCCGGGAGACGACGCCGGGGGAGACGGGGGAGAGGCGACGGGGCCGGAGGGAGGAGACGGGGCGGAAGCCGTCGGAGAAGGCGACGGCGAGGCCTTGGGCGAGACGGAGGCGACGGCGACGGGGACTTGGACGGGGTGAGGGCAGGCGACGGGGCGGGGCTCTGCGCCACCGCCAGGCCGACGAGGAGTAGCGCCATTGCCGCCAGAGGGAGCAACGCAGTTGAGCCAGCCATGGAAGAAGAGCTTCTTAGAGAGAGAAAGAGAGAAAGAAAACTGAAACTTTTAGTTAGAGTTAGAGAAGGTCTGCTGATCGGAGCGAGGGTTTTCGGGTTGCGAACGGCGATGGGGGGGGCGACGGTATTTATAGAAGGTTTTGCGATGAGTTCCGTGCTGGGGTGGAGTTCATCGGAGTCGACCGTTGGATCGGCATTATTATTGGAAGCCCTCGGATCAATCGGACGGCCGAGATTTATTTGTATTTCTGACCGCGTGGCCAATCAACGACGCGTCTCTCCGTCCTGCGCGGTGGTGCCAGTCTTATAGCTTGGGTTTAGTGGCGACAGTTGTAAAGGGTTATGTCTCTCTTTTTTTTTTTCTTCTTCTTTTTTTTTATCTCAATGAACTACGACGCGCCACATAAACCCTTTGCAATTGGAAACCATCACCTGACCGCGTCAATCTCCTAATAGCTCGCCAGCCTCCTTGCAACTTGCATTGTAAAGGCTTCGAATTCCTAACATTTCCTCAAATGACTGAAGTCTACCCAGCAAAGTTACCACAATCGGTGGTAAGGGTTATTTCTCTTTTGCACATTCTAATAGCCCAAAAATAATTTTACAACACATCGACGACTAATTGGATACATTTTTCGCGATTATGGGCATTTTCATATCATGAAAAATTTTAAATTAGTGCATATATAATAAATTTATTTTAGATTAATTTTTTTATCACCAAAAATTCTAAATTGATATTTTTATGATAAATTTACCATCCGAAGGTACAACACTAGGCAATCGGTTATGCAGATTGTGCCGTTAGGCGTGCTAGTGTCGCAGTGGGCATTTCACTTACCCCTGCTCACCCAAAACGCGTGAGGTTAATATACCTACCTACCCGGCAATAGTTAAGATTGAAATCCTGATGTGGTATTTACCTTCACCATCGTAAGACCTCCATATACCTTATCTATATTTATCTTTTCGACAAAGAAGGAATACGGGGATGACATTACGGAGTTTCCAATCTCAAGGTGAATCTTCTGTCTATTTCTTCCCCTTAAGCCTTTTAAGGACTTGCTCAGAGTCCTATTTTCAATAAGTATTAATATTATGTAAAATCTTAATTTGATACATATATAATAAATTATTTTAAATTATATTTTTTATCACCTAAAATTCTAAATTGATATTATTGTGATAAATTTACCATCCGTTATTTTCCGTTAAATCATATTAACACCGCAAAAAATCACAAACTGGTTTTTTATATAACTATGTATCATCCAACTTAGTAATTTAACAATAAAATTTAATGAAAATTAATTGGAGATAAATTTGTCACTAATATATAAACTTGGGATTTTTTTTATAGTATTAACCTTTCTAATAGTATCGAGTGTAACCTCCTATGTCAACATTTTCTAATTTTTGAAACGGAAAAACTTTTGAGTTAAGAATCGATTGTAGAACCAAATGGGTGATGCTTGGTTAGAATTTTTGAATCTGTTGTCGTTATATGTTTGCCCAAGCCCCCAAAAGCTTGATTCGAAATCAATGAATTGATTATGCATCCACAAGTTATGTATCCAAGTCTAGTTTCTAGTCATTGAATAAAGGGGTAACTGCACTCAAAAGTCGTAGAACTTATTACAAAAAGTTCAACTATTTGAGTTTTAAAATTTTAAAAGAATGCAATTAAATCCCGAAACCTATTAAATTGATGCAGTCAAAGTCCTTCGTTAACTCCATTTAATTTGATTAATAGAAAATGCTGATGCAACTTTTCTCAATACTTTCTCAAGACAAGTGACGTAGATGTGGTGCCTATGGAACGCTGAATTAAAGAAAAAAATATTTGAAAATTTGAAAAGGAAAAACAATGCTAAAAATTATAAAAATAAAAGAATTCAAATATATTCGAAATGAAGCTAATCAATAATAACGTATTAGTGGACTGGTTCTTTACCCCATCAATTACCGACGATCAAACTAGTTTGATCATCCTTTGCAAATTTTCTTCTTCTTCTTCTTCTTTTCCTTCTTTTCTTGCTCTTGCCTTCAAACCACCATCCTTGAATAAGATATCATCATCTACACGCTTTCTGTCTGCCATAAGGAGTTTGCATTTCTTCCAAGAATTTCTTTCTTTGTAGTCTCTTGATTTCACTATTGAAGTCACAGATGTGGCCTCCATATCTTTATCATGTGTAATGTGATTCTTCAACTTTTACTTTATTTTTATGCCATTTTTGTACTTTTAGCTAAACATGCGAATGCCATCTTACAACTTTTAATGCATTTAATGCGGTCCTCAAAATATTCATTTTTCCATATGCCTACCCAGTTTTCTAATGTCGCCTATTTCTTTATGAGAAAAATTAAAACTTAAATAAGAAAATGATGGCCTTTTCCGTGTATCATTTGAAATTGGTCATAGTATTTTAGTGGTAGCTCTCAACTCGCTAATCCTACTAACATATTACTAATGGACTTTTAACAAAACATGCAAAGTCCTCATTTTTTTTTTTGTAAAGTACATAGAAATCTTTGAATTTTTCGCTCCATTTTAGATAATTACCTTTATTTTGTTATTTTGATGTAAAATTGTCAAATAACTGTTTATTGGGACTGTAGTAGCATTGGGAAAAGCGAATAATTAGATCAAATGGCAATTTTTTTTCTCGATCGTGATGTGTTGTGCTATTTTCGAAAATTGATCTTTAAGTGAACAAGAATCGCAAAAAATGGATAAAAAACTGAATATCCATCACCAAGAAAATAAATAAACGAATATTATTAACAATAAATAATAATATGATCTCCGGATAAACAATATATAATCAATCCTCTGATCTGTTCAATGTCCATATCTCTCTACGCACGAAAATATCGAAAGTTAATAATAAAAAAAGAAAAAGAAATAAAAAGTGGCCAGCGAGCAGCAGCAGGAGGAATCCGGCGACCACCTAGATGACCAGACCGGCGACGAGGGCGCCGATCGCCACCGCCCCGGCGAAGCCAACTCCGTTGCTCACGGCCCCGCCGTCAGCAGGAGCGGGCGCCACGGCCGGAGGCGTCGCGATCGACAGCGGAGATCCCGGCGCGGGGCCCCGGGGCTGGGAGACGACGCCGGGGGCGACGGGGAGAGGCGACGGGGCCGGAGGGAGGAGACGGGGTGGAAGCCGTCGGAGAAGGCGACGGCGAGGCCTTGGGCGAGATGGAGGGCGACGGAGACGGGGACTTGGACGGGGTGTGGGCCGGCGACAGGGCGGGGCTCTGCGCCACCGCCAAGTCGACGAGGAGGACCGCCATTGCGGCCAGAGGGAGCAACGCGCATGAGCCAGCCATGGAAGGAAGAGCTTCCTAGAGAGAGAAAGAGAACTGAAACTTAGCAAGAGAGAGAATCTGCTGATCGAAGCGAGGGTTTTCCGGTGCGTTATGCAACGGAGGAGGGCGGCGGGTTTTTAGCCGAATCAAGGGACTTGATTGCACCCTTTTGAACTCAATTATTATAGGACTTCTAGCAAGCTTATTCCCTTGAATAAAATAAATTTCCTTTCTTTCAGTCACATAGTTGTTTCTCATGTATTTTTCAAAAGAACATAGATTTGGGATAAACATTGAATCCTCAAATGACATTAATTATTTGAAAAAAATTATACAACTAGTCCATAAACTTTGGCTTAATATATAATAAGGCCCTAAAAACTTGAACTTATCTAATGTTGTTCTTGAAATTTAGCCCAATATGTAACATGATCCTTAAATTCTTAATTTATTTAATATGGTCCATGAACTTTTAATTTGTTCAATTTAGTTCATGAACTATGTGAAAATTAATGTAAGGACTAGCGTGAAGACATTTTTATATAATTCGAGAATTACATTAAACATATATTAAAGGCTTAGGGACATATTGAATAAATTAAAAATAAGGTGATTACATTGACACATTTGGGTCAAAGTTTAGAGATTAATTGTATATTTATCCATAACAATTAGTAGCACAGACCATTTGATCATCACTCTCGACCTTTTATTTCTTACAAATTATAGGTTGATACTTAAATAGCAAAGTCCTCACCATTTTATTTTGGTAAAGTATACTCTACCTTTGATGTTGTTATTGAGAGTGTTAGAAAAGAGAAAAATTAGACCAAATCGCAATTTTTTTAGGCATTTTGTTAATTTTCGAAAATACATCAACAATGTGTATTTGTTTGGGCGAGCAAGAATCGCAAATAATAGATAAACAAACGAATATCCATTCACCAAGAAACTGAATACACGAATATTATTAGGGATAAATAATTATAATCTCTAGATAAACAATATCTTCAATCCTCTGTAATGATCTGTCCGATGAGCATTTCTCTCTATACATAAAAGTGTCGAAAATTCTCAAAAAAAAGAAAAGAAAAGAAACGAATTTTGAGTATTATGGAACAAAAATTAAAAAAAAAAAAAAATTAACGGCGGTAGCCTTAGAGAAGCAGCAAGAATCCGGCGGATCGCTCGCTTATATGAACAGACCAGCGACGACGGCGCCGATCGCCACCGAACCGGCGAAGCCAACTCCGTTGCTGACGGCGCCACTGTCACCAGGAGCGGGCGCCGCGGCCGGCGGTGTCGCGATCGA
Organism: Eucalyptus dawsonii; assembly: GCA_016097615.1. NCBI lineage: Eukaryota > Viridiplantae > Streptophyta > Magnoliopsida > Myrtales > Myrtaceae > Eucalyptus > Eucalyptus dawsonii. Next base: position 29,448,542 of record CM027881.1, on the reverse strand, counting down.
CGGCGCAGGGGCATCCGGGGCGGGAGACGACGCCGGCGGTGACGGGGGAGAGGCGACGGGACCGGAGGGAGGAGACGGGGCGGAAGCCGGCGGAGAAGGCGACGGCGAGGGGGCTTGGGGGGGTGAGGGCCGGCGACGGGGCGGGGCTCTGCGCCACCGCCAGGCCGACGAGGAGCACCGCCATTGCCGCCAGGGAGAGCAACGCGCTTGAGCCAGCCATGGAAGAAGAGCTTCTTAGAGAGAGAAAGAAGGAACTTAAACTTTTTGTTAGAGAAAATCTGCTGATCTGAGCGAGGGTTTTCGGGATGCGATCGGCGACGGTATTTATAGAAGGTTTTGCGATGAGAGTTCCGTGCTGGGGGCGGAGTTCATCGGAGTCGACCGTTGGATCCGCATTATAAATGGAAACCCTCGGATCGATCCGACGGCCGAGATTTATTTGTGTTTTTCTGACCGCGTGGCCAATCAGCGACGCGGTTCTCCGCCAGTCTTATAGCTGGGGTTTAGTGGCGACAGGTGTAAAGGGTTATGTCTCTTTTGCATGTTCTCATAGCCCAAAAGTAAATTCACAGCACATCGACGACTAACCGGGTACATCTTTCGCAATTATGGACATTTTTAATAAGTATTAATATCATGAAAAATCTTAAATTAATATATATAATAAATTATTATTTTATTATTTTTTTATTATAAAAAAAATTGATATTTTTGTGATAAATTTACCATACATTATTTTTCATTAAATGATTAATATCACAAAAAATCACAAATTGATATATTTATAACTCTATGTCATCTAACTCATTAGTTTAGCAAAATAATTTAATGAAAATTAATTGAGGATAAATTTGTCACCGATATATAAATTTGAGAGTTTTTATGGTATTATCCCTTCTAATAATATCGAGTGTTATTTCCTATGTTGGCATTTTCTAATTTCTGTAATAGAGAAACTTTCGGGTTAAGAATCGATTGTAGGACCAAAGGGACGATGCTTGGTTAGAATTTTTTAATATGTTGTCGTCATATGTTTGCCCAAGCCCCAAAAAGCTTGATTCGAAATCGATGAATTGATTATGCGTCCACAAGTTATGAATCCAAGTCTAGTTTCTAGTCATTGAATAAATGGGTAATTGCACTCAAAAGTCATAAAACTTGTCGCAAAAAGTTGTACTATCTAATTCTTAAAATTTTTAAAAATATATAATTAAGTTCCAAAATCTATTAAATTGATGCAATTAACGTCCTCCATTAACTCTATTTAATTTGACTAACAAAAAATGCCAATGCGACTTTTCTCAATATTTTCTCAAGACATGTGATGACGGTGTGGTGCTTATGGAATATTGAATCAGGGAAAAAAATATTTGAAAAATTGAAAAGGCAAAAAAAGGTAAGAATTACAAAAATAAAAGAATTCAAAAATATTCGAAACAAAGCTAATCAATAATAATATATTAGTAGACCGGTTCTTTTCCCCATCAATTACGGACGGTCAAACTGGTTTGATCATCCTTTGCAAATTTTCTACTTCTTTTTTTTTCTCCTTTTCTTGCTCTTGCCTTCAAGCTGGTTAGGCTGTGACTTTATATCCAGCATCCTTGAATAAGATATCATCATCTTCACGCTTTGTGTCTGCCATAATGAGTTTGCATTTTTTCTGGGAATTTATTTCTTTGTACTCCCTTGATTTCACTGCTAAAGTCACAGATATTGTCCCCATATCTTCATAACGTGGAACGTTGATTCTTCAACTTTTACTTTATTTTATGCCATTTTCGTACTTTTAGCTAAACATGCAAATACCATATTAGAACTTTTAATTCATTTAATGTGGTCCCCAAAATATTCACATTTCCATATGCGAGCCATCTACCCCCCTTTTCTAATTTTACCTATTTTATGAGAAAAATTAAAACTTAAATAAGAAATGATGGCCTTTTTCGTGTATTAGTGGTTAGTGGTCTCTCTCAACTCGTTTATCCTACTAACATATCACTAATTGACTTTTATTCCTTAGAAATTATAGAATTGCAAAGTGCAAAGTGCAAAGTGCTCTTTTTTTTTTTTTTTGGTGAACATAGAAATCTTTGAATTTTTCGCTTCATTTTAGATAATTACCTTTATTTTGTTATTTTGATGTAAATTTGTCAAATAACCGTTTATTGGGACTGTAGTAGCATTGGGAAAAGCGAATAATTTGATGGCGCAATATATATTTTTTTTCGATCGTGATGTGTTGTACTATTTTCGAAAATTGATCTTTAAGTGAACGACAATCGCAAATAATGGGTAAAAAACTGAATATCCATCACCAAGAAAATAAATAAACGAATATTATTAACAATAAATAATAATATGATCTCCGGACAAACAATATATAATCAATCCTCCGTAATGATCTGTCCAATGTGACAGATCTCTCTACGCACAAAAATATCGAAAATGAAAAAAATTAAATAAAAAATAGAAAAAGGAATAAAAAGTAGCCAGCGAGCAGCAGCAGGAGGAATCCGGCGACCGCCTAGATGACCAGACCGGCGACGAGGGCGCCGATCGCCACCGCCCCGGCGAAGCCAACTCCGTTGCTCACGGCCCCGCTGTCAGCAGGAGCGGGCGCCACGCCCGGCGGCATCGCGATGGACGGCGTAGATCCCGGCGCGGGAGCCTCGGGGGCGGAGACGACGGCAGGGGCGACGGGGGCGAGGTGACGACGCCGGCGGGAGACGGGGCGGAAGCCGTCGGAGAAGGCGACGGCGAGGCCTTGGGCGAGATGGAGGGCGACGGCGACGGGGCGGGGCTCTGCGCCACCGCCAAGCCGACGAGGAGGACCGCCATTGCGGCCAGAGAGAGCAACGCGCTTGAGCCAGCCATGGAAGAAGAGCGAGCTAGAGGGAAGAGAGCTTCTTAGAGAGAGAAAACTGAACCTTTAGTGAGAGAAAGTATGCTGATCGGAGCGAGGGTTTTGGGATGCGTTATGCAACGGAGGAGGGCGGCGGGTATTTATAGAAGGTTTGTGCACAAGAGTTCCGTACGGGGGTGGTGTTCGTCGGAGTCGACCGTTGGATCCGTACACGATTGGAAGAACCCTCGTGTCGATCCAACGGTGGAGATTTCGTTGCGTGTCTGCTGACCGGGTACGGCCAATCAATCACGCGGTTTTGGGGCCTTAGCTGGGGGCTTTAGTGGGGACAGTTGTAAAGGATCCAACCTTCGTAGCACGTTCCCATAGCCCCAAAATAAATTTCAAAACAACTGGAAAATTTCCAAAAAGAAAAAGTCTGAAATGCCGTGTTTTTTTTTTTTTTTTTAATTATCAAAGAATGACTTCAAATGAACCTTGTTTAAAATAAAAATATGGAGTAAACCTTAAATTTAAGTAATAATCCGAAGTGCCATGTTAGTCTCGAACAAGAATTTTGCCTCACCAATTGATTGAGGGCATTTTCGTTATCTTATTTCTTTTTTCCTCTTTTTTTCCTTTCTATAAAAAAATTCAGAAAAGAAAAGAAAAGTTAAAACTTAAAAAACAAAAAATTAAAAAGCGGGCGGGTGGGCCCCCTATGGCCAACGTCTATGGAATACGGCCCTACTGGCGAGGGGGAAATGGCCACAAGCGGGGGAAGGGATGCTAGGGATGCTAGGCTTGCTAGCCCTGCAATTTTTTGAGTTTGTCTTTTTTAAGAAAGAAAAACAGAAAAAAGTAAAAAAAAAATCAAAGGATGAAAATGCCCTCAATGAGCCAATGAGATCGAGCCAATGAGGTCAAGCCATTCTTTGATATGGCAATTTCAAACCTTATTGAAAATAAAATCAGTTTCAAGCCCCTTTTTTGTGCACTTATTTAAAATAATATTTGTTATTTGAGAAAACGAGATCACTTCAAATTCTTATTGAAAATTTTTCTAAAACTCATTGATTTGTCGAGTGTCTTTTGCCCTCTAGAAGATTCCTAATAATATCAAGTGTTAATTTCTAAGATGAATAGACTTATAAATTAAGATCCGGTTGTGGAAACAAAGGGACGATGCTTGGTTAGAATTTTTGAATTTGCCGTTGTCATATGTTTTCTCAAGTCCCCAAAAGCTTGATTTGAAATTAACGAATTCTTGTTCTACGTCTTGTGAGTTAAATATCCTGGTCTTGTGAGTTAAATATCCTGGTCCAATTTTTAGTCGTTGAATTAAGGGAGATAAGTGCACTTAGAAGTCATAAAACTTGTCATAAAAAGTGCTACCACTTAATCCTAAAACTTAAAAAAAAAAAATGTTTATAAAACTTATCGAATCAATCCATTTGTTATGTACATTCAACTAATGTAAAATACCAACGCAGCTTTTCTCAATACTCTCTTAATATAAGTAATTCTGACGTGACGGCCATAGAATGCCACATAAAAAAAAAAGATTCGAAAATTTTAAAAAGAATAATAATGCCAAGAGAACAAAAGTTAAAAAAAAAAAAAAATTCAAAGCAAAGCCAATATACTGGATTAGTAGACTGGTTCTACACCCCATCAATTGCCAAGGATCGAACTGCTTCGATCATCCTTCGCAAATTTTTTCTTTGCTCTTGCCTTCAAATTGGTTGTAGTTCATTTCTGTCTCTTTGTAATGTACCGGATTAGTAGACAGGTCCCACGATTTCTCAATGTTTTCTTAACACAACATCCGTGACGTTGATGTGGTGTCCGCAGAATGCCAACATCAGGAAAAAGAAGATTTGAAAATTTAAAAAAGAAATATAATGCCAAGGATCAAAACAAAGCCAAGGATCAAACTAACTTGGCAAATTTTCTCTTGCCTTCAAATTGGTTTGTATATATAGTTTGTTCTGTCTCGATAATGGTCCCACGATTTATAAATTATTCAATACAATCTTGAATTTTAACCTAATGTGTGATTTCTTAATTTATTCTAATCTCACTTAATACCACTTAATAAGAAAAATTAAGATTCAATAAGAAAGGATGGCCTTTTTGGTATTATTCAAAGTAATCGCAATTTTCTACTAACATATCATTATTCCTTGTAAATTATCGAATTGCAAGGGATTTATATCAGTAGGTACATGGAAATCTTTGATTTTTTTTTTTTTTGCTTGATTTGAGATAATTACCTCTTTATTTTGTTATTTTAATGTATATTGGGAATAGAGTAGCGTTCAGAAAAGTAAATAATTAGACCATTAGACCATTTTCCAGTCATTAGACATGGTGTTAATTTCGAACATATGGACAGTATTTGTTTAAGCGAACAAGAATCACAAACAATAATTAAAAGAATGAGTATCCATTCACCAACAAAATAAATAAACGAATATTATTGGCAATAAATAATAATATGATCTACGGATAAATAATAGATAATCAATCCTCTGTAATGATTTGTCCAATGTCCATATCTCTCTAATGTTCATGTCTCTCTGCGCCTAAAAATATCGAAAAAAGAACTCCCGAGTATTATGAAAAATTTTAAAAAAAAGGAAATAAATAGTAGCCAGCGAGCAGCAGCAGCAGGAATCCGGCGACCGCCTAGATGACCAGACCAGCGACGACGAGGGCGCCGATTGCCACCGTCCCGGCGAAGCCAACTCCGTTGCTCACGGCCCCGCTGCCAGCGGGAGGGGCGCCCGCCCGGCGGCGCAGCGATCGACGGCGCGGGGCTCCCGGGGGCGGGAGACGGCGGCGAGAGCGTCGAGGGCGGTGGGGGCGAGGTGACGGTGCCGGAGGGAGACGGGGCGGAGGCCGGCGGAGGGGTCATCGTCGCCGGCGGAGGAGGAGGAGGCGCCGGCGAGGCCTTGGGCGAGACCGAGGGCGAGGGCGACTTGGACGGGGTGTGTGCCGGCGACGGGGCGGGGCTCTGCGCCGCCGCCAGGCCGACGAGGAGGACCGCCATTGCGGCCAGAGAGAGCAACGCGCTTGAGCCAGCCATGGAATAAGAGGAAGAGCTAGAGAAAAACTGCTTCTTAGAGAGAGAAAGTGCGAACTGAAACTTAGTGAGAGAAAATCCGGCGATCGGAGCGAGGGTTTTGGGTGCGATTTACGACGGAGAAGAGCGGCGGTATTTATAGAAACTTTCGCGCTTCGGGTCGGTGCTGGGGGTCGAGTCGACCGTTGGATCATTATAATAATCGGGAAACTTCCCGGGCCGATCTGACGGTCTAGATTCATTCGTCCGGCAGCCCATCGATCACGCGCTTTTCCGCGCTTAGCTGGGTCTAGCGACGACAGTTGTGACGGCATCGTAGCCGCACACGTGGCGTCCGTTGGAGAGGGGGGGTCCGGAGCCGTCGGATTGCGTGCTCGCCTTTAGCAACGGTCACAAGTCAAGCGGTCAACACTCGTTCCGGGGGAGAATGCCGTGCACGTTGGGGGGCATAACGTTAAAGCGCGTGTTTCGCGGCGCTATTTTAGGGAAATTAATTAATGAAATTTAATTTAATTGCCAATGCTTTAGAGGGAATGTATTATATAAGGTAAGAGATTAATGCAATTATTCAAAAATCACGACAAATGTCTGTCCTTTTTATTTTCGTACAGGGGGTGTCATTAATAGTTTTTGACACGGCAACAGCCAATTACATGCCAACTTCATAAAATTAGCAAGTTTTTAGAGTCGGAGAATCAAAATTACATCTTGTATTAGCAATTTAGCACTACCAAGATTTTTTTTTTGTAATTTGAGCATAACAATTCTGATACTATTTGAATATGATAATTAATTCTAGAATGCATGTGAAGCAATTTGAATGTAGTAATTCTCATTTTGGAACTCAATATCGACAGTTTTTTTAAGCCAAAATTCATTTTAAAGAAAAAACAGCATGAACTATGCCTATATTATAAAGATAAACATGAAAATTAAAATGTTTCATGTAGGTGCACAAAATTAAGTTTTTATTTCAAAGTTAGCCCTCGTTACTGTATGTATTCAGTCCGTTGTCAAATGGCATATCTAGCATTCTACATCTATTCAATAGTTGAGTAGGCGAAAAAAAGAAAAAAGAAAAAGAAAATGGATAATATTATTAAAAATCTCATGGTAACCTTGACGCATTTATCATAAACTAATTTTCATCGAAAAAATTCACAAGCCGGTACCCACTCGACACATAATTCACAACACATTTACTCTAAGTTAATATTTGTCTCATCAAAAACCCTAAATTAGTACTCATGATCCAAATCTACCATCAATTAACATTCCATACAATATATTATTAGAACTCCTGTCACACAATGATTGTCCAACGGCCATGTTAGTTGGATTTGGTGTAAGAAGGACTTCATTGAAAAATTTTTTAAAGTAAAAAGGACTTAATTTGGACAAATTAAAAATTAGCGGGACTGATTAAAAAAATCGTAAAAGTACAAAGATGGAAAGTATATATTTTTTGAAATAAAATTTGATCAAATATTGATGGAGTACAACTAGTTTGATTAACGTTTGATCAAATTGATTCTTTAGCTCACAAAAAGCTAGCGACACCTAATCTCCATAAATGCAATCCAATTTTTCTGAATAAGTGTCAAGATTGTGGGTTTTTATGAATCGAGTTGAACAAACCATCGTTGTGAAAAATCATAACAACTACTTGAGAAAAGCTCCAATTGAGGCAATTTGAAGACATTGGAAAGTTCATGAACCACGTCGATCTATGAAATATGCAGTTTGTCCAACTTCATTTGTATCGAAATGGTTAAAATTTGCAATATTTAGAGATCCAGTCTGTCTAATCTGGCAAATTGGGTTTGTGAGATGAAGAGAATGTGAGACTTCAAAATTTCTCCAAATTTCCGTTTCCCCCTTCCTCCGGTTGCTCAAACGGGCATATAGTTCTTCCCATCAGCAGTAGAGAGGATCTCTGTAAAAACAACATTTATTTTGGTGTTCAAAAAAGAAATAAGTAAAAAAAGAAAAAGCTAAAAGGAAAAGCTGAGACGAGAATGACGATGTGTCTGCTCTTTTCTGTGCCCTTCTCTTCTTTTTCATTTCTTCAAGCCATCGTCTTTCACAGACTGCAATGCCCGAGGGGGCGTTGGGAAACGCCGTACTGGATGTTCATATATCAAATCTATTGACGCAAGGCAAGTGATATCGTAGAAAAAATAAATAAATGCATTAATAATCTAAATGTGCAATTAAGTTTTAAAATATTCAAAATATTCAATTAAGTTCTAAAAAATAAAAATTGGTGCAATTAAATTGCTTAGTTAATTTCATCAAAATAGAATGAACGTCTACTAATCATCAAATCTCACATTATCATAAGCAATGAGTAAATACCGGAATATCATTTTCTGATAATTACAACTTGCCCAATGGGCGATACATGCGTAGGGTACTCAATAACATCATCATACGAAAACACCAAAAATTAATTTAACAAGCTTTAGATCTAGATTTAGATAAAGAGAAGTTGAATGAGTATAGGACTTGTAGATCTATATTTAAATTGGAAGAGAAGAACTTCTAAATCTCGATCTTGATTGTAAGATAAGAACTTTCAAAATTTGGAGAAGTCGTATAACTACTTTTAGTGCAACACGAACTCACTGTATTTCCTCATCAGTCATTTTTGACTTCTTGATTTAGAGGACCTGAAGCTGTGTGTTGGTTCCTAATTTCCTATTGATGAAAGTGGAAACTACATCCATCGAACAGGAAAGAACATTACAACGTTAAATAAAACTAAAGCTCAAGTGCTGTGGTCAAGCTCCATGAAGCAGGAGTGGGCATGGTCACGTGCACCTTTCTATTTGATGTGCACCTCTTTTCAGTTTTCCATGGTCGCGGGTGCCACCTGTCAATTTTCGTTTACACCTTCTTTTAATAATGGCAGACGGGGTTGACACGTTAACATCTCTCCTTCCAAAAATTAAGAAAAAGTGAAAATGACTTTTTCCATTAGTCAAATTGGACAAAATTAATAGGAAGAGATAGGGGTGAGCATGGTCCGGGTTGATCCGCCACCTCTAACCTTTGTGACCAACTCTAAATGCGATGTCGGCCCTAAATTTTTAGGACAGATGACCGACCCTATATTTGAGCCAGGACTAAGATGGGACCGGACCCGATCGGTTGTCCGGTTCCAAGTTAATCCGGGACCGATCGATAATTTTTTTCGTCTTATTTTTTATACTCCCTAAAAAAGCAAACCTACAAATTCAAATTACACATCCATCGACAATGCGGTATTGTGCAACTAAACTATAAATACCAATACATATTTAGCAAATTTAAGATGACACAATAATAAAAATTCCGTACTTGCTAATTGCTCATCGAGATATGAGATAAGATGGAAAGTTCTTATAATCATCTCTCTTTAATATTCATAACACCATATGCAAAAGCGTTTTCCTGCATTTAATCATGTATAGTTCATCCAACCAAAAAATGAGCTTCACGCCACTTGAGTAGCAAATCACCGTAGCAACTATAGTACTACTCTACTCTTCAAAAACTTCTACGATTTGACACAATTGAAAAGCAAAGTGCAGCTAAAATTCATTAGTAAAATACAATTAAACCATAAAAAGTTCAAAATACTTAATATAAACCATGAATTATAAATTCACATCTTGTTAATTCACTTGGATATCTAAACACCTGAAAACAAAATAATCGACACATAATTAATACTCAACAAAATTTTTAAATTGAAATTACTTTCAGTGCTATTGATAGAACATCTCAATATAATATAATATAACAGACATTTTACTTAGGTTTGAATATATAAAAGAATTATAAATAATATAATATAATATACGGGGTTGGTCCAGAGTTGGACCGACCCAAAACTCTTAGGACCGAGGACTAACCCGCATAGTGTTGGTTATGGAATTTCAGGACCAAGGACCGACCCAGTCCCCTTGGGAACCGGACAGGGTTGGGCCGGTCCAGGGTCAACCCTAGACCACTGCTCACCCCTAGGAAGAGAGACTTGATTGCATCAATTAGATAAATTTTAGAATTTAACTGCATTTTTGAATATTGTAGAACTTGATTGCACTTTTATAGTAATCCTCTAAAAAAAAGGGATGAGTTACATTACCAAAAAAAAAAAAGGATGAGTTATCTTAATTGGAAGGATCAATATCAAATCTGATACTATTTAATTGTATTTTGAGAGTTAAAAACACGTCCATACATAGGAATTTTAATAACAAATGTTTTGTGGGAACTTACTTAATGAATATATATTCATTTAATGATCAAATATAGCATTTTTATTTTTCAGAAAAATAATTTCTCTATTGAAAATAGGCACATCCTTCATTCTTCGAAAGCAAGATTTTTTAGCCTATGTATAACCTCTTTAGCTACACATTAACATAATTTACGTATATCAGTATACTCACACTCGTGACACGTTTTTTTGTATTATCAAAACAGTTTTAGCTATTGCAATTATACTAATTCAGTTTATAATTTTTTTGGCCAATCAAATCTTAAACATTTTGCTTGTGCTAGTTCAATTTATTCGACCAAATTTGGTAGTTTGTCGCTGACATAAATAATTTCCGATAATATTTTAGTAATTTTTTTGAATTTTTGAATTATTATTATTATTTTTTCCTTTTCCTTCTTCATTCGGCCGGTTGCTAGGTTGAGGCGATTGGCCAAAGGCTAGGAAAAGCTAGCTGGGGGAGGTTGACCTCGCCTAGCGATGGAAAGGCAAGTCTTGCTAGGGGCTAACAAGGTTGCCTCAATCTGGCGGCTAGAGAAAGAAGGAATATGAAAATATATAAAGAGAAAGAAAATAAAAAGAAAAAAGAAAAAATAATTAAAATTTATTTACGTTAGCACTAACCATGCCACATTAACGCTAGCCAGAGATGCGATGGACTAAATTTGCACAAATGTAAAAGATTTAAGACTTACTTAGCCAAAAAAAAGTCTAAGACTAAATTTGTAACATTCTAGATTTCGACATTTCTTTTTGTCCCAACCAGGAGGCTAAGTTAGATAGACCTTAGGTTAGTCAAACATTCCTAGAAAATAAGTGTGAACAAGTATGAACAAGTGTGAACAAATGTGAATAAATGGGAACAAATGTGAATACATTAAATAAAGTGAGGAGAAATATATCCCTAGGCTGCCATTAAAATCCTAGGATCAAGTGTGAATGGTAGACTATGAAACCTACAAAGGAGAAGCCACATGAGAGAGAGAGAGAGAGAGAGAGAGAGAGAGAGAGAGGAGAAGGTCAAGACAAGTCCAACTTTGGACCAAGACAATCCTACCTTATCTCTTTTGGACATTAACCAATAAATAACCGAGACAAGTGTCTAAGCTAGTATAGAGCCTTCTTAGGATCTTGTGAAAATAATATTGTATAGCCATGGATGACCCTTGATTCAAGGCCAAATGTGAACACTCTTCTTTTCAACTAGAATTTACCTCATTTAATTTTCGAAATTTCTAGACCTTTGTTGTTTGCCAAATTTTCAGAGCTTTTTATGTTACTAATTTGGAGAATATTTATTCATGAAAGTTTTTCAAAACATCTTGATCTATAACATGATCAAATTTCATATTTTAAAGGTAAAATGGTTGGGACGAAGGCCCAATCAATTACTGTATAGAACCTGCCTAGTATAGTGAAAACAGTAATCAAGTTGCTTTATTGAATTTTTATAAAATCTTTCCTTACGAATTTGGAAATGATTCCTTCACAAAAGTTTTAGATGATATCCATATCTATAACATATTAAAATTTCAAAGAGTTTTGTGAATATTTGAATTTGAAAATAAGTCTCTTTCTCTGACTGTTGAATATGCTCGATAGATGAATTTTTGGTTGTGTTGAATGAATTGCCGCTCTTTCCACAAAACGAATTTGGCTTGGATTCCTTCATACAAAATGTTTTCTAACATATTAAAATTATATAATTTTTCGAGTCTATTTGATTAGGTAATGTATTGATTTTTAAAGTTGCTCAAAACTGTTTTTGCCTTAGAATGAGAGAACCACATGCCCAACTTGAAGGGGAAGGAGCTACACGCCTAACTAGAGGAAGAAGTCAATCTAGAGTTTTCTTGGCTTGAAGATAAGAATGTATTGAATGCTTTTGGAAGCTAGCTAATTAATGAGCTTAATGAGTCATATGCTCAAGTGTTTAACTTGGAAAATAAATTGTCCAAAGTCCAAGTTTCTTGATGACCAAATCTTGGATAAATCTTAGGGTATGATGGCCCTAGATTATAGCCTTGATGAGCAAGGCAAAAAACCAACCAAATAGAAGAAAACGTTAGACATAAAAGGGGCTTATGGCCCTATTGGTTCGGTTTTGAGGGAATGTCCTTGGGGAAATGCAAAGGCCTTTAGTCTAAAGGGGTTTGACGAAATGCAAATACTGTTTGGTAAATTATAATGGAAAAGATGTCTTGAGATGCAACTTGGGAAAAATGCTGTTTGGTAAACACATACATTTGGAAAGTCCTTTCATGTGTCTTAAAAATTTTGCAACTTTAATTTGTTTAAAATCAAAAACAAAAAGCAGCATGTCCGCGAGTTTTTTGTGTCTTAAATTCTATTACCAAATTCTTAACTACTCCAATGGATGGCTTATTCACCGACTCAGCTCATGCATTTCTAGGCAATGATGCAAGCAAAACTTTCCTTTTGGGCAATTAAGAAGTCGATTTCTTACATAACTGACTTGTGTCGATAACACCATTATTTCGCCACATTTTTTTTTTTTTTGGGTTTAAAACTTCACCACAATTTACCCTACATTAATTTAACCCAAAAACAATTTTCTGCAGCTTTCATCTTTCAGTTCTTTACCAACGCCCAAAACTTCAAACTCTTTTGTAGTATTCTAGCTTTCATCACTTTCCATCTTCACGTTAATATAGAGCTTTCGCTTGATCTTAAGTTAGCTTTAAATGAAGCTTCATGTAATTAGTTCACTACTTGTCAAGGCCACAATCACCATTCAGGATGAGGAGAAATTATTTACTTAGACAAAACTTCATCACTACACCAGCTGATCACATAAATAAAAAAGTTACTCTCATATTGACATCGTGGCCATTTAATACTTTAGCAAGGATCACCAAAGGAAAGCTTTGCAATAGGAAATTTGCCTCGTTTATTTACTTCTTACAAAAGGATCCATTCCTAAGTAGGGAAAAAATAACAAGATTTGACATTTTGTAGATTATCTACATTGAATACGGAGCATGTGTTTTGTCTCTATAAACTGTGATAACTCTATAAAAATAAAGTTATTTTACTTATTTTAGGCAACAATTAATGTAATATCTATGAGAAAATATTTAGATTTCCTTTTGATTATTCGAATTTTCTTTGTTTATGCAGAATAATGAGATATGGAGAAGGAATTCAAATAAAAAAGCAGTAGAAGATGGATATCAAATTAGGGAATCTTTGATTTTGTTCCCTAATATTATCTGCAAGTGTTGGGAGATAGATATATTGGATATTTCCTATAAATAGGAGAATGCCGAGAGCAAAAAAAAGAGAGAAGTTAGGTTTTTGTTAGATCGTTTTTCATTCTTTTGAGAGTTTTTCAAGTATTTTGAAGAGAAGACAAAAGTGGTAACAAAATTATTGTTTTTTGATTCAAGATGCTGGTTTGATTTATATTTGATCTGATGTGCTATGTTTTTTGTTAGGGTGATAACCATAATGATCTAAATTTAATGATTTTTATATTTTGCAATTGATTTATAATATATAACAATGCATAATTAAACATGGATATAGATATATTGCATTATTTATGAATTAACTTTAGAGATAAAGTGATCCAAAAGACTCATTATAAAGTGATCCAAAAGACTCATTATAAGCCGGGAATATTGATAATTTTTAATGCATTCATGCTTATTTTAATTCACGTAGAGATATAGTGGATTAATAAACTGAGTAGGTTTGTTATACCTAGAGATGGGATAGTAATTCTGCTATCACAAGTTTGATATCGTTCTTGTACTCACAATAATCTAAAATTCATATCTAGTGGTTATGGTGAAATCGGATGCTCTAACATATTTATCTGATTGATTTACTACATTTAATCTTCAAATTTTGTTTTTAACTTATTTTCAATTATATTTTGATATGTTAGATAAATTTTAGAATTAGTCGATTTTGATTTGTTAGTATTTAATCATCGATCTACATGGGATAATACTCTTTCTTATCATTATATTACTTGTTCGACACGTTCACTTGTGTTTAGAATTTTACGAACAAACTGTACATTTATATTAGGAGTGGCTCAAGCAAGATAATAAGAGTTAAGCACCACAAAGGTGCAACAATCTAGCAAGATATCAGCCGAAGAGAATAGGCTAAGCAAATGGAAGAGCCAAAACATCGAGGCTATTCAAATTTCAGCTGAAGCCCATTTGCATGATTGCCTCAGCCACCTACGCTAATTTGGTGACTTCCGTGTGGTATTAGCGTTTGACTGCGAAAACATGAGATCTCATCTATATGCATATGCATTTCTCTGTAACCTGACTTTTTATTATCAGGAGAGTAATCATAACTTTGGTTTCTTAGTCAGCCAGGGATTTAGCCCAAAATTTTCTATCATTCTCTTTCTGCCAAAATAGTAAAGATCACCACATCATTGTTGGGTGAAAGAAGGACATCCGCTGCATCTCATAGAAGAAAGACAACTAAAAACTTAGAACAAAGGAGGTAGGGTAGCATGAATCGTCAGTTAAGAAGCATCTTTAATAACCAAATTAGGCATAATTAGTAACACTGATATTGCATCAGAATGACATTATTAACACCAAATCCATTGGATAATAAAATCCTACCATACACTAGGACAACACCCAACATGGTACTTGAGAGATCAAGGAAAGGACACAAGCATTTCAACTTCTGTGGACTAGTATAATCAAATGTTTGAGAATTGAGAATTGATATGCTGAAATAGCAAGTAAAGATTGAAACATATTCATATAAGAAAAAGCATATGCACTTCTCTGCCTAACTTGCGGAAACTAGAAATTTAGTGTCCTTAAATAGCCACTCATACAATATCTGATTTCCAAGATGCTGGGGTTCAATATTAAAATCCTAAAACACCATAAGATTAATGTTTCACTATGGGTGTTAGCATAAGTTATTCAAGCTAAAAACATACATAAGTTTTAATTCCACTTCTATAATCACTCCATTTTATTATGTTCACTGGATTCCTTTGCTATAATTTAGTAAAACCATGGCATTTAGATAAGTCTTTTTTTTTTTCATGAGGTAGAATGCTGACTACTAATAGCATCTACTTTTATTATAGGTGGGACAGGTGGGATTTCACCCATTGCAACTCAAGTTAAGTGAAGAAAAGGTTTCCTGTGGAAAACCTTTGGGCCTCAACTACCTATAACTACTTCAGTGACAATATTGAATTGGAGAAGGGAAAATCAGATGATACGTCCATGTATCTCTTCCAGTAAGAGCTTATATAAACTAAATATATTCGAGATTAATAAAAAATAACGCAACATACAAGCAATAAGATGCCTAAAAATCCTTAGGCTTTGGATAAGCAAATTTTTGTCATGAGCTTAACAATCATCATCCAGTAACTATTTTCCTACTAGAAAGAACATGGCATTACTGCTGCAATTATGTTCATCCACATGTTATGATAAACCCCACTGGTGAAAGAAGACGATCCATTTCAAACAAGAAAGAAATATAACCATCTTTTTATGCTACATAATTGCCAATGTAACAAGAGCTACTAGTGTACATACCCGCTAAATCCCATATTGAAACTTAACCAAGACTAAACCATTCGACGAGAAAGCATTACAACAAAAGCTACCTCAGAATCCACGTTGCGTCTCGACCTAATAACATGCTATGATCTCTCACCAAATCAGAACATGCCAATCTAGCCATAAGATATTCAATTACCCACACAAATTTCTACAAAAATCGCAACATGAATTGAGAAAATCTGACTAGGACAGAAGCGATCGCGAGCATGAGCGCGATAGGAAAGCTCGAGAGCAGCAAGCGCAAAGGAGTGATACAAGGAAGAGAACTCAAACCCCTACCAACCATGAGGGAACACTGCTTCAAGCACGAAAGGGGGAGTCGTCAAGGTACGAGAAAGGTGAGGGACTTCCATACATCCGAACAGAAACAATGAAATCTTATCTGGAGAGGTGAGTGAACATGAGGGTCGGACACAAAACAATTGTGAGGTAGAGAGAGGCGTGAGAGTGTAAGAAGAGTAATGCCCGTGGCCATCGTGAGTAATCTCGTGTGAAATCTTCAGCGGCGATGGTGAAATTGGATGAATGAGAGATGGAATCAAAGCTTCAAGCTTACCCAATTGCCCTGCTATGAGTGCGACGCGAGCGTGAGAGCAGAATGGTGGGAGGCGATCTTCGAGGTTGGGATGGTTGATCTGAATGGACATTAGAGAGTAGCTCACGAAGGAGACGGTGAGGGACGATGGAGAGAGGTGTGAGAGTGCAGAGGAGGCGTGAGGCTATAGTAAGGAAGACAAGGCTTAGGTTTTTTTATTTAGAAAAGGGTAAAAACAGATTTTGGTTAATAAATGAGGACAAAATGGGCAACTAATGTATTTTCATTAAACAAAGGAAGTTGCATTCCAAAAATGCTACTTTTGAAATGCACCTCTACCCCTCCATTCCCCTAAAGGCCTTTGAAGCCATTTGGAGATGCAATTGCATCTTCCCAAAGCTCTCAAAAAATTGAATCAAACACCACCTGCATTTGCCCAAACCCCTTTAGAGCCCCAAAGGCCATTCTAGATGCTAAACCAAACGGGGCCTATGTGTTCCTTAGGCGAACCATAGGCAATAATGAGCCTAGAGTGAGCCTTAGAGAATAAGCAAATAGGTGGACCAATCATAAGCCAACATCAAAGGACCTATGGGTCAACTCGAGAAGATAGGTGGGCCGATTCGAGAAGATAGGTAGGCCAACTCATTATTTAGGCATCATCATGAGTTTGCAATGAAAATCTAAGAGGAGGAGGCCTATAAATAGGATGAGCCCTTCTCATATTTTAAGCCTTGACCTTTCTCTCTTTTTCTCTCCCTTCCTCCCTTCTCTTTCACACCCTTCTCTTTCAAGTCGCCCTAGACGCCAATCGACCACCAAAAAAGCATCTTGGAGCTAGGTCTAAAAAGTAGCAAGTAGATTTTTCTAACTCTTCAATAGGGCGATGTGCTACGCTTATCGATTTTAGGATCATGTCATCATTTGCTTGTGTTGGCTTTGTATTGTTATGCTTGTTGTGTTTATATTACTTGTTGTTGCATTAAGTAAGTTTATGATCTCGCATGAGTGTTGAGCACACCCGGATGTTGAGGAGAGGTCTTGGTGGTTATGGACAACGTTAAAACTTGAGGGAATGGTTCCTAGTTAAGGTCATGAGCCCAAATCGCATTCGGCATGAGTTTGATTTAATAAAACACAAGAGTCATTCATTAGTTCACTTTGCATGGCACACATTTGGACCTTTTATTCAATTAAGAGTTTAAACATGACATGAATCGGTTGATGCTTGAAATGCATGGATACACGATGGACCTATATGTTGACATTGGGGGATGTCCGGGTCATTGCTTGGGGTAAAGCCCCGGATGCCATCTCGATATTGAGATCGTGGACGATGCCAGCCCGAGTGAGGCCGATACCTAGGGGTCACCCTAGATGCCGTCCTGATAATGAGATCAGGACGATGCTGGTTGCCAAGGGGGGGACCGATGCCTGGTTGTTACCAGAAGAGTTGATTAAGTTCAACTAATATGATACGAAAAAGGAAAAAAATGAAAGTCCAAGTGTGGTTCATGATTGATACATGTGTGATGCTTGCAAAAGTTGGGTTTATTTGATATGCATTGTTAAGTCCTTGTATCAATTTGAGCATATGTTTGAATTGGGTCACTTGGTGCTTGAATGAGTTTCATAATATGCAAGCATCCCTTTTTATGACCGAAATGATCATAAGCCATGGATCTTTGGAAAGCTTGTTCATATGCACTAACTCTTTATATTTGATTCTTGAAAACATATAGGCAGTTGAAAGCCTTTCATATGCATAAGAAGGCAAGGCACGAACCTTGCTATTGATTTGCTATTGACAAGTGGGTGGTAACCTTGTATCCGATGATTGACAGAGAGATATCCTCCTATAGGAGAATTAATGATTTCTACTTACTGAGTCATTGACTCACTCTTGTTGTTCTCACCATTTCAAGCGTGTGATGGGTGAACTAGGGTCCAAGAAAGAAATGAATTTTATGGGGGCCGCAACATATAGAGGAGTTATACTAGCCTTTTGATTAACATACATAGAAACAAAAATAAAAGCTATTTTGATTAATCAAAATAGCTTTTGATGTGTGAATATGTATATGTATAGGTTGCTTTTATTTGCTTAACTTGCATATGTCTTGCTCAGTTTTCATGTTTGTTTGTACGGGGATTGTTTATTATCACTTCCACATGTGCTTAACTAAAGATAAAAGACTTTCAAGACGTTCAACGTTGCCTAGGGCATTGATGCTAATCCTCCGGGTCATGTTCTGTGCTAGAGATGGGGTGGGGGTGTGACATAATTGGTACAATTGTAATAAATTTAGAACTTTTTCCATTCGTATAGACAATGCATGAGGTTTTTAAGATGTACAAGTATAATTTCATGTTATTTTCTATAGGAAATCTTTCTTTTACCCTTAATTACGTAAAAAAAATGAAAAATATATAAAAAATTGAGAGAAAACTAAATTAAGAAGGAAATAAATCAACTAAAATACTAAAAATATTAGAATGAATTTTAATAACAGTAAAAGGATTTTCCCTCTTTTTTAGTTTTTTCTTTGATTACAATTAGCGTTTTTTTTTTATCTAAAATATTTATTGTTTTACATATTCTAGTAAAGAAAATTTTTGCTTTTGCATTGGTTCTAGCGGCTATCTGTAGAGATCTTCTTTTAAGACATAGGTTAATTTTGTGCAACGGTCAAAATTTTTTGGAGGGAATGTGCATCATCTTGAAAGTTTTGCAAGTTTAATGTAATTTCTTCAAGATGCAATAAAGTTTTGGGAAAATGATATTAATAGTTTTTTTTAACTTTAATTAAGTGGGTAATGTCTTTTATTAACTTTTGACTTGTTCAATGTAATTCATGGAATATTAGTAAATATTTTATTTAGTCAAGATTATATGAAAATATTTAATATTATCTTTTATTAATTTTAAATTAACAAAATCTACTAGAGTAGAAAAAATATTAAAGGGATACATATTATTTGTGGCACGTATTTTTTCACTCACATCCACTTGCAAGTTGACATATGTCCATAATACCACATCAACAATAGATGTGGAATTAATTTAAAAAATAAAAAAAATCTGTCATTTGTTTCTCCTTCCTTCTCCTCCTCATTCATCCACAACTAGCTCTTTCTCCCCTTCCTCTTCAATCCAGAGCCCTCTGTCCAACCTCCGTGCTTCCCCCACCATCGCTACTAGCGGAGTCACGAGCACCATGTCCTATGCGTCTAGGTCGAGCCACCCCTTTCGTCATTACTTGGGGTTGTCTTGCTCATTGCTAGTCCACATCTGCCTCGACCATGGTCGAAAGCTTTGTTGGTCCATGGCTTACCAGTCCAAATGTAGAGTTGCGTCTTCACATCTAGCTTGGGAATTCCATGTTTGGAGTTGGCGACATGGCTCCTCTATGGCTGCAAACGATGTGCAATGGATATAGGGGTGGTTCATCTTGGATGATCATCGCTAGGGTTGAGTGGTTTCATATTTTCCGTACATATTCTACTTGGAACTTGAAACCTTGAAAGAGATTCCATATTTTTTGGAATGTAGAATCTACCTAACATAATTTAGAACCTAAAACTTACTCCGTCACAATTTGCAGGATTGATTCCAAGGTCTGTCTATATTCCATATATATTATTAATTAAATTGAATTATTGCCTTTAATGACCATCATTTGTTGTTGTAATTCATTGACCACAAATTATATTTAGGGGCACGAAGAATATGTAAAAACTTTAGTCATAAAATAGAAATATAGACTAGTAATTTTAGATTATATATTCATTATCGGAAGCTATAAAATATCGTAGGATTGAGCGAAAACATAGACTAAGAAAAACAAAACTTCTTTCAAAATTTAGGTTCTTGTTCCACCTACATAGAATCTATAACTTACTTGTTGAAATCGATTTTTCAAATTTTAAAACCTAAAATCTATCTTGCATATTTTCAAACTTGGAATGGTTCGATTTTTTGATTCCAAGTTTTACCCTATAACTATTCTTATCCCTAATCGTCGCCAATGATGACCATGGATGAGCAAGTCTCCATAGGCAACAAAGCAAAGAAGCTTTTTCTTTATAGGCAATGACATAAGCTTCTTATGACAGAATATCTTTCTAGACAAAATTTTATTTTTAAATTTAATTCTGCATGAGTGGACACATGTCAATTTCTAAGTGGACGTAACAAAATAATGCTTATTACAAAATATTTTTTTGTCGAAGTAATTATCAATATATTAAGTTTGAAAGATAGACAGAAAAGGAAAGTCATACTCAAATTATTGAGGTAAGTATTTATCTTAAATCGGTATATAATAGTCACAATGTTGGTAATATTCTTTGACAAGACATCGAATATCAGCAAAGGTTGACAGACCTTTTTGTAATTTTTGCTTAAAAGCTTGTAGGTTTTTCGGAGGCTTGGTTACCAAATCTAAAAAGTGTTATATGCGTAATCTCTTGACAAGATAGGAGGGACACCAAATCAGGAGACGCCACGTGTAAAGCTGTCGGTACAACTTGAAACAATTCAAAGACGAAAGCGCACGCTTCCATCCGACGCGCCAACTCCCTGCTCTTTCTTTCTTCTCGTTCTTGGGTAGTCGAACGGTCAGAGTCACCGGAGATCGATCATGGCTCGCCGTCGCCGTCACCACCGCCGCGGCCACCGTCGCCGGAGAGTGGAAGACGAAGGTGCCGAGCAGGAGGCGACTCCCTCCACCCCACCGAGCTGTCCTCATTTCTTCAAGATCATACTCTCTCAAACGCTGGAATCTGGAAAGCTAGTAAGTTCGTCCGCACTTCGCAGTTCGCTCCATATCCATCGGCTATCTTCATGGCATTGTCGATTTTTCTTCACCCTTTGCGTATCTTTCGTTCTGCTTGACGTCTTGCTGGAGATCTCTCGGCTCATGCTGTTCATCCAGCACGTCTCCTATTCTTTCCTGCCTCTGTTTTTCTTTCGGCGTTCTTGAGCTTGGTTTCGTGTAAGTGCAACGTGTTTACCGTAAGCTCTCGTCACAGGGAATCCCAAAAAGATTCTTGAGAAGACATGGAAAGGATCTCTTGGGTTTGGTGCTTCTCAAGGTTGAAGGCGGTTTAACCTGGCCTGTGAAACTAGAGAAGAGTGACGATGGCATGGTTTGGTTGTGGAAAGGGTGGCCAAAATTCATGGAGCATTACTCCATCGGTCTTGGTCACCTCCTAGTCTTCAGATATGAAGGAGACTCCGTTTTCCGTGTGATAATATTCGATAAGAGCGCTACTGAGATTGATTATCCCTCGAGCATAGGAAGCGCTGAGGACGAATTCCTCTCTCGAAAAGAGGAAGATGTCGTGGAAATCGAAGATTCAGAAGGGTTCGCGCCTCGTTCTAGGCCAAGTTCAAAGGGCTTGTCACGAGGATTCAGAGGTGTGACTTGCGATTTTCCAACATGTTCGGTTTCAGCATAACTCTCTTTCCTCAGTTCTTTTCAAGTTTGATTTCTTCAAAGTTTTTTAATAAACTTTCTTTATGTGTTGATGGATAAAGTATGTGGACGATGTAGTTAATTTAGTTACTTCTAATGTGAAGGTGATGACAAATTTACTGCATCGAGTTATTTTTACTTTGAAAATAGATGGCCATTACTTTTCAATCTATGTAAATGTCATAATAAGTAAATTGATAAAATCTAGTGCAGTTGTCATCTTTAAGTGCAGATGGATGCTGAGTAAGTCATCTTGAGCTTGTTTTACGTGGCTCTACAGGTCCAAGTTCTCTCACTGCCCTTGAATTAGCCAGCAAATTCAAATCGGACCATCCATTTTTTAAAATGGTGATGCAACCTTCTTATATTCAGAAATATTTGGTAAGATCCTGAGCTCTATTCATCAGTGGCATACATCGAGTTCAAACTTGATCGCTGTCTCTATTTTGTCTTGTGTTCTCGAAGTTGATTTAGTTTGTCTAGGAAACAACATGACATGTTATTCTCCTTGAAGTATTCATGGTATGAGTCAAATTTAAATATGAATGATATCTATATCTAGTTGCAAAATTGATGGCATCAGTTTTTGTCCAGGAGCATATATTTTGACATTTAGATGCAAAATTGCAGGTTAAGTGGTTATGATTAATAACTTCCATCGACAATTAAAAGCAGTTGATTAAAACTCCTGAAATTGGCAATTTTTATTATGAATCCACATCTGGGCATGTTTTTCTCGTGAGTGTATCCTTATTCTATCAACTTTCTTGATCATATTTTGATTGTTCAAACCCGTACTGGGCAGTGCGTTCCTTGTGAATTCTTCAGGAAACATGTTCAAAAGAACAAGCAATTTGTGACTCTTAGGTCCTCAGACAGATCGTGGCAAGTGAAGCTGAGGAGCTATGAACACAGACGAATGGCATTTCTCTCTACCGGTTGGTCCTCATTCGTGAGAGAAACTGGTCTTCATGTAAGTGATGTCTGTGTGTTCGAGCTCATTGATGGGAATGACATTATGTTCAGAGTCTCCATCTTCAACAATGATGGTAAGGACCTGATTTATATTGATTGAGATGGACACTAGAATTGCCACTTTAAGCTGTCTAAATCACCTAGGAATTCGGTATTCCTAATTACAACTCAGTTGTTCAGTTTAGTACCCACTGAATCCGTAAAAAGTGCACTTTTATCTGTTTTTTCTTCTTTAGTTATGAGCCTTCCAAGATGATGAATTTTTCCGTATGGTGTGTGAAATTCATAGTAATCAACTGCACAGTGCCATCATTGATGGCGCTGCATCAAATCTAAATTTGGAGGTGTCAGTCACTTGTTGCAATATAACTTATGTTTCTGCTGACATTCTTTCTATTCTTAATCTGTTTTCAAATCCTAAAAAATCTTTAAAGAAGCTGTTTCTTTTTTGATTATGAGATGATGATTTGGGAGGTGTAAAATCTACTTGGTTACATTTTCCGGGACGATGATGAAAATGATAATCTATAATGATATGTGATCCTCCTTAAATCCTTCCATTGTGAATTCGTGAAAAGTTCATATTGGTGCTTATGAGATTTCTCCACTTTGTGGTGCAGGTCAGATCAAAATCGGACAGTCTCAATGTCAAGAGAGCTCTTTGGAGCCATCTTTTCATGGTTCTCCATGTTTGAGCCCTGTCACTGCTCATGAAAAAGCTAGTGGATTTGAATCGGACCATCCCTTTTTCAAAGTGGTGATTCGGCCTTCTTATGTTCGGAGACATTTGGTAAGATCTCAAGCTCTATTCATCGGTGGCATACATCAAGTTTAAACGTGATTGTAGTTTGTATTTGTCTTATATTTTAGTGTCTACCAAGTTGATTTATTTGTGTGGGAAACCACATAACTTGCTATTCTTCTTGAAGTGTTCGTGGTATGAGTCCAATTCAAATATGAATCGTATCTATGCTTGTCTTATAATTGATGGCTTCAGTTACGTCCAGGAGCATATATTTTTGCATTTAGATGTGAAATTGCAGGTTAAGTGGTTATGATTGGTAACTTCCACTGGCAAGTAAAAACGGTTGATTAGAACTCCTAAAACTAGCAAATTTTAGAATAAATCCACATCTTGTGCATGTTTCTCTCGTGAGTGTATCCTTACCCTATCACATTTCCTAATCATATATTGGTTGTTAAACACCTCCTTGGCAGAGCATTCCTAGTGGATTCTTCAGGAAACATGTTCAAAAGAACAAGCAAATTGCGACTCTTAGGTACTCAGACAGATTGTGGCAAGTGAAGCTGAGGAGCTTTGAACACAGAGGAATGGCATTTCTCTCTAATGGCTGGTCCTCATTCGTGAGAGAAACTGGTCTTCGTCTAAGAGATGTCTGTGTTTTCGAGCTCATTGATAGGGATGACATTGTGTTCAGTGTCTACATTTTCACTAGTGATGGTAAGGACCTGATTTATATTGATTGAGATGGACACTAGAAGTGTCACTTTGAGCCGTCTAAATCCCTAGAATTCAGTATTTCTAATGACAACTCCTTTGTTCATTTCAGTCCCGCTGAATCCATAAAAAATGCACAATTTTTTTCTGTTTTTTCTTCTTAATAATGAGCCTTCCAAGATTATGAATTTTTTTTGTGTGTTTTGTAATTCAAATGCACAGTCACTGTGGTTGATAGTGCCGTATTCATGTCTAATTTGGAGGTTTCAGGCACTTCTTGTTTTATAAGTATTGTTTCTGCGGACATTCTTTCTATTTCCTTAATCTATTTTCCAATACTAAAAAATCATTTAAGAAACTTTCTCTTTGTTGATTGATGAGATAACGATTTGGGAGGTGTGACATCTACTTGGTTATATCTTCTAGGAAGAGCATGAAAATGGTCATGCATATTGACTTGCGGTCCATGTTAAACCCTTCCATTTTGAATTCGTGAAAAGTTGATACTGCTTATGAGAATTCTTCACTTTTTAGTGCAGGTCGGATTGAAAGCAAACAATCTCAACACAAAGAGAGCTCTCCCGAGCCAGCTTTTCACTTTTCTCCAGGTCTGAGCCCGGTCTCTGCTTTTGAGAAAGCTAGGAGATTTGAATCGGACCATCCCTTTTTCAAAGTGGTGATGCAGCCTTCTTATGTTCGGCAACGTTTGGTAAGATCCCAAGCTCTATTCATCGGTGGAATGCATTGAATTCAAATGTGATTGCAGTTTGTATTTTGTCTTATATTCTAGTGTTTACCAAGTTGATTTAGTTTGTGTGGGAAACCACATGACTCATTGTTCTTCTTGGAGTGTTCATGGTATGAATCGAACTCAAATATGAATGTGTCAGTACTTGTCTCATGATTAATGGCTTCAGTTATGCGAAAGAGTATACATTTTGACATTTAGATGCGAATTTGCAGGTTAAGTGGTTATGGTTGGTAACTTCCATTGGCAAGTTAAAACGGTTGATTAGAACTCCTAAAACTAGCAAATTTGATTGCCAATCCACGTCTCATGTTTGTTTCTCTCATGAGTGTATCCTTATTCTTTAACATTTCCTAATCATATGTTGGTTGTTAAACACCTCCTGGGCAGAGCATTCCTAGCAAATTCTTCAGGAAACATGTTCAAAAGAACAAGCAGGTTGCGACTCTTAGTTACTTAGACAGATCTTGGCAAGTGAAGTTGAAGAGCTATGATCACAGAGGGATGGCATTTCTCACTAGTGGTTGGCCCTCATTCACAAGAGAAACTGGTCTTCGTCTAGGGGATGTCTGCGTGTTTGAGCTCATTGATATGGATGATATTGTGTTCAGAGTCTCCATTTTCAGCAGTGATGGTAAGGACCTGATTTATGTTGATTGAGCTGAACACTAAGAGTGTCGCTTTGAGCTGTCTATATCACCTGGGAATTCAATATTCCTAATTACAACTCTTTTGTTCAGTTCATTATTGCTGAATCCATAAAAGTGCACCTTTTTTTTTCTTTTTCTTTTTCTTGTTTTCTCTTCCTTAATTATGAGCTTTCTTATATGATGAAGTTTTTGGTGTGGTTTGTGAAGATCATGGCAATTCAGATGCACAGTCGCTGGCGCTGATGGCACCATATTCAAATCTGAAATCGTGGTGTCAGTCACTTGTTTCTTTATAAGTTATGTTTCTGCTGACACTATTTCTATTCTCAATTTGTTTTCAAATCCTAGAAAACCTTTTAAGAAGCTGTTTGTTGATTGATGAATGAAATAATGATTTGGGAGGTGCGAAATCTACTTGGTTGTATCTTCCGGGAAGAGAATGAAAGTGATGCAATCCATGTTAAATTCTTTCATTGTCCGTGCGTGAAAATTTCATACCGGTGCTCATGAGAATTCTCTTTGCGGTGCAGGTCAGATTGAAATTGAACATTCTCAATTCCGAGAGAGGTCTTTGGAGCCAGCTTTTCACGGTTCTCCATGTCCGAGTCCTGTCACTGCTTATGAAAAAGCTAGCAAATTTGAATCGGAGTATCCGTTTTTCCACGTCGTGATATTGCCAAATCATATATACACAAAATTGGTAAGCGGGAGCTATCTTCTGTGCTTCGCTCATGAATTTGCATGCTTATATTATGCTCATTTTCAATCATACACTGCTTGGTCATCAAACTACTATGTGAGCAGAACATTCCCTGGAAGTTCATGAAGACATACATTCGGGGAGACCGGCGAATGGTGACTCTTGTTAATTCAGGCAGATCGTGGGAGGTGAAGCTCCATGGCTATAAGCGCTACCAGATTGCATTCTTGGCAGCCGGCTGGTCAGTGTTTGCAAGAGAAGTTCGCTTGGGCAAAGGAGATGCCTGCGTGTTCGAGCTCATCGATAGGGACAACATAGTGTTCAGAATCTCCATTTTCAGTAGTGTAAATAAGGAAGTGATCTGCATCGACTGAGGTGAATCGATGGAATTGTCACGTATTAGGCTGTTTATAATGCCGAGAGGAACTCGAGAAACTAATTTGCCAACACTAGTTCATGCCTCCCTTTATCTGTTGCTCGACTAATTGACGAAGAGCTCGCTTCTGCTCGCTCACATTGATGTTCTTTTTTCCCCTGGTGATTACAAATAGAGAATGTAAATCTACTTGAACCAGAACGTTGCCTGAACATGTTTACTGATGGGTTAGAAGAAAAACAGGGGAAAACCTTGTGTGTTGGGGAATGAGTTTGTTCTTGTATCTGTAGATTAAGTCTTGTTAGCGTTGAAATTTTTGGCAGGATGTTGGTCGGTTAAAGAGCTTCATAGTTCAATGCACCAAATTAGGGAAAGAGGGAGTTATGACCACTCTGAAGTATGTAGGAAGAACAAAGGCAGGCTCCAAAGAATGCCATGCCCGACGTCTCGGGGTTATGTTTTCCTTCATTTCGAGTCGGAGGAAGTTCTCCAACCACGTCTTTTGATTGGGGAATTACAGAAATGGAAATCACTTATAAGTCAATTTACTTGAAAATAAATATGCGTGCACATTATGCTCATGTGTTGTATTTCCAGCATGTCAGAATACTGCATAATTTTAGAGAAGAAAAATCATATGATGAATGGTGTTTAACAAATCGGGTAGTTCATTCTTGCAGTGCGAATAACACCTCAGTTTTATATAGGAGACCAAGAGGTTTGATTACATTTTTGATAAGAGATCAAGTTGGATATAGTTTCCTTAGGTGAGTTCCACAGTAACTTTTGTGCTTCGCTCCTGAAAAATGCGTGACATTCATATTTATCCGGTCCATGAAAACTAAGTAATGATGCCTATATCTGGTTAAAATATAACTTCATATGCTTTTTTCATATTAATGTTTGGACTTTTTTATTTGTAGTACAGAAATTTGTGTCTTTCTAGGACATAAATATTATAAAGTTTTATCTTATGATCAGTAACATTGTTAAGTCATTTCAAGGTTCTTATATGAGAAGATTGTCTGAAGAACACAAAGCGATGCGCACGAGCCACCTCCCCCTCCTCCTCCACTGACCCCCGTGACACTGCCGTACATGGCTCGCCGTCGCCGTCGCCCGGGAGAAGATGGAGGCGTCGACCCGGATGCCGCGGCCGGACCTCGTCTCGAGAGCCCTCACTTCTTCAAGATCATTCTCTCCGACACCCTTGAATCCGGGAAGCTCGTAAGTTCCCGCATTTTCGCAGTCTGTTTCTGTCATGGTTTAGGACTGTCGCCCACGTGCTGCTGTGTACATTCACTCTGGGGATCTTTCCATGCGTTTGGCTTTGAGTAAACCTTTTGATTCTTGCGGAGAGAGAGAAAAGACGAATACCCTGATGAAAAAAGTGTTCATTGTGAATGATTCTAGATAAAAATCAGTTCTTTTACTTGGAATTGAGGATTGGTTGGCTAAAAATAGTGTGGACAAAGGTGTTGGGTCTCTCTAGTTTTGACTCTCGTCAAATGAAGCAACTATAGCTAAAACTCGACCCTTAGTTGCCCGGTGACACCCTGCTTGTGTGCAAACCGATCTTTCATTGCCATGTTGTAGAACTTAAAATTTGCTCAGTGCTCTTCCTTTTCTCCCTGCACTTTCGATCTAATTTTGATGAATTCGAGTCTTGGACCTAAAACTTTTGGGTTTTTCTTGATAGGGAATTCCGAAAATGTTCTTAGGAAGATATGGAAAGGATCTCTCAAGCTTGGTGCTCCTCAAGGTTCGGGGCAGTTCATCCTGGACTATAGGAGTAGAAAAGTGTAACGATGGCGAAGTTTGGCTGTGGAAAGGGTGGCGAGAATTTATGCAGCATTACTCCATTGGTCACGGTCACCTCATAGTTTTCAAATATAAAGGGAGCTCCACTTTCCGTGTGATGATTTTCAACAAGAGTTCTTCGGAGATCGATTATTCATCGAGCAGCATATCAAACCTGGGGAGTGGATTTATCTTGCCAGAGAGGGAGGATGTGATAGAAGTTGAAGATTCGGAGGATTCCGCATCTCATCAAAAAATGAGGGTTGAACCTCATTCACCATGTTCTCAGCTGAGTCCAAGCTGCTCATCACAAGATCTTGAAGGTGTGACTTGTTAAGTTATGAGTCATGTTTCTACTTACAGCCCTCTCTCTTTTGTTAGTTCTTTTTCATGCACTTGAGAACTTTTTGATGAGCTTGTTTATGTTGACTGATAACATGATGATTTCAATCATGGTTATTGTGTTTAAGTAGTTACAACTTCTGAGGTGAAGAGAAGCGAATTTTTCTTTTGGTCAACTTATCTAAAACTTGATTTCCATTACGGTACTTTCTTGCATTCTGTACTAAATATGTTCATGGAAAGTGAATCAACTAATGAAAAGTTCAAATTGGTGTGATCTGAATATTTCATTTTTTTTTTCAAAAGAACAGATGGGGCTGGGCAGTCTAGAAGCAGAGCTAGCTATTCTAAGCCAGTTTCTGGTGGTTCTACGAGTCCATGGCCTCTCTCTAGTTTTGAATTGGCTAGCAAATTTGACTCAGAGTATCCTTTTTTCAAGGTGGTGATGCGGCCATCTTATATTAAGAATGAAGCGGTAAGATCGAGAGGTCAATTCATCACCATTCTGGCTTTTTTCCCTAAGCTGATTGGATTCCTGTAGGAAACTACATAGCGTTTTCCTTGGATATGTTCATAGCTATTTGTTTAAAAGCCTAAAGATCCTCGACCTCTCTTGATAGTTCTATGAGCAGAGAGTTTGACTTTTTGACTTTTGTCCTGTTAAGACTGTAGATTACAGGTATTAAAACTACTGTATCAATTTACATTTTGCTTGCTGGGTTCTTTCTTTACCAAGCATGGGTTGTTCAAACATGTGCTTGGGCAGTATGTTCCTCGTAGGTTCATCATTCAGCACATTTTGGAAATCAAGGAAATCGTGACTCTTAGGCATTCGGGCAGATCGTGGCCAGTGAAGCTTAGGAGCAATCCACATTCAGTCCATGGGGCGGCGTTCTCTTCTGGTTGGGGCGCATTTGTGAGAGGAACTCGCTTGCATGTAGGAGATGTCTGCGTGTTCGAGCTGATTGATAGGGATGATATTGTGTTCAGAGTCTACATTTTCAGTAGCAAAGGTAGGTACTTGATTTACGTTGTCTGAAGTGAAACCTTAGGCTAGTTATGGCATGACATGAGTTCTATGCTAAAGATCTTCATAGTCAATTAAAGAAACATTTACTCCAGTAATGTCTCTTAAATTTCTCATTTTAACTGCAGGCAGGCGTGAACAGTCTAAATGCAGAGTGAACCATCTTGAGCCGGTATTTCATGATCCTACTCCTCCGAGGCCTCTCAGTACTCTTGAATCAGCCAGAGATTTTGATTCGGAGCATCCTTTCTTCAAACTGGTGATACGGGAATCTCATTTGAAGAAACTGGTACAATCTTTGAGCCTAATCCATCATTGCCACGTCTCAAGTTTGATTACAATCTCTATCCGAATATTGCCTTGATATTGTGTTTTACCCGGTTGATTTGGTTTGTATTGGAAACCATATGACGAGATATCTTCCTTCGAGTGATCATGGGGCACTCCAATGGTGGAGTAACGCCAAATAGGAAAAAAGAGGAGTTGAAGAAACAGAAGTAAAAGATGGTAATCAGGTCGAGACTATCCATTTAACTTGGATATCCTCGACAAGGTGCTTGATCCCTATCCAAGTGAAAGGATGGACAGTCACTTGAATCGACTACTAACCTAAAATGGCAATTAATGGGCAGTCATTTTGTTTGAAAATGCTTTACATTGCTGGTTAAGATCGATGGCTTTAATGAGCCTCTTAAGACCGTCAATTAAGGCTCC
Organism: Eucalyptus dawsonii; assembly: GCA_016097615.1. Classification (NCBI taxonomy): domain Eukaryota; kingdom Viridiplantae; phylum Streptophyta; class Magnoliopsida; order Myrtales; family Myrtaceae; genus Eucalyptus; species Eucalyptus dawsonii. The sequence goes on along the minus strand of CM027881.1, from coordinate 29,417,942 downwards.
CAAAACTCGCAAATATGGCCCTGTGTGCCTTTTTTTTTTTTTGTCCAAGAGTGCATCTTTACATCATTGTCCTTCTTTCAGCATAGACTGGTTGTTTAAACATGTATGCAATTGCAGAGTGTTCCTGATCGATTCATCAAGCAACATATTCAAGAAAACAAGGGAACGGCAACTCTTAGGTATTCGGACAGATCATGGCCAGTGAAGCTCTTACGATGTAAAAATAAAAAGATAGCGTCATTCTCTGCTGGTTGGATTGCATTTGCGAGAGAAACTCATTTGTGTGTAGGAAATGCCTGCGTGTTTGAGCTCATCGATAGGGAAGATAATGTGTTCAAAGTCTCCATCTTCAGTGACGGCGGTAAGGACCAGATTCACATTGATTGAGGTGATCACGGGACATGTTACTATAGGCTGTTCGCAGCGTCAATGTAAATCCAGGATATCAAATTATGCTTCCTTCATCCAGCAATGGCAGATCGATGAAACGGAGACACTTTTTTGTTCATGTTTTCTTGTTTTTTGGTGGTAGTTTCAGTTCTATGGTTCCATTTTGGAAATAATCCCTCAGACATGGCGCTTTTTAGGCTTCTGGTTGTTCAACTGACCTCAGGGGTTTCATATGTATTTCCTTAACATCTTAATATTTTGCGTTATACCAAAGAGTCCATGCGTTTACTTTTTGCATTCCTCGCGTTTTGGCATTATATTTATATTGTTTTATGCTAAATGAAAAAAAAAAAATTATAAAGTTGCATGGGTTAATGGTTGATTTTATGTGACGGGCTCTTGATTAGATTATGGGAAAAATTACCAAAAAGTTTTAAAACTATTGCAATCGTGTTAATTTAGTCTTACATATTTTCATATTTTGTTAATTGATCTATTTTAATTTTTATCTAGAAATTATTGACGTGGACACAAATCATTCGATAAAAATTGACTTTTTATTTTGTAATTTTTTTCTTTTTTCTTCCAATTTCGGTGAGGGCTGGTTGTTTGATAGGGAAAAAAGGAAAAGTAAAAAGAAAATAATATGAGAAATTCAATTTTTTAATATTAAAAAATTATAAAAATTGCCTATGTTGGCATCGACGGTTTTATGTGGCACCATCGGAGTTCACTTCAGTTATTTCCGATTAAAGTTGACCAAATGAACTCAATTGACAATGCAAAAAGTTTTAGGATTTAGTTGGTGTAATTAAAAAGTTAAAACTAAATTAGTACAATTATAAAAGATTTAGAACTTTTTTTTTGATAATTTTTCCTCAGCTTATGTTTCCAATTCAAAGTAATCTCAAATTGGAGGCCATGTCCATCACTTTATTGGAGGAGCCTTATTCGATCAGCATGGATGCACCAATTATGTGCATTTAGGCCTATTCGAAAAAATTGAGAAATCGAGAACTTAAAGAGCTCATTTTCAAGTGCTAACAATCTAAAATTTTAAAATAGAAAGAAAAATTGTGGCAATCACTAAATATCTATAGTTTCTTTCCAAACATAGAATTGCGACCATAATTGACAGGTGCGAAGCATATAGTTGAAATTATTCTAATTACCATCAATTATTTTTTCTATGGAATAAAATAAGTAGCCTCTTTTTTACGTATTAGATAAGTCAATTTCTAGCTTAATTGAATCTTTTAAGTCAAAACTAATCCGAGTCATCTAACAAGCTTAACAGCATTAATTGCGGAAAAACAGTTTAGTAACAAAATGCCATGAAATGATCTGGCCGAAAATGTCGTGTTCAGAATCTCCATTTTCAGTGATTTGAATCGATTGAGATCAACCACAGAAGGGTCACACATTGGGCTGTTTATGGTGCCGAGAGGAACCCAAAAAACTAATTTTGCATAAATCTTCTTTTTCTTGGTAATTGCAATAAGAGAATATAAATTTACTTTTTTTAGGGTCAAATATTTAAATTTACTAATGGGTTAGAAGAAAAACAGGGAAACATTTATGACTTTATGAAGCATCACCAAAATGATATTTTGCTCATTTGTCTATAGTTTGAAGAACAAAAGTAGGCCTCAAAGATCCCCGAAGAATGCCTCGTCCATTATCTTGGGTTATGTTTTCCTTCATGAGGAAGTCTTCCATTCATGCCTTTTGATTGGAAAGTCACAGATATAAAAATTACTCATATGTCAATTAACTTGGAAATAAATGTGCATGATAATATTTGTATATATCTTTTTTTTTTTTTTTATGGAAATATCCAATTCATGGAAACGGGGGAATAATGGTGCCCCACGGGATGACCTACCACCCCTGTGGAACGGGTAAGACGCCAAGCATTTCCGTGGAGAGTCGAACCCTCTCTTTCCTAGAAGGGATTAGTGGGTCCCCCCACGGTGGGGAAGATTTAACTAGCAGAGTCACCGTGGCCGGTGGTTAATATTTGTATATATCCAATTCATGGGAATAGAATAATGGTGGTTGTATTCGACTAAAATATAACTTCATATGCCTCTTTATTATGGACAGGAGGGATGTGCAAAAGAATCGGGAATTGTCTAGATCATTGGGAACCAGACTGGATCGGAACTAGAACAGCCGGTTCTCATGGGGCCAGTCTGATTCTCGGTTCCAAATTAGTGGAATCGGTGAGTACTGGTTTGGCTTCGGCTCTAGGCGTGGAATCACTCGCCAACCCACTCAGAACAAGATCGAACCGGTATATATATAGTTTTTCGACCAAATATATATGTACATATATGTATATTTGTAGTTATTTGATATTATTAATTAATTTTGTCTCTTGGGTATGTAATAGGATTAACCCTCCTAACCTTTTTTTTTTCCATGTTAATAATCCATTTACTTAGGGGTGCATGATAAAAATAATTTCTGTTCGAGAAATGATTTTCTGCATTCCGCACTAATTTAAACAGTAAACTGTTTGATAACGCTTATCAAATTTTCTATTTTACGGAATGATTTCATTAAGAAATAGAAAATGGAGGAGAAATTAAGTATAAATTTTCTACTTCGATTTCTCCCAACCCTAATTTCACTCTTTTCTCCCTCGTACGCCTCTTCTCTGCCCAAAATAAAAATAAATATATTCATTTAAAAATAAAAATAAATTTATTAAAATAAATAAATTATTTTTATTTATCATTTTATTTTTAGTTTACTAAAAATAAATTTATTAAATTTATTTATGATAAATAAATAAATATTTTTATTAAAAGTTAAATTATTTTTTATTTGCCCCTTGAGTGTTTTGCCAAATAAAATTATTTTTATTTTTTATTTTTATTCATTTTAAAATTAATTTATTTGTAAAATAAAATAAAATAGAATAAATAAAATAAATTTATTTAATTTATTTAAAATAATTTATTTATGATAAAAATAATAAATTTTTATTTGCCTCGAGTGTTTTGCCAAATAAAATTATTTTTATTTTTTATTTTTTTTCATTTTAAAATTAATTTATTTGTAAAATAAAATAAAATAGAATAAATAAAATAAATTTATTTAATTTATTTAAAATAATTTATTTATGATAAAAATAATAAATTTTTATTTGCCTCGAGTGTTTTGCCAAATAAATTTTTTTATTTTTATTCATTTTAAAATAAATTTATTCGTAAAATAAAATAAAATAGAATAAATAAAATAAATTTATTATATTTATTTAAAATAATTTATTTATGATAAATAAAAATAAATTATTTTTATTTGCCTTGAGTGTTTTGCCAAATAATTTTTTTTATTTTTTATTTTTATTCATTTTAAAATAAATTTATTCGTAAAATAAAATAAAATAGAATAAATAAAATAAATTTATTTTTATATTTTAATTTTAAAATAAATTGATATTTTTATTTTATTTTATTTTATTCATTATTTTTTTTTGTTACTAAATCATTCTTATTTTATTTTTTATATTAAAGGTCGTTGGTTGTCGTCAGTCTGTCGCCCGAAGGAAGAAATTTTGTGTCGTTATCAAACGAATTTCTATTTTTAGAGTAGAAATTTTGTGTCGTTATCAAACGGTTATTTTCGCTGTAAACCTTACAGAAATGAAATGAAAAATCTATTTCTCGTCTTAAACTATTTTGGAACAGAATGGTTGTCATGCGCGCCCTTACTTTCTCAACCAAAATAAAATAAATAAACATAGAGGAAGGAAACAACTAATTGGAGATGTCCATAAGAGTATAATTATGTCTCTTCTTATTCGTTCTCATGATTAAATTAGATTGACTTTGAGAAAAGCGAGACCAAGTGATTAATGTTTTAACTTTTGTGGAGGTTAGAACTTTTGATGTAGAATCTAATTCTTCACATGTTTTTGGTGTCGGGAAATCTTAAGAGGATTACACCATGACGTTCGAAGAAATTAAGTTTTTAACTGACAAGCATTGTTTATTTGTTCTGCTCTATAATTTTTTAATCAATGATTCGCAATTCAATCCGAGTATAAGGCCGAATAAGCTTTGTAGGGATTGAGGATCGGTTCTAATGACTCACTCGAGAATTTGACCAAATTGGCGGTTTGATATATGAAACCAACGAACGGTTCCCAATTCCAAATTTTCGGAATTAGATATATGAAACAATTTAACCATTCAATGGACTCAAAGTCAGGATTGATATTTATACTTTTTTGTTTTGTAGTACAATATTTGTGCCCTTTTAGGACATAAATAATATAAATGTTTTATTTTTGATTGTAGGATGGAAACCGTTCATTGGACCATGCCTACCTCTGATGGACATGATTGATGTTTGGACTTTTTTGTTTTGTAGTACGGTATTTGTGCCCTTTTAGGACATAAATAATATAAATGTTTATCATGATTTCATCAATGACATTACCAGTCAACGGCAAGGTTCTTTCATAAGAAGGTTGCCTCAAGAACACAAGGCAAATAGCACAAAACCCCCTCCCCCTCCCTCCTCCTTCACTGACCCCTGTGTACATGGCTAGCGGTCGCCGTCGCCGGAGAGAAGATGGAGGCGTCGACCCAGATACCGCGACGGGACCTCGTCTCGAGAGCCCTCACTTCTTCAAGATAATTCTCTCCGACACCCTCGAATCTGGGAAGCTCGTAAGTTCCCGCTTTTTCGCAGCGATGATTCCGTCTTGGTTTAGAACTGTCGCCCCTCGTGCTGCTGTTTACATTCAATCTGGGGATCTTTCCATGCGTTTGGCTTTGAGTAATCCTTTTGATTCTTGCGAAAAAGAGAGAAAAAACGAATACCCTGTTCATTTTGATTGATTCTAGATAAAATCAGTTCATTTTGATTGATTCTAGATAAAAATCAGTTCTTTTTATTGGAATTGAGGATTGGTTGGCTAAGGATAGTGTGGACAAAGGTGTTGGGTCTCTCTAGTTTTAACTCTTGTCAAATGAAGCAACTATGCTAAAACTCGATCCTTAGTTGCCCGGTGACACCCTGCTTGTGTGCAAACCGATCTTTCATTATCATGTTGCAGAACTTAAAATTTGTCTAATGCTCTTCCTTTTTTCCCTGCGCTTTCAATCTAATTTTGATGAATTTTAGTCCTGGAAGTGTAACTTTTGAGTTTTCTGAATAGGGAATTCCGAAAAAGTTCTTAAGAAGATATGGAAAGGATCTCTCGAGCTTGGTGCTACTCGAGGTTCTGGGCAATTTGACCTGGAGTATGGGAGTAGAAAAACTTAACAACGGCACGGTTTGGTTGTGGAAAGGGTGGCGAGAATTTATGCAGCATTACTCCATTGGTCCTGGTCACCTCGTAGTTTTCAAATATAAAGGGAACTCCACTTTTCATGTGATGATATTCGATAGGAGTGCTTCGGAGATCGATTATTCGTTGAGCAGCATATCAAACCTCGGGAGTGGATTTATCTCGCCGAAGAGGGAGGATGTCATAGAAGTTGAAGATTCGGAAGATTTTGCTCCTTGTCAGAAGAAGAGGGTCGACCCACATTCATCATGTTCTCAGCCGAGTCCAAGCTGCTCGTCACCATATCTCGAAGGTGTGACTTGTCATTTTATAAGTCACATTTCTTCTTACATCACTCTCTCCTTTGTTAGATCTTTTTTAAGTACTTGAGAACTTTTTGATAAGCTTGTTTATGTTGACTGATAGCATAATGGATTTGGTAATGCTTATTGTGGTTAAGTAGTTACAACTTCTAAGGCGAAGGAAGCGAATTTTTCATTTGGTCAACTTATCTAAATTTTGATTTCCATGTCAGTATTAACTTCCATTCTGTGCTAAATCTTTTCATGGTAAGTGAATCAACTAATGAAAACTTCAGACTGGCATCATATAAGCATTTCATTTTTTTTAAAGAACAGAAGGGATCGGACAATCTAGGTGCAGAGCAAGCCATCCTGAGCCAAATTTTGGTGGTCCTATGAGTTCGTGGCCTCTCCGTAGTTTTGAATTGGCCTGCGAATTTGACTCGGAGTATCCTTTTTTCAAGGTGGTGATCCGGCCATCTTATATTGAACATCATGTAGTGGTAAGATCGAGAGTTTAATTCACTTACTATTTTGACTTCTTTCCTAAGCTGGTTGGATTTCTTTAGGAAACTACATAGTGTTTTCCTTGGATCTGTTCATTCCCATTTGTTTAAAAAGGCAAAGATCCTCTACCCCTCGTGCCAATTCTAAGAGCAGAGACTTTGACATCTTGACTTTTGTCCTGTTAAGACTGTTGATGAGAGTTACTAAAACTACCATGTCAATCTACAGTTTGCTTGCTCGCTTGAATAAAGGAATGCTTCCCCAGTCTTTCTTTATAAATCACGGGGTGTTCAAATATGCGTGTGGGCAGAATGTTCCTCGTTGGTTCATCAGGCAGCACATTCAGCAAATCATGGAAATCGTGACTCTCAGGCATTCAAACAGAACATGGCTGGTGAAGCTTAGGAATTATCCAAGTGGGTTGATGCAGTTCTCTTCTGGTTGGATTGCATTCGTGAGAGGAACCCACTTGCGTGTTGGAAATGTTTGCGTGTTCGAGCTAATTGATAGAGATGATATTGTGTTCAGAGTCTACATTTTCAGCAGTGCAGGTGGAAACTTGATTTACATTATTTATAGTGAAACTTTAGGCTGGTTATGGCATGACATGACTTCTATGCTAAAGATCTTCATAGTCAATCAAAGAAACATTCACACTGATAATGTCTTTTAAAGTTCTCATTTTAATTCCAGGCAGGAACAAAGAGTCTAAATGCAGAATGAACCGTTCTGAGCCAGTGTTTTGTGATCCTACTCCTTCGAGGCCTCTCACTACTCCTGAATTAGCCGGTGAATTTGATTCGGAGCATCCCTTCTTCGAACTGGTGATACAACAGTCTCATTTTAGGAAAATGGTACAATCTTGAGCCTGATCCATCACTGCCATATTTCAAGTTCAATTATGATCTCTATCTAATCTCGCATCAATATTGTGTTTTCTTGATTTGGTTTGTATTGGGAACCATATGAAATGATTTTCCTTGGGAGTGATCGTGGGGCATCCCAATGGTGGAGTAACGCGGAATCAGGAAACAGAAGAAGAAAGAACAGTAGTAAAGACAGTAATTAGGTGGGGACTATCCATTCACTTTGATATCCTTGACAAGGTGCTCCATCACTATCTTAGTGAAAGGATAGTGTCACTTGAATTGAGTACTAACCTAAAATACAATAAATGGCAGTAATTTGTTTGAAAATGCTTTAGATTGCGGGTTAAGATCAATGGCTTTCATGATCCTGGTTAAGATCAATGGCTTTCATGATCCTCTTAAGACTGTTGACTAAAGCCTCCTTTGTGTGCTTTCTTTCCAAGGGCGCATGCTTACATTATTGTCCTTCTTTCGGCATACATTGGTTGTTCAAACGTCTACCCATGTGCAGCATGTTCCCGGTCGATTTGTCAGGCAACATATTCAAGAAAACAAGAAAGAGGGAACTCTTAGGTATTCAGACAGGTCGTGGCCAGTGAAGCTCTCAAGATATACGCGGGGAATGCGAGTGTTCTTCTCTGCTGGTTGGCGAGCATTTGCAAGAGAAACTCATTTGTGTGTAGGAAATGTCTGTGTGTTTGAGCTCATTGATAGGGATGATGTTGTGTTCAAAGTCTCCATCTTCAGCAGTGGTGGTAAGGATCAGATTCACATTGATTGAGTTGGCCATCGGACGTGTTACTCTAGACCGTTCACAGCGTCAATATTTGGCGCTTCTTTAAGGTTTCTGGTTGCTCAACTGCCCTAAAGGGTTTAATATGTATTTTCTTAACGTCCTAACATTTTGTGTTTAACCAAAGCTTTTGCAAGAAAGTGAAAAATACAAAGAAAGCAGTCCATGCGTTTACTTTTTACGGCTAAATGAAAAAAAAAATGTTAGGAAGTTGTATGTTGAAGCACTTGATTGTACGCGACATATTTGCTAATCGAATTATATTTCCAACTCGAAGCTATTTTGAGTTGGAGGCAATGGCCCTACCACTCTATTTAAGCCTTATTTGCTATAAATGAATGTACTGATTTTTGTTTACTATGTTAAGAATTCAAAGATTGATTTTAAGTGATATTGATACTTGAATTTTTTTTTTTTTTAAGTTAGAAAATTCAAAACTTGTGATCTATGAATGTGTCAAGGCTCGTTTCTTGACAAAAAATAAATAAATTAGATTAGCGTCTTTAGTACTTAATTGCATGTAGAGATTAGGAGCATTTAACTCCATTAGTAATTAGGCATCAATTTGTCTATAAATTAAGAATTGACTTTTAGATTGATTCTTTTGTCAAACTTATAAAAAAAGTCAGCTCTAAACGTAAAAAAAAATTGCATATAGCTGTTGATATTAGTCCTTTAAATTTTAAATTTTCATACAAATGGCCGAAGGTCGACTTTTTGGTTAAATGGAAGAATTTAACCAGACTAAAAATAGAAATTGGAATATCCTTAGTTTCTAAATTTTTTAGACATTTGATTTAGAGATGGTGAAAGAGACATTGGATTCAATTAAAGAAATGTTAATCTATGAAACCGGTCAATCATTTAGAGCATGACACTTGGCACCTTAAGATTTGAGTTACTTAAACTCACCCCCACTAGTGATCAAACAAAAACGCAAAAGGAAAAATCTCATAAGACTGAATCTAGTAAAAATCCCTTTCCTTCTCTTTCGTTGTCGGACGTCCTCCATCGTCGCCGGCGATCACCTCCCCACCGATGGCGAGAAGTCCTCTGTCTTGCCCTGTTTTACCGTTAGTGCATGAGAGAAGTTCGAGCCTTCGTTCGAGGCCTTTCCGCCCGCGAAAAACACGTCATGACCTCCTGCTCCTTCTCGGTTTCTCCTTTCACCGTCGCCGCCTCCTTCATCTCGACATCTTTGCCTGCGCTGTTGTTAGGATAGTGTTCTCCCTAGTCAAATGGTTCTTGTTCGGCAGCAGAACTTCAGGTGACGATGGCTTGGGCTTGGACAATAGTTGGCGTCAGCTTCATCCGAGGACGGAGTTTTCCAGCTGCGGTACCTATGGTCAGCGAGCAACAGCAAGAGCCTGCGTGGCTTTGACGATGATGGGGACATTCGTGCCCCCCATTACAATCGGACCATATTCGAGACAATCTCGCTGTCCGTGCGTCCGATAAGCTCAAGCTGTCGTTCTAAGCTTATTCATCAGCATGAATCACCAGAGACGGGTTTCTGAGGCCACGATTCTTCATTTGATCCTCGCTCGTGTCGAGAAATTCCATCTTCAAGGTGAGTTCTTGCATGCTCTATCTTTTCATAGTTCTGTGGCTGAGAATATAGAAACAAGATCTGTATGAAAACTGACTCTAAACGAGTGTTTGTTAGTGGGTGTACGTTCTTTCATAAGCCAATCATAGTCAGGGGACGAGACTCTGTTTCGTTGTTACAGTTAAGCTTACCCATCGAAATGCTAGCCAACTGCTTGTGAAAATGCTCCAACGAAGTTGCGAAATATCTTTGAGGAAAAGCCGCTTGAATCTGTAGATGCGGATGCTCATCACACGTTAAGACCACAATGGCATCTTCAATTCATTTATTCTACTCCTATTTCGTGAAATTTGAATCTAAGACTGAGAGTAACTCGTGTGTTGTTTTGTTTTGTGCATTGTTCTCATGGTGGATACTGGCGAGGAAATGAACGGCAGACTCTTGATGAACACTGATTTCTTACGATCCTCGACTTAACTTTACTAGGTATGTTCCATTTTGTATGCTGCGCAATAAGCATCATTGTGGAGTTATAATCGAGGATGGGTGGTGGCCCATGGCGGCGGTTTGGTGATGAATGTAGGTGGCTGAGGGTGAAGAATATATGTCAAAGATTTGAGGCTTTGGTATATTGATATTTAAGGTAGCTCTAAAGTTCATGTTGTTGATATGATTAAAATCTGGTGCATTTAAGATTTCATGGAGTTCTGGGAAAAATGAAAGAACTAAAAAAAAAAAAAAAAAAAAGAGAGAGAGCGAGAGAGAATAATTATTAGGGGCCTAACTTGTTCATAATTAAAAAGGGCTAATCTGATGAGCCCAAGAATCATGAGGCCAGGTTTATTCCACATTAGCTGCTTCATCACTATCTTAATGGAAAGATAGAGTGTCACTTGAATTGAGTACTAACCTAAAATACAATTAATGGCATTAATTTGTTTGAAAATGCTTTACTTTGCGGGTTAAGATCAATGGCTTTCATGAGCCTCTTAAGACTATTGACCAAAGCTGGCCTTGTGTGCTTTCTTTCCAAGGGCGCATGCTTTCATTATTGTCCTTCTTTCGGCATACATTGGTTGTTCAAACGTCTACCCTTGTGCAGCATGTTCCCGGTCAATTTGCCAGGCAACATATTCAAGAAAACAAGAAAGAGGGAACTCTTGGGTATTCAGACATGTCATGGCCAGTGAAGCTCTTAAGATATATGCAGGAAATCCGAGTGTTCTTCTCTGCTGGTTGGCCAGCATTTGCAAGAGAAACTCATTTGTGTGTAGGAAATGTCTGCGTGTTTGAGCTCATCGATAGGGATGATGTTGTGTTCAAAGTCTTTATCTTCAGCAGTGGTGGTAAGGATCAGATTCACATTGATTGAGGTGTTCGTCGGATGTGTTACTCTAGACTGTTCACAATGTTGATATGAATTCAAGATTTCTAATTATGCCTCCTTTATTCAGCTGTTGCAGGTTGATGAAAATGAGACTCATTTTTGTTCATGGTTAATTGTTTCTTTGTGCTAGTTTTGGTTCTATATTTCCATTTTGGCAACTCCCTCAAATTTGGCGCTTCTTTAAGGTTTTTTGGTTGTTTAACTGCCCTAAAGGGTTATTATGTATTCCCTTAACGTCCTAATATTGTGGCCGTGGGTGGCTGAGTTGTGGCTGAGTTGATCATGAAGAGGTCTCGAAGCGCCGCGTGAGTGCTTGGCGTTCCTCTGTTGTTGATGTGAAGGATTCTTGAATCGCCATTTTCAAGTGAGTGCTTGACGTGGGTTATCTCATTGTTCTTGTCCGTGAAAATACATCCAAGGAAGACTAGCGTTTGTAACCGTGAAATCTTGTGGTAAGATTTGTGAATTTCTTCATGAAATTGAGAGACTATTTCGCGAGAAGTTGTGGAACACTGCATGTGTTACTAGATGTAATTGGGGCTTGAGTAACATTGAGAGTATTTGAGTGACTCGAATATGTAATATTCATTGTATCGCTTGATTTATAGTAAAATCCATTGCTACTCTCCCATGGACGTGGGTCATTATGACTGAACCACGTAAATTTGGTGTTCAATTTAATTTTTTGTTTTGTCTATCTTATTATTTGATTGCTCGCTTTTCGCAACATATGTAGACCGCGACTCCTAAATATTCGAACGGATAATGGCCAGTGTACTTCCCAGTTCCCACAAATGGCTCGGAAAATTTCACTGCAAATTGGGCCGCATTTCAAAGAAGAAACTTTTCTAAAGGAAGGAGACTTCGGTACTCTAGGAATGTCAAGACTTGGTTGTCGACTTTGGTAGGTCTACAGTGAAATCTCTGCTTCACTATATTTTGTTTAATTTATCAGATCAAAGAAAGCAAAACTTTCGACTGCAACTAACTTAACATTGATGTATTTCCTGATTTTCTGGGAGAGTAGTGAACATTACACAGGGAAATTCCATCTTCCAAAATTTCAGGTACATGCGTGCCTCATTGCAACCTCCTTGCATATTGCATCTTTATTCAACAAAGTAATCGAACTCATGGTTAGCATGGGATCGATAAAATAAAAGGTTGAAAGGAATCCTTATCTAGTGCTTCTGTGGAGAGTTGACTTATAACAGACTTTAGTATCTTCCTTAGAATAATATCTGTCACAATTGAGGTGGCCACAGAAGAGGAAAAAAAGAATGTCCTGCACCAACTCTATTGTCATGAAATATGGGGAGGTCTCTGGAGATCAATGCACAGATTCGTGGAAAGGTGAATTAAGGACAATTCTTGCCATCCACCAATAACACAAAAAGAAGTTTCAATTGGAGGGCTAGTCTTTCACCTTTTCGCCTTACAAAATGGATGAATGACATCGCCAGAAAGATAATTATAAAACTGAACCGCAACAAAATTTCCAAAACTCATGGTCAGCAGGTATCCCAATGTTCTTGACCATAGGGCTTGAAAACATAAAGTAGTAACACCGCCAGTGAATTTGCTTGTTTCACCCAAATTAATCATTAGCAGTCAAACCATCCAGCAGTTCCTATGAGTCAGACAGCCAGATCAGAAGAAACAGAACTGCTCAGTTTGCCGTTTTTGCTGATGAGATTGCCCGCTCCATAGATGTGCCCCATCTTGGAGCATTTTGTCTCAAAGTATCTCTTGTTCTCCTTTATTATGGGAGTTACTGAAGGGACTCTAAGCAATAATCAAGCCATAACCTTCAAGTCCCACACACTTCATCAGCCTCATAGTTCTGATTCCCAGGTCACGCCACATCTGCAGCACTGGTCAATATGTTAAGCACTTAAACAAATGCGTCAAATGCTATAAAAAGATTGATGATGGAGTGATTCATTAGAGTAATTAAATCTCGTCTTTTTAAGATGAGAACCTGAAGATCTGCTTTAGTCACCAGCTTCCTCTAATTGTCCTACAAAATGATGTACAATCTCTCCAACAGTTGCCTCTCACATCAGTATAGTTTGAAGAAGAAATACCTGAGCACAAATTCCATACTCTCTATAGTCAACGGGCAATCCAAGCTCCACAATTGCTTCCATGGTATCATGCCTACCGTCTTGCATGTTATAGGCATGTGATATGTGCCTTAAACCTGCTCCTCTTCCTTCAAGCCCTCGGAGGTAGAGCAGCACACTGCTTCCAGCCACTTCTTTCTGCTGCATCCCGTGTGTGCCCTCACAAGGACATCTTGATCATCTCGAATGTTTCCCTGGTCAGATGATAAATAATGAATTATGAATCACATGATGGGAAATATTGCCGTGTGAAGGGAGGGCATAAAATAGGAAAACTAATGATACTACTATTAATCAAAATTACGGCATGGCCATATCAATTGCAGACATGTACACCGGCCCCTTTCCAATCATTTCATAAACTATTCTTTCCTAACTACTTTTATGCGCATTGTTTCAACTGATTATGTGCAAATTGATGGCAATGCCTAAATATGTCAATTCAGGGGAAGCTTCGAGTAATATAGTTCAGATTCACGAGCAATCGAGAGAGTTTTTGCAATCGCAGTATTATGATCGAACGATTGCTTGTATTCTCTCATCATTCAATTAAAAAATCTGGTATTTTGTTGATGCTCATTTTCTGTTTCCATTCACATCGGATCCTGCTTTGTTTCAAAAGCATATTGCAAATCCTGCTGTGGCATTTAGTCATTACTTTTGATGCTTGATTGTGCATCGCTTCCAGCAAAGACCCTGAAAGTTCTGGTCAAAAGAAAGTTATATAAGAGGTTGATGGCCCAAAAGGAGAAGTTGAAGGAGAAGATTCGACTAGTAGAGGCTAGAGAGAGAGTGAATTTTTAGAGAGTGACGAATCTTGAAGAGAAGATTAATGACAAGTGTTTGTCTATGTCGAAAATGGACGAGAGTAATCTGCTTCACTTGACATTGCGTTATTGGAAAGATTAGGATCTTAGAAGTCTTGTGAAAAATTAAACTCACCTGTTGCCTCTCTTTGTATTTTTAAATTCCGTGCCGTCATAGCTTTTGTCCTTAATTTATTCTTGACACCTTCACCACCTCTCACGGTGTCTGAATGGTAAGCTGCTCATTTACCAGTAACTTGAGCAGAACAGAAAGAAACGAAACTATACATCAGACGATCCTGCAACAGCTTCGGCTGATTGATCAACTTTCTTAGGTCCACCCGTTACCAACTAATGCACAAACTGCAACCAATCTCAATAGTTTTCCTTTGTGTTATCTTTTGACCATGATCATTCTCAACCTCTGGACTTGTTAGCCTGTTTTGGCCTTACCGCCTCGTCATGGATGGTGAAGCTAAGGAATCATCCATCCACCCACCCGAGGGGGCATCGCTTGTGATTTCATAAGCCATGTTTCTTGCTCACATCACGCTGTTAGCGAAACAGCTTAGTACATAAGAGATCAGACAGTCGAGATGCAGAGTCACCATGAGTTGGTTATCTGTAGCTCTATAGTAAAGGCATCCCGCTACTCTTGAATTGGCCCGCGAATTTGAATTGGAGCATCCCTTTTTTCAAGTTGGTGATGTAGCCAACTTGTCACGAAGAGACGCATGCTGAGATCCCGAGCTTAATTTATCACTGGCATATCTCCAATTCCATTATTGACGCTACCTATACCGCCTCATATTTTTAGTTAGTTTTGCTAAGTTGAATTGGTTTGTGTAAGAAAACATGTGACTGTTATTTTCTTTAAAGTTCTCAGCTTAATCCAAGGAGCACCTTTGCCTTGCATCAGGTAGCTTTCTTCCGCCCAGAATTTAGCCCTGCCCCATTCCCACCTCTTCCGAAAGCATATTTGACGTCTAATTTCAGTAAGAAAGATCGTGACAAGCAACTAGGTTAAGATCGATGGCTTTTGTTGGTCAGTTAAAGATTGCTCCTTAAAGCTAACTCCTTAAAGCTACTCAAGTTAGCAATCTATATCGTTTGTGCTTCTCTCCTCAGCTTATGCTAATATCATAAATTGGTGGTTCAAACATGCGTATTCCAAAGCTGATCCTCACGGATTCATAATAATAATAAAAAAAAAAAAAATCCAGGAAAACAAGAAAATCATGACTCGTGTGTTCGGACAGATCATGGCTGGTGGAGTTCAATAACTATCCATGTGCCCTGACAGCTTTCTTAAGTGCGAGAGCTTTGGGATTTAGATTTAACATTTTGAAAATTGACTGTTTCTTCGTTATTTGTTAATGAAGCAACATGCCATTGTTTCCATGGTTCAATTTTTTGGTTATCAACCTTAAAAACTTGGGGACATCTTATGGTGCTACCGGTGACCTAAAGTGAATTGGGCTGACCTACATTTCAAAGGTCCTAAAATGAAGTGGGCTTATTAAGGAGACTTGATCACGGTCCAATTTAGTTTTAAGGTATCTTCATTCGTGCAACCTCGTTTGCTTTTCATTTAGGTTTGTAGCCCACTTGGATCTCTCATAAAAATATGTGCCAGATTCTTTGCTTTCTAGCAAGAGGGTCCTTCCCTTTCGTCCTCATACCTGATTTACCTTTATTATTATTATTATTATTATTATTATTATTTGGGTATCCAAGGAGGATGAACCCTTTTGTTACATCATAATCCAACTTGGTGCACATGGTCACCAAGCAATTAGTGAATTATATATCGTGGAAGGCATGTGTACCCAAGACAAAGGTATTGGCATTCGTGCATTTGCACTAGGCAGCATTGTTCCTAGCAAAAGCCAATCTTGGAATCGGGGAAAGTATGATGCAATAGGGAATCTTTCATCTGATTACAATTATTATGATCCTCAAATCAGAGAGTTTAAGCCTCAAAAGGCACAAATAAGACCCACATTTCACGGTTTAGAAAAATGAGATTCAATAATGACAAACAAAATCACGTGAAGAGCAAAGTCATTGGATACCACGCACTCGCTCACGTTGATAGCAAGATGTCCGTTTATAGCACATATAGATCTAAGACTGTGCTTTTAAATATTATTCCAAACATTCGTTTTAATGTATTTTGCCTTCATTCCCACTTCAAGTTAGTTATTCTTCTCAAATATATCCTGAATGTTTGTCAATACTTTTTCTTCACCACATACAAACTATATAGGCATTCATGTCAAAACAGAGAAATATTGACCGTTTCATGCTTTACAATTCCTATGATAAATATTGGTATGAATTGAAATAGAGTGCGAGACATTGTATAGAAGTTATAATAAAGGTTCGATGAAATATAAGTTAAAGACCACACTATTGATTAAGAAAACCAATGAGCAATTCAACCTCACATTTTTACAAATAAAACTCAATGAAAAACCCATACATATATTTAAAAACATTCCGAATTAATCAGCAATTCTCTCACCTTCTAATATCTAATTCAGAATACTTGTCAAATATTACATAAAATTACATTTTTTTAGGAAATAGTGCAGAATGCAAATTACACTTATTTTTCACAATCAAAAAATTATACTTACTCTATCTTGCAATTATTGTGTATGAAGAATAATATGATAGTTGTACGTTTACGTTGTCATTTTCTTAAGAAAGGATACACAATGTAAAATTAACTTATTCTTTTTGAAAGATTATACAAGAAAGGTCAAGACTTATTTTCAACTAATGGACAACATTATTTAGATATAAGGTGTTTGTTAGCCCAAGTATTGATATATCAATAAGTAGAACTTAACAAAAGTTGTTATGCAATCTATAGAACAGAAAACAAGGCCATTTTATGATTAAGAGCTGTTTCGATTTATATACCATTTCGAAAATTGAACTTCAATTTTTTTTTTCCCACAAGCCCCCTCACACAAATGAACAAGAAGACAATTGCTACATAATCTAGTGAATCATACTACTATTACCATCTTCAACTGCCAATTAAACAGTATTGGGGGGCATCAAAAGGAGATATTCCACATTATAGTCGTAATATAGCATTTGTTCATTTTACTAAACTCAAGATGGGTTGAATATGGATATGATGCAAATCCAAAAAGACTCACGTAAAGTTGTGTTTTGCCATTTTAAACTCTTTTCAAATGGTTTTTAAAATTTTAAGTGATCCATACACGACCTATGACACTAACATTTGGAAAATGGGTTTCTATACAAATTGTCACCTCTAGATATACAAGTTACGTGAATATGGCCTGATCTTGCCCGTTTGTCCTCTTTATTAATTACAATTATTATATCTATGATGACAGACTGTATAAAGTAGACAAGCACTGATTTAAAGTTGAATAATTTATTAATTTCATCTTCTTTGAAGGTTTTATAAACATTTCATATTCTAATCGTCACCCTGTATTGATTCCCCACAAGCCTCCTCACACAAATATCGATGGAAATATTAATATTGTGAAAAAAATTAAAGATGCTACTAATCACATGCGTATATGGGCATAACCCGTCCTTGTCCATTTGTTCTCTTGATTATATATTATCATGTCGATAATGACAGATTATAAACAATACTTATTAAACAAGTGATGATCCAAGTCGACTCATTTTCGTACTTTGACAGCTGGTAATCTTTTTTATTTTTTTATTTTTTTAAGCCACTTGATGGGTTGCCATTTAAATTTAATAATGCGAAGAAATCAAGGAAAGAAGTCAATTTAAGTCGACGATTGTTGTCTTGATCGAGAAGACGGAAAGCGGTCATTTTTTATTGTTATTTTTGGCCAGTGATGACTCGGAGCAACACGCTAGTAAGGGTCCTGCTTCCCAAGGAATTGACAGGCGCTTAGTTAAGGCGTTAACCAAGGTGAGATGATCGAGCTGCATAATTTATACTCATCTCCTCTGTCTTTCTTGTGATTTGGGTCTTTGTCAAGGTTCTAAGTCATTAAATCACTAGTACTAGTGAGGATGCTCAGCTAATAACTTTCAGTTTATCCAGATTAATATCAAGTTTTGAATATTGTGAGTCTCCTGTGACATCAAACAAAATACAACCGTTTTGAAATATATATAACATCTAGTAGCATGAGAAAGTCCTAATTCACTATGCGTTTAGAACAGAGAACTTCTCTTACTCAGTGCTAGCATTGTCATATTAACTAGATATTGCAAACAATCATTGAAGGGGTCACATATGTTTCAAAATTCTAATCGTACCTAGTTTTGATTTAGACAAGCTCTACATACAAATATCAATGAAAGTATTAATAGTATGAAAGATATTAGATGCTATTTATCACAATCATGTACTAGTTAGTTATAAAAATCATGTAATTTCTTGAGTACTCTGGAAATTCCAAGGGTCCACATGTACTTTTGCCTTGGTATGCAACACAAATAGCACTATGTAAATTGATCTCTCAATTGTGACCACTTTTTTGAAAAATATTTGCCACCACTCTTTACTATCTAACAAGAGTTTTCTTCTATTAAAATTGGCAAATAGGAACAAAAAACCATGCCCTTCATGCTCCATTTACCTTAAAAATTGAAGGACGACAAACCCTTTTGTTACATCATAATTCGACTTTGTGCACATGGTCACCTAGCAATAAGTGAATTAAATCTTGTGGCGGCATGTGGCCAAGAAAAAGGTATTGCCATCTATGCATTGGTAATCTATTTACATTTATAAATAAACTGCACTATAGATCGGTATATGGTGTCATTCGATTTTCAAACAAGCCTTTGGTAGTGAATACTTGCGTTCTTTGGTACACTGAAAAGGCAAGAGTATCTTACAAGTACATACTCTTTGGTATATGGAAAAGGACCTCTAGGCACTTGGCAGAAGTTTTTCTACCAAAATCCAATCCTTGGAATCGGGTACATTAATATGGACTGGGGAATCTTTCATTTGATTATAATTAAAATGACTCTTAAAGCATAATAGGAAAAAAAAAAAGGCCTTAAAAAGTACGAAGAAACAAAAAACAAAGAGGGCTTGACAAACAACAAAAAGTTTAAGCAACTGAATGTCCTACTTAGTATGATGATCCACATTTCACGATTTAAAAGTTGTCAACGTTAGTGCCGATCATGCCATGCTAGCTAACTTACGTCCAATCAGCAAAATCCTGCCAAAATTAGCTGGAAATGACTAAATTGGCACCAAGTGAAAATATTTAGGACTAAATTGACATTAATAAAAGGTTTAGGACTAAACTGTCACAAATGTAAAATGTTTAGGACTTTTTAAATACTTTTTCTGGTAAAATTGGCATGAAATTGGAAAAAGCATGAGATATTGTTAGAAGATTAAATAAAGTTTTGATAAAATATACCTTGAAGACCGATGCAGACTATAGTTTAATCATGACATGGCTGTAAAAATACGCTTTGGAATATCAATCTATTCTATTGATTGAGAAAACCAATGACCGATTCAACCTCACATGTTTACAAGGAAAATTCCATGTGAAAACTTGTATATATATTTAGAAAGATACGTAATTAACCAGTGAATCTTTTACCTTCTAAATTTTGATTTAAAATAATTGTCAAATATTCCATAAATCTCTCATCTTTTCTTACGAAACTGTACAAAATGTAAAAGAAAGTTATTCTTTTTAATAAAAAAAGCTAGGATAAGTACATCGGAAGTTCTAAAACTTATTACAAAAGAAAAAGTATCCTAAAATTTTCAAAAGGTATAATTAAGTCATAAAACATGTCATGAAAGTGTAATTAAGTTATAAAACTTTCAAAAAATGCAATCAAGTTCAAAAATTTGTTAAATTGGTCCAATTAAGTCTTTCTATTGACAAGGACAACTAGAGTCCATGTCAAGAATTTCGAGCCTAAATTGATCAGATGAACTGAATTGATATTAATATGAAAAATTGTATAACTAAATTAATTCAATAAAAAGGTTTAGGATTGATTGGTATCAATGCAATGGGTTTATAACTTTTTAAATATTTTTCCCCATTGAAAGGAGATCTCCCCAAGATAGTGGTAAAAATTTATTTGCTCATATTACTAGGCTTACAACAAGTTGAACATGAGTCTGGTCCAAACCCACATAAATGCAGATGGAGTTGGCTTTGATTTTTTACTCTCATTTCGACTAGCTTTTAAAATTTTGAGATATGGAACCTGTTGCGCAAAAATTGAGTTCAAAAAAGGATTCCGGACACATATTGTCACCTCCAGATAGAACTCCATGTCACGTGAGTTCAGCCTGTCTCTGCCTGTTTATTCTCTTTGTTAATTACATTTGTTATATGGATGTTGACAATTTGTATATGAGCCGTGATTTGAAGTCGAATCATCTTATTAATTATATTTTGATCGAAAGTGTCATATACATTTCAAAGTGTGATCACCTCCGTGTTGATTCCCACAAGACCCCATATACAAATATTGATGAAACTATTGTTATTATGAAAAACACTAAAGATGCTACTCATCACGTGCATATGTGGGTGTAATCTGTGCTTGTCCATTTGTGCTCTTAATTACATTTTGTTATATTGGTAAAGACAGGCTGTAGAAAGTACTTATCAGACAAGTGATAATCCAAGGCGAATCATTTTCTTACTTTAATAGCTTGTAATAAATTGTTCTTGCTTTTTATAGGCCACTTGATGGAACTCCAATTTAAAATTTATAATGAAAAGAAATCACTCTATGATTGAGAAGTAATCATTCTTTAATTTATATCTTTGGACAATGACTTGGAGTAGTGTGCCACTACGTTTTCAACTTCGCAAGCAATTGATTGGTGCTTAGTTAAGGGTGAGATTACCAAGCTACATAATTCATACCCATCTCCTTTCTTTTTCGTGGTTTCAGTCTTTGTTAAGATTCTAAATCATTTGATTGCTAGTTCTAAAGAGCTAGATGGTAATGATTTGAGGTCGTAGAAATCCAAGTATAAATCTATCCTTTTGAAAGTACTTGAGGATGAAAGAAATTGCCGGCTAACATCCTTTTCTAATATGTGATGCTAATGGGTATTACTCTTGCAATCTATTGAATTATATTATAAATACTATATAAGTGGAAAGGAATATTCACCAAGTGGACATCAACCGCTGGTGTGATCGTGACATTGTAGGTGCTAGCAATTATAATTGAACTCTAGGTACACTGGAGATGCAGCAGCCCCAGGTCAAGAAGGTGGTCCAACAATATCATCCGATCAAGGCCCTCTCAAACAAAATAAAAAAGAAATAAATAAATAAATAAGCTTTTATTGTAAGGCTTGCGGCAACTTATGTTTCGATCTGTGATGTCACGTGAGTGTTCCCTGATTGGATTGCTTGTCATAATCTTCACATTAAATATAAATGTGTCATGTCGGGAAAATGAAAAAAAAAAAAAAAAGAAAAAAATTGAAGAATCTCTTCCTAGTGGCGATAAAACAAGAGATGGGCCGGTCGCTGGTTTTGTCACGTTTTATTTTTGTCAATGTTGGATTGGAATAAAGACAACCTAGGAGTCCTAATTTAAATGGAAAACTGTTCTTCTTGGCACATTTGCCGAGTGTTACCGCGAGTTTTGGTCGTGATTTTGGTTTCGGTGTTTTATTCAGATTGGCCATATCTAGGGACGGGTTGTTCTCTTATGTAGGTTTGTCATCTTCTTGGCACTATGGATGAGGATGACTCATTTAAATAACAAGGTTAGGTAATGGCATCTCATTATTGTAATGAGTAGTTCTTTGTCAATAGGAAATAAGGGTCCAAGTTAAGTCCAAGACTAAAATGTCAATAAGTAGAATATTATCCAAAATTGCTATTGACTATTTAAATCAATGACACAGCCACTATATGTTTTAAAATTATTCGATCTAGATACCATTTTGAAAATAAAACGTTAATCTTTTTCTTGTTCAACTAGCTTAATTATAGCATTATTTTTATAATTTTTCATGGGCTTCTTGATAGATGGATGTTCACGTTTGTGCCTCTAGGTTACAAAAAAATAAAAATAAAAATGCTAACTTTATATAGTAATTTTTTTGCGTGCACTTCTTGCTCATAAACTTTATTATCAACTCTACTGCGAAGAGAAAATCACTCATAACTTTCATTAGTCATAGAATTTTCCTGGTTAGAAATTAGTCATAACCTTTTCAAATGGTTAGAATAAATATAAGGATTTAGCAGTAATTTGACATTTTAATTAAAAAACTAACTCAGAATTTGAGAAAAGGAGTGAGGAAGCTGTGGCGGCACCCAGTGTTCCAGTGAAGCAAGCTGGCGAAGAAGACGCCAAGTTCATGGGATGTAATTGTTGGAACGTTTTTCATTGTCTTTTTTTTTAATGATCGAGGAACTGCGGGAAATCACCCTTCGGATATCACATGACCCTCTGGTGCTTGGTAGCACTGTTAGGCCTTGCCGTAAGCCACTATTTAGACATTTTTCATTGCCTTTTGTTCTTGCATAAGTCAGAATGCACTCATTAGAGGAGCTGTATGTAACTGTGAGTGTTCTGTATAGGATTCCATACCATATTATAAAGCCTCAAATCATTGCGGCTTTGTAATTTGTGAATTGTCCACTTCTAATGAGATTCACGTGGCACAGTGGCAATAGGCATCAGATGGACAACTTTTATCAAGATGATTGTCATGAAATAGGAATATGTAAGAGTGATTCTTAACGATTCCACACGACATTCCCTCATTAATTTTTCGACTTCTCATTCTATTTGCTTACACTTGTATTAAGTACATTTTTTTTTTCCTTTTGCTTTCCCTCAAAAAAATTCAAAATGAAAAAAAGTTAGGTTTGTAAATTATGAAAAACCATATGATTCTCCTTGCCAATAATCGTGTATTAAGAAAGTTTTAAAACTCAATTATTGGTAACTGCAATTTTTGTAAAATAAATGCTAAAATTAAAGAATCCAAACAGATCCAAGCATCTTAAAAAAGGAGAAACTACAATCAAAATGAGAGACCATGAAAGAGTGCTTGTCGGGGCTCACCATCGATTCTAATATTAATTTTTTCATGTAAAGAGTAGCGATATTCAATAAAGTAAACTAATTTAAAATGTTAATGAAGAATGGCAAAGGATTAACTTCTTTAGAAGTTATAATCTAACTTTTATAATTGAAATTACTTTTAACCTAACAAGCATAATTGACATTCTAATCTAGTAATCAGCTTAATTGTAATGCTACTACTATGCTTTCAATGGGATTTCAAGGACCAACACAAAAAACGGATATAGGAGTCTCTGTACCTAATCAATGTTCATCCATTAGCCAAATCAATTTTTGTCCGTTAGTAGGGGAGAAAGGGACGGCAACTTAGACTTTGGTCCACCTTGCTGTCATGATTGAGGCTACCGACAACGGTCTTTCTTTATTTTTCCTTTTGGCAAGTGGAAGACTTGGAGTCTCCTACCAAATATTTAGCTTCCAACGAAATTGATTGATGTTTAGTTAAAGTCTTAACTAAGGTTACGTTGTAAATAGAAAAATCGAGCAAGCACATTTTTTTAAGCTAAATTTGCATATTGATCATGTCACATTTTTAACCCACCAGTCAAACGCATGATAATGATGGAAATAAATAACTCTTACTTAAAATAAACTAAGCCATTAGACGATGTCTCAATTAATGAAGAAATCCCATGAAATGTGAATATTGAATCATTCCAAAGCATGAGAAGACCATGTGACGTCACTAATTACTGCGTTAGATAATTTTGCCCTTTGTCTCTCTACACTTTTCTCTAACCCATTACAAATGAAACAAGTAATGTGATATTCACATGCATTGTGGCACTCATCTTATATTCATGTGCATTCGCATGTCACAATCATTACAATATAGCAAAGATGCCATTGGCTCTATATAGAAAACATTGCAATAGAGTTCCATCCGCGTTGATTATGTGCCAATCAATCACCAAAAGAAGCAAACCCATACCATTTAACTAGAGACTATATTTTCTTGAAAAACTGTGCAAAATGCATAATACATTTGAAAAATTGTACAAAATGCATACTACACTTATTCTTTACACTAAAAACTTTATACTTGCTTAACATATCTCTCTTGCAAATTGTTGGATAGTAATAACATGATAATTTCCTATTAACATTGTCATTTTCTTAAAGAGTGACAAATGATGCAATATAAACTTACTTTTACAATAAAAAGACATGGTTACTTAAACCAAGTAGTGTTGCTATTGGTTGGGGCACTTAAGGATTTCCAACTTTGAAACTAGAGATTGTGCATTTGAATCCCAAGATGTTTATGGTTTCAAAGCCACCGACACATGCTAACATCATGATATCAATTTATAAGGTTTGTAGGATATATTACGAGCATCTAGATTAATGGATCTCCACGTTTGTGCCTCTATATATAAAGGAATACATTTTCCGTATTTCTTTTAGATGCACTTATTCCTCATAAACTAGTTAGTTGTTATGCAAAAGGTCCTTATCAATTTAATTAGAAAGAGAACGTCCCTCATAACTTTAATTAGTCAAGCATTTTTCATTAGAAATTAGTCATAACCTTTTTAAATAGTCATAAACAATATACGGGATTTAGTGAATTATTTGACATTCTAATCTAACAAATATGGCTACCAAAAAATTAGACAACTTCAATTTTCCCTTAAGACCTAGATCGGCGGACGGTTAAGGCCTTAACTAAGGTTAGATTACTAAGCTCCACAGTTCATACCCATCTCCTCTTTCTTACTTATGATTTAGGTCTTTTTTAAGGCTCTAATCGATGGATCGCTCGTATTAAATCTCGGCTATTGATAAGCAGATTTACTAGCAAAAAGTTGCTGTGGACGTCCACTTTGTTTATTTTTATATCTGCCCAATAACAACTTGAGGCAGTTTTCTTTAGTCTTACACTTTTTAATTTTGTTATTTTAATATTAATTTTTTTGATAATTTTTTAATAAAAATTTTATTTAGTTTTGGAAAAAATAGGTTAATGCGAAGATCGAGTTAGTGCTGATTGTACTATATAAAATTAAAAATTGCAGTAAAATAACTTGGTATTGTATATATTTCATTTTTTTTTTTTTTTTTATTTTTTCTTTAATTTTTCTTGTCTTCCTTTTTCTCGCTACTGTTTGTCTTCTTCCTTGTCATCTTCAGCCGCCCTGCAAGATATTTGACCGCAAGCTGCCACCGCCATCACCATGACTGCATTCAAGCACGTAAATCGTGGAGCGAATCTCGTTATAAGAATTTGTTTGAGGAGCCAGAGGATACTCTCAACTGAGACTGACGGTTGGCGAGACCGCCTGGCTCGATCTTGGCGTGCCGCTTGGCAAAAGTCTTGCACCCCCAAGTTCGTTGATGCATTCTCGCAAACACATTGAGCGCAAAAACGAACTCATCTTTCGAACAATGCGGAGTATGGGAATCAAGGTCCTGCTTCACAGGCGAATCGGGTAGTGAAGATGAAGAGGTTTGAAGGAGAGACACGGCCTCATTCGGCACGCATGGACGAGCTACGCTAGCTAAAGCATTACCTTACTAAATGCGCTAATTCGGTGCTTCATCATCATCATCATCATCATCTGTCGATCACCGTCAACCTCCATTAATGGAAACGCTCGAGCGACCTTAGATCTGCATTGCGCAACCTCATGTAATGCGCACAACCTCAAGTGAGGTGTCACGTGTCAATTCCAGGAAACGAGTTCCATTAATTGAGGTCGGTCACAAAATTAGGGCGAGAGAGAGAGAGAGAGAGAGAGAAACACGATGGCGGCTTCTATATGACCTTGACGGTGGTGGTCGAGTTGTTAGGGATGGCGGTGGCGGCAACGTCCTCCAAAAACGACAAAAGCTAGGGAGGGGATGAACAGCAGATTAAGAACATTTAAAATAAAGAAAAGATAATAGAAATAAGAGAAAATGAGTAAAAAAAAAAAAGAAAAATGAGCAAATAATGTGGTTTTGAATAGAATCGTACGCATTATATCACTAAGCATGCAACGTACGCTGGTCATCCGTTATTGGATGCCATGTTAGAAATTTTCGATTGCAATTGACTGGAAGGACTATAAAATAATTTTATGTAGAGATTTAGAAATAAATTGATAATATAAAAAATTAAAAACTAAATTAGAGTTTGATCAATTGGATAATTTCTTCATCACAATTGAGTTAAGAAATTGGTTTACATCTAGTATTGTTACCTCTAGACAAAACTAGATGTTACGCGTCCTTCCCACTTGTTCTCTTTGCTAATAACATTTTGTAATATTAATGATAAAAAGCTGTATAAAGTACTTATAACATGGGTTAGCTTTCGTTACTTTTACAATTTTCTTAATAACTATTCGATCCGTGCATTAGCGGTGGAGGCTCAGGCATTGGTGATAATGACCGATGAATTAAAGAAATTTTAATTTGCTGAAAATCATCCCCCGATTATTCATAAGTCCATCATCCTATTCTTGTCTTGATTTTTTTTTTTTTTTTTGGTCGAAAATTCTTGTCTTGATTGAGACGACAGGGAACAGTCTTATTTAATTTTTATCTTTTGCCAAATTCCACTTGGCGCAATATATTATCAAGTTTTCATCTACCAAGGAATTTACTGATGTTTTACTTAAGGCCTTAACCAAGGTTAAGTTACCGAGCTCATTTGTGCTTAAATTGATTGCTCTTCCCTCCCCTTTCTTCATCCTTGTTTGCACTCAAGTCTCTTAGCCTTCTTTATCTCTCATCGTTCTTGCTCTGTTTCCCTCTTTCTTCACCTCGGCACAACCATTCTTCTTCCTCCTCTTCTTCTTCAGTATCTGCTTCTCCTTTTCATCATATACTCTCTTTCTCTCTCTTTGCTAGCTCTTTCTTTCTCCGACCAAAAAAAAAAAAAAAATGTCAATTGATTCTGTCATTTCTATTGCATGGGATGCCTTCAAGGGTGTAGTTGATCCCATCAAGCGTCAATTCGGATACGTTACGTCCTCCAAGAGCTACGCCCAAGATCTTCAGAAAGAAGTCGACGAGCTGGCATACAAGGCTGAGATGGTCCAAGATGCCGTGGAAGTGGCCAGAAACAATAGTCGGAATGTCTACAGTTATGTCACGCGGTGGCAGGCAAAAGCTGAGAAGGCCTTGAATGAGGCGCGAGACTTGCTGGACAACTTCGAAAAGGCAACCAAGACTTGCTGCTATGGGAATCTTCCCGAACCCAGTTGTCGCTATCGGTTCAGCAGGACGGCCAAGGACAAGATCGAGGGCTTTCAACGACTCACTCAAGAATATAGTCAATTCAAGGATATCTCCTCCAGCGGTCCTGCTCCAGGGAACGTTGCTGCTTCGACTCCGGCCAGGAGAGAGGACAAAGATGTCATCCGGTCGGCCACCACGACGGCCTCTGCTTCTTTTGCCTCGATGTTGATTAAGCTTAACGACGACCACTTCGTCAAATCCAGAGAATCGATCATGAAAGAGATCATGGCCGCTCTTGTCGATAACAACAATAGCGTCGTCGGGATTTATGGGATGGGTGGAGTCGGCAAGTCTACCCTATTGGACAATGCCGAAAGGAGAATAAGGAAAGAGAAGTGGTTTGATTGGGTCGCTAAGGCTGATGTGTCAGAAAATCAAGACATAAAGAGGATTCAAGGAGAGATTGCGCATGAGCTGGACCTAGACATAAAGGACGTCGAGTATGTCAATCCTCGAGCGGAGCGTCTGCGGACGAGGTTGGAAGATGAGGTGAGGGCGAAAAAGAAGGTCCTCATAATACTGGACAACCTATGGAAAGGGCTTGACTTGAAATCAGTCGGCATTCCTTGCGGACATGACAACAAAGTCATAGGATGCAAGTTGTTGCTGACATCAAGATTTCAAGATGTTTTGCAAAGGGAAATGGGCTCCGACAGGGACTTCCGCCTTGACGAGCTGGAGGAGGAAGAGGCAAAAAGATTGTTTGAGAGGACGGTGGGAGACAAAGTTCGTGTTGACCCGTTCAAATCGTTGGTGGATGAAGCACTCCGCAAGTGTGCAGGTTTGCCTTTTCTAATTATCACAATGGCGAAACATTTCAAATACACTAATTTTTCTCAATGGGAGGATGCTTTGAAACAAATCGAGATGTCTACAAATAAAGGAATCAGTGAGAGGATAAATGAGATGTTGCAGTTGAGTTATAATCATTTCAAAGGGGAGGATGGCAAGGAGGCGAAGTCATTGTTACGACTCTGTGTTGTTTATGGTGTCTCTAAACCTTTGCTTGAATATTTGGTGAGGTACGGTGTGGGTTTGAAGTTATTTGGAGAAAATAGCAGCATGAAAGAAGCTAGAAATAGGTTGAGCTCACTAATCCAAACTCTGCAAGCATCCTCCCTTTTGTTAGACGATGAAGATGCTAATGGTTTCAAGATACATGACTTGGTTCGTGGATTTGTTACATCGGTGGCTTCAAGAGATGACCCTCTTCTCGTGTTGAAAGATAATGATAAGTCGTCGACAAAGCTGCCAAAGGACAAGCTCAAAAATTGCACAGCGGTATGCTTTCCCTACGTTGACATGAAGGAGCATCTTGAAGAGTTAGATTGTCCCGAAATGCGGATCTTTTTGTTGTTCGCAAACAATGAATCTCTTAAGATCCCAAATTCATATTTCAACTCCATGAGAAAACTCAGGGTCTTACATCTTTCTCAGGTAAGTCTCACTCATTCACCTTCACCATTAAAGTTCTTGAAGGACTTACACACTTTGTGTCTTGATGGCTGCTTGTTAGAGGATGTAGCCATAATTGGCGAGCTAAAAGGGCTGCATATTCTTAGCTTTGTGAACTCCAAAATTCAACAATTGCCAAGAGAAATTGGACAATTGGCAGAGTTGAGGTTGTTAGAATTGAACCATTGCTCACGACTTAAGATAATTGAACCGGGTGTGCTTGGAAGCTTGATGAAATTGGAGGAGTTGTATATGGAGAATAGCTTTGATCGATGGCATGCTGTGGAGCAAACTCCACCAACTAATGCTAGGCTTATTGAGTTGAATAACTTGAAGCATCTCTGCACTTTGCATGTGTCCATTCTCGATCCGAGTGCGCTCCCAAAGGATCTAAATGTCAGCAAATTAACCAAGTACAAAATCCAGATAGGTGATGTGCATGGCTGGCCAATTCATAAAGGATCAAGCACATTGCGGCTTCAGTTGGATCCAAGAAGTGATATTCTTCAGAAAGGATGCATACAAACTTTATTAGGCAAAATAGATGAATTATTTTTAGATGGATCAAACGGAATTGAGCAAAGTATTTGCATCTTATCCCAAGAAGGCTTTCCAAAATTAAAGCATCTACATGTGAAGAATAGTCCCTCCGTCCATTACATCCTCCAATCACCATCCCACGCAAATTTTAAGATGTTGGAGTCATTACTTATCAACAATCTCATTAACTTGGAGAAGATATGCAAGAACCATATCTCCTCTGAGTCCTTTAGTGCATTAAAAGTAGTACGAGTTGAAAGTTGCAGCAATATGAAAGTTTTGTTTCCTTTTTCATTATTGAGAGAACTTCCACGGCTCGAAGAGATTGGAGCTATCAAGTGCCCCTTAATGCGGGGGATTGTAGAAGTTGATGATTGTGGCAAAGTTGAGTTGCATAATTTGCATGTATTGGAATTGCGTGACTTGCCAAATGTCAAGAACTTCTTCATTGCCAGGACAGCTCCTTCAAGTAATACATCAAAAGACCAAGTTGGTACTCAACTTGCATTTTTCAACGGACGACAGGTAATTTTTTGTCAAAGGAATAAATTATTTATTAATCTTTTGCTCATTTTCTATTTAGATGTAACTTAGATTTTAATCTTTATTATTTAATCTTTTTTCAGTTTAGTTTCTTCCTCATTACCTTATCTAGTCATGCCTTCTCTGCAATTAGATAAAGCAATCTTCTATTTCTCTTCATTGTGCAGAAGTCAAACTAATAAAATTAAATCCACGTAAATTTAGTTTGTGATAGGATCTTTCAACTTACATGCTGCAAGTATACCTATATAATAGGGTTTTGTAGAGCAACATTGAAGGGAATTTTGTCATTAGAATAATTCCATAATAACGAATTTAGCTATCTTTGTTTTATTTATAAGATATAATATCTAGGTGACTTAGGTAAAAATCAATAAGAAAAAATAAAGGCAATGGGATTGAATTTTCAAATAGTAAGAACGATGCTAATCTAATGATGCATGTCTTTTCCATATCATGTATTTCAATAAGCACTTTGTCATTGCATATCCTGTTACTATAGAAGTACACAATTTCATGCATGTTCATGCTTGCAAGCACACGGAATTGAGTAAAAGATATAAATGTATTTGTAAGCACTTTTGGAATGACAAACATAAATCTTCAACTTGTACTAGTATCTCGTAGTCATAGGCATTAGAGAGCAACTTTTGGGAAAAACTACATGAAATCCCCCATGAAGATTTAAAGCAGTACACATTTACTATGAAAATTTGGTTATATAAATTATCGCGTATTGTGCATAGCTATGTGATGCTGTCATCCGACGGTCCTTTAAAGTAGCTGACTAGGGAGGCTATATGCATAATCAAGTAAAAAAAATTAACCTTTCCTATGAATGTTTTATATGCTTGGGAAATATTTGAAAGCCTAGTAGATGTTTAGCTCTTTTCATGAAGTGAAACATATTATTAGTAATTTTTTTCTTGATCTTTGTTAAAATCATTGTGCTTTTTCCTCATTTTTATTTATTTATTTTGGATATTTGAAACTCATTTTAGTGCACTCAGAGGCCAAAGGATCATTTAACTAAAACAGATACAAAAGAATTGCAACTTTATCGTTCGAAATCACATGTAACATGCAAATGGTAAAATGCACAAAGGGTTGAGATCTACAATAAAATCAAAGTTGGACAAACTCACGTAATAATTAAAAGTTTAGGAGTAAAGGTGTGTCCCCCTCAAAGTTCATAAGTGGGTTTGGTAATCTCCCCGTAATTTTATTTCTTCTGTAGTTAAATTGATGTAAATTAGCATTGTATAAGAATGAGGAAATATATAAGAGTGTAAAATTAAATAATGAAATAATGCAGAAAGAGAGGAGGAGAAAGCAATTAATAATGAGTGGCTTGTTGAGAGAGGAGTTCTAAGATTGTCATATAGGCAATTTGAAATACATGCAAATCAAGTTCTAATGTTAGTGTTGTTGACAAACTTCACCGGTAGAAACGATAGCATTTTATTTTTCATGAAGTCAAGTATAATTTTGACCTAAATCATGGGAATGTACATAGGTTTGGTAACTGATAGAGTGGAACTTTGATTATCATAATTAACTGAAATATGACCCACGACTTCTATGTTAAGTGGTGAAAAATCATTGTCATTTTCTCGCTTTGTTTACTCAAAAATTGGGCTTAATTTTGTCCACTAATTCTCGTGATTGAGTTTTTGTGCTCATTTCCAAATTACTTCATGTGCCTTGTTCCTTCATTATGGTCAAAATCATGGTCTTAATTGGTGAAAGATTAAAAAAAAACGATTTTCAAGGAATGCTTGGTTTAAAGCATTACTCCAAGATGTAGTCGAGGCTTGAGCATATGAAATAGCAATCGAGATTCATAATAGACCGTAACATTCACCAGAAAAATAATTAAATGATTTTGTATAATAAACCTTTATCACCTCGAAATCTGACTTAGAAAATGTTATGAAGCATTATGTAATTGAGAATTTATAAATATGAAGTTGATAATTTAGATCATCACAACAATAATTAATGACATTTAATTGAAATTGAGGCCGTTTATGTATAGTTGATTAAAGTGGTTATTGTTAGTAAGAGAAGTAAGTAAAGTAATGACGAACAGTGATCCA
Organism: Eucalyptus dawsonii; assembly: GCA_016097615.1. Taxonomy (NCBI): domain Eukaryota; kingdom Viridiplantae; phylum Streptophyta; class Magnoliopsida; order Myrtales; family Myrtaceae; genus Eucalyptus; species Eucalyptus dawsonii. The sequence goes on along the minus strand of CM027881.1, from coordinate 29,385,960 downwards.
ATTAAGGAAAACGCATGGCCGTTTTGTACAACAAAAATTACTTAGAGCCTTCTAGTTCATTAGACACGATTGCTCTATTATAATTACGTAATAAAGATTCCTGCAAATTTAGGTTGCCCCACCATGAAGTATAAAAGAAAGTGTGAGTATGGATGTTCGCGGTCGACTATGCACCCATTGTCTACGACACACGGGGTTGGCCGACACGTGTCATCTTGCTTTTCTTTATGTTTGGGCTCTCTCTCTCTCTCTCTCCCCAAAAGTTCTGCACCGTGAGAGGGTCTGCATCTTCTCTCGCTCCTTCTCACCACGCGCTGAAGGGGGTGAGAGCCAGATCTGCTTGCCCCCACCGTCGCCACGCTCACCCGCCACCACCATGACCAGCCACAACTCACCTCCGTCAACGTCGCCACCAGCGGCTTGTGGATTCTACACTTGCGATCGGTCATCTCCTTTGCGGACCAAGCGCAAATTCTATCTTTATCTATTTCTCTCACGAACTCAGCAGAACCAACGAGCTCGATGCTAGCATGAGCCTTGGTCGTGCTTTCCTGATGTTGATTCTTCGGTGATGTAAAGAGAGTGAACAAGAATTTAGTAAAATGAAAATAAAAAAAGACCTGAAGAGAAAATAATGAGTCGTGTGTTTAAGTATTCATGTTGCAGACAATAGATGTAAGGATTGTAGTAGACTCTCCACGCCCCATTTAGTTAATATCAAGAATATACTGCCATTCGTGAGAAGATATGGGACAACTATGAAAGACAAACTCGTTACGTCATTAGATAAAAATACAATACTTTAGTGGATCTTATTATATAAATTATAATACTTCACGCATTAATTGATTGAGTCTGAATAAGCCCAAGCGGGCCAAGTGCGTGGCGTAGGCATAGGAAGTTATCAATAACAAGACTATCATGACAGTAAGCCTCCCTTCAGAAGTAGCAAATTACTTTTTGAAGTCACAAAGTTTTTTTTTTTTTTTTGCCAGAGATAATTTTCCTTAGGTAGGTAGTAATTAAGGTCTTACAACACAATAATTTATTTCTCATGATTGCAATCTCGCCTTATTGATCAATTGTTGCAATGAGATGTTTTCCTTTATAAGTAAATTGCTTATATCTTGTAATCACAGTCATTCTATAGTTTCTTTATTCTTGTTTCATTGTAGTAATCTCTGATTACTTTCTCGCAATCATCCGATAAAATGAGTCATATATTGTCACAACAGTAACATAACCTAAGAGAGAGTGGTTTATCTTATAGGAAGTAATTTACCTCGAATACACTTTCTTTTGCCATATGGATCGCGAATTTTCATAGTCATTAGCAAAATGAATGACCGTTATTTCTTGATGACTATAATTTCCCTTATTAATAGTAAATTGCAAAGAAAATTAATTATAGTAACATCCATGAGTATATTGTAAATAAAAAATGAAGTTTATTAGTAGTCTTTTGATACCTTTCCGGATTGCAAATCAACTTCCCTATCATAGATATATGTAAATGCAAAAATTATCTTAAGTTTGTAAATTTCCTTCCGCAACCATTTGTAATACCTAATATAGCACGCAAGTTTCTTGGTTGCTCTTTGCTAATGGGTTTATTCGTCAGGTTTTAATCCCATCCTTGGAGTCCTTGACAATGGCTGGACTTCCCAATCTAGAAGATTTATGGACTGATGAATCTCCATTGGAGCTTAGCAATCTCCAATTTCTTAAGCTGTCTTCATGCAAATCTCTCTCAAAAGTTATCAACTCTAGGTCACTAATAAAACTATACAAGTTACACACTTTAGAGGTAGAATATTGCATTTCAATGCAAGAAATTTTTGACCTTGACGGACTAGGCGCCGGTGCAAATGTTGAGACTCTCTTTGAGCTAAACACCATCAATATAAATGAATTACCAAGCTTGAGGCACATATGGAACAAGAACCCTTGTGGAATTGTGAGATTCCATAATTTGAAGAAATTAAAGGTGTGGAAATGTAACAACCTCCGGTTTCTATTTTTCCCATCTATGGTTGAGTCTCTTGCACAATTGAGAGAACTAGAAGTATGTTATTGCAAGAACATGGAGGCAATCATTATGGAGGAAGAAGAGTTGAGAATAGAAACATCAAAAACTCTAGTATTCCCAATGTTAACCATGTTAGATTTGACAAGGTTGGAAAGCTTGACATGCTTCTCACATAGAAAGTGTAAGATTGTTTTTTTTCTTTGGTTTCATCATTGAAGATCTTCTTAGATTAATTCATCTTTGCAATGCAAAAGATGACATTCTTTTCATCCGATGAAAAATTGATCACAGGTACACTGAATGCTCGGGATGAGGATCGCATCAAATCATGCTCTATTGTCCTCTTCAATCAAGAGGTAAGTGATTAACCTTATGTCAAAATATTAAATATAATAAAAATCTGATGGAGTAAAGGCATCAATTTTATGTGTTATACCATTTTAGAAGTTCACATGCTGAGCATTTCAAGTTGCGACATGCCGCTACAAATAATTGGCAAGTTTCAATTCACACCGACAAGAGTGGGATCAATCACATTAAATTGTTAAGAAATTAGAATAAACATATATGCATATAAATAATTATTATGCCATCCAGCTAATTAATTAAAATTAACCAATAAATAGTTATATTGGAGACTAAGCATAATTGCCGAGCCCCCTTTCGAAGCTTCCACAATAGCATCTTTCTTCCAAATATAACTAAATATAAGTACTTTCTATCAAAAGAAAAATAAAAAATTGACTAGCTAGCAATTTCTATTCATTGGACAACACTATATTTTTTGTTAATTTTGCTATAAATTTACTTATATTATGTTCATATCAATTCGTGTCAATTTCGAATTTGTCGATACTCATTTACAAATATGTTAATTTGTATCACAAATTGTCAGTTCTTTCAATTCTTATATTTTTTTTTTTTATGTATAAAATTATAATAGTATCCTCTTTAGAGTCAACACTTTTGGAGTCGTTTCAAAAATCAAGATCTCATCAAAAGCTAGCTAAAAAGAAATTGTAAATATTGGAAAGTTTTATTACAACATACACCTTATTAAGAAGTAGACAACCGGGAAGTAAGCAAAATCGCATTAAGAGAACATATGAAAAGAACCAAAAAGAAAAGATAGAAATTCCAATCATAAATGCACGCTTGTGGAAGGAAAAGTAATAAAAGAAAAAAGAAAGAAAGAAAAACATGAGGAGAGAAGATCACATAAGTTTGACATACGTGAATTTAAGGCGACCCGGGGTACTGTTCCGTTGCTCCGCGAGCCTACGTGATTGTGCTCATCCGGGTCCGCCACGTGCGTGCACCGCGATCAAATCCTGAGCACTGGGTAACTCACGAGCCATAGATGCAACCTCAGCCATTACGCCACGCTGGCCCTAGCGCGCTTGACGACGCTAATCAACTGGTCGCGAGTGCTGGGGTGCACGGGATTGTCGCTCACATAAAAAGGGAGGGGGGTTTGGAGAACTCTGAGGTACTGTTTTGAAAGTATTACGTGGTGGGAGACCCATTTGCGGAAAGGGAGAATGGGCGATGGGCCCCTGGCAGGGCTTTGCGTTGCATTTGGTTTTTTTCATATAGAAGTCTTGCTGCGGGGGATTGTAAGGATGTTTTTCATGCCATGTAGGGGTTAGGTCTTTCTTCTCAATGTGGTGGTCCACGGAGGGGAAAAAGAGGTGCTAGATGGCTTGAACGTTGGTTTGAAACTTAGGTTAAACTGTTCATTCGCCACCACATAAAATTGATGGTGGCGGTGAAGCTTTGTATGAGTTCTAGATGATCCATTAGATTCGATCGATCTATGAACTTTGATTTGTGCAAAGTGCCCCTCATTTGAGGTAATGCTAATGCTTTTGCTTGTATCATTGAGTGGATTGAGCTATCAATAATGAAAGCGAGTGATCTGTTGATAACTTGGAAAGCATAATAAAGATTTTTAATTTCGTCAGATGTTCGTTAAGTTTTCTTGATGTAACTATTTTAGTTGACTCATCTAACTTCTTGAGTAGATTGTGGAAGGAAGTTTCAAAGGAAAATGAAATAGAAAAAATTATGAGCGGATCCACTTTGACTTGACTAAATGGGCCCCTTTAAAGGACTGGTATGATGACTTTAATCTTCTTTAATGAGATTAGGACTATTTTCGACAGTTGGACTTAATTATTGGTATGAACTACAATATTGAGTTTTTTTTAATGTAAAATGATACAAGGAAGATTTGTGAATTTTGACCCAAACAATCCTGTTTTTCATTGTTTTGTTTTAGCTCGACTTCTTAGTTGTTCTAGAGTGATAAAATTTCAAGTAAAAATATATTGACTTTAACCGAAAGTGATGATGTCCTTTGACAAAAAATACGAAATTTTTCGGCAAACTATCAATGTGGGAGACACATGGCTAATTACTAAATGTGCTATTTTTCCACTTCATCGCCGAATCGGCACCTCACTCATCTTGCTTCCAACGCGAAGTCCTCGTTCTCATAGGTGGTTGCCTTGTTTGAGACCATTGGTTTTAATGAGTTTTAGCATTGCAAATTAGCAATGTAACTCTTCCTATGTTTCTTTTGATGAGTTTTATAATTTTCTCTCATTATTACAATGATGTTATATTTTATATAAAAAATCACACTATATCATATAACGATGACAATTAAGAACTTTTAAATGTTATCAAATCCCTATGTTTTACATAATACAAGTTAAGAATTTAGACTTTTTTTGTCAAAAAAAAGGGAGATTCATAAGAAATGAGATACAATTTAGTTAATTATTTGTATTAAAACATATTCTGATTTCACAAAAATGAAAAATTCCATGCCCGTGCAAACGCACGAGAATGCTGCTAATTACCTAGTAATTAAAGAAAGAGGAACCATGTAAAGGAGTTTGTCAGCTTCTGCTTATTGGGTAGGTGTATAGGTTATTGAGAGAAGTATTTTGAGCATGCTAAAGCTTCCACGTTAGCATCTTTCTTCCAAACGTAACTAAATATAAGTACTTTCTATCAAAATAAAAATAAAAAATCGACTGCCTAGCAATTCATGTTCACTGGACAACACCATATTTTTGTTGATTTTGTCACAAACTTACGTATATCATGTTCGTATTAAGTCGTGTCATTTTTGAATTTGTCAGATAATCATTTACGAATATATTAATTTGTATTACAAATTGTCAGCCCTTTCAATTCTTATATTTTTTATGTATAAAATTTTAATAGTTCTCATGGGCATGTATAATTACACTCACTCGACTTCATTTACACTTACTTGATCTATTTTTTACATTTTTTTTTTCTTTTTTGTTGGTGGAAGGGAGCTCTTGCTTCCAGATTAACCATACCCCCAAAGCCCCGATTCTATCTTAAATGTCAAACTGCGCAATTTAGTTTTTGCTCATCGCTCGACCGTTTTTATAGATGCGAACGGGGGGGTTGACTGCGGGCACCGTGTTGAGCTCCGATTTGTTGACCTAGTTGGTGGGGGGTGGTCGACACGCCAACATTAGTGAATTTAAGGCGACCCATAGGCTATTGTTCCACTGCTCTACGAGACTACGTGATCCCAGGTAGCTCGCGAGCCACAGACACAATCTCAGCAGTTGCGTCGTGCAGGCCTTAGTGCGCTTTGATGGCACTAATCGATTGGTGTCAATTGCTTCACTTTGCGGGATTATCGCTCACGTAGGGGGACTCCTTGAGTTACTGTTTTGAAAATTGGGGGGTTTTGTGACGTGGCAGGAGGCCATTGGCAGAAAGGTAGAATGGGCGGCGGGCTCCAGTAAGGCTTTGTGTTGCATTTGGTTTTTTCTTATAGAAAGCTTTTGCTGTGTGGCAATGTAAGAATGCTTTTCATGCCGTGTTGGGGTTAGGTCTTTCTTCTTGATGTGGTGGTCCACAGAGGGGAAAGAGAGTGGCTAGATGGCTCATGACATTGGTTTGAAACTTAGGTTAAAACTGTTCATCGGCCACCACATAGAATTAATGGTGGTGGTAGAGCTTTGTTTGAGTTCTAGATGATGATCCATCGAATTCGATTGATTTATGAACTTTAATTCATTCAAAGTGCCTTTCGTTCAAGGCAAAGCTTTTGCCTGTATCATCAAACCAATCGAGTTGTCAATACTGAAACTGAGCGATCCGTTGATAATTCGGAAACCATAATAACGATTTTCAATTTCGTTAGATGTTCATTAAGTTTTTGTGGTATAACTATTTTAGTCAACTCATGTAACTTCTTGAGTGGACGGTGGAAGGACGTTTTGATGGAAATTGAAATAGAGAAGTCTATGGGCTGATCCACTTTGACTTAACTAAATGGGGCATTCAATAGGATTGATATGATGACTTTAATCTTCTTTAATGAGATATTTAGGACTATTTTCGATAGTTGAGACTTAATTATTTGTATGAACTACAATATTGAGTTCTTTTGACAGTAAAATGATATAAGGAAGATTTGTTCATTTTGACCCAAGCAATCCCATTTTTCATTGTTATGTTTTAGCCTAACTTTTTAATTGCTTTAGAGTGATATAGTATTGAATACAAATAACTGATATTGACTTTAACCAGAAGTGATGATGTCCTTGATATATTTCACTTATATTTTAGAGATAGTAAAGATTATAAATAGTAATATTATTTGTGTCACACGTGTTTAATTTTAGCAAATTAGTAAAATCAAAAGAAACCTAACGGCTAACAAAGACAGTATGGGGATTAATACACTAATTTTGAAGCTAGACTTGTCCAAAACGAAACCTGAAACTACTTTTAGTAAAATGAAAGAGGAAAATTGCTAATATGGACAAATCAACCGTGATTACTTTATTGAAGCAGAATAGTTATCGTCGAGAAACAACACAACCAACCATGCCAAAATTAAGGCCCACCACGAATAAGGAATATTGTCCTTTTTGTTTTCAAAAATTTCATATTGCCTTTTGAATTGTCCTTTAAAAAATGGGAAGACTTGTGTAGCCTGTCAAATCTCTCATATGATCTTTACAAGATGAGGATGCGTTCATCTAATAAGACAACTATAATCGATCGACCAAGATTGTTGGGACCAACAATTCTTCCATGTGTTTCCTTGCATCTTGTAATTTTTCTTTACAACAATCAAGAAACTCATGATTTGATTTCAAGGATAGTGCAAGCAGCTACTTCTATAGTGCACCTTTCGATGAATGATTAGTCGCCCTTTTAATCTTAATCTCTCCGTTGTTTTCTTTCTAGTGCTAACATTCTTCCTCAAGCAAGCTCTTCTATATGTAATGGAACTTCATGAACTATTAATCTAATAGAATCACTAATTTCATCGGTGAATATTGCAGGTTGCATTTCCTAGCTTGGAGACATTAACAATTTGGTGCATGAATAATATTGAGATAATATGGGACAACCAAGTTGCTGCAAATTCTTTCCACAAACTAAAATCGCTTCAGGTGTTCGGATGCGATAAGCTATTGAATATTGTTCCTTCTTGCATTCTTGGATGGCTCAGGAGCTTGGAAAGTTTGGAGGTAAATTCATGTGATTCACTTGAAGTTGTTTTCAAACTTCAGCCATTGAATCCTCTAGATGGACATCCGGTTGCTTATTTGCCATTACAAGAGCTAAATTTAGATGCATTACCGGAGCTAAAGTGTGTATGGGATAAGGAACTCCATAGTCAAGTCAAATTTCAGTGTCTTCGTTTTGTTACCGTTTCTACATGCAAGAGCCTCACCTCTCTATTTCCAGCCTTAATGGCAATACATCTAACCCAACTTGAGGAGTTGGTGATCAGTGAATGTGGCATTGTGGAACTCATCGAGAAGGAAGACAGACAAGCTCCCAGGTTTGTGTTTCCAAAGTTAACCTCCCTCAAGCTTGAGCATCTAATAGAGTTGAAGTGCATCTACATCGGAAAACATGCTTCACATTGGCCAGCATTGAAGACCCTAGAGGTGCTTGACTGTGACAAAGTGGAGATACTTGCATCGCAACTTGAGAATGAAATGCCACTTGATAAACAACCTCTTTTCATGATAGAAAAGGTATGACCCAACATTATATGTTTTGCTTCAATGGTGAATATTGAAAGTGATGATTAAAGTCACAACCAAGCATCTCATGCAAGTAGCTATACATATTAAGATTCAAGCTACATGACTCTCCTTGAATCAATAGAACTATTACAACATGGAAACATCATATATACTTCAAATATTGAATGAAAATTCTTGTCAATGTTTGATATAATGCACAACCATTAATTTAAAAAAAAAGGTTTAATTTAATCCCGATGGTTTAGCTCTCTCTTAAGTATCATAAAGATTTATAATACATGACATGGGGTGTGATGTCATAGAGTTGCAAGTGTGTTATCTAAATTGGACTATGTAAAGATGATTGATTTTATGCTAAAAACGGAAAGATGTGATGTTTTTGTTGACATTAATCCATGAAATTTGTGCAATTATGGTTATAATTGATGGAGAAGTTATTTTCGCAAGGTGTGTATTTATAGAAAGGGAATATAGGGATTTATTTGAGTTCAAATATAAAAGATTGGTGATGATGTCTATTCCATGAGCCTGCATGTCCTTCTGTTGAATCACATGAGACTCAACATCTTAAGAAGCAGGCATTGTGCATGATATGTAGGGCATATATCACAAGACACAAATACTTTTTTTAATTAAGATGGTTTTAGATCATAATTTGACTAATTTCTCAGGGTGCATTCCCAAATTTGCAAGAGTTAAAATTGGATCTATCCAGAAGGATGGAGATGTGGCATGGGCATTTTGATGATGGAGAATTCTTCAGCAAGCTTAGAGTTCTTGAGCTTCATCATATCTCGATGGAACTCGCAATATCCACATGTTTTTTTCAGAGCTTAGCCAACTTGGAAAAACTTGTTGTGCACAAATCTTACCGAGAAGAGCTAAATATCAGTATAGAAGCCATAGCGGGTCCAAGTCATAAGCTAGAAGTAATATTACCATTTTCATTTCAACATTTGAAGACCCTAGAAGTGTTATATTGTGATGGATTATCTCCGTACGAAATATTACCCTTTCCAAAAAAATTTCAACACCTTGAGACTCTAGATATGTCATTTTGTGATGGGTTGTCCATTATATTCACTCCGACTATAGCTAGAAATTTGGTGGAACTCACAAAATTGAGGATAAGTAACTGTAAAATGTTGACAGAAGTCATTTGTGATGAGGAAGGTGAAGAGGTGGCTTTCAATCAATTGAAGTATGTTGAGCTTGATGGGTTGACAAGGTTGAGATGTTTCAGCTCAATTAAATACACTTTAATGTTCCCTCTCTTGGAAGATGTCATAGTGAGTGGATGTCCTAGGATGAAGTTCTTCTCCTGGGGACCAATAGAGGCGCCAAAGTTGGATAGAGTACAAGTATCAACAGAAACGTGGTTTTGGAAGGAAAACCTCAACATCACCATCCAAAATATGTTTGAAGAAATGGTATGCATCAATTACCAAATTTTGTGCAATTGGATGGTCTTCATCACCAATAGAGTAATTTATATTTGCTAACTAGAAGTTTACATTAATGATGCTTTTTCTAACAGGAAATGGTTGCTACGGTTAAGTTTATACAGATATCTGAGTTCCCCGAGCTTATTGGAAAATGGCACGGCGAACTTAATCCCCTCAAGTTATCTTGGCAATTAAAATCATTGATGGTGGATAAATGTCCATCATTTATTAATGCTATTCCATCCAAAGTCATGCTTCTTTTAGTCAATATGACAAGGTTGCAAATTTGCGATTGTGAGTCTCTAGAAGAAATATTCGATCTTGAAGGGCTGGTGGGTTTGGGAAGCACTCGGATGATACCTTCCTCCATGACTTTGGACTTGGTGAATCTACCAAAGTTGAGGCGACTATGGAACAAAGATCTTCAAGGATTGCTGCCCTACAATTTTCTATATTATATAACCCTTTATAATTGCAGCAACTTGAGACATGCTTTCAATCCATCGATGACTCAATGTCTTGCCAATCTAAATGAGGTGGAAATAAAGGAGTGTGATCGGATGGAAGGAGTGATCGAAGAGGAAGAAGGGCAACGAAGCACACTGGAGAAGATTACATTCCCATATCTTGAGAGGATGAAGCTAGAATGCTTGCCCAATTTGAGTAGCTTCCTTTCAGGGAAGAATCAAATATTGGAATGTCCCAACTTAATAGAGTTGACCATTGCCCATTGCCCCAAGATGAGTAGTTTGACTGGACAATCCTTGATGGAGATTGACCACTGCAGTCCTTCACTTTTCAGCCCACAGGTCAGTATTTTATTCTTAATTCATTGCCTTCGATTATAAGATTAGTTATCTTGTCAAATGGAAGTACCAATGGAACGCGGACGCTTTGCATGAAACAATTTTAGTTCTAGTGCAATGCAACATCCACTTTTTTTCTTTCATTTGTTTTTGCCTCTGAATCTTGGACACACGGTATCAATCAAGGATAAGAAATTGATTACCTATTACATGCTAAAATGTATTGTAGTTAGGTGTCAACAACACCCACTAAAACGTAATAACTATAAACCCATCCACATATCGGTTAAACTGAAATCTTCCAAATAACTGAAATCACAAATTAAGAATTAGTTTTCTCGGATAAGGTAAACTGAAAACCAATTGCATGTTCAACTTGAAGCAAATAAATCAAAGAACTGTTACTTTGAAAATTAATTGCAAGCAATGTTTTGTCTTTTGATATTCAAATTGAGGGAACTTTCCAAGAAGTCATCATGGCAACTTTCCAAAAATTAGAGGGAGACCAGTATTTAATGTCAAATAAGCCAATAAAAGTCAATGTTCACTATACTATTGATTATAAATTGAATTTAGGAGAGGTTGTCGTCGAAGCAGAATAATAAGGAAATACATGTACACGCCACCATCTAATTTTTGGAAGAATAAAAGTCAATTTTCAAATTTATTTTCATTGAATTTAGTGAACACGAGCTAATGTCTACCAAATTTGTTTTGATTTCCATCATTTCTTAAAAAGTTAACAAACACACCACCAACTCTTCACGTTAGTTTTTTTTTTTTTTTTCCATCACTCCTTTTTTGTTACAAATGCTTTACAAGTTTTAACTAGAGTCATGCTTTTTCCACTCCTCATTTGGTTTAGACACTCCCTATCATAATATTTTGACCTTGTTGTCCTTTATGGTCTACCTTTTAGCATTATTTGCTTCTCTTTTTTCTCTACTTCTCTTTTTTCACAGGTCCCAATTATTAACCCCTTTCTTCTCTTTCCATGCCTTTAGTGTCCAATTGAAAATACCGTTTCTCTCTATTCCCTCTTTTTCCATGTTTTTGCCACTTTGGACACACCTTTGGTGTCTCGTTCTCTCCCATTTTTTTCTCTAAAAACATTCAAATGCTTCACATGAGTCCCTGACAAAAGCTCAAAAGGAAGAGCAAAATATGGCGGAAAATGTCAACTAAACTTGTCGGCGTTATTGTCTGCTCTTCACCATTCACAACTTCATTATTAGCTACATTTAAGCAATTTGGAAATAGAGAGGGACACTCTTTGCACAACCCCACAACGACTTCCCAACCCCATCCCCTCCTCCGCGTCTAAGAACATGTGCTCATCAACATGATGTCCAACTCTCACCGATACCCCTCGCTAACTCCTCTGATCCCCACACCACCCCCCTCACCTCCACTCATTTCCCTTAGCCATTTGCTTCCACGTTTCTCCTCAACCTGGGAGGATTAGCACGACTTCAGTGAGGACGACACGGTTGGCCCCGAGCTGAGCCGCTGTGAGCCTAGGAGCCTGAGCTTAATGACGTTCATGCCGGTGAGAGGAATGGGCGGAAGTGAGCTTCGATAGAGAGCCATTTGGAGAGGATGAGGATGGAGTCCCAATGCCAGGATCTGGTAAGGGGCCGACTCGTGACTAAATTGTAGACTTCCTCGTCTTGTTCGATGATGTGTATCGGTGTCCTGTGACTCTAATCTCCCTCGTGTCATTAAACCCAGTGTTTGCAAGCTGCTTCAACGGGATTCGTTAGTTATCTCTTTATAGGAGCTAGGAAAAATAAATGTTGTGCGGGGTCCTTTTCCTTTTGGTTCTGTGAATGCGATTGCTGGCTTGAGTTCTACACACTCACTACTCAATGCTTCATCTTTTAATCAAAATTCTGGGACTTTTGGCTTAATCTTTCTTCTGGCAATCCTCCTTCTAGAGTTTACACATGCTCAGAAGCCTTGTCTAAAGTGAAAAATGGAAAAGGAGGGAATAGCAAGGGAAAGATAAGAAGAAGAATAGAAAATTGAGACCCATGAGGGAAGAAAAGAAAAGGAAAAGAAATAAAAATGAAGGAAAATAACCAAAAGGTGGGCCACATAATGGATAATATGGTCAAAACGTTGTAATATGGAGTATCTAAGCCAAATGAAAAGTGAAAAAAACGTGACCCTTTAACTATTGCTTTTTTTTCCAATGGAGGAAATGCTTGAGTTTTTTCTTATTCTAATACTTTATCCAATTATTTATTTATTTATTGTCATGTCTGAGCAAGACATTGCATCATAATTAGCATCCACACTTTCTTTTACTCTTCAACGATAGAAGTTACTACTAATTATGCATTTACTTCTAATGCCATTAATATGTCGTTTATGAGTTGTCATATGCCCACATTGTTAGGATACTTCAAAAGGCCATCATATTACTCATTTTAGAATATTAATAGATAAAGAAGTATGATAGTAGTCACTTGATTTTTGTTAGTGACAAATTATAATGACGTTATTTCATTTATTTGTCAAATATAAGGTACCCGTCACATCTTTTTAAATAATTCAAAAACTCATCATAATCCTCAACTTAGAATAATAATAGATTTAGGGAAGTACGGAAATAGTCATTCTGTTTTTTGCTAGTAATAAGTCGTAATTGTGTTAATTTTATTGAAACCAAATAAAAAATTCAATACCCGCTTCTTAGTGGACAACTTACAAGAGGTCATAACATCATTGATTTTCTGTAAACAAACATGATGTGCTCATAGGGATCATTTGAATAAGGCAGATGTCTTGGGTGGACCATTTGATACTTGTATGACAAACTTGTTTTTTTCCGTGGTCCGTAGACTTAGGGAACTGTGCAAATATGCATTTGGTAATTGAGATTGTAGCATGTTGTAATTTAATTAATTTTATCATGATGAAATGAAAATTCCATACGGGCTATTAAAATGAACCATTCAGAGCAGCTCGTACAATGGTTTCGTTTTTTTGTATCACAATCAATTTTGGCATAACATGTTTCATTTGTTCATGAAGGTTAATTGCATTTGCCCAGGTATCCTTGTTTGCATAAGAAACTCACCTTAAAATTTCATGTCACAAGACATGAAATTTTTAGGAAATTGCAGAAGTATTCATGTTGTATTTGAGATCATAATTGCATTCTTTGGGTCGTAACACAACGGAAAATGTTTTCCTTTCTTTTTTATGCTTGACTGTTAATAGGTGGTATGGGCCATAATGTAATTTATTTTGTCGCATCCACTTTCATGTTTGTTCGATTGCAATAGACTCGGCTTTAGTCATCAATCAATTGAAATGAAAGCATCAAGCAACCCCTCCTTGATTGTGTCATTGACAAGTTCTAGAATGTTATGATTCGTGAGAGGAAGGGAAGTTTGTAAATTCCTTCTTTGAGGTCATCACTCAATGTAATCGAATTTATTGTGTCATTTTTCCAACATGGTAGGTACAATTTCCTCAGCTTGTGTCAATGGTTCTCTCCCACATGGACAATTTAGGCAAAATATGGACCGACAATCCTCAAGATATTCTCACTTTTGAACATTTATGGAATGTGAATGTTGAGAATTGTAAGAGCCTTGAAAATCTGTTTCCACATTGGGTGGCTGCAAGTCTAACCCACCTTCACAAACTTCGAGTGGAGTCATGTGGGATCAAGCAAATAGTCATGAGTGGAGATGGCATTTCACACTCTACTACTACTCAATTTCTTTTCCCGCAATTGACTTCTCTAGTGTTCCATGACATGCCACAACTCAAGGGCTTTTGCCCTGACTTGCACACTTTGAAATGGCAATTCTTGGAGGAATTGCGAGTGACCCATTGTGACAAATTGAACATGTTGTCTTTTGTGGCATCCATGAACAAGCAGGCTCAAAGAGACGATCAACATGACCTTTTAGACGATGAAGCACACTTGTCGTTTGAGAAGGTATGTTTACAACTGCTCTTCCTCTCCTTCTTCTTAATTATTTTATTCATCCAATATATCTTATGTGTACAGCATAGTCATGTCACATTATGATAATACAGTAAACATGAACCCCTTACCTATCAATTCATGGACAACAGAAGATATTTCTAGCATCTTTAAGCATGCTTTTCATCAGTGGACATCCAAAATGTTTTTAATAACACCATGAGTGCATCTTGTCACCCGGAATTTCAAGGAACTACAATTTTTTTTACTAGATAAGATATTCCTAAAAGATGAATTTGGTCAGGGTGATTACTTTACCGACCTCTACTTAAAAATTCTCTTAAAATTTTTTGATGCGAATAAAAAATGTGAATTTCCTAGGGGCTAAATTGAGAATCAAGCACTGACATTTAGCAATTTCTTTTCAAATTGCAACAGGATGACCATCTTTCTTTTGATATTTTCTTGGGTAAAATGAATTGTCATTCGTTTATTTGATTTCCTATGTCAATACAGCTCTTTCGCTTCTATCTTATCATTATAATGTGGGCATATAGCCTACCTTGGCTGGCAAATGGCCATATTGGAGCATTTGTTTACGATTTGCATTTTGTAGCTTGACTTTAGAAACTTGAGACTTGTATGCATGGCTCTTGAAATGAATGAAATGTAAGAACAGGGCCCCTTCCATAGGAGTGAACCAACTTATGTTTACCTCTATGAGCCCATGATTTATTGTCAAACCTTGTTGAATTTACTTCTCTCATTGTATTGGCAATTTTGTAGGGCATTCCCACGTTAGAGAGACTTTTATTAGTTGACAAGGATATTCAGATGATACAGAATGAAAAATTTTCCAATGGCTTCTTTGGCAAGCCAAAAGAGCTAACATTGGCATGCTTTCATGATGAAAATGCCGGCTTTCCTCCCATATTCCTCCTACAAAGATTTCAGAACCTACAGAGCCTTAAAGTCTTTTGTAGTTCTTTTGAAGATATATTCCCTGATGAAGGACTTGTTGATGAGGGAAAACATCTGGTGCTTGATAATTTGAAAGAGCTTAAGTTAAAAAAGCTACACAACCTAAAGCATGTTTGGAGAGAAGGCCATTTGGTGGAGAAAATTCTTCAGTGTATTAGCAAATTTAAGGTTTGCGATTGTCCCAATTTGACAACATTATTTCCAGTCGTGACATCCTTCCAGAATTTGACGAAGTTAGTGGTGAAGAATTCTTCTGGATTGGTATATTTAGTAACAGTTTCAGCAATCGCAAATTTGGTGCATCTCACTAGCATGACTATAATTGGATGTGAAAGAATGAAAGAAATAATAGCAAACGATGAAAACGGAGAAGGAAAAGTGATTTCTCTTGGGAAGCTAGGAATATTGAAACTCCAAAATCTGCCAAGCCTAGAATGCTTCTCCTCCACCACAAGTTTCAAGTTTCCATGCATGTACTCAATAAAAGTGGAAGAGTGCCCAAAAATGAAGATATTTTGTGAGGGTTTTCTAAGCACACCAACACTCCATTCAGCGACACTGTTCAGATACAAGTGGGGAAGGAACTGGGAGGGTGATCTCAACACAACCATACAAAAGTTGACAACATAAATAACACATAAAATTGGTAAGATCCAATTAATGTCATTCTTATTCATTTTTTCTCTCTCTTGCCTTTGCTTCTAAAATTGTCCGACACCTGAAGCACCACAAGTTCTAAACTTTTCACATTGATGAATGGAAGGGTAGATGCTGCAAGTGGTACAGAGATCTGGAAGTTACTAAGGTACAGTCAAAAGTTGAGATGATGGAAATTTCTATTAAGGTAGTGATTCTATTTCTATTTTCCCCTCCTTCTCACTAATAAAAATCACAGTTTTGCAAAAGAGGAGGGTAGCTGCTGGGGATGGATAAATAGGTAAGACATTATTTTCTAACCATTTGCCACGCCAACATAACTGCCTAGATCACTCCATTCTCATTTTTCATAACTAAATGAAGCATCCCATTTCCTTTCTTTTTCCTTCAACTCTCTTCTCATTCAAGCGAACACACATATTGATCCATTTTTTTTCTTCTTCTTTTCTAGGAACTTGCATAAAAAAATCTTAAATGTTTTGCTTAACATACAATCAAGTTTTAAAATTTTAAAAAGTGCAATTAAATCATAAATGTCTTGAATAAGACGTAGTGATGCCCTTCCTGATGACCGGTCAACCAATTTTGCTGACATCGCACGTCGGAATCTGAGTTCAATTTTCTAATAGTTATCGGTCTCTAGTGATCAATACACAAGTAGGTTCGGATAAAAGCCTATTAATCACTTACTGAAATAATCAGGGATGAATGTTAAAAGCCAGCATTGACATTGAAGGAGGAAGTTCCACAAGAGGATTAGTCTTCGCCTTCTCAACCTAGAAATTGAATAAAATTGAACAAAACAAGCATGAACCTTACCTAAATATTAGCTGGAAAAAAAGTTGAACTTAATTGCCTTAAAAGTACAGGACTCACGGCTGAGGAATTTCTAAAGGCTAAAGATCTTCGGTTTGTAGTAGGCACCTAGCGTTTTACCTTCAATTCTTAGCTACAGGAATTGCTAGTCTGACTCTTCCAGCAACAATATAAATTAAATGCTAATCTGGACTCAAAAATCGAAATAAATATTATCTAGCTTAAACATGATAGATACGACCAGTTGAGTTTGATTGAATGATCTTTTCTTTTGCCCTAGTTATCTCTAACATTTAGAGGAGGTGTTTGGCCTCACGGCATAGTCTGCCGAGGTCAGCCAAGCAGCAAGTGCAAATGAAGGGGCCAAAACAGACAATTTTCTTCTTTAGCTTGGTGCGCAGAATTAAACCCTCTCAGACCGACTCATCGGTCAACCCTTCTAACTAGTGGGCTGAATATCTAATGGCTATGGTCATGCTTATTAGACATCACTTTGTAGATCAATTCTATCGATTTTAGCCTCAGTACCTCGGCGTTATTCTTGATACAATTTTGATCAAATAATAGGTTGCCGATCTTTTCATCCATTCAATTCCCTATATGTTCTTCTTATTGAGCTTCCTCCAGCATTTATTTGTTTTTCAAATTTTTGTCCCAGAAATGATTGGCTTCTCTAATTAAATGCTTCATTCACAAAAATTGTTTTGTTTGAGACGTTAAAGCTTACTATACAAATTGTGCTCAGGGGAAGACTTGTCGTCGGAGAGAAGATGAACAGCGGCTGGCAATCTGCACCTGGAGACAACTCATTTTTTCAAGATCATACTCTCTCTAAAGGAAGGAGATGTCTGTGTGTTTGAGCCTGTTAGAATTGATAATATGGAACTCGAAGTCTCCATTTTCAGGAGGAATTTCAAGACTAAGGTGTAGACTTTAGCATGCCCACAGAAAAATCACTGCCTCACTATGTTTTGTTTATTAATCAGATCAAAGAAAGCAAAAGTTTCTGCTGCAAGTAATTGAATGGTGATGTATTTCCTGATTTTTTTTGGAGAGTAGTGAACATTGCACCTGTACGTTGCGTCCTTTGTTCGGCAAACTATAAATCGAGCCCATGCGGAGGATGGGATTGATAAAATAAAAGGTCAAGAGCAATCCTTATCTATTGCCCATATGGAGAATTGATCTACGACACCATCGAGGTGGTCACAGAAAGGGAAAATGTCTTGCACCAACTCTGTTTTCATGAAATCTGCAGTGGTCTCCAAATTCTAAGGAAGGTTGTATTGAGGATAAATCTTACAAACCATCAATAGCACAAAAGGCAGTTTCAATAAGAGGGCTAGTCTTTCACCTTTTCGCTGCACAAAATGGATCAATGACCTCGAAGAGTTACAATGAAAATTAAAATAATTATAGAACTGCATAGCCATAAAATTTCCAGA
Organism: Eucalyptus dawsonii; assembly: GCA_016097615.1. Lineage (NCBI taxonomy): Eukaryota > Viridiplantae > Streptophyta > Magnoliopsida > Myrtales > Myrtaceae > Eucalyptus > Eucalyptus dawsonii. The sequence goes on along the minus strand of CM027881.1, from coordinate 29,367,764 downwards.
ACTCAAGATCGCAGGTATCCCAATGTTCTTGACCTTGGGGCTTTAAAGATAAAGTAATAACACCATCTCGCGCCGTTGAACTTGCTTGAATCCCCCAAACTAAACCATTAGCGATCGAACTATCCAGCGGCTTTATGAGTCGACACAACCAGATCAGAAGAAATGGCACTACTCGACTTGCTCTCCTTTTTTTTCTGATGAGATTGTTGAAGCGGCCATTGACTTCTGCTCCATAGATGTGCCCCATCTTGGAGCATTCGCCTCCAAGCATCTCTTGTTCTCCTTCGTTATGGGAATTACTAGAGGGACTCTCCTAGCAATAGCCAAGCCATAACCTTTAAGCCCCACATACTTTAATGGGTTGTTCGTCATTAGCTTCATTGTTCTGACTCCCAGGTCACGCAGCATCTGCACTATAAGTCAATATGTTAAGCACTAATGTGAATGCCTCAAATACTACAAAAATCTTGATTATGGAGTGATTCTTTATGCTGATTAGACCTCCTCCACAGAAGATGAGAACTTGAGGCTCGCTAGAGTTACCGGTTTTTCCTCTAGTCCTACAAATGAGTACATTCTCGAAAGCGCCGCTGAAATTCAACTACCTTTAATTTCAGATTAACATAGTAGTTTCTTAATCCTTGACAATGACCATGAATCGAACTCATTCAGAATCTAAATTATGCAGGATCTTCTACATCAAAGTATAGTTTGACTTAAGGAAGAAATACCGGCACACCAATTCTGTACTCTCTATGGTCAGAATCTAAATTATGCCGGATCTTCTACATCAGTGTTGTGACCTACCCTCGGGGAGAGGGAACAGGTTTAGGGGTATTGCCTAAAGAACAGGCCTAAGGCCCATGATTGGGCGCGGGCTCTCCCAAGCCCATACCTCGCGTGACGTTGGGATATTTTTCATGAATTTTGCACAAAAGGAGTCGCCACTAGCCTATTGGGGTCGGCTAAAAACCAAGTGAGGCATGGGAGCGTACCTCACTTCTTACGCAACCAGAGAATCTAGGGTCGGGGACTTGATTACATTAATTGATCAATTAATGCCCTTTCGGTACCTAATCTTGTTCATTTTAACAAAATGAATTTTTGACAAGCAGTTTGGATTGATATTATACCTATCCACTAGAATATGAAGTGATCATGCAGGTGCACAAACATTGAAATAACAATCATAGCTATCAAGATCCTAATTGCAGTAAAATTAAATACGTGTAATTAAATATAATTAGATATGCAAAGTAAACATGCAACATATAATCAAAACACAAGCAACTAAAAGGCTTAATTATACTAAAAATGCAAAGCATAGCAATTCCTAACAAAACCTCATCATTTTTTAATTTTCGATTTTTTTAATTTTTTTAATTTTTGAAATTTTTTTTAATAAAGGTCGAATTTTTTTAATGTTTTCCGAGTTTTTGAATTTTCAGAATTTTTTTTGAAATTTTCTTCTTTTTTCCTTTTTTTTTTAAATTTTTAAAATTTTAAATTTTCTCTTTTTTTTGAAATTTTTTGAATTTTTAGTATATTTTTAATATTTAATATTATATTTAATATTTATATACTTCACGAAAATGGGCTCGGACCGGATAAACCAATCCGGTCCACGGACCCAACCCAAACCCAAATCCAACACTTTTGGATTAAAAAAAATATACATATATCATTTTCAATTTTTTTTTTTTTTTTTTTTTTTTTTTTTTTAAAATTCTTTCTTTTGTCTTTTCCCACTGCATCGTACTGCGTCCTTTTCCTGCACCTCCTGTTCAACAGTCATTCCCGAAGCCCACTTTTCATTTTATAGTTTTCTATTTTATTTTGCTTTTCTTTTCTTTCTTTTGATTGATTTTTTTTTTTTTGCCTTTTTGGTCTTCTTCTTCGTCGTGCTTGCCCCGCACGCTTCAACCCTCCGAAGAGGGCCTTCTCTTTCCTCGCGACATTCCTCACCAAAATTCGTTTCTTTACCAAGACTAATTTGAACAACAACAATAACCAAAGCACTTAGCATCCTTTCTAACACCAAACCACCCCGACGCAAATCAACGCCGGCCATCTAACTCCGAAGGTTACTACACCATTTTCGGATGCAAACACCCACAGCTCAAACACACATGATTACTTTATGAAAATCGCGATGAAAACATGAGAGACAGACATGATCCAACATGTATACGAACAAGCGCAAATCAAACCGAGTTTGAACGTGGGTTTTTTTCTCGGTTCTCTTTGAGACATTTTGTCAAACACTGGGTGTGCAACAGCTAAAAAGAGGGCATACGGCTCACTTGAGGCTCGAATCCGAGTAAAGATCAACACAATATGCACAAGCAACACCCAAGATCCATTAAGGGACATAAATCACACTCGAACAGATGCGAACACAACAAGTATTTTCAGCCACAACATACTCACAGATTCGAATCTCTTTCAGGCATTTCATCAACCGGTTAGCATACACAACAGAAACAAAGGATCTTCGGACTGGTATAGACTCAAGCACAGGCTTGGATGTCTATCAACATGCACTAGGACATCTATGAGCTTTCATGGAGGATCGGTGAAGCCGAAGCTCACGTGAACAGGTTGGCCGTGAGCTCCGGCCCGAGACCTCGAAGTGAATCGAGAAGCCTACCTTGTTTGGATGGCGAGCAACGAGCATACTCCAGGCGACGGCGACGCGCTCTCTCCCTAATCGTCTCTCTCTCCCAAGGTTTTCCTCCTGCTTTTTCGTCTCTTCTCCCCTCTCTCCTTTTTGGTTTTCTGTTACTGTTTCTCTGTTCTCTGGTTTTTTTTGTCTATCTTTCCCCGCGTGCGTGCGAATCGGCTCCCCTCAACCAGCCAGCTCTGCCCTCTCTTCCTCCTTCCCACGCCCGCCTGCCTCGCGAGATGATGCGGTCTCCTCTGCCCTCTACCCCTGCTTTCGGCTTCGCCATTTCCTAAAGCAGACGGCTGCTTTCTCTTTCGTCTTCGCTGGTTCCCTGTGAAGAAAGCGGCTGAGGGAGAAGACAACAGGGTGGGCCGGGCCGGAGGGAAGAAGAGGGCTGGGCTGTGAGAAGGGGAAGGGAAAAAAAAAGAAAAAGTAAAGGGGAGGGTTGGGCCTAGGCCCATGCAGGGAGAAAATAAAAGGAAAAAGGGGCGGGGTCGGGCCAAGGCCGGATCCGGCCCGACCGCCCTCACAACTCTTTTTTTTTTTTTTTAAGGAAATTAATAATTTAAAAAAATTTGATTTTGATTTGATTTTGATTTTTTTATATACTATTTGAAAGATAAAAAATAGGTGTCAATAGCTGTCCCTCTTTGAATGTAGCCTCAAAGAGGTTGCAATCAAAGACAGAAGATACCTAAATTATTTTTGGCAATAGAAAGACCCTAGGTGCATATGCACATATTAGGTCGATGAAAAGGACTCATAACTATGGAAACACGTCTTGTCAATAAGGTGAAGAAAGATTTTGGGCTTCAAAAGCCCACCGAATCATAAAAAGTGAGGAAGACTTCAGGATACAAGGCTCTCCGGGTCATAAGAAGGGTGGAAGACTCTAGGATACAAAGCTCTCCGGGTCATAAGAAGGGTGGAAGACTCCAAGATACAAGGCTCTTCGAGTCATAAGAGGTAAGGAAAGACTCCAGGATACAAAGCTCTTCGGGTCATAAGAAGGGGGAAAGACTCCAGGATACAAGGCTCTCCGGGTCATAAGAGGTGAGGAAGACTCTAGGATACAAGGCTCTCCGAGTCATAAGAGGTGAGGAAGACTCCAGGATACAAGGCTCTCCGGGTCATAAGAAGGGTGGAAGACTCTAGGATACAAGGCTCTTCGGGTCATAAGAAGGGTGGAAGACTCCAGGATACAAAACTCTCCGGGTCATAAGAGGTGAGGAAGACTCCAAGATACAAGGCTCTACTGGTCATAAGAGGTAAGGAAAGACTCCAGGATACAAAGCTCTCCGGGTCATAAGAAGGGGGGAAGACTCCAGGATACAAGGCTCTCCGGGTCATAAGAGGTGAGGAAAACTCTAGGATACAAGGCTCTCCGGGTCATAAGAGGTGAGGAAGACTCCAGGATACAAAGCTCTCTAGGTCATAAGAGGTGAGGAAGACTCCAGGATACAAAGCTCTCCGGGTCATAAGAGGTGGGGAAGACTCCAGGATACAAGGCTCTCCGGGTCATAAGAGGTGAGGAAGACTCCAGGATACAAGGCTCTCCAGGTCATAAAAAGGGTGGAAGACTCCAGGATACAAAGCTCTCCGGGTCATAAGAGGTGAGGAAGACTCCAGGATACAAGACTCTCCGGGTCATAAGAGGTAAGAAAAGACTCCAGGATACAAGGCTCTCTGGGTCATAAGAGGTAAGGAAAAGACTCCACGATACAAAGCTCTTCGGGTCATAAGAAGGGTGGAAGACTCCAAGATACAAAGCTCTCCGGGTCATAAGAAGGGTGGAAGACTTCGGGATACAAAGCTCTCCAGGTCATAAGAAGGGTGAAAGACTCTAGGATACAAGGCTCTTCGGGTCATAAGAGATGAGGAAGACTCCAAGATGCAAAGCTTTCCAGGTCATAAGAAGTGTGGAAGACTGAGGTCTCATCGTGTAAAACGAGTTTTGACCGGGTATGATAGTCTCACCGTGTACGAACGGGTTTCGACTGGGAGGCGGACAAGCGTGGTTTACGGATGAACCCACAATCTTGGAAATGACATGGTTTAAGGTTAACCATAAACCTTTGGAGATGACATGGTTTAAGGCTGACCATGAACCTTTGGTTTTTTAGGGAAGCACCCACTAACCCCTTAGAAAACTGCATGGCTTCACTAACGAATCCTGTCAAACTCAACTTGAGCAAATGTCATTAGAGATGTCATCAAGAAACGTATTGGCAATATTGTAACATTAATTGAACCAAATAATCAAGCTAAGTCTGATTGCTTTAGAAAAACATTCGATGTCCATCAGCATCATGTGGCACAAAACTGTCATCTTGCTCGTGGATAATATTAATCATCAAATTTTCTAAGAGATAAGTTCTCATTAGAACGGCTACGACTCGAGAAAAAGGTTCATTAAGCATGCCAAACTAAAGCTTCTTAATCAGAAAGGGTTTCTCACGCACTCTCAATAAAATGGCTACTTGATCCCATCCATTTGTGTGGGAGATAATTGGTTACTGAGGGTATCTCACACAACCTACGTCGAAGGCTTCCGGAAACATTCACAATGAGCACAATCTGATCGATCAAAAAGGACTTTTGAAAGGACCACAATATAAGCTTGGTTAGGGCTCACACAAATGAATTGTTGCTTTGAGACCAATAAATGAACATTTGTCATTGTCTTCATTGGGTTTACAAGTCAAGAGCTTGGAAGATAAGACAAGATAGAATTACTTCCACTCCTTCAAGCAGTAGCTTCTTTGTGGTATTCTCAATTTCACTCAAATTATCCCAATCAGAAGAGGCTTCGGAAAAGGGTTATAATGTTGGCTCGGGAAAGGCTCGGAAGGCTTAAAACTTTCAATAGGGTCTTTAAGAGTCGGTGATCATCATGGCATCATGACCAGGTCACTTGATCTTTCCAAATCATTTGGCTTTTGAAATACAATGCATCTCGAAAGTCCCTTGATTAAGCATATTTGCATGGGAGTTTTGCTTCTTTCTCTAATTTCCTTTGCACTCGCGATGATTTGTTTTTTTTTTATATTTTACGCAGGCACTCGGACTTTGATAATAACCCCCCCTTTTTTTTCACATAAGATGCAACCTTTTGGCTTTTTTTTTGGGCATTGCCTTGCTTTTACCAGGCACACTGCTTTTTCATGCCCCTTAGTTTGTCGAACTTTTCGCTTTTTGAACTTTTGGAGCTCTTATGACTTTCGAGATGCTTTTCACATTGTTCTCATAATTGTCAATTGTTTTTTTTTTATTATCAATTCTTATGCTTTGCCCCAGTGAAGGGAGATGATCACTGCTCGGGGTTTAGAAATGAATAATCAAGCCCAAATTGGTTAAAGCAATGGGTATCAGTGTTTGGGTGGAGAATGAAATGCTCTTCTTCACATTGGGATGAGTCAAGATCTAATGAGAATTCCTTTGAAGCTATCACCAGAAGATTGATGCAAGTGAAAGTAATAGGATCTTTCCCAATCATTTGCTTTACAACACGACTGTAACCTCCTATGCTGCCCTAATGTCGGGTCGTCCTCGACAGGGGTATTTTGGAGGATCATCTCTAGTTGGCCCGAAGGGCTAGTAATATGCCAGCTTGGCTTTTGGGATTGATGAAGGAAATGCCTTTATCATTTCGATCTTCACGCTCAATGCGAATGGATCCTCCGTCCTAAGAGAAGGTTGTCTTTCACTCAACTCTTAAAAGTGTTTTGAAGGATGTGTTTGGAAATGACTTACCTTTCTTCATCCTAAGCACTCCTTGTTTGGCATGATTAATGTTTCAACTTTTATCCAAACAAAATCATTCTTACAAGCTCCCCTCTTCGAGAATTACCGACATGAAGCACGTATAGTGGCACTAGAAAATAGGCGGTACGAATGACGCTATGCCCCCTGGTTTTTTTTTTTTTGGTTACCTCTCATTCAAGAAAAAGAGATATTCAACCATTTGCGCGGAGACTTGATGGGTCTTTTGAATCGTCTTTTCCCTCCGCCATTTCCTCATCGAACGGTAAGGTGCCTGAAACACAAATAGATACGCGTGTATGGGATATATGTATGATTACTATGATGCTATGCATGATGCCATGTGACTCAGATTGCGCATGAAGTGGTTCTTCGACCTTGATTTCAATCATGGAAAGTATTTCTTGACTGCATCTGAGTTTACAGGTCTAGGCAATTCATTGCCATCCATTTCAAATAAAATCATAGCACCACCAGACATAATCTTCTTAATGACATACGGCCTTCATAGTTCGAGGTGAATTTGCCACGAGAGTCTGGTATAATTGGAAGCACTTTCCTCAGCACCAGATCGTTGACCTCAAAGTATCTAGGACGCACCCTTCGATTGAAGGCTTTTGCAACTCGTCTCTGATAGCATTGGCCATGATACACAGCTTGCAATCTCTTTTCATCAATCAAGTTCAACTGCTCATGCCTCTGTTGCATCCACTTAGTCTCATCGAGCATAGATTGGGAAATGACCCTTAGAGAAGGGACCTCAACTTCAACAGGTAAGACCGCCTCCATCCCATACACGAGTGAAAAAGGAGTTGCCCCTGTGGAGGTGCGGATAGAAGTTCGGTACGCCATTAGCGCATAAGGGATTCTATCGTGCTAATCACGATAATTTTCGGCAGTCTTTGATAGGATTTTCTTTATGTTCTTGTTCGCCGCCTCTACCACTCCATTCATCTGAGGACGATACGGTCACGAGTTCAAATGCTTAATTCGAAACTCACTAAACAATCCATCCACGACTTTGTTGTTCAAATTAGTGCCATTGTCGGTAATGATTGCCTCCGGCACCCCGTAGTGAGCGACAATGTCGCGACAAATGAACTTCGCCACATTCTTGGCAATAACATTAACATATGAATTGGCCTCGATCCACTTGGTAAAATAGTCTATCGCTACTAGGATAAATCGATGCCCATTTGAAGCTTTGGGGTTAATGGGCCTAATCACGTCAATTCCCCACATTGAAAAGGGCCAGGGTTGAGACATTTGGTGAAGTTCATTTGGAGGGGCATTTATCCTATCTCCATAAATCTGGCACTGGTGACACCGTCGTACGTGCTAAATGTAGTCGGACTCCATGGTCAACCAATAATAACCAAGGCGCATGATCTTTCTCACCAAGAAGTGTCCATTCATATGGGGGCCACACTCCCCTTCATGTATCTCCTTCATCAAATGGTCAGCTTCCTTAGCATCGACACACCTTAGCAATGCCGAGTCGAAGGACCTTTTGTAGATGACATCTCCACTGGCGAAGAATTTCGATGCTAACTTTATTAAATGCTTTCTATCTGCTGCTTCACTTCCTTCGGAAAATTAACCATTCTTCAGATACTTCAAGATGTCATGATACCAAGGCTGTCCGTCCGGTTCTTCTTCAATCGTCATGCAATAAGCTTGGTGCCTAAAGATTTCAATTCTTAACGGTTCAATGTCCAAGCCTCCAGCTACTTGTAACATTGAAGAAAAGGTAGCTAGGGCATCAGCAAACTGATTTTGAGACCTTGGCAAGTATTCAAATTCTATTTCTTGGAATTCTTCCGTCAACTTCCCCGGGAACTCATGATACGTAATCAATTTAGAATCCTGTGTTCACCATTTTCCTTTAGTCTGTAAGATGATAAGGGCTGAATCACCATAAACTTGCATCTTTCGGATCTTCATGTCAATAACAGCTTGGAGGCCGAGAATGCAAGCTTCATATTCGGCAATATTATTCGTGCAAGGGAATGTCAATTTAGCGGCAACAGGGTAATGCTGACCGTATGGGAAAATAAGAACTACCCCGGTACCCGACCTAGTTAAATTAACCACACCATCGAAGTACATCGTCCATTTGTCACTTGATACAAGTAAAATTTGCTCCTCTGCATCACTATCCTCATCAGATGTCCTGGACCTCTCGGGACTTTCTGCCAACATGTCTGCTATGGCGCGACCTTTAACAGACTTCTGCTCCAGGCTCTGAACGTCAAACTCTAAAATTAAGATTTGCCACTTGGCCAACTTGCCAACCAGTGCCGGCTTCTCCAGGAGGTACCTGATGGGATCATTTTCGAACACCAACAAGATTCGGTGATGGAGTGTGTATTGCCGCAGCCTGTGCAAGACCCAAATCAAGGCCACACAAGTTCTCATGACTTCTGTGTAGTTCATCTTGGAAATAGTAAACTTCTTGCTCAAGTAATATATCGCGCATTCTCTCCCGTCATTTGGTCTTTTCTGTTCTAACATGGCTCCCAATGATTCGTCATGTATGGTCAAGTACAAAATTAGGGGAATTTTAGGGAGAGGGGGTACTAAGACTGGTGCGTGAGTGAGATAGTGTTTTATCTTCTCGAAGGCACCCTGACACTCGATATCCCACTCAATCTTTGCATTCTTTTTCAGGAGCTTGAAGAATGGCTTCGCTGTTTCAGACAATTGACAGATGAACCTCGCCACATAATTGAGCTGCCCTATCAAGCTGCGGACTTCCTTGGTGGTAGTCGGGGATCGTAAATCACATATAGCCTTAACCTTTGACGGATCAATCTCTATGCCCTTGTTACTAACCATGAACCCTAACAACTTCCCCGATCTTGTCCCAAAAACGCATTTTGTGGGATTGAGACGTAATTTGAATTTCCGAAGACATTTGAACAATTTTTGCAAGACTCCAACATGGTCCTCGCCTTGTCTTGACTTTGTGATCATATCATCCACGTATACCTCAATCTCCTTGTGCATCATGTCATGAAAATGATATAGCTAGTATAAGTACCTAGAGGGGGGTGAATAGGTATATAAAAGATTTTTCTCGATAATTGCACAATACTAGACAGTTGATAGATTTGAGACAAACAATAATCAAAGTAAGACTGAGAGAAAGGAAGAGAGAATTGAACACGCGGTTTATAGTGGTTCGGCTTAATTCAAACCTACGTCCACTCTTCTACACTGACAGCCTATTGGCTAGATTCCACTATGAACAAAGATATGTTATAGTGTTGTTCTTCCTTGATTTCTCGGTGTAGATGATCTACCACACTCGCTCAAGGTATCACTAAGTATAGACACTCTTTGTGTATACAATTTCGCTCAAAATGTATCGACTAATAATCAAGGTGCTTCAGACTTCGGAATTTCTCTATCGATCATGCACTAAAGCAACTAGAACGTCTTCCTTTTATACTCCTTTATGCCATCATACCCGTTGGCACTTACCAAAGGAATTCCTCCAATCTACCCGTTGGACGGAATCAATCAAGAAGATCATTCGAGCTATTAAAGGAACTTGATGATAGCCCATCAATCCTGTTCGCCCATACAATCAGGATCTTGGTTTCCAAGAATAGAACCTTCCAAGAATATTTCGTCGACCATTAGATCTTCAAACGATCTTGATTACAAATAAAAGAATCCGTTATATTTATCCAGCCAAGAGATCTTCTCTAGAGGATAGGACTAAATCCTCAACCAAATACTTTGGCTGGATTGCCTTCGTCACTTTGGATTAGAAAACCGTCAATGAGAATAGTCTTGAGTCTTGAGTCTTGAGTGCTGAGTCTGGTGATCTGAAAGTCTTCAGACTCTAAACAGAAGGTCTGCAAATATCCAGATTAGACTGATAGAAACGTTTTGTCAACTTCAAAATATTCTGGAAAGATTTCTCCAACAATCTCCCCCTTTTTGATGGTGACAAAACTTTCCTGTAGATTTGAACAACTTTGACCTGCAAAACATTATTCAAGCAATATGGCTATCTCATAAAGATTAATAAATCAACCAGACTCTGCATCCACAGAAAATCGATTAGTCTTTCATGAGTAAGGCCATACAACAACACTTGATATAAATGTAAACAGTCAAGTATCAATCAAAATCCACACTCAAGTCAGTCAAATTCAAGTTCACACCCAAGTCATACTCAAAACAAACATTCAAACGCACAAAAGAAATTTAAAGTCAAAGTTTAAAAAGTTCAAATTACAATTCTCCCCTTTTTTGTCATCATTAAAAATGTGAGAAAAGAGTCAAGTCTGCTTGGGAATGCGCACAATTTGGAAATCTCCCATCGACTGTACGATGCTTTCCAGCCTCTTCAAGTCTTCCCCTAGATGAGCCACCTCTTCTCCTTTGGCATTGGCTTGAATTTGAAGAGCGAGGTCTTTCATTTTATCCTCCAGGGTAACAGAAGATGCTTGTCCAGCATTCTTCATGACTTGAAGTTCACAGTCCAGAGCATAGATTTGACCCTGCATTTCCAGAAGAACATCAAGGATAAGACGAAAATCTGCTGTATTGTCCGTCTGTGTGCTCTCATTTGCTCTCTTGGATGGAGTAAAGGCAGACGATGGAACTTCGGTGTAATCTTGCAGATTTGGTGTTGACGTATCATGTCATTCCTCAGGCATTTGAGAAGCCTGAAAATCTTCTGGATTTGCTGGTGAGCGACTCACACCTTCACTGTTGACAGTATGTGGTGTAGTCCTTCCTTGCTCGCCATCTCCCCCTGTCTCTAGGACCTCAAATGGGGAAGAATGATGGTCATGCTCTTCAGCATCTTGATTCCCCTTCTCTCCGGCTTCATCTACAGACTTTTCTTTCACTGCTTCTCATTCTTCTTCTTTCTCTTTGTCTTCTTTCTTTTTCTCTTGTTGCTTCTCTGATTCTCTATTCTTTGCTTGCTCCTCTTCTTCTCTCTGTTCTTTTTCCTCTGCTTCTTTCCCTTTGTTTTGATGTTCCGTTGATTCAGGTACATAACGTCTGGTCCTTATCAATGCAGAGATAGTGAGATCTTCCTCTTCTTCTTCATCCTCCAAGATGAGAGTTCTTTTCTTTTTGGATGGGGCACCAATGGGCTCCTTCCCTTTTCTCTTTGATGCAGAAGATACTGGAGTCTTCACTCTGAACTTCTCCATTGCCTTAGCAAGCTCTTTCAGACGCATTTTTGTCAGCATTTTCAAACCTACCACCATTTTGTCGCATGGTCGAATACAAAGAGTATGTGGAGGTTCAATGTTCAAGTGTCTGAAGATCTTGGTCACAAGACCTGGGTAAGGCAATTGGCCCTTGTCCTTCACCATTGCTCTGTACATGTGAAAGAGAATGGTGTGAGGGAGAGATAACTTCTTCCCTGTATTGATCGCGTACATCAATTTCGCCTCGGAGTTAGACACATCAGTCTTGGATGTAGACTTTGGCCTGATACAGTTGATCACAATTTTGTGAAGCAAGATGTTGATGGCACGCATTCTTGAGTAGGTAATTCTTCTCTCTGTATCCCTGTCTTTGACAAGCTCCAGTGAGGCACGAGCAATTGAAACTTTGATCGGTTGATAGCGTCCTCTTTCAACTCCAATTATATCTGCCAACATGTCCACACCTACCATATGGTCTTGGTCTCGAACACTGAATGATATTCTATTCACATCTAAAAAGCTAAGATTCGAATAGAAGTATGCTGTCAATTGCGCATAACCGTCTGTGGTATCGGAGCAAAATTCCTCAAGTTGAAGCAGATTGAACTTCTCCCTTAAGTTCACATTAATGGCATCCAAGAAATCGAAATCAACAGTTCTAGGGTTTATCACCCCTCGTTTTAACAGTCTGAAGAACAGATTCTCCTATTCCTTCGATTTAAACAAATCCATCCCTTTTCCCTTTACCTTTGCAGCAACACCCATTCTAGGTTGAAATTCACTAAACATTTTATCATCATCGTTCCCGTCAGTCGGATTCGGTCCCGATATACGAGGGTCACTTGGAATGTTCGCAAGTGCTTCCTCAGCCTTTCCTTTGGGAGCAATTCCCAAATCCTCCATTCGTCGCAAAAAGATATACTCATTCCCATAATTCTTATCTTTAAGGAAATCATCTACGTAGTTCAGCGGAGTCCCAATGCTCTTCATCGCATAATAGAGCTTGTAAATAAAAGAGGGTTTTTGGACTCTTGCAGGGTCTGCGTCCTCAATTATTTCTTCCTCCGGTTGTTGACCCGCACCTTGTGGGGTAGATGGTGTTGAGTGACATGGTGGAGAGTGAATCGGGCTCTGTTGCTGACTCGGTAAATCTTCTTCTTCGGTGAGATCGAAATGGGTAGGCCCTTCTCTCATTCTCTGTGGTCCCCTGTTCGCGATTCTTGAAGACTTCCTCGAAGAAGACATCCTTCCTTGTCGTTGAAAGATTCCTTTACTCGCTTTCCTAAGAAAAGATGACAACTTTCTCGAAGATGAACACGAAGTAGAGACAGGATTGGGAGGAGAATGCCTTTTAGGGTTTTGAAGTTTAAGCGAGGAAAAAAAAATGTATATATATAACTCAGTTTAAAAAAGGAAAAAAAAATCAATCGGCACAAAGGAAAGTGAACAGACACCTCTTTTTAAAATTAAGGGAAAAAGCCACGAAAAACCCTGAACTTTGCCCGGAGTGACACATTTACCCCAAACTTTTTTTTGCGACGTGAAAAACCCTAAACTTTACCAACCGTGACACATTTACCCCAAACTTTTTTTTGTGACACAAAAAATCCTGAACTTTCGTTATGTGACACATTTACCCCAAAATTAAAGGGCATTTTGGTCTTTTCATTTTTATATAATTTTTTTATATTTAAAAAAAAAAAAAATTTCTTCTCTCTTCCCTCCGCCGGCGTTCGGGCGAGGGCTGCCCTCGCCGGCGTCGGGCGAGGGCGGCCCTCGCCGGCCTCGGGCTAGGGCGGCCCTCGCCTGCGTCGGGCGGCGGCCCTCGCGGCGTCGGGCGAGGGGGGACTCGCCGACGCCGGCGAGGGCGGCCCTCGCCCGCGTCGCGAGGGCCGCCCGCCGCGTCGGGCGAGGGTGTCCTCGCCGGATCGGCGAGGGTGTCCCTGCCCGTCGGGCGAGGGTGTCCCTCGCTAGATCTGGCGAGGGCAGGGCCTCGCCCGACGCAGGCGAGGGCGTCGGGCGAGGGTGTCCTCGCGGATCCGGGAGGGGGGACTCGCCCGACGCCGGCGAGGGCCGCCTCGCCTGCGTCGAGCGAGGGTGTCCCTGCCCTCGCCCGTCGCCGGCGAGGGCCGCCCTCGCCTGCGTCGGGCGAGGGTGTCCCTGCCTTCGCCGGACGCCGGCGAGGTCGCCGGACGCCGGCTTCCCTCCACCGGCTCCGCCATGGCCGGCGGAGGGAAGAAGAAGAAAAAAAAAAAAAAAAAAAGAAAAAGGAAAAAACGGAACAAAAAGACAAAAATGCCCTTATGGGGTAAATGTGTCACAGTTTGAAAAGTTTGGGGTTTTTCACGTCGCAAAAAAAAGTTTGGGGTAAATGTGTCACTCCGGGCAAAGTTCAGGGTTTTTCGTGGCCTTTTCCCTAAAATCAATAACTGCCAAATAGAAGTTCATCATTTTTTGAAAAGACAAGATTCCGTTTTTCACGGAAATTATAAATTAACTGAACTAAAGAACGTACCTTTTCGAGATTGAATATAATAACAACTTACAGTCTATAGCCATGAATGTCTGAGTCTGAGGGTTGGAGAGTCTCTAGACTTTAACTTCCTCAAGTTTCAAAATGTTGAGTCTGGAACGGATATGATCGAATTGATTTTTCTCCAAAGGCTTTGTGAATATATCCGCTAGTTGATTTTTTGAATCAACAAATTGAATCGAGATTTCTCCATTTTGAACATGATCTCTAATGAAATGATGTCGAATCTCTATATGCTTTGCTCTTGAATGAAGGATTGGATTTTTAGTGAGATTGATTGCGCTGGTGTTGTCACATCTGATCTCTGTGCATGAGTCTTCAATTCCAAAGTCTTGTAGCTATTGTTTTATCCATAGAATTTGCGAACAGCAACTTCCAAGAGCTACATACTCTGCTTTTGTTGTTGAGAGAGCCACAGTGCTTTATTTCCTTGAAAACCAAGACACTGTCCTGCTTCCAAGCAATTGGCAAGTTCCCGAAGTGCTCTTTCTATCAACTCTGCAACCGGCCAGATCTGCGTCTGAATATCCCAGAAGATTAAAGTCTCCATTTTTAGGATACCAAAGACCGATGCTTGAAGATGAAGCAACGTAATAATACGTTTCGCAGCACTGAGATGGGATTCTCTAGGATCTGATTGAAATCTAGCACAAATGTAAACACTCAACAAAATGTCAGGTCTAGAAGCAGTAAGATAAAGAAGTGAACCAATGATGCTCCTATACAGCTTTTGATCAACTTTCTTCCCTTCTTCATCTTTGTCTATCTTCAAAGAACATGACATCGGTATGTCGGTCTTTTTGCACTTTTCCAGTCCAAACCTTTTGACAAGATCATTTGCATACTTTTCTTGATGAATAAAAGTTCCTTCCTCCAGTTGTTTCACTTGGAGCCCAAGAAAGAATGTTAACTCTCCCATCATACTCATTTCAAACTCATCCTGCATAGACTTTGAAAATTCCTTGCACAGACTTTCATTAGGGGATCCAAAAATAATATCATCCACATATATTTGAACAAGTAAAAAGCTTTTGTTTTCTTTTTTGATAAATAAAGTAGTATCCACTTTACCTTTGACAAAACCATTCTATATTAAGAACTTACTTAGTCTGTCGTACCAAGCTCGAGGTGCTTGCTTTAAACCATACAAGGCCTTTTTCGGTCCCAAGACCGAGTCTGGCTTCTTTGGGTCTTCAAACCCTGGTGGTTGTTCCACATAAACTTCCTCATGGATAAATCCATTTAGGAAGGCACTTTTGACGTCCATTTGGAATAACCTAAAATTTTTATAACATGCAAACGCAAGTAATAGTCGAATAGCTTCTAACCTTGCTACTGGTGCGTAAGTCTCATCATAGTCTTTTCCTTCTTCCTGCGTATATCCCTTGGCCACAAGTCTTGCTTTGTTTCGTACGACTTTTCCTTTCTCATTCATCTTGTTCCTGAATACCCATTTAACTCCAATAACAGTTTTACCTTTTGGTTTAGATGTCAATTTCCAGACATCATTAATGTTAAACTGTCTGAGCTCTTCTTGCATAGCTTCAATCCAACTTTCATCAGATAAAGCTTCTTTTATGCTCTTTGGTTCAATTTCAGAAATGAGAGCCACAGCACTAGACTCTTCACGCCTTTTGGATCTGGTGCGAATTCCTTCATTAATTTCGCCGATAATGAGATCTTTAGGATGACTGGACTTATGCTTCCAGTTACTGGTTGATTTGTCTGGTTGATGATCTCTTTCTTTATTTGAATCTCCACGAACAGCTTGATGCTGGTCTTCCAGAGTCTGAGATGCTTCTTGAGTTGTAGGCTTTGGAGGATCTCGGAGTGTGTTCGAGACTCTTCATGATGAGTCGACTGGATTCATCTTGCGTAGAGTCTTGAAATTTGACATTCATTGACTCCTCCATAGAGGCGGCTCTTCTTGTTATAGACTCTGTAGGCTTTGCTTGATGTAGAATATCCAAGGAAGATGCCTTCATCTGATCTTTCTTCAAACTTACCAACTCGATCTTTTGCATTTTTTAAAATAAAGCATTTGCAACCGAACACATGAAAGTATGAAACAATAGGCTTCTTACCTTTGAATAACTCATAAGGGGTTTTCTCTAGAATAGGTCTTAAGAAGACTCTATTAATGATATAGCACGCTGTTGAAACAGCTTCAGCCCAAAATCGTGAAGAAATCTTACTTTCAATTAAAAGAGTTCTAGCCATTTCTTGAAGAGATCTATTCTTTCTTTCCACAACTCCATTTTGTTCTGGAGTATATGGAAAAGAGAACACATGCTTAAAGCCAGATTCATCACAAAATTTTGTAAAATCTTGATTTTCAAATTCACCTCCATGATCTGTTCTTATACTTGAGATAACACATCCTTTTTCATTTTGAACCTTTTTAGCAAATTTTTCAAAATAAGAGAATGTTTCAGACTTACTTGCAAGGAAATATACCCAAGTAAAGCGGGAGTAATCATCCACAATTACTAGGCAATATTTCTTACCTCCAATGCTCTGGGTTCTGGTTGGTCCAAAGAGATCCATATGCGGCAACTATAGTACATGATTAGTAGAGACATGATTTATTGGCTTATATGAATTTCTTACCTGCTTTCCCAGAATACATGGTGTGCATGGATCGAACTTTTGGTATGGTAATTTAGGTAGACCTCAAACAAGCTGCTTTGATGAGATTTTGGCTAATTGCTTCATGTTGACATGACCAAGCTTTATGTGCCACAAGCTTGCTTCGTCTTGAATTGAGATTAGGCATTGCGATTCATTTGGTTTCACATCCAGAAGATAGATATTTCCATGTCTTCGACCCATGAAAGACTGAGTAGAGTCTTTACTGATTCCAGAACATGTTCCTTCTTGAAAGAAGATCTTAAAACAAGTATCACACAATTGGCTAATGCTGAGAAGATTGTAATTGAGTCCTTCCACTAAGGAAACATTACTTATTGTGAGATTTCTAATTTTCACAGTTCCAAATTCCACAATACTTCCTTTGCTATTTCCTCCAAATGAAACTTTTCCACCATTTACTTGAACAAGTTTTATGAAGCAATTTGAGTCTCCTGTCATGTGTCTTGAGCATCCACTGTCAAGATACCACTTTACCTTTTTATTGAGAGACCGCATTTAAAAGAGAGTCTCAAGCTTTCTTTGGTACCCAAATTTTCTTGGGTCCTTTGGTGTTAGTAAGATAAACATTATTAGCCCATACTTTCTTAACAGGTTTTCAAACCATAGGACACTCTTTTTCAAAGTGATCCGATTTGTTGCATTTTGAACATCCGAGGGCATTTCGACCTACGAGACTTTACAAAAACTTTCTTGAAATGATTTTTATAAGCCTCTCTTGATGGTATTTTCTTAATTCTTTCTTTTACTTTAGGAAAATCAATCAAGGGAATTGTTTCTACTGTCATACCTAGACCGGACTTATTGAAATAAGGTCTTTAAACCGAAAGATTTTTTTCAAGTTTTTCGGACCCTATTGAAAATTCTTTGAAATATTTGACAAGTCAGTTTTTAAAAGGGCATTTTCTTTCAAAAGATTATCTTCATTTTCTTTAAGAGTGAAAACATTCAAGTCTAAACTTTTAACTCTTTCTTCTAAAACGTTTTCCTTTTGTTTTAGAGTTGAGTTTTCCTTTTTAAGTTCGGAAATTCTTTTGAGAGAAGTCTTAAGACTAAAACACAGTTCATCAATGTATTTGGAAACTTTGACAAGGATTTTAAAATTACTTGCCTCAAATTCACTGTCTGAGTCTGATCCAGAATTTGAGTCTGAGTCTGATTGTACCATCAGACACAAGTTGGCATATTCATCATCACTTTCTTCACACTCTGTATCATTCCAGGTTTCGGCTTTGAGAGCTTTTCGAAACTTTTCAGCTTTTCCTCTTTTCTTCTTCAGAAGAGGACAGTTGGGTCTGATGTGTCCCTTTTTTCTTACATTCAAAGCAAACTACATCTTTGTTTGGTTCCTCATCATCAACAGACTTGGTCTGCTGTCTTTGAAAATTTTGTTTCTTTGAGTTGAACCTTCTTCCTTTTCTATTCAATTTTCTGAATCTTCTTATCATAAGAGCAAGCTCCTCATCGTCCAGATCATCTTCAGAATCTGTATCATCAGAATCATCATTTGATTTTAATGCAATGGATTTCTTACCTTTTAGATCTTCGCCTTCATTAATTCGTTCCACTTCATAAGACTGAAGAGTTCCAATCAGCTCGTCAACAGATAGTGGCATAATTCTTTGCATCTCTCTTATTGAAGTCTTTATGTGATTCCAATCCTTGGAGAGTCCACGCAGTAGTTTATTTACCTTCATGGGATTAGAAATTTTTTGTCCTTGATTCTCAAGACCATTGACAATATCTGTAAAACGACTAAACATGTCAGTTATAGATTCTCCTGGTTTTTTTTTGAAGGCTTCATATTGACCGAGGAGAATGTTAATTCTGGTTTCCTTCACTCGATCTGTTCCTTCGTAGGTGATATGTAATCTGTCCCAAACTTTTTTTGCTGTAACACAAGAAGATATTCTGTTATATTCAGTTGGTGACAAAGCACAATATAAAGAGTAAATTGCTTTTGCATCGAGTGCTTGTCTCTTGATCATCTCTTCCTGAGTTATTTATTCCGTTGGTCTCAACAGTTTCTTTCCCTCTTTCAGAGACTGATGCAGCTGTAGGAGTAATTCCTTTTTCTGCAACATCCCATTCCAGAGGATCCTTTGATCGTAGGAAGGCTTTCAT
The DNA here is from genome assembly GCA_016097615.1 of Eucalyptus dawsonii. NCBI lineage: Eukaryota > Viridiplantae > Streptophyta > Magnoliopsida > Myrtales > Myrtaceae > Eucalyptus > Eucalyptus dawsonii. Next base: position 29,348,848 of record CM027881.1, on the reverse strand, counting down.
CTTGTTCTTCCAGATGTTGTAATCTTTTCCATCAAAGTAGGGTGGTCTGGTATTGTTTTGCCCTTCCAGCCCTGGTGCTAGCATACTAGCCATGGATCTTTTACTCTGAAGTAAAACACTTCAAATAAAGTAAGTACACGAGCTCTGATATCAATTGATATAGCTAGTATAAGTACCTAGAGGGGGGTGAATAGGTATATAAAAGATTTTTCTCGATAATTGCACAATACTAGACAGTTGATAGATTTGAGACAAACAATAATCAAAGTAAGACTGAGAGAAAGGAAGAGAGAATTGAACACGCGGTTTATAGTGGTTCGGCTTAATTCAAGCCTACGTCCACTCTTCTGCACTGACAGCCCATTGGCTGGATTCCACTATGAACAAAGAGATGTTACAGTGTTGTTCTTCCTTGATTTCTCGGTGTAGATGATCTACCACACTCGCTCAAGGTATCACTAAGTATAGACACTCTTTGTGTATACAATTTCGCTCAAAATATATCGACTAATAATCAAGGTGCTTCAGACTCTGGAATTTCTCTATCGATCATGAACTAAAAGCAACTAGAACGTCTTCCTTTTATACTTCTTTATGCCATCATACCCGTTGGCACTTACCAAAGGAATTCCTCCAATCTACCCGTTGGACGGAATCAATCAAGAAGATCATTCGAGCTATTAAAGGAACCTGACGATAGCCCATCAATCCTGTTCGCTCATACATTCAGGATCTTGGTTTCCAAGAATAGAACCTTCCAAGAATATTTCGTCGACCATCGGATCTTCAAACGATCTTGATTACGAGTAAAAGAATCCGTTATATTTATCGAGCCAAGAGATCTTCTCTAGAGGATAGGACTAAATCCTCAACCAAATACTTTGGCTCTGGATTGCCTTTGTCATTGGATTAGAAAAACTGTCAATGAGAATAGTCTTGAGTCTTGAGTCTTGAGTCTTGAGTGCTGAGTCTGGTGATCTGAAAGTCTTCAGACTCTAAATAGAAGGTCTGCAAATATCCAGACTAGACTGATAGAAACGTTTTGTCAGCTTCAAAATATTCTGGAAAGATTTCTCCAACAGAAACAACGTGACCATGGCTCTTTGATACGTTGCCCCAGCATTCTTTAGACCGAAAGGCATCACTTTGTAGCAGAAAGTTCCCCAATGAGTTATAAATGATGTTTTGCTCCTATCCTCCTTCTTCATACGGATTTGATTATATCCAGAAAAACCATCCATGAAGGAGAATAACTCAAATCCTGCCGTGCTGTCAACCAAGACATCGATATGCGGGAGTGGAAAATCGTCTTTGGGGCTTGCTCGATTTAGGTCACGATAGTCAACACATACCCTGATTCGTCCATCTTTCTTCATTACTGGCACAATATTTGCTACCCAATCAGGATAACGTGTCACTTCAATAAAGTCTACTTTCAGCAACTTCATTACTTCTTCTTCAATCTTCTTAAACAACTCTGGTTTAGTTCTCCTGAGTCTTTGCTTCTTGGGTTGCATATTAGGATCTGTTAGCAGAGCATGCTCCACAATTTCGGGGTCCAATCTTGGCATGTCGGCATATGTCCAGGCGAACACATCTTGATATTCTTTCAAAAGATTAGTCATCTTTTTCGCCTTTGACTCTAAAAGACATGCCCCGATCCTTACTTCCCTGACATTCTCTGCATCACCTAAATTTATGGTGATTGCTCGCTCTTCTATCAACGGCTTCGATCCTTCATGTCGATTCCATTCGTGTTCAATCCCCTTCTGATCGTCATCGTCGGTGTCATCGGAACCTAAGAGACTTTCTTCATGCATGTCCGAGTCATATGCGTCCTTATTATGATTATACATAATGTAATGCCTGAGATGCAATAAAATGAGTTAGAGGAATGTCGACAATAAAAATGATGCGTGTCGTTTTTCAAAGAATTTTTGAAGTAGTTTTGTAAAAGTTTCAAGAACTCATCCTCATATCCTCGGATTTCCTTGTCCTTGCAAGGCAGTCAAATAAGGGAGCATGTGGAGACCTAGGCCTTAGTGACCATCATAGGACTAGTTTGATGTGCCTCCACATGTCCTTAATAAAACATGTGTCTATTTTATTGAATGAGGAAAGATAAGGCCGTATTTCAACATCCACCACCCACGACCAACGGCTCAAGATTAGGGTTGGCCATAGTTCACATTACAAATGACATAAACGGGAAATAAAGAAAGAAAAACTACAAGATCCCACGCAGGGAGAAGACATAAAACAAAAGACTAGGCTAGATGAGAACCGCCCTACTTTGAAGGGACAACCATGACTTTAGAGGACTCAGCTTCCTCGCATGCCAGGATGGCACATATGATGTCTTCCTCGAATAGCTCAGTCACACCATAGATGTCCCCCTCTTCCTCGAATAACATTCTTGGAGGTCCTGGAAACATTTCTTCCAACAATGGGTGAAACGGGCCTTGATCGCCCTCACCCTCCTCGGTTTGGGCAATACGTTCACTCCAATCTCTATACCCACCTCGGCCTCCTCGGGCATTTCGGCCTCTCTACCTTCCACGGCCCCCTCGGTTGCCACGACCACCTTGCTCGCTACGACCTTCTCGCCCCTCAACATATCCTAGGCCTCTCCTCTTCAAGTTTTTATGAGCTTCAATGGGCTTTCGCACACCCTGACTGTGTGATCCAAGGCCCTCTCCAGGATTATACCCGCTTGCCAGCATAATCTTTCCCGCAGCTATGACCAACTTAGACAATTTAAGAGCTTTTGTGAAGGACCCTACAGGCACATGGACCATGGATACCAGCTTGAGGGTTTAAAAGCTGGATTCCTCGGTACACTCTGGCTCCACATAGGGGATGGCTATCTCGTGATAGATCTTGAAGTCGGATTCTCCATGGACTGTGATAAGCCTGTTGTCCACCACAAATCGTACCTTTTGATGGAGGCTAGAGGCAACAGCACCTGCTGTGTGGATCCATGGCCTCCCTAGCAGAAAATTAAAAGTGCTTGGTATATCTAACACCTAGAACATGGCTTGGAAAAGTACAGGGCCAATCAGCAGCTCAAGTTCAATTTCCCCTATTACCTCCTTCTTCATCCCGTCAAAAGCCCGCACAGTCGACTTGCTAGTACGGATTCTCCCAAGATCAATACCAAGACGGTGGAGAGTAGCCAACGGGCATATATTGAGTGCCGAACCGTTATCGATCAATACTTTGCAAACAAGAGTGCTTTCGTGTTTCACCGAGATATGTAGCGTTTTGGTATGACTAGGACCATCGGGGGGGGAGATCTTCATCGGTAAAAGAAATTTGGTCTTTTAATAGAACGGCCCTAACGAACTCCTCCAATTGGACTTCATCAATTGACTCTGGCACATGCACCTCGTTAAGGACTTTTAGCAAGATGTCCCTATGCTTCTCGGAAGATTTTAATAATTTCAGGAAGGAGATTTGAGCCGGCAACTTCCGCAATTGATCCACCACGTTGAACTCACTGGACTTTACTACAGCCAAAAATTGCTTTGCCTCCTCCTCGGTCACGACCTTCTTTTCTATTCCCTTATCAGGTGTGTAACAGCGGCCTAATCGTGTGACGGCATCTACCTCATTTGTTCCATAACCCCAAGGTACAGCTTTGGGATCGAATTTGGGAGGATACTCCAGCATTATCATTCCATCTTCCTCCTGAGGAGGCAATTCAATCGTGACCGGCATTGTGTTTCCTCTTGTGACTTCGATTGTCGACATCTCTTCGACAATGAGGTCGATCACTGTGGATTCAGCAATTTCCAGCTCGATATCGCCGGCGAGCTCCTCATCGGATAGTTCAATTACCATCGGAGTAATATAGCTATCACCCCTTCCTCGTACAAAGCTGGGGTCTTCGAAATTCCATGCATAACCTTCCTTGCCCGAGACATATCAGCAAAGTTGCAGAAAGATGAGCGGAATGATGATGGCATTGTCACGGATACAACCTTCTCTTCCTCTTCTCCGTGTTTGATTACTCCCATGGTTACCATCCTACGGACGCGGTTCAATTTCTCTTCTAGGGTCACATCCTCCTGGCCTTCATAGTATCCCGCTAGCACTAGGGATTCATACAACTCGGAAACATCCAATACTAGAGGTTGTTGACTCGCCCGCGTGTCCTCGGAAATTGAGTTCACTCCCCCTACATGATTTGGTAGAGGGTTCTATTGCATGTTGGGCTGAGCCTCCCTGAAAGTCAAAATGTTCTTGTCTAGAAGCTGCTGAACTTTGTATCTCAGCATGTGACAATTATCTACATCATGCCCCCTTTCTCCCATGTGGTATTCACAGGTCTTGGTCATATCGAACCCGGCGGACCTCGGGGGGTTATCTCTAGGCACCTCCTTTGCGACCATCCTCTTTTCAAGAAGCATGGGCAATAATTTTGATAGAGGGCGTGGTAGTGGAGAAAACCCCTTTCGAAAGGGTCTCTTGCCATTATCATATGCTTGTGATAAACCACCTGGAACCATCATAGGCTTGTGCACGGGTGTTGTGGCTGGCCGAGAGAAATGTGGCTCTTGCACAAGCGCTATTTCAATTGCGGCCTCCTTATCTTTTCTCGTTGGGAGTTTCTTCGTGCCTCCGGTTGAAATTTTTCCCTCAACCATTGCCCATTCAACTCCTTCACCTACTTCAACTAGCTGTGAAAATATTTGGCAACCCGAAAACACTAACCCTTGGAAGTATTCAGAGGGCAATGTTTTGAGGAACAGCTGCTTCATCTCCCTCTCATTCAAAGCCGGCTTCACTTGTGAGACAATGGTCCTCCACCTTTGCGCGAAGGCCTTGAATGACTCATTCCTCTTCTTTTCAACACGAGTTAACTATTCCCTCGTGGCGGCAAGCTCGGTGTTAAACTGGTATTGCTGCAAGAACTCATTGGTTAAGTTGTCCCAACTAGTGAATTCTTCAATGTCCAGCGCAATGAACCACATCAGGGCACTGCCTTCCAAACTATCTTGGAATGTGTGTATGAGGAATGGCACGTTGTCAGTGTAGCAAGCAATTTTTCTCATGTAATACCTAAGATGGGTCCTTGGGCATCCCGTTCCATCATACTTTCTTGTGAACTCAGGCTCCTGAAAATTCTCAAGAAAGCTCGTCTTAATGTATGGAGATAGCCTATCAGCTCCTTTCAACTCGTAACCTTGCAAGACACATAGTCGCTCTTCCATCTTTGCCAAACGTTTTTCACTATCGTCACTTAGGCAGGGTGTTGGGTTTTCTTTCGGAGGAGGATCCAAATTGACGATGATTAGCGTGACAGAAGGAGCTTCTCCGACAATTTCTTTCCCGGGAAGATCAGCAACGTGCGTGCCTCCCGTCGATGGGGAAGCATGTCCTGATAACGTAGGAGTGGATGTTCCAGTGACACCTACAGCGGGGGGCTCCTTAAGCTTCTGGCTTATTTCAAGCATCATTGCGGTGAGTTGGGCCAGCTGGTGCTCCATCTTTGCCATGCGCACGTTGGTGTCATCGTTTTCCATTTGACTTTTGCGCGCGTGCGAATTGGGGATCTCTGCTTGGCCGTGTTGACAATTAGTAGAAGACAATCGATTGGTTAATACCTGAAGCAAATGTAGATAAGCATATATAAGTACAAGTAATAATTAGGTGGTCGGCCCACGACAAAGATCTAATTGCCCCAATTTGTTCGTTTCATTCAAAGCTAGGTTGCCACATAATACAAGAAAAACATGATGGAAAACCCCTATAAACGAAGCTACTTCTAAAATGGAAAGACATTCTTTTAGCTCCCAACATTGAGACTCAAGACAAATTCTTTAACATTGTAATGCATGTGAGTATGGTCCCACTACAAATCGCACTTGACTCAATCTAACTAATGAGGATGGCTTCCACTCGTGGCAGCTCCACTAACTCGGGTTAACTTCAAAGCACGCTTTTCGGCCTCCTCGAGCTCCCTTTTGAGGCGCTTGATCTCGGCTCGATGGGTGATCTTTAATGGCACTTCAGGAATCTTCGGGCGGAGGCTCTCCGGAATCTTGTGCTTAAGGATGTACTCCTTCGAGGCATAATAAGTCTTCTCTTGCCTCTCCAACTCTTCTTCAAGCCATATCAACTTCCGGGGGTGGCACATATCCCACATCGACTTGACCAACGCGACGGAGTCCTCATGATCTTGGCATCCGTCAGGGAAGTCTATCCTGAGCGGGTCTTCCTGAATTGACGGTGGAAGCTGTTGAACCTCTTGAAATTGATGGGTGACTCGAGTTGGGTAATATTCGATGACTCAAGTGATTCCCAACAAAGGAATAGGTCCCGTAAGCCCACACATGAATCGCGCTTTTTGAACTCGAAGCCATTTGGCATGCCATTGGAAATCCTCAAGTCCGGGGTTGGTCATGAAAATTAATCACTCAGAATAATGATAATCAGGGGCAAATATTTTCCTATTTCTAAATTTTAGGATAGGGTGGCTAGAGTCAGAAATGTCACTCACAGTCATCAAGCTACCAAACCCCTTAATGTGAGAAAAGAACCAAATTTGCAAGAGTTCAGGGGGGGCATGGAAAGCTTTGCTTTTGTTTTCTTTAAAACGAGTAAGGGAAAGAAAGGTTTCAGTTAGGACGGCATTAACAAAACCCTTTCCCATACATACTTCACGAACTACCCATGCCACGGAGGGGTTAATAGCATTCCTACAATGTGGGAATAATATAAACCCGAAGAAAGCTAAGAGGAAAATCCTATTCTTTTGAAAAAAATTGGGCATTTTGAAAGAGCCCATTTAAGAATGAAAATGGGCAGGTATTGCGATTAGCTTTTAAAACTTTCCTCACGTCCTCTTCTTTAATTTTAAGGAAATCAGATAAGGTCGATGCATGCTTAGTCCCTACAGGTGGGCTAACTAACTCGAACACCAAAGGCTTTCCAATGGCAACGCTATATTCTTCCAGGGTTGGAGTGAGTTCGTGATCACCGAGTACGAACGTGCAAGTTGTGGGGCACCAAAAATGCACTAACGCTTGTACAACACCTGAATGAATTTTTATCTCCAATAGGGGGAGTAAACGTCCAACATATGATCATACCCAATCATGGCCAGTTGGATCTAATTTATCCCACCATGCGCGAAGCTCGGCTTTCGGGACGGAGATGATGCGAAGGTCGTATACCCGCATCGTATGATCAATCTAATTTGTCGTGGACCTGCCAAAATGAAAGCAAATAAGTAAATTGCGATGAAAAGAATTCAAGAAAAACTTACCTTACTCATTGAGCAGCAATGTAAAGGTAATAGACATGCGCATAAAAAGTGGTTCAAATTCTACTCTAGATGGCCCAAAATGAAGCCATGGGATCACAGGACTGAACCAACAAGCTCATGGTTAGGTCGTGTTACCCATGACTCCGGCTTCGTCAAAGGACCGACCCGTGTCGCATGCTTGCAGACCAGGGTGGGGACCTCTGACATCAAGAAAGAAATTTCGGGGTTGAGATGGGTGACTCGTACTACATGCTTGTAGTCGGAGTAATATCCACCTCAACACCATCCTAAGTGATCCTATGCGGCCCAGGTCTGGCGCAGGTTGTGTGTGCTAAAGTGTAGTGCAGTGTAGGAGATACAGGTATGACAATTCATAAGCAATCAACACTTCATACATGACAATAAACCATACATTCTTTCACCTCCCTACAAAATAAAGGTGAGCAAACACTTCCCCTTATACCTCCCATTCTACAAAAACATTTAACACATTTAATGTTAAGGACGTACCTGAAATCCTCGCTGCCAAATAAAAATATTTATGAGCAAAACTAATATTGGTCTAAGTCTTCTAAGGTTTAAAACCAAGTCCTTAGTGGAGTCGCCAAGCTGTCGCGACCTACCCTCGGGGAGAGGGAACATGTTTAGGGGTATTGCCTAAAGGACGGGCCTAAGGCCCATGATTGGGCGTGGGCTCTCCCAAGCCCATACCCCACGTGACGTTGGGATATTTTTCATGAATTTTGCACAAAAGGAGTCGCCACTAGCCTATTGAGGTCGGCTAGAAATCAAGTGAGGCATGGGAGTGTACCTCACTTCCTACGCAACCAGAGAATCTAAGGTCGGGGACTTGATTACATTAATTGATCAATTAATGCCCTTTCAGTACCTAATCTTGTTCATTTTAACAAAATGAATTTTTGACAAGCAGTTTGGATTGATTTTATACCTATCCACTAACATGCACAAACATTAAAATAACAATTATAGCTATTAAGATCCTAATTGCAGTAAAATTAAATACGTGTAATTAAATATAATTAGATATGCAAAGTAAACATGCAACATATAATCAAAACACAAGCAACTAAAAGGCTTAATTATACTAAAAATGCAAAGCATAGCAATTCCTAACCAAACCTCATCATTTTTTAATTTTCGAAAATTTTTAAATTTTTTAAATTTTTTAAATTTTTTTTAATTTTTTTTTAATTTTCGAAATTTTTTTAATAAAGGTCGAATTTTTTTTAATGTTTTCCGAGTTTTTGAATTTTCAGAATTATTTTTGAAATTTTCTTTTTTTTTCCTCTTTTTTTTAAAATTTTTAAATTTTCTTTTTTTTAAATTTTTTTTTTTTGATTTTTTAATATATTTTTAATATTTAATACTATATTTAATATTTTTATACTTCACGAAAATGGGCTCGGACCGGATAAACCCAATCCGGCCCACGGACCCAACCCAAACCCGGATCCAACACTTTTGGATTAAATATATATATCATTTTCAATTTTTTTCTTTTTTCTTTTTTTTGATTTTTTTAAAATTATTTCTTTTGTCTTTTCCCACTGCATCATACTGTGTCCTTTTCCTGCCCCTCCTATTCAACAGTCATTCCCGAAGCCCACTTTTCATTTTATAGTTTTTTATTTTATTTTGCTTTTCTTTTCTTTCTTTTGATTGATTTTTTTTTTCTGCCTTTTGGTCTTCTTCTTCGTCGTGCTTGCCCCTGCACGCCTTCAACCCTCCCGAAGAGGGCCTTCTCTTTCCTCGCAACATTCCTCACCAAAATTCGTTTCTTTACCAAGACTAATTTGAACAACAACAATAACCAAATCACATCCTTTCTAACACCAAACCACCCCGACACAAATCAACGCCGGCCATCTAACTCCGAAGGTTGCTACACCATTTTCGGATGCAAACACCCACAGCTCAAACACACATGATTACTTCATGAAAATCGCATGAAATCGCGATTAAAACATGAGAGACAGACATGATCCAACATGTATACGAACAAGCGCAAATCAAACCGAGTTTGAAAGCGGGTTTTTTTCTCGGTTCTCTTTGAGACATTTTGTCAAACACTAGGTGTGCAACAGCTAAATAGAGGGCATACGGCTCACTTGAGGCTCGAATCCGAGTAAAGATCAACACAATATGCACAAGCAACACCCAAGATCCACTAAGGGACATAAATCACAGTCAAACAGATGCGAACACAGGAAGTATTTTCAGCCACAACATACTCACAGATTCGAATCTCTTTCAGGCATTTCATCAACCGGTTAGCATACATAGAAATGAAGGATCTTCGGACTGGTATAGACTCAAGCACAGGCTTGGACGTCTATCAACATGCACTAGGACATCTATGAGCTTTCATGGAGGACCGGTGAAGCCGAAGCTCGCGTAAATAGGTCGGCTGTGAGCTTCGGCCCGAGACCTCGAAGTGAAGTGAGAAGCCTACCTTGTTCGGATGGCGAGCAATGAGCGTACTCTAGGCGACGGCGACGCGCTCTCTCCCCAATCGTCTCTCTCTCCCAAGGTTTTCCTCATGCTTTTTCGTCTCTTCTCCCCTCTCTCCTTTTTGGTTTTCTGTTACTGTTTCTCTGTTCTCCGATTTTTTTTGTCGATCCTTCCCCGCGTGCGTGCGAATCGGCTCCCCTCAACCAGCCGGCTCTGCCCTCTCTTCCCCCTTCCCACGCCCGCCTGCCTCGTGAGATGATGCTGTCTCCTCTGCCCTCTGCCCCTGCTTTCGGCTTCGCCATTTCCCCAAGCAAATGGCTGCTTTCTCTTTCGTCTTCGCTAGTTCCCCGTGGAGAAAGCGGCTGAGGGAGAAGACAACAGGGTGGGCCGGGCCGGAGGGAAGAAGAGGGCTGGGCTGCACGAAGGGGAAGGGAAAGAAAAAAGAAAAAGTAATGGGGAGGGTTGGGCCCAAGCCCATGCAGGGAAAAATAAAAGGAAAAAGGGGCCGGGTCAGGCCAAGGCTGGATCCGGCCCGACCGGCCCTCACAACTCTTTTTTTTAAGGAAATTAATAATTTAAAAAATTTTGATTTTGATTTTTTTGATTTTTGATTTGATTTTGATTTTTTTTATATACTATTTGAAAGATAAAAAATAGGTGTCAACAATCAGTATAGTTTGACTTAAGGAAGAAATACCGATGCACCAATTCTGTACTCTCTATGGTCAACGGGAAATCCAAGCTCCACATTTGATTCCACGGTGTCACATCCATCGTTCTGCAGGTCATAGGCACGTAGCTTGTGCCCCAAACCTATGCCTCTTCCTTCGTGCCATCGTACACCAGCATGCCCCTACCAGCCGCTTCTATATGCTACAGCGCAAAGTGCAACCTGCTTGCGTAACACTGAGAAGCCTTTTGTTCATCCCTGTTTTGGGGCTTTGTTCGTTGTCTCGCTGGTTAATATAAGCATCTATTCAGCCTTGACAACCGGAATTAGATCCATCTCAGAATCTAAAAATTTTACAATAATTGTTTTATCCCCCTAGCTAACCACAAAATCATGTTCTCAATTACACTGTTCCCACCAAATCGCTGCACAAAATTGAAGAAAAGAGAGCAAAAGGCAAATGCTTCAGTTTAAGGCAGCTTGGTCTCTACCCAAGATTGAGTCCATCCATATATCTAATTGCTTTCACCAACTTCTCTCCTTCCAAGTATTGGTCCAAGGATGACTTGCCATTGCTGGAGAGGAGATTAACGTCACAGGAGTAGCTTTCTGCGGGAGTCGCCTCATCAAGATCATCCTATGTGGCACACTCCTACACAGTCATAAAGCACTCCCGTTTTTGGCACCTATTGTGGATTTCACTGAACGTTGTTGCTGCCCCAACGAAACAGATCCTTAAGTATTGCTGTTTCGTTCTTTATCTACAGGGAATGCCAAAAAAGTTCTTGAGAAAGTATGGGGAGAATCTAGCAAAAAGGGTGCTTCTAAGGGTTCCAGATGGTGGGATTTCGCCAGTGTGGGATTGGAAGCATGGGATGACATGGTTTGGTTGTCAAAGGGTTGGAGCAAATTTGTGGAGCATTACTCCATTTGTGATGGCCACTTTTTAGTCTTCAAATATGAAGGCGACTCGTTTTTCATGTACTCATACTCTACAAAAGCGCATCCGAGATAGAATATCTATTGCCGAACGCCAATGGTGGAAAATCAGCCTCAAAGTCAAAGTAAATTCATCTTGCCCAAAATGGAAGTTCTTGATGACGATGATGATGATGTTTGCACGAGCATACACTTTAAAATACATTATCATCAAGTCTAATTGGTGCAACCAAGACTTTGTTTTGCAATTGTTTCCTTGGATAGACTAGTCTAAGATCATAAGAGCATTTGACATTGGATATATATCAAAGTCATTGCTATCAAAAGAAACTTGTAAAACTAATGAATTCTTACATATTTGTTATTGAGCATCGCATAAATGTCTGTTGTATCATTTACATACATTCCGTTATATATTTTCTTGTTTTTGATGGTAATACATCTCAAGTTGAATAATCAATGAATCACTCAATTCTTCTAAAAATGGGCATATGTTGACATAAAAAAAATGGCTGAGTTTTGATTATTATCAACGAATAACAAACCAAGTGGTTAAACAGTTGGTCAAAACAATTGATAACTCTATAATATAATTATCAACACCAAACATCGGTTGTCTATGAGAATCTTCACCAGTTGATGAAATCATAAATAGTCATTGCAGATTTTACTAAATGTTGGAACTCGAAGGCAGTATTCATGAATTGACGCTAGAACATAATGGCTGCATGGTTAGTTTATAACTTCTTATAGATAATTGTTGCTTAATCTAGGAGATTGCGATATAATTTCTTGTAACTGCAAATAAGATTTGTTTATTCAAATTCAATAATTGTTGTATGTAAATTTCTATAGAGAGTTATAAATACCACAAATGTATTTATTGTAAACCCTCCTCAGTCAATAACAGAACTTAACGTTTTTTCTTATTTTTATCTTTATTTTCCTGCAATTTACATTTCCTTACATTTACATGGCTAAAGTCATGATTGCCTCTGGTCTCTGTACCTTTAAATTTCTTGTCAATTATTTTCTATCCAAAATCAATAAAAGATTTGCTGACACATAAATTTTAGTTAAATATTTAAAATTAAATTACATAGAAAATTAGAGACCAATTTGGCCCTAACAAAAAGGATTTTCACATCACATGGGTACTAATATTATTTGCATTAATTAATTTTTATTTTTATTTCAATTTTCCTTATTTTACTGCATTTGAGATAATTTAAAAAATTAATTAGAAGAAGAAGAAGAAGAGGGGGCTCGGGGGCTGGGCTTTCGCCTTCTCTTTGCTTCCCCCTCGCGTAGGCCTAAGGCCCATCTCGCCCCTGGCCGCTGCCCCCTCCTCTGCCCGGCCCTCTCTCTTCTCCTCCTTCATCCCTTCCTTTCCTCCCTCCTCTGCAGCTCACGCTGGCGCGAAGGACGGGAGCAGCGCGGAGGCCGCCGAGAAACCCGGACGGATGGGACGCGACTTCAATGCGCTGAGGAGCTCGACGCGGTAGGCCTGGCCAAGGTAGAGAGGTCTGCGAGGAGAAGACGGGATGGGACGCCGGTTCAGTCAAGAGGGAGGGAGGCCGGTCAGCGCGCCATGGACCGGCGGCCGAAGCCCTCCGTAGACCGGTCTCCTTGACCTATAAATAGGGGGAGCTAGGGCAGAGAGAAACAGGGGAGGAGATCCGAGAGAGCGAGAGCTGAGAGAGTGAGACTGAAGAGAGAGAGAGAGAGAGTTTGAGAGTGACGAGTCTCGGCCGGTGCCCTCAATCTCGCGGCTCCTGTTTCCTCCGGCGCGAAGCCTCCGGTGGGTTTCCGATTTTTGCCTTGGTCTAAGTTTGCCTTTCCCGAGGACCCTAGCTCGACGACACAAAGGCGGCTGGCCATGGCCCCACTCGTTTCGGGCTCGCCTTTCGGTAGTCATCGTCGAGCCGGGTAGGGACCCACGGCCGACGCTTCTTTTAGTAACTTGTTTGCCCTGCCTTCTCCAGTTGCCTTAACGCCCATCTGCCCATCCGTGTTGTTTTGGTTGGTACGTAGCCGGGCTTCAATCAGCCCGGCTTTGCTTCCATTACAGTAGCGTGTGCCAAGTGTTCCATGAAATGCCCAGGTTAGACGCGCGTTAATGTCCTTCGTTAATGGCTGAGACTTGTTGGTTTTCATGCTCGTACTGATTTCGTTTGCGTATTGTACGCGGATTTCGGTCTGAGTATGAGTCACGTGTATGCTTGACGAAATGCTTCGATCAAGCTCGCTTGAACTTGTCTCTGTGCTGTGTATCCGAACTGTCGGGTTTGTGATAATGTCTTAATATAACTTGTGTTCTCGTTCGAGGTAAACGTTTTGAATAGAAACACTGAGATAGTCGTTTGGGTATATATATATATATATATATTCGTCTTTGGTTCATTCGGCTGGCGTTCATATTTCTATGATTCGAGTCTCGGCTGTGGACGTGTGTGGGGTATCTTCTTGGCTGTAAACTTGTGTTCTCGTTTGCGTGTTCAGTGAATGCAGTTAGAACAAAAGAATCATGAATGTTACCTATATATTAGCTGAAGAAAATTAATTTTCTTTTTCAGGAAAAAAATTATTAAATATAATCGCCATAAAAATGCGGACTCACGGCTAAGGAATTTCCAAGGCGAAAGTCCTTTTTTTTTTTTTTTTTTGGTAAAATTCCAAGGCGAAAGTTCTTCAATTTGTAGCAGATACACAATATCTAATTTCCATTTCTTATTTATAGTAATTACTAAGAAGACGTTCCCAGCAATAATATTATTAAATGCCTAGATTAATCTGGACTTAACACAGGAAATAGTAGGTTGACTACCTAACGAGGAGGATGCCGGTCTGACTTTCATTGAATTATCGTTGCTTTTACCCTAATCATTGAGCTGGCGCTCGGCCTCACGGCACAGTCTGCCAAGATCCGCCGAGCCACGGTTTCAACCGAGTGGGCCAAGAAAAGCGATTCCCTTCTTTAGCTCGGCATGCAAAGCAAGACCACTTAGACCCCATCAAGATTAATTAATTATTTGATCATTGACGAGTCTCGGAAAGAGTTTTTACGCCTAATACCTAAATCGATTCACTCGTTGGTTAAGTTTGGCGTGCTTTCTGGACATAGTATTGAATAGTAATTTTGGGCTTGAATTTTAGCTATTTTTGGTTAGTTCTTGGAGCAGTTGAGTTGGAATTATAGTAATACATCAAAAGAGCTTTCTAAGAACTCTAAGCAGCCTTGAAATAGAATTTTATGGAGAAAATTATGGCATGATGAGGCTTAACGTGTGAGCCACACCTAGCGGACAATAATAGGTTTATGCTAGAGGCGAGCTTTTTGTTGGCATATAGGTATCATTGTATTGACAAATGACAACAAATGACAAACAGGTGTGTAGTATAGACAAGTCATTCATTAAAGTATCGTTTTATTTGATCTTTTGATATTGTTTTTTAGCCATTTATTTGGAATTCGAGTGCGTCGACTTGAGTAATCACCCTAGTTAACTTTTGACTTTTCCCAAGATACTATTTCTTCTATGAGTTTGTAAATGCATGTCTTAAAAGTTATGTAGATTTGATGTATAAAGCATGTTTTGTTGCATAAAATCTATATCGAGCGTTTACTACAATTTGGTATTTGTGAATGGTTTGCTAGTTATTGCAAAAGGTTATATATATTGATTTGTGAACTTGATCTATGAAATGTGTTGTAGAAAGGTATGTGAAATTTATTCTGCTTTTAAAAAACTAAGTTCTAAAATGATTTGAGAAATACTTTACGAAAATTATTTTTGGTGAATGAGCCAAATTGCAGAAAGATTAAATATTTTGATATGTGAAACTTAGATTTTGCTTTGGCTTTGTAAATAATGGAGGTTGTTATGGATTGGTGTTGATACTCATGTCGCTATGAACCTATGGATATGCGCATAGTAGTCTATGATATCTTTATAGGGCAAGCCGCTGGCTAATAATAGATGAAGACCTAACCAATGGAGTCTTGATCGTTATACGTGATCATGGCTTGACACTTGAGCAAAAGATTGATTGATAGATGGACCATCGACATGTAGTTTCAAATGAGATGGATCAATGAGGCAAACCATTTATGTGTAGAATAAAATTAACTGATGGAATGGACTATTGATGT
Source organism: Eucalyptus dawsonii (assembly GCA_016097615.1). Lineage (NCBI taxonomy): Eukaryota > Viridiplantae > Streptophyta > Magnoliopsida > Myrtales > Myrtaceae > Eucalyptus > Eucalyptus dawsonii. The sequence continues at coordinate 29,333,341 of CM027881.1, read as the reverse complement.
ATGTTTTATGAGATTGGTAAATGGAATTGATCATTGACGTGTGTTTTTATGAGATTGATCAATGGGTTGGATCATTGGTATTTGCTTGTTATTATCTTGAATATTTCTGCTTTGAACATATTATGTTAAAGTAAGAAATATTGCATTTTTAGACTTGAAGCTTTGTTCAATTCCTTTTCTTCTTCTTCTTCTTCTTCTTCTTCTTTTTTGTGTGAGAGTGAGTTATATTTGTGTTTAAAGTGCATAGTGATTGCTCGATTGGCTTAGAAGAAATATATTACTCATTGGACTGTAGTAGCTCATTTCTTTTTCTTATCATGTTTTTTAGATGCCTCAGTTAGTGATCAATAGAGCAAGAGTATTATCACGGAAACTATTGGGAGATAGATATTTGGATAATAGTGTGAGGCCACGTCTTATAGGGAAAGGATAATCGTATTACCCCCTCATCCATATAGTATTAGGGCTGTCACAGCTTGGGTAAGCTCTCTGCCGATTGGGGTGCATTTCAGAGAGGAACTTCTCTAAAGGATGGGGACGTCTATGTGTTCGAGCTCGTTGGAATTGGTAACATTGAATTCAAAGTCTCCATTTTTAGAAGGAATGTCAAGACATGGGCATGATCTTTGGTATCCCTAGAAAAATCTCTACTTCACAGTGTTTTGTTTAGTTAATCAGATCAAAGAAAGCAAACCTCTCTGCGGCTAGTGACCGAATGGTGATGTATTTCCTGAACATTACACAGGGGAATTGCATCGTCAAAAATTCCAGGTACATGTGTCTTTCTTCGACAAAGTATAAATCCAACTCATACGTAGCTTGGAGAGTTGATCTAACAGTATTATATTCCTCCAAGTAAATATGTCACCCATGTGGTGATCACCGAAAAGGAAGGAAATAATGTCCTGCACTAGCTCTGTCTTCATGAAATATGCAATTGTCACGCCCCGATCCTCGGGCACACACACATCCTTCTCATTTGGTCGATTTTAAAATGCGATATCCCAGGACAATATATCGCCGACCCTTTCAATTTTCTTTGCACATGCGGAAGCAGTTATAAATCCCCAGACAATAAAACAATGAGATAGAAAAGCAGGGCCATATTTTTCATATTGAAACTTATAACCAAACTTTTATACAAAACACAAACCACTTCATAACTATTCATATCAAAAAGAAGATCTCAAAAGAAGATAAACTCTCAACCCATCCAAGCCATACTCAAGGCCTCTCGGGATTATCTTCTTCTTCCAAAATCATTCTCCTCAAGTTTCACCTCCGAGTTCTCCTTCTCAGACTCCTCCTCATTAGCTCCTCATCGGGGTCCTGAAATGTTTTTTCCCAAACTGGGATGAGACTACGTCTCAGCGAGTTCTACCCCACTAAGCCCGATTAGTAAACCATTATACTAAAGGCTGCCTAAACACGCATAGGTCAGAAGACGTACCTTAGCATCAGATCACACCTGCAAGTCAGTACAATTCACAATAGGCACTCAAGCAAGCAGATCACTTATCGAAGCATCGATCAAATCGACCTAGTCGATTATATGCCGGAAGACCATTCATGATCATCTCCATTCAATCATTCAATTCACAACATCCAACCAAGGCAATGAATCACATCAAGTCACACTCAGATCGAATCATCGATCAATCGACCAATCGACATAAGTCAATCAGACCATCTCATGGTCATTCCCAATCATCAATCAATTCACGACATCAAATCAAAGAACGATCAATCGATCTAGTCGATTACATGTCAACCTTTGACCATTTCCGGTCATTCAAGCTATTGCTATTCAGTCATAAGCGATAGAATAAATCACCGAGCCACGTGCATTCTCCGGCGATATTCCTTATCACCGAGCCACGTGCATTCTCCAGGCGATATTCCTTATCACCGAGCCACGTGCATTCTCCGAGGTGATGGAACCGATCATCGAGCCTAACGTGCATTCTCCGAGGTAATGCATTAATTTACCGAGCCCACGTGCCCTTTAAAATGCCAAATGTCTTCATTGGGACCACGTGCATTCTCCAGGTAATGCATCAAATTACCGAGCCCACATCTCCTTTTAGATGCCAAATATATTCATTGGGACCACGCCTTCTCCGAGGTAATGTCATCAAATTACACGTTAGCCCACATGCCTTTTAGATGCCAAACTTAATCACCGAGCCACATGCATTCTCCAAGGCGACATCTTACGTCCTACATGCGCATTCTCCGAGTGATATATCTATCATCAAGCCCCATGCATTTTATGATGATTCGTAATTATCCACAATTAAATCAATTCAGTACAATTTAAAACTTAATTAAATAAACGGACTGCGCCTGACGATCAGCACGAGATTTCAGTCGTCGGCCATCTCAAACTTAATTTTCGAAAAATAAATAATTAATTAATTAATTTCGAAAATTATTATTTAATATTAAAAATTCCGTTTAGCTCAAAATAAGGTCCAATTAAATAAATGGACTTCACCACGGTCATCAGCATAATTTTCCGGTCACGAGCCATCCCAGTTGAATTTTCGGAAAATAAATAATTATTTAATTAATTTCGAAAATTAATTAATATTAAAAATTCAATTCGGCTTAAAATAAAGCCGATTAAATAAACGAACCCACGATCATCAACATAATATTCCGGTTCGAACCATCCCAGTTGAATTTTCGGAAAATAAATAATTATTTAATTAATTTCGAAAATTAATTAATATTAAAAATTCAATTCGGCTTAAAATAAAGCCCGATTAAATAAACGGACTCGCCACGATCATCAACATAATATTCCGGTTCCGAACCATCTCCCTTGAATTTTCGGAAAATAAATAATTATTTAATTTAATTCCGAAAATCAATATTTAAATGCCAAAAATCACACTTAGGCCCAAATCTTCAAATTGAAGCCCGATTAGGCGTCGGAAAATTCGAGATCTTCCAATAAATAGTAGACCACGTCTACTTGCTAATTGCGCAATCAATTTATTTAAATCACATCACAATTGACTAATCATTGCTAATTACTTCTAATCTAACAACCTAAACATAATTAATTAAAACTAAATCAACCTAAAGCATAATTAGCCAACTAATCCGAGATTAGTGAGATTACTCACCAAATCACGTAAAATCGGATCAATCCGACAGCGGCGACGCGAGAACGATTCTTCCCAAAGCGGGCCTCGGGTTGGGCCGAAACGGCCCAAAACGGGCCCGAACCAGCTGGAAACCCATTTCGTGGGTTTCTGCCCTTGGCTGGTTGGAGCAGATCCGGCGGCCAAAACAGCGAGGGAAAGCCGGCGGAGGGCGAGGGGGACGAGGGGGAGGTCCGGCGGGGCTAGGCGGTGGCCGGAGGTGGCCGGAGACGAGCGGACGGAGCTGAAACAGAAGCGAACAGAGCTGGGCCGAGCGGGAGAGGGACGCCTGGGCGCGCGCGACGTCGAGCGAGCGTGCGAGCGGCGGTGCGGCGGCGGGACGGGCGGCGACGGTGCAGCGGTGGCGAGCTGCAACTTCTGGTTCGGGCTTCTGGTTCCCACGAAGAAGAAAGAAGAAAGAAGGAGGAGCAAGGAGCCGGTTCTGTCGTGCAGGGGAAGAAAGAAGAAAGAGGAGAGAGAGGATAGGCTTTGACTAGTCAAAGAAGAGAGAGGGAAAGTGAGCGGTGGGGGAAATCGCACGAGGGGGAGGGGAGAGGAGAGAGGAGAGAGAAAGAAAAGAGAGAAAAGAAAGAAAAGAAAAGAGAGGGAGAGAGAGAAAAAGAAAAAGAGGAAATGCACATTTCTTTATTTCAATTTTCCTTTTCTCTTTTCCTTTTCCTTTCAATTTTCTTTTTGGTCTTCAAATTTTCTCCGATAATTTCTTTCTTGAAATTTGACTCGTCGATAAATTGACGAGCGATGAGACTGATGTCTATTTATCCAGTCAATTAAAATAGAAAATCTGGATGTCACAAAGAATGGTCTCTAGAGATCAATACAAACAGATTCAAGGAAAGGTGAATAAAGGATAAATCTTGCCAACCAGCAATAACACAAACGGAAGTTCCAATAAAGGGCTAGTCTTTCTCCTTTTTGCCTTACAAAACGGATGAATGACATCAATAGAACAACAATGAACCTTATTATAATTATAAATCTGAATAGCCATAAATTTCTAGAACTAATGGTCGTGAGCCATCCAAATGTTCTTGTGTGCCCCCAAATAAATCATTAGCAATCGAACATTTGGCTGCTCCTATTAGTCACGATCGGATCGAAGAAACAGTACTACTCGGCTTGCTGTTTTTTATGAGATTGCTGAAGCGGCCTTTGACTTCCGTGTTGGAAATATGGCTTCGAAATGAGTTGAACAATGAAATCGGATCGAGTAAAACAACTCGGACTTTGAGGGGTGATATCACTTTTTTTAAGGATTTATTTGCCCCACAATGTTGCTAATGGTCACCGGCAAAAATCCTCCAGGATACAACAAAGTCTCGGATGAGAATACTAGATAGCAATTCTAGTATTTCTCCAGGGTCTCTCTAAGGAAAACAATTGAAAAGTTGGCTGCAGTTTTTCAGAAATAAGACTCGAAAATGACCACCACACTTCTTCCGAAATTGACAAGTATGTATATGAAACAAGTCTTTGCAACTATTCGTGAAAAATTGCCAAATAATGAACAAACATGACCTTTAGAAAATTGTTCGTATAAACAACCGCGACTTTTCGGAAGAAGTCGAAAACCGAACAATTGCAACCTTTCGGAAAATGTTGCAAAACCGAATAAGTAATTTTTTTTTCAAAGGTTGTCTTGAAATGACACAAATAAAATTCGGAATATATTTATTTATTTATTTATTTTAAATAGAATTTCGAATTTTCATTTTATATTTCATTTCCGAAAATTCTCAAATTAAAAGGCAACCTTTGAAATAAAAAATAATAAATAAATAATAAATAAATAGCAAGGGATTAATGCTAATTAAACCGTGGGGAAGCCTTGAGCGTGCTAAGTGCGCCAAATAATTGCGCACCCGCACGCGGGTATGGTGGGGTCTAGCCCTACCCAATCATTCATTTAACTACAAAAGGAAAAACCCACATTTTTAAACTGACCCACTTGCTCCCACCTTTTCTATGTGGGACAAAGTAAAAGGCACTCATTTTGTTTTAACAAACAAAATTCCAACATTCCGAACCATAGATGTGCCCCATCTTGGAGCGTTTCGTCTCCAGGTATCTCTTGTTCTCCTTTGTTATTGGAGTTACCAGGGGGACTCTCCCAGAAATAGTCAGGCCATAACCTTGAAGCCCCACAAACTTTGATGGGTTGTTCGTCATCAGCTTCATTGTCCTGACTCCCAAATCATGCAATATCTGCAGTATTACTCAACATGTTAAGCACCAATACAAAGGTGTCAAATGCTATGAAAAGTTTGATGATAGAGTGATTCTTTCTACTAATCAAATCTCATCTTTTTAAGATGAGAATTTTAAGCCCTGCTTTAGTCATCAGCTTCCTCTACTAACCCTACAAATTATGTTCAATTTCTGAAATAGTCGCCGATATTCAACTACCTTATTTTCAGATTGACGATATTAGTTTATTAATCTTCTCAATTCCATAAAGCATAATGACAATGACCATGAACAAACTACGTTCAGAAGCTAAATTATGCAGTACTTCTCAATATAGTTTCTCACTTAGGTAAGAAGTACCTGAGCACCAATTCCGTACTCTCTAGAGTCGACGGGCAATCCAAGATCCACGTTTGCTTCCACGGTGTCACGCCCATCGTCCTGCAGGTTATAGGCACGTAGTTTGTGCCCCAAACCTATGCCTCTTCCTTCATGCCCTCGGAGGTACGCCACCACGCCCCTACCAGCCGCTTCTATCTTCTGCATCGCAAGTGCAAGCTGGTTGCCACAGTCGCATCTAGCAGATCCAAAAATGTCTCCTGTAAGGCATTCCGAGTCACCCTGTTCAGATGATAAACTACAAAGTCTGAATCACATGAGGAGAGATATGGCTGTTTGAAGGGAGGATACAAAACATAAAATAAGAAAAATTAAGGACACTATTTTTAATCAAAATCACGGCAATTTTATATCAATTGCGCACACATACAGCCCCATTTTCAATCATTTCATAAACTGTTAGTGAAAAACAAATTATTGTTCTCGTCAATTTAGGAATATCCTAACAATCATTCCTCTTGATATCAAACATTCCAATCCAAACAACGTTGTTAGCCAAAATAAATTTCATTCTCCAAATTATGATTGACACATATTTAGACATTTTTTTAACAAACTTGAATATAAATTTCATGGCGTTCCACCTAAAAGATACCATCAATTTCTCAATACAGCTAGTTTTGGTAAAAATAATGTCAAACAAATCATGCACTGGAAGTACATAAGATGAAGCACAAATTGAAGTTATGTTAAAAAAAAAAAAAACGCACTGCTATGAACATGATTCTCAAAGTTTACAATTACTTTATTCGAAACTATGCTATTATTGGTTTCTGAATTCTTCAAACAGTTTTAGCTATTAATTCATAATTTATCTCACCTTGACCATTGCAATGTGCTCATTTCCGTCTACCAACAATCTATAGCAATGGGCTGTGAATGACCCCCACATTGTTGGTAATCTGGCAGCAGCAACGTGTTCAATTAATTTATCATTTTTCCGGTGGTACTTGTAAATTTATGCATCTAATGAGAAGCGAAATCATTTCTCGCTCATACAATACAAGAAGCTTCTCAATAGATACAATTTCAAGTCCTCCTGCTGTGCAAACTTGCGAAGCTTTGGTATTATTGCCATGGGGCCACCGTCACCCACTACCTTACAAAGATCTGCCACAGGTTCCAATCCAAATAACACAGCGAGGTCAACAGAAGTCTCTGTATGCCCAGCTCTTTCAGGACTCCACCCTCCTTGTACTTCCATGGGAAAATATGTCTCGGCCTGTCGAAATCTTCAAGCTTTGGAATCTCTAGATGCAAGATCCAAAACTGTTGTTGCCCTATCACGCGCCGATACGCCTGTAGTTGTCCCATGCTTGGCGTCCTACAACAATATCTCTTAATTACCATCCATTACAAGGTACGAGGAGTTGATTGACGAAACTATTTAAACATCTTACAACATTATACCATAGTCACGGTGATTGCAGTGGGAAGCCTGTCTTCATTTTCCCCGTGATGCACCATCAGAGGAAGTTGCAAGCGCTCCAAATCCCGAAGTGCCGTATTTCACAATAGAATCCATAGCCTCAGGCGGTGCCATCATAAGATCACCCTCAATTCTCACTGTCCTCATCGTCTACCACCGCTACAATCTGGAGAACTCAATTCCAACGATGACATAGACAGTTATGGCTGAACAATTGAAATGCGCTGGATAATGCAATGCAGAAAGCATGCCAACCTTTCCTTAGGGGACGTCCCAAATCGCTACTGGAATAGAAGCAGAGCCCACCCTGGGTCGATCCAAGTCAAATTCATCATCTTCGATGAGGATAACTCACTATCCAACGGAACCGCATTTGGATTGGACGAAGGACCGATTGTGGGAAGAAGGGGTGGGGCTTGAAGTAGCAAAATTGGATGATTTTGAGTTGGGCAGACTCTGCATGAGACAAGGCCGCTCATATTTTTACACATGATGATTTCGAGTTGTGATTTGGGGCTTCTTTTTTTTTTTTTTTGGTGGACAAAAGTCCTAAATGCAAGATGATCGGGCGCTGCAATTGTCAATTTGTTGGGAAATTTGAAGAGACGAGGCTTCCTAACTAAATTAATGCTCGTTGTCAATCTTTATTCAACGAGAGATTACAATCGCATCTATCATGACCGAAGGTAATAGCCAATAGCATAGATCTTGTGAGATCGACTGTCATGTATATACGTTCGATATTTTTGGTGATCTTTGAATGATAAGCCCTGACCGTTGATGCGTTGGTATGGTGAGGTTTGATTTTGTTTGTGTATTTCTCGTGTGGTGGTGAGGAAGGCAATAGGAAGAAGACGATGGGAGAGATGAAAGTATTATTAGGTAGCAAATGGAAAATGAAGAAAAGAAATAATAAGATGAGCTTAATTTGGTTTAATAAACTTCAGGCTTGAATGGGTTTAATGAGCTTGGGCTTAGCTTGGTTTAATAAATTTGTTCGGTTCTAGAAAATTTGGATTTGCTTTGTCTAGGTGAAAATGGGCTGAGTTTGATCTACATGAGTTTGGGCTTAACTCGATTTTGACAGATTGGGCTTCCTTTACATCTAATTTTGAAAAGGCTGAGATAAGAGTCTGTGCTTGTCTTGGGCGAAGCCCGTAAGACTGGAGTTGGCCCATTTTTGGATCCGGCCCAAGTGAGTCAATAAACATCGAATCCTTGTGAAAGTAGCACATTGTTCCAAATTTGGACTTTCATTTTGTCATCCAATCATTTCCAAGGTCATTCAATTGAGACCTCGAAATGTCCACTAGTTTAGTCATGAATATAAATATATTGAAATGGTCACATTCACATATACATTACAATGCTGATTTTTTTCTTTTTAAATCATTTTTGATATACCATAGGTATGTTTTAGATATTAATAAGTAATCCTAGAGCCTCCCTGCAGCACATTCAATACATATAATGATTCTTTTTGTCAAGAAGCAATCGGGTATATTATTAATCACGTTATTGTCCCATTATCTAATGATGATGTGCTCTTAAGATGAGATAGCTTTTGGGGAATGTCCTGTTAAGATAAGATTAGGGATAAGCACCACTAAAATAGACCAACCAAGGATGGAGTTAATTAACAATATGATTTTAGTGACCTTTAATTAGTTAATAACTATGATTTTTGTGATCATTAATATTGGGGTGAGATTAGTATGGGCCATAACAAGCAATAATTATATGGTTTTATTGTCAAAAGGGTAGTGGGAATTCACGAAGCATTACTCATTGGTCACCTCATAATTTTCATAATACAGGGAACTCTACTTTTCATGTCATAATATCCAATAAGAGTGCTTTAGAGATAAATTATTTGCCAATTAGTGGCAAACTGTCAAACCTCGGGAGCTAATTTCTCTTGGCAAATGCATAAGATGTTGTGGAAGCAGAAGATCCGGCGTAAAAAGAAACGCTTCGTGAATTCCCATCCTCATCCTTACCCTCGGCAAAGAGAAGATGAAGTTGTCGCCGAGCTAATTTCTCTTAGCAAACCTCGGGAGCTAATTTCTCTCACCCTCATCCTCATCCTCATCCTTGCCCTTGCCGTAGAGACAACAAAGTCGTTGCCGAGTGGGAGACTCCTCTACTTAGTAGCCCTCCCTTGTTCATGCTCTCTGACGCGCTAATTTGCCAATTCAATAGCTTTAATCAAATCAAGAGGCTCATGTAAGTCATCCATCTTCGTAAACCAGCAATCGAGACCAAATTTTTTGAGAAGTGACTGTCCATTAGTAGCTATTTTTTCAGTTAAGTCACTCTGCAATTGCCACTCCTAATAAGCTGATGGACCAATGACTCCTGTCCAATTCCTTCTTCATGCGTTTGTCCCAGAAATTTCAAGCAAATGCATTCTTCCCATAAACTAACATTTGCTCATTTCATTGGCAAAACGCAAAATCGCCGCATTCCAAGAGAAATCATCCTGCACGGCATCTAACTAATGGATCCAGAGACTTACCCGCCTCTCCCATCCTCATGTATCCTTCGATCATCATTTTCCCAGCGAAGCTATTCCCAGTGAGGCATATCGTCAAACAGTCACCGTGCATTACCCATTTGACCGAACATGGCGTAAAGCCGAAGGAAGAAGAAGGTTTGCGAACTTGATGGCGCATTTTGAGAAACCAACTACCTTCTCTTGAAAAAGCGCGCAGGAACAAAGCATAAGGAGCCTTCATAACCGACCGCAAAGCAGGACAGACCATGGCAACTAGCCGAATGTCTAAATCTCGACGATGAGGGGTAGTGACAGAGGAGAAATCTAGAGATGGAGCAGCAAATGCCGAACTGAAGACTTGTCGGATCTCTCTCTCTCTCTCTCTCTCTCTGGCGTTTCGTCGAACGTGCGATTACCACAATGAGGATGTAAGAATAGAGCAACCGCGGGATAGAGTTAGGACCTTTGTGATCGGAGAAGAGATTCAAACTTCTCAATCAAAACAAATGGCGATGAGGATGCATCAATGGAGAGAACCTAGTAACGGAGCGTCGGCACGATCATGAGATCGTCGCAACGCCAGGCACCAAGTCACAACTGAGGACCGGAGGACGAAATGAGATTTCTCCTAATCCCGACACGTCGCCTCTGCAAACCTTATTGAACCGCCCGCCGATCTCGTCGATGCCAGTGGGAACTCCTTGCTCCGTCGATTGCTTGAATCCGCTAAACTGTCACAAAAGAAGATCAATGAAGGACTCCGAGGATTTCGCGATGATGGCGCTCGGCAACGAAGGAAACGCAGCAATGGAATGCTCGACGAAGACACTCAGATGCGATACGAAACGGACTGAAGTCGCAAACCGCGGGGCTGAAGGTGCGATGTTGAGAGCTCCACCACGGGAGAGACACCGGAGATCACCGTCCGAAGGTCGGAAGAAGGGAAGCCGAGGCGGCGGAGATCCCCTCTAGCGAAACTCCAGTGGGCGAAAACGGGCTAACTACTAGGCTTATGTCTGGGCTGCGTTTGATGGGGCTTAAAACAAGGAAACTGAGTCTGCTAAATTGTCTAGCGGGCTGAAGACAAGAACTTGGGCTGATGTAATGGATCCGAATTGGTCTCTTTCTCTTCTTCTTTTTCTTTTTGTCAATTTATTTAATATCTATTTTTCTTGAACTTTCCTGCTTTCTATTTTAATTCTTCATCTTTTATTCTTTTAAACCAATGCTTAATTTGTTGATTAAAATTCAGCTTCCAACAACCCTTCTTATTTTCAAGGGTTTCTTTGATTGTATCCCCACACCGTTAGAATTTAGAAATTAACTATTTGATCAATAAAGTATTTGAGGATGCTTTTGTGTTGCCCTAAAATATAGAGGAGAAATTTCCTAGGGCTCTCCACCATGTCACCAAGTCATTGAATTAGTGTTTCTTTACAACTCAGTATCTATATGATAGACTTTGGTTTGAAATAGTCTCTATAAACATAATCATTTTTCTAACTTAATGAAGTAAACTAGCCTCCACTCCTAACTTGATGCCTCCTTTAATATAAAAATCAACCATCCACGTTAACAAGAAAGCAACAGAATGACTATATAACTAAGCATGTTGGCTGGCTCTTTTATTTTCTGATTCTCGATTGTCTAAAAGTTGCCGTTCTTATCTTGATTGAGGTGGCTAATGACGGTAGTCTTCTTTTATTTTTACATTGGATAATTTGGACTTGTAGTAGTGTGCTACCAAGTTTTCCCCTTTCCAAAGAATTGACCGGCACTTAATTAAGTCCTTAACTAAGGTTAGTTACCGAGCACCATGGTCCACACCCAGGGAAATCATGGTATTTTTATTTGATTATTTTTCAGTCTATAGCATTTTGATTTATCTCACTATATCCCTTCATACACAAAGTGAGTGTCTTTTTCTAATATTAATTAAATCAATAAAATTTGAAAATATAAATAAAATTATCAGAACTTAATCAATTTATGGAGCTTATAAATTGTGCCATGGGTCCTAGCACTCGTGCTCCTTGATGATCCAAAACAAAAATGTGGACTAAAAGATGCCATTTCCCTCTAAATGAGGAGGGGGAGGGGTTACAAACGTGAACTTCACTTTTTTAGTTAAATTTTGGATATTGATCAAGCCCATATTTCTTACACACTAATCGAAGGCTTAATAAGGATGGAAAAATATTAATGGGACTTAAATAAACTCTCATATTCTAAGCAAGCCATCGGATGGTATCTCAAATAGAGATGTAAATATTGAATCATTCCAAAGCATGAGAAGACAATGTGATCTTATCATTTGCCGCGTAAGATAATTTTGTCCACCTCTTTTTTCTTTCCCTAACCTGTCACAGTGAAAGAATCTAATATCTGCCTACATTTATATTGCTTATATTATGTTTGTGTATATCTGCACCCCATTATCATTAAGATATGACAAATACGTGATTGGCTCCATTTAAGGATATTGCAATGGGCTTCCCATCCACATCAATCATATGCAAATCAATCATCGAAAAACCATACCATTTAACTAGGGTTTATCTTTGGGAGAAGTACACTATTAGTACTATAAGTTGTGTACAACTGTGACATCCCGATTTTTCTCAATTGTAATTTCGGTCAAAAAAAAAATTGAGATTGAATTTAGAAGTTGGAAGTTCGGTTATGTCACACGTCTTATTAGGATCATGAGATAATTTTGTGGATTTTAATCGGATTCGATTAGGAGAGGATTGAAAGAAAAATTGAAGGAATTGAATGTACAAAAATCGGACCTCGGCGGAAAATGAAAATGCACCCATTGGAAAATGTTGTGAGGATTTTGAATTAGTGGAAGATGACATGGGATGATGTTATGGTGGTTGAGGCCAAGGGTGGAGATCTTGACAAGTGGACGGTGGGGGATTGGCTCTTGAAAAGAGGACCAATCAACATCATCTTCAACCTTGGGAAGGAGAGAGAGAAGGAGGGAGAGAGAGAAACCAGTGAAGGGGGGGGGAGCTCGCCGTTCGGACCAGCAGCCACGTCGCCCGTTCGCCGCTTGGTCGCCGCTCCTCCGTCGTTCGCCACCGCCGTGCACCGCCGCCGTCGCCGTCTCGCACGACCGCGCGCGCGCCTCGCCGCGCCAGCCAACTTAGCCATCGTCCCGAGCTGCTCGTCGTCGCCAGCCGCCGCCGGAGGCCCGTCGGAGTCGCTGCCTACACCGCCTGAACTACCGTCGCCCTTCCCCGCGGATTTCGGGCCAACCGGCCGCCGTTTTGGGCCCTCCTCCGCCGTGACCAGCAGCTGGTTTTGTGGGTCTCGCAGCCCACTCAAGGCCCGTTTTGGCCACCTTCCTGGCCCCGGAAGCTAGGCTCGCCTTTGGAAAAGTTGATCTCGGCGTCGCCCTCGTCGTTTTGGTCTAAGCGGCGAGTTAATCAAGTGAGTTTACCTCACTAAACCTTGATTAGAATGTTAATGATGCCCTAAGTGTGTTTAGTTTAAATTAAGTAAGTTTAGGTGGATAGATTAGTATATTTAATTATAAGTTTGATTAAGTGATTGGTTTATATTAAAGTGTGTTTAATTAAGGTTAAAAGGAGTTATTTAATATTAAACCTTGATGGGACATAATGGATTTTAGTTTTGAATTATTTAATTGCTTCGAAAATTCTGGGAAATATAATATTATATTATAATCCGAAAAAAAAAAAAAAACTCGAAAATTTACTTTTGACCCTATTTGCTTAGAATTTCGTGCCGATCGTTGCTGTGTGTTTAGAATTTGAATTTGATGAGTAAATATTGCAAATTGAATGTTGATTGTGAAAAATAGGAATTTTATTCAAAAATTCACGTGTTGGGTTTGGCACCGAAATCGAAATTTGAAGGGTTAATATTGAAATTGGAGTATGCGAGTGACATGTAAAGTGTACAGGAGTCGATTTTGAATTGACGTGGCTTGGTCGCAGTAGTGGCGAGACCGACTGGACCTTTACTCATCTAGAAATGCTGTCGATAGAACGACATGGCTTGGTCGCAGTAATGGCGAGACCGACTGGACCTTTACTTTTCTAGAAATGCTGTCGATAGAACGACGTGGCTTGGTCGCAGTAGTGGCGAGACCGACTGGACCTTTACTCATCTAGAAATGCCGTAATGCTAGTAGATAGCCGACCTACATGTAGGCTGTGCCCTTGTGTGGCAGTGGATAATGATGTCATGGAACGCTTGCTGTGATAGTGAAATTAAGTGAAATTGATTGTGTTCTGATGGCTTACATTTTTATCATTACTAGTGCTTGAGTGATATGAATTATACTAACCTGCAGGAAGGCGAGCAGGCGAGGTAAGTCTTCTGTACTGTGTGGCTAGACCATTTTGGGGTGTATTTGCTTTCTAATAGGGGTTTAGGAGGGGTGAACTTGCTGAGACAAAGTCTCATCCCGGTTTGGGGAAAAATATTACAGGACCGTAGATGGCAATACCCCGAAGATGAATGGCACGCCGACGAAGATGGACCAGACGATAGAGAGTGCTCCTGACCCTTTTTGATTGCACAAACTCTGACCCTTTTTGGTGCATATAGTCTATGGATCCTATTGGTGTAACTAAACCCTGGATTGATGATGATGTGTGAAAGTGTGTTTGTTTTTTAATCTATTTTTCCTGTTGTCCTATCATGTATGTTTTGTCAGGGGATTTCTTAGCACGTTCCGTATGCGCATGATAATTTAAATAAAAGAAATTGGGGTCGGCGACACTACCTGGGAATGTCGCATTTACATGATCATGGCGGGTTGTTCACGTGTCTCGGGGTTCGGGGCGTGACAACCCCGTTTAAGTGGTATCAGAGCATGGTCTGTGTATGGAGTGATAAGGTGCGATGAGTCTTGGGATAGTTAGTAGGAAAGGCTTTTAATATCCTAATACATGTGATTGTTAGTTGTTTGTTAGCTTGGTTGGAAGGTTGCTCAAATTCTAATATGGTATTGGAATTCGCCAATAGGCGTCTGTATTGAGCCTGAAGCATGAGTGATCGAGAGCCTAGAGCTGCTAGGAAGAGAGCAGCAGGCTCCGTGTTTCGGGGTGGGTCTTCATTGAAGGGTGGTGCCCGTGGTGCCTTGAGGGGAGCGCATGCCGAGACCAGTGCAGGTGGTACGGCTTTGCTGCCAGATGGAGCAACAGCCCCAGAGGATCCGAGATTCATTGGGATCATGCAGATGCTCGAGGTGATGGGAGACAGGATGGATCAGCAAGCCGCTACTATTGCCACCGCATTGAACACGGCCAATGCCACTGCTACTGTCGCCGCAGCTGTCGCCGCACCGGTTGTCGAACCAGAAGAGGAACTTGAGGAAATTCCACCTGAGAATGTGGCCGCTGAGAGGCCTAGGCAGAAGTTGGTACAGCACTTTCTGAGGTTGAATCCACCAACATTCACAGGAGAAGGAGATCCTGAAGCTGCAGCATTATGGATCCTGGAGTTAGAGAACGCGTTTGAGTTACTGTTGTGCACTGAAGCAGAAAAGGTCATCTTGGCAGCCTATCAGTTGAGGGGGACCGCAGCTACCTAGTGGAAGACTAACAAAAGGATAGTATTCCCTGAAGGTGTGGTTCCGGAGTGGAATGCTTTTCTTGAAGCCTTCAACGAGAAATACTTTTCTGATTGTGCCAGAAAGGTAAAGATGGTGGAGTTTCAGCGCCTTCGCCAAGGTACCATGTCAGTTGACCAATATGAAGCGAAGTTCGCCGAACTGTCACAGTATGCCCCTGAGTTGGTCCAGCGACCGTCAGACTGAGCTCGAAGGTTTAGAGATGGATTCCGACCAAAGGTGAGGAGTTTGTTGGTACCCCTAGACCTGAAGGAGTACAATGACCTCTACAGGCGGGCACAGCTGATCAAGAAAGACCAGAATGAGAGAGCTGCCGCATCTAGATCATGGGTTAATTCAAACAGAGGCAATAATCGGTTTGGGAAGAGGCCGATGCCTGGAGGAAGGTACCCTGTTCCACCTAGCAAGAAGGGTGGGATAGGAAAGCCAGCACTGAGATCGAATGGTGTGTGTCGTCTATGTGGAAGACGACATGGTCCAGCCCCGTGTCCTCCTAGTACGGGTGCCTATTATGAGTGTGGCCAGCAAGGTCATATAGCCAGATATTGCCCCAAGAATCAGATGGGGCAGCATCAGTTGCCGCCGCCACCACCATTGGGTCAGAACAGAGGAGTCACGCCGCATATCATGCCGCGGGGTGGATTGAACCGACCTCCAGCTCAGGGAAGGACTTATGCGCTCACCAGAGAACAGGCGGAGGATGCGCCTAATGTGGTCATAGGTATGGTCTTGCTGAACGACCATCCTGCTTATGCTTTATTTGATCCCGAAGCTTCGCATTCGTTTATAGCTGAAAGATTTGTTAAATTGATAGAATTAATTCCTGAATTATTAGAGTCTGTGGTTAGCATATCTACTATGTTGAAAGATAAAGTGTTAGCTACGGTAGGTTGTCTTGGTTGCAAGTTAGTGATTGGTGAGCGAGAGGGGAGGATAGACTTGATAGTCTTAGCTATGTATGATTTTGATGTGATAATTGGCATGGATTGGCTTACCAAGCAACGAGCCAAGATGGACTGTTATCGCAAGGCGATTCAGTTTAACCCATTAGGTGGTGAGAGTTTCGAATTCATAGGGAGTCGGGGAGGACCCTCAATCTCTTTGATCTCATCGCTCGAGGTAACTCACTTACTAGACAAGGGTTGCCAATGTTACTTGGTGACTGTCGTGGACATGACAGTAGAGGAGTCAAAGATAGAAGACATTCCAGTGGTGCAAGAATTCCCAGATGTGTTCCCAAAAGAATTACCGAGTTTGCCGCCGGAAAGAGAGGTAGAGTTTGTAATTGAGTTAGCTCCCGGGACCGAACCTATCTCCAAAGCTCCTTACTAGATGGCCTTGTCAGAGCTTAAGGAACTAAAGGTGCAAATGCAAGAGTTGTTGGATAAAGGATTTATACGTCCAAGTGCATCACCTTGGGAAGCACCGGTGTTGTTTGTGAAGAAGAAGGATGGTTCATTACGCTTGTGCATCGACTACCGACAACTCAACCAGGTGACAATTAAGAACAAGTATCCGTTGCCAAGGATTGATGACTTGTTTGATCAGCTTCAGGGAGCGTCGATATTTTCTAAAATTGACTTGAGGACAGGGTATCATCAGTTGAGGATCAAGAAGGAAGACATACCGAAGTCGGCGTTCCGCACCCGATATGGTCATTATGAGTTTACTATGATGCCGTTTGGGTTGACAAACGCCTCGGCTGCTTTCATGGACCTAATGAACCGAGTGTTCAGAGAGTATTTAGATCAGTTCGTAATTGTCTTCATCGACGACATCCTGGTGTATTCAAGGAGTACTGAGGAGCATGAGAGACACTTAAGAATAGTGCTTCAGACCTTGAGGAATCACGAGTTGTACGCTAAGTTCAGTAAGTGCGAGTTTTGGCTAACTCGCGTGGCGTTCCTAGGTCATGTTATCTGCGGAGAAGGAATCTCGGTGGACCCAGCCAAGATTGAAGCGGTGATCAATTGCCGAGACCTACTACAAGTGAGAGAGATAAGAAGTTTTCTGAGCTTAGCAGGGTATTACAGACGGTTTGTAGAAGGGTTTTCAAGGTTAGCATCACCGATGACGAGACTGTTGAAGAAGGAAGAAAAATTCGTGTGGACGGATGAGTGTGAGAGTAGTTTCCAAGAGCTTAAGCGTAAGCTAACTACCGCACCTGTACTTACTATTCCTTCTGGTCCGGGAGGGTTTGAGATCTACAGTGATGCGTCGTTTAAAGGATTGGGTTGCGTGTTGATGCAGCATGGTAGGGTTATTGCATATGCGTCCCTTCAATTGAGACCTCACGAGTTGAATTATCCGACGCATGACTTAGAGCTTGCGGCGATCATTTTTGCCTTGAAGATTTGGAGGCATTATTTGTGCGGAGAAAGATTCCAGATCTTCACGGACCATCAAAGTCTCAAGTACTTATTTTCTCATAAAGAGTTGAATATGAGACAGCGTCGATGGATGGAGCTCTTAAAGGACTATGACTGTGAGATTTTGTATCATCCTGGAAGGGCGAACAAGGTCGCCGATGCATTGAGTAGGAAGTCTTTTGTCGCACAAATGGTACTCAAGGAATGGAGTCTACTTGAGGGAGCACGAGATTCAGGTTTCAAGTTTGAAGTAGGCCACCTTTTGAATCTTATGGCCACCCTCAGAATTGAGCCGGAAGTATAGGTCAAAATCAAAACGCTTCAATAGACAGATCCGACTATTCAGAAAATTGTACAAGAGGATACAGAGAAGAGGAAAGCTGATTTCCAGATTTCTGAAGATGGAACGTTGAGGTTCCAAGGACGGTTGGTGGTACCTGACGATGTGGAGCTTAGGGAGGAGATTTTATCATAAGCGCATCATAGCAGTTACAACATCCATCTTGGTAGCACTAAGATGTATCAGAATCTGCGTCAACACTAGTGGTGGTGTGGCATGAAGGCGGATATCGCCAAGTATGTCGTCGAGTGTTTGACGTGTCAGCAAGTGAAAGCTCAGCATTGCAAACCGGGAGGACTTCTGCAACCCCTCGAGATCCCAGAGTGGAAATGGGAGCATATCACGATGGACTTCGTGACTGGACTACCGAGGAGCCAGAGAGGAAATGATTTGATTTGGGTAGTAGTTGACAGACTGACAAAATCGGCTCACTTCATTGCAGTTCGAAGAGACTTGAGTTTGGATAGACTTGCAGATTTGTATGTACGTCAGATAGTTCGTATGCATGGAGTGCCGGTTACAATTACTTCAGACAGAGACCTGAGGTTCACCGCCGCTTTTTGGAAGAGCTTGCAATCTGCTTTAGGAATGAAGCTGCAATAAAGTACGGCCTATCACCCGCAGACTGATGGCCAGTCTGAGAGGACCATTCAGACTCTTGAGGACATGCTACGAGCATGTGTCTTGGACTTCAAAGGAAGTTGGGAGGAACAGCTTCATCTGGTCGAGTTTGCCTACAATAACAGTTATCAGCAGAATATTCAGATGGCTCCTTTTGAAGCGTTATATGGCAGAGCATGCAGAACCCCAGTGTGTTGGGAAGAGGTCGGGGAAAGAAAGATCACCAGTCCAGAGTTAGTGCAGCAGTCAGTGGAAGCAGTTGCAGTTATCAGAGACAGGCTAAAGACCGCTCAGAGCCGACAGAAAAGTTATGTCAATAAGCGTCGGAGGCCATTGGAATTCCAAGTTGGTGAACACGTCTTCTTGAAGGTGTCACCAGTGAGAGGTACTTCTCGCTTTGGCAAAAAGGGGAAACTGAGTCCGAGGTACGTAGGTCCCTTCGAAATTTTGGAAAGAATAGGAACTCTAGCGTATCGTCTTGCACTACCACCGAAGTTGTCATAGGTGCATGACTGTGGCACCCCTCGACGGCCCCCGATCCGCTAGAGTCACCACAGTTCGCTTACCTTTCATTTTCCTTATTAACAAGTCACTCTAATACCGTTTTTAATTGCAGCGGGTCCATACAACTTGGGGGTTTACATTTTTTTTTTTTATCGATCGGTCCCTTGCGCAATTTATATGCGGAAGTTAATTCCAACAACTCCCTTCCCTATATTCAGAAAACGATGCATACCTACTAAATATTTATAAGTAAAAGCCGTACACCTTTTTTATTTACTTAAACCAGATGGACATTGTTCATCGGTACATCAAAATGCCGTAGTCTTCTATATTCGGCTACATTCCAAAAGATGACCGACATTTCCTCCAACAGTCATACACTTAAAGTCCATCGATCAGTGTCGGCGTCCAAAGCTCCTTCCCTTGCTATCCTCCTCCTCACGGTTATATCCAACCGTTCAAACCATCTACTAATCTGAAATGTTGGTCCCCAAAAGGGGTGAGTACAATCACTCAGCAGATAAAGGAATCCAATAACCACTCAATGTATCATACAAGTCATACATGCATTGCAAGCATTACTTACCTTGAAGCCATGCGTAATACTATCATGCATCATTATAACAGTTTATGTCATCATCATCATGACATCATCACATTACACTTGTCATATCATATATCATCATCATTATCATCACCATGCATATCATCATGCATGTCATATCATCATCATTATCATGTATATCATCATGCATATCATATCATGATCATCATGCATATCATCATGCATATCGTCATCATCATCATCTTGCATATCATCATGCATATCATCATGCATATCATCATCATCATCATCATCATCGTCGTCGTCATGCATATCATCATGCATATCATATTATCATGGGTGATCATCATTATTTCACATCACATATCATTACCATCATCATGCATATCATATCATGATCATCATGCATATCATCATGCATATCGTCATCATCATCATCTTGCATATCATCATGCATATCATCATCATCATCATCATCATCATCATTATCATGCATATCATCATGCATATCATACCATATCATGCCATGAGTTAATTTTCATCTTTATCTTTAAATTTGATCACCACATCACCCTTCCTCGATTAATCAATTTTATCTCATATTTTACACTCGCATCTCATGCGAGAAAAACCTCCGGTCATGTATCCAAGATACAACCGGGCATCCGGCCCCCCACATTCCGGGCATCTCGCATCTCATCTAGCATCACGAGGAACCTTCGGGCATGTATCCAAAATACAACCGGACTTCCGGCCTTTACCCTTCTAGCCGGGCATCCCGCACCCCAATCCTGGTGTCGCAAGGCATCTCCGGGCATGTATCCAAGATACAACCGGACTTCCGCCCCCCCCCCCCCAACATTCCGGGCATCCTGAATCTCCCAGGGAATCTTTGGAATTACGCCACCAAGCCACCAGACATCATCCTCCACCACAACCTCTTACTCACATATCGTTTTCCACTTCCATCATCCTTTTTAATCTTTTTATTACATGGCATATGATTCACACATGCATCACAATTCATGATCATACATATACCAATGTTATACAACAATGCATAACAATTCAATGAAGTTCATGGCCAATAAAATAATTCCTTTTTATTTTATCATTATTTATTATTTTATTATTATATTATTATTATATTATTATTTATTTCCATAAATATTAAATTTAATATCTATGATTTTCCCAAAATCATGATATTCAAACAATCATTAAACAAACAAATAGAATCACAATTTCATACAAAATTCGTGGCCAAATTGAATTTCTCATAATTTCACAATTTCCACAAAATAGCACCTTATATTCGGATATTGGCCAGACTTGCACAGTTTCCAAATAAATTCTATTAAAATACTCATATGGCCTTCAAAAATTACGAAATTTTACAGGGTGATAGCCAACACATTTTCGTGCATTTCTTATGAAGAAATCTAAGCCAAATTATTTTTAGATTAATTTCTACAACCCTACGAAGCTTCTGGAACCACGACCGCGTCGTCCAGAACACACTTCTCCGAAATTTTTAGATTTCACCCATCTATTCTCTTTCGTTTCTTCTAAAATTTGAGTATGTTATGTACCAAGGTGTCCTTTACAAGTTTTATGAAGGGATCTAGGTCAAATAAACAAATTATGGTCACCATTTAAGTCCATGAAGTCTCGGGTATCTCGGTACACCTCATCAGAATCAATCATCTCCAAGATCTAGCCGATTTACTAGGCTAAACGCGTTCATTTCTCTTAAAATTTGAGTATGTTGTAGCTTAATGTGTTTCCTACACTTTCATGAAGAAAACAAAGTGAGATCTCCAACATAAATCAACATGCAACCAAGAAATCAACAAGAGGTCAGTGAAAATTTCGCAGATCTAAAGTCTCCGTACAATAGAACTTTTGACCCCTCAAATCTCCATATTTTTCTACGAATTTTTAGTATGTCATAGTACAAGAGGTTAGCTTCAACTTTCATGAAGAAACCGAAGCCAAAATCGAACCCCAAACACACATGCAAACTCGAACAAGCTACTGACTTCAACAAACCGAACAAGAACAGTCACACGGTTTACAAATAACCAACTCTTACCTCGGTTTTTCGCACAAATCACACCTAAAATCTAACATGCAACCACCACAACAAACATGCAAGAGAAGTTACGGACTCCACTTGCCTTAAAGGTGAACAAACGACGACGAACGGCGACGATCGGACGGCGAACGAACGGCACACCCCTCCGGCTCCGCCTCCTTCCCTCTCGGTTTCTCTCCCTTTCTCTCAAACTCTCTCTCTTTCTCACCCTCTCTTTGGACGAATTGAACAAAGAACCAGCCATCTCTCTCTCCTCATCCCTTTTATATCCCCTAAAGCTCATGATTACCTTGCCTCTACCATGGCCAATGCATGGCCTTCTCCTTGCCACTTGTCATATTGGGTTTTAAATTTGAATTTGATTGGGCTTGGGCTTAGGCCCATCCGGCCACTCCCTTTTGGGCTGGTCGAATTCTCTCCTCTTGGGCTCTAATGGGCCGACAAGCTTGGCCCACCAAGCTCTAGGCCAATGGGTCCAAGGCCCATTTCAAAAATAACCCTCTTTTTCCTCTTTTTTTTTTTGAATTCCTTTCTATAAATATTTCCAAATTCAAATTTCATCTTGGCCAAAGTCTTGGGATACTTTGTTTATTAAGATTTAAATCTATAAATCTCATGGCCAATTATTAATCTATAAATTTAAATACACAAATCATCAAATTAAAAGACAAATTGGCTAAGGCATAAGCCAAAAGAAATTCTATCACCTAATTAAAGACTTTAACACACCTTATGGCTTGTCATTAAATTTGGGATGCCACAATGACGTCTTCCACGTGTTGATGTTGAGGAAGTATGAACCTGACCCGACTCACGTTCTAAATTTCGAGGAATTAGACGTGGACGACAAAGTGTCGTACGTTGAGAGCCTGGTTCAGATTGTGGATCGCAAAGAGCAAGTCCTGCGCACCAGGACCATCCCAATGGTCAAAGTAGTCTGGCAACACCATGGCACTGAAGGAGCAACCTGGGAGACCGAAGAGTCGATGAGAGAATTGTACCCCTACCTTTTTGTTTCAGATGTGTAATGATTTAAATTTTGAGGACGAAATTTTTATATGAGAGGAAGAGTTGTGACATCCCGATTTTTCTCAATTTTATTTTCGGTCAAAAAAAAATTTGAGATTGAATTTAGAAGTTGGAAGTTCGGTTATGTTACACGTCTTATTAGGATCATGAGATAATTTTGTGGATTTTAATCGGATTCAATTAGGAGAGGATTGAAAGAAAAATTGAAGGAATTGGATGTACAAAAATTGGACCCCGGCGGAAAATGAAAATGCACCCATTGGAAAATGTTGTGGAGGATTTTGAATTAGTGGAAGATGACATGGGATGATGTCATGGTGGTTGAGGCCAAGGGTGGAGATCTTGACAAGTGGACGGTGGGGATTGGCTCTTGAAAAGAGGACCAATCAACATCATCTTCAACCTTGGGAAGGAGAGAGAAAAGGAGGGAGAGAGAGAAACCAGCGAAGGGGGGGGGGGGAGCTCGCCGTTCGGACCAGTAGCCGTGTCGCCCGTTCGCCGCTTGGTCGCCGCTCCTCCGTCGTTCGCCACCGCCGTGCACCACCGCCGTCGCCGTCTCGCACGACCGCGCGCGCGCCTCGCCTCTCTGCCCCGTTCTCCCTCGCCGCGCCAGCCAACTTAGCCATCGTCCCGAGCTGCTCGTAGTCGCCAGCCGCCGCCGGAGGCCCGTCGGAGTCGCCGCCTACACCGCCTGAACTACTGTCGCCTTTCCCCGCCGGTTTCGGGCCAACCGGCCGCCGTTTTGGGCCCTCCTCCGCCGCGACCAGCAGCTGGTTTTGTGGGTCTCGCAGCCCACTCAAGGCCCGTTTTGGCCACCTTCCCCGGCCCCGGAAGCTAGGCTCGCCTTTGGAAAAGTTGATCCCGGCGTCGCCCTCGTCGTTTTGGTCTAAGCGGCAAGTTAATCAAGTGAGTTTACCTCACTAAACCTTGATTAGAATGTTAATGATGCCCTAAGTGTGTTTAGTTTAAATTAAGTAAGTTTAGGTGGATAGATTAATATATTTAATTATAAGTTTGATTAAGTGATTGGTTTATATTAAAGTGTGTTTAATTAAGGTTAAAATGAGTTATTTAATATTAAACCTTGATGGGACATAATAGGATTTTAGTTTTGAATTATTTAATTGCTTCGAAAATTCTGGGAAATATAATATTATATTATAATCCGAAAAAAAAAAAAACTCGAAAATTTACTTTTGACCCTATTTGCTTAGAATTTCGTGCCGATCGTTGCTGTGTGTTTAGAATTTGAATTTGATGAGTAAATATTGCAAATTGAAAGTTGATTGTGAAAAATAGGAATTTTATTCAAAAATTTCCACGTGTTGGGTTTGGCACCGAAATCGAAATTTGAAGGGTTAATATTGAAATTGGAGTATGCGAGTGACATGTAAAGTGTACAAGAGTCGATTTTGAATTGACGTGGCTTGGTCGTAGTAGTGGCGAGACCGACTGGACCTTTACTTTTCTAGAAATGCTGTTGATAGAACGACGTGGCTTGGTCGCAGTAGTGGCGAGACCGACTGGACCTTTACTTTTCTAGAAATGCTGTCGATAGAACGACGTGGCTTGGTCGCAGTAGTGGCGAGACCGACTGGACCTTTACTTTTCTAGAAATGCTGTCGATAGAACGACGTGGCTTGGTCGCAGTAGTGGCGAGACTGACTGAACCTTTACTTTTCTAGAAATGCTGTCGATAGAACGACGTGGCTTGGTTGCAGTAGTGGCAAGACCGACTGGACCTTTACTTTTCTAGAAATGCCGTCGATAGAACGACGTGGCTTGGTCGCAGTAATGGCGAGACATACTGGACCTTTACTTTTCTAGAAATGCTGTCGATAGAACGACGTGGCTTGGTCGCAGTAGTGGCGAGACCGACTGGACCTTTACTCATCTAGAAATGCCGTAATGCTAGTAGATAGCCGACCTACATGTAGGCTGTGCCCTTGTGTGGCAGTGGATAATGATGTCATGGAACGCTTGCTGTGATAGTGAAATTAAGTGAAATTGATTGTGTTACGATGGCTTACATTTTTATCATTACTAGTGCTTGAGTGATATGAATTATACTAACTGCAGGAAGGCGACAAAGCGAAAAGCGAGGTAAGTCTTCTGTCAGATTGTGTGGCTAGACCATTTTGGGGTGTATTTGCTTTCTAATAGGGGTTTAGGAGGGGTGAACTTGCTGAGACAAAGTCTCATCCCGGTTTGGGGAAAACTATTACAGGACCGTAGATGGCGATACCCCGAAGATGAATGGCACGCCGACGGAGATGGACCAGACGATAGAGAGTGCTCCTGACCCTTTTTGATTGCACAAACTCTGACCCTTTTTGGTGCATATAGTCTATGGATCCTATTGGTGTAACTAAACCCTGGATTGATGATGATGTGTGAAAG
The DNA here is from genome assembly GCA_016097615.1 of Eucalyptus dawsonii. Taxonomy (NCBI): domain Eukaryota; kingdom Viridiplantae; phylum Streptophyta; class Magnoliopsida; order Myrtales; family Myrtaceae; genus Eucalyptus; species Eucalyptus dawsonii. The sequence goes on along the minus strand of CM027881.1, from coordinate 29,308,122 downwards.
TGTGTTTGTTTTTGAATCTATTTTTCCTGTTGTCCTATCCTGTATGTTTTGTCAGGGGATTTCTTAGCACGTTCCGTATGCGCATGATAATTTAAATAAAAGAAATTGGGGTCGGCGACACTACCTGGGAATGTCGCATTTACATGACCATGGCGGGTTGTTCACGTGTCTCGGGGTTCGGGGCGTGACAACAACACTTACTTTGGTACCAAAAGTTTTTGTCGGATCGCTTAAGTGCCAAATCAGAGGAAAAACAATCACTTTGGTGCCACTGGCGACAGATTCCGGCCAAAATGATTACGTGGCTTTTATATTTAAAAAAAAAAAAATCGAGAAGCCTTTTAAACGACGTTGTTTTTCATCTTCCTCAAGAAATGGCGTCATTTTGCCGTCCTACGTGGATGGCCTCACAAAAATGACGCCGCACAACTCATTTGGGGATTTTTTTTTTTATTTGGGGATTGAAATTAGGGTTTTTTTGTCTGCTGTTGCTCGGCCACCGTTGCTCGGCCGCCATCCCTCGACCTCCATCGCAGTTGCTTGCCACATCAAGACAAAAGAAAAAAAAAACGAACAAAAAATCCCGAGGGAGAGGGAGGTGTCGATGGCGAGGGAAGAGGAGGGGATGGCGGGGCCACGGCCGCCACCATCGTCGTAGCTGGCTTCACTGATGACCTCCATAGCGTTCCAGATCTTCACGGCTACCATTGGCTGGATCGCTTGTGCTTCTAGAGATTCTTTGAGCTCGCGCTTCCTCTGCGCCCGACGATATTCCTTGGGAAAAGGTGGTGGTGGGGCTAAGATTCGGGGATTTGAAAGGTCGACAAGGTGATTGAAAATAGGGGAAAACTACTGGGTAAGGGCAAAGGCGAGTGCGTGGTTTCTTTTCTAGACAACTACTGGTGTTGTTCTGGTGCGCTGCTGGTGCTGTTCTTCGACGCTGCTGGTGTTGCTAGTGCTGTTCTTCAGGGAAGAAGATGACGCGTTCTCTCTCTCAATTTGGGGATTTAGGGTTTTGAATTTGGAGGAAAGACACAAAATGGCATCATTTTGTTGTTTAAATGCTGATTATACTCTTTGGCGAGCCACATCAGCTTAAAAACTTAATAAAAAAGTGTCATGTTAGATTTCCGGCCAACCAGATCGGAGTTGGCACTTAAGTGATCTGACAAAAACTTTTGGTACCAAAGTGAGTGCCGTACACAACTTATGGCACTGATAGTATACTTATCATGTTTATCTTTACTTAAGAAAGTCTATTGAATGTGAGTACACTTGTTCTTTATGATAAAATAATCATTTTTTTTGTCAGGGTAAAATAACCATGTTCACTTAACATCATATCTTGCAATTATTGAACATCAATAATGTGATACTTAATCATTTTCATTTTATTAAAGAACGATAATGATGGAAAATAGGCTTATCTTTACAATAAAATATTATGCTTACTAAACCCTAGGATTGACGCAGTTGGTTGGGGAATTAAGGAATTCCAGCTTAAGAATTGGAGATTGCCGATTAGGACCACACACATTGCGTGCAAACTACTTTCGATTTGAGTCACCTACACAACCTGAAGGCTTGAGCTTAACCGATTCATTTGGCTTGCAGGATATTTCATAGGCTCGTTAGTAGACAGGTTTCCAAGCCTATGCCCCTAGATTATACCTAGATTATACACAAAAAGAAAAAAGAAAAAAAGATGCTTACTTTAGGATAATCCTAATTTTATATCATTGTTATTTTAGTATGCATTTATTCCTCATAATCTAGATAGTTATTAAACAACAAACCCTTATCAACTTAATTACAAAGAGAATGTCACCTGTGACTTTAATTAGTATAACATTTTTTTCGTTAGAAATTAGTCATAACCTTTGCAAATAGTCATAATAAATATACAGACTTAGGATTGATTTGACATTCTAGTGGAACAATTATGGTTGGTAAATAAACAAATTCAAATTTTCCATTTTTCCCCTCAAAGGGATGATTTGAGGCACTATCTATTAACAAATATGTGAAAATTGAAAGATAACACAATAAAGTCAACACGTATTTTCATCTAATTGTCCATATTAATTAGATATGATGGTCTAAGTTAGCCCAAGTCCAATATATCAATAAGTAGAAAAATGTTCATAAAATTGGATAATAACATCCGACCAAAAAAATATATAAATCAATAACATGGCCAGTGAATCAATCTTTGTCCATTGGTGGTGCAGAAAAGGAGGGAAACTTATTATGTTTACATGAAAAATCAAATTATGAATCGCTAAGACATTAAGTTACAAGAAAACCAAAATTAAAAAAATTTTGACGGACAAAACATGACTACTCTTCATATCAAAAAAAAAAGAAAAATTAGCTAGACTTCTCGCCTAATTCATTATTTTTCCAAACGACACACTATTATTAAACCAATTTCTAGCATGTTTCAAAATAACAAAGAAAAGAAAGTTCTTGTTAGTGAAGGAGCACAACCAAAAATAAGGGGGGCATAATTGTAAACCTAAAACTCAAGTTACTCTATAATCAGCCTAAAGTAACACTTTGAGAATTCATTTCAAACAACATAAATAAAGTCCTGACCAGCACCGCTCAAAATAGTGACTTTGAAAACATTGTCATCGCTATCAATTAGATCGAACATGCAGACATCTACGCGCGTGGATGAGTTTCTCTCATGAATGCATGCCAACCAGCGACAAAGATAGCCTCTCTAACTCATCTATAGCTCCTAATGAGCTTCACTGGCCATTATTTGTAACGAGCTCCACTGGTTATAATCTGTTGAAAGACCTAAGAGTTACTCTTTGCTTTTCCAGAACATGTTGTTTGATGAATTCACTCGGAAGTGTTTGCACATGTTCATGTTGGAACAATCAAGATATGAAATTGCTTAAGTGAATGATAAATCCAAGGAAAAATTGGAGGGCAAGGAGCAAGTTGGTATTGATTTGAGGTCGTGGAAATCCAAGGATAAATCTATCCATTTGAAAGTGTTCAAGAATGAAATAAAGTGAAAGATGCCACGGAAGCATAAAATCTGGAGTAAAAAGAAGATCAACTTCGTGAGCTCAAGATCAATTCAATTTCAGGAGAAAGAGGCAAGCAGTGCATGCTTCACTTGAAAAATCATGTGAATGCATTTGCAGCTCCTCGAAGCCTGTTGTTTTTTTTTTTTTTTTTGGGTCCTTTCCATTAAACCTTCAACATCATGGCTCCTCCTCATCCTCTTCCTTGCCGGAGAGAAGATGGAGTTGTCGTCGAGCAGGAGACTCCTCCAAGTAGTAGCCCTCCCTTCTTCATACTCTTCGATATGCTGGTTCGCTAGTTCAGTAACTTTAATCAAATTAAGAGGCTCATGAAAGTCATCGATCTCAATTAACCAGCAATCAAAAGCAAATTTTTTTGAGAAGTGACTGTCCATTAATAGCTATTTTTCAGTTAAGTCACTGTGCAATTGCCACTCCTTATAAGCTGATGGAGCAGTGACTCTTCAGTCCAATTCCTGTTTCATGTGTTCGTCCCAGGAATTTCAAGCAAATGCATTCTTCCCAGAAACTAACATTTGCTCATTTCATTGGCAAAACACGAAATTGCCGCGTTCCAAGAGAAATCATCCCTGCACGGCATGTAACTAACACATCCAGAGACTTACGCGCCTCTCCCATCCTCATGTATCCTTCGATCATCGTTTTCCCAGTGAAGTTATTCCCAGTGAGGCGTATCGTCAAACGGTCAACGTGCATTATCTATTTGACTGAACACAGCACAAAGCCGCAGGAAGAAGAAGGTTCGCAAGCGTGATGGTGCAGTTCAAGAGACTAATTAGCTTCTCTTGAATAAGCACGCAGACCGATCGCAAAGCAGGACAGACCATGGCAAAATCTAGAGCTGGAACAACGAATGCCGAACTGAAAACGTGTCAAATCTCTCTCTCTCTCTCTCTCTCTCTCTCTCTCTGTGGCGTTTCGTCGAGCAGAGATTCAAACTTCTTAATCAGAACAAATGGCGACGAGGATGCATCAACGGAGAAAACCCAGCGACGGAGTGTCGGCACAACTGAGGAGCGGAGCATGAGATTTCTGCTATAGCCATCGCTTCGGAACCTCTCGCGAGCTTCTCAGGCTCCTAATCCCGAAACTATTTGCTTCGTCGATTGCTTGAATCCACTGAACTGCAAACAAAAGAAGATCAGTGAAGGATTCCGAGGATTTTGCGATGATGACGCTTGGCGACGATGGAAATCCAACGATGGAAAATCGCCGACAGAGATGTTCAGATGGGACGCGAAACAGATCGAAGTTACAACCACGGAGCTGAAGGCGCGATGCAGAGAGCTCCGCCACGGGAGAATCCCGGACATCACCGTCCGAAGGTCGGAAGAAGGGACGGCGACGCGGCGGAGATCGCCTCCAACGAAACTCCGGTCGGGGAAAACGGGCTCATGTTTGATGGGCTTAAGAGAGGAATTGAGTCTGCTAATCGTCTAGCGGGCTGAAGACACGAACTTGGGCCGATGTATTGGATCCAAATTGGTCTCTCTCTTCTTGATTTTCTTTTTGTCAATTTATTTAATATCTATTTTTATTGTACTTTCCTATTTTCTATTTCAATTCTTCATATTTATTCATTTAAACCGATGTTTAATTTGTCAACTAAAATTCAGGTGCCAACAACTCTTCTTATTTTTAGGAGTTTCTTCAAGTGTACTTCCACATAGTTAAAAGTTAGAAATTAACCATTCAATCATCAAAACTTTTTTGAAATACTTTCGTATTACTATAAAGTACTGAGGAGAAATTTCCTAAGACTCATGCACTGTGCCACCAAGTCATGGAATGAGTGCTTCTTTGCAACTCAGTATCTATATGATCAAGTTAGGTTTGATATAGCCACTATAAATATAATCATATTTGAAAAAAAAAAAAAAGAGAGAGAATAAAACATAATCATTTTTCTAACTTAATGAAGTACACTAACCTTCACTTCTAACTTGATGCCTCCTTCAATATAAAAATCATTCATCCCCGTTAGCATGAAAGCAATTGAATGACAATATAACCAAGCAAGTTGGCCGACTCTTTTTTTTCCCTAGTACCTGATTGTCTAAAAGTCGCCATTCTTATCTTGATTGAGGCGGCCGATAGTGGTCTGTTTTTATTTTTCTATTGGATAGTTTGGACTTGTAGCGATAACAAGTTGTAGCTTCTCAAGGAATTGACAGGTGTTTAGTTAAGGCCTTAACTAAGGTTAGATTGCCGAGGTCCATCGTCCACTCCCAAGAAATTCACCAGTATCTTTATTTGATTATTATTTGGATTATAAAATTTTGATTTTTCTCACTATATCTCTTCATACACAAAGTGGATGCTTTTTTCCTAATATTAATTAAAAAAATTGAATCCATAAATAAAATCTTTGAAATTTAGTCGGCTTATGGAGCTTGTAGGCCGTGGCACAGGCTTCTAGGTAGTTAGGCCTTTGCATTCGTCCTCCTTGATGGTCCAAAATAAATGTGGACCAAAAAAAGCCATGTTCTGCTCCATGGAGGTTACAAACATGAAAATCAGACATGCACTCTATTTTTTGTTAAATTGGCATATTGGTCAAGTCCATATTTCTAGCACCCCAATCAAAGGAAAATACTAAATCGTACTTTATGTAACCATCGGATAGGGTCTCAATTAGTGATGAGATTGGATAGGGTCTCAATTAGCAATAAGATGTATCATTCCAAAGCACGAGAAGATAATTTGACCTTATCGCTTGCCGAGTTAGATAATTTTGTCCGTCTCTTCTTCCTTTACCTAACCTATAAGACTATAACAAATAAGATGAGTAATCTAATGTTCGCCTACATTATTGTTGCTTATATCATGTTCGTGTGTTTGCATTGCACTATCATCAAAATATAGCAAATACGTGGTTAGATCTATTTAAAGATATTGCCATGGGGTTCCCATCCACATCAATCATATGTTAAATCAATCATCAAAAGAAGCAAACCCATCCCATTTCACTAGGGTTCATCTCGTCTTAAGAAATTCTATTGAATGCGACTTGTACTTTGTTTCTGATTAAATAATCATGCTTACTTAACATCTTATTTTGCAATTATTGAACATCAATGATGTGAAATTTTTTTGTTAACATTGTCGTTTTCTTAAAGAATGATAAATGATGCAAAATATACTTATCTTTGCAATAAAAAATTGATGGTTACTTAATTCCAGAATTGATGCAATTGGTTAGGCAGTTGGGGATTTCCAACTTAAAAATTGGAGGTTGCCCGCTAGAATCCTAGAAACCGCATTGCCTTTGATTAGAGCCTCCTATAGACCGAAAGCTCGAGCTTAATTGATTAATGAGGCTTGGAGGATATTTCATAGGCTTCTAAGTAGACAAGTATCGATGTCTATGCCCCTAGATTATTATTATTATTTTTTTAAATACGCTTACTTTAGGAGAACCCTAATTTTATATAGTAATTATTTTAATACGCACTTATTCCTCATAAACTAGGTAGTTATTAAGCAACAGATCCTTATCTACTTAATTACAAAAGAGAACGTCCCCATGACTTCAATTAGTGATAACATTTTTTCCGTTGTAAATTGGCCATAACCTTTATAAATAGTCATAATAAATATACAAACTTAGGACTAATCTGACATTCTAGTCTAATAATTATGGTTGGTAAAAGAGCCATTTCAAAATTTCCTTCTGAAATGACTTCGTTTTTCCCCTTAAAGGGATGATTTGAGAAATATCAATCGACAAACCTGTGAAAATTTGATAGATAATACATGAAAAGTCGAGAGTTATTTTCATCTAATGGTCAATATTAATTAAATATGAGTGTCTAAGTTAGCCCAAGTCCAATATGTCAATAAGTTGAAAAATATCCAAAAATTTCTATTCAATATTAATCGATAACATGACCAGTGAATCAATGTTTGTCCATTAGCAGTTAGAGAAAATGATGGAGACTTAATTAATGCTAAATTATGATTAGAATGAAAATTATGATTATCATGAAAATCAAAATTATGACTTGCTAAAACATTCTGATTACCATGAAACCAAAATTCGCACAATTTGACGAACAAAACATAACTTTTCTTCATATCAAAAGAGACAAATTTGCTAGAATTTCCGTCTAAATCATTACTTTACCGATTGAAATACTGAAGTCTTTTTAAACCATTTTTTAGTATGTTACAAAATAACAAAGAACAGAAAGTGTACTTGACAGTGATGTAGCACAACCAAATAAGGGAGGCATAATTGTAAACCCAAAACTCAAGTCACGCTATAATTAACCTAAAGTGACACTTCGAGTACTCATTTCAAACAATATAAATCAAGTCCTGACCGCCACCTCTCAAAATGGAGACTTTGAACACAATATCCTCCCTATCACTTACCTTGAACAAATAGACATTTCGTACACGCAGATGAGGTCCTCTCACAAATTCATGCCAACAACAAGGGACGAGCCACTCTAACGCATTCTCTAGCTTTGGATGAGCTTCACCGGCTATGATTTGTCGAAATACCTAAGAGTTGCTCTTTATTTTTACTGATTATGTTGCTAGATGAATCCCCCAAAATAGTTGGCACATGTACATGTTTGAACAACCAAGATATGAAATTACTTAAATGGAATTATAAATCCTTGGATAAATTGGAGGGTAAAGAGCAAGATGGTCATGATTTGAGGTCATAGAAATCCAAGGATAAATCTATCCTTTTGAAAGTGCTCGAGGATGAAAGATATTGCTGGCTAACATCCTTTTCTAATACATGTTGTTAATGTGTATTACTCTCCTAATCTATTGAATTATTTTATAAATACAATATGGATGGAAAATTAAATATTTACCAAGTGGACGTCAACAGCTGATGTGATATTGTAGGTGCTAGCAATCATAATTGAAGTCTACGAATACTGGAGATGCAGCAGAAGAAGGTGGTCCAATATCATCCGATCAAGGTCCTCTCAAACAAAATAAATAAATAAATAAATAAACTTTTATTGTAAGGCTTGCGGCAACTTATGTTTCGATCTGTGATGTCACGTGAGTGTTCCCTGATTGGATTGCTTGTCATAATCTTCACATTAAATATAAATGTGTCATGACAGGAAAATGAAAAAAAAAATAAAAAATTGAAGAATCTCTTCCTAAGTGGCGATAAAACAAGAGATGGGCCAGTCGCTTGGTTTGTTGCGTTTTATTTTTGTCAATGTTGGATTGGAATAAAGAAAACCTAGGAGTCCTAATTTAAATGGAAAACTGTTCTTCTTGGCACATTTGCCGAGTGTTACCGCGAGTTTTGGTCGTGATTTTGGTTTCGGTGTTTTATTCAGATTGGCCATATCTAGGGACGGGTTGTTCTCTTCTGTAAGTTTGTCATCTTCTTGGCACTATGGATGAGGATGACTCATTTAAATAACAAGGTTAGGTAATGGCATATCATTATTGTAATGAGTAGTTCTTTGTCAATAGGAAATAAGGGTCCAAGTTAAGTCCAAGACTAACATGTCAGTAAGTAGAATATTATCCAAAATTGCTATTGAATAGTTAAATCAATGACACAGCCACTATATGTTTTATAATAATTATTTGATCTAGATATCATTTTGAAATAAAACGTTAATCTTTTTCTTGTTCAACTAGCTTAATTATAGCATTATTTCTATAATTTTTTTTACGGGCTTCTTGATAGATGGATGTTCACATTTGTGCCCCTAGGTTACAAAAAAAAAAAAAAATGCTAACTTTATATAGTAAAATTTTTGCGTGCACTTCTTCCTCATAAACTTTATTATCAACTCTATTGCGAAGAGAAAATCACTCATAAATTTCGTTAGTCGTAGAATTTTCCTCGTTAGAAATCAGTCATAACCTTTTCAAATGGTTAGAATAAATATAAGGATTTAGCAGTAATTTGACATTTTAATTAAAAAAACCATCGCAGAATTTGAGAAAAGGAGTAAGGAAGCTGTGGCGGCACCCAGTGTTCCGATTAAGCAAGCCAGCGAAGAAGACGCCAAGTTCATGGGATGTAATTGTTGGAACGTTTTTCATTGCCTTTTGTTCTTGCGTAAGTCGGAATGCACTCATTAGAGGAGCTATATGTAACTGTGAGTGTTCTGTATAGGATACCATACCAAATTATAAAGCCTCCAATCATTGCGGCTTTGTAATTTGTGAATTGTCCACTTCTAATGAGATTCACGTGGCACGGTGGCAATAGGCATCGGATGGACAACTTTTATCAAAATGATTGTCATGAAATAGAAATATGTAAGGGTGATTCTAAACGATTCCACACGAGGTTCCCTCATTACTTTTTCGACTTCTCATTCTATTTGCTTACACTTGTATTAAGTACATTTTTTCTGACTTTTGCTTTCCCTAAAAAAAATTAAAAATGAAAAAAAGTTAGGTTTGTAAATTATGAAAAACCATATGATTCTCCTTGCCAATAATTGTGTATTAAGAAAGTTTTAAAACTCAATTATTGGTAACTGCAATTTTTTAAAAATAAATGCTAAAATTAAAGAATCCAAACAAATCCAAGCATCTTAAAAAAGGAGAAACTACAATCAAAATGAGAGACCATGAAAGAGTGTTAGTCGGGGCTCACCATCGATTCTAATATTAATTTTTTCATGTAAAGAGTAGCAATACTCAATAAAGTAAACTAATTTAAAATGTTAATGAAGAATGGCAAAGGATTAACTTCTTTAGAAGTTCTAAACTAACTTTTATAATTGAAGTTACTTCTAACCTAACAATCATAGTTGACATTCTAATCTAGTAATTAGCTTCATTGTAATGCTACTTCTATGCTTTCAATGGGATTTCAAGGACCAACACAAGGAACGGATTTAGGACCTGTACCTAATCAATGTTTGTCCATTAGCCATAATCAATTTTTATCCGTTAGTAGGGGAGGAAGGGATGGGAACTTAGACATTGGTCCACATTGTTGTCATGATTGAGGCTACCGACAACGGTCTTTCTTTATTTTTCCTTTTGGCTAGTGGAAGACTTGGAGTCTCCTACCAAATATTTAGCTTCCAACGTAATTGACTGATGTTTAGTTAAAGTCTTAACTAAGGTTACGTTGTAAATAGGAAAATCGAATATGCACATTTTTTTGGCTAAATTTGCATATTGATCATACCCACATTTTTAAACCACCAGTCAAAGGCTTGATAATGATGGAAATAAATAAACTCTTACTTAAAATACACTTATCCATTAGACGATGTCTCAATTAATGAAGAAATCTTAAGAAATGTGAATATTAAATCACTCCAAAGCATGAGAAGACCATGTGATGTTACTAATTACTGCGTTAGATAATTTTTCCCTTTGTCTCTCTATACTTTTCTCTAACCCATTACAAACGAAACAAGTAATCTAATATTCACATGCATTGATATCACTCATCATATATTTATGTGCATCTGCATGTCACTATCATTACAATATAGCAAATATGCCATTGGCTCTATACAAAACATTGCAACGGAGTTCCCATCCGTGTTGATTATATGCCAATCAATCACCAAAAGAAGCAAACCCATACCATTTAAGTAGAGACTATCTTTTCTTGAGAAATTGTGGAAAATGCACAATACACTTATTCTTTACACTAAAAACTTTATACTCGCTTAACATATCTCTCTTGCAAATTAATAACATGATAATTTCCTGTTAACATTGTCATATTCTTAAAGAATGACAAATGATTCAAAATAAACTTATTTTTACAATAAAAAGATATGGTTACTTAAACCAAGTAGTGTTGCTATTGGTTGGGGCAATGAAGGATTTCCAACTTTGAAACTAGGGATTGCACATTTGAATCCCAAGATGTTTTATGGTTTCAGAGCCACCGACACATGCTGACATCATGAGCCCAGTTTATAAGGTTTGCAGGATATATTAAGAGCATTTAGGTAAATGGATCTCCATGTTTGTGCCCCTATATATAACGGAATACATTTTCGGTAATTCTTTTAGATGCATTTACTCCTCATAAACTAGTTAGTTGTTATGCAAAAGATCCTTATCAATTTAATTAGAAAGAGAATGTCCCTCGTAACTTTAATTAGTCCAAATATTTTTTTTATTAGAAATTAGTCATAACCTGTTTTCAAATAGTCATAAACAATATACGGGATTCGGTGAATTATTTGACATTTAATCTAACAAATATGGCTGCCAAAAAATTAGACAACTTCAATTTTTCCTTAAAACTGAGTTTTTTATTGATGATTTAGGGGGCTTCCTATCGAAAAATCTGTGAACCCGAGTCTAATATGTCAAATAGTGGAACTTTATCAAAAAACTGCTAGGCAGTATAAATCAATAATATGACAACGTAATCGATGTTTGTCCTTTAGCGGTGGACGAAATGATAAAGACTTATCTAATGTTTATTTTTAAACTATTGGTGATGGTGATTGGTCAATAAAATAAAATACAGAATGTCATCCTTTTCTATCAATTGTTTACAAGTCCACTATTCTTGTCTCGATAAAGGTAGTCGACAACGGTCTTTTTATATGTATTTTTTTATTGGCTAGTGACTTCTTACACGAGTCTGCCACTAGGTTTTTAGCTTCTCAAGGAATAGATCGGCGGACGGTTAAGGCCTTAACTAAGGTTAGATTACTAAGCTCCGCAGTTCAAACCCATCTCCTCTTTCTTACTTATGATTTGGTCTTTTTTAAGGCTCTATTTGATGGATCGCTCTTATTAAATCTCGGCTATTGATAAGCAAATTTACTAGCAAAAAGTTGCTGTGGATGTCCATTTTGTTTATTTTTATTTCTGCCCAATAACAACTTGAGGCAGTTTTCTTTAGTCTTACACTTTTTAATTTTGCTATTTTAATTTTAATTTTTTTATAATTTTTAAATAATTTTTTTTTTATTTTGGAAAAAATAGATTAATGCGAAGATCGAGTTAGTGGTTGTACTATATAAATTTAAAAACTTGCAGTAAAATAACTTGGTATTGTAAATATTTCAAATTTTTTATATTTTTTCTTTAATTTTTCTTGTCTTCCCTTTTTCTCGCTACTGTTTGTCTTCTTCCTTGTCATCTTCAGCTGCCCTGCAAGATTTTTCGATCATTGCCACCGCAAGCTGCCACCGCCATCACCATGACTGCATTCAAGCACGTAAATCGTGGAGCGAATCTCGTTATAAGAATTTGTTTGAGGAGCGAGAGGATACTCTCAACTGAGACTAACGGTTGGCGAGACCGCCTGGCTCGATCTTGGCGTGCCGCTTGGCAAAAGTCTTGCACCTCCAAGTTCGTTGATGCATTCTCGCAAACACATTGAGCGCAAAACGAACTCATCTTTCGAACAATGCGGTGGATGGGAATCAAGGTCCTGCTTCACAGGCGAATTGGGTAGTGAAGATCAAGAGTTTGAAGGAGAGACACGGCCTCATTCGGCACGCTTGTGCGAGCTACGCTAGCTAAAGCATTACCTTACTAAACGCGCTAATTCGGTGCTTCATCATCATCATCTGTCGATCACCGTCAACCTCCATTGCGCAACCTCATGTAATGCGCACAACGTCAAGTGAGGTGTCACGTATCAATCTCAGGAGGCGAGTTCCATTAATGGAGGTCGGTCACACAGTGAGGGAGAGAGAGAGAGAGAGAGAGAGAGAGAAACACGATGGCGGCTTCTATATGATCTTGACGGTGGTGGCTTCTGTATGATCTTGACGGTGGTGGTCGAGTTGTTGGGGATGGCGGTGGCGGCAACGTCCTCTAAAAACAACAAAAGCTAGGGAGGGGATGACAGCAGATTAAGAACATTTAAAATAAAGAAAAGATAATAGAAATAAGAGAAAATGAATAAGAAAAATAAGAAAAATTAGCAAAATAATGTGGTTTTGAATAGAATCGTGCGCATTATATCACTAAGCATGTAACGTATGCTGGTCATCGATTATTGGACGCCATTTCAGAGATTTTTAATTGCAATTGACTAGAAGGACTATAAAATAATTTTATGTAGAGATTTAGAATTAAATTGATAATATTAAAAACTTAAAAACTAAATTAGAGTTTGATCTATTGGATAGTTTCTTCGTCACAATTGAGTTAAGAAATTGGTTTGCATCCAGTATTGTTACCTCCAGACAAAACTAGATGTTACGTGTTCTTGCCCACTTGTTTTATTTGCTAATTACATTTTGTAATATTAATGATAAAAAGCTGTATAAAGTACTTATAACATGGGCGAGGATTTAAGTCGGATCATTTTGGTACTTTGACAGCTGGTCTTTTGCGATTGTGGGCTTAGCTTTCGTTACTTTTACAATTTTCTTAATAACTATTCGATTTGTGCATTGGCGGTGGAGGCTCAGGCATTGGTGATAGTGACCGATGAACTAAAGAAATTATAAAATGCAGAAAATCATCCCCGATTATTCATAAGTCATCCTATTCTTGTTGGATTGGAATAAAGACAACCTACGAGTCTTTATTTAAATGGAAAACCATTCTTCTTGGCACTTTTGCCTAATGTCACCGCGAGTTTTGGTCCTGATTTTGGTTTCGGTGTTTTCTTCAGATAGGCCATATCTAGGGATGGTTTGTTCTCTTCTGGAGGTTTGTCATCTTTTTGGCACTATGGATGAGAATGACTCAGGCCATATCTAGGGATGGTTTGTTCTCTTCTGCAGGTTTGTCATCTTTTTGGCACTATGGATGAGAATGACTCATTTAAATAGCAAGGTTAGGTAATGGCATCTCATTATTGGAATGAGTAGTTCTTTGTCAATAGGAAGATATAGGGGTCCAAGTTAAGTCCAAGACTAACATGTCAATAAGTAGAATATTTTCCAAAATTGCTGTTGAATATCTAAATCAATGACACGGCCACTATACGTTTTAGAATTATTCGATACCATTTTGAAAAAAAGGTGTCAATCTTTTTCTTGTTCAATTAGCTTAATTACAGTATTATTTCTATATTTTTTGCGGGCTTCTTGGTAGACATATGTTCACATTTGTGCCCTAGGTTACAAAAAAAAAAAAAAAATGCTAACTTTATGTAGTAAATTTTTTGTGTGCACTTCTTCCTCATAAACTTTATATCAACTTTATTGCGAAGAGAACATTACTCATAACTTTCCTTAGTCACATAATTTTCTTTGTTAGAAATTTGTCATAACCTTTTAAATGGTTAGAATAAATATAAGGATTTAGCAGTTAATTTGACATTCTAATCAAACAACTATCGCAGAGTTCGAGAAAATGAGCGAGGAAGCTGTGGTGGCACCCAATGTTCCGGTTGAGCAAGCCCGCAAAGAAGACGCCAAGTTCATGAGATGTAATTGTTGGAATGTTTTTCAGTTTATTGCCTTTTGTTCTTGCGTAAGTCGGAATGCACTCATTAGAGAAGCTGTATGTAACTGTGAGTGTTATGTATGGGTTACCACACCATATTATAAAGCCTCAAATCATTGCGATGTTGTAATTGGTGAATTGTCCACTAGGCATAAGATGTACAACTTTTATCAAAATGATTGTCATGAAATAAAGAGTGATTCTAAAAGATTCCACACGACGTTCCATCGTTATTTTTGTCGACTTTTCATTCTATTTGCTTACACTTATATTAAGTACATTTTTTCTGCCTTTTGCTTTCCCTCAGAAAAAAAAATGAAAAAAAAAAAAAATTAGGTTTGTAAATTATGAAAAACCATATAACTCTCCTTGCCAATAATTGTGTATTAAGAAAGTTTAAAAAATCAATCATGGTAACTGCACTTTTTAAAAAATAAATGTTAAAAGTAAAAGAATCCAAACAGACCTAAGCATGTGAAAAAAGGGGGAAACTATAATCAGAATGAAAGACCGCGAAATAGAGTTAGCCGTGGTTTGCAATGGTCTCCTATATTAATTTTTGTCATGTAAAGAGTAGTAGTATTTAAGAAAGTAAACTAGTTTAAAATGTTAATAAAGGATGGCAAAAGATTATCTTCCTTAGAAGTTCTAATCTAACTATTATAATCAAAGTTAAGTCTAAGCTAACAATCATAATTGACATTCTAATTTTTAATTAGCTTAATTATAATGATACTTCTATGCTTTCAATGTGATTTCATGGACCAGCAAAAGGAACGGTCTTTCTTTAGCCATAATCAATGTTCGAACAGCACAAGTTACGTCTAACCTAACAATCATAATTGAAATTCTAGCCTCACAAACATTGATTACGACCAGTACCTAATCAATGTTTGTCCATTAGCCATAATCAATGTTTCTCCATCAGTAGTGGAGGAAAAGATGGAGACTTAGGCATGGGTCCACATCGTTGTTTTGGTCGAGACGACCGAGAATGGTCTTTCTTTAATTTTCTTGGCTGGTGAATGACTTGGAGCTCCCACCAAGCTTTCAGCTTCCAAAGAAATTGACTGCTGTTTTAAGTCATCAACTAACGTTAGGTTGCAAACAGAAAAATCAAATATGCACTTTATTTTTAGCTAAATTTGCACATTGATCATGTCCATATTTTTAACCCACCTGTCAAAGGGTTGATAACGATGAAAATAAATAAACTCCTACTTAAAATAAATCTCATACGTTAAGTAAGCCATCAGACAATGTGTCAATTAATGAAGAAATCCAATGAGATGTGAAAATTGAATCATTCCTAAGCATGAGAAGATCATGTGACCTTACTAATCAGTGTGATAATTTTTTCCTTGTCTCTTCGTGCTTTTCTCTATTCCTAATCTATAACAAATGAAATGAGTAATCTAATATTTGCCTACATTGATATTACTCATCTTATATTTATGTGCGTCCGCACCTCACTATCTTTACAATATAGCAAATAAGTCACTGGCTCAATTTAAAAACATGCGATGGGGTTCCCATCCACGTCAATTATATGCCAAACAATCACCAGAAGAAGCAAAACCATACAATTTAACTAGAGACTATTTCTTGAGAAATTCTGTAAAATGCTAATAAACTTATTCTTTGCAAAATTATTGACACTCATTTAACATGTCTCTCTTGCAAGTTATTGAACGTCAATAACATGATAATTTTATGTTAACATTTTTTTTTCCCTTAAAGAACGATAAATGATGCAAATATAATTATTTTTACAATAAAAGGTTATGCTTACTTAACCCAAGTAGTGCTCTAATGGTTAGGGCAATGGAGGATTTGTAACTTTGGAATTCGAGGCCGCCCAATGTTACATGGGCATAGAGCCACCGACACAGGCCAACAGCATGAGCTTAACCAGTTTGTGGGGTTTGCTGGATATTTCATGAACATCTAGGTAGATAGGTGCCCACGTCCGTGCCCCTATATTATAGAGGAATACATTTGCCCTAGGAGAATGCTAACTTTATATGGTATTTTTTTTTAAAAATGCACTTATTCCTCATAAACTAGGTAGCTGTTATGCAAAAGGTCCTTATCAATTTAATTAGAAAGAGAATGTCCCTCATGACTTTGATTAGGTGAATTTTTTTTGTTAAAAATTAGTAATAACCTTTTCAAATAGTCATAAAAAAATACATGGATGTAGGAGGAATTGACATTCTAATCTAACAAATATGGTTGGCAAAAAGGTTAGGTGACTTCAATTTTTTCTTAAGAATTGAGTTTTTTGTTCACTCAAAGGGATGATTTTTGGGCTTCCTATCAACAAATATGTGAAAATTTGAAAGATAATACATAAAAAGTCAAGACATATTTTCAATTAAGGGTCAACATTAAGGGTCAATATTAATTAGATATAAAGGTTTAAGTTAACCCAAGTCTAATATGTCTATAAGTGAAACTTCATAAAAAAATTGCTATGCAATAAATAAATCAGTAACATGGTGACTTGATCAATGTTTGTCCTTCAGTGGTGGAGGACCTAACCAATATTTGCCCATTAGCAGGGCAGGAAAGGATGGAGACTAAAATATTGGTGATGGTGACTGGTTAATAAAATGCACAATGTCATGCTTTTCTATCAAATTTAGATTACTGACCTCCATAATCCATACCCATTTTCTCTTTCTTCCTCGAGTTTTGGGTCTTTGTTAAGGTGCTAATAGTTGGACGCTAGTACTAAATCTCGGCATTTGATAATCAAGTATTCTAGCAAAAAGTTGATGTGGTTTGGCAAATGACAAAGGTCTTTTTATTTTAATTTTACTTTTGGCTCGACAGCTTGAAGCAGTCTTCTTCTAAGTTTCTAGCTTCTCAAGGAATTGACTAAAATTAGGTTACAAACAAGAAAATCGATCAAACACATTATTTTTGGTTAAGTTTGCATATTGGTCATGTCTATATTTTCAACCCTCAAAGGCTTGATAAGGATGGAAAAAAATAACATCCAATTTAAAATAAACTCTCATATTATTATTATTATTATTATTATTATTATTATTATTATTATTATTATTATTTTGGGTATCCAAGGAGGATGAACCCTTTTGTTACATCATAATCCAACTTGGCGCACATGGTCACCAAGCAATTAGTGAATTAAATATCGTGGAAGGCATGTGTACCCAAGACAAAAGTATTGGCATTACTAGGCAGCAGTGTTCCTAGCAAAAGCCAATCTTGGAATTCGGGAAAGTATGATGCAAAAGGGAATCTTTCATCAGATTACAATTATTATGATCCTCAAATCAGAGAGTTTAAGACAAAAAAAATGCCTCAAAAGGCACAAATAAGACCCGCATTTCACGGTTTAGAAAAATGAGATTGTATAACGACAGACAAAATCACGTGAAGAGCATAGTTATTGGATACCACGCACTCGCTCATGTTGATAGCAAGATGTCCGTTTATAGCACATATAGATCTAAGACTGTGCTTTTAAATATTATTCCAAACATTCGTTTTAATGTATTTTGCCTTCATTCTCACTTCAAGTTAGTTATTCTTCTCAAATATATCCTGAATTTTTGTCAATACTTTTTCTTAACCACATACAAACTATATATGCATTCATGTCAAAATAGAGAAATATTGACCGTTTCATGCTTTAAATTCCTATGATAAATATTGGTATGAATTGAAATAGAATGTGAGACATTGTATAGAATTTATAATAAAGGTTCGATGAAATATAAGTTAAAGACCACACTATTGATTAAGAAAACCAATGAGCAATTCAACCTCACATTTTTACAAATAAAACTCCATGAAAAACCCGTACATATATTTAAAAACATTCCCAATTAATCAGCAATTCTCTCAGCTTCTAATATCTAATTCAGAATAATTGTAAAATATTACATAAAATTCTAATTTTTTTTTTGGGAAATAGTGCAGAATGCAAAATAAGCTTATTCTTCACAATAAAAAATAAATACTTACTCTATCTTGCAATTATTGAATATGAAGAATAATATGATAGTTGTACGTCAACATTGTCATTCTCTTAGAGAGGATACACAATGTAAAATTAACTTATTCTTTTTGAAAGATAATACACGAAAGGTCAAGACTTATTTTCAACTAATGGACAACATTAATTAGATATAAGGTGTATGTTAGCCCAAGTATTAATATATCAATAAGTAGAACTTAACAAAAGTTGATATTCAATATATAGAACAAAAAACAAGGCCATTTTATGATTAAGAGCTGTTTCGATTTGTATACCATTTCGAAAATTGAACTTCAATTTTTTTGCCCACAAGCTCCCTCACACAAATGAACAAGAAGACAATTGTTACATAATCTAGTGAATCGTACTACTAGTACCATCTTCAACTGTCAATTAAACAGTATTGGGGGGCATCTAAAGGAGATATTCTGCATTATAGTCGTAATATAGCATTTGTTCATTTTACTAAACTCAAGATGGGTTGAATATGGATATGATGCAAATCCAAAAAGACTCACGTAAAGTTGTGTTTTGCCATTTTAAACTCATTTCAAATGGTTTTTAAAATTTTAAGTGATCCATACACAACCTATGACACTAACATTTGGAAAATGGGTTTCTATACAAATTGTCACCTCTAGATATACAAGTCACGTGAATATGGCCTGATCTTGCTCGTTTGTTCTCTTTATTAATTACATTTGTTATATCTATGATGACAGACTGTATAAAGTAGACAAGCACCGATTTAAAGTTGAATCATTTACTAATTACATCTTCTTTGAAGGTTTTATAAACATTTCTTATTCTAATCGTCACCTTGTATTGATTCCCCACAAGCCTCCTCACAGAAATATAGATGGAAATATTAATATTGTGAAAACAATTAAAGATGCTACTAATCACATGCGTGTATGGGCATAACCTGTCCTTGTCCATTTGTTCTCTTAATTACATATTATCATGTCAATAATGACAGATTATAAAAAGAACTTATTAAGCAAGTGATAGTCCAAATCGAATCATTTTCGTACTTTGACAGCTGGTAATCTTTTTTATTTTTATTTTTTTTAAGCCACTTGATGGGTTGCCATTTAAATTTAATGATGCGAAGAAATCAAACAAAGAAGTCAATGATGACAGACTGTCTAAAGCTGACAAGCACTAATTTAAAGTTGAATCATTTACTAATTACATCTTCTTTGAAGGTTTTATAAACATTTCTTATTCTAATCGTCACCTTGTATTGATTCCCCACAAGCCTACTCACAAAAATATCGATGGAAATATTAATATTGTGAAAACAATTAAAGATGCTACTAATCACATGCGTGTATGTGCATAACCTGTCCTTGTCCATTTGTTCTCTTAATTATATATTATCACGTCAATAATGACAGATTATAAAAAGAACTTATTAAGCAAGTGATAATCCAAGTCGAATCATTTTCGTACTTTGACAGCTGGTAATCTTTTTTATTTTTATTTTTATTTTATTTTTTTAAGCCACTTGATGGGTTGCCATTTAAATTTAATAATGCAAAGAAATCAAACAAAGAAATCAATGATGACAGACTGTCTAAAGCAGACAAGCACTTTTTTAAAGTTGAATCATTTACTAATTACATCTTCTTTGAAGGTTTTATAAATATTTCTTATTCTAATCGTCACCTTGTATTGATTCCCCACAAGCCTCCTCACACAAATATCGATGGAAATATTAATATTGTGAAAACAATTAAAGATGCTGCTAATCACATGCGTGTATGGGCATAACCTGTCCTTGTCCATTTGTTCTCTTAATTACATATTATCATGTCAATAATGACAGATTATAAAAAGAACTTATTAAACAAGTGATAATCCTAACCACTGGGGGTTCGCCCCAGTGGCCACTCTTTCAACATGGAAGAGGAAGGTGAGGGGTTCAAATCCCCACCTTCTCAGGGAGGGATGGGGGTAGGGACGCGTAAGTTTTGAGAGTGGGTTGCGACTCTCACGCCCTGCAAGAGGCAGGGCACAAGTCTGCGAGTGTTCGTAGAATAGGAATAGAGTAGGACTGACCAAAAAAAAAAAAAAACAAGTGATAATCCAAGTCGAATCATTTTCGTACTTTGACGGCTGGTAATCTTTTATTTTTATTTTTATTTTTTTAAGCCACTTGATGGGTTGCCATTTAAATGTAATAATGCGAAGAAATCAAACAAAGAAGTCAATGTAAGTCGACAATTGTTGTCTTGATCGAGAAGACGGAGATCGGTCATTTTTTATTGTTATTTTGGCCAGTGATGACTTGGACCAATGCGCTACCAAGGGTCCTGCTTCCCAAGGAATCGACTGGTGCTTAGTTAAGGCCTTAACCAAGTGAGATGATCGAGCTGCATAATTTGTACTTATCTCCTCTTTCTTTCTTGCGATTTGGGTCTTCATTAAATCAATAGTACTAGTGAGGATGCTCAGCTAATAACTTTCAGTAAAATAATAAATAAATAAATAAATAAATAAAGTTTTGAATATTGTGTCTCTTGTGACATCAAGCAAAATACAATCGTTTTGATATATATAACATCTAGTAGCATGAGAAAGTTCTAAATCACTATGCGTTTAGAACTAGGAGTGTGCATGGTCCGGACGGGCGGTTCCCAACCTAGAACTGGAAACTGCCCACTAAGGACCAATTCCGAAAAATTAGAACTGGGATACACCCGTTTGTTGCATGGATCCACTCGATAATCGGACTACCGGTCTAGTTTGGTTCCCGGTTGGATCCATGGAACCGGTCTCACAATAATAATAATATCACAATCTAAATCCCACAATGAGAACTCTTCATATCGAGTAATATACTAGAAAGTTTCTAGTAAACTCATGGAATGTGGTTAACTTGGAGGAGGATGAAAGTGACCTTTTGCGTCTCAATGGAATTAGGGGAAAGAAGAACCACCAGAGGGAGGATTCAGAATTTGAAGATGAGAGAAGTAACAAGCAGACAACAGTATATGTTGATGACATTGACACCGAGCTATCCGAGATGATGGATACAATGCTACTCTTTAAAATTAAAGGCATGAGTCGAGATTCGAATGCTGATGAATCCTCTAAAAAAGAAGTAAATGAATCTTCATAGCAGAGTAGATAGACACACGCTGCTGATGGTGGGAAGCTTCATGATAACACACCAACCCCAACTAGCAATGTGACAGAGATGGTGGATCTCATAACTTTGTTGATCCTTTTGATGCTAGGTTTGTTAATTATTAATTTCAATTTTTTGTTTAATATTAAAAATTAATTTGTCTGGTCCGAGTGGACAGGTGGACAGATTCGCCCATGGAATCAGGAACCGGACTGGTACCCACTGGTTCCCATAAATTGGAACTGGGAACTAGACCGGTTCCCTCAAGAATCACCGGTTCCGGGCGGTCCGAGCGGATCCCAATTCCTTTGCACACCCCTATTTAGAACAAAAAACTTCTCTTATTCAGTGCCAGCATTGTCATATTAACTCGATATTGCAAACAATCATTGAAGGGGTCACATATGTTTCAAAATTCTAATCGTACCCAGTTTTGATTTAGACAAGCCCCACATACAAATATTGACGAAAGTATTAATAGTATGAAAGTTATTAAAGATGCTATTTATCACAATCATGTACTAGTTACTCATAAAAATCATGTAGTTTCTTGAGTACTCTGGAAATTCCAAGGTTCCACATGTACTTTTGCCTTGGTATACTGCTTTCATCCGAGGATATCCAGTTGGGTTATTTCACCAACGAGGAAAGAGCTTCGTCTAGCCCGGGAGGGGTTTCCCTGAACTTGGTTACAAGCCTCCCGGCGGTTTATCATTACCCGGCTTTACCCCTGGGTTGACTCTGATGGGGGGAGTAGTTTAAGGACCTACTCAGGTCCAAAGATGCTATTTATCACAATCATGTACTAGTTACTTATAAAAATCACGTAGTTTCTTGAGTACTCTGGAAATTCCAAGGTTCCACGTGTACTTTTGCCTTGGTATACAACACAAACAGCACTGTGTAAATTGATCTCTCAATTGTGACAACTTTTTTGAAAAATATTTGCGACCACTCTTTACTATCTAACAAGAGCCTTCTTCTATAAAATTGGCAAATAGGAACAAAAAACCATGCCCTTCATGCTTTATTTACCTTAAAAATCAAAGGATGACGAACCCTTGTGTTACATCATAATTCGACTTTGCGCACATGGTCACCTAGCAATAAGTGAATTAAATCTTGTGGCGTCATGTGGCCAAGAAAAAGGTATTGCCATCTATGCATTGGTAATCTATTTACATTTATAAATAAACTACACTATAGATTGGTATATGGTGTCATTTGATTTTCAAACAAGCCTTTGGTAGTGTATATTTGCGTCCTTTGGTACATTGAAAAGGCAAGAGTATCTTACAAGTACATACTCTTTGGTATATGGAAAAGGACCTGTAGGCACTTGGCAGAAGTTTTTCTACCAAAATCTAATCCTTGGAAGCGGGTACAATAAGATGGACTAGGGAATCTTTCATTTGATTATAATTATAATGAATCTTAAAGAATAATAGGAAAGAAAAAAAAAGGCCTTAAAAAGTACAAAGAAACAAAAAACAAAGGGGGGCTCGACAAACAACAAAAAGTTTAAGCAAACTGAATGTCCTACTTGGTAAGATGATCCACATTTCATGATTTAAAAAGGAGGTGATTCAATCTTGATGAATGGAATCACATGAAGAGCAATACCATTGGGTACTGTGCACTCACTCACATGAGTAGACGCAGCGGTAGTAGTAGTTGAACTACAATTTCTAAACTATTTGAGAGATTCAAGGCCACTCAATACTTTAATCTGTTCGATGCGCGAGTTTAAGACTATATTTTTCATATATTATTCTAAATGTTAGTTTTAACCTATGGTGCCTTTGTACGTACTTCAAGTCAATTATTTAAATTTTTAATTGAAGGTGTTAAAATACATTTGAAATCCTAATTGTCACTTTGTGTTGACTGCCACGAGCCCCCACATACCCATATCGATGAGAATATCAATATTGTGAAAAAGATTAAAGATGCTACTTATCACCTGCGAGTGTGGGTGTAACCTGTCCTTCTACATTTGTTCTCTTAATTACATCTTGTTATATGAATTATGACAGACTACAAAAAAATACTTATTAAACATTCGTGTCGAAATGAAGAAATATTGACGATCTCATACTTTGACCTTGCTATGACAAAAATTGGTATGAAATCAAATAGAGTGTGAGATATTGTACAGAAATTACGATAAAGGTCCCATAGAATATAGCTTTAAAGTCGACGTTGCTGTAAAAATACGCTTTCGAATATTAATGTATACTACTGAGAAACCAACGACCAATTCAACCTCGCATTTTTACAAGAGAACTCACCTGTGTGTGTGTGTGTGTGTGTGTGTCTCTCTCTCTCTCTCTCTCTCTATAAAGATTCTAAAGTAATCAGCAATTCTCTTACCTTCTAATTTCTGATTCAAAATAATTGTCAAATATTCCATCAAATTCTAATCTTTTCTTAAGAAATAGTGCAGAATATATTCTTCTCAATATAACAAAAATCATACTTACTTATTCTTAAGATGTATCTATCTTGCAATTATTGAATATAAAAAGTAATATGATAATTGTATGTTAATGTTGTCATTTTCTTGAGAAAGGATACACAATGCAAAATTAACTTGTTTATGATAAAAAAAATACGCTTACTTAATCTTAGGGTTGGGATGTTGTAGAATTTCCAACTTAATAGTTAGAGATTGCTCGTTTGAAAAAAATAAAAATAAAATAAGTGCGAATTAATTAAAACACCTTTACAAGTTAGAGACCTGAACTTAACCTACACATGAGGCTTAGATGATATGCACTTTTTCCTCATTAACTAGGTAGTTATTATGCAAACTATCTTTATCAACTTAATTACAAAGACAACAGCCCTCATGGTATTTAATCAGTCATAACAATTTTTTTGTTAGAAATTCATCATAACCATTTTCAAATAGTCTTAACAAACATACAGGTTCAGAAATAATTTGGATTTCTTTTACTTGCAAATTGAGTTTTTTTGTTCAACTTAAAGGGATGATATGAGGGGCTTCATGTCAAAAACTGTGAAAGTTTGAAAGCTAATACATGAAAGGTCAAGACTTATTTTCAACTAATGGACAACATTAATTAGATATAAGGTGTAAGTTAGCCCAAGTCTTAATATGTCAATAAGTAGAACATTAACAAAAGTTGCTATTCAATATATAGGACCAAAAAAAAACCGCCATTTTATGTTTAAGAGCTGTTTCGATCTGTATACCAATCCTAAAATTAAATTTCAATTTTTTTTCGTGTTCACTTAGCTTTAATATAATGTTACTTCTATGATTTCATTGACCTGCGCAAAGAGGGCTTTTAGAATCATCACCTACCTATGTTTATCCATTAGCGATGGAGAAGTGGGTATGGAGACTCAGACGTTGGTAATGGTGACTGTCAAGTAAAGGAACAATAAGACAATTGCTACATAATCTAGCGAATCATAACTATTACCATCTTCAACTTCCAATTAAATAGTATTGGGAGGCACCAAAAGGAGATCTTCCCCGTTATAGTCGTAATATATTATTTGCTCATTTCACTAAAGTCAAATGAATATGATGCAAATCCACAAAGATCAACGTAGAGTTGAGTTACTAAACTTATTTCAGATGGTTTTTAAAATTTTTAAGTGACTAATACACAACCTGTCACATTAAAATTTGGAAAATGGATTTGTATGCATATTGCCACCTCTAGATATACATGTCATGTAAATGTGGATGATCTTGCCTGTTTGTTCTCTTCATTAAGTATATTTGTTATGTCGATGATGACAGATTGTATAAAGTACGTAGTACATGAGCACTAATATAAAGTCGAATCACTTTACTATTACCCCTCTTTTGAAGGTGTCATAAGCATTTGAAATGCTAATCGTCACCCAGTGCTGATTCCCACAAGCCCCTTCATACAAATACTGATGGAATTATTAATGCTCTGGAATAGGTGAAAGATGCTACTTATCACGTGCGGATGTGGGTGTGGCCTGTCCTTTTCCATTTGTTCTCTTAATTACATTTTGTCATATGAACAAGCAATAATCCAAGTCGAATTTTTTTCTTACTTTAGCAACCAATAAGTTAGTTTTCTTGGATAAGTGTACTAAAATTCTTAAAACTTATCATGAAAGTACATTAAGCTCTAAAATTTTCAAAAAATACAATTAAGTCCTACAACTTGTTAAGTTGGTGCAATTGAGTCATATCATTAACTTTGTCTAAATTGATAATTGGAAAATGCTAATAATATTTAGGACTTAAATGTATTTTTTGAAAATCTTAGGACTCGGTTATACTTTAATGATAAGTTTTAAGATTTTAAATGCATTTATCGCTTTGTTTTTTTATTCTTTTAAGCTGATTGATCTGATTGTAATTGAAATTTAATTATGTGAAGACATCAAGCATTCAAATCTACAATTGTGGTCTTGATTGAGAAGACCGAGAGCAGTCATTTTTTAATGTTATTTTTGGTTAGTGATGACTTGGAGCAGTGTGCTACCAAGTGTACAACTTCCCAAGAAATTGATTGGCGCTTAGTTACGGCCTTAACTAAGATGAGATGATCAAGCTACTTAATTCATACTCATCTTCGTTTTCTTTGTTGTGTTTGCGGCTTTGTTAAGGTTCTGAATCATTGGATCGCTAATACTAAATCTGAACTATTGTTAAGGTTTTGAACATTGTGATTCTCGGGTGAGATTGTATAAGATACAAGTGTTTTGATATACAACATCTAGTATCGTAAGAAGTCCTAATTTACTGCACGTTTAGGACAGAGGACTTCTCTTGCTAATTGCTAGCATTGTCTTCTCAACTAGATATTGCAATTAGTCATTAAAGGTGTTATATACATTGCAAATTCTAATTGCCACCCTGTTTTGATTCAGACAAGCGCCCACATACAAATACCGATGAAAGTATTGATAGTCTGAAAGAGATTAAAGATGCTATTTATCACAATCATGTATTAGTTAATCATCAAAATCATGTAGTTTCTTTAAGTACTCTGGAAATTCCGAGGGTCCCCATGTGCTTTTGCCTTGGTGTATGCACAGACAGCACTTTTTGAACGATGTCTCGATTGTCACCGCTTTTTGAAAAAATTGTGCGTCGACTCTTTACTTTCTAACAAGAGTTTCCTTCTATAAAATTGGTAGACAGGAATGAAATCCATGCCCTTCATGCTTGATTTACCCTCTCTTTTTTTTGGGACTACCAAGATGTCCGTCCGTTGCTCGGGTTTAAAACTAAAATTTTTACATCTTATTAAAAATGTTACTTTTAATCTATTTTGCTTTAAAGTGTGTTTGTTTCACTAAATATTTCTTTATAAAGGAAAATATTTTCCATAAAAATTATTTTCAAATAAAACAATTAATTTTCATTTATCTGATATTTTAGGGAAAGTGATTTCTTTCTTACCAAAATGGGAAATCGTTTTACCCCAATCCAAACTTATTGGTTTTAGCCTATAGAAAACATTTTCCATAAATCAATTAGTTTTCCATCATCCAAACATTGAAAAGTCTGAAAATAGTTTTTTCGAAAACAGTTTTCTTTAAAAAAATGGATCCATTGGTCGTGCTTCAAGTTGATTATTTTTCTAAATATTGATGGCTCGCTATGAGGAAAATTGGGGAAATTTTTAAATACTTAATATATATAATTAATTATATAGACATTTGTGTCAAAATATATAAATATTGATGGCTTGCTATGAGTAAAATTGGGGAAATGTTAAAAAAGTCCCAAACCTTTTAACTTTATGCCAATTCAGTCATTTTCGGCTAATTTTGATTAGATTTTGCTGATCGGGCGCTAGCCAGTGACGTGGCATGGTCCATGCCGACATTGACAACTTTTAATAATATTTTAATATTTTTGAATTTTTTATATATTTTATTTTTCCTTTTCTTTTTTTCTTTTTTCCTTCTCCTCCTCCTTTCTCCAATCAATCTCCGAACCTTGGCAACTAGCCGAGGCGACGGCTGATGAGCCTTGTCGAACAATGGCGAGGCTCGTTCTCGCTGGATCTAGCAAGGGTCAAGCCTTGCCGGCCATGGCCGAGGCTCGACCTCGCCAAATTTGGCGAGGTTGAGCCTTGCCCAGCCTTTGGTGAGGCTAGCTCAAGGTGGCCCAGGTCGCGTTCGCGACTTTGCACTTGGCTGGTGAATCTAGCGAGGGTAAGCCTTGTCGGCCATGGGCGAGGGCTCGAGCCTCGCTAATGGCCGACGAGGACATCAACCTTGACCTCACCGACCGTCGTCTCTAGCCGGTCGTTGATGTTCGGTGGACTGGCCTGGAAGAAGGAGGAGGAGAAGGAAAAAGAAAAAAGAAAAAAGAAAAAGAAAAAGAAATAAAAGAAATAAAAAAATATTATTAAAAATTGTCAACGTTAATGTTGATTATGCCACATTAGCCGAACGATGCCCACTCAGCAAAATCTGGCCAAAATTAGCTGGAAAGCACTGAATTAACACAAAATGAAAATGTTTATGACTAAATTGGCACCAATAAAAGGTTTAGGACTACATTAGCACAAATACAAAAGCTTTAGGACTTTTTAAATACTTTTTCCAGTAAAATTGGCATGAAATTGAAAAAAGCATTAGATATTGCTTAGAAGATTAAATAAAGTTGCGGTAAAATACACCTTGAAGACCGATGCAGACTATAGTTTAAACATGACATTGCTGTAAAAATACGCTTTGGAAGATCAATCTATACTATTGATTGGGAAAACCAATGGCCAGTTCAACCTCACGTGTTTACAAAGAAAATTCCATGTGAAAACTTGTATATATATTTAGAAAGATAGGTAAGTAATCAGTGAATCTTTTACCCTCAAAATTTTGATTTAAAATAATTGTCAAATATTCCATAAATCTCTCATCTTTTCTTACGAAACTGTACAAAATGCAAAAGCAAGTTATTCTTTTTAATAAAAAGATAGGATAAGTATATTGGAAGTTCTAAAACTTATTACAAAAGTGCAAATATCCTAAAATTTTCAAAATATATAATTAAGTCATAAAACTTATCATGAAAGTGCAATTGAGTCATAAAACTTTCAAAAAATACAATCAAGTTCAAAAACTTGTCAAATTGATCCAACAACTAGAGTCCATGTCAAGAATTTCCAGCCTAAATTGGTCGATGGACTGAATTGATACTATTAAGAAAAAGTTTATAACTAAATTGGTCTGATAAAAATGTTTAGGACTGCTTGGTATCAATCCAACGGTTTTATAACTTTTTAAATATTTTTCCCCACGGAAAGGAGATCTCCCCCAAGATAGTAGTAAAAATTTATTTGCTCATATTACTAGGCTTACAACAAGTTGAACATGAGTCTGGTGCAAACCCACATAAATTCAGATGGAGTTGGCTTTGATTTTTTAATCTCATTTCGATCAGGTTTTAAAATTTTAAGATATGGAACATGTTGCGCAAAATTTGAGTTCAAAAAAGGATTTCAGACACATGTTGTCACCTCTAGATAGAACTCCATGTCACGTGAATCCAGCCTGTCTCTGCCCATTTATTCTCTTTGTTAATTACATTTGTTATATGGATGTTGACAAACTGTATATGAGCCGTGATTTGAAGTCGAATCATCTTATTAATTATATTTTGATTGAAAGTGTCATATACATTTCAAAGTGTGATCACCTCCGTTTTGATTCCCACAAGACCCCATATACAAATATTGATGAAAATATTGTTATTATGAAAAACACTAAAGATGCTACTCATCACGTGCATGTGTGGGTGTAATCTGTGCTTGTCCATTTGTTCTCTTAATTACATTTTGTTATACTGGTGAAGACAGGCTGTAGAAAGTATTTATCAGACAAGTGATAATCCAAGGCGAATCATTTTCTTACTTTAATCGCTTGTAATAATTTGTTCTAGATTTTTATAGGCCACTTGATGGAACTCCAATTTAAAATTTATAATGAAAAGAAATCACTCTATGATTGAGAAGTAATCATTCTTTAGTTTTTATCTTTGGACAATGACTTGGAGTAGTGTGCCACTTAGTTTTCAACTTCGCAAGCAATTCATTGGTGCTTAGTTAAGGGTGAGATTGCCAAGCTACATAATTCATACCCATCTCCTTTCTTTTTCGTGGTTTCGGTCTTTGTTAAGATTCTAAATCATTTGATCACTAGTTCTAAAAAGCAAGATGGTAATTATTTGAGGTCGTAGAAATCCAAGTATAAATCTATCCTTTTAAAGTGCTTGAGGATGAAAGAAATTGCCGGCTGACATCCTTTTCTAATATGTGATGCTAATGTGTATTACTCTTGCAAATTATTGAACTATATTATAAATACTATATGGATGGAAAGGAATATTCACCAAGTGGACATCAACAGCTGGTGTGATCATGACATTGTAGGTGCTAGCAATTATAATTGAACTCTAGGTACAATGGAGATGCAGCAGCCCCATGTCAAGAAGGTGGTCCAGCAATACCATCCGATCAAGGCCCTCTCAAACAAAAACAAAAATAAACAAACTTTTATTGTAAGGCTTGCGGCAACGCGTATGTCGATTTGTGATGTCACGCGAGTATTCCCTGATTGGATTACTTGTCATAATCTTTTCATTAAATATAAACTGTCGTGTCAGGAAAATGAAAAAAAAAAAATGAAAATCTCTTCGTAGTGGCGATAAAACAAGAGATGGGCCATTTGCTGGTTTTGTCTCGTTTATTTTTGTCAATGTTGGATTGAAATAAAGACAACCTAGGAGTCTTAATTTAAATGGAAAACCGTTCTTGGCACATTTGCCGAATGTTACCGCGAGATTTGGTTGTGATTTTGGTTTCGGTGTTTTATTCAGATTGGCCATATCTAGGGACGGGTTGTCCTCTTCTGTAGGTTTGTCATCTTCTTGGCACTATGGATGAGAATGACTCATTTAAATAACAAGGTTAGGTAATGGCATTTCATTATTGGAATGAGTAGTTCTTTCTCAATAAGAAGATTTAAGAGTCAAAGTTAAGTCCAAGACTAACTTGTCAATAACTAGAATGTTTTCCAAAGTTGCCGTTGAAAATTTAAATCAATGATACAGCCACTATGCATTTTAGAATTATTTGATCTGGAAGCCATTTTGAAAATAAAACATTGGTTTTTTTCTTGTTAAACTAGCTTAGTTATAGTATTATTTCTATATTCTCTATGGGCTTTGGATGTTCATGTTTTTTTTTTTTTTTTTTTTTTTTTTTGGGGTGAAAGTAAGAGATATTTGGATGTTCATGTTTGTGCCCCTAGGTTACAAAAAAATGCTAACTATATATAATAAATTTTTTGTGTGCACTTCTTCCTCATAAACTTTATTATCAACTTTATTGTGAAGAGAACATCACTCATAACTTTCTTATTCATAGAATTTTCTTTGTTAGAAATTAGTATGGTCATAATAAATATAAGGATTTAGCAGTAATTTGACATTCTAATCAAACAACTATCGCAGAGTTTGAGAAAAGGAGTGAGGAAGCTGTGGCGGCACCCAGTGTTCCAGTTGAGCAAGCCGGCGAAGAAGACACCAAGTTCATGAGATGTAATTGTCGGAACGTTTTTCAGTTCATTGCCTTTTGTTCTTGCGTAAGTAATATGTCGTAATGCACTCAATAGAGAAGCTGTATGTAACTGTGAGTGTTGATATCATAAAGCCTCAAATCATTGCGATTTTGTAATTTGTAAATTGTCCACTTCTAATGAGATTCACGTGGCAAAGTGG
Source organism: Eucalyptus dawsonii (assembly GCA_016097615.1). NCBI lineage: Eukaryota > Viridiplantae > Streptophyta > Magnoliopsida > Myrtales > Myrtaceae > Eucalyptus > Eucalyptus dawsonii. Next base: position 29,276,803 of record CM027881.1, on the reverse strand, counting down.
CAATAGGCATAAGATGGACAACTTTTATCAAAATGATTGTCATGAAATAGGAATATGCAAGAGTGATTCTAAAAGATATCACACTACGTTCTATCATTAATTTCGCCGACTTCTCATTCTATTTGCTTACCCTTATATTAAGCTTTTTTTTTTTTTTTTTTTTTGGCCTTTTGATTTCCCTAAAAAAAATTAAAAATGGAAAAAAAAACTTAGGTTTGTAGATTATGAAAAACCATATAACTCTCCTTGCCAATAACTTTGTATTAAGAAATTTTTAGAAATCAATTATTTATTTATTTTTTTGGTCGAAGTAATAATATATTGATCTTTGAGCCAAATATTTACACAAGATCCGACGCCACAAAACTTGCACTCATAAAGACAATAAGTCTAAACGAGTGGAAGGGAGTCGAATGCAAAAGAATTCTGCAAGAGCAGCTAAAGCAAATAACAGCCTAAACAATAGCCAAAAGAGGAAAGAGGAGGCCATGCACGGCCAAAAGGAACCCAACCTCGACAAAACAACCAAAACAAAAGACAGACAACAAACGAATAAAGGTGAACACAGTCCCAGCCGAGGGAAGAAGGCGGAAGGCCTTCATACAGCAAGCGCCTGAGAAGACAACGGCCATGACCCAACCACAAGCTGTCTCTGAACCACTCCAAAGAACACTAAGGATCCGCCGGATGAGGAGAGAAGATGCAAGGATCTATCTCCCAGTTACGCTGGAGTCTTTTGTTTCTTAGATTATCCTCAACGTTTCTGAAAGTTAAGGCCTTGTCCTTCACCACTTTGATAAGATGATTTTTTGGAAAAAAAAATGTTAAAAAGTTAAAGAATCCAAACAGATCCAAGCATTTAAAAAAGGGGAAACTACAAACAGATTGAGAGACCATGAAATAGTGTTAATTGGGGCTTGCAATCGTTTCTAATATCAATTTTGTCACTTGAAGAGTAGCATTATTCAATAAAGTAAATTAATTTAAAATGTTAATGAAGAACGACAAAGGATTAACTTCTTTAGAAGTTTTACTCTAATTTTTATAATTGAAGTTACTTCTAACCTAACAATCATAATTGACATTCTAATCTAGTAATTAGTTTAACTGTAATGCTACTTCTATGCTTTCAGTGGGATTTCAAGGACCAACACAAGGAACAGATTTAAGGCCTGTACCTAATCAATGTTTGTCCATTAGCCATAATCAATTTTTGTCCGTTAGTGGGGGAGGAAGGGATAGGAACTTAGACATTGGTCCAAATTGTTGTCATGATTAAGGCTACCGACAACGGTCTTTCTTTATTTTTCCTTTTGGCTAGTGGAAGACTTGGAGTCTCCTACCAAATTTATTGATTGATGTTTAGTTAAAGTCTTAACTAAGGTTTTGTTGCGATTAGGAAATCAAACATGCATATTTTTTTAAGCTAAATTTGCAAATAAGAAATCAAACATGCACACAAGTATAAGATGAGTGATATCGATGCATGTGAATATTAGATTACTTGTTTCATTTGTAATGGGTTAGAGAAAAGTATGGAGAGACACGGGGCAAAATTATCTAAAGTAGTAATTAGTAAGGTCACATGATCTTCTCATGCTTTGGAATGATTCAACATTCACATTTCATGGGATTTCTTCATTAATTGAGACATCGTCTAATGGCTTAGTTTATTTTAAGCAAGAATTTATTTATTTCCATCATTATCAAGCCTTTGATTAGTGGGTTAAAAATATGGTCAATATGCAAATTTAGCTTAATAAAATGTGCATGTTTGATTTCCTATTTGCAACCAAACCTTAGTTAAGACTTTAACTAAACATCAATCAATAAATTTGGTAGGAGACTCCAAGTCTTCCACTAGACAAAAGGTAAAATAAAGAAAGACCGTTGTTGTTAGCCTTAATCATGACAACAATTTGGACCAATGTCTAAGTTCCTATCCCTTCCTCCACCACCGACCATATTGTTGTCATGATCTAGGTTAACCCCAACTCTATTACGTCAATAAACAGAACATTATATAAAATTGCTATTCAGTATATAAAATAATAAAATTAAACTTCTTTTTTTACTGTAGCTTAGTTATAATGTCACTTCTATATTTTTCACATGATTTTATTGACTGCGCAAGAAGCGGGTTAATTGGCATTTGTCCGTTACCGATGGTGGAAAGAACGGAAGGATGGACCAGGACTAGTGCATTAGCGGTGGAAAAAATGAAAGGACCATTTTCGGTGGTAAAGGATGAAAGGATGGATACCTACTCAACGTTTGTCTATTTAGGCGGAGAAAAGGACATTGGTGATGGTGACTAGTCTAGCAAAAGTAACAAAAATGCAGATAATCATCCATTTTTATACCACATGAATGAAGTAATAGGAAACTTAATGTCTAACTTACGTAGGATATGATTTGACAAATAACGTTCAGAGATCTTATCCCATACTTTCGTTTTCTAGGTTATCCTCAAGAAAGTTATTATTTCCAGAAAGGAAGCCATGAATTATTATTACAATACCATGATTAAACCATTCATGTAAAAAAGGGTCTCCACATGTATTCTCTTCTGATAGAGCTCTGGTGCTGGCAAATAGCAACGCACGTTACTCAGAATACTCGATGCAATAATTTGACAGAACATTATTTAATGGAGGGTCCCCACTCTCTCTACCTCTGATTGACCTTTAGCGTGTGGCGCATCCTGCCCAAGATATTTTTGCTACGATGCGGAAATAAACCAATATGATGAGCCAAGTTGATTTATAGTTGGGCCAAAATAGAGTTCTGTCGGCAATTTTCAATTTTGCTGTTGAAATGAAATTGCTTCTGTTTTGTTGTGAGTCTCTTTCGTGGTTAGTTCGTTTTTGTGTGCTTCTGTGACGGTTTTTATTTCAGAAGGATCGAACTGATTGCTGGTGGGGGTGTTGCGGCTTCGCTTCTATTCGCTGTCATTTGGTAGATTCAGTCATGGATTCTTGATTTTGGACCCCGAGACTTTGCGTACCGTCCCCCTTTTGTTTAAGTCAAGTGTTTGAGCAAGATTTGGTGATTTGGGGCTTCAGCTCAGCCGCTCGACTAAGCAAAGATGCCATTAATTTCAACAAATACAGCATCGTCTCATACTTTAATGAAAATAGAAGATTCCTGTGTATGTCTCCCCATTAATCATGATAGAATCTTAATCTCGTACATTTCTAAACTTCACATGTAAAATGATAATTTGTGCTCGTCAATTTTGATCCTCTAATTTCATGTTCTCCCCTCCTCGCGAAACTCTATTTTCACATGTTAAAAACTCCACACTATTGAAATAACTAGGTAGAGCAGTATAATGGCAATATTTAAGTTCAATGTGCATCATTTGGGTCTCAAGTGAAAATAATGTAATCAAAGAGTAAGATCATTTGGCCTCACGAGGACTGGGTTCATGCAATTACAAAACTGTTTTGTTTCTTCAAAATTTGGTTCTGAAAGCCAACAAGGAACTTCATTTGCTCATGCGTGATGGAGTTTCCTAAGCCATGATTATGGTCAAGGTGAAGCTGATCTTTTTTTTTTTTTTTTTTTTTTTGGTAAAGGTAATAGATATATAGAGCTAGGACAAATATACAAAGATCGGATCCAAAACATACACTTTCAAAGAGTTAAGAGTGAATGGTATCCGACAAAAGGCCAAGAGGCAAAAACAAACTCAAAGAGAACAATAACCAACCCAACCCGAAGGCAAACAGGCGGACCGAACCTCAGACCCTTCTATCGAAGGAAAAGAACGGAGAAGCCTAAGAACAACAGAAGCAACTAAAGAGGTTCAACTATAGTAGAGAAGACGACCGGATCGAAACCCCACCCCCTCTGCAGTCTTCTAATCCTCGGAGAAGGGCGAACATCCGTGAATGTGAGAGCTTTGTCTCTCACCACCTTGATGAGATGATTTTTAAGGGCCGAAACCACCAAGGATTCACCCCTAAAGATGATTGCATTCCTCTTATTCCAAATGAGATGACACAAGCACCGAAGGAGAATCAAGCTATCCTGTGGTAAAAGTCATTCTCGGTAAGGAATTTCCTGGCCCAGGTGAGAACTTCTTTCCAACATCTATTCCTCCATGGCAAATTACACCTGGTGGCCTAGAAGAAGGCCAGCGAAGCCGAGGTGCGGCACCGGAAGAACAGATGATCGATTGAGTCTGGGACTTCACTACAAAAGGCGCATACATTAAAATCAATGCGGCCATAGTTTAAAAGCATCACCTGCGTGGGAAGCCGGTTTCGAGATATAAGCCAGAGAATAAATTGGTAACGAGGGGCTACATCATTATCCCAGATAAGAGAAGCCCACTCCACCCAATCTTTCTTAGCTCTTAAGGTGTTCCATGCAGATGCAATCGAGAAGGAGCCAGAAGGATCACCACACCAAATAAACCTGTCATTGTCCGACGCCAGCAACGGTAGAGAGACGCCCCATTTGATCAACAACTCCCTGAACGAATGGCCCAAAGGGGTGTATAAATCAGCAGCCATCGCATAATCTGGGAGTTGCATACTATCCCTAAAAGAGGGAGGAACAAAGCCATCAAGAGGGCCACATGGAAGCTAGTAATCATGCCATAAAGACACCGACAGCCCATTTCCGATTTTCCACATGAACGAAGTTCGGAAGTGATTTCTAAGCTGGAGTATTTTCTTCCACGCCCAAGAACAAGTCCTAGGTTGAGGAATAATCCAGAAGTTCTTCTTAGACAAAGAAAATGGAGTGAATCCACCGGCACCACATCGATTCCTTGTCTGTGAAAATGATCCATATGAATTTGAGCATAGAAGCTCTATTGCAATCTTTTAGATTTCGAATGCCGAGGCCACCTTCAACTTTCGGTTGACATGCATCATCCCACGCTACTTTGGCCCCTCCTCGCCCAAGTGCCGTTCCCTTCCATAAGAATTGCCTAATTGATCTTTTATATTCTTCTTATTTTTACAATCGTCTGGAGTCTAAAAAACTCATCTTTTTCAAGTATTCCTATTTTTTAAGTTGTAATGTCTTCTGGAGTTTAGAGTACATTTGTGTTTATAATTTATTAAGCGCATATTGTTTGAATATTATCAAGCAAGAGATATATAACAATTAAAAAGATTGATTTATAGAAGTGATGTGAATAAGCTGGGTGAGACAATCGCATCATTTTACCAATCATCTCCAAACACATTATTCTTAGCAGGATTTAGTTATCTAGCACATTTGAATCAAAGCATATTTTTCAAAGAGGTGATGTAGCCATCTTCTTTTAGATATTCATGGAAAGATCCCAAACTTAATTCATTAGTGGTGTGTCTCCAAATTTCTAATCCTACCTCATATTAAGAGTGCAAATTTTAGCTTGAGTTTTCACTTTGCTTGCTTTTTATCCCTTGTACATGTGGCTAAGACTGGAGATTATGTTATGTACCCTGAGTATGGTCTAAGAGTGCAAATTTTGATAGGTTAAGATTGATTACTTGCAGATTAGGCACCCTATCGCGTAATTCGGGATGCTGATTATAACTCTCAAAACTAACAAATGCTGTCAAGTGTCATGAATATGCATCTTGCGTCTCTCATTCTACATACTTATATTATGGAATTTCATTCATATTCAAACATTGCCTGTTCAAATAATTATGCGGGCAGACAGTTCCTTTTGGATTCTTCAAGGTATACATTAAGAGAAATAATAATTTCACAACCTTTATTTGGAAAAATCGTGGATGGTGAAGTTAATGATTCATCATATCTTGTAAAAAAATTAGAGAACTAAATTGCATGTGCCTTCTTCTCTCCATGCCTGACGTGGAACAGTCATACAAGGGTCAATGATAAAAGAGTGACCAGAGCAGGACGAAGAAGATGCAATAAGTTGAATAGACATTTGCTAGCAGGGTGTCCCATCTATCTCCCTCTCCACCTTTTCTTTTTTTTTTTTTTTTTGGGTAAAGGTAATAGATATATAGAGCTAGGACAAATATACAAAGATCAGATCCAAAACATACACTCTCAAAGACTTAAGAGAGAATGGGATCCGACAAAAGGCCGAAAGGCAAAAGAACGAACTCAAAGAGAACAATAACCAACCCAACCCGAAGGCAACTAGGCGGACCGAACCTCAGACCCTTCTATCGAAGGAAAAGAACGAAGAAGCCTAAGAACAACAGAAGCAACTAAAGAGGTTCAGCTACAGTAGAGAAGACGAGCGGATCGAAACCCCACCCCCTCTGTAGTCTTCTAATCCTCGGAGAAGGGCGAACATCCGTGAATGTGAGGGCTTTGTCTCTGACCACCTTGATGAGATGATTTTTAAGGGCTGAAACCTCCAAGGATTCACCCCTAAAGATGATCACATTCCTCTTATTTCAAATGAGATGACACAAAGCACAGAAGGAGAATCGAGCTATCTTGTGGTAGAAGTCCTTCCCAGTAAGGAATCTCCTGGCCCAGGTGAGAACTTCTTTCCAACATCTATTCCTCCACGGCAAATTACACCTGGCGACCCAGAAGAAGGCCAGCGGATCCGAAGTGCGGCACCGGAAGAATAGATGATCGATTGAGTCTGGGACTTCACTACAAAAGGCGCATACATTAAAATCAATGCGGCCATAGTTTAAAAGCATCACCTGCGTGGGAAGTCGGTTTCGAGATATAAGCCAAAGAATAAATTGGTAACGAGAGGCTACATCATTATAAAGACGCGTTTTGAAAAAGCTAAAAAGACCCGAGGACGCAACTACTCGTGGACAATCAATGTTTGTCCATTAGCGGCAGAGGATAGGATTGAGACCAGACATTGTTGATGGTACTGTTCAAGCGTGGGAATGATAATACAAAAAATCATCCATTTCTACACTGAAGAAATTTATCGGTTTATAGTTTAGGCCTCAGCTAAGGTTAAGTTGTATTAGAGATAAATATTTCCTCTGAAGATGAAATGACTAAAGATGGTGTTGACAAAATCGAGAAGTTACTTAAAATGAGATGACTAAAAATGGCGACATAAAAGAATAAAAAGCTAAGATTCAATTTGATTCATTCTTTTTTGACAGCTTAGGAAATATTTTAAATATCTCTAACAATATGTACCAATCTCATCTTTTTTTCTGGTGGTTTGTGTAATTGTTAAAGTTCTCAATAGTTCGATCTCTACCATTGAATCCTAAAATTGCAACAGACGTGACCCGAGAGTCCCCGTCATGACTAGACCAACACAATACTTCGACACCAAAACGCTCAGACAGTACGTGCTCTCGCAATCACTTAATACCTTTTATTTACTTTTTGTTCACTTCAAACCTCACACGAAAAATAAAATAAAGGAACTCAAGTTCATTTCCATACAATAAAGCAGATGGAAAGCACATGAAATTAACCACTGGATTCGCCTCAGTGGCTACTCTTTCAACATAGAAGGTTGAGGTGAGGGGTTCAAATCCCCACCTTCTCAAGGGGGATGGATTGGGGACGCATAAGTTTCAGGAGTGAGTTTCGACTCCCACGCCTTACCAGAGACAGGACAAAAGTCTGAGAGTGAGTGTAGAGTAAAAATAAAGTAGGATTGACCTAAAAAAAAAAAAAAGCACATGAACTCCGTGAGGATTATTCTTCAGCGAATCAACACTATCCGAATGAAATTCTACGGAAAAAACGCATTGCTCGGATGCTAACTTTCGCGCGAACACCAGAGGACTCAAATTCACCCTCGGCGACCTCAGTCGATCCTCATAACAACAGACAACAACCGTGAGATCGCGACCCCGCGCACTCGCCCGACATTAGTGACTAAACCGACCGACGAGCAGAGAACGCGAAAGGAGAAGCCGCGCAGGACGATCGACGAGCCCACCTTCGAAGCGCTCTTCTCCTAAACTATTGTTTTCTATGTCATCTTCAAGAAAGTTATTATTCCCAAAAAAGAAGCCATGAATCATTATTACAATCCCATGATTGAACCATTCATGCAAAAAGATGGGCTCCACGTGTATTCTCGTCTGATAAAGTTCTGGCACCTGAAAAAAGCGAGGCACGTTGCTTGGGCTACTTGATGCAATAATTTGATAAACCAAGTTGATTTATAGTTGGGCCAAAATGGGGGTGTGTCGGCAATTTTCTTTTTTGCTGTTGAAATAAAATTGCTTTTGTTTTGTTGTGTGCCTCTTTCGTGGTTATTTTGTTTTTGTGTACTTCAGTGGTAGTTCTTGTTTCAGAAGGGTCACGTTGCTTGCTAGTGTGGGTGTCATGGCTTGGCTTCTATTCGCTGCTATTCGGTAGATTTGGTCATGAATTCTCGATTTTGGACCTCGAGACACTGCATACTGTCAACCCTTTTGTTCGAGTCAAGCATTAAAGCTATAGATTTGGTGATTTAGGGCTTTAGCTTAGCCGTTCGACTAAGCTAAAACAACGTTATTTCATTGTAACCTTAGTACATGTCACCATCACCGAAAGGACTTGATTACAATTTTTCTCAAAGAATTAAAATTAAATTAATTAAATTAAAAAATTTGGGGCTCCATTACATTATGTCTTACTGTAATTTTTCCAGCAATAGTAAAACTCCAGCCCCCGTACTTTGATGAAAATAGAAGATTCTTGTGTATGTCTCCTCATTAAACATGATAAAATCTTAGTCTCATACATTTCTTGACTTCACAAGTAAAAGAAAAATTGCGCTCACTAATTTTGATCCTGTAATTTTATGTCCTACCCTAAGCTCAACGTCCATCATTTGGGTTTCCAATGAAAATGATTTAATATGAAGAGTGAGATCATTTGGACTCATGAGCACTAGGTTCATGCAATTACAAAACCGTTTTGTTTCTTTAAAATTTGGTTCTGAAAGGCAACAGGAACTTCATTCGCTCATGCGTGATGGAGTTTCCTAAGCCACGGTTATGTCAAGGTGAAGCTGATATTTTCTATTCTTCTTATTTTTTAAACCATTTTGAGTCGAAAAAACTCAGTACTCCTATTTTTTTAATTGTAATGTCTTCTCAGTTTGGAGTTTAGAGTACACTTGTGTCTAGCCAAGCACAAATCAAGGTAAAAGTTTATAATTTATTATGCACATATCGTTTGAATCTAATCGAGCAATAGACATATAACAACTAAAAAATTGATTTATAGAAGTGTGAATAAGCTGGAGTGAGACAATTGCATCATGTTGTCAATCATCTCCATACGCATTACTCTTAGCAGGATTCACTTATCTAGCACATTTGAGTTAGAGCATTCATTTTTCAAAGTGATGATGTAGCCATCTTCTTTTAGAGATTCATGGAAAGATCCCAAGCTTAATTTATCAGTGGTATGTCTCAAAATTTGAAATCCTGCCTCATATTATAGTTTGCTTTTAGCTTGAGTTTTCACTTTGCTTGCTTTTAGCCCTTATACATGTGGCTAAGACTTGAGGTTACGTTATGTACCTTATGTATGGTCTAAGAGCACAAATTTTGATAGGTTAAGATTGATTACTTACATATTATGCACCCTATCATATAATTCGGGATGTTGATGATAAATTAGTAAATAATGCCAAGTGCTGTGATTATACATCTTGTGTCTCTCATTTTGCATTCTTTTTTTTTTTGGTAAAGCTCATTTTGCATTCTTTTTTTTTTTGGTAAAGCTCATTTTGCATTCTTATATTGTGGTATTTCATTCATATTCAAGCATTGCTTGTTCAAATAATTACGCAAGTAGATAGGGGGTGCATGACAACCCAAAATTTCTGTTCCAGAAATAGTTTTTCTGTTCCAGACCTATTTTTGGAAGAGAAATCCGTTTGATAAACCTATTCAGTTTTTCTATTTCTGGAATAAATTTCTATTCCAGAAATAGGTTTGGAAGATAAATCAGAAGCTAAAATTTTTTACTTCTGATTTCTAAAAGAGAAATCAGAAATAATTTATCTCACTGAACCCTAATTTCGGTGAGTCCTCCCTCATCTCCTCTACGTCTTTGCCTCCTCCTCTTCCTTTGCCTCTCCTCATTTTATTAAAAATAAAAATAAATAAAAATAAATATATTCATTTTATTCATTTAAAAATAAAAATAAAATTATTAAAATAAATAAATTATTTTTATTTAACATTTTATTTTTATTTTATTAAAAATAAATTTATTAAATTTATTAAAAATAATTTATTTATGATAAATAAAAATAAATTATTTTTATTAAAAATAAATTTATTATTATTTACCTTGAGTGTTTTGCCAAATCAATTTTTTTTATTCATTTTAAAATAAATTTATTGGTAAAATAAAATAAAATAGAATAAATAAAATAAAATAAAATAAAATTTATTTTTATATTTTTATTCTAAAATAAAATGATATTTTTATTTTATTTTTTTATGATTTGTTTAATTTAATTTAATTTAATTTTTTTTTGTTACTAAATCATTTTTATTTTTATTTTTTATATTAAAGGTCGTCGATCATCGCCACACTGCCGTTTGAAAGGAAAAAGTTTTGTGTCGTTATCAAACTAATTTCTATTTTTAGAGTAGAAATTTTATATCGTTATCAAATGTTATTTTCGCTTAAAACTCTTTTTTAAATAGAAATAAAAAAATCTATTTCTTCCATAAACAAATTCGGAATAGAATGATTACATGCTTATTTCATAATTTACTTTGGATTCTTAAAGGTAAATATTGAGAGAAATAAAAAATTTCTCAGCTTTTATTAATTTAGAAAAATCGTGGACGGTGAAGTTAATGATTCATCATATCTTGTCACAAGATAAAGAACTAAGTTGCATGATGTCCCTTCTTCTCTCCCACGCCTAACGTTGAACGGTCATGTAAGGGTCAATAATAAAAGTGACTAAACAGGTCCAAGAAGATGCAATAATTTGAATAGACATTTGCTAGTTGGGTGTCTCATCTATCTCCCTCTCCACCTTTAATATAGATGCATTTCGAAAAAGCTAAAAGGACCAAAGGACGCAAGTACTCATGGACAATCAATGTTTGTCCATTAGCGGTGGAGGATAGGATGGAGACCAGACATTGTTGATGGTAGTGATACCGTTCAAGGATGGGAATGATGATACAGAAATCATTCATTTCTACATTAAAGAAATCCATCGGTGCTTAGTTTAGGCCTGGTAAAGTCGCTGAGCTTCATTATCTGTGTTAGAGATAAATATTTCCTTTGAAGATGAAATGACTAAAGATGGTGTTGACAAAATTGAGAAGTTACTTAAAATGAGATGACTAAAAATAATGGCATAAAGGAATTAAAAGTTAAGATTCAATTTGATTCATTCTTTTTTGATAGCTTAGGAAATATCCTGAAAATCTCAATACGTACCAATCTCCTCTTTCTTCCTGGTGGATTGTGTATTTGTTAAAGTTCTCAACAGTTGGCCGTGGATAATAAAATATTTCAGAAAAAAGTTGCTGTGCTTGCATTATCAAAATCTGAAGATTATCATGTCAAGAACCAAAATCTGGTTACTACAAAATGAAAAATGTAATGCTCGGTTATAAATACTCATCGCATATTTTTCTCTTTATCACCTCGAATTAAAACAATAGGCATTACTGTAGCCCATTTATTTAAATAAATCTAGAGTTTGACCCATCAGAAAGAAGTGTTGCTGTTCTGAAAAGAAATCATTATGGGGGTGCATGATAACCAAAATTTCTGTTCCAGAAATAATTTTTTTATTTTAGACCTATTTCTGGAATAGAAACCTGTTTGATAAACCTATTCAGTTTTTCTATTTTTGGAATAGATTTCTATTCCAAAAATTGATTTGAAAGATATATCAGAAATAATTTATTCCACTAAACCCTAATTTCGGTGAATCCTCCCTCATCTCCTCTACGTCTCTGCCTCCTCCTCTTCTTCCTCCGCCTCTCCTCATTTTATTAAAAAAATAAAAATAAAAATAAAAATCTTCATTTTATTCATTTAAAATAAAAATAAATTTAATAAAAATAAATAAATTATTTTTATTTATCATTTTATTTTTAGTTTATTAAAAATAATTTATTTATGATAAATAAAAATAAATTTATTTTTATTTGCCTTGAGTGTTTTGCCAAATATTTTTATTTTTATTTTTTATTCATTTTAAAATAAATTTATTCGTAAAATAAAATATAATAAATAAAATAAATTTATTTTTAAGGATATTTTTATTTTAAAATAAAATGATATTTTATTTTATTTTTTATGATTTATTTTATTTTATGATTTATTTTTTTGTTACTAAATCATTTTTATTTTTATTTTTTATATTAAAGGTTTGGTCATCATTTGTCGTATACGTCCGAAAGGAAAAATTTTTGTGTATTATCAAACGAATTTTTATTTTTAGAGTAGAAATTTTGTGTCAATTATCAAACGGTTATTTTTTAAACTCTTCTAGAAATAAAAATAGAAAAATCTATTTCGTTTCTCAAACTATTTAGAACAAAAAATAGTTATTATGCGTCTTACCATACTGTCCCACCATTAATATTCACCAAAAAGGAAGGGTGTGAAAACGACATCAAGTCACCGCTAACAAAATTGGCATGTGACACCAAGGACCATGTTGTAATACTCATTCAGTGTGTCCATCTTCACAAATTTAGTACCGAACTTTGTCTCTAAAAAAATGATACGAGAGATTAAAATTGTCGGTGAACAAAATATTAAACTTTTTATCTTGCAAAAAAGGTAGCCGTCAAAGAAAATCACTATACTATATTCCACTTATATTTCTATCTGCATTTTCTTATTAGGGGGTGATGTTTCACAATAGATATGTTTCAAAACAAGAACTTGGGTCTTTCTTTGTTAATATCTTCCTAGTCATTTTTTTTGTAGATCTATATTCATTTTGATAACGTTGTTCAAAATGATGGTCATGAATTAGGAATATTGAAGACTCGATACAACATCCATCATAATTTTTGTTGACTTCTATAGTTTTTTTTTTTTTGGTTAGATGACTTCTATGGTTAACTTGTTCTATTTGTTTATACTTTTCAAGTACCATTTTCTGTGCTTTGCTTTCGCTTAAAAAATTTGAAAATGAAAATAATTAGGTTGTATAAATTACTAAAAAACAATAACTCTACTTGTCAATAATTGTATAGTTTCGAAGGCTTTGAAAATCAATTTGTGATAACTGTAACATTTGGATAATAGATGTTAGAAGTAAAAGCTCCAAACAGGCCTGAGCATTTGTGATAATTAGAATCAGAATGAGAGGCCACGAAAGCACGTCAGTAGTTGCTCACAATTGTTCCTATACTTATTTTGTCATGTACGGAGTAGCAATATTCAAGAAACAAGGACAGTAAAAGTTTAATTTTCTTAGGAGTTCTAATCCAACAATTTTTACTTGAAGTTACTTCTAATGTAAAACTTAGAATTGATATTCTAATTTGCTTAATTATAATGTTAATTTTATATTTTAAATATGACCAGGTTTAAGACTAGTGCCTAATTAGCGCTTGTCCATTAATGGTGGTAGAAAGGATGACAGGAAGGATCGGGACTAGTACGTTGGCGGTAAAAAAGGACGGAAGGACCATTAGTGGTGGCAAATGATGAAAGGATGGATACCTACCCAATGTCTGTCCACTAGGGCTGAGGAAAGGGTGAGCGCTCCGTAGCATGTACCAATCGCCTCTTTTTTCGTCGTGGTTTGAAACTTTGTTAATGTTTTAAATTGATGGATATAAATCCCAGCCGTTAATAAAGTGTTCTGGCAAAAATTTGTTGTGTTTCTATCACGAAAATCTGAAGATTCTCGACATGTCAAGAACCAAAATTTGACTTATTGGGAAAAGAAAAAATAATGCTTAGGCATTAAGACCCGTCCATGCATTTCTTTCCATCAATCTTTATTTAAAATGACACACATCATTGGAGCTTCAATATTCAAATATATCTGGAGCTAGACCCCCCAGTAACAAGGCTTCATGTTCTTAAGAAAAATCATCGTGCTGTCCCGCCATTATTATACACTGCAAGTGCAGAGCAAGAGTGACAAAGGACTTCACGTGACGGATAAGACAACTGACATCTAAGACCAAAGGCCATGTTGTACTCCTCATCAGTACGTCTATCTTCACTTACCATTACCAAAAACACTACATGATAAAATGATACGAGTAAAGGAGCAATTACCCCGGTAGTGGGGCAAGGGGAGAGAGATTTAACATTTTATTGCGCAAAAAAGGTAACCGTCAAAGAAAATTGCCACATTCTTGCTAAAAAAAGAAAATTGCCACATTCATTTTACTTATATTTTCATCCACGTCTTCTTATTAGGGATGATGTTTCAGGATAAATATGTTTCCTACCACAGAACTTACCCTACCAAAGCCATTATCCTTTACTTGAAATAAGGATATGAACTCGTTGACCCTAGAAGCAGTCTAGACCGCATCAACAAGTCACAAGGTCGACCCATAAGCTGGCCTACCTTTTTTTTTCTATTTCATTTTTTTATTAAATCACTCTTTCATATTCAATAATTTTGCAAAATTTCTCAATTGGAACACCATAAAAGACTTATTATTGAATATCAACAACGAGTTTAAAAAAATAATACAGAATGCAAAATACACATTATTTACAATAAAAATAATGTGCTTACTTAACCAAAAAAATGAGTTTAGTTGATAGGGATTTTAGGAATTTCTAGATTATGAACTAGAGATCACCCCTTTGAATCCTATAAAGTAAATGAAAACTGTTTTGATTTAGAGCCAACTTTGCTAGCCAAAAGCCCCATCTCAACCAGTTCATGGGTTTGTGGATATTTCATGATTTACTAGGTAGACAACTTTCCATGCTTGTATCATTGGATTATAAAAAAAATAGGCTTACTTTACGTGGTGAGTTTTTTATATGCATTATTCCTTATAAACTAATTAGTTATTATGCAGAAGGTCTTTATCAACTTAATTACAAATAGAAAGTAACTCGTGATTTTAATTAGTTAATAACGTTTTTTGGTTAGAAATTTATGACATACAGACCTAGGAGTAATTTCACATTCTAATCTAAGGCTGGCAAAAAAAAAAAAAAATTTAAACAACTTGGTTTTCCCTATGAACTGAGTTTTTTTTTTTTCTTTTTTTGCTTATCAGGATATTTTGAGGGGCTTTTCTGTCAACAAATCCGTGAAAGTTTGAAAGGTAATACTTATTTCAACTAGTGGTTAAAACATTAATTATATAAATGGATCTAAGCTAGCCCAAATCTATTATGTCAATAAATAAAATTATAAAAAAATTACTATTCAATATATAAAAGAACAACGTGGCTATATTATATTTTGAAACTATTTCAATCCGTATATCACTTTGACCTTTAAACTTTCAATTTATTTTCCTATAGCTCAATTTATTTCAATCCTATACCTTTATATTCATAACATGATTTCATTGACCTGCACAAGGAGTGGTTTTAGCACCTATACCTAATCAATGTTTGCCAATTGACGGTGGAGGGAAGCATGAAAGGATGGATTAGGACTAGCAGTACATTGGCGGTGGGAAAGTATGGACACCCCCATCAGTCTTGGAGGAAAGGATGGAGACATGGACATTGGTGGTGGTGACTAGTCCGGTAAAGGAACAATAATGCAGAGAATCATCTATTTCTATAACCAAGTAATTGACTGGTGTTTATTTAAGGCCTAAACTAAGGTTAGGGTAGCATCTATATCTTGCATTATCGAATTATCAATAATATGACAATTTTATGTTAACATTGTCATTTTCTTCGCAAATGATATAGAATGCAAAAGAAATGTACCTACTTTAAGAGAATGATAACTTTACATGGTAATTTGTTTATGCACTTATTCCTCATAGATTAGGTAGTTATTATGCAGAGGATCCTTGTCAACTTAACTAGAAAGAGAACATCCCTCATAATTTTATTTAGTGACAACATTTTCTTTGTTAGGAACTAGTCCTAACCTTTTCAAATAATCATAACAAATAATACGGATTTGGGAGCAATCTAACAATCATGGCTGAGTTTGAGAAGATGAGTGAGGAAGTTGTGCGGGTGCCCGGGGCTCCGGTGGAGCAAGCCGGCGAAGAAGACGCCAAGTTTTGGGACTGTAAATAGCAGTGGAGATGGCGGAGGAGGAGAAATACCGGAAAGAGATGCAAGTGTTGGTACTTCTGTCAGTTTCTAGCCCTTCGCTTTGGTCTGATTAGAGAGAGTAGTTAAGAAAAACAAAGCGGGAACGCACTAATTAGTTATTAGAGAAGCTGTGTGTATGCCCCTGTATGTATGGATGAGAAGCGGGGAAATTAAGCCTCAAATCGTGTGAATTACCACACCCCATGTTTTAATCACTATTCGGATCAGATCTCGAGTAAGAAAGAGAAGCATAACGGGTTTTAACAAAGTTAGGCCAAAGATATAATTTTTGGAACGCAAGAAATGAAAAAGGGTTCCAAAGCAAATTTGACCTTATCATTTTATCAAGCTATTTTATGCTACCTTAGATTAAGACGTGATTTTTAGAGAAATTTGCACGTAGTAGTTACACGAATGGCTCAGCAAGCTGCACATTAATTATCAAGCCAGTGATTCACGTGGCACAGTGGCACTCAGCTTAAGATCTCTTTAGTTTCCAAATCTCTTTCTAGTCATATTAATTATCTGCCACAAGTTGCCACCGCCATCACCGGCAAGGCAACCACCACCATCAAAATCAATTCATGCTTGCTTCAATCTTGCTCTTGAGAATGTACTTCTTGCTTGCCCTAATTGCATTTAAGAACACGAGAGGGTACTCTCAACTGAGATTGAAGGTGGGCGAGACTGTCCGGCTCAATCTTGGTAGGTTGCTTGACAAAGTCGTTGCACCTCCAAGGCCGTTGATGCATTGTCGCAAACACATTGAGCACAGAGTGAACTCATTCTTCAAACAAGGAGTGGAAGAGACTCATCCGCTGAAGGCAATGGATGGGAATCAAGGACCTCGGCATCATTTGGCACGCATGGACGAACTAGGCCAGCTAAAGCATTACCTTCTTAAATTCGCTAATTCAATGCTTCATCATCATCATCTTAGTCGATCACCGTCAACGTCCATTAAAGGAACCACTCAAGTGACCTCGGATTGGCATCGTATGGCCTCATATGCAATGCGCACAACCTCAAGTGAGGTGTCGCACCTCAATCCTAGGACACGAGCTTTGTTAATGTAGGTTGGCCATATGGCAAGGGTGAGAAAGAGAGAAACTCGATGGAGGCTTCTGTACGATGGTGGTTGTAGTGGCGGAGGCCGCAGTGGCTGAGTTTGATCTTGACGGTGGTGGTCGAGTTGTTGGTGATGGCAGTGGTGGCTTGCGGCAACAGTAACGATGGCGGCGACATCTTCTAAAAACAACAAAAAGCTAGGGCTTCTAAGGGAGAGGATGAATTGCAAATCAAGAGCATTTAGAAAAGATAAGATAATAGAAAAAGATAAATTTAGCCAAAAAATGAAAAAAATAAGTAAAATTACATCGTTTTTTAATAGAATCATATGCCATATCATCGCTACATCGGACGTTCAATAATTATTGAATACAACTATATTACAATTGATTGAAAGGATTACAAAAGAATTTTGTGTAAAAATTTAGAATTAAATTTGTGAAATTAAATAATTTAAAGTTAAATTTGAATTTTTACAATAATATTAGGATAAGTTGGATAATCACAATTGAATTTACCACTAGACCAAACAACATGTCAAGTGGGTGTGACCTATCCTTCTCCATTTACCACGCGTGCGAGGATTTAAGTCGAATCGTTTTGTTATTTTGACAGCTGGTCATTACTTTTACGATTTTTTTGACAATTGTTCAATTTGGGCAATTAGCGGGGGAGGCTCAGACGTGATGGTGACCGATCAACTAAAGAAATAATAAAATGCAGAAAATCATCTAATTCTGTTACCTCGACTGTTCATAAGTCCACCATCTTTTTCTTGTCATGGTTGAGGCGAGCGGGAACGGTCTTATTTAATTTTTATCTTCTGCTAGTTTTCGCTCCGAGCAATATGCGATCAAGTTTTCAGCTACCCAAGGAATTAACTAATTTCCAGTTAAGGCATTGACTATGGTTAAGTTAGCGAGCTCTTTTATACTTAAATTGATTGCTCTTCCCTCTCCTTCCTCCATCCTCGTTTGCGCTCAAAATCTTCGCCTTCTTCATCTCTCATCCTTCTTACTCTGTTTCGCTCTTTCTCCTCCGCATAACCATTCTTCTTCACTCATCTGCTGCCTTTTTTTTGTCATTATCTCTCTCCTCTCTCTGTTTTCTCGCTCTTTCTTTCCCGAAAAAAATATCAAAGGAAGATGTCGATCGATACTGTTATTTCTATTGGGTGGGATGTCTTGAAGTCCGTAGTTGCTCCCACCAAGCGTCAATTCGGATACGTGATCTACTCCAAGAGGCACGCCCAAGATCTTCAGGAGGAAGTCGAGGACCTTGCGAATGAGGTTGATAGGGTCCACAATGTCGCTGAAGAGGCCAGAAACAATCTTCGGAATGTCCACGGTCGCGTCACGGAGTGGCATGCAAGTGCTGAGAAGGCCTTGAAGGAGGCGCGAGACCTGTTGCGCGACTTCCAAGAGGCGAGCAAGACTTGCTGCTATGGGACTCTTCCTGACCCCAAGTGTCGCTATCAATTCAGTAGGAAGGCCAAGGACAAGATTGAGGTCATTCAGCGACTCACTCAAAAATGCAGGGAATTCAAGGAACTGAACGACATCTCCTCCAGCAATCCTGCTCCAGGGAACGTTGCTGCTCTGACTCCGTCCAAGAGAGAGAGCAAAGATGTCGTCCAGTTGGCCACTGTGACGGCCTGTGCTTCTTTCGCCTCGACATCGAATAAGGTTAGGGACAATGATGTCTTCGAATCCAGAGCTTCTATCATTCGGGACATCATGGCTGCTCTTGCTGATAACAACCATAGCGTGGTCGGGATTTATGGGATGGGCGGGGTCGGCAAGTCCACCCTATTGGGGGAAGTGGAAAGGAGAATAAGGAAAGAGAAGTCATTTGATTGGGTTGCTAAGGCCGATGTGTCGGAAAATGAAGACATCAAGAGGATTCAAGGAGAGATTGCGGACGGCTTGGGCCTTACTGAGATAAAGAACAAAGAGACTATCAGCGGGCGAGCGGGGCTTTTGCACAAGAGGTTGGAAAATGACGAGCACAAGATGTTGGAAAATGAAGAGAAGGAAAAAGAAGGTCCTCATAATACTGGACAACCTGTGGAAGGGGCTGGACTTGAAATCAGTGGGCATTCCTTGCGGACATGACAACAAAGTCACAGGATGTAAGCTGTTGTTGACGTCAAGATTTCGAGATGTTTTGCAAAGTGAAATGGGTTGCGATAGGGACTTCCGCCTCGACGAGCTGAAGGAGGAAGAGGCAAAAAGATTGTTTGAGAGGACGGTGGGAGACAAAGTCCATGATGACCCATTCAAATCCTTGGTGGACGAAGCGCTCCGCAAGTGTGCAGGTTTGCCTTTTCTAATTATCACGATGGCCAAATTTTTCAAACACGCGAATTTTTCTCAATGGGAGGATGCTTTGAAACAAATTGAGATGTCTACAAATAAAGGAATTAGTGAGAAGATAAATAAGATGCTGCAATTGAGTTATGATTATTTTGAAGGCGAGGAAGGCAAGGATGTAAAGTTATTTTTACGACTTTGTGTTGTTTATGGTGTCTCTAAGCCTTCTCTTGAAAACTTGGTGAGGTACGGCATAGGTTTGAGGTTATTTGGAGAAGATAGCAGCATCAAAGACGCTAGAAATAGGTTGAGCTCATTGATCCAAACTCTGCAAGCATCCTCCCTTTTGTTAGACGATGAAGATGCTGATGGTTTCAAGATACATGACTTGGTTCGTGGGTTTGTTGCATCGGTTGCTTCAAGAGATGACCCTCTTCTTGTGTTGAAAGATAATGATAAGTCGGTGATAGAACTGCCAAAGGACAAGCTCAAAAGTTGTACGGCAATATGCTTTGCCTATGTTAACATGAAGGAGCTTCCCAAAGAGTTAGATTGCCCTGAAATGCGGATCTTTTTATTGTTCACAAACAATGAATCTCTTAAGATCCCAAATTCATATTTCAACTCTATGAAAAAACTCATGGTCTTACATCTTTCTCATGTATGTCTCACTCATTCACCTTCGCCATTTCAGTTCTTGGAGAATTTACACACTTTGTGTCTTGATGGTTGTTCGTTAGACGATGTAGCCATGATTGGCAAGCTAAAAGGCCTACATATTCTCAGCTTTGTGAACTCTAAAATTCGACGATTGCCAAAAGAAATTGGACAATTGGTAGAGCTAAGGTTGTTAGACTTAAACCATTGCTCACAACTTGAGATAATTGAACCGGGTGTGCTTGGAAGCTTGATGAAATTGGAGGAGTTGTATATGGAGAATAGCTTTGATCGATGGAATGCTATGGAGCAAACTCCGCCAACTAATGCTAAGCTTATTGAGTTGAATAACTTGAAGAATCTCTGCACTTTGCATCTGTCCATTCTCGATCCAAATAAGCTCCTTGAGGATCTAAACGACGAGAAATTAACCAAGTACAAAATCCAGATAGGTGATGCACGAGAGTGGCCAAGTCACAAAGAGTCGAGCACATTACAAGTTAAGTTGGATCCAATAAGCAATATTCTTGAGAAAGGATTCATCCAGACTTTCTTAGGCAAAACAAGTGATCTATTTTTAGATGGATCAAACGGAATTGAGCAAAGTATTTGCAAGTTATCCCAAGAAGGCTTTCCAAAATTAAAGCATTTGCACGTCGAGAATAGTCCCTCCATCCATTATGTCCTCCAATCGCCATCCCATACAAATTTTAAGACATTGGAGTCATTACTTCTCAAGAATCTCATCAACTTAGAGAAGATATGCAACTACTCTATTTCCTCCAAGTCCTTCAGTGCATTAAAAGTGATAAGAGTTGAAAGTTGTGACAAGATGGAAATTTTGTTTCCTAGTTCATTATTGAGAGAACTTCCACAGCTTGAAGAGGTCCGAGCTGTCAAGTGCACTTAGTGCGGGAGATCGTGGAAGTTGATGATTGTGGCAAAGTTGAGTTTCGTAATTTGCATGTATTGGAGTTGCGTGACTTGCCAAATACCAAAAACTTTTTCACCACTGGGACAGCTCCTTCAAGTACATCAAATGACCAAGTTGGCACTCTAGTTGCATTCTTCAACGAGCAACAGGTAACTTTCTATTAAAGGAATATACTATTTATTAATCTTTTGCTCATTTGCTATTTAGATGTAACTTAGATTTTAATCCTTGTTCTTTTTTTTTTTTTTAATTTTCAGTTCATTTTCTTCCTAAATACATTATCCAATCATGCCTTCTCTGCAATTAGATAAAGCAATCTTTTGTTTCACTTCATTGTGGAGAAAGTCCAACTAATAGAATGAAATCCATTTAAATTTAGTTTGTGATAGGATCTGAGTAATTTTCAACTTACATGCTGCAAGTACACCTATCTTAATAGGGTTTTATAGGGAAACATTGCAGGGAATTTTGGCATTAGAATAATCCATAATAACGTGATTTTTTAGGAAAAACAACACGAAATCCCCTATGAAGATTTAAAGCGGTACACATTCACTTCCAAGATTTGTTTAAAATAGTTGACTAGGGAGGCTATCTGCATAATGGAAAAAAAAAAAAATTAGCCTTTTCTATGATTGTTTTATATTCTTATGATATATTTGAAAGCCCACTAGAGGTTTTGCTTTTTCTATGAAGTCAACCGTATTATTAGTAATTTATGTCTTAATCTCCGTTAAGATCATCGCATCTTTTTCCTCATTTTTCTTTATTTATTTTGGAAGTTTTCAACTCGTTTTAGTGCACTCAAAGGCCAAAGGACGATTTAAGAAAGATACACAAGAATTGCAACTTTATCTTAAAAAATCACATGTAACAAGCAATTGAGTCCTAAATATGTTTAGAGAGAAAGTGTCATAGGAGTCTCAACTTTTTAGTCATGAGTCAATTGAGCCCTAAATATATTATTTGGAATAGTCCTCACATTTTGAAAAATAATGAAAATCAAGTTCCAATGTTAGTGTTGTTGATAAATTTCATTAACAGAAATGATTGATAGCATTTTATTTTTCGTGAACTTAAGTATGATTTTGAAGTAAATCAAGGGAATGTACATAGGTTTGGTCCATAATGGAGTGGAAACTTGATCATTATAATTTACCAAAAAATAACTCACAAATTCTATGTGAAGCCGTGAAAAATCATTGTCATTTTCTTGATTTGTTTAATCACAATTGGGCTTAAAATTATTAATGAATTCACGTAATTGAGTTTTTTTTTTCTTTTGCTCATTTCTAAACTATCTCATGTTTTTTATTCCTTCACTATGGTCAAATTCATGGTCTTAATTAGTGCTTAAAAGGAAATGTTTTTCAAGCGAATACCTGGTTGAAGCATAATTTCAAGGTATGATTTTGTATGGTAGACTATAACATTCACAAGAAAAATAATTAAATGATTTGTATAATAAACCTTTAACACCTAGAAATCTGACTTAGAAAATGTTCTAAAGCATTATGTAATCTAGTATTTATGAATATGAAGTTGATAATTTAGATCATCACAACAACAACTAATGACATTTAATTGAAATTGAGGTTGTTTATGTATAGTTGATTAAATTGGTTATTGTTAGTAAGAAAAGTAACTAAAGTAATGATAAGCAGTGGTCCAATTAAGGAAAACGCATGGCGGTTTTGTACAACAAAAATTGCTTGGAGCCTTCTAGTTGATTAGACACGATTGCTCTATTATAATTACGTAATAAAGATTCCTGCAAATTTAAGTTGCCCTATTACAAAGTATAAAAGGAAGCGTGAGTATGGATGTTTGCGGCCAACTATGCACCCATTGTCTACGACACGCAGGGCTGGCCGACACGTGTCATCTTGCTTTTCTTTATGTTTGGGCTCTCCTCTCTCTCCCCCAAAAATTCTGCACCGCGAGAGGGTCTGCATCTTCTCTCGCTCCTTCTCACCACGCGCTGAAGGGCTGAGAGCCAGATCTGCTTGCCCCCACCGTCGCCACGCTCACCCGCCACCACCATGACCGGCCACAACTCACCTCCGTCAACGTCACCACCGACAGCTCATGGATTCTACACTTGCGCTCGGTCATCTCCTTTGCGGACCAAGCGCAAATTCTATCTCTATCTATTTCTCTCACGAACTCAGCATGTGCCTTGATCGTGCTTTCCTGATGTTGATTCTTCGGTGATGTAAAGAGAGTGAACAAGAATTTGGTAAAATGACAAAGGAAAAAAAAAAAACAAGAAAAACCGAAGAGAAAATAATGCGTCGTGTGTTTTGAGTATTTGTGTTGCAGACAATAGTAAGGATTGTAGTAGACTATCCACGCCCAGTTAGTTAATATCAAAGATAGAAGGTATTGCCATTCGTGAGAAGATATGGGACAACTATGAAAGACAAACTCGTCATGTCATTAGATAAAAATACAATACTTTATTGGATCTTATTATATAAATTATAATACTTCACGCATTAATTGATTGATTCTGAATAAGCCCAAGCGGGCTAAGTGCGTGGCGTAGGCATAGGAAGTTATCAGTAACAAAACTATCATGATAGTAATCCTCCCTTCTGAAGTAGCAAATTACTTTTTGAAATTGCTAAGTTTAATTTTTTTTTTTTTTTGCTAGAGCTAAGTTTCCTTAGGTAGGTAGTAATTAAGGTCTTACAACATAATAATTTATTTCTCATAATTGCAATCTCGCCTTATTGATCAATTATTGCAATGAGATATTTTCCTTTATAAGTAAATTGCCTATATCTTTCATAATCACAATCATTCTATAGTTTCTTTATTATTGTTTCATTGTAGTAATCTCCATTGTGAGATAGTATAATACTTTCTCGCAATCATATGATAAAATGAGTCATATATTGTCACAATGGTAACATAACCTAAGAGGGAGTGGTTTATCTTATAGGAAGTAATTTACCTTGAATGCACTTTCTTTTGCTATATGGATCGTGAATTTTCATAGTCATTAGCAAAATGAATGACTGTTATTTCTTGATGACCATAATTTCTCTTATTATTAGTAAATTGCAAAGAAAATTAATTATAGTAACATCCATGAGTATATTGTAAATAAAAAAATGAAGTTTATTAGTTGTCTTTTGATACCTTTCCGGATTGCAAATCAGCTTCCCTATCATAGATATATGTAAATGCAAAAGTTATCTTAAGTTTGTAAATTTCCTTTCGCAACCATTTGTAATACCTGCTATAGCACGCAAGTTTCTTTGTTGCTCTTTGCTAATGGGTTTATTCGTCAGGTTTTAATCCCATCCTTGGAGTCCTTGACAATGGCTGGACTTCCCAATCTAGAAGATTTATGGACTGATGAATCTCCATTGGAGCTGAGCAATCTCCAATTTCTTAAGCTGTCTTCATGCAAATCTCTCTCAAAAGTTATTAACTCCAGGTCACTAATAAAACTACACAAGTTACACACTTTAGAGGTAGAAGATTGCATTTCAATGCAAGAAATTTTTGACCTTGATGGACTAGGTGCCGGTGCAAATATTGAGACTCTCTCTGCACTAAACGCCATCTATATAATTCAATTACCAAGTTTGAGGTGCATATGGAACAAGAACCCTTGTGGAATTGTGAGATTCCATAATTTGAAGTATTTAAAGGTGTGGCATTGTACCAACCTCCGGTTTCTATTTTTGCCATCTATGGTTCAGTCTCTTGCACAATTGAGAGAACTGTATGTATGTTATTGCATGAACATGGAGGCAATCATTATGGAGGAAGAAGGGTTGAGAATAGAAACATCAAAAACTCTAGCATTCCCAATGTTAACCAAGTTACTTGTCAAAAAAAAAAAAAAATGTTAACCAAGTTATATTTGACGTGGTTGAGAAGCTTGTCGTGTTTCTCTCATAGAAAGTGTAAGATTGTTGGTTTTGGTTTCATCATTGAAGATCTTCTTGGATTAATTCATCCTTGACATTCTTTTCATCCGATGAAAAATTGATCACAGGTACACTAGAAGCTTGGGATGAGGATCACGTCAAATCGTGCTCTATTGTCCTCTTCAATCAAGAGGTAAGTGATTAACCTTATGTCAAAATATTAAATATAATAAAAATCTGATGGAGTAAAGGCATCAATTTTATGTGTTATAACATTTTAGAAGTTTACATGCTGAGCATTTCAAGTTGCCACATGCCGCTACAAATAATTGGCAAGTTTCAATTCACACCAACAAGAGTGGATCAATCACATCAAATTGTTAAGAAATTAGAATAAAGATATATGCATATAAATAATTATTATGCCATCCAGCTAATTAATTAAAATTAACCAATAAATAGTTATACTGGAGACTAAGCATAATCACCAAAGCCCTATTTGGTTAAAATTGATTGCGTTCCACATGATTACTGCACCATTAAAGCTCAATTGTTAACTCTTAAAATTATGGGGTAACTATATAGTAAAAGATCTTGTAATAGAGTCATTGAACTTTTATTTAATCATCTAAGGCAATAAATTTTCATTTCATTATAATTTATGCACTTTGACACAAAGTTAGAAATTTTCCAGCGAATTATTGATGTGCAAGACACGTGGCTAATTTTTTAAATGTGCTGTAGTTTCCACTTCATCATCAAATCAGCACTTCACTGGAAAATCTATATAAATATTTAATATAATCACCAAAACTTTTAATTTGCAAGATGATTGTTCTCCTTCTCTTGTACTTTCCACTCATCTTGCTTCCAATAAGAATTCCTCATTCTCATAGGTAGTTTCCTTGTTCGATGCCATTGGTTTTAATGAGTTTTAGTGTTGTAAATTAGCAATGTAAGTCTTCCTATTATATAAATATATATAGATGATTTTTGTAATTTGCTGTGATATATTAATGTTACATTTTTTTTTTAGGAATTTTTAAATATGATAAAATCTCTATGTTTTACATAATAAGAGTTAAGAATTTAGCCTTTTTTCTTCAAAAAAGGGAGATTCGTATGAAATGAGATGCAATTTAATTTACTTGTATTAGAAACATATTCCGATTTTACATAAATGAAAGATTCCACGCCTGTACAAACGAGTGAGAATGCTGCTAATTACCTAGTAATTGAAGAAAGATGAATCATGCAAAAGGAGTCTCTCAGCTTTTGCTTGCTAGGTAGGCGTATAGGTTATTGAGAGAACTACTTTGAACATTTCGAAGCTTCCATGTTAGCGTCTTTTTTCCAAATATAACTAAATATAAGTACTTTCTATCAAAATAAAAATAAAAAATCAATTTAGTTCATTGGACAACACTATAGTTTTGTTAATTTTGCTACTTATATTATGTTCATATCAATTCGTGTCATTTTTGAATTTGTCAAATACTCATTTAAAAATATGTTAATTCGTATCACAAATTGTCAATTCTTTCAATTTTTATTTTTTTTTTTATGTATAAAATTATAATAGTATCATCTTTTAGAGTCAACACTTTTGGAGTCGTTTCAAAAATCAAGATCTCATCAAAAACTAGCTAAAAAGAAATTGTAAATATTGGACAATTTTATTACAACATAGACCTTATTAAGAAGTAGACAATCAGGAAGTAAGCAAAATCGCATTAAGAGAACATATGAAAAGAACCAAAAAAGAAAAGATAGAAATTCCAATTATAAATGCACGTGTGTGGAAGGCAAAGTAATAAAAGAAAAAAGAAAGAAAGAAAAACATGAGGAGAGAGAAGATCACATAAGTTTGACATATGTGAATTTAAGGCGACCTGGGTACTGTTCCGCTGCTCCGCGAGCCTACGTGGTCGCACCAGTCCGGGTCCGCCACGTGCGTGCGCCAAGGTCGAATCCCAGGCATTGGGTAACTCACGAGCCATAGACGCAACCTTAGCCGTTGCGCCAAGTGGGCCCTAGTGCGCTGGACGATGCTAATCTACTAGTCGCGAGTGCTCAGCTGTACGGGATTGTTCCTCACATAAAGGGGGGGTGGTTTGGGTAACTCATTGAGGTACTGTTTTGAAAGTAGGGGGCTTTTTATGACGTGGTGGGAGACCATTGGCGGAAAGGGAGAATGGGCGATGGGCCACTGGTAGGGCTTTGCGTTGCATTTGGTTTTTTCTTATAGAAAGTCTTGCTGCGTGGGACTGTAAGGATGTTTTTCATGCCATGTTGGGGTTAGGTCTTTCTTCTCGATGTGGTGGTCCACAAAGGGGAAAGAGAGGTGCTAGATGGCTTGAAACATTGGTTTGAAACTTAGGTTAAACTGTTCATCCGCCACCACATAAAATTGATGGTGGTGGTGGAGCTTTGTGTGAGTTCTAGATGATGATCCAATCAAATTCGATTGATCTATGAACTTTGATTTGTGCAAATTGCCCATCGTTCGAGGTAATGGTTTCACTTGTATCATCGAGCGGATCGAGCTATCAATAATGAAAGCGAGCGATTGGTTGATAACTTGGAAAGCATAATAACGATTTTTAATTTTGTCAGATGTTTGTTTTCTTGATGTAACTATTTTAGTCGACTCATCTAACTTCTTGAGTAGATGGTGGAAGGACATTTCAATGGAAAATGAAATAGAAAAAGTTTAAGGCGGATCCACTTTGACTTAACTAAATGGCCCCTTTAATAGGATTGATATGATGACTTTAATCTTTTTTAATGAGATATTTAGGACTATTTTCAACATAGTTGGACTTAATTATTGGTATGAACTACAATATTGAGTTCTTTCGAATGTAAAATGATATAAGGAAGATTTGTTCATTTTGACCCAAACAATCTTGTTTTTCATTGTTTTGTTTTAGCCTGACTTTTTAATTGTTCTAGAGTGATATAATTTCAAATAAAAATGTCATTTGACAAAAAATACGAAATTTTCTAGCAAACTATCGATATGGCAGACGCATGGCTAATTTTCTAAATGTGCTATTGTTTCCACTTCATCGCCGAATCGGCACCTCACTTGAAAATTTATATAAATATTTAATAAAGAGTATTCTTCATTAATATCCATAATGAGCATCACTTAAACTTTTAATTTGCAAGAAGATTGTTCTCCTTGGAATTGAAACTCTCCTTGTACTTTCCACTCATCTTGCTTCCAACGCGAAGTCCTCATTCTCATAGGTGGTTGCCTTGTTTGAGACCATTGGTTTTAATGAGTTTTAGCATTGCAAATTAGCAATGTAACTCTTCCTATGTTTCTTTTGATGAGTTTTGTAATTTTCTCTCATTATTACAATGATGTTATATTTTATATAAAAAATCACACTATATCATATAATGATGACAATTAAGAACTTTTAAATGTTATCAAATCCCTATGTTTTACATAATACAAGTTAAGAATTTAGACTTTTTTCTTCAAAAAAAGGGAGATTCATAAGAAATGAGATACAATTTAGTTAATTATTTGTATTAAAACATATTCTGATTTTACAAAAATGAAAAATTCCATGCCCGTGCAAATGCACGAGAATGTTGC
This sequence comes from Eucalyptus dawsonii, assembly GCA_016097615.1. NCBI lineage: Eukaryota > Viridiplantae > Streptophyta > Magnoliopsida > Myrtales > Myrtaceae > Eucalyptus > Eucalyptus dawsonii. Next base: position 29,248,192 of record CM027881.1, on the reverse strand, counting down.
TAATTACCTAGTAATTAAAGAAAGAGGAATCATGTAAAGGAGTTTGTTAGCTTCTGCTTGTTGGGTAGGTGTATAGGTTATTGAGAGAAGTATTTTGAGCATTCTAAAGCTTCCACGTTAGCATCTTTCTTCCAAACGTAATTAAATATAAGTATTTTCTATCAAAATAAAAATAAAAAAATCGACTGCCTGGCAATTCATGTTCATTGGACAACACCATATTTTTGTTGATTTTGTTACAAACTTACGTATATTATGTTTATATCAAGTCATGTCATTTTCGAATTTGTCAAATAATCATCTACGAATATGCTAATTTGTATCACAAATTGTCATCCCTTTCAATTCTTATATTTTTTATATAAAAAATTTTCGTAGTTCTCATGGGCATGTACAATTACACTCACTTGACTTCATTTACACTTACTTGATCTTTTTTTCTTTTACAATTTTTTTTCCGATGGAAGGAAGCTCTTGCTTCCAGATTAACCATACCCCCAAAGCCCCGATTCTATCTTAGATGCCAAACTGCGCAATTTAGTTTTTGCTCGTTGCTCGACCATTTTTATGGATGCGGGCTGGGGGTTGACTCTAGGCACTGTGTTGAGCTCTGATTTGTCGACCCAGTTGGGGAAGGCGACACATCAACGTTAGTGAATTTAAGGCGACCCCTAGGCTATTGTTCCGCTGCTTCGCAAGATTACGTGATCCCAGGTAGCTCGTGAGCCACAGACGCAATCTCAGCCGTTGCGTCGTGCGGGCCCTAGGGCGCTTTGATGGCGCTAATCGACTGATGTCAATTGCTCTGCTTTACGGGATTGTCGCTCACATAGTGGGGGAGTCCTTGAGGTACTGTTTTGAAAGTTGGGGGTTTCTATGACGTGGCAGGAGGCCATTGGATGGAAAGGTAGAATGGGCGGTGGGCTCCGGTAAGGCTTTGCGTTGCATTTGGTTTTTTCTTATAGAAAGCTCTTGCTGTGTGGCAATGTAAGGATGCTTTTCATGCCATGTTGGGGTTAGGTCTTTCTTGATGATGTGGTGGTCCACAGAGGGGAAAGAGAGGTGTTAGATGGCTCGTGACATTGGTTTAAAACTTAGGTTAAAACTATTCATTGGCCACCACATAGAATTGATGGTGGTGGTAGAGCTTTATTTGAGTTCTTGATGATCCATCAAATTCGATCGATCTATGAACTTTAATTCATTCAAAGTGCCCCTTGTCCAAGGTAATGCTTTTGCCAATATCATCAAACCGATCGAGCTGTCAATAATGAAACCGAGCGATCCGTTGATATCTTGAAAACCATAATAACAATTTTCAATTTCATCAAATGTTCGTTAAGTTTTGTGGTATAACTATTTTAGTCAACTCATGTAACTTCTTGAGTGGATGGTGGAAGGACGTTTTAATGGAAAATGAAATAGAGAAGTTTATGGGCTGATCCACTTTGACTTAACTAAATGGGCCCTTCAATAGGATTGATATGATGACTTTAATCTTTTTTAATGAGATATTTAGGACTATTTTCGACAGTTGGACTTAATTATTTGTATGAACTACAATATTGAGTTCTTTTGACAATAAAATGATATAAGGAAGATTTGTTCATTTTGACCCAAGCAATCCCATTTTTCATTGTTTTGTTTTAGCCTAACTTTTTAATTGCTTTAGAGTGATATAGTATTGAATAAAAATAATTGATATTGACTTTAACTAAAAGTGATGATGTCCTTGATATATTTTAGAGATATTAAAGATTATAAATAGTAATATATTTGTATCACATGTGTTTAATTTTAGCAAATTAGTAAAATCAATAGAAACCTAACAGGCAAACAAAGACAGTATGGGGATTAATGCACTAATTTTGAAGCTAGAGTTTTCCAAAATGAAACGTGAAACTACTTTTAGTAAAATGAAAAAAGAAAAATTGCTAATATGGACAAATCAACCGCGATTACTTTATTGAAGTAAAATAGTTATCGTGGAGAAACAACACAACCAACCACGCCAAAATTAAGGCCCACCACAAATAAGGATATTGTCCTTTTTGTTTTCAAAAATTTCATATTGCCTTTTGAATTGTCCTTTAAAAAAATGAGAAGACTTGGGCAGTTTGTCAAATCTCTCATATGACCTTTACAAGATGAGGATGCGTTCATCTAATAAGACGACTATAATCGATAGACCAAGATTGTTGGAACCATCGGTTCTTCTATGTGTTTCCTTGCATCTTGTAATTTTTCTTTACAACAATTAAGAAACTCATGACTTGATTTCAAGGATAGTGTAAGCAGCTACTTCTGTAGTGTACCTTTTGATGAATGATTAGTTGCCTTTTAACTCAATCTCTCCATCGTTTCCTTTCTAGTGCTAACACTCTTCCTCAAGTGAGCTCTTCCATATGTAATGGAACTTCATGAACTATTAATCTAATAGAATCACTAATTTCATCGGTGAATATTGCAGGTTGCATTTCCTAGCTTGGAGACATTAGAAATCTGGGGCATGGATAATATTGAGATAATATGGGACAACCAAGTTGCTGCAGATTCTTTCCACAAACTAAAATCGCTTAACGTGTTTTTCTGCAATAAGCTATTGAACATTGTTCCTTCTTGCATTCTTGGACGGCTCAAGAGCTTGGAAAGTTTGCAGGTAACATCATGTGATTCTCTTGAAGTTGTTTTCAAACTTCAGCCATTGAATCCTCTAGAGGGACATCCGGTTGCTCATTTGCCATTAAAAAGGCAAAAGTTAGATATAGTACCAGAGCTAAAGTGTGTATGGGATAAGGAACTCCATGATCAAGTCAAATTTCAGTGTCTCCGTTTTGTTACCGTTTGTGGATGCAAGAGCCTTACCTCTCTATTTCCAGCCTCAGTAGCAATACATCTAACCCAACTTGAGGAGTTGGAGATTAGAAAATGTGGCATTATGGAACTCATCGAGAAGGACGACGGACAAGTTCCCAGGTTTGTGTTTCCAAAGTTAACCTCCCTTAAGCTTGAGCATCTAATAGAGTTGAAGTGCATCTACATCGGAAAACATGCTTCACATTGGCCAGCATTGAAGACCCTAGAGGTGCTTGACTGTGACAAAGTGGAGATACTTGTATTGCAACCTGAGAATGAGATGCCACTTGATAAACAACCTCTTTTCATGATAGAAAAGGTATGACCCAACATTATATGTTTTGCTTCAATGGTGAATATTGGGAGTGATGATTAAGGTCACAACCAAACATCTCATGCAAGTTAGCTATACATATTAAGATTCAAGCTACGTAACTATCCTCGAATCAATAGAACTATTACAACATGGAAACATCGTATATTCTTCAAATATTGAATGAAAATTCTTGTCAATGTTTGATGTAATGCACAATCATTAATTTTAAAGAAAGGTTTGATTTAATTTCAATGGTTTAGCTCTCTCTTGAGTATCAAGAAGATTTAAAATACATGACATGGGGTGTGATATCACAGAGTTGCAAGTGTGTTATCTAAATTGGACTATGTAAAGATGATTGATTTTATGCTAAAAACGGAAAGATGTGATGTTTTTGTTGACATTAATCCCTGAAATTTGTGCACTTATGGTTATAATTGATGGAGAAGTTTTTTTTCGTAAGGTATGTATCTATAGCAAGGGGAATATAAGGATTTATTTGAGTTCAAATATGGGTATAAAGTCAAATATAAAAGATTGGCGATGATGTCTATTCCATGAGCCTGCATGTCTTTTCGTTGAATTACACGAGACTCAACATCTTAAGAAGCAAGCATTGTGCATGATATGTAGGGCATATACCATAGTACACGAATACTTTTTTTAATTAAGATGATTTTTAATCATAATTTGACTAATTTCTCAGGGTGCATTCCCAAACTTGGAAGAGTTAAAATTGGATTTATCCAAATGGATGGAGATATGGCATGGTCATTTTGATGATGGAGAATTCTTTAGCAAGCTCAGAGTTCTTGAACTTCATCATTTCTCGATGGAACTCGCAATATCCACATGTTTTTTTCAGAGCTTAACCAACTTGGAAAAACTTGTTGTGTGCAAATCTTACTATGAAGAGCTGAACATCAGTATAGAAGCCCTAGCAGGTCCAACTCATGAGCTGGAAGTAATATTACCATCTTCATTTCAACATTTGAAGACCCTAGAAGTGTTATATTGCGATGGATTATCTCCATACAAAATATTACCCTTTCCAAAAAAATTTCAACACCTCGAGACTCTAGATATGTCATTTTGTGATGGGTTGTCCATTATATTCACTCCGACAATAGCTAGAAATTTGGTGGAACTCACAAAATTGAGGATAAGTAACTGTAAAATGTTGATAGAAGTCATTTGTAACGAGGAAGGTGAAGAGGGACTTGTGATGGCTTTCAATCAATTGAAGTATATTGAGCTTGATGGGTTGACAAGGTTGAGATGTTTCAGCTCAATTAAATACACTTTAATGTTCCCTCTCTTGGAAGATGTTATAGTGAATGGATGTCCAAGCATGGAGTTCTTCTCTTGGGGACCAATAGAGGCACCAAAGTTGGATAGAGTACAAGTATCAACAAAAATGTGGTTTTGGAAGGAAAACCTCAACATCACCATCCAAAATATGTTTCATAAAATGGTATGCATTGATTACCAAATTCTATGTAATTGGATGGTCTTTATCACCAATAGACTAATTTCTATTTGCTAACTAGGAATTTACATTTATGATGCTTTTTCTAACAGGAAAAGTTTGCTAGAATGAAGTTTATACAGCTATCTGAGTTCCCCGAGTTGATTGGAAAGTGGCACGGCGAACTTAATCCCACTATGTTATCTTGGCAATTAGCATCATTGATGGTGGATAAATGTCCATCATTTATTAATGCTATTTCATCCAAATTGATGTTTCTTTTAGTCCATATGACAAGGTTGCAAATTTGCGATTGCGAGTCTCTAGAAGAAATATTCAATCTTGAAGGCTTGGTGGGTTTAGGAAGCACTCGGATGCTACCTTCATGTATGACTTTGGACTTGGTGAATCTACCAAAGTTGAGGCGACTATGGAACAAAGATCTTCAAGGATCACTGCCTTACAATTTTCTAGGTTCTATAACACTTTATAATTGCAGCAACTTGAGACATGCTTTCAATTCATCAATGGCCCAATGTCTTGCCAATCTATGGTGGGTGGAAATAAAGGAGTGTGATCGGATGGAAGGAGTGATCGAAGAGGAAGAAGGGCAGCGAAGCGCACTGGAAAAGATTACATTCCCGAATCTTAGGAGGATAAAGCTAGAGTGCTTGCCCAATTTGACTAGCTTCCTTTTGGGGAAGAATCAAATACTAGAATGCCTCAACTTACAAAGGTTGACCGTTGCCCATTGCCCCAAGATGATTAGTTTGACCGGACAATCCTTGCTAGAGATTGACCACCATAGTCCTTCACTTTTCACCTCACAGGTCAGTCTTTTATTCTTAATCCATTGCTTTTGATTTTTAAATTAGTTATCTTGTCAAATGGAAGTACTAATGGAACGCCGGTGCTTTGCATGAAACAATTTGAGTGCCAGTGCAGTGCAACGTCTGCTTTTTTTTTCTTTCATTTGTTTTTGCCTCCGAATCCTGGACACATAGAATCAATCAAGGATAAAAAATTGGTTACCCATTACAAGCTAAAAAATATTGTAGTAAGTGTCAACAATACCCAATAAAACTTAATAACTGTAAACCCATTTACAAATTGGTTAAACTGAAATCTTCCCAATCACTAAAATCACAAATCAAGAATTAGTTTTCTTGAATAAGGTAAATTGAAAACCAATTGCATGTTCAACTTGAAGCAAATAAATCAAAGAATTGTTACCTTATAAATTAATTGCAAGCAACATTTTGTCTTTTGATATTCAAATTGAGGGAAATTTCCAAGAAGTCATCACAGCAACTTTCCAAAAATTAGAGGGAGAAGGCATTGCTAGTATTTAATGTCAAATAAGCCAATTAAAAGTCAATGTCACTGTACTATTGATTATAAATTGAATTTAGGAGAGGTTGTCGTCGAAGTAGAATAATAAGGAAATACATCTACACACCACCATCTAATTTTTTGAAGAATAAAAGTCAATTTTCAAATTTATATTCATTGAATTCAATAAACACAAGCTACTATTTTTGCTGAACTTGTTTTAATTTCCATCATTTCTTAAAAAGGCAACAAGCACATACCAACTATTCAGGTTAGGTTTTTTTTTTCCCCATCTCCTTTATTGTTACAAATACTTTATAGGTTTTAAATAGGATCTTGTTTTTTTCACTCCTTATTTGGGTTAGACACTCCCTATCATAATATTTTGACCATATTGTCCCTTATATGGCCTACCTTTTAGTATTATTTGCTTCTCTTTTTTCTCTACTTCTTTTTTTTTCACGGGTCCCACTTTCCTCCCCCTTCTTATCTTTCCATGCCTTTAGTGTCTGTCGACAATCCCATTTCTCTCTATTCCTTTTTTTTTCCTTTTTGTTTTTGTTTTAGTTTTTATTTTTTATTTTTGCTTTTGACATGCCTTTGGTGTCTCATTCTCTCCCTTTTTTTTTTCTCAAAAAACATTCAAATGCTTCATGTGAGTCCGCGACAAAAGCTCAAAAGGAAGAGCAAAATATGACAGAAAATGTCAACTGAACTTGTTGGTGTTATTGTTTGCTCTTCACCATTTGCAACTTCATTATTAGTTACATTTAAGCAATTTGGAAATAGAGAGGGACACTCTCTCTGCACAACCCCGCAGCATCTTCCCAACCCCATCCCCTCCTCCGTGTCTAAGAACATGTGCTCATCAACATGACGTCCAACTCTCCCCGATACCCCTCGCTAACTCCTCTAATCCCCACACCACCCCCCTCACCTCCGCTCATTCCCCTTGGCTGTTTGCTTCCATGTTTCTCCTCAACCTGGGAGGATTAGCACGACATCAATGAGGACGACAAGATTGGTCCCGAGCCGAGCCGCAGTGAGCCTAGGAGCCTAGCTGAGCTCAATGATGTTCTTGTCGGTGAGAGGGAATGGGTGGAAGTGAGCTTCGATAGAGAGCCACTTAGAGAGGATGAGGGTGGAGTCCCACTGCTAGGATTTGGTAAGGGGCCGACTCGTGACTGAATTGTGGACGTCCTCGTCTTGTTCGATGACATGTATCGGTGTTCTGCAACTCTGATGTCCCTCGTGGTCATTAAACCTAGTGTTTGCAAGCTACTTCAATAGGATTCGTTAGTTATCTCTTTATAGGAGCTAGGAAAAATAAATGTTATGTGGGGGTCCTTTTCCTTTTGGTTCCGTGAATGCAATTGCCAACTTGAGTTCTATGCATTCACTACTCTGCTTCGTCTTTTAGTCAAAATTCTGGGACTTTTGGCTTAATCTTTCTTCCAACAATCCTCCTTCTAGAGTTTACACATGCTCAAAAGCCCTGTCTAAAGCAAAAAATGGAAAAAAACAGGGTATAGCAAGGGAAAGATAAGAAGAAGAATAGAAAATTGAGACCCATGAGGAAAGAAAAGAAGAGGAAAAGGAAAAGAAATAAAAATGAAGGAAAATAACCAAAAGGTGGGCCACATAATGGGTAATATGGTCAAGATGCTGTAGTATCATTGAATTTGAGACAAATGAAAAGTGAAAAAAGTGTGACCCTTTAACTATTGCTTTCTTTTCCGATGGAGGAAATGCTTGAGTTTTTTCTTTTTCTAATATTTTATCCAATTATTTATTTATTTATTGTCATGTGTGAGTAAGACGTTGCATCATAATTAGCATCCACACTTTTTTCAACTCTTCAACGATAGAAGTTACTAGTAATTATGCATTTACTTCTAATGCCATTAATATGTCGTTTATGAGTTGTCATATGCCCACATTGTTAGAATACTTCAAAAGGCCATCATATTACTCATTTTAGAATATTAATAGATAAAGAAGTATGAAACTAGTCACCTGATTTTTGTTAGTGACAAATTGCAATGACGTTATTTCATTTATTTGTCAAATATAAGGTACCCATCACATCTTTTTAAATAATTCAAAAACTCATCATAATCCTCAACTTAGAATATTAATAGATTTAGGGAAGTATGGAAATAGTCATTCTGTTTTTTTGCTAGTGATAAGTTGTAATTGTGTTAATTTTATTGAAACCAAATAAAAAATGTCAATACCCGCTTCTTATTGGACAAGTTATAAGAGCTCATAACATCATTGATTTTCTGTAAACAAACATGATGTGCTCATAGGGATCATTTGAATAAGGCAGATGTCTTGGTGGACCATTCGATACTTGTATGACAAACTTGTCTTTAGTAGTTGAGATTGTAGCATGTTGTAATTTAATTAATTTTATCATAATGAAATGAAAATTTCATACGGGCTATTAAAATGAACAATTCAGAGTAGCTCGTACGATGGTTTCATTTTTTCATATCACAATCAATTTTGGCATGACGTGTTTCATTTGTTCATGAAGGTTAACTGCATTTGCCCAAGTATCCTTGTTTGCGTAAGAAAGTCACCTTAAAATTTAATTTCACGTCACATGACATGAAATTTTAGAAAATTGCAGAAGTATTCATGTTGTATTTGAGATCATAATTGCATTATTTGGGTCGTAACACAATGGAAAATGTTTTCCTATCTTTTTATGAATGAGTGTTAATAGGTGGTATGGACCGGAATGTAATTTATTTTGTCGCAGCCACTTTGATGTTTGTTCCAATGCAATAGACTTAGCGTTAGTCATCAATCAATTGAAATGAAAGCATCAAGCAACCCCTCCTTGATTGTGTCGCTAGCAAGTTCTAGAATGTCATGATTTGTGAGAGGAAGGGAAGTTTGGAAATTCCTTCTTTGAGGTCATCTCAATGAAATCAAATTTATTGAGTCATTTTCCAATATGGCAGGTACAATTTCCTCAGCTTGCATTAATGGTTCTCTCCCACATGGACAACTTAAAAAAAATATGGACTAATAGTCCTCAAGATACTCTCACTTTTGAACATTTATGGAAAGTGAATGTTGAGAATTGTAAGAGCCTTGAAAATTTGTTTCCGCATTGGGTGGCTACAAGTCTAACCCAACTTCAAAAACTTCGAGTGGAGTCATGTGGGATTGAGCAAATAGTCGAGAGTGGAGATGACATTTCACACTTTACTACTGCTCAATTTCTTTTTCCGCAACTAACTTCTCTAGTGTTCCATGACATGCCACAACTCAAGGGCTTTTGCCCTGACTTGCACACTTTGAAATGGCAATTCTTGGAGGAATTGCAAGTGACCCACTGTGACAAACTGAACATGTTGTCCTTTGTGGCATCCATGAATAAGTGGGCTCAAAGAGACAATCAACATGACCTTTCAGACCATGAAGCACACCTTCTCATTCGAGAAGGTATGATTGCAACTACAACTGCTCTTCCTCTCTTTCTTCTTAATTCTTTTATTCATCCGATATATCTTATGTCTACAGCATAGTCACGTCACATTATGATAATACAGTAAACATGAACCCCTTAACTATCAATTCATGGACAACATAAGATATTTCTAACATCTTTAAGCATGCTTTTCATAAATGGACACCCAAAATGTTTTTTAATATCTTGTCACCCAAAATTTCAAGGAAGTACAATTTTTTTTTTTTTACTAGATAAGATATTCCTAGAAGATGAATTGGTCAGGGTGATTACTTTACTGGCCTCTACTTAAAAATTCTCTTAAAAAATTTTTATGCGAATAAAAAATGTGAATTTCCTATTGGCTAAATTGAGAATCAAGCATTGACATTTAGCAATTTTTTTTTTTCAAATTGCAACGGGATAACCATCTTTCTTTTGATATTTTCTGGGTAAAATGAATTCTCATTCGTTTATTTGATCATTCCTATGTCAATACAGTTCTTTCGCTTCTATCTTATCATTATAATGTGGGTGTATAGCCTACCTTGGCTGGCGGATGGCCATACTGGAGCATTTGTTTACAATTTGCATTTTGTAGCTCGACTTTAGAAACTTGAGACTCATATGCATGGCTCTAGAAATTAATGAAATGTAAGAACAAGGCCTCCTTTTATGGGAGTTAACCAACTTAAGTTTACCTCTAAGAGCCCATGATTTATTGTCAAACCTTGTTGAATTTACTTCTCTCATTGTATTGGAAATTTTGTAGGGCATTCCCACCTTAGAGAGACTTTTATTAGTCGACAAGGATATTCATACGATACAGAGCGGAAAATTTTCTGACGACTTCTTTCACAAGCCAAAAGCACTAACATTGGCATGCTTTCATGATGAAGATGCCGTTTTTCCTCCCATATTCCTCCTACAAAGATTTAAGAATCTACAAAGTCTTGAGGTCTTATGTAGTTCTTTTGAAGATATATTCCTTGATGAAGAGCTTGTTGACGAGGGGAAAAATATAGTGCTTGATAATTTGAAAGAACTCAAGTTAAGCAAGCTACACAACCTAAAGCGTGTCTGGAGAGAAGGCTATTTGGTGGCGAAAATTCTTCAGAGTATTAGCATATTTAAGGTGTGGGATTGTCCCAATTTGACAACATTATTTCCAGTTGTGACATCCTTCCAGAATTTGACGGAGTTAGTGGTGAAGAATTCTTCTGGATTGGTACATCTAGTGACAGTTTCAGCAATCACAAATTTGATGCATCTCACTGACATGACTATAATTGGATGTGAAAGAATGAAAGAAGTAGTGGCAAATGATGAAAATGGAGAAAGAAAAGTGATTTCTCTTGGGAAGCTAAGAAGATTGACACTCCAAAATTTGCCAAGCCTAGAATGCTTCTCCTCCACCACAAGTTGCATCTTCAAGTTTCCATCCATGTATTCAATAGAAGTGGAAGAGTGCCCAAAAATGAAGATCTTTTGTGAGGGTGTTCTAAGCACACCAAAACTCCATTCAGTGACACTATTCAGATACAATTGGCAAAGTAATTGGGAGGGTGATCTCAACACAACCATACAAAAGTTGACAACATAAATAACACATAAAATTGGTAAGATCCAATTAATGTCATTCTTATCCATTTTTTTCTCTCTTGCCTTTGCTTCTCAAATTGTCCAACACCTGAAGCACCACAAGTTCTAAACTTTTCACATTGATGAAGGGAAGGGTAGATGCTGCAAGTGGTACAAAAATCTGGAAGTTACTGAGGCACAGTCAAAAGTTGAGATGACAGAAATTTCTATTAAGGTAGTGATTCTATTTCCAATTTCCCCTCTTTCTCACTAATAAAAATCACAGTTTTGCAAAAAAGGGGTAGCTGCTAGGGATGGATAAATAGGTAATGACATTTTTTTCTAACCATTTGCCTTGCTAGCATAACTGCTTGGATCACACCCTTCTCATTTTTCATAACTAAATGAAGCATCCCATTTCCTTTCTTTTCCTTCAACTCTCTTCTCATTCAAGTGAATGAACATATTGATCCATTTTTTTCTTCTTCTTTTTTAGGAACTTGCATTAAAAAATGTTAAATGTTTTGCTTAATGTACAATCAAGTTTTAAATTTTAAAAAAGTGTGATTAAATCATAAATGTCTTGAATAAGACATAGTGATGCCCTTCCCGATGACCACTCAACCAGTTTTGCTGACGTTGCATGTTGGAATCTGACTTCAATTTTCTAATAGGTATTGGTCTCTAGTGATCAATACACAAGTAGGTACAGATAAAAGTCTATTAATCACTTGCTGAAATAATCAAGGACGAATGTTAAAAGCCAGCATTGACATTGAAGGAGGAAGTTCCACAAGAGGATTAGTCTTTCACCTTTTCAACTTATAAATTGAATAAAATTAAACAAAATAATTATGAACCTTACCTAAATATTAGCTGGAAAAAATTTGAACTTGATTGCCTTAAAAGTACAGGACTCACGGCTGAGGAATTTCTAAAGGCTAAAGATCTTCAGTTTGTAGTAGGCACCTAGTGTTTTACCTTCAATTCTTAGCTACAGGAATTGCAAGTCTGACTCTCCCAGCAACAATATAAATTAAATGCTAATCTGGACTCAAAAATCAAAATAAAGATTGCTAGCTTAAACATGATAGATACGACCAGTTGAATTTGATTGAATTATCTTTTCTTTTGCCCTAATTATCTCTAACATTTAGAGGAGGTGTTTGGCCTCACGGCATAGTCTGCCGAGGTCAGCCAAGCCGCAGGTGCAAATGAAGGGGCCAAGACAGACAATTTTCTTCTTTAGCTCGGTGCATAGAGTTAGACCCTCTCAGACCGGCTCATTGGTCAAGCCTTCTAACTAGTGGGCTGAATATCTAATGGCTATGGTCATGCTTATTACACATCACTTTGTAGATCAATTCTATCGATTTTAGCCTCAGTACCTCTAGCGTTATTCTTGATACAATTTTGATCAAATAATAGGTTGCCGATCTTTTCATCCATTTGATTCCCTATATGTTCTTATTGAGCTTCCTCCAGCATTCATTTGTTTTTCAAATTTTCGTCCCAGAAATGATTGGCTTCTCTAATTAAATGCTTCATTCACAAAAATTGTTTTGTTTCAGACGTTACAGCTTACTGCACAAATTGTGCTCAAGGGAAGACTTGTCGTCGGAGAGAAGATGAACAGCGGCTGGCAATCTGCACCTGGAGACAACTCATTTTTTCAAGATCATACTCTCTCTAAAGGAAGGAGATGTCTGTGTGTTTGAGCCTGTTAGAATTGATAATATGGAACTCGAAGTCTCCATTTTCAGGAGGAATTTCAAGACTAAGGTGTAGACTTTAGCATGCCCACAGAAAAATCACTGCCTTACTTTGTTTTGTTTAGTAAATCAGATCAAAGAAAGCAAAACTTTCTGCTGCAAGTAATTGAATGGCGATGTATTTTTTGGAGAGTAGTGGACATTGCACCTGTATGTTGCGTCCTTTGTTCGACAAACTATAAATCGAACTCATGCGGAGCATGGGATTGATAAAATAAAGGTCAAGGGCAATCCTTATCTATTGCCCATGTGGAGAGTTGATCTATGACACCATTGAGGTGGTCACAGAAAGGGAAAATGTCCTGCACCAACTCTGTTTTCATGAAATCTGCAGTGGTCTCCAGATTCTGATCTCCAGATTCTAAGGAAGGTTGCATTGAGGATAAATCTTGCAAGCCATCAATAGCACAAAAGGAAGTTTCAATAAGAGGGCTAGTCTTCGCCTTTTCGCTACACAAAATGGAGAATGGCCTCAGAACAGTTATAATGAAAATTAAAATAATTATAGAACTGCATGGCCATAAAATTTCCAGAACTCATGATCAGCAGGTATCCCAATGTTCTTGACCTTGGGGCTTTAAAGATAAAGTAATAACACCATCTGTTAGTGAACTTGCTTGTATCCCCCAAAATAAACCATTAGCAGTCGAACTATCCAGCGGCTTTTATGAGTCAGACACAGCCAGATCAGAAGAAATGGCACTGCTCGGCTTGCTCTTTTTTTTTTCTGATGAGATTGTTGAAGCGGCCATTGACTTCTGCTCCATAGATGTGCCCCATCTTGGAGCATACGTCTCCAAGTATCTCTTGTTCTCCTTTGTTATGGGAATTACTAGAGGGACTCTCCTAGCAATAGCCAAGCCATAATCTTTAAGCCCCACATACTTCAATGGGTTGTTCGTCATTAGCTTCAATGTTCTGACTCCCAGGTCACGCAGCATTTGCACTGTAAGTCAATATGTTAAGCACTAATGCGAATGCCTCAAATAATACAAAAATCTTGATTATGGAGTGAGTCTTTATGCTGATTAGACCTCCTCCACAGAAGATGAGAACTTGAGGCTCTGGTAGAGTTACCAGTTTCCTCTAGTCCTATAAATGAGTACATTTTCTGAAACAGTCACTGAAATTCAACTACCTTTAATTTCAGATTAACATAGTAGTTTCTTAATCCTCAACAATAACCATGAATCGAACTCATTCAGAATCTAAATTATGCAGGATCTTCTACATCAGCATAGTTTGACTTAAGGAAGAAATACCGGCACACCAATTCTGTACTCTCTATGGTCAGAATCTAAATTATGCAGGATCTTCAACATCAGTATAGTTTGACTTAAGGAAGAAATAGCGACGCACCAATTCTGTACTCTCTATGGTCAATGGAAATCCGAGCTCCACATTTGATTCCACGGGTCTCTGCCGCTTCCTTCGTGCCCTCAGAGGTACACCAGCATGCCCCTACCAGCCGCTTCTATCTGCTACAGCGCAAAGTGCAACCTGGTTGCGTAACACCGAGAAGCTCTTGTTTAGCATACCAAGCACAAGAATCATCCCTGTTTTGGGGCATTGTTCGTCGTCTCGCTAGTTAATATCACCATCTATTCAGCCTTGAGAATCGTAATTAGATCCATCTCAGAATCTAAAAAGCTGACAATAATTGTTTAATCCCCCCAGCTAACCACAAAATCATGTTCTTAATTGCACTGTTCCCACCGAATCGCCGCACAAGATTGAAGAAAAGAGAGCAAAAGGCAAATGCTTCGCTTTAAGGCAGCTTGGTCTCCACCCAATACCGAGTCCATCCATATATCTAATTGCTTTCACCAACTTCTCTTCCTCCAAGTATTGGTCCAAGGATGACTCGCCATCGCTGGAAAGAAGATTGACGTCGCAGGAGTAGCTTTCTGCAGGAACCGCTTCATCTAGGTCATCCTGTGTGACACACTCCTACACAGTCACAAAGCACTCTTGTTTTTGGCACCTATTGTGGATTTCACTGAACGTTGGTGTTGCCCCAGCGAAACAGATCCTTAAGTATTGTTTTTTCGTTCTTTATCCATAGGGAATGCCAAAAAAGGTTCTTGAGGAAGTATGGGAAGAATCTAGCAAAAAGGGTGCTTCTAAGGGTTCCAGATGGTGGGATTTGGCCAGTGTGGGATTGGAAGTATGGGATGACATGGTTTGGTTACCAAAGGGCTGGAGCAAATTTGTGGAGCATTACTTCATTTGTGATGGCCACTTTTTAGTCTTCAAATATGAAGGCAACTCATTTTTCATGTTTTCATACTTTACAAAGGCGCATCCGAGATAGAATATCTGTTGCCGAACGCCAGTGGTGGAAATTCATTCTCAAAGTCAAAGATAGTAAATTCATCCTGCCCAAATTGGAAGTTCTTGATGATGATAATGTTTGCACAAGCATACACTTTAAAATACATTATCATCAAGTCTAATCGGTGCAACCAAGACTATGTTTTGCAATTGTTGCTTTAGATAGACTAGTCAAAATCATAAGAGCATTTTCATAAAAACATTTGACATCAGATATATATCAAAGTCACTGCTATTGAAAGAAACTTACAAAACTAGTGAATGCTTACATATTTGTTATTGAGTATTGCATAACTATTGGTCGTATCATTTACACACAGTCCGTTATGTTTTTCCCCCTTTTTGATGGCAATACATCTCAAGTTCAATAATCGATTAATCATTCAATTCTTTTAAAAATGGGCATTTGTTGACATGACTAAGTTTTGATTATCATCGACAAATAACAAATTCAGTCGACAAACAGTTTGGTCAAAACAATTGACGACTCTATAATATAATCATCACCACCAAACATCAATTGTCTATGAGACTTTCACTAGTTGACGAAATCATCAATAGTCATTGCAGATTTTCCTAGGTGTTGGAACTCAAAGGCATATGATGAATTGACGCTAGAACATAATCCGTGGGTGGTTATTTTATAACTTCTTATAGATAATTGTTGCTTGATCTAGGAGATTGCGGTATAATTTCCTTAACTGTAGATAAGATTTGTTTATTCTAATGTTTGTAGATAGTTATAAATACCATAAATGTAATTATTGTAAACTCCCCCCTCAATCAATCATAGAACTCGACGTTTTTTTTTTCCTTTACTTTTCTGCAATTTATATTTCCTTACATTTACATGGCTAAAGTAATTATTCCCTCTGTTCTTGTATCTTTAAATTTCTTGTCAATTATTTTCTATCCAAAATCAATAAAGGTCCTGTCAACACCTAAATGTTAGCTAAATATTTAGGATTAAATTGCATAAAAAATTAGATACTAATTTGGCCCTAACAAAAAGGATTCTCACATCACATGGGTATTAATATTGTTTGCATTAATTAAGTTTCATTTTTATTTTATTTTCCCTTATTTTACTGCATTTCTGATAAATAAAAAAATTATATAAAATTAATTAAAAGAAGAAGAGGGGTGCTCGAGGGCTGGGCTTTCGCCCCAGCCCCCTTCTCTTTGCTTCCCCTCGCGTGGGCCCAGGGCCCATCTCGCCCCTAGCCCGCTCCCCCTTCGCGGCCCGGTCCTCTCTCTTCTCCTCCTTCCTTCCTCCCTCCTCTGCAACTCACGCACGAGCGAAGGACAGGAGCAGCGCGGAGCCCTCCGGGAAACCCGGACCGATGGGACGCGACTTCAATGTGCTGAGGAGCTTGACGCGGTCGGCCTGGCCAACGTAGAGAGTTCTGCGTGGAGAAGACGGGATGGGACGCCGGTTCGGCCAAGAGGGAGGGAGGCCGGTCGGCGCGCCACGGACCGGCGGCCGAAGCTCTCCGTCGACCGGCCTCATCGCCCTATAAATAGGGGGGCTACGTCGGAAAGAAACGGGGGAGGAGATCTGAGAGAGACCTTGAGAGTGACGACTCTCGGCCGGTGCCCTCAATCTCGCGGGCTCCCGTTTCCTCCGGCGCGAAGCCTCCGGTAGATTTCCGATTTTTGCATTGGTCTAAGTCTGCCTTTCTTGGGGCCCCTAGCTTGACGACACAAAGGCGGCTGGCCATGGCCCGACTCGTCTCGGGCTCGCCTTTTGGTCGCCGTCGTCGAGCCGGGTAGGGACCCACGGCCGACGCTTCTTTTAGTAACTTGTTTGCCCTGCCTTCTCCATTTGCCTTCACGCCCATCTGCCCATCCGTGTTGTTTTGGTTGGTATGTGGCCGAGCTTCAGTCAGCCCGGCTTTGCTTCCATTTCAGTAGCGTGTGCCAAGTGTTCGATAAAATGCCCAAGTTAGACGCGCGTTAATGTCCTTCGTCTATGGCTGAGACTTGTTGGTTTTCATGCTCGTACTGATTTCGTTTGCTTATTGTACGCGGATTTCGGTCTGAGTATGAGTCACGTGTATGCTTGACGAAATGCTTCGATCAAGCTCGCTTGAACTTGTCTCTGCGCTGCGTATCCGAACTGTCGTGTTTGTGATAATGTCAATAAATAGAACTTGTGTTCTCGTTCGAGGGAAACGTTTTGAATAGAAACACTGAGATAGTCGTTTGAGTATATATATATAACATTCGTCTTTGGTTCATTCGGCTGGCGT
The DNA here is from genome assembly GCA_016097615.1 of Eucalyptus dawsonii. NCBI lineage: Eukaryota > Viridiplantae > Streptophyta > Magnoliopsida > Myrtales > Myrtaceae > Eucalyptus > Eucalyptus dawsonii. The sequence goes on along the minus strand of CM027881.1, from coordinate 29,230,815 downwards.
TCATATTTCTATGATTAGAGTCTCGGCTGTGGACGAGTGTGGGTTATCCTCTTGGCTGTGAACTTGTGTTCTCGTTTGCGTGTTCAGTGAATGCCAGTTGGAACAAAAGAATAACGAATGTTACCTATATATTAGCTGAAGAAAATTAAATATTTTTTTATCAGAAAAAAGAAGAGTAAATATAATCGCCATAAAAATGCGGACTCACGGCGAAGGAATTTCCAAAGGCGGAAGTTCTTCGATTTGTAGCAAATACCCAATATCTAATTTCCATTTCTTATTTATAGTAATTACTAATAAGACGTTTACAGCAATAATATTATTAAATGCCTGGATTAATCTGGACTTAACACAGGAAATAGTAGGTTCACTACCTAACGCGGAGGAAGCCGATCTGACTTTCATTGAATCATCGTTGCTTTTACCCTACTCATTGAGCTGGCGCTCAGCCTTACGGCAGAGTCTGCCGAGATCCGCCGAGCCACGGTTTCAACTGAGTGGGCCAAGAAAAGCGATTCCCTTCTTTAGCTCAGCATGCAAAGCTAGACCACTTAGACTCCATCAAGGTTAATTAATTATTTGATCATTGACGAGTCTCGAAAAGTTTTTACGCCTAATACCTAAATCGATTCACTCGTTGGTTAAGTTTGGGGTGCTTTCTCGGCATAGTATTGAACAGTAATTTTGGGCTTAAATGTTAGCTATATTTGGTAAGTTCTAGGAGCAGTTGAGTTGGAATTATTGTAATACATCAAAAGAGCTTTCTAAGAACTCTAAGCGGCCTTGAAATAGAATTTTATGGAGAAAATTATGGCATGATGAAGCTTAACGAGTGAGCTAGGTTTATGCTAGAGGTGAGCTTTTTGGTGGCGTATAGGTATAGTCGAGTCATTTTTTTTTTTTTGGTTGGTATAGTCGAGTCATTTATTAAAATATCGTTTTATTTGATCCTTTGATATTGTTTTTTAGCCATTTATTAGGAATTTGAGTGTGTCGACTTGAGTAATCACCCTAGTTAACTTTCGACTTTTCGCAAGATAGTATTTCTTCTATGAGTTTGTAAACGCATGTCTTAAAAGTTATGGAGATTTGATGTATAAAGCATGTTTTGTTGCATAAAATCTATATCAAGCGTTTACTACAATTTGGTATTTGTAAATGGTTTGCAAGTTATTGCGAAAGGTTATATATATATATATATATATTGATTTGTGAACTTGATCTATGAAATGTGCTGTATAAAGGTATGTGAAATTTATTATGCTTTAAAAAACAAGTTCTAAAATGATTTGAGAAATACTTTAAGAAAATTATTTTTGGTGAATGAACCGAATTGCAAAAAGATTAAATATTTGATCTATGAAACTCAAATTTTGGTTTGGCTTTGTAAATAATGGAGGTTGTTATGGATTGGTGTTGATACTCATGTCGCTATGAACCTATGGGTATGCGCATAGTGGTCTATGATATCCTTATAGGACAAGCCGCAGGTTAATAATAGATGAAGACCTAACCAATGAGGGAATTTTGATTGCTTTGTCACGGGCGTTATACGTGATCATGGTTTGATACTTGAGCAAAAGATTAATTGATAGATGGACCATCTACGTGTAGTTTCAAATGAGATGGATCAATGAGGCAAACCATTTGTGTAGAATAAAATTAATTAATGGAATGGACTATTGATGTATGTTTTACAAGATTGGTAAATGGAATTGATCATTGACGTGTGTTTTTATGAGATTGACCAATGGGTTGGATCATTGGTAAAAAATATTGCATTTTTGGACTTGAAGCTTTGTTCAATTCCTTTTCTTCTCCTTTTTTTTTTCTTTGGTGTGAAAGTGAGTTATATTTGTGTTTAAAGTGTATAGTGATTGCTCAATTAGCTTAAAATAAATATATTACTCACTGGACTGTGGTATCTCATTTCTTTTTCTCATCATGTTTTTCAGATGCCTCAGTTAGTGATCGATAGAGCAAGAGTATTATCACGGAAACTATTGGGAGCTGGATATTTGGATAATAGTGTGAGGCCACGTCCTATAGGGAAAGGATAATCATATTACCCCCTCATCCCTATAGTATTAGGGCTGTCACAGCTTGGGTAAGCTCTCTGCCGATTGGGGTGCATTTCAGAGAGGAACTTCTCTAAAGGATGGGGACGTCTATGTGTTCGAGCTCGTTGGAATTGGTAACATTGAATTCAAAGTCTCCATTTTTAGAAGGAATGTCAAGACATGGGCATGATCTTTGGTATCCCTAGAAAAATCTTTGCTTCACGGTGTTTTGTTTAGTTAATCAGATCAAAGAAAGCAAACCTCTCTGCTGCTAGTGACCGAATGGTGATGTGTTTCCTGAACATTACACAGGGGAATTGCATCGTCAAAAATTCCAGGTACATGTGTCTTTCTTCGACAAAGTATAAATCCAACTCATACGTAGCTTGGAGAGTTGATCTAACAGTATTATATTCCTCCAAGTAAATATGTCACCCATGTGGTGATCACCGAAAAGGAAGGAAAGAATGTCCTGCACTAGCTCTGTCTTCATGAAATATGCAATGGTCTCTAGAGATCAATACAAACAGATTCAAGGAAAGGTGAATAAAGGATAAATCTTGCCAACCAGCAATAACACAAACGGAAGTTCCAATAAAAGGGCTAGTCTTTCTCCTTTTTGCCTTACAAAACGGATGAATGACATCAATAGAACAACAATGAACCTTATTATAATTATAAATCTGAATAGCCATAAATTTCTAGAACTAATGGTCAGCAGCCATCCGAATGTTCTTGTGTCCCCCAAATAAATCATTAGCAGTCGAACATTCAGCTGCTCCTATTAGTCCGACACAGTCGGATCAGAAGAAACAGTACTGCTCGGCTTGCTGTTTTTTATGAGATTGCTGAAGCGGCCTTTGACTTCCGAACCATAGATGTGCCCCATCTTGGAGCGTTTCGTCTCCAGGTATCTCTTGTTCTCCTTTGTTATTGGAGTTACCAGAGGGACTCTCCCAGAAATAGTCAGGCCATAACCTTGAAGCCCCACAAACTTTGACGGGTTGTTCGTCATCAGCTTCATTGTCCTGACTCCCAAATCATGCAATATCTGCAGTATTACTCAACATGTTAAGCACCAATACAAAGGCGTCAAATGCTATGAAAAGTTTGATGATAGAGTGATTCTTTCTACTAATCAAATCTCATCTTTTTAAGATGAGAATTTTAAGCCCTGCTTTAGTCATCAGCTTCCTCTACTAACCCTACAAATTATGTTCAATTTCTGAAACAGTCACCGATATTCAACTACCTTATTTTCAGATTGACGATATTAGTTTATTAATCTTCTCAATTCCATAAAGCATAATGACAATGACCATGAACAAACTACGTTCAGAAGCTAAATTATGCAGTACTTCTCACAATAGTTTCTCACTTAAAGTAAGAAGTACCTGAGCACCAATTCCGTACTCTCTAGAGTCGACGGGCAATCCAAGCTCCACGTTTGCTTCCACGGTGTCACGCCCATCGTCCTGCAGGTTATAGGCACGTAGTTTGTGCCCCAAACCTATGCCTCTTCCTTCATGCCCTCGGAGGTACGCCACCACGCCCCTACCAGCCGCTTCTATCTTCTGCATCGCAAGTGCAAGCTGGTAGCCACAGTCGCATCTAGCAGATCCAAAAATGTCTCCTGTGAGGCATTCCGAGTGCACCCTCACGAGGACATCTTGTCCATCTCCAATGTCACCCTGTTCAGATGATAAACTACAAAGTCTGAATCACATGAGAGATATGGCTGTTTGAAGGGAGGATACAAAACATAAAATAAGAAAAATTAAGGACACTATTTTTAATCAAAATCACGGCATTCCTATATCAATTGCGCACACATACAGCCCCATTTTCAATCATTTCATAAACTGTTAGTGAAAAATAAATTATTGTTCTCATCAATTTAGGAATATCCTAACAATCATTCCTCTTGATATCAAACATTCCAATCCAAACAACGTTGTTAGCCAACATAAATTTCATTCTCCAAATTATGATTGACACATATTAGACATTTTTTTAACAAACTTGAATATAAATTTCATGGCGTTCCACCTAAAAGATACCATCAATTTCTCAATACAGCTAGTTTTGGTAAAAATAATGTCAAACAAATCATGCACTGGAAGTACATAAGATGAAGCACAAATTGAAGTTATGTTATAAAAAAAAACGCACTGCTATGAACATGATTCTCAAAGTTTACAATTACTTTATTCGAAACTATGCTATTATTGGTTTCTGAATTCTTCAAACAGTTTTAGCTATTAATTCATAATTTATCTCACCTTGACCATTGCAATGTGCTCATTTCCGTCTACCAATGATCTATAGCAATGGGCTATGAATGACCCCCACATTGTTGATAATCTGGCAACAGCAACATGTTCAGCTAATGTATCATTTTTCCGGCGGTACCTGTAAATTTATGCATATAATGAGAAGCGAAATAATTTCTCGCTCATACAATACAAGAAGCTTCTCAATAGATACAATTTCAAGTCCTCCTGCTGTGCAAACTTGCGAAGCTTTGGTATTATTGCCATGGGGCCACCGTCACCCACTACCTCACAAAGATCTGCCACAGGTTCCAATCCAGATAATACAGCGAGGTCAACAGAAGTCTCTGTATGCCCAGCTCTTTCAGGACTCCACCCTCCCTGTACTTCCATGGGAAAATATGTCTCGGCCTGTCGAAATCTTCAAGATTTGGAATCTCTAGATGCAAGAGCCAAAACTGTTGTTGCCCTGTCACGTGCTGATACGCCTGTAGTTGTCCCATGCTTGGCGTCCTACAACAATATCTCTTAATTACCATCCATTACAAGGTACGAGGAGTTGATTGATGAAACTATTTAAACATCTTACAACATTATACCATAGTCACGGTGATTGCAGTGGGAAGCCTGTCTTCATTTTCCCCGTGATGCACCATCAGAGGAAGTTGCAAGCGCTCCAAATCCCGAAGTGTCGTATTTCACAACAAAATCCATAGCCTCAGGCGGTGCCGTCATAAGATCACCCTCAATTCTCTCTGTCCTCATCGTCTACCACCGCTACAATTTGGAGAACTCAGTTCCAACGATGACTTAGACAGTTATGGCTGAACAATTGAAATGCGCTAGATAATGCAATGCAGAAAGCATGCCAACCTATCCTTGGGGGAGGTCCCAAATCGCTTCTAGAATAGAAGCAGAGCCCGCCTTGGGTCGATCTAGGTCAAATTCATCATCTTCGATGAGGATAACTCACTATCCAACGGAACCGCAGTTGGATCGGACGAAAGACCGATTGTGGGAAGAAGGGGTGGGGCCTGAAGCAGCAAAATTGGATGATTTCGAGTTGGGCAGACTCTGCATGAGACAAGGCCGCTCATATTTTTACACATGATGATTTCGAGTTGTGATTTGGGGCTTCTTCTTCTTCTTTTTTTTTGGTGGACAAAAGTCCTAAATGCAAGATGATCGGGCGCTACAATTGTCAATTTGTTGGGAAATTTGAAGAGACGAGGCTTCCTAACTAAATTAATGCTCGTTGTCAATCTTTATTCAACGAGAGATTACGATCACATCTATCATGACCGAAGGTAATAGCCAATAGCATAGATCTTGTGAGATCGATTTGTCATGTATATACATTCGATATTTTTGGTGATCTTTGAATGATAAGCCCTAACCGTTGATGCGTTGGTATGGTGAGGTTTGATTTTGTTTGTGTATTTCTCGTGTGGTGGTGAGGAAGGCGACGGGGAAGAAGACGATGGGAGAGATGAAAGTATTATTAGGTAGCAAATGGAAAATGAAGAAAAGAAATAATAAGATGAGCTTAATTTGGTTTAATAAACTTCAGGCTTGAATGGGTTTAATGAGCTTGGGCTTAGCTTGGTTTAATAAATTTGTTCGGTTCTAGAAAATTTGGGTTTGCTTTGTCTAGGTGAAAATGGGCTGAGTTTGATCTACATGAGTTTGGGCTTAACTCGATTTTGACAGATTGGGCTTCCTTTACATCTGATTTTGAAAAGGCTGAGATAAGAGCATGTGCTTGTCTTGGGCGAAGCCCGTAAGACTAGAGTTGGCCCATTTTTGGATCCGGCCCAAGTGAGTCAATAAACATCGAATCCTTGTGAAAGTAGCACATTGTTCCAAATTCGGACTTTCATTTTGTCATCTAATCATTTCCAAGGTCATTCAATTGAGACCTCGAAATGTCCACTAGTTTAGTCATGAATATAAATATATTGAAATGGTCACATTCACATATACATTACAATGCTGATTTTTTTTTCTTTTTAAATCATTTTTGATATACCATAGGTATGTTTTAGATATTAATAAGTAATCCTAGAGCCTCCCGTAGCACATTCAATACATATAATGATTCTTTTTGTCAAGAAGCAATCGGGTATATTATTAATCACGTTATTGTCCCATTATCTAATGATGATGTGCTCTTAAGATGAGATAGCTTTTGGGGAATGTCCCGTTAAGATAAGATTAGGGATAAGCACCACTAAAATAGACCAACCAAGGATGGAGTTAATTAACAATATGATTTCAGTGACCTTTAATTAGTTAATAACTATGATTTTTGTGATCATTAATATTGGGGTGGGATTAGTATGGGCCATAACAAGCAATAATTATATGGTTTTATTGTCAAAAGGGTAGTGGGAATTCACGAAGCATTACTCATTGGTCACCTCATAATTTTCATAATACGCAGGGAACTCTACTTTTCATGTCATAATATCCAATAAGAGTGCTTTAGAGATAAATTATTTGCCAATTAGTGGCAAACTGTGAAACCTCGGGAGCTAATTTCTCTTGGCAAATGCATAAGATGTTGTGGAAGCAGAAGATCCGGCGTAAAAAGAAATGCTTCGTGAATTCCCATCCTCATCCTTACCCTCGGCAAAGAGAAGATGAAGTTGTCGCTGAGCTAATTTCTCTTAGCAAACCTCAGGAGCTAATTTCTCTCACCCTCATCCTCATCCTCATCCTCGCCCTTGCCGTAGAGACAATAAAGTCGTTGCTGAGTGGGAGACTCCTCTACATAGTAGCCCTCCCTTCTTCATGCTCTCTGACGCGCTAATTTGCCAGTTCAATAGCTTTAATCAAATCAAGAGGCTCATGTAAGTCATCCATCTTCGTAAACCAGCAATCGAGAGCAAGTTTTTTGAGAAGTGACTGTCCATTAGTAGCTATTTTTTCAGTTAAGTCACTCTGCAATTGCCACTCCTTATAAGCTGATGGACCAATGACTCCTGTCCAATTCCTTCTTCATGCGTTTGTCCCAGAAATTTCAAGCAAATGCATTCTTCCCAGAAACTAACATTTGCTCATTTCATTGGCAAAACGCAAAATCGCCGCATTCCAAGAGAAATCATCCTGCACGGCATCTAACTAATGGATCCAGAGACTTACCCGCCTCTCCCATCCTCATGTATCCTTCGATCATCATTTTCCCAGCGAAGCTATTCCCAGTGAGGCATATCGTCAAACAGTCACCGTGCATTACCCATTTGACCGAACATGGCGTAAAGCCGAAGGAAGAAGAAGGTTTGCGAGCTTGATGGCGCATTTTGAGAAACCAACTACCTTCTCTTGAAAAAGCGCGCAGGAACAAAGCATAAGGAGGCCTTCATAACCGACCGCAAAGCAGGACAGACCATGGCAACTAGCCGAATGTCTAAATCTCGACGATGAGGGGTAGTGACAGAGGATAAATCTAGAGATGGAGCAGCGAATGCCGAACTGTGTCGGATCTCTCTCTCTCTCTAGAGCATCACCTTTGTGATCGGAGAAGAGATTCAAACTTCTCAATCAAAACGAATGGCAATGAGGATGCATCAATGGAGAAAACCCAGCAACGGAGCGTCGGCGCGATCACGAGATTGTCGCAACGCCAGGCACCAAGTCACAACCGACGACCGGAGGACGAAACGAGATTTCTCCTAATCCCGACACGTCGCCTTCGCAAACCTTATTGAACCGCCGCCCGATCTCATAGATGCCAGTGGGAACTTCCTTGCTCCGTCGATTGCTTGAATCCGCTGAACTGTAATAAAAGAAGATCAACGAAGGACTTCAAGGATTTCGCGATGATGGCGCTCGACAAAAGACACTCAGATGCGACACAAAATAGACCAAAGTCGCAGCCGCGGGGCTGAAGGCGCGATGTAGAGAGCTCCACCACGGAAGAGACACCGGAGATCACCGCTCGACGGTCGGAAGAAGGGACGCCGAGGCGGCGGGGATCCCCTCTGGCGAAACTCCAGTAGGCGAAAACGGGCTAACTACTAGGCTTATGTCTGGGGCTGCGTTTGATGGGCTTAAAACAAGGAAATTGAGTCTGCTGAATTGTCTAGCGGGCTGAAGCCAAGAACTTGGGCTGATGTAATGGATCCGAATTGGTCTCTTTCTCTTCTTCTTTTTTCTTTTTGTCAATTTATTTAAATATATATTTTTCTTGAACTTTCCTGCTTTCTATTTTAATTCTTCATTTTTTATTCTTTTAAACCAATGCTTCATTTGTCGATTAAAATTCGGGTTCCAACAACTCTTCTTATTTTCAAGAGTTTCTTTGAATGTATTCCCACACTGTTAGAAGTTAGAAATTAACTATTTGATCAATAAAGTATTTCGAGGATGCTTTTGTGTTGCCCTAAAATATAGAGGAGAAATTTCCTAGGGCTCCCCGCCATGCCACCAAGTCATTGAATTGGTGTTTCTTTACAACCCAATATCTATATCTATATGATAGACTTCGGTTTGAAATAGTCTAACACACTAATCAAAGGCTTGAAAGGGATGGAAAAATATTAATGGGACTTAAATAAACTCTCATATTCTAAGCAAGCCATCAAATGGTATCTCAAATAGAGATGTAAATATTGAATCATTTCAAAGCATGAGAAGACAATGTGATCTTATCATTTGCCGCGTCATATAATTTTGTCCGTCTCTTTTTTCTTTCCCTAACTTGTCGCAATGAAAGAATCTAATATCTGCCTACATTTATATTGCTTATTTTATGTTAGTGTATATCTACACCGCATTACCATTAAGATATGACTAATACATGTTGGCTCTATTTAAGGATATTGCGATGGGCTTCCCATCCACATCGATCATATGCAAATCAATCATCAAAGGAAGCAAAACCATACCATTTAACTAGGATTTATCTTTACCTAAGAAATTATATTGAATGCAACGTACACTTTTTCTTTATGATAACACAATCGTTTTTTTATCAAAGTAAAATAATCAAGTTCACTTAACATCATATCTTGCAATTATTGAACATCAATAATGTGATACTTAATCATTTTCATTTTATTAAAGAATGATAAATGATGGAAAATAGACTTATCTTTACGATAAAATATTATGCTTACCGAACCCTAGGATTGACGCAGGTGGTTGGGGAATTAAGTAATTCCAGCTTAAGAATTGGAGATTGCTGGTTAGGACCACACACATTGCGTGCAAACTACTTTGGATTTGAGTTACCTACACAATCCGAAGGCTTGAGCTTAACCGATTCATTGGGCTTGCAGGATATTTCATAGGCTTGTTAGTAGACAGGTTTCCAAGCCTATGCCCCTAGCTTATACACACACAAAAAAGAAAAAAAAAAAAAAAAAAAGATGCTTACTTTAGGAGAATCCTAATTTTATATCGTAATTAATTTTAGTTTGCATTTATTCCTCATAATCTAGATAGTTATTAAACAAGAAACCCTTATCAACTTAATTACAAAGAGAATGTCTCCCGTGACTTTAATTAGTCAAACATCTTTTTCATTAGAAATTAGTCATAACCTTTGCAAATAGTCATAATAAATATACAGACTTAGGATTGATTTGACATTCTAGTGGAACAATTATGGTTGGTAAATAAACAGCTTCAAATTTTCCATTTTTCCCCTCAAAGGGATGATTTGAGGCATGATTTATTAACAAATTGAAAGATAATACATGAATTTTAGCACGTATTTTCATCTAATTGTCTGTATAAATTAGATATGATGGTCTAAGTTAGCCTGAGTCCAATATGTCAATAAGTAGAAAAATGTTCATAAAATTGGATCAATAACATCCGACCAAAAAATATTTATATAAATCAATAACATGACCAATGAATCAATTTTTGTCCATTGGCGGTGCAGAAAAAGGAGGGAAACTTATTATGATTACAAGAAAATCAAATTATGACTTGCTAAGACATTAAGTTACATGAAAACCGAAATTCAAAAAATTTGACGGACAAAACATGACTGCTCTTCATATCAAAAAAGAAAAATTAGCTAGATTTCCTGCCTAAATCATTATTTTTCCAAACGACACACTATTATTAAACCAATTTCTAGCATGTTTCAAAATAACAAAGAAAAGAAAGTTCTTGTCAGTGAAGGAGCACAACCAAATAAGGGGGGCATAATTGTAAACCTAAAACTCAAGTCACTCTATAATCAGCCTAAAGTGATGCTATGAGAACTCATTTCAAACAGCATAAATAGAGTCCTGACCAAAACCACTCAAAATGGTGACTTTGAAAACAATGTCATCGCTACCAATTAGATTGAACATGCAGACATTTGTGCATGTGGATGAGTTCCTCTCATGAATGCATGCCAACTAGGGACAAAGATATAGCCTCTCTAACTCATCTATAGCTCCTAATGAGCTTCACTGGCCGTTATTTGTAACGAGCTCCACTGGTTATAATCTGTTGAAATACCTAAGAGACGCTCTTTGCTTTTCTAGAACGTGTTGCTTGATGAATTCACTCGGAATTGTTTGCACATGTTCATGTTGGAACAACCAAGATATGAAATTGCTTAAGTGAAATGATAAATCCAAGGAAAAATGGAGGGCAAGGAGCAAGATGATATTGATTTGAGGTCGTGGAAATCCAAGGATAAATCTATCCATTTGAAAGTGTTCAAGGATGAAATAAAGTGAAAGATGCCGTGGAAGCAGAAAATCTAGAGTAAAAGGAAAATCAACTTCGCCAGCTCGAGATCAATTCAATTTCAAGAGAAAGAGGCAAGCAGTGCATGCGTCACTTGAAAACTCATGCGAATGCATTTGCAACTCCTCAAAGCCTGTTGTTTTGTTTTGTTTTTTTTTTTTTTTTTGGTCCTTTCCATAAAACCTTCAACATCATGGCTCCTCCTCATCCTCGTCCTTGCCAGAGAGAAGATGGAGTTGCTGTTGAGCAGGAGACTCCTCCAAGTAGTAGCCCTCCCTTCTTCATACTCTTCGATACGCTAGTTCGCTAGTTCAGTAACTTTAATCAAATTAAGGGGCTCATGAAAGTCATCGATCTTAATTATCCAGCAATCAAAAGCAAATTTTTTTGAGAAGTGACTGTCCATTAATAGCTATTTTTCAGTTAAGTCACTGTGCAATTGCCACTCCTTATAAGCTGATGGACCATTGACTCTTCTGTCCAATTCCTACTTCATGCGTTCGTCCCAGGAATTCAAGCAAATGCATTCTTCCCGGAAACTAATATTTGCTCATTTCATTGGCAAAACAAGAAATTGCCGCGTTCCAAGAGAAATCATCCCTGCACGGCATGTAACTAACACATCCAGAGACTTAGGCGCCTCTCCCATCCTCATGTATCCTTCGATCATCGTTTTCCCAATTCCCAGTGAGTCATATCGTCAAACAGTCAACGTGCATTATCTATTTGACTGAACACGGCACAAAGCCGAAGGAAGAAGGTTCGCAAGCGTGATGGTGCAGTTCAAGAGACTAATTACCTTCTCTTGAAAAAGCACGCAGACCGACCGCAAAGCAGGACAGACCATGGCAAAATCTAGAGCTGGAACAACGAATGCCGAACTGAAAACGTGTCAAATCTCTCTGTCTCTCTCTCTCTCTGGCGTTTCGTCGAGAAGAGATTCAAACTTCTCAATCAGAACAAATGGCGCCGAGGATGCATCAACGGAGAAAACCCAGCAACGGAGTGTCGGCGCTATGACGAGATCGGCACAACTGAGGGTCGGAGAACGACACGAGATTTCTGCTACGGCCATCGCTTCGGAACCTCTCGCGAGCTCCTCAGGCTCCTAATCCCGAAACTATTTGCTTCGTCGATTGCTCGAATCCACTGAACTGCAAACGAAAGAAGATCAGTGAAGGATTCCGAGGATTTTGCGATGATGACGCTTGGCGACGATGGAAATCCAACGATGGAAAATCGCCGGACATCACCGTCCGAAGGTCGGAAGAAGAGACGCGACGCGGCGGAGATCGCCTCCAGCGAAACTCCGGTCAGGGAAAACGGGCTCATGTTTGATGGGCTTAAGAGAGGGATTGAGTCTGCTAATCGTCTAGCGGGCTGAAGACACCAACTTGGGCTGATGTATTGGATCCAAATTGGTCTCTCTTCTTCTTGTTTTTCTTTTTGTCAATTTATTTAATATCTATTTTTCTTGCACCTTCCTATTTTCTATTTTAATTCTTCATTTTTATTCATCTAAACCGATGGTTGATTTGTCGACTAAAATTCAGGTGCCAACAACCCTTCTTATTTTTAGGAGTTTCTTCGAACGTACTTCCACACATTTAGAAGTTAGAAATTAACCATTCGATCGTCAAAACTTTTCTGAAATACTTTCATGTTACTATAATGTACTAAGGAGAAATTTCCTAAGACTCATGCACCATGCCACCAAGTCATGGAATGAGTGCTTCTTTGCAACTTGGTATCTATATGATCGAGTTAGGTTTGAAATAGCCTCTATAAATATAATCATATTTGAAAAAAAAAAAGAGAAAAAAAAACATAATCATTTTTTCTAAGTTAATGAAGTACACTAACCTTCACTTTAACTTGATGCCTCCTTCAATATAAAAAAATCATCCATCCACGTTAGCATGAAAGCAACTGAATGACGATATAACTAAGCAAGTTGACCAAACTCTTTTTATTTTTATTTTTCCTAATACTCGATTGTTTAAAAGTCGCCATTCTTATCTTGGTTGAGGTGGCCAACAGTGATCTTCATTTTTTTTTTTTTTTTTTTTTTTTTTTTTTTTTTATATTGGATAGTTTGGACTTGTAGCAATAACAAGTTGAAGCTTCTCAAGGAATTGATCGTTGTTTAGTTAAGGTCTTAACTAAGGTTAGACTACCAAGGTCCATTGTCCACACCCAAGAAATTCACTGGTATCTTTATTTGATTATTATTCAGTCTATAACATTTTCAATTTTCTCACTATATCTCTTCACACACAAAGTGTGTGCTCTTTTTATAATATGAATTAAACTAAAAATTGAATATATAAATAAAATCTCTGAAATTTAATAGGCCGTGGCACAGGCTTCTAAGTAGTTAGGCCTCTGCATTCGTCCTCCTTGATGGTCCAAAATAAATGTGAACTAGAAGAAGCCATGTTCTGCTCCATGGGGGTTACAAACATGAAAATCAGACATGCACTCTATTTTTTTGTTTTTACTATGTTAAGAATTCAAAGATAGATTTTAAATGATGCTGATACTTGAATATTTTTTGAAAGTTAAAGTTAGAAAATTCAAAACTTGTGATCTATGAATGTGTGAAGACTCGTTTCTTGACAAAAAATAAATAAATTAGATTAGCTTCTTTAGTACCTTAATTGCATGTAGAGATTAGGAGCATTTAACTCCATTAGTAATTAGGCATCAATTTGTCTATAAATTAAGAATTGACTTTTAGATTGATTCTTTTGTCAAACTTATAGAAAAAGTCAGCTCTAAACGTAAAAAAATTTCATATAGGTGTCGATATTGGTTCTTTAAATTTTAAATTTTCATACAAATGGCCGAAGGTCAACTTTTTGGTTAAATGGAAGAATTTAACCAGACTCAAAATAGAAATTGGAATTTCATTAGTTTCTAATTTTTTTTAGACATTTGATTTAGAGACGGTGAAAGAGACATTGGATTCAATTAAAGAAATTTTAATCTATGAAACCAGTCAACCATTTAGAGCATAACACTTGCCACCTTAAGATTGGAGTTACTTAAACTCACCCCCACTTGTGATCAAACAAAAACGCAAAAGGAAAAATCTCATAAGACTGAATCTAGGAAAAATCCCTTTCCTTCTCTCTCGTTGTCCGACGTCCTCCATCGTCACCAGCGATCACCTCCCCACCGATGGCGAGAAGTCCTCTGTCTTGCCCTGTTTTACCGTTAGTGCATAAGAGAAGTTTTGAGCCTTCGTTTGAGGCCTTTTCGCCCGTGAAAAACACATCATGACCTCCTGCTCCTTCTCAGTTTCTCCTTTCACCGTCGCCGCCTCCTTCATCTCGACATCTTTGCCTGCGCTGTCGTTAGGATAGTGTTCTCTCTAGTCAAATGGTTCCTGTTCGGCAGCAGAACTTCAGGCGACGATGGCTTGGGCTTGGACAATAGTTGGCGTCAGCTTCATCCGAGGACGGAGTTTTCCAGCTGCGGTACCTATGTTCGGCGAGCAACGGCGAGAGCCTGCGTGGCTTTGACGATGATGGGGACATTCGTGCCCCACATTACAATCGGGCCATATTCGAGACAATCTCGCTGTCCGTGCGTCGGATAAGCTCAAGCTGTCGTTCTAAGCTTATTCATCAGCATGAATCACCAGAGACGGGTTTCTGAGGCCACGATTCTTCATTTCATCCTCGCTCGCGTCGAGAAATTCCATATTCAAGGTGAGTTCTTCCATGCTCTGTCTTTTCGTAGTTCTGTGGCTGAGAATATAGAAACACGATCTGTATGAAAACTGACTCTAAACGAGTGTTTGTTAGTGGGGTGTACGTTCTTTGATAAGCCAATCATAGTCAGGGGACGAGTCTCTGTTTCGTTGTTACAGTTAAGCTTACCCATCGAAATGCTAGCCAACTGTTTGTGAAAATGCTCCAACGAAGTTGCGAAATATCTTTGAGGAAAAGCCGCTTGAATCTGTAGATGCGGATGCTCATCACGCGTTTAAACCACAGTGGCATCTTCAATTCATTTATACTACTCCTATTTGTGAAATTTGAATCCAAGACCGAGAGTAACTCGTGTGTTGTTTTGTTTTGTGCATTGTTCTCATGGTGAATACTGGCGAGGAAATGAACGGCAGACTCTTGATGAACACTGATTTCTTACGATCCTCGACTTAACTTTACTAGGTATGTTCCATTTTGTATGCTACACAATGAGCATAATTGTGGAGTTATAATCGAGGATGGGTGGTGGCCGATGGCGGTGGTTTTGTGATGAATGTAGGTGGCTGATGGTGAAGAATATATGTTAACGATTTAAGGCTTTGGTATATTGATATTTAAGGTAGCTCTAAAGTTTATGTTGTTGATATGATTAAAATCTGGTGCTTCATGGAATTCTGGGAAAAATGAAAGAACTTAAAAAAAGAAGAAGAAGAGAGAGCGAGAGAGAATAATTATTAGGGGCCTAACTTGTTCATAATTAAAAAGGGCTAATCTGATGAGCCCAAGAATCATGAGGCCAGGTTTAGTCCACATTAGCTGCTCCATCACTATCTTAGTGAAAAGATAGAATGTCACTTGAATTGAGTACTAACCTAAAATACAATTAATGGCAGTAATTTGTTTGAAAATGCTTTGCTTTGCGGGTTAAGATCAATGGCTTTCATGAGCCTCTTAAGATTGTTGACTAAAGCTGGCCTTTTGTGCTTTCTTTCCAAGGGCGCATGCTTACATTATTGTCCTTCTTTCGGCATACATTGGTTGTTCAAATGTCTACCCATGTGCAGCATGTTCCCAGTCAATTTGCCAAGCAACACCATCAAGAAAACAAGAAAGAGGGAACTCTTAGGTATTCATGTTGGGAAAATATGGCTTTGAATTAAGTAGAACAATGAAAATGGATTTTTAGAGTACTCGAGTCGGACTTTGAGGCGTGATATCACTTTCTTTAAGGATTTATTAGCCCCACAAAGTTGCTAATGGTTATCGGTAAATTTTCTCCAAGATACAAAAAAATCTTAAATGAAAATACTATATAGCAATTCTAGTATTTTTCCGAGCCAGGAAACAATTAGAAACAATGGCTGTAGTTTCTTTCGAAATAAAACGAAAATATGGAAGAAGATGTGTGTTTTATCTAAAAACAAATGTACTTATTTTTGTCTTTCGAATAGAGGCAACTCTTCAAAAGGTTGCAAAATAACAAATGCAACTTTTTGTGAATAAGTACGTCTTAAAGGTTACGTTGCAAAGACATAAAAAAATTCGGAATTAAATAATAAATAAAAAATAATCATAATTTTTCGTGAACAATTGCACTATTTTAACAATACTTTATAGTTAAATTTTTATAGAAATAAATCCGAATTTTCAATAAATAAAATTAATGATCGTCATTTAGTGTCAAATCTCGTTCACGTGCGCACTCACATCTTTTTGATATGGGATAAGGCACCTCTTCATTTGTTTTATAAACGAATTACCAACAATTCAAACATGTCATCACTGTCCTTAGTGGCACAGCTGGCTTGGGTTCTCTCCCCCTCACGAAGGGGAGAAGTTCGAATCCCAGAGGCGTTGTTAGGGATTCTTACCTCTTGGAGTACTGTGGTGGTGGTCCTGCAGTCGCTCCCCTGGGGTTTGCTTGCCAGATGTCGGCTTACGGAATTCCTTGGGTTACAAAAAAAAAAAAAAAAAAACAATTTAGACATTGATTGAGCTCATTGATAGGGATGATGTTGTGTTCAAAGTCTCCATCTTCAGTAGTGGTGGTAAGGATTGGATTCGCATTGATTGAGGCGTTCATCGGATGTGTTACTCTAAGACCGTTTACAGTGTCGATATGAATTCAAGATTTCTAGTTATGCCTCCTTTATTCAGCTGTTGCGAGTTGATGAAAATGAGACTCATTTATGTTCATGGTTTATCGTTTCTTTGTGCTAGTTTTGGTTCTATATTTCCATTTTGGCAACTCCCTCAAATTTGGCGCTTCTTTAAGGTTTCTGGTTGCTTAACTGCCCTAAAGGGTTAATATGTATTTCCTTAACGTCCTAACTTTGTGGCTATGCGTGGCTGAGTTGATCATGAAGAGGTCTTGAAGCACTGCGTGAGTGCTTGGTGTTCCTCCGTTCTTGATGTGAAGGCTTCTTGAAGCACCGTTTTCACGCGAGTGCTTGATGTGGGTTATCTCATTGTTCTTGTTCGTGAAATTACATCCAAGGAAGACTAGCGTTTGTAACCATGAAATCTTGTGGTAAGATTTGTGAATTTCTTTGTGAGATTGAGAGACTATTTTGGGAGAAGTTGTGGGGTTAAACACTGCATGTGTTATTGGATGTAATTGGGACTCGGGCAACGTCGATAGTGTTTGAGTAACTCGAATGTGTAATATCCATTGTATCGCTTGATTTATAATAAAATTCATTGTTGCTTTCCTGTGGATGTAGGTTACTACGATCAAATCACGTAAATTTGGTGTCCAATTTATTTTATTGTTCTGTCTATTTTATTATTCGATTGCTCGGTTTTTGCAATATATGTAGACCACGATTCCTTATTTTTTTAACGGATAATGGCTAGTGTACTTCCCACAAATGGCTCGGAAAATTTCACTGCGAATTGGGCCGCATTTCAGAGAAGAAACTTATCTTAAGGAAGGAGACTTCTGTACTCTAGGATTGTCAAGACCTGGTTGTCAACTTTGGTAGGTCTACAGTAAAATCTCTGCTTCACTATGTTTTGTTTAATTTATCAGATCAAAGAAAGCAAAACTTTCGACTGCAACTAACTTAACATTGATGTATTTCCTGATTTTTGGGGAGAGTAGTGAACATTACACAGGGAAATTCCATCTTCCAAAATTCCAGGTACGTGCGTGCCTCATTGCCAACCTCCTTGCATATTGCTTCTTTATTCAACAAAGTAATCGAACTCATGGTTAGCATGGGATCGATAAAATAAAAGGTCGAAAGGAATCCTTATCTATTGCCCCCATGGAGAGTTGATTTATAACAGACTTTAGTATCTTCCTTAGAGTAATATCTATCACAATTGAGGTGGCCACAGAAGAGGAAAGAAAGTATGTCCTGCACCAACTCTGTGGTCATGAAATATGGGGAGGTCTCTAGAGATCAATGCACAGATTCGCGGAAAGGTGAATTAAGGATAATTCTTGCCATCCATCAATAACACAAAAATAAGTTTCAATTAGAGGGCTAGTCTTTCACCTTTTCGCTTGACAAAATGGATGAATGACATTGCTAGAAAAATAATTATAAAACTGAACCGCAACAAAATTTCCAAAACTCGTGGTCTCCCAATGTTCTTGACCCTAGGGCTTTAAAACATAAAGTAGCAACACCGCCAGTGAATTTGCTTGTTTCAACCAAATTAATCATTAGCAGTCAAACTATCCAGCAGTTCCTATGAGTCAGACAACCAGATCAGAAGAAACAGAACTGCTCAGTTTGCTGTTTTTGCTGATGAGATTGCCCGCTCCATAGATGTGCCCCATCTTGGAGCATTTTGTCTCCGAGTATCTCTTGTTCTCCTTTATTATGGGAGTTACTGGAGGGACTCTAAGCAATAATGAAGCCATAACCTTCAATTCCCACATACTTCATCAACCTCATAGTTCTGATTCCCAGGTCACGCCACATCTGCAGCATTGGTCAATATGTTGAGCACTAAAACAAATGAGTCAAATGCTATAAAAAGATTAATGGTGGAGCAATGTATTAGAGTAATTAGATCTCTTCTTTTTAAGATGAGAACCTGAAGATCTGCTTTAGTCACCAGCTTCCTCTAGTTGTCCTACAAAATGATGTACAATTTCTCAAACAGTTGCCTCTCACATCAGTGTAGTTTCTGACTTAAAGAAGAAATACCTGAGCACCAATTCCATACTCTCTATAGTCAAGGGGCAATCCAATCTCCACATTTGCTTCCATGGTATCATGCCTGTCGTCTTGCATGTTATAGGAATGTAATTTGTGCCTTAAAGGCTTAAACCTATTCCTCTTCCTTCATGCCCTCGGAGGTAGACCAGCATGCTGCTTCCAGCCACTTCTATCTGCTGCATCGTAAGAGCAAGCTGGTTGCTGCAGTTGCATCTAGCAGATCCAAATACGTCTCCTGTGAGGCCTCCCGTGTGTACCCTCACAAGGACATCTTGATCATCTCCAATGTTGCCCTGTTCAGATGATAGACAATGAAGTATGAATCACATGATGGAAAATATTTCCGTGTGAAGGGAGGGCATAAAATAGGAAAACTAAAGATACTACTTTTAGCCAAAATTACAGCAAGCCCATATCAATTGCAGACACATATACCGGCCCCTTTCCAATCATTTCATAAACTATTCTTTCCTAACCATTTTTATGCGTGTTGTTTAAACTGACTATATGCAAATTGATGGCAATGCCTGATTATGTTGATATGGGGGAAGTTTCGAGTAATATAGTTCAGATTCACAAGCAACCAAGAGTGTTTTTGCAATCGCAGTATTATGATCGAACAATTGATAATCGAATGATTGCTTGTACGCTCTTATCATTCAATTAAAAATCTGATATTTCGTTGATGCTCATGTTCTGTTTCCATTCACATCGGATCCTGCTTTGTTTCGAAAGCATATTGCAAATCCCACTGTGGCATTTAGTCATTGCTTTTGATGCTTGATTGTGTATCGCTTCCAGCAGAGACCCTGAAAGTTCTGGTCACAAGAAAGAAGTTATATAAGATGTTGATGGCTCATAAGTAGAAGTTGAAGGAGAAGATTCGACTAGTAGAGGCTAGAGAGAGAGAGAGTGAATCTTTAGAGAATGACGAATCTTGAAGAGAAGATTAATAAAGAGTATATGTCTATGTCGAAAATGGACGAGAGTAATCTGCTTCACTTGACATAGCGTTATTGGAAAGATTAGGATCTTAGAAGTCTTGTGAAAAATTAAACTCACCTGTTGCCTCTCTTTGTATTTTTAAATTCCGTGCCGTCATAGCTTTTGTCCTCGATTTATTCTTGACACCTTCACCACCTCTCACGGTGTCTGAATGGTAAGCTGCTCATTTACCAGTAACTTGAGCAGAACAGAAAGAAACGAAACTATACGGCAGATGATCCTGCAACAGCTTCGGCTGATTGATCAACTTTCTTAGGTCCACCCGTTACCAACTAATGCACAAACTGCAACCAATCTCATAATTCTCTTTTGTGTTGGCTTTTCACCACGATCATTCTCAACCTCTGGACATGTTAGCCTGTTTTGGCCTTACCGCCTCGTCATGGATGGTGAAGCTAAGGAACCATCCATCCGCCCACTCAAGGGGGCATCACTTGTAATTTCATAAGCCATGTTTCTTGCTCACATCACGCTCTTTTATTAGCGAAACAGCTCAGTACATAAGAGATCAAACAGTCGAGATGCAGAGTCGCCCTGTGTTGGTTATCTGTGGCTCTACAGTAAAGGCATCCCGCTGCTCTTGAATTGGCCAGCGAATTTGAATTGGAGCATCCCTTTTTTCAAGTTGGTGATGTAGCCAACTTGTTACGAAGAGATGCGTGCTGAGATCCCGAGCTTAATTTATCACTGGCATATCTCTAATTCCATTATTGATGCTACCTATACTGCCTCATATTTTTAGTTAGTTTTGCTAAGTTGAATTGGTTTGTGTAGGAAAACATGTGACTCTGTTATTTTCTTGAAAGTTCTCAGCTTAATCCAAGGAGCACCTTTGCCTTGCATCAGGTAGCTTTCTTCCGCCAAGAATTTAGCCCTGCCCCATTCCCACCTCTTCCAAAAACATATTTGACGTCTAATTTCAGTAAGAAATATTGTGACAAGCAACTAGGTTAAGATCTGATTGTGACAAGCAACTAGGTTAAAATCGATGGCTTTTGTTGGTCAGTTAAACATTGCTCCTTAAAGCTACTCAAGTTAGCAATCTATATCGTTTGTGCTTCTCTCCTCAGTTTATGCTAATATCATGCATTGGTGGTTCAAACATGCGTATTCCAAAGCTGTTCCTTACAGATTCATCAAGAAAAATATCCGGTAAAACAAGAAAGTTGTGACTCTCGTGTGTTCGGACAGATCATGGCTGGTGGAGTTCAGTAACTATCCATGTGCCCCGACGGCTTTCTTAAGTGCGAGAGCTCTGGGATTTAGATTTAACATTTTGAAAATTGACTGTTTCTTCGTTATTTCTTACATAAAGCAACATGCCATTGTTTCCCAAGTTCAATTGTTTGGTTATCAGCCATAAAAACTAAGGGACGTCTTATGGTGCTACCGGTGACCTAAAGTGAATTGGGCTGACCTACATTTCAAAGGCCCTAAAATGAAGTGGGCTTATTATGGAGACTTAATTAAGATGACGGTCCAATTTTAGTTTTAAGGTATCTTCATTCGTGCAACCTCGTTTGCTTTTCATTTAGGTTTGTAGCCCACTTGGATCTCTCATAGAAATATGTGCGAGACTCTTTGCTTTCTAGCAAGGGTGTCCTTCCCTTTCGTCCTCATGCCTGATTTACCTTCATAATTATTATTATTATTTTTATTTTTTGGATATCCAAGGAGAATGAACCCTTTTGTTACATCATAATCCAACTTGGCGCACATGGTCACCAAGCAATTAGTGAATTAAATATCGTGGAAGGCGTGTGTACCCAAGACAAAAGTATTGGCATTCGTGCATTTGCACTAGGCAGCATTGTTCCTAGCAAAAGCCAATCTTGGAATCGGGGAAAGTATGATGCAAAAGGGAATCTTTCATCTGATTACAATTATTATGATCCTCAAATCAGAGAGTTTAAGACAAAAAAATGCCTCAAAAGGCACAAATAAGACCCGCATTTCACGGTTTAGAAAAATGAGATTTAATAATGACAAACAAAATCACATGAAGAGCAAAGTCATTGGATACCACGCATTCACTCACATCAATAACAATGTGTCCGTTTATAGCACATATAGATCTAAGACTGTGCTTTTAAATATTATTCCAAACATTCGTTTTAATGTATTTTGCCGTCCTTCCCACTTCAAGTTAGTTAATCTTCTCAAATATATCTTGAATATTTGTCAATACTTTTTTTTTAACCACATACAAAATATATAGGCATTCATGTCAAAATAGAGAAATATTGACGGTTTCATGCTTTAAAATTCCTATGACAAATATTGGTATGGATTGAAATAGAGTGCGAGACATTGTATAGAAGTTATAATAAAGGTTCGATGAAAATAAGTTAAAGACCACAATATTGATTAAGAAAACCAATGAGCAATTCAACCTCACATTTTTACAAATAAAACTCCATGAAAAACCCGTACATATATTTAAAAACATTCCCAATTAATCAGCGATTCTCTCACCTTCTAATATCTAATTCAGAATAATTGTCAAATATTACATAAAATTCTAATTTTTAGTAAATAGTGCAGAATGTAAAATACGCTTATTCTTCACAATAAAAAATAAATACTTACTCTGTCTTGCAATTATTGAATATGAAGAATAATATGATAGTTGTACGTTAACATTGTCATTTCTCAAGAAAGGATACACAATGTAAAATTAACTTATTCTTTTTGAAAGATAATACATGAAAGGTCAACACTTAGTTTCAACTAATGGACAACATTAATTAGGTATGTGGTGTATGTCAGCCCAACTATTAATATATCAATACGTAGAATTTAACAAAAGTTGCTATTCAATATATAGAACAAAAAACAAGGCCATTTTATGATTAAGAGCTGTTTCGATCTGTATTCCATTTCGAAAATTGAACTTCAATTTTTTTTTCCACAAGTCCCCTCACACAAATGAACAAGAAGACAATTGCGACATAATCTAGTGAGTCATACTACTATTACCATCTTCAACTGCCAATTAAACAGTATTGGGGGCCATCAAAAGGAGATATTCCGCATTATAGTCGTATATAGCATTTGCTCATTTTACTAAACTCAAGATGGGTTAAATATGGATATGATGCAAATCCAAAAAGGCTCACCTAAAGTTGTGTTCTGCCATTCCAAACTCATTTCAAATGGTTTTTAAAATTTTAAGTGATCCATACACAACCTATGACACTAACATTTGGAAAATGGGTTTCTATACAAATTGTCACCTCTAGATATACAAGTCACGTGAATATGGCCTAATCTTGCCCGTTTGTTCTCTTTATTAATTACATTTGTTATATCTATGATGACAGACAAGCACTGATTTAAAGTTGAATCATTTACTAATTACATCTTCTTTGAAGGTTTTATAAACATTTCTTATTCTAATCGTCACCTTGTATTGATTCCCCACAAGCCTCCTCACACAAATATCGATGGAAATATTAATATTGTGAAAACAATTAAAGATGCTACTAATCACATGCGTGTATGGGCATAACCTGTCCTTGTCCATTTGTTCTCTTAATTACATATTATCATGTCAATAATTACAGATTATAAAAAGAACTTATTAAACAAGTGATAATCCAAGTCCAATCATTTTCGTACTTTGACAGCTGGTAATCTTTTTTTATTTTTTATTTTTTAAGCCACTTGATGGGTTGCCATTTAAATTTAATAATGCGAAGAAATCAAACAAAGAAGTCAATGATGACAGACTGTATAAAGCAGACAAGCACTGATTTAAAGTTGAATCATTTACTAATTACATCTTCTTTGAAGGTTTTATAAACATTTCTTATTCTAATCGTCACCTTGTATTGATTCCCCACAAGCCTCCTCACACAAATATCGATGGAAATATTAATATTGTGAAAACAATTAAAGATGCTACTAATCACATGCGTGTATGGGCATAACCTGTCCTTGTCCATTTGTTCTCTTAATTACATATTATCATGTCAATAATTACAGATTATAAAAAGAACTTATTAAACAAGTGATAATCCAAGTCGAATCATTTTCGTACTTTGACAGCTGGTAATCCTTTTTTTTTTTTAAGCCACTTGATGGGTTGCCATTTAAATTTAATAATGCGAAGAAATCAAACAAAGAAGTCAATTTAACTCGACAATTGTTGTCTTCATCGGGAAGACGGAGATAGGTCATTTTTTATTGTTATTTTTGGCCAGTAATGACTTGGAGCAATGCGCTAACAAGGGTCCTGCTTCCCAAGGAGTTGACTGGCGCTTAGTTAAGGCCTTAACCAAGGTGAGATGATCGAGCTGCATAATTTATACTTATCTCCTCTTTCTTTCTTGTGATTTGGGTCTTCATTAAATCAATAGTACTAGTGAGGATGCTCAGCTAATAACTTTCAGTTTAAGTGTTGAATATTGTGAGTCTCTTGTGACATCAAGCAAAATACAACTGTTTTGATATATATAACATCTAGTAGCATGAGAAAGTCCTAATTCACTATGCGTTTAGAACAGAGAACTTCTCTTATTCAGTGCTAACATTGTCATATTAACTAGATATTGCAAACAATCATTGAAGGGGTCACATATGTTTCAAAATTCTAATCGTACCTAGTTTTGATTTAGACAAGCCCTACATACAAATATCGATGAAAGTATTAATAGTATGAAAGTTATGGAAAGATGCTATTTATCACAATCATGTACTAGTCACTTATAAAAATCGTGTAGTTTCTTGAGTACTCTGGAAATTCCAAGGTTCCACATGTACTTTTGCCTTGGTATACAAAACAAACAGCACTGTCTAAATTGATCTCTCAATTGTGACCACTTTTTTGAAAAATATTTGCGACCACTCTTTACCATCTAACAAGAGCCTTCCTCTATAAAATTGGCAAATAGGAACAAAAAACCATGCCCTTCATGCTCGATTTACCTTAAAAATCAAAGGACGACGAACCCTTGTGTTACATCATAATTTGACTTTGCGCACATGGTCACCTGGCAATAAGTGAATTAAATCTTGTGGCGTCATGTCGCCAAGAAAAAGGTATTGCCATCTATGCATTGGTAATTTATTTACATTTATAAATAAACTACACTATAGATTGGTATAAGGTGTCATTCGATTTTCAAACAAGCCTTTGGTAGTGTATATTTGCGTCCTTTGGTACATTGAAAAGGCAAGAGTATCTTACAAGTACATACTCTTTGGTATATGGAAAAGGACCTCTAGGCACTTGGCAGAAGTCTTTCTACCAAAATCTAATCCTTGGAAGCGGGTACAATAAGATGGACTAGGGAATCTTTCATTTGATTATAATTACAATGAATCTTAAAGCATAATAGGAAAGAAAAAAAAGGCCTTAAAAAGTACAAAGAAACAAAAAACAAAGGGGGGCTCGACAAACAACAAAAAGTTTAAGCAAACTGAATGTCCTACTTGGTAAGATGATCCACATTTCATGATTTAAAAAGGAGGTGATTCAATCTTGATGAATGGAATCACATGAAGAGCAATACCATTGGGTACCATGCACTCACTCACATGAGTAGACGCAGCGGTAGTAGTAGTTGAACTACAATTTCTAAACTATTTGAGAGATTCAAGGCCACTCAATACTTTAATATGTTCGTTGCGTGAGTTTAAGACTATATTTTTCATATATTATTCTAAATGTTAGTTTTAACCTATGGTGCCTTTGTACGTACTTCAAGTCAATTATTTAAATTTTTAATTGAAGGTGATAAAATACATTTGAAATCCTAATTGTCACTTTGTGTTGACTGCCACGAGCCCCCACATACCCATATCGATGAGAATATTAATATTGTGAAAAAGATTAAAGATGCTACTTATCACCTGCGAGTGTGGGTGTAACCTGTCCTTCTACATTTGTTCTCTTAATTACATCTTGTTATATGAATTATGACAGAACTTATTAAACATTCGTGTCGAAATGAAGAAATATTGACGATCTCATACTTTGACCTTGCTATGACAAAAATTGGTATGAAATCAAATAGAGTGTGAGATATTGTACAGAAATTACGATAAAGGTCCCATAGAATATAGCTTTAAAGTCGACGTTGCTGTAAAAATACGCTTTCGAATATTAATGTATACTACTGAGAAACCAACGACCAATTCAACCTTGCATTTTTACAAGAGAACTCACCTCTGTGTGTGTGTGT
Source organism: Eucalyptus dawsonii (assembly GCA_016097615.1). Taxonomy (NCBI): domain Eukaryota; kingdom Viridiplantae; phylum Streptophyta; class Magnoliopsida; order Myrtales; family Myrtaceae; genus Eucalyptus; species Eucalyptus dawsonii. The sequence continues at coordinate 29,204,696 of CM027881.1, read as the reverse complement.
GTGTGTCTCTCTCTCTCTCTCTCTCTCTCTCTCTCTCTCTCTCTCTCTCTCTCTATATATATATATATATAAAGATTCTAAAGTAATCAGCAATTCTCTTACCTTCTAATTTCTGATTCAAAATAATTGTCAAATATTCCATAAAATTCTAATCTTTTCTTAAGAAATAGTGCAGAATGCAAAATACACTTATTCTTCTCAATATAACAAAAATCATACTTACTTATTCTTAAGATGTATCTATCTTGCAATTATTGAATATAAAAAGTAACATGATAATTGTATGTTTTTTTGGTAAGGTATGATAATTGTATGTTAATGTTGTCATTTTCTTGAGAAAGGATACACAATGCAAAATTAACTTGTTTATGATAAAAAAAAAAATACGCTTACTTAATCTTAGGGTTGGGATGTTGTAGAATTTCCAACTTAATAGTTAGAGATTGCTCGTTTGAAAAGAAAAACAAACTACGTGCGAATTAATTAAAACACCTTTACAAGTTAGAGACCTGAACTTAACCTACACATGAGGCTTAGATGATATGCACTTTTTCCTCATTAACTAGGTAGTTATTATGCAAAATATCTTTATCAGCTTAATTACAAAGACAACAGCCCTCATGGTATTTAATCAGTCATAACAATTTTTTTGTTAGAAATTCATCATAACCATTTTCAAATAGTCATAACAAACATACAGGTTCAGAAATAATTTGGATTTCTTTTACTTGCAAATTGAGTTTTTTTGGTCAACTTAAAGGGATGATATGAGGGGCTTCATGTCAAAAACTGTGAAAGTTTGAAAGCTAATACATGAAAGGTCAACACTTATTTTCAACTAACGGACAGCATTAATTAGATATAAGGTGTAAGTTAGCCCAAGTCTTAATATGTCAATAAGTAGAACAAAAGTTGCTATTCAATATATAGAACCAAAAAAAAAAAAAAAAAACCGCCATTATATGTTTAAGAGCTGTTTCGATCTGTATACCAATTCTAAAATTAAATTTCAATTTTTTTTTCTTGTTCACTTAGCTTAAATATAATGTTACTTCTATGATTTCATTGACCTGCGCAAGGACGGCTTTTAGAATTATCACCTACCTATGTTTATCCATTAGCGATGGAGAAATGGGTGTGGAGACTCAGACGTTGGTAATGGTGACTGTCAAGTAAAGGAACAATAAGACAATTGCTACATAATCTAGCGAATCATACCTATCACCATCTTCAACTTCCAATTAAATAGTATTGGGAGGCACCAAAAGGAGATCTTCCCCGTTATAGTCGTAATATATTATTTGCTCATTTCACTAAAGTCAAATGAATATGATGCAAATCCACAAAGATCAACGTAGAGTTGAGTTACTAAACTTATTTCAGATGGTTTTTAAAATTTTAAGTGACTAATACACAAACTGTCACATTAAAATTTGGAAAATGGATTTGTATGCATATTGCCACCTCTAGATATACATGTCATGTAAATGTGGATGATCTTGCCTGTTTGTTCTCTTCATTAATTAAATTTGTTATGTCGATGATGACAGATTGTATAAAGTACATAGTACATGAGTACTAATATAAAGTCTAATCATTTTTATTAGTTACCCCTCGTTTGAAGGTGTCATAAACATTTCAAATGCTAATCGTCACCCTGTGCTGATTCCCACAAGCCCCTTCATACAAATACTGATGGAATTATTAATGCTCTGGAATAGGTGAAAGATGCTACTTATCACGTGCGGATGTGGGTGTGGCCTGTCCTTTTCCATTTGTTCTCTTAATTACATTTTGTCATATGAACAAGCAATAATCCAAGTCGAATTATTTTCTTACTTTAGCAACCAATAAGTCATCTTTCTGGGATAAGTATACTAAAATTCTTAAAACTTATCATGAAAGTACATTAAGCTCTAAAATTTTCAAAAAATACAGTTAAACCCTACAACTTGTTAAGTTGGTGCAATTGAGTCATTCCATTAACTTTGTCTAAGTTTTTTTTTTTTAATGTTTATGTGAAGAAATCAAGCATTCAAATCTACAATTGTGGTCTTGATTGAGAAGACTGAGAGCAGTCATTTTTTAATGCTATTTTTAGTTAGTGATGACTTGGCGTAGTGTGCTACCAAGTGTACAACTCTTCAAAAAATTGATTGGCGCTTAGTTACGGCCTTAACTAAGATGAGATGATCAAGCTACTTAATTCATACTCATCTTCGTTTTCTTTGTTGTGTTTGCGGCTTTGTTAAAGTTCTGAATCATTGGATCGCCAATACTAAATCTGAACTATTGATTAACAGATATAAGGAGGATGCTCAACAAATAACTTTTAGTTTATCGAGGCTAATCACAAATTTTGAACATTGTGATTCTCGGGTGAGATTGAATAAGATACAAGTGTTTTGATATACAACATCTAGTATCGTAGGAAGTCCTAATTTACTCCACGTTTAGGACAGAGAACTTCTCTTGCTAAATGCTGGCATTGTCTTCTCAACTAGATATTGCAATTAGTCATTAAAGGTGTGATATACATTGCAAATTCTAATCGTCACCCTGTTTTGATTCAGACAAGCGCCCACATAGAAATAGTATGAAAGAGATTAAAGAATCTATTTATCACAATCATGTATTAGTTAATTATCAGAATCATGTAGTTTCTTTAAGTACTCTGGAAATTCCGAGGGTCCCCATGTGCTTTTGCCTTGGTGTATGGCACAAACAGCACTTTTTGAACGATGTCTCGATTGTCACCACTTTTTGAAAAAAATTGTGCGTCGACTCTTTACTTTCTAACAAGAGTTTCCTTCTATAAAATTGCTAGACAGGAATGAAAACCCATGCCCTTCATGCTTGATTTACCGTGTTTTTTTTGGGACTACCAAGATGTCCGTCCGTTGCTAGGGTTTAAAACTAAAAATTTTACATATTATTAAAAATGTTACTTTTAATCTATTTTGCTTTAAGGCGTGTTTGTTTCACTAAATATTTCTTGATAAAAGAAAATATTTTCCATAAAAATCATTTTCAAATAAAACAATTAATTTTCATTTATTTGATATTTTAGGGAAAGTGATTTCTTTCTTACTAAAATGGGAAATTGTTTTACCCCAATCTTTTTTTTTTTTTTTTTTTGGAGCAAGTTTTACCCCAATCTAAACTTATTAATTTTAGCCTATGAAAAACATTTTCCATAAATCAGTTAGTTTTCCATCATCCAAACATTGAAAAGTCTGAAAGTAGTTTTTCGAAAACAGTTTTCTTTTAAAAAAATGGATCCATTGGTCGTACTTCAAGTTCATTATTTTTCTAAACATTTTAGATTTTAATTTTATTGTATCATGACTATTTGTCAAATTTTTAAATGCTTAGTATATATAATTAATTATATAGACATTCGTGTCAAAATATAGAAATATTGATGGCTGCTATGAGTAAAATTGGAGAAAAATGTTAAAAAAGTCCTAAATCTTTTCACTTTGTACCAATTAAGTCATTTTAGGCTAATTTTGGTTGGATTTTGTAATTGGGTACTAGTTAGTTGACGTGGCATGATTCGTACTAACATGGACAACTTTTAATAATATTTTAATATTTTTGAATTTTTGAATTTTTGAATTTTATTTTCTTTCCCTTTCCTTTTTCTTTTTTCTTTGTTCCTTCTCCTCCTCCTTCCTCCAGTCGGTTGCCAAACCTTGGCGATTGGCCAGAGGCGACGGCTGATGAGCCTTGTCGACCATCGGCGAGGCTCGCCCTCCCTTGATCTAGCGAGGGTCAAGCCTCGCCGGCCATGGTTGAGGCTCGACCTCACCAACTCGCCCAACCTTTGGTGAGGCCAGCTCAAGGTGGCCCAGTCGAGTGCACGACTTTGCACTTGGCCGGTGAGGCTTGCCCTCACCGGATTTGGTGAGGGTCAAGCCTTTTCGGCCATGGGCGAGGGCTCGAGACTCACTAGTGGCCGGAGAGAAAGTCGACCTTGACCTCGCTGACCATCGTCTCTGGCCAGTCACCGATGTTTGGTGATTGGTTGGAGAAAGGAGGAGGAGAAGGAAAAAGAAAAAAGAAAAAGAAAAAGAAAAAGAAAAATCCAAAATATTAAAATATTATTAAAAATTGTCACGTTAGTCTTGATTGTGCCACGTTAGGACTGGCCGGTGCCCACTTAGCAAAATCTGGCCAAAATTAGCCGAAAATCACTGAATTAACATCAAGTGAAAATGTTTAGGACTAAATTAACACAAATATAAAAGGTTTAGGACTTTTTAAATACTTTTTCTAGTAAAATTGGCATGAAATTGAAAAAAAAGCATTACATATTGCTTAGAAGATTTAAAGTTGTGGTAAAATATACCTTGAAGACCGATGCAGACTATAGTTTAAACATGACATTGCTGTGAAAACACACTTTGGAATATCAATCTATACTATTGATTGAGAAAACTAGGGTGCATGACAACCCAAAATTTCCGTTCCAAAAATAGTTTTTCGTTGGGGCACTGTTTTCGGAAGAAATCCGTTTGATAAACCTATTCGTTTTTCATTTACGGAATAGATTTTATTAGAAATAGGTTTGGATAAAGAAAAGTTTAAAATTTTCCACTTCTCGATTTCGGAAGAGAAATCGAAATAATTTCTCTCACTAAACCCTAATTTCAATAAGTCCTCGCTCATCTCCTTTACGTCTCTGCCTCCTCCTTCTCCTCCGCCTCTCCTCATTTTATTAAAATAAAAATAAATATATTCATTCTATTCATTTAAAAATAAAAATAAATTTATTAAAATAAATAAATTATTTTTATTTATCATTTTATTTTTATTTTATTAAAAATAAATTTATTAAATTTATTAAAAGTAGTTTATTTATGATAAATAAATATAAATCTATTAAAAATAAATTTAATAAATTTATTTTTATTTGCCTTGAGTGTTTTGCCAAATAATTTTTTTTTTTCATTTAATTTCATTTTAAAATAAATTTATTCGTAAAATAAAATAAAATAGAATAAATAAATAAATTTATTTTGAGGATATTTTTATTTTATTTTTATTCATTATTTTATTTTATTTTATTTTATTCATTATTTTTTTGTTACTAAATCATTTTTATTTTTATTTTTTTATATTAAAGGTCGTCGGTTGTTGCCGCCGTCCGAAAGGAAGAAATTTTGTGTCGTTATCAAACGAATTTCTATTTTTAAAGTAAAAATTTTGTGTCGTTATCAAATAGTTATTTTGCTAAACTCTTCAGAAATAGAAATAGAAAAATCTATTTCTTTTAAACTATTTCTACAAACGAGAATGATTGTAAATGCGTCTTGCCCCTAATGGCCAGTTCAACCTCACGTGTTTACAAAGAAAATTCCATGTGAAAACTTGTATATATATTTAGAAAGATAGTTAAGTAATCAGTGAATCTTTTACCTTCTAAATTCAATTTAAAATAATTGTCAAATATTCCATAATTTCTCATCTTTTCTTATGAAATTGTACAAAATGCAAAAGAAAGTTATTGTTTTTAATAAAAAGATAGGATAAGTATATTGGAATTTCTAAAATTTATTATGAAAGTACAAATATCCTAAAATTTTCAAAATGTATAATTAAGTCATAAAACTTGTCATAAAAGTGCAATTGAGTCATAAAACTTTAAAAAATGCAATCAAGTTCAAAAACTTGTCAAATTGATCCAACAACTAGTGTCCATGTCAAGAATTTACAGCCTAAATTGATCGATGGATTGAATTGATAATAATATGAAAAAGTTTATAACTAAATTAATCTAATAAAAATGTTTAGGATTGATTGGTATCAATGCAACGGTTTTATAACTTTTTAAATATTTTTCCATACTGAAAGGAGATCTCCCCCAAGATAGTAGTAAAAATTTATTTGCTCATATTACTAGGCTTACAACAAGTTGAACACGAGTCTGGTGCAAACCCCCATAAATTCAGATGGAGTTGGCTTTGATTTTTTAATCTCATTTCAGGTTTTAAAATTTTAAGATAGGGAACCTGTTGCGCAAAAATTGAGTTCATAAAAGGATTTCGGACACATATTGTCACCTCTAGATAGAACTCCATGTCACGTGAGTCCAGCCTGTCTCTACCCGTTTATTCTCTTTGTTAATTACATTTGTCATATGAATGTTGACAAATTGTATATGAGCCGTGATTTGATGTCGAATCATCTTATGAATTATATTTTGATTGAAAGTGTCATATACATTTCAAAGTGTGATCATCTCCGTGTTGATTCCCTCAAGACCCCATATACAAATATTGATGAAAATATTGTTATTATGAAGAACACTAAAGATGCTACTCATCACGTGCATGTGTGGGTGTAATCTGTGCTTGTCCATTTGTTCTCTTAATTACATTTTGTTATATTGGTAAAGACAGACCGTAGAAAGTACTGATCAGACAAGTGATAAACCAAGGCGAATCATTTTCTTACTTTAATAGCTTGTAATAATTTGTTCTTGATTTTTATGGGCCACTTGATGGAACTGCAATCTAAAATTTATAATGAAAAGAAATCACTCTATGATTGAGAAGTAATAAATTTTTAGTTTTTATCTTTGGACAATGACTTGGAGTAGTGTGCCACTAAGTTTTCAACTTCACAAGCAATTGATTGGTGCTTAGTTAAGGGTGAGATTACCAAGCTACATAATGCATACCCACCTCCTTTCTTTTTCATGGTTTCGGTCTTTGTTAAGATTCTAAATCATTTGATCACTAGTTTTGAAGAGCTAGATGGTAATGATTTGAGGTTGTAGAAATTCAAGTATAAATTTATCATTTTCAAAGTGCTCGAGGATGAAAGGAATTGCCGGCTAGCATCCTTTTCTAATATGTGATGCTAATGTGTATTACTCTTGCAATCTATTGAATTATATTATAAATACTGTATGGATGGAAAGGAATATTCACCAAGTGGACATCAACAGCTGGTGTGATCACGACATTGTAGGTGCTAGCAATTACAATTGAACTCTAGGTACACTGGAGATGCAGAGCCCCAGGTCAAGAAGGTGGTCCAGCAATAGCATCCAATCAAGGCCCTCTCAAACAAAAACAAAAATAAATGAGTAAATAAATAAACTTTTATTGTAAGGCTTGGGGCAATGCGTACGTCGATTTGTGATGTCACGCGAGTATTCCCTGATTGGATTACTTGTCATAATCTTTACATTAAATATAAACTGTCGTGTCAGGAAAATGAAAAAAAAAATTGAAAATCTCTTCGTAGTGGCGATAAAACAAGAGATGGGCCATTTGCTGGTATTGTCTCGTTTATTTTTGTCAATGTTGGATTGAAATAAAGACAACCTAGGAGTCTTCAGTTAAATGGAAAACCGTTCTTCTTGGCACATTTGCCGAATGTTACCGCGAGTTTTGGTCGTGATTTCGGTTTCGGTGTTTTATTCAGATAGGCCATATCTAGGGATGGGTTGTTCTCTTCTGTAGGCTTGTCATCTTTATGGCACTATGGATGAGAATGACTCATTTAAATAGCACGATTAGGTAATGGCATCTCATTATTGGAATGAGTAGTTCTTTGTCAATAAAAAGATATAAGGATGCAAGTTAAGACCAGGACTAACATGTCAACAAGTCTAATATTTTCAAAATTGCTGTTGAACATTTAAATCAATGACTCGGCCACTATACATTTTAGAATTATTCAATCTGCATACCATCTTGAAAATAAAACTTCAATCTTTTTTTATTTTTATTCAAATAGCTTAATTATAGTATTATTTCTATAATGTTCATGGACTTCTAAATAGACGGATGTCCATGTTTGTGCTGCTAGGTTAAAAAGAAAAATGCTAACTTTATGTAGTAAAAATTTTTGTACGCACTTCTTCATCATAAACTAGGTAGTTATTATGCAAGAGATCCTTATCAACTTAATTATAAAGAGAACATCACTCATAACTTTCATTAGTCCTAGACCTTTCTTTATTAGAAATTATTCATGACGTTTTCAAATAGTCAGAATAAATGTAAGAATTTAGCAGTAATTGGACATACCAATCAAACAATTATGGCAGAGATGGAGAAAAGGAGTGAGGAAGCTGTCGAGGCAACCAGTGTTCCAGTTGAGCAAGCCGGCGAAGATGACGCGAAGTTTTAGGACTGTAAATAGCAGAGGAGGTGGCGGAGAAATAAGTTGGGCATGAGATGTAAGATAGGAACGTTTTCCATTGCCTTTTGTTTTGTGCATTTAATAAGTCGGAATGCACTAATTAGAGGAGCTGTGTGTAACAGTGAGGGTCTTGTATGAGTTACCGTACCATGTTTTACAGCCTCAAATCAATGTGAATTTTTTTTTTTTAAATCAATGTGAATTTGTCTCTTGTGAAATGTGCACTTTTAACGTGATTCACGCGGCACAGTGGCATTTGGCATAAGATGGGCAACTTTCTTCAAAATGATGGTCATGACTCATGAAATAGGAATATACAAGAGTGATTACGAAAAGACTCTACACGAGAAAAGTGTTAGAGGAGTTCTAAACCTATTGTATCGATATTAATTTAGTCATAAATTTTATTTTAATGCTAATTTAGTTCTTAACTTTTTTAACTTAGTGCCAATTCAATTCTTTTGGCTAATTTTGGTCGGATATTATTACTGTGGACACTAATCGGCCTACATAGTATGATCGGCACCAACGTGAAATAATTTTAATAATATTTTGATATTTATTAAATTATTTATTTATTTATTTATTTTCTTTTTTTTTTTTTTTTTTCCTTCCTCTTTCTCCAACCAATTGCCGAACCTTGGCAATCAGCTAGAGGTCCCTTGCTAGCCTCTTGCTAGCGTCACCCACTACTAGTGAGGCTTGCCCTCACCAAAGACCACGAGGGCGGCCTCGCGTTGGGTTGGCAAAATTCGCCCTTGTTAGATCTAGTGAGGGTTGAGCCTCGCCTAGCCCCTGGCAAAAATTGCCGAAGGCCAACTAGGTCCAACGACCATCTGGTGGAAGAAGGAAGGAAAAAAAAAATTTAAAAAGGAAAAAGGAAAAAGAAAAGAAGGAAAAATAAATAAGTCATTCGAAACATGTTAAATTATTATAAAAATTGTCCATGCGATACCACGTGAGCCAACCAGCATCCACATTAGTAATATCTGGTCAAAATTAGCTAAAATAACTGAATTTGCACTATGCAAAAAATTTTAGGAATAAATTGGCACCGATATGCAATAAACTTGGGACTTTTTTTGACGTTTTTCTTGATTCCACGTGATGTTCCATCATCACTCTGTCGATTTATAGTTCCATTTGCTTATACTTTTATGAAGTACCCTTTTATGCCTTTTGCTTCACCTCAAAGAAAAATATATATGAAAAAGAATTAGGTTTATAATTTATGCAAAATCATATGGCTCTACTTGCCAATAAATATATATTTTGAAAGTTTAAGAAATCAATTCTTGGTAACTGCAATTTCTGAAAAAATAAATGTTAAAAGTAAAAGAATCCAATAATCCCAAGCATATGAAAAAAAGGGTAACAACATTCAGAATGAGAGACCACAAAATGGTGTTATTCTGGGTCATAATCGTTTTCCATATTAAGTTTGTCACGTAAAGAATACTAGTATTTAAGAGAGTAAGCTAGTTTAAAATGTTAATAAAGGATGGGAGATGATACACTCCTTAGAAGTTCTAATCTAACTATTATAATTGAAGTTACGTCAAAGCTAAAATCATAATTGACATTCTAATCTAGTAATTACCTTAAGTATAATGTTACTTTTATGCTTTCAATGTGATTTCATGGACCAGCAAAAGGAACGGTCTTTCTTTAGCCATAATCAATGTGCTAACAGCACAAGTTACGTCTAACCTAACAATCATAATTGACAGTCTCTTCGGAGACATCCGATAACAATCATAATTGACACTCTAACCTAACAAACATTGATTAGGACCAGTACCTAATAAATGTTTGTCTACTAGCCATAATCAATGTTTCTTCATCAATAGTGGAGGAAAAGATGGAGACCTAGACATTGGTCCACATTGTTGTCTTGATCGAGACGACCGACAACGGTCTTTCTTTAATTTTCCTTTTGCAAAGTGAAAGACTTGCAGCAGTCCCCTACCAATTCAGTCGCCAAAGAAATTGACTGGCGTCTAGTTAAGCCCTTAACTAAGGTTAGTTTGCAAACAGGAAAATTAAACATGCACTTTATTTTTATTTAAACTTGCATATGGATCGTGTCGACATTTTTAAACCACCAATCAAAGGCTTGATAACGATGGAAATAAATAAAATCCTATTTAAAATAAATCTCATATGTTAAGTAAGCCGTCACGATGTCCCAATAATGAAGAAATTCAATGAGATGTGAAAATTGAATCATGCCAAAGCGTGAGAAGAACATGTAATATTAATGATTACTATGATAATTTTGTCCTTTGTCTTTTTGTACTTTTCTCTAACCTATAACAAATGACACGAGTAATCAAATATTTGCCTGCATTGATGTCCATCATCTCATATTTGTGTGCATCCGCACCTTACCATCATTAGGTTTTAGCAAATATGTCATTGGCTCTATTTAAAAACATTGCAGTGGAGTTCCCATCTGCGTCAATTATATGCCAATCAATCACCAAAAGAAGCAAAACCATACTATTTAACTAGACTATCTTTTACCCTAGTAGCCATCCTTCCCATATAGGAAATGGGAGGTGGGGGTTTGGATCCTCATCTTCTTAAAGGGGTTAGGATGTGAGTGATTTAGTTTCAAGTGTAAGTTTCGACTTCCATGTCTTGTAAAAAAGTAGGATAAAAGTCTGAGACTGAGTGTTACAGTAGGAATAGAATATGATTGACCCAATAGAATATGATTGACCCCTCCCCCCAAAAAAAGAAAAAAAAAACTAGAGGCTATCTTCTCTTGAGAAAATGTGCAAAATGCATAATACACTTGTTCTGTAATATAAAAAATTGAAACTCACTTAACATATCTATCTTGCAATTATTGAATATCAATAACACGATAACTATAGGTTAACATTGAAGAATGATAAATGATGGAAAATGTACTTATTTTTACAATAAAAAATTATGCGTACTTATCCTAAGTAGCGGCTCTATTGGTTAGGATATTGAACGATTTCCAACTTTGGAACTATACGTCACCGTTCGAATTCCACGATGCTCCATGTGTTTAGAGCCACCAACACGGGCTAATGGCATAAGATTGACTGGTTTATGGAGTTTGCAAGATATTTCATGAGCATCTAGGTAGATGGGCCTACATTTATGTGCTTCTGTACTATAAATACATTTTCCTTAAGAGAATGCTAGTTTTATATGGTAAATTTTTAATATCTACTTATTCCTCATAAACTAGGTAGTTGTTATGCAAAAGGTCTATATCGATTTAATTAGAAAGAAAACATCCTTCCAGGACTTTAATTAGTCAAAACTTTTTTCTGTCATAAATTAGTCAAAAAACGGATTTAGGAGTAATCTGACATTCTAATCTATAAATTATAGTTAGCAAAAAAATTAGACAACTTCAATTTTTCCTTATGAATTGAGTTCTTTTATTCACTTGAGGGATGATTTGAGGGACTTCTTATCAACAAATTTGTGAATATTTGAAAGATGATACATAAAATTCAAGACTTATTTTCAACTAAGGATCAACATTAATTAGATATAGAGATAAGGACACTACAAATATCATAACTTACGTATGGTACTCATTTAAATACTATAACTTTTTTTTCCAAATGCTTGAATGCAATAATTTCTATAAAAAAATCATTTACTTGAATGCTATAAATTTCAATTGATCACTTAAATATCATAATTTTTTAAAAACGTTCACCTAAGTACTAGAAATTCAATGTGACACGGTACTTATGGTAGTACTTAGGTGAACAATTTAAAAATTTAAGGTATTCACATGATCCATTATAAAGTTATATAACACTTAAGTAATCAGAAAAAAAAAGTAATAATATTGAAGTGAGTGTCATATAAAAAATATAATGTTTAAGTAATTAAAAAAATTATGGTACTCAAATGAGTGACATATGAAAATTATGATATTTGTAATATTTTTTTCAATAGAGATGAAGACTTGAGTTTGTCCAAATCTAATATGTCAATAAGTGGAACTGTATACCACCACCTGTGGTGGCTCAGTTGGATAAGTGCTCCCATGAAAGCCAGAGGAGAGGAGTTCAAATCCCGCGGGCCGCATGGAATCTTAAGTGCGACGTCGAGGTGGTAGGTTCTTTGCTAGCGTTGCCCCAAGGTTTACCCTCCGTTATCCCGGGCCTGTCAGACTGTCCGTATTGGTTTCGTGTTGGTACGGTGCGCGGATTCCTTGAGTCATCAAAAAAAAATAATAAGCGGAACTTTATCAAAAATTGCTATGCCATTTATAAATTAATAACACGGAGACATGATAATAAGAATGTTAAGAAGCCAAGACAAATAATTGCATATTGTAACCCCCTCTCTCGGCGCCGTAGTTCGTTCTTTCTCTCTCGCCGGAGAACCCGTCACGATTGAGCCGGCAACGACGGCACCAGTTTCGGCGGGATCGAAGAGGGTGGAGCCGCATCTAGGTCCGCGTGCGGCTGGACCATCGTCAATGGCTCGGGGACTGGGTTGTGGGCGGCCACAGAGGCAAGGCTGAGCGGCGGCGGCACGTGGGTTCGCTCGGGCTAGAGCTTTCCTCTCTCTCTCGCCGGAGATCCCATCACGGTTGAGCCGGCGATGATGGCGCCTGTTTCGGTGGGATCGAAGAGGGTGGAGCCGCATCCGGGTCCGCGTGCGGCCGGACCATTGTTGATGGCTCAGGGACTAGGTTGCAGGCGGCTGTAGAGGCAAGGCTGAGCGGCGGCGCGTGGGTTCGCTCTGGTGAGCCGGTTTAGCGTTAAGAGGCGTCTGCCATCAGCCTTCAAACCCCCTAAAGGTTAGCTTGTTCGCATCTCTTCTTCGGGCTGTTCTTGCTGCCGATGGACTAGGGTTCTGCGATCTGTGATCTTATTTTGAGATGGAGCCCGATTCTATTCGATCTCGCCTGAATGATGAGGGATTGCGCTCGTCTGGCCCCTTCTCCCCTAGGAATGATTGTCCTTTGACGAATGCTTCTGTGTTGAATGTGGGTAACCGAATGAACCCCCCTTCTACTGGAGTCGGGGCTTTGAACCCCCCAACGACATATGTAAGAAGTCGTCCTATTAATAGAGAGCGTTCTAAATCGAAAAGACCTCAGTCTAGGAGTCGATCGAAGAAGCCTGAGACCCGTTCCTGAGCTGCTGTCGCAAGTGGCGCGAATAAGGGATATGACCTTGAGTTTACCCCCCCAATAATTGTGAATAACAAGCCAGTTATCCAAATGGACGATTTTGATATTGATGCTACGGACCCTAAGTTGTATGACTGCCTTGTGGGACACTTCATTGGGAAGAATCTTCCGTTTAAGCTGGTTGAGGAGTCCCTGAGGAGAGCTTGGGGACCGAATTTAGTAGAAGTAATGTCCAATGGGCGTGGCGTGTTTCTTCTGCGCATTGTAGATCGCGAGTTCAGAAGGAGTATCCTTGAGGGCGGTCCCATTACCATTGCAAGAATTCCTCTGATCCTTCAACAATGGAAACCGGGTGTCGAGCTGAACAAAGATACTCATAGATCTGTTCCATTTTTGGTAAGACTAAGGAACCTTCCGTTTGCCTTCTGGTTTGCTCAAGCTATCGGGAAGGTAGCTAGTGCCTTGGGTAAGCCGCTTTATGTTGATCAGAAAACTGAGCAGATGTCCATGTTGACTTTTGCTCGAGTATGTGTGGAAATGACAACTCAGCAACCTCGGTATGAAACCCTTGATTTAACTACCAATGGATCAAATGTCGTGGTGGAAGTCGAGTACGAATGGAAACCGATGATTTGTTCAAAATGTGAAATGTTTGGTCACACTTGTAAAAATGTTACTCCTGGTCCTTCTATTGGACGATCTGAGGGAGCTACAGAAAGTATCCAGAAGGTTAATCCGGTAGTTGAGACCCGCTCCTCTAAGGGAAAGGAGGTGGCCATGCAACAACCTTCTGCGGAAGATGTAGATATTCAAGTCACCTAACGTTTTAAAGTGGGTGCAGCAGAACCCATATCTGGTGTGGCTGTTATCAGGCCTTCCTATGTTGGTGAATCAAGCTCGGGAAAGGCGGCTCCTCAGGGACCGGATGCTCTAGCTGACCCACAATTAGTTGCTGTGGAGGTAGGGTGGAAGCAGGTTAATCGGAAAAATAAGAAAAAGAAGATGAAGCAGGCAGCAAGGAAGGCTGCTGCTGCTGTTGATGCTGCTGCTGCAAATGCTGTAGCAGCTACTGATATTGTTCAAGCAGAAGTTGCAGATATGTCTATGCTGAAACCAATCGACCCTTCAAAATCTCTTGATCCAGTGATTCATACCCCGGCAAGATTGGTTCCTCCTTCTATAGCGGACCCTCCTGCTCAGGATGATCCCTTGGCTTTAATCGATAGCTCTGACGAAATCAGTAATTCTAGTATCCAAGAGGACCTGATTGGAGAAGATTCTCAATTGGGGATATTCCTGATCCTAAAAGGCTCACCTCGCCGTTAATGGCAAACTTCCAGGAAAAGCTTCGAATGCTCCTATCTGATGGTCCAGAAGATCTGAAGAAGGAAGTTGCGGCTTCGAGGACCTCTAAAAAGAGGTAATTTTGCTCCTTGTTTTTTTTTTTTATGATTGTTGGTTTTTGGAATATTAGAGGTATCTTAAATCCTCTTAGGCGTGCCGAAATAAGACGTTTTGCAACAGTAAATAAGCTTTGTCTTATTGGCTTGCTTGAAACTAAAGTTCCTTTAGAGCTTTTTGATTCTATTTCGGCCACCCTCATTAGGGGGTGGAATTGGTGTGCTAACTATGATTATGCTTCGCGTGGGAGGATTTGGGTTGGATGGAACCCGGATCTCGTCGCCTTTTCTACTATCTCTATTAATGACCAAGTGTTGCATGGCAATTTAAAATGTAATCTGTCTGGAAGGAGTTTCTGTATGTCGGCCGTCTACGGGGAACATACGTTTGCCCATCGTAGACCGTTATGGGAAAATCTCCAGCTATGTAGTGAACTCTTCCTCGATTCACTATGGCTAGTTGCTAGTGATTTCAATGCTATCAGGGATCCATCGGACCGAGTTGGGGCGCCACCAATTGGATTCCGTATTTTGATGAATTCCACTAGTGCTTGGAGCAAATGGATCTTACGGACCTCAGATATGTCGGGCTCCGTTACACTTGGTCCACTTCATCTGGGACCGAGAGGAATATGAAAAAGATAGATTGCGTATTGGTTAATTGCAAGTGGAACCTTGATTTCTCGTATTCGGAGGCGTCTTTTTTGAACCTTGGCATATCTGACCACACGCCGATGGTTGTAAGAGTTGTCCATCCGGCCCCGAGGAGGAAACCCTTCAAATACTTTGATTTTTGAACAGATCATCCAGAGTTTAAGTCGATCATGCAGCGGGTATGGAATACTCCGGTTAGAGGCGTCCCTATGTTTAAGCTGGTTTCTAGATTGAAGATTTTGAAAGCTCAGCTCAAGACCCTCAACCAGGATGCTTTCTCTAACATTTCGATTAGAACTGCTGAGGCAAGAGAAGCTCTCAACGTCACTCAAGTTCAACTTCAATCAAACCCGTCCAGCCTTGCTCTTGCTGATCAAGAAAGGAGTCAACGCTGGCTGTTTGTTGAACTGAGGAATCAAGAGAAATCTTATTATAGGCAAAAGTCCAGAATTAGATGGCTAAAGCAGGGTGACCGGAATACGAATTTCTTCCACCAATCTGTGAAGAGGAGACAGCTAATTAACATAATCGTTTCAGTGAAGGATCCCACTGGTTCGCTGATTATTGACCCGGGGTTGGTTCCGCAGGTGTTCATTAGCTACTTCTCTTCGTTGTACTCCCCCCATGAT
Source organism: Eucalyptus dawsonii (assembly GCA_016097615.1). NCBI lineage: Eukaryota > Viridiplantae > Streptophyta > Magnoliopsida > Myrtales > Myrtaceae > Eucalyptus > Eucalyptus dawsonii. Next base: position 29,188,704 of record CM027881.1, on the reverse strand, counting down.
GCATTAAATAGGCCGTCTGTCCAAGAGGTGGAGCGAGTTATTCGACAACCTTTAGCTGCTGATCAGATGTGCTTTCTCTCTAATCCGGTTTCTGATGCGAAGATCAAGTCTACGCTGTTCTCCTTAGCCAAAGGTAAGGCCCCTGGACCTGACGGATTCTCGGCTGAATTCTTCAAGTCCAATTGGGAGATCGTTGGTCCATTGGTATTGGAGGCGGTTCACGACTTCTTCCACACCGGCCGGCTGCTGAGAGAGGTAAATGCAACCATTCTTGCTCTCGTCCCTAAAGTTCCTAATGCCAGTCGTATAACGACGGTTTTAAATGATTTGATAAGTCCGTCTCAGAATTCGTTTGTTAAAGGAAGGAGAATTAGGGATAACATCTTCTTGGCTTAGGAATTGTTTGTGGGGTAACATCTTCTTGGCTTAGGAATTGTTTGTGGGGTTTCATCTCCATCCATACTTGCCTAAATGTGCGGTTAAGGTTGATTTCCATAAGGCACATGACACGGTAGATTGAGCGTTCCTTGAACTTGTTCTTGTAGCCTTCCACTTCCCGGAGAATTTCATTAAGTTAGCGATGGCTTGTGTTCGGACTCCTAAATACTCCATTTCTATAAATGGCGATCTCCATGGTTTTTTTTCGGGAGGACGTGGTTTGACGCAAGGGGACCCTATGTCACCTTACCTTTTCACTCTAGTTATGGAAGTGTTTTCCGGTTTATTGGTGTCTCAAACTTCAAATCATGAATTCAGGTATTATTGGAGGTGTAAGCCGGTCCAACTAATGCATCTATTCTTTGTTGATGATGTTTTCCTATTCTGTCAAGCTAACTGGCTGTCAGTATCCATGCTGAAAAGAAGCTTAGATATATTCTCATCCTGGAGTGGATTGGTTCCTAACAAAAACAAGAGCGAGATTTTTATTGTAGGTGGTGACCCTTCTATTCGAAACAGAATTCGGTGGGCATTTGGTTTTAAGGAAGGGAAACTCCCTGTTCGTTACCTTGAGGTACCTATCATATCTTCCAGATTGAATAAGGGGGATTGTATTGCATTGACGGAGCGTATTACGGCTAGGATTCAATCCTGGGCGCATCGTTTCCTATCTTTTGCAGGGAGATTGCAGCTGATTCGGTCGGTTCTTAATTCGATTCAATCATTTTGGGCAAGTGTCTTTACGCTTCCTGCTTCGGTTTTGTTGGACATCGAGCGAATTATGAGGCAATTTTTATGGAAGGGAACGGCTCTTGGCTGTGGAGGAGCAAAAGTAGCTGGGAGGATGTATGTCTTCCGAAACTTGAAGGGGGTCTTGGCATTAGGAATGTAAGAGATTGCAACAAAGCCTCTATGCTCAAATTCATATGGATCCTTTTCTTGGATAAGGAATCGATATGGTGTCGGTGGATTCATTCCATTTTCTTGACAAAGAAGAATTTTTGGATTTCATCTCAACTTGGGACTTGTTCCTAGGCGTGGAAGAAAATCCTCCAGCTTAGAAAGCACTTCAGAACTTCGTTTAGGTGGAAAATTGGAAATGGGCTATCGTTATCTTTATGGCATGATTACTGGCTTCCATGTGGCCCTCTTGATGGATTCGTCCCGCCCTCGTTTAGGGACAATATGCAGCTCCCTGATTATGCAGTAGTTGCTGACTTATACACCCCGTTAGGCGACTCATTCTCTCGGATATTAATCAGATGGGGCGTAGCTTTGCCGACTCTGGAGTCTTATAATGACAAGTTTATTTGGTGTGACGATCCATCAGCCTCCTTCTCGGTCGCATCCGCATGGAATGCCATTAGAGCCAAGAGAGATCGGTTGGACTGGGCTTCTTTGATTTGGGATATCGATATAGTCCCTCGCCATCAGTTTATTCTGTGGCTTATATCTAAAAACCGTCTTCCCACTCAGGTGATGTTGTTAAATCAGGGTCGAATTGATTTTAATCTATGTGCCTTTTGTAGTGAAGTACCGGACTCAATCGAACACCTATTCTTCCAGTGTCGCATCTCGGCCTCGCTGGCCTTCTTTTGGGCTGCCAGATGTAACTTGCCATGGAGGAATAGATGTTGGAGAGAGATGCTCACTTGGGCCAAGAAATTCCTTATGGGGAAGGATTTTTACCACAGGATGGTTCGATTCTCTTTCGGTGCCTTATGCCATCTCATTTGGAAGAAGAGGAATGCGATTATCTTCAGGGGTGAATCCTTGGTGGTCCCTGCCCTTAAAAATCACCTAATCAAGGTGGTTAAGGACAAAGCGCTCACATTCACGGAAGTTCTTCCTTCTCCGAGGAACAGAAGACTGCAAAGGGAGTGGGGATTCCACCCCATGATCTTTTCCTATGTAGCTGATTCTCCTTAGTTTGCTGTTGTTTCAGCTTGCTCTTGTTCTTGTAGTTGCGGGTTCCTTCCTTCTTCGTTCTTCGCCTACAGCTTTGAGGGCTTGAGGGTTGGGGAGGCTAGGGGTTCCTGTTGTTACGTTTTGTTTGTTGGCTTCCTAGCTTTTGTGTTTCTTGCTGGCGCCCTCGAGCTTTTTTATCGGATCCCCGTCACTCTTGCTCCTTTGTTAAGAGTGCTTGTTTGGATCCGATCTTTTGTACTTTTGTCCATTCTCATTAATATTATTACCTTTACCCAAAAAAAAACACGGAGACATGATCAATGTTTGTCCTTTAGTGGTGGAGGAAAGGATGGAGACCTGGCCCGTGTTTGTCCATTAGCGGGACAGGACGGAGAGCAAAAGTATTGGTGATGGTGACTGGTCAATAAAATGCAGAATGCCATCCTTTTCTATCAATTGCTTACAAAGTCATCATTCTTGTCTGGATAAAGGTGAACGACAAAGGTCTTTTCATATAAATTTTTTTATTGGCTAGTGACGACTTACAGGAGTGTGCCAAGTTTTTAGCTTCTCAAGGAATAGATTGGTGTTTAGTTAAGACCTTAACTAAGATTAGATTACTGAGCTCTATAGTCCATATATATATTTTCTTTTTCTTTGTAGTTCGGATCTTTGTTAAAGTGTCTAATAGTTGGATCGCTATTACTAAATCTTGGCCATTGATAATCATATATTCTAGCAAAAAGTTGTGATTTGACAAATGATAGTAGTCCTTTTTATTTTTATTTTTGTTTAGTGACAACTTGAAGCAGACTTCAACAAAGTTTCCAGCAAGGAATTGACTAGTATTTAGTTAAGGCCTTACCTAATGTTAGTATTATGACTGATGTGGAAATCATAATGAAATTAAAACTAAAAAAGCATTAGTAATAAAATTTGAAAACCCCTACTTCTGTGGAGGCTTCACTACCCTCCTTGGTCTATCTCTAGCAATGGAATATTCTTATTCTTCAGATTCTTTAAACTCAATATTATCGGACTGAATTGGTTGTGAATAAATTATTTCAAGCCAATTTCCGAGCATATTAATATATCCATTTGGATCCACTTTTACTAAAAAATTTAAGCCAAAATGGAGATTTGTTGAGTGTGTCTTAAATTCTTTATAGGCTTGGGCCAATGTTAGGGTTTAGGGGAAATATAAATATTTTTTTTCTTCAGATTCTTCATATTCAATATTTTCAGTAGATTACTGATGTGGTTGGGAAGAAATTACTTCCAGCTCTATCTTCTCCGCAATGCTTTTCGAATTTTCATCACAATGAACATACGATTCCTTTCTAGAATAAAGCATACCAAACTCATCAGTTAGGTTACAAATGACAAAATCGACAAGACACATTATTTTCAATTAAGTTTGCATATTGATCATGTCTATATTTTCAACCCTCAAAGGCTTGATAAAGGATGAAAATAAATAAAATCCTACCATAGAATCTCATATTTAAGTAAGCCATCAGATAGTTTATCAAACAACGAAGAAATCCAATGAGACATAAGTATTGAATCATTCAAAAGCATGAGAAGGCAACATAACCTTTATCACTTGCCTGCGTCAAATAATTTTCTCCCAATCTCTTTCTCCTTTCCCTAACCCATTACAAATGAAATAGGTAATCTAATATCCGCCTGCATTTATATCATTTACATTATGTTTGTATGTATCTGCATCACTAAGATATAGCAAATACGTGATTGGCTCTTTTTAAAAACATTGCAATGGGGTTCCATCCACATCAATCATATACAAATCATCATAAAAGGAAGCAAAATCATACTATTTACCTAGAGATTTTGTTCAAAAGAAAAACTAGAGATTTTTTTTCTAAAGAAATTCTAGAGAATGTGACAATACACTTTTTCTTTATGATAAAAACGATTATGCTTACTTAACATCAATAATATGATAATTTTATCTTTATCTTGCAATTATTTAACATCAATAATATGATAATTTTATGTTAACATTGTCATCTTCAAAGTGATATAGAATGCAAAAACACTTATTCTTTGACATGACAAATTATGCTTACTTAACGCTAAGATTGATGCAGTTACTTGGGGAGTTGAGGATTTTCAGCGTTGGAACTAAAGGTTGCCTATTGAAATCGCACAAACTGTGTGTAAGTTGCTGTTAATTTGAGCCATCTGCACAAACCAAGTGCTTGAGCTTAACCGATTCATGGGGCGTACAAGATGTTTCATAGGCTTCTAGTTAGATGGTATTCACACCAACACCATAGATTATAAATATATATACGCTTACTTTAGATGAACCCTAATTTTATAAAGTTATTATGCAAAAGGCCCTTAGTAATTCAATTACAAAGGGAACTTGCCCCTTGACTTTAATCACTAATAACATTTCTTTATTAAAATTAGTCTTAACCTTTTCAAATATTCATAATAAATATAAAGATTAACGAATTGACATTCCAAAATTTGTTATTCAACATATAAATAATAACACGGTCAGTGAATCAACATTTGTCCATTAGCGATGGAGAAAAATATAGAGACTTAATTAATGCTTGTCAATTAGATTGAAATTATGACTAGATTGAAAATTATGATTATCAAGGAATTCAAAATTATGACTCGCCGAATCCTTATGATTATCATGACAACCAGAATTTTGATCGAAAATATTATAAGTGGTCTTCATATCAGAAGACATGAATTAACTAGAATTCCCGTACAAATTAACTTTACCAATTGACACACTAAAGTTCTATTAAACCACTTTTCAGTATATTTCAAAATAACAAACAAAAGAAAATTCACTTGTTAGTGATGCGGCACAACCAAATAAGGGAGTCATTGTTGTAAACCCAAAAATACTCATTTCAAACAGTATAAATCAAGTCCTGCTGGTACCCCTCAAAATGGAGACTTTAAACACAATATCATCCCTATCAATTAGCTCGAACACATAGGCTCTTCAAACGCTGTGATTAATTTTTCTTCACAAATGCATGCCAACCAGGGACAAAGACATAGCCCCTTTAACGCATCTATAGCTCCTAATGAGCTTCACTGCTATGAACTGTTGAAATACATAGGATTTGCTCTTTACTTTTCATGAATATGTTGCTTGATGAATCCACCCAAAATAGTCTGCACGTGTACATCTTTGAACAGCCAAGATATGAAATTGCTTAAGTGGAATGAGAGGATAAATTGGAGGGCAATGACCAAGATGGTAATGATTTGAGGTCGAAGAACTAGAGATAAATCTATCCTTTTGAAAGTCCTCTAGGATGAAAGAAATTGTTAGCTAATATCCTTTCCTAATGCATGTTGTTAATTAGTATTGCTTTAGTGTCTATTGAATTATATTATAAACGAAATATGGTTGGAAAAAAAGCTTCACCAAGGGGACATCAATAGTTAACGTGATCACGACATTGGAGGCGCTAGCAATCATAATTGAATATTTGGTATACTGGAGATGCCGCAGCCCCAGGTCAAGAAGGTGGTCCGGCAGTAGCATCCGATCAAGGCCCTTTCAAACAAAACATAACAAGAAGAAAAGAAAGAATAAGAAAGAAAAGGTTTGATGTAAGGCTTGCGGCAACATATTTTTCGATTCGTCAGATCAAGTGGGTATAGCCTGATTGGATTACTAGTCATGATCTTTATATTAAATAGTTAAAGGTGTCGTGTCGGGGAATTTGAAAAAGAAAATGAAGAATCTCTTCATTGTGGTGAGAAAACAAGAGATTGGTTCTTTGCTGCTTTTGCCTCGTTTTGTTTTTGTCCTTGTTGGATTAGAATGAGGACAACCTAGGAGTCTTAATTTCAATGGAAAGCTGTTCTTCTCGGCACATTTGCCGGATGTTACTGTGAGTTTTAATTGTGATTTCGGTTCTGTTGTTTTATTCAGACAGCCTTTAACCAGGGATGCGTCGTCCTGTCCTGTAGGTTTGTCATCTTTTTATCACTGTGGATGAGATTGACTCATTTAAATAGCAATCTTAGGTAAGGGCATCTCATTATTGGAATGGGTAGTGCTTGATCAATAAGAATATGTAACGTTCCAAGTTAGTCCAAGTCTAATAAATATGTCAATAAATAGAATATCATTGAAAACTGTTTTTGAATATATAAATCAATGACGCGGTCATGCTACGTTTTAGAACTATTCAATTTGGATTCATTTTTTTAATTAGCTTAATTATAATCTATATCTATAAATTTAATATGATTTTATTGCTCACTCGAGTCCCATAAATTACATGCAAACTTTTTTGATATAGAGCCACCTATACAAGCCAAAAGCTTGAGATTAACTGGTTCTTGGGACTTACAAGACATTTCATGGGCTTCTAGATAGATGGATGTCCATGCTCATGTCCTTAGTTTATAGGAAAAAAAAGGTAACTTTATATGGAAACTTTTTATGTGCACTCATTACCATAAACTACGTAGTTATGCAAAAGATCCTTATCAACTTAATTAAAAAGAGACCATGCTCATTACTTTAATTAGTGATGACATTTTCGTTGTAAGAAATTAGTCATAACCTTTTCAAATAGTCATAATATATATACAGATTAAGAAGTAACTTGACATTCTAATTTACCAGTTATGGCTATGTTTTTGGAGATCCTTATCGACTTAAATTATTTATCAAACTATATTGTGCTATGTTGGATTAAGAAATGATTTTTTGAGAAACTTGCACGTAGTTATACGAATGGCTCAGCAACTTGCAATATTAATTATTGAGCCAGCGATTCACAAGTTTTAGCCAATGAAATTGTCGGGAGTAGCACGTTGCGACCCAGACGGGAAACGCCCTTGTAATTTGTGAAATACCACTTTCAGTCAGATTTCTTTATTGTCCAAATCTCTTCTTTGTCATTTTTTTTTTCGATCTATATTCATCTTGATAGCGTTCTTCAAAATGATTGTCAAGAACTAGGAATATGAGAGAGTGTTCCCGAAAAGATTCCACACGACGTTCCATCGTCACTTTTGTCAACTTCTATAACTTTTCTTTTTTTAATATCTAAGTCGACTTCTATAGTTAACTTGCTCTATTCGTTTTCACTTTTTAAGTACCTTTTCCATGCGTTTTGTTTTCACTTTTTAAGTACCTTTTTGCGTTTTTTTTTTTTTTAAAGAATGAAAATGAATATAATTAGGTTTTATAAATTATGAAAAAAAAATTATAACTCTACTTGTCATTATATAGTTATGAAAGCTTTAAATATCAATTTGTGATAACTGCACTGTTTGGAAAATAAATGTTAGAAGTAAACGGCTCCAAACAGACTCAATCATGAGACAATGTCAGTTTTAGCTCACAATCGTTTGCCATATTAATTTTACCATGTACAGAGTAGCAGTATCCAAGAAATCAATCTAGTTTAAAATATTAATAAAGAACGGAAAAAGTTTAATTTCCTTAGTAGTTCCGATCAAACAATTCTAGTTGAAGTTATGTCTAATGCAACAGTTACAATTGACATTCTAATCTAACAATTAGCTTAATTACAATGTTACTTCTATAATTTAAATATGATTTGATTGACCAGCACAAGGAGTGGGTCAATGACTAGTACCTTATCAATGTTTATCCACTAACGGTGGAGGAAAGGATGGATTAGGACTAGTACATTAGCGGTGGGTAAGAATGAAAAAATGGATACCATCTTCTCTTTCTTCCTTGTAGTTTGGGTCTTTGCTAAGTCTCTAAATTGTTCGATCACTGGTATTAAATCTCAGCTGCTGATAATTAAGTTTTCAAGCAAAAAGTTGTTGTGTTTCTATCACAAAATCTGAAAATTATCGGCCCGTCATGGGCCAATATCTGGCTTAGCGGAAAAAGAAAAATTAATGCTCAAGTGTAAATAACAATCACATATTTCTTTCTATGTCCCTAGTTAAAATATAGCAGACATAGTTGGCGCCCTCTTTTTCCAATAAATCTGGATTAGTGAAGTCTTGGCGTTCGGAGAGAAGTGATAACTGGTCCCGCTATTGATGTGCACAGCAAGGGAAGACGGTTCACCGCTAATACAACTGGGATCTGGCACCAAGGGCCACGTTGTACTCACGTATCAGTGAGTCCATCTTCACCTGCCATTGCCAAACTTTTGACCCAGCGAAGAGACGATTAAAAAAAAAGCAGCAATTCCCTCATATAAAGAGAGGGAGAGGTGGAGAGAGCGAGATCGAGTCAATAACAATGAAATCTTTTTATTTTGCGAAAATGGCGGCTGTCCAGAAAATCACTCCATGCAAGTTCCGGAGAAGAGGCCTCGTTTGCACTGTACGGGGACAGGTGATGACGCTGCGTGGAGCTTGAAAGAGTAAATAGATGTTGCTTACTTGGACCATAAAGTACTACAGAGACAGATCTTGGGAGACGTGGTTAAAGTCGGAATTTCTGACGTTGAAGGCCATAACTATTGGACTCGCCCCAAGCTGATATACACTTCACTAAACTTTTTTGAATTTCAGTTGTATTCTTCTCTTGAATTTTAATTGCCGAGAATTGGAATTTAAACCCAACCTACCTTCATTGGTTTGACCATTAAAACTGCCCCGAAATATGTTTTTATTCTAAATTGATATATTTTGTTTTGGCCGTTCTTTTGGTTAATCACTATTTGGTTGGATTGATTGAATTTTGTTGATACTGCATTGATAAAAAGGAAATATCACTAAAAATAACATGTTTTTGCTATTAATGAATGTTTTTACAACCTTTGAATATATTACCATATATGAAAGTCATTTATCCATATAATAGATACATGCGCCAGGTAAAAGTAGCTTTTATTAAGAGTAATACGAAATATTATCATTATATAAAATATTGGTAGGTGCGGATTGCTTTTCAACGGCAAACATCTAATTTTATGGCTAAATCAGTTAACGATGGAAGCCTCTCTTGAAATATAAAAAAGTTCTTGAGGAAACCCACCAACCACAAAGAGGTCTTTGGTTTTTTCTGGATGCGATTAAATTTTATGCGTGATACTTTGTTGGGCTTGTTCCAAATTTGTCCCTATGTAATATTTCCTTAAGAGACCACAAAGAATAAAATGCTGAATCCAACCTCTTTTGTTTTCCATTTTCACCTACAGTATCTCTCTGTGTGGGAAGGGAGTCTCAATTTGATTATGTTTATTATTGTGTTTGTTGGGTGTAAATTTTCTTTTTGAGAAATTAAACTTTTTGACACAAAATTATGTACTAACTTCACATAGAAAATCAATGTGAAGATCTAGATCGATATAACTATATAAATAACAGTCTCTGTGGGAGACGACTCTGAATTTGTTTATGTTATCATTGTTTTTGTTGGGTGTAATTTTTATTTTTGAGAAATGTATTTTTTTATACAAAGAATATTTATGCACTAACTTCTCCTACAAAAATCAATGTGAGAATCTATATTTAAAATTATATAATAATAGTTTCCTCCCTAAGGGCTGCATCTAAGATTGACACCTAGCATTCTAGATAACAGAATTTAAAAAGGACTTCTCCTTATTCCAAGAATTGGATTTGCTACATTCTCCAATGAAAAAAGTGGCCACCTAGGCTCCACTTAAGCTAACGTTATGCATTTCTGACTAGATAGATTATTCAGATATGATAATATTCTTATGTGCATTAATTTCTTATTAACTAGATAAAGGTTCTACTCAACCTAATTACAAAGAATATTTGCCTCATGACTTTAATTGTTTTTACTTAGTCAAAATATTTTCAAACGGCCATAATGCATCTACCGAATTGGGGGTAAATTGACCTTTCCAACCTACCAATTATGATGGGCATGTTTGTCATGTGAGACCAATAAACGCATAGAATTTTAGCCAGCTGACATTCAACTATCTCCGAGGCTAATAATATGAATATCTATCATATAATACTATTACTTTATCGTTATATTTATTTAGCATTTCTATCGTACAATTATTGAATGTCCTAGTACGATAATTTTATGTCAACATTGTCGATTTCTTAAGAAATGATACAGGATGCAAAATACACTCACTCATTATAATAAAACGTTATGCTTGCTTAACCCAAGATTGGTGTATTTGGTTGGGGCATTGCGAGATTTTCAGCTCGAAAGTGGGGAATCACTCGTTTGTCCACAAGTTGCGTGCAAGCTGTTTTATTTTGGGTTAGAGTCACCTACACAGGCCAAGGCCTGAGCTTAACCGGCTTTACGGATATTTCATGGGTTTAACCTCCACATCGATGCTTTTAGATTATTAAAAAAAAAAAAAAAAAAAAGCTTACTTTATATGGTAATTTTTTTTATTATGTTCCCTTATTCCTCATAAAAATAGGTAGTTATCATGCAAAAGATCTTTATCAACAAAATTACAAAAAGAACATCCCTCGTGACTTTAATTAGTCATAACATATTTCTTTTGGAAATTAGTCGTAACCTTTTCAAATAGTCATAATAAATATATTGATTGAGTAATTTGACATATTCTAATCTAACACTTATGGTTGGCCCCCAAAAAAAAAAAAAAAAAATTAAACAACTTCAATTTTTCCCTGTGAATGAGTTTTTTGTTTTCACTTGAAGGATTGATTTGAGGGGCTTTCTGTTAAGAAACCTGTGAAAGTTAGGAAGATAATACATGAAAACTCGAGACATGTTTTCACCTACTGGCCAACATTAATTAGATATTTGTCCATTATTAGTGAAGGAAAGGATGGAGACTTAAACATTGTGATGGTGACAGATCAAGTCAAGGAACGATGAAATGGGTCATCCATTTCCATTACTCCATTGTTTGCAAGTCCACATTGGTGGCTTGATAGAGGCGACCAACAGCGAACTGACTTTTATAGTAAATCGTTGGATCTCCAGTACTGAATCTCAGCCATTGATTCCTCATCCTTTCTGTACTCAAATATCTTCACCGCCTTTGTCTCTCATCGTTCTTGCTGCGTCTTGCTCTGTCTTCTCCTCCTCACAACCATTCTTCTTCCTCGTCCTCTTCTTCTTCACCTGTCTGCTGCCTTTTTTTTTCATCGTTCTTTCTCTCTCTCTCTCTCTCTCTCTGTTTCTCACTCTTTCTTTCTCGGAAAAAAATTAAAGGAAAATGTCGATCGATTCTGCCATTTCTGTTGCATGGGATGTCTTGAAGTGCGTAGTTACTCCCATCAAGCGTCAATTCGGATACGTGATGTCCTCCAAGAGTTACGCCCTGGATCTTAACAAGGAAGTCGGAATCTGGAGAACGTGGCTGAGAAGGTCCACGTTGAAGCGGAAGTGGCCAGAAACAATCTTCGGAATTTCTACGGTGAGTTCACGGATTGGGAGGCAAGTGCTGAGAAGGCCTTGAAGGAGGCGCAAGACCTGTTGGGCAACTTTGAAAAAGATAGCAAGACTTGCTGCTACGGGACTTTTCCCGACCCCAAATGTCGCTATCAATTCAGCAGGAAGGCCGAGGGCAAGATCGAGGTCATTAAGCAACTCACTCAAAAATGCAGCGGATTCAAGGGATTGAACGACATCTCCTTTAGTGATCCAGCTCCGGGAAATGTAGCTGCTCCGAATCTGGCTAGGAAAGAAGGCAAAGATGTCGTCCAGCGGGCCACCGTGACAGCTTCCACTTCTTTTGCATCGACTTCAATTAAGCTTAGGGACGATAGCGTCTTCGAATCCAGAGCTTCGATCATACGGGATATCATGGCCGCTCTTGCCGATAACAGCAAGAGCGTGGTTGGGGTTTACGGGATGGGTGGCGTCGGCAAGTCCACCCTTTTGGCAGATGTTGAAAGGAGAATAAGGGAAGACAAGTCGTTTAATCTGGTCGCTAAGGCTGAGGTGTCGGAAAATCCAGATATCAAGAGGATTCAAGGAGAGATTGCGCATGCGTTAGGCCTGGACATAAAGAACGAAGAGTATGTCAACGTGCGAGCGGATCTTCTTCGCAGCAGGTTGGAAAATGAGGAGAAGATGAAACATGAAAATGATGAGGAGAGGAAGAAAAAGAAGGTCCTCATAATACTGGACAACCTGTGGGAGGCGCTCGACTTGAAATCAGTCGGCATTCCTTGCGGACATGATAACAAAGTCAGAGGATGCAAATTATTGTTGACATCGAGAAATCGAGATGTCTTGCAAACGGAAATGGGTTGCGACGACCCCTTTCACCTTGGTGGATTGCAGGAGGAAGAGGCAAGAAGATTGTTTGAGAGGTATGTGGGAGACAAAGTTCACGATTTCGAGTTCAAACCCTTGGTCGATGAAGCACTCCACAAATGTGCAGGTTTGCCTTTCCTAATTGTCCAAATGGCAAAACTTCTTAAACACGCTAATTTATCCGGATGGAAGAATGTTTTGAAACAACTCAAGTTGTCCAAAAACGAGGGAATTGGTGAGAAAATAAATAAGATGCTGCAATTGAGTTATGACCATTTAAAAGGTGAGGATGTGAAATCATTGTTACGACTCTGTGTTGTCTGTGGCGTCTCTAAACCCTCTCTTGAAAACTTGGTGAGGTATGGCGTGGGTTTGGGGTTATTTCTAGAAGATAACATGGAAGAAGCTAGAGATAGTTTGACATCATTGATTAGTACTCTTCAAGCCTCCTCCCTTTTGTTAGAGGATGAAGATGCTTATAGTATCAAGATACATGACTTGGTTCGTGAGTTTGTTGCCTCGGTTGCTTCAAGAGATCACCCTTTGCTTGTGTTAAAAGATAAAGATAAGTTGGTAACAGAGTGGTCAAAGGACAAGCTCAAAAGTTGTAGGGCAATATGCTTTCCAAATATTGATATGAAGAAGCTTCCCGAAGAATTAGATTGCCCTGAATTGCAGATCTTTTTGTTGTTCGCGAACAATGAATCTCTCATTGTTCCAAATTCATATTTCAACTCTATGAGAAAACTTGCATGGTCTTAAATCTTAAAGGGATACGTCTCACTCATTCACCTTTGTCATTTCAACTCTTGGAGAGCTTACACACTTTGTGTCTTGATGGTTGTTTGTTAGAGGATGTAGCCAGTCTTGGCAACCTAAAAGGGCTACAAATTCTCAGCTTTGTGAACTCCAAAAGTACACCGATTACCAAAAGAAATTGGGCAGCTAGCAGAGTTGAGGTTATTGGATTTGAACCATTGTTCACGACTTCAAGTAATTGAACCGGGTGTGCTTGGAAGCTTGATCAAATTGGAGGAGTTATATATGGAGAATAGCTTTGATGAATGGAACGTTGTGCGGAAAACTCCACCAACTAATGCCAGTCTTATTGAGTTAAATAACATGAAGAATCTCTACACTTTGCATGTATCCATTCCCGATCCAAGTGCCTTGCCAGAGGATCTAAACATTGAGAAATTAATCAAGTACAAAATCCAAATAGGTAACACGAGGCAATGGTCAAGCGAGTACAAAGGGTCGAAGGCGTTGAACCTCAAGTTGAATACAATGAATGACATTCTTCATAAAGGATGTGTACGAACCACCTTAGATAGAAGCGATGATCTATATTTGGACGGGTTGAATGGAATTGAGCAAAGTTTTTCCGAATTATCCCTAGAAGGTTTTCCAACATTAAAGCATCTACAACTCGAGAATAGTCCCTCTGTCCATTACATCCTCGGATGGCATTCCCCAACTGCTTTTAAGATGTTGGAGTCATTACATCTCGGGAATCTCATCAACTTGGAGAAGATATGCCACAGTATCTCCTGCAAGCCCTTTAGTACATTAAAAGTAGTACGAGTCGTAGAGTGTCACAAGATGGAAGTTTTGTTTCCTCTTTCATTACTAAGAGAACTTCCACAATTAGAAGAGATCGGAGTTGTCAATTGCAACTTAATGCGGGAGATTGTAGGAGCTGATGATTGTGGCAAAGTTGAGTTGTGTAATTTACATGTTTTGGAATTGCGTGACTTGCCAAGTATCAAGAACTTTTTCACCCCAAGACAGCTCCTTCAAGCAGTACATCAAACGACCAAGTTGGTAGTCAAGCTGTATTCTTCAATGGACAACAGGTAACTTTTTATCAAAAGAATGTAGTATTTTTTTTTTTAAATCTTTCCTTCCTTTGTTAATTAGATGTCATATAGATTATGATGCATATTCTTTTGTTGAATTTCAGTTCATTTTCTTCCCATTTTCTTTATCCATTCGTGCCTCCTTCTAATTAGATAAAGCCATCTTCCGTTTCTCTTCTTTTTTGAGATGGTTGCGTTTTTTATCCTCATTTTTTTGTGTTTGTTTTGGAAAAATTATTTTATTTTAGCATTTTCAAAGGCCAAAGGATGATTTGACTAAAATAATACAGAAGAATTGCGACTTTGCAGTTAAAAAATCACATGCAAATAGTAAAATGTATGAAGGGTTGACATCCGCAATAATATCAAAGTTGAAGTAATATATGTAATAATTAAAAGTTTAGGAGTACAGGTGTACCACCTTCAAATTTCATAGGGGTTTTGTGTAATTTCTCTTTAATTTTTATTTTTCTTGAAGTAAATGAATACTATATTGATGTAAATTAGCATCATTGAAGAATGAGAAAAAAAAATATGAGTGTTGCAATTAAATAGTGAAATAATGAAGAAAGAGACAAGGGGACGGGCAATAAATAACGGGTGGCTTGTTGAGAGGGGAGTTGTAGTATTGCCGAACATGCATAATGGAAAAATATTTAGCAGGATGGCTCATTTATTTTGTGAAAAATATTTTTTGAAAAAATATTTTCTTCATTTTTTGTTTGGTCCACTTAGGAAATGAATCAACAAAAATTTGTTTTCTTCAACAAAAAGAAAAATGAATCAACGAAAAATATTTTTTTTATTCAATAGAAAACCTATGCCTCAATTTAGGAAAATGATTTTTTTCTTTGAAAGACTAGAAAACATTTTCCAAAATCTGAGTCAGTGCTCGGATTTGAAACTTTACGCTTGGGCACAAAAATATCAACGCTAGTCTTGGGTCCCCAGCGTTTAGGATTAGGTCTCCACCACTCGGGCCAGGGTCCACAAGGTTGAGCTTGGGACCTCGAAGTCTACGCTCGGTGCCTTAGCGCCCATGCTCAAGTCTGTCAAGGCCAAGCCCAAAGCCTTGGTGCTTGTGCTCGATGCCTTGGCACTTGAGCCTTGCTACATAAATGTCATGCTCGGGTCCCCAATGCTCAAGCTTTGGTGTGGGCAATTAGGCCTAGGTTTGTGAAGGCCGTGCGTGAGTTCTTGTCATTTGGGCTCAGGTCTTTAGTTAATGAAACATTTGTTCTTAAAAAAAATTTAAAAGAAATTCGAATTTTTAATTATTATTATTACTTTTAATTTTTTGTTGTATTTTTAATTTTTTTTTTTTTTTCCTTTTCTTTTTCCTTTTTCCTTGGCCAACCACAATGATGACTAGCAACCAATTGCTAGCTTGCTGGTCAGTCACTGGCCACTACTATGGCCGGTGATTGGCCAAAGAAGAAGAAAAGGATAAAAAATAAATATAAAAAATAATTTTTAAAAAAAAAAAAATAAAAAAAAAAATAAAAATCATTAAAAGAAAAAGGAAAAAAAAACCATTAAAAGAAGTGCACATGGCAATAACGTTTATTTCCATTTTCTGGAAGATATTTTCCAGACTTGTCATATTTTCATCTTTAGCTCTAAGATTGCTACATGGCAATACGTTTAATTATATGTACTGATGTAGTCAACATAAAAGAAAGATATAGATATGCTTGTGGAGAAAGTGTCATAGGAGTTGTAACATTTTAGTCGTGAGGAAATATTTTATTTTGGCTAAATCCTCAACATTTTGCAATACATGCAAATCAAGTTCTAATGTTAATGTCGATGATAGATTTCATCCCCAGAAATCATACCATTCTATTTTCTTTTCTTTTTTTTTCATGAAATTAAGTATGACTCTGACCTAAATAAAGGGATAATGTACATAGATTTGGTTCATAATTGAGTGCAGACTTGATTATCATAATTTACTAAAAAATAACTAAAAAATTTTATGCAAAGCGGTAAAAGATCAATTATAACATTTTCTTGCTTTGTCTAGATAAAAGCTTGGGTTTAATTTTATTAATTAATTCTCTTAATCAAGTTGTTTGCTCATTTCTAAACAACTTCATGTGCTTCATTCCTTTATTATGGTCCAAATCATGCTTTTAATTTGTTGAAATTTTCAAATGAAACAATTTGTAGATGAATGCTCGGAGCCTTTAGCAAAATCTTGATTTAGTCGAGACTCAAGCATATGAAATGACAATTGAGATATAGTAGGCCATAACATTCATAATATGAATAATTAATAATTGTGTATAATAAACCATTATCACCGAGGAATCTGACTTAGAGAATTGTCGAGATAATTTCCTGACAATAAAGAGAAGTTAGTAAAGTAAGGATTGCCCTTTTATAAAGAAAGGGCACAGCTATCTTGTACAGCAAAAATTGCTGCTGGAAGAGCCTTTTAGTTGACTAGAGAAGATTGCCTTTATAATCGGCAGCAATCGTCATCGACATTGATGGTGGGGCTCAAGACTTAGGCAATACGTTAGTTTCCCCATCAATAAAGAAAGAGTCGTGGAAATTAAGTTGTGGGTCTGACAAAGTAGTGTGCTTGAGTATCTTCGCATGGAGAGAGCTTACTTTCAAAGACAACAGAGGAACTAGATTGGTCGCAAAGAGGTCGTGAGGCTTTTAACTTTCTAGGGATCTAAATCTTCATTGAAGAATTACTCTCGCGTAAATACTTCATTCATTCTTATATTTTTGCTTACAATCCAGATCTGCAAATATACGTGGGATTATAATGACATACCTCTTTTAACTGTAACAAAACTCTCCGACATGGTAAAGAGGTGGCAGCCAACGAGAGTAGGAGTTTGAAGGTTGGTTTGTCGGGGATGATGATAGTCCAATGAACGAAACACAGAGAAGTTCAACTTGCTGTATAGGTGGGAGCGACGGGTGGGCCCGAGGTAGATGGGAGATTGCGAGCAGCTTTGCAGACGCAGGATTTTCTCCTCTCTTTTTTTTTTCGGTCAGAAGGATTTTCTCAAGTTAAGGCAGTGAACTTTTGAAAAAGAAGAATTGCTCTTTACAAAAAAAAAAAAAAAAAAGACAAGAAAAATAAAGCTTTCCATTCTAATAAAGGACAACAGCGTTCCTTCATCTAAAAAGTTGTGGTTTTACACATTTTGGCTGTGGATTTAGACTCATCCTTAAGGAAATTACCAGAGCTCTCGATCCTTCTGCCTTTATCATCTCATCCCTTTTCTTCAACATATTCTCCATCTTTGCCTTCTCAACTTTCAGCTTCTTTATCATATCTTGCATCTCATGCAATTTCTTTTCACGACTGCTTGTTGGCATTTGCTTCTTCGAGTTCTCCCTTGGCTTGCTCTTATTCGGGGTCGTGATAGTACCCATCGAATCATCCAACTCAATTATACACGCTGTTGCAAGCTCTTCTCGTTCCTTCATTGCAACAGGTGCTTGAAAATCCCATTCTTCTTCGCTTTCAATCTCCTTCTTGCATGAAGTGACGACATTTCCTTCTTCCTGCCTGTACCAACAGAATCTGGCAATATGTCCTACCTTGCCACAAATGTAGCACCGTTTGCTACGCCTTTTGTTGCTCTTGTCTTCATCTTCATCGTCGTCGCGATCTTGACGAGCTCCCCCTGGCTGATAACCCTTCTTTTTGGGTTGCCTCCACCAATCTCCATGATCTTTCCATGGTTTGCCATCTCTTGCACCCGCTCTATTTCTATTTTGGCCCTTGAACCCTCTTTTATTACTGAAGAGGGCACTTTCATCCTCCTTAATTGAGACCTTAGGAATTTGTTTATCTAAGGCCTCTTGATTGGCCAATATATTTTCCAACTCAGTTAGAGTTGGCTCATTTGCCCATCCACGGGTGGCCGTAATAATACCATTATACTCTGGCCTTAACCCGTGAATTATTATTCTTCTCATTCTTGTCTCAGAGATAGCATTCTCAGGATCTAATTTTGAAACTTCTTCGCAAATAGATTTAACTTTAGAAAAGTATTGACTTACCGTCATACTTTGTTGCGAGATTGAGAGGAGCTCATTCTCCAGGCATTGTAACTTGGCATCGTTTGTCCTTGCAAACAGCGTTGCCAAGTTATCCCAGGCCTCCTTCGGGGTCTTGGCACTCTTTATGTGTTGCAATAATTCATCTTCAACAGTCACGGCAAGAACGTAAAGAGCCTTACCTGACTTGACGTTCCACTTTCTTAAATCACTATCATTTGTGGGTGGTGTGGTATTGTTGCCGCCAACAATATCCCATAAATCTTGTCCAAGCAAATAATACCGCATGCGGGTACTCCAATTATTATAATTAAAGTCATTGAGCTTCTCCATCCCATTCACCGGACTCGAGAAATCCACCATGGTGACTTGAGTATAATGCCCCGCACTATACCAAGTAAGCCTGGTCCCGGACCAACCGACTTCACAATCCCAGATTGTGCACTGGCAAAAAATCCGACGTCCTTTGCTTCTTCGCTCCTTGGCTCGACGATCCCTGACCGCCTTGCTCACCAACAATGGTCCCCGACCACTGTCTTCTCACGGCCTCCGACAACCTGCTCTGATACCACTTGTTGAACCTTGCAGAAACGTGGTACAAATATAATTCACGAAATATAACTTTCACTATTACAATATTTTCTCACACCACATACAATACTCAGACAACTTCTACAAGGACAATTAATAGGACAGGTAGATCAGCTGATAGACCTTAAATGAATGTCCGATGTAATTTACTAAGGATAGGAAGAAAGAAGTTCACGATAATCTCAATTTGTTTTGTTATTTCTCATGGAAAGCTGAGGTCACTGGAAATTTCACACTTACAAGAACTTAGGGGTAACGTGCTGTCCCTAAAGATAGATTACTGTCTTTAACAAGGACTTAAAGGAAATTTACAATGCTTCAGTTAATCACTAAACACAATAACTTCATGACAATTTGGGTTAACTTGCTTTGTTATTGGTTACTCACTAAGTGGTAGCATTCTATGTTGCGATCTCCATAGTTAAACCAAAGGATTTGCAACAAAGGGTTGTACTAATTATATAGAGATACGGTCGAGAGTTGGATGACTTTAGGCAAATTATGCTTAGAGGTATAGTTACTAATAATTGTAATTAGAGATTACGACCTGTTGAGGAAAATTACACTAATGTTGAGTACTTAGTGATGGCTTCGTAGCATTACAAAGTATGAAAGGAAATTTGAGTATGGATTGTTTCCAGCCTACTATGCAACCGTTGTCCACGACGCGCATGAATGGCTGAACCGTATCGTCTCTCTCTCTCTCTCCATCCATCAAGAAGTTGTTCAACGTCATGAGAGTGCCTACATCTTCTTTCTCTCCTTCTCCCGGCCTGTTGAAGGGCTGAGAGCCAGATCCGCTTGCCTCCGCCATTGCAACACCCATCCGCCACCGCCATGACTGGCCACCACTCAATTCCATCGATGTCGCCACCAACAGCTCGCGGATTCAACCCTTGTGTTCATTCATCTCCTTGCAAAGCGGTGCAAATTCTCTTTGCCCGCAATTGCCGTCCGTAGCAGTCACGGCCAACGAATTTGACTCTAGCACTTGGTCGCGTCTTCATGAGGTTTAGAGAGAGAGAGAGAGAGAGAGAGAGAGAGAGAGAGAGAGAGAGAGAGAACCTGGCTCGTGACCATTTGTGCGAGCTGCAGACAGTGGTTGTAAGGATCATAGGGGATGATCCATGCCCCTGGAAGTTAATATTTAATGATAGGAGGAAGTACGTGGCTATAATGAAGTACTAATTATTACCATATGTTGATCCCTATCCACCAAAATTTCAACTTCTGGTTCTGGCAAATGAATAATCACTGAGTCCTCCTCTTTCCGGACAACACATACAAAGAAACCGCCAATAGTTAAGTAATTAGTGAACCTATGATTGCAATCCTGCCTTATTGAGATAGTCATTCACTTGTTGGAATGAGTAATTTTCCATTGGCAGTAAGTTGTCCATGCTTTTCGTAATCACAGTCATTCTATATTCTTTACTTTTTTTTTCATGGCAGTAATCTCCACTTGTGAGATACTAATTTACTTTCCAGCAATAATTCTAGTAATTCATCTTCAAAGTAATTAGATACCCTAAAGGATGTAGTTCACCTTATAGGAAGTAATTTATCTTGAAAGTACTTTTGCTTTATCGGGTCATTAGTTTTTTTTGTCCTTAGGAATCTGAATGAGAGAAAAATTCTCGATGACTGTAATTCCCCTTATTGTTAGTAAATTGCAAACCAAATCTAATCGCGATAACATCCCTTGTTATATTGTAAATAAAAATTTAAGCTCATTGGTTGTCTTTCGGGGTCGTAAAGTGCCCTTTTAGATTGTAAAGTAGCTTTTGTTTATCTCTGATTTTTGTCTATGCAAAAATTATGAATAACTTGCTATAGCACTGATATTTTTGGCCTGTCTTTTGTAATTATATATGCTTATGCTGATGGATCTATCCACCAGGTTTCAATGCCATCCCTGGAGTCCTTGATTATGATTGGACTTCCCAATCTGAAAGATATATGGAGTGATGAATCTCCACTAGGAGTAAGCAATCTCCGATCTCTAGAGGTTTGGGGGTGCAAATCTCTCTCAAAGGTTATTGACTTCTTGTCTCTAGTAAAGCTACAGAAGTTACACACCTTAAGTATAAAAGATTGCATTTCGGTGCAAGAGATTTTTGACCTTGTTGGACCAAGTACTGGTGGAAATGTTGAGACCCTCTTTGAGCTAACTAACTTAAATTTATGGGATTTGTCGAGTTTGAGGTGCATATGGAACAAGAATCCTTGTGGAATAGTGAGATTCCATAATTTGAAGAAGCTAGACGTGTTCTACTGTGACAAACTCGAGTTTCTATTTCTTCCATCCATGGTTCAATCTCTCCCTCAACTAGGAGCACTAGAAGTACGGTTTTGCAAGAAGATGGAGACAATTATTATGGAGGAAGAAGGGCAGGGAATGGAAACATCAAAGACTCTAGTATTCCCAATGTTAACCAATATAAGGTTTAGATATATGAACAGTTTGACGTGCTTCTCTCATGAAAAATGTGAGATTGATTTGTTATTTTTATCATTGAAGATTTTCTTGTAGATAAATTCATCCCTACAATACAAATGGTGACATTTATTTCATCTAATGAAAAATCAATGACAGGTTCCCAAGAAGCTTGGAGTCAAGACCATGTCAAATCAAGCTCCATTGCCCTCTTCAATCAAGAGGTACGTGATTAACTTTAAGTCAAAATATTTAATATAAAAAAATCTGCTCGATTAGAATAATTGGCATAAATTTTCTATGTTATAGTACTTGGGAAGTTTACATGCTGTGTATTTCAAGTTGCCACATGGCCCTACAAACAGAGAGCAAGTTTCAATTCACCCCATTCCCTAGAAATCAAGAGTTGGATCAATCACACAAATTATTAAAAAAAGTACAAAAAAAGAAAAGAAAAGAAGAGATAGGCATATAAATAATTATTATGCTTACCTACGTAAATAATTTAAATGAACAAATAAATAGTTATACCCAAGACAAAGCATGGTCAAATAAAAATTAAGTTAGTTACAAAACCTAACTTTGTTTAAGATTGATTACAATCCACATAATCACTGCACCCTAAAATCTGGACAAGTAAAAGTAAAGTTACCTCTCAAATTGTGATTCTAAGTTGAAATGAAGAATTTAAAGTAGATTCACTACATATACCAAAGTTGGATACTTAATCTTCAGTGAGCTCAAATGTTAACTCTCAAATTGCAGGGTTAAATTTCATTTCTTTAAAAGTTATGCGCTTCAACCAAACATCCGAAATTTTCCAGCAAATTATCATAATGGCAAACATGTGGCCAATTTTCTGAATGTGCCAGGTTGTCTCCGAATCATCATTTCAGTGGAAACTCTATAAATATTTATTATAGAGCACTCCTTTAAAAGTCATTCATGAATGTCACTTAGATTGCTATTTGCAAGATGTTGATCTTTCTCCTTGCAAGGAAAACTCTCCTTGCAATCTCCACTCAATTTTAAAATAAAACATTGATTGCATAAAAAATCTACCTACGCCATATAACAAAGACCATTAAGATTTTATACTATTACCTAGTCTCTCCTTTTGACATAATGTAAGTTAGGAAATTGGCCTCTTTTTTTTCTTCAAAACGGGCCATTCATATGAGAAGAGACACAATATAACTCCATGTCCGAGTCCTAGAATGAGCTTCAATATAGCAATTCCTTAGTTAGAAATTCTATTCCCATCCCATTGAGTTCAAATTATACAGGGTGATGATTTAGTCCACAATTTTCATTTGATGTTTACATTGAGGTGGAGAGTTTGTAGGTAAGTTCATCTTACTATTTTTATTCTTTTATTTTTGGGTATTAGAGTTGATAGGTGATCTTTATGATGAATTTTGTTTTCATATATCCTTTATCAATATTGGAAAATAAAATCTTGCCATTGTTCTTTTTGTCAATGTCAAAACTAAAATTAAAAGTTTGATTTTGCATTTGACCATCCAAGAGAAATTATTCAAAGATAATATGTCCATAAGTATTGTTGCAGCCAAATTATCAAGATTAGGAAGAAACAGTTTTCCTTTTCAAATGAACGTGAAAATGATGGTTAGTATCTGGGACTCTTGACCGCCCAAGTCTATGTAATAAGTATGTATAACATGTTATAATTGATCATTTACTTTTATTAAGTACGGAAAATATACATATGGATAATCTTATTATTAATCAATATATATATATATATATTTCGTCTGAAAACTTTATATTTTCTGCCAATGAGTTTGAATTTTGATGTGAATTTTTTTTATCAAAAGGAAAATTTTCATTTCACAAGCTAGAGAGGTACATAATTTCAAAACAAAACCAATCCTAAAAAGTTACAAATCAGGGCAAATCACAAAGCAGTAAATCTAAAAGATGAATTTACGTGGTACAATCTGCAGATGTGAAGTATTTGATTAATCACTTATGGACTAAATAAAAGAGAAACTCTCTTACATTAAGTTTTGTGGTCAATCCAACTAACTGATAAATTAATGTGCTTTATTTTCAAAATTTTAAAAAAGCAATACGCTTAATGACCCTTATAATCGATAAAAATAATTATTAAATTATTAGGGGAAGGCTATCTCCGCTGCCGGTAACACCAGGGACACAGCCTTTGTTACAAGCTTGACTGAGTGGCCCTCAACTGTGGTCCCACCTTCTTCTGTAAAACTGAAAATTCCTTTTCTTTTCATTTTTTGATGAAATTCAACCTTTGTTCGAAGGTTGCGTGTATTCCACATCTTTCTCTTTCCTCTTCCAATTGAATCTAAAAAAGCAGCATGTCTGGGTCGCTGATTGATTAAACAGAGGTGAGAGAGAATTCTCGTGAAATTACGTTCTTCATACCAAGAAAAAAATTGAAGAGAAAAAAGTGAGCAGCGTACAAGCATAAGCGTTCAAGGTTGCAAACATGTATAAGTTGCAATGTCTTGCTTTGAATTTCCGTAAAAATAATTTCCACAAGGATGGTTGAACATCTATTATAAAGCATGAGCAGGTCATACAAATTGCCGATAGTAATTTTTTGTATTCAATATTCCAAACTAGAGGCCCACCAAAATTGAGGAATATTGTCCTTTTTGTTTTCAAATATTTCTATATATATATGTATATATATCAAGTATTAGCGCATTGAGAAACGAAAAAATCTGCTTTTTTTTGTCTTATTATTTTGTGGGGTCTGTCCAATCTTTGGTATGACTTTTGCAAGATGAGGATGCCTTCAATAAGTAGGACCCAAAAAAGGAGAACCTTGGAAAAGAACAGGAGATTCGAAGAAACTCTTTGTACCCATGAATGAGATGACCATAATCGATAGAACAAGATTGTGAGGATTTAGCCATTGCTACTTGTACCAGCTATTTCATTTTTAAAAATTGCTACTTATACTAGCTATTTCATTTTTAAACTAGCAAAAATGGCACCCAAATATGTACGTGCAATAATGAAAAATGTAACGACCCACTCCTACAAGGGATGGGAGTGCGACTTCACCTTAAGGTAAGAATGAACCGAATTTCACATCGCTTGGGGACTCGCTTGGGGATGGTAAAGTGATATGCCTTATAAGAAGTGGCACCAGTCTTAACTTCATGATGCCTTTTTTGGGCGACGCCCAGGAGAATAAAACTGTGAGGGTGATGGCAATGCGGCTGTCGCCCAAAGCAAAAAATATCATTGTGAGTGGGGCTAGAGGTCAGCTCTTATAAAAAAATAAAATAAATACAAGATACAAAGTGTGATACAATTGTTTTACAAAATGAACAAAATTGAAGAGAGGGAAAGATTTGATCTAAGGCTTAATTTGTTTTGAGGAAAATGATTTACTTGGACAACATTTTTCTAAAAGTAGTCATTTAGAATTTATGATTGTAATATGAGCATATCCAAATTACTATTTTGCCCATCATAAACAATTTATTTTTGTTTTCATTAGACATTGGCCATGCCTATTGTTTAAACTATGTGGGCCAAAATTTGAAGTTGAAAGTATTGTAGGGTTTACTTAGAGCGATAACTAATGCTCCACTTGCTAACCCATTTCTGAAGGAGAAGTTCTTGAGATGGAATAAAAGTGGGTCACTAATCAAATTAAGCCCTGCAATGCAAATTGTTTTCTAAAGAAAAGACTGGAGAAAGATTCTTATCTTTTTCAGTAAGAATTTAGAAAACTTTAGATGATTCTATGAAATACTCAAGGAAATTGAAACCATATTAGTATGGAGATTTTGTTACTCTTTTTTTTTTATTCTTTTTTTCCTCTTGTGCAACTTAATGATCCTCCTCTTCCCTTCGCATATTTACATATTGGAATTTCATGAATTCGTAATTTAATTGAATCACCAATTTTGTGAGCTAATACCACAGGTTGCATTTCCAAGCTTGGAGACATTAGAAATCGGTTACATGGATAATATCGAGATGATATGGGATAATCAAGTTGCTGTGGATTCTATGCAAAATCTAAAATCGCTTGATGTGGAGGCATGCAATAAGCTAAAGTGTGTATGGAATAGGAACTCCACTATCAAGTTAAATTCCAGTACTTACGTTCTGTTAGAGTTTCCAAATGCAAGGGCCTCACCACTCTGTTTCCGGCCTCAGTAGCCAGAGATCTAATGCAACTTGAGGAATTGAAGATCGATAAATGTGGCATTGTTGAACTCATCGAGAAGGAAGGACTAATTCCCAAGGTTGTGTTCCCAAGGTTAACCTCCCTCAAGCTTGAGCATCTAATAGAGTTGAAGTGCGTCTACAGAACACATGCTTTACATTGGCCGATGTTGAAGACCTTGGAGGTGCATGGTTGTAACAAACTGGAGATTTTTGCTTCACAACCTGAGAATGAGATGCCACTTCATAAACAACCTCTTTTCACGGTAGAAAAGGTATGACCCAAGATTATTTGTTTTGCTTCAATGGTAATATTGGAAGTGATGATTAAGATCAGAGCCATGCATCTCATTTAAGTAGCTCTTCATATGAAGATGTAAACTTTACGACTCTCTTTGAATCCATAGAAATATTGCAACATGGAAACATCATGTGTCCTTTAAGTATTGACTAAACATTCTTGTCAATGTTTGATTTATCAAATGCATACTCATTGATCCCCCTTTAAAAGAGATTTCGGCCAATTTCAATGGTTGTGGAAACACGTGGCATGTGGTGTGAGCTTACCATGGCGCAAGCGTGTTCTTAATTTGAACCCTACAAAGATAATTGATGTTATGAGAACAAAGGAAAGATGGAACCTTTGGTTGACATTAATCACTAAAATCTAGTGCAATTGTGGCTACATTTGAGGGGGAAGTTATTTTCATAAGGAATAGATATCTAGAAACGGGAATGTGGGGGTTCACTTAAGTTCAAATAAGGATACAAGTCAAATATGAAAGATCACTGTTAATTGCATCAAAGCACATTTCCTTATGTTGTATAGCATGAGACTTAACATCTTAAAATGCAGATATTGTGTCCGATATGCATGACTTATACCATAACACATGAATACTCTTTTAATTAAACTGACTTTAGATTTTGATTTGACTATTTTCTCAGGGTGCATTCCCAAATCTACAAGAGTTAAAATTGGATTTATCCGACAGATGGAGATATGGCATGAGCATTTTCATAATGAAGAATTCTTCAGCAAGCTTAGAGTTCTTGAGCTTTGTCATCTCTTGAAGGAATCTACAATATCCACATGTTGTTTCGTTAAGAGTTTAACCAACTTGGAAAAGTTAGTTGTATGTGAATCTTATCTAGAAGAGCTGAGCATCAATTTGGAAGCCATAGAAGTTTCAAGATATTTTCAACATCTAGAGACCCTTAGTGTGTCATATTGTGATGGGTTATCACTAAAGCTAATATTAACCTTTTCAAGATACTTCCAACATCTGAAAACTCTAGATGTATCACATTGTGTTGGGTTATCAAATATGTTCACACCGATAATAGCTGGAAATTTGGTAGAACTCACAAAATTGAGGATAAGTAATTGTAAAATGTTGACAGAAATCATTTGTGATGAGGAGATAAGAAGGGGCATGTAGTGGCTTTCAATCAATTGAAGTATATGGAGCTTGATGGTTTGACAAGGTTAAGATGTTTCAGCTCATGTGGATACACTTTGATGTTCCCTCTCTTGGAAGATGTCATTGTGAATAGATGTCCTAACATGAAGTTTTTCTCTGAGGGACCAATTGAGGTGCCAAAACTAGAGAGAGTACATGTATCAACAGCAACATGGTTTTGGAAGGAAAATCTGGACATCACCATCCGAAATATGTATGAAGAAATGGTATGCATTAGTTATCAAATTTTGTATAATTGGATGGTTTTGATCACCAATAGAGTAATTGCTTTTTGTCACCTAAGAGTTTACATTTAATGATGCATTTTTTTTATAGGCTATGGTTGCTGGAGAAGAGTTTATGTGGCTATCTGAGTTCCCGGAGATGATTGGAAAATGGCATAGCAAACTTAATCCCATCAAGTCATCTTGGCAATTAAAATCACTAGTGGTGGATAAATGTCCATCATTTATTAAGTGCTATTCCATCCAAATTGATGCTTGTTTTAGACAATATGAGAAAGATTGCAAGTGTTGATTGTGAGTCACTAGAAGAAATATTCGATCTTGAAGGGCTAGAGGGTGTGGAAAGCACTCGAGTGCTGCCTCAACTATGGCATTTGGACTTAGTCAATCTACCAAAGTTGAGGCAATTATGGAACAAAGATCTTCAAGAAATGCTTTGTTTCAAATTTCTATGGAGTCTAACCTTTACAATTGCAGCAACTTGGGACATGCTTTCACTCCATCAATGGCTCGGTGCCTTGCCAATCTTGAATGGATGGAAATAAATGAGTGTGGTGAAATGGAAGGAGTAATCGCAGAGGAAGAAGGGCAAGGAAGTGCGATGGAGAAGATTACATTCCCGAAACTTGGATGGATGAACTTGGAATGCTTGCCCAATTTAACTTGTTTCCTCTTAGGGAAGAATCATATGATGGATTGTCCCAACTTAGAAGAGATGACCATTGCCCACTGCCCCAAGATGAGAAGTTTGAGTTGGCAATCTTGGATGGAGATTGACCACACACTCCTTCACTTTTCACTACACAGGTCAGTCTTCTCTTTCTTAATCCAATGCTTTTTTCCTAGATCAATTATCTTCAATTTTCTTTCTTAATCCAATGCTTTAATTTTTAAGATCAATTATCTTGTCAAATTCGAAGCAATGCTTTTATTTTTTAGATCAATTATCCTATCAAATCGAAGTACCAATGCAATGCTAGTAATAGCAATTTGGAAATAGAATGGTGCTTTGCACGTGTCACATGAAACAATTTCAAGTTCCTATGCAATGCAACATCAACTTAATTTTTTCTTTTGTTTTTGCCTCCACATGCCCAAATAAAACTCCTAAATCCTTGACACATGACATTAATTAAGGATAAGAAATTGGTTACCTATTACAAGCCATAAGGTATTGGAGATAAGTGTCAACACTAACTAAATTTTCATATTGTAAATCCAATTCACAAATTGGTTGCCTATTAGTTTTCAATTGCATCTTCAACTTGAAGCAAATAAGTTTGAGAATTCTTACCTTATACAATGTTGCATTATCAGAAAAAGGGTAGACAATTGAAGATATATATATATATATATGGAGAAGAAATTGGAAGAATTAGAGAGAGTGGCCTTTTTTAATTGGAGTGCTTTGAGCTTTAATGATCCAATCAACTTTTTATTTCTTTATATTCACCAACGCATTGAAGTAAAATAGTGCATTTATATGTGATCGGCTAATTGGAGATTTTGAGATGTCATCATGGCAACTTTCCAAAAATTAGATGGAGAAGGCGTTGTTAATATCAAATGACAAGTAAGCCCATTAAAAGTCAATGTTCCATGTACTATCGATTATAGATTGAAACAAAATACATTTTAAAATTTCAATGATTATTTTATAGATTGATATAATATAGGAGAGGTTGCCGTCAAAGTAGAATAATAAGGAATATACATGTACACACCATCATCTAATTTTTAAAAGAAAAAAATCAATTTTCAAATTTATTTTGATTGAATTGATCCAATGCAAGCTAATATATTTACCAAATCTGTTATAATTTACATCATTTCTTCAAAATGCAATTAACACATACCAACTGATTAGGTCACTCTTTTCTTTCCCCTCTTGTTTGGCCTTTTTTCTAACAGATTCATTTGCCCAATTAATTCTTTTTTCTTGTTATTTGTGAGTAGAAAGTTTCATCATAACATGTATCCGCACATTTTGTTTACTCTTTAATCACGAGAGTTATTGGTCAACTTAAGTGCAAGCATCTATCAACCTCTCCCTGTTTGTGTCACTAACAAACTCTAGAATTCTCATGATTTGTGATTCTATTTGAGGTCATAACTCAATGTAATCACATTCATTATATCATTTTTTCAATATGGCAGGTACAATTTCCTTGCCTTCAATCAATGGTTCTCTCCCATATGGACAACTTAAGCAAAATATGGAACTTTGGTCCTCAAGAAACTCTCACTTTTAAACATTTGCAGAAAGTGGAGGCTCAAAACTGTAAGAACCTTGAAAATTTGTTTCCGCATTGGGTGGCTACAAGTCTAACCCAACTTAAGGAACTTCGGTGGAGTCTTGTGGGCTCAAGGAAATAGTCATGAGTGGAGATGACACTCCACACCTATCACTACTCAATTTCTTATCCCAGAACTGACTTCTTTGGTGTTACATGATATGCCACAACTCAAGAGCTTTTGCTCTATCATGCCCACTTTGAATTGGCCATTCTTGATGGAATTGCGAGTGACCCATTGTGACAAATTAAACATGTTGTCTTTTGTGGCATCCATGAATAAGTGGGCTCAAAGAGATGATCAACACCACCTTTCAGACCCTGAAGCACACTTCTCGATTGAGAGGGTATGATTACAACTGCTCTTCCTCCATTTCTTCTTTATTCTTTACGTCACCCACTATATTTCATATGCACCAGCATAGTCATGTCACATTACGATACTATAGAAAACATGAACCCCTTGCCTACCACTTTGTTGACAAAAGATATTTCAAATGTCTTTAAGCACACTTTTCATTTGTGGACACCCAAAATGTTTTAGTAACATTATCAGTGCATCTCATCACCTGAAATTTCAAGGAACTACATATTTTTGTTGACAAGGATAAGATATTCTTAATAGAAGATGAATTTGGTCAAGGTGATTACCGTACCGACCTCTACTTAAAAATTCTCTTAAAGATTTTTGAATGCAAATAAAAAATGTGAATTTCCTATGGACTAAATTGAGAATCAAGCACTGACATTTAGCAATTTTTTTTCAAATCGTAGTGGCATGACCATCCTTTTTTGATGTTTTCTGGGTAAAATGAATTTTCATTTATTTGTTTGATCATTCCTATGCCAATACAGTTCTTTCCCTTTCTATCTAATCATTATAATATGATCGCACGGCCAAGCCTAATTGGCTGATGGCCATAGTGTAGCGTTTGGTTAAGTTTGCATTTTGTAGTATAACTTTAGAAGCTTGAGACTTGTATGCAGGGCTCTAGAAATCAATGAAATGTAAGGACAAGGCCCCTTCCATGGGAGTTAACCGACTTAAGTTTACCACTGAGAGTCCATGATTTGTTGTCAAACCTTGTTGAATTTACTTCTCTCATTGTATTGGCAATTTTGTAGGGCATTCCCACTTTGGAGAGACTTTTATTAGTCGATAAGGATATTCAGATGATACAGAACATAAAATTTTGTGATGACATCTTTGGCAAGCCAAAAGCACTAACATTGGCATGCTTTCATGATGAAAATGCCGTCTTTCCTCCCATATTCCTCCTACAAAGATTTCAAAACCTACAAAGCCTTGAGGTCTTTTGTAGTTCATTTGAAGATATATTCCCTGATGAAGGGCTTGTTGAAGTGGGAAAACATCCCGTGCTTGAAAATTTGAAAGAACTTAAGTTAAGCAAGCTACCCAACCTACAGCGTGTCTGGAGAGAAGGCTATTTGGTGGCGAAAATTCTTCAGAGTATTAGCATATTTAAGGTATGGGATTGTCCTAGTTTGACAACATTATTTCCAGTCGTGACATCCTTCCAGAATTTGACGGAGTTAGTGGTGAAGAATTCTTCTGGATTGGTACATCTAGTGACAGTTTTAGCAATCACAAATTTGATGCATCTCACTAACATGACTATAATTGGATGTGAAAGAATGAAAGAAGTAGTGGCAAATGATGAAAACGGAGAAAGAAAAGTGATTTCTCTTAGGAAGCTAGAAAGTTTGACACTCCAACATTTGCCAAGCCTAGAATGCTTCTCCTCCACCACAAGATGTAGCTTCAGGTTCCCATCCTTGGAATATGTTGAGGTGGAAGAGTGCCCAAAAATGAAGATCTTTTTCAATGGTACTCTAAGCACACCAAAACTACAATGGGTGACACTTCAGATATGAGTGGGATGGCTACTGGGAAGGTGATCTCAATGCAACCATACAAAAGTTATCAGCATAATAAATGCACACAAAATTGGTAAGATCCAGTTAAGGTCATTCTCATTTATTTTTTTTCTCTTGCCTCTGCTTCTCAAATTTTCCATCAGCTAAAGCATCATAGGTTCTAAACTTTTCATCTTTGTAACTTGTCTAGTCACTGATAAGGGGAACGGCAGATGCTTGAAAGTGGCGCGGAAATTTAAAAGTTACCGAGACACAATCAAAGGTGGAGATGAAGAAAATTTATGTTGAGGTAGCGATTCTATTTCCAATTTCTCTCTTTCTCCCTAATAAAATTGCAGTTTTGCAAAGGGAGAAGGGGGGGTAGTTTGTCTGGTGATGGATAATAGGTAACGACATGATTTTCTCACCTTTTGCCACCTCAGCATAACTGCCTAGATTGCACGCTCTTCATTTTTCATAACTGAACATCCCATTTCTTTTCTGTCTCCTTCAACTCTCTTCTCATCCAAACGAATAAGCATGTTAATCCGTTGTTTTTTTTTTTTTTTAGGAACTTTCTTAAAAAGATTCAAACCTTATGCTTAATGTATAATCGTGTTCTAAATTTTTAAAAAGTGCGATTAAGTCATAAAGGTTTTGAATCAAATGTAGTGAAATCCTTCCCAACAACCACTTGGTCTTCCTGATGACCACTCAACCAAATTTGCTGACATGGCATGTCGGAATCCTGCATCAATTTTCAAATAGGTATTGCTCTCTGGTGATCAGTACACAAGTAGATTCAGATTAAAGTCTATTAATCACTTACTTAAATAATCACGGATGAATATTAGAAGCCAGCATTGACATTGAGGGGGGAAGTTCCATAAGAGGACTAGTCGCTCAACTTTTCAAATTAGAAAAAATGAATGAAATTGAGCAAAATAATCATGAACCTTACCTAAATATTAGCTGATAAAACCTATATTTGATCGACTTAAAAGTACTGCACTCACGACTAAGGAATTTCTAAAGGCTAAAGATCTTCGGTTTGTAGCAGGTACCAGTGTTTTTCTTCCAATTCTTAGTTACAGGAATTGCTAGTGAGACTCTCCTAGTTAATATAATCTACATGCTAATCTGAACTCAACAAAGGAAATAAAGATTGACTGGCTCAAACATGATAGATACGACCCGTTGAGTTTGAGTGAATTATCTTTTCTTTTGGCCTAATTATCTCTAACATTTAGAAGAGGTGTTTGGCCTCACGGCATAGTCTGCCGAGGTCCACCAAGCCGCAGGTGCAAATAAGCAGGCCAAGACAAACAATTTTCTTCTTTAGCTCGGTACTTAGAGCTAGATCTGCTCATTGGTCAAGTCTTCTAACTGGTAGGCTGAATATCTAATGGCAATGGTATACTAATTACACATCACTTTGTAAATCAAATCTATCGATTTTAGCCTCAGTACCTCTAACATTATTCTTGATACAATTTTGATCAACTAACAGATTGTCCATCTTTTCATCCATTCGATTCCGTATATGCTCTTCTTAATGAGCTTCTTCCAGAATTTTTTTTTTTTTTTTAACTTTTTGTCCCGGAAATGAATTGCTTCTCCAATTAGATGCTTCATTTAATTAAGTCAGCTAATATAAAGCCATGAAACTAGTTTAAGTTCAGACGTTAGAACTTACTACACAAATTATGCTCAGGGGATGACTTCTCGTCGCCGGAGAGAAGATGAACAGCACCGGAAAAGTTTTGCATATGAGGCACCTCATTTTTTCAAGATCATACTCTCTCTAAAGGAAGGAGATTGTTTGTGCGTTTGAGCTTGTTAGAATTGATAATATTGAACTCAAAGTCTCCATTTTCAGGAGGAATGTCAAGACTCGGGCATAAACTCTGGTATGCCTGCAAAAAAATCTCTGCTTCGCAATGTTTTGTTTAGTTAATCAGATCGAAAAAAGCAAAACTTTCTGCTGCAACAGATTGAATGGTGATGTATTTCTTGATTTTGTTTTTTGGAGAGTAGTGAACATCGTTACACCTGGACATTGCATCTTTCCAAAATTCCGGGTATGTTATAAGTCGAATTCATGCGGAGCGTGGGATCGATAAAATAAAAGGTTGAAGGCAATCCTCATCTGTTGCCATTATAAGATCACTACAATCTGGAACTCAGTTCCAAACATGACATAGAAATTAATGGACGAACAATTGAAATGCGCTCGATGACGCAATGCAGAAAGCATACCAAACCTTCCTTAGGGGATGTCCCAAATCGCTTCTGGAATAGAAGCAGAGCATGCTCTGGGTTGATCCAAGTCAAATTCATCATCTTCGATGAGGAAGAAGGGTGGGCCTGAAGCAGCAAATTGGACGATTCCGAGTTGCCGCTTGGCTTTTTACTCATGATGATTTCGAGTTGTGATTTGGGGCTTTTTTTTCGTCAGCAAAAGTCCTAAATTTCGAAACGATCGGGCATTGCAATTGTCAAGTTGGGGGAAATTCGAAGAGGCGAGGCTTCGTAACTAAATTTACGCGCGTTGTCAATCTTAATTCATGGAGAGATCACAGGTGTGATTTTGAAATTTCATTTTCTTAAATTTATGGGCTCATCAGATTACCAATTCTAATAGAAGACAGCGTCCTTTTTTCTTTTTCTTTTTTTTTTTAAAACTAATTGGATGTGTATAGAAAGAAAATAACTATTATTTATAAATTGAGAGGTTGCAATCAGGGGCGTCTAACTTAACTGAACCGTTCGGGTGTGCAACAAATTCGAACTGAACCACGCCTTGAAATGAGTTCGGTTCCAATCGATTTGATTTTTCGGTTTTCTTTTTTGAAATATTAAAAAGAGGTTTACGGAAAAATGAGAGAGATTGTGTGAATTGTTAATCATCTCTGATTCACCTGAACTGAGAAGAAAATACGCAAAAATTTGGCTCAGTTCAAGCTTCGATTCGGTTTTCTAGTTCGGTTTTGACACCCCTAATCGCGATAAAGATGATTAGTGTGTTAGTAACCCATGAAGCATTGTGTATGCTATTGTAGAATTTGAGAGCACAATATTAATAGCATGTAGGTATCAAATTGCCTGGTTGGGATTGAGAACTTCAAATTTTTAAGCTAGAAAATACTAGCATAAATGGACATCTTGTTTGCCTTTTTCTTTAGGGTTTGCTCGTATTTATTCTTTTTTCTCATCATATATTGGTTTGCAGAACTTCTACTTGGGAGAGTGTTACTTGCGAATTTTGTGAAGAGATACATTCAAAAGAACCGAGAAATTGCGACTCTTAAGTATTTAGATGGATCGTGGCTAGGGCAGCTCAGGACCTATCAACACGGTTGGCCCACATTCGTGAGAGAAGCTTGTCTGCATCAAACGTCTGTATGCGTTGAGCTCACACCGGTAGGGACGATCTTGTGTTCAAAGTCTCGATCTTCAGCAATGCTGGTAAGGACCGATTGAGACGAACATCATTTAGGCCCGATTGAGACGAACATCGGAAGTGTCACTTGAGGCTGTCTATCAACCCTAGTGACAGAGGGCTGCAGACACAAGGTCGGAGGGTTGAAAAAGGCAGTAAAAACCATAATTTAGCAATCTAATGATTTTCAGTTTAAGTATAAATGCCTCCCTAAAGTATCGGAACCTGATATGGACAATCTTTGTCCGGAAAATATTGGAGTCTGGTAGACAAGAAGGAGCAATTCTATCTTTGGAATATCTTCTCCCTCTAATCCTCGAGTTCTGGCTCTTTCAGGCTCTCTTATCCTCTCAAATTCCGTTTTAGCATCGATGCACTTCAATTGTTGTTGTTACGTAAGTATCATTAAATGAAAATGAGATGTGTTGCTGCATCTATTAATTGTCATTTTGGAAGTTCTCCTTGTCGACGTGTCCCTCACTCTGATACATGTGAAACAACAATTTGCATGTGATAATTGTCATTTTGGGACTCAAGGTCGACCCTTCTTTGAAAAGGAGTAGCAGAGAAAGCCTCTCCTGTGAGGGCGAGAGCGGGAGCAAAATCAGGAGATAGGGCTTTGCTTTTGAGTGGACGAGGGTCTGCCAGCAAGTCCAAATTGAAAATTGGCAGACCGATTGGAGTTTCGATTTGGGGCTTCTTATGTGGACAAATTCCTTAAATTCAAAGCCATCGGGCCCTACATTGTTAATTTGTGATGGAAATTCGAAGAGACGAGGAGCACGCGGAGCATGGGATCAATAAAATAAAAGGTCAAAAGCAATCCTTATCAGTTGCCCAAATGGAGAGTTGATCTATAACAGAGACCTTTAAGTATATTCCTTCAAGTAAAATCTGTCACAATTGAAGTGGTCACAGAAGAGGAAAGAAAGAATGTCCTGCACCAAATCCGTATTCATGAAATATGGGGAGGTCTCTAGAGATCGATACACAAAGATTTACGGAAAGGTGAATTAAGGATAATTCTTGCCATCCATCAATAACACAAAAGGAAGTTTCAATTAGAGGGCTAGTCTTTCACCTTCTTGCCTTACAAAATGGATGAATGACATAGACAGATCAATGATTGTAAAACTGAATCGCAATAAAATTTCCAGAACTCATGGTCAGCAGGTATCGCAATGTTCTTGACCTTAGGGCTTTAAACATAAAGTAATAACACCATCCGTAAGTGAACTTGCTTGTCTCCCCTCAAATAAATCATTAGCAGTAGAACTATCCAGCAGCTCCTATAAGTCAGACACAGCCGGATCAGAAGAAACAGGACTGCTAGGCTTCCCCTTACTGCCAATGAGATTGCTGAAGCGACCATTGACTTCCGCTCCATAGATATGCCCCATCTTGAACGTTTTGTCTCCAAGCATCTCTTCTCCTTTGTATGGGAGTTACTAGAG
Source organism: Eucalyptus dawsonii (assembly GCA_016097615.1). Classification (NCBI taxonomy): domain Eukaryota; kingdom Viridiplantae; phylum Streptophyta; class Magnoliopsida; order Myrtales; family Myrtaceae; genus Eucalyptus; species Eucalyptus dawsonii. Next base: position 29,152,280 of record CM027881.1, on the reverse strand, counting down.
GGACTGTCTCAGCAATCATCAGGCCATAATCTTTGAGCCCCACATACTTCATCAGCTTTCATAGTTCTGACTCCCTCGTAGTCAATATGTTAAGCACTAATACAGATGCGTCAAATGCTGTAAAAAGAAATGATGGAGTGATTCTTTAGAGTAATTAGATCTCATCTTTTTAAGACAAGAAGTTGAAGCTCCGCTTTAGTGACCGGCTTCCTCTAATAGTCCTACAAAATGATGTACAATTTCTGAAACTGTTGCCTCTCACATCAGTATAGTTTCTGACTTAAGGAAGAAATACCTGAACACTGATTCCATACTCTTGAGAATAAACAGGCAATCCAAGTTCCACATTTGCTTCCATGGAAGCACGCCCACCATCCTGCAGGTTATAGGCACGTAATATGTGCCTCAAACCTATTCCTCTCCTTTGTGCCCTCAGGGGTAGACCAGCACGGCCCTACCAGCCGCTTCTATCTGCTGCATCGCAAGTGCAAGCTGGTCGCAGTTGCATCTAGCAGATCCAAACATGTCTCCTGGGATGCATCCTGAGGATACCCTCACAAGGACATCTTGATCACCTCCAACGTCACTCTGTTCAGAAGTTATACAATAAAGTATGAATCACATGATGGGAAATATTGCTGTCTGAAGGGAGGACATAAAATACAAAAAGCTAGAGATACTGCTTTTCATCAAAATTACGGCATTCCTATATCAATTGCAGACACATACAGGCTCCTTATCAATCATTTCATAGACTATAAGAAAGAATTATTGTTCCCAGCAGTTCACTAAAATCCTAAGAATCATTTCTCCTGGTGTTAACTTTCCTGTCCAGACAAAATTTGTTATCCAACTAAGATAAATTTGGTACTCCAAATTATGATTGACACATGATTAGACATTTTTTTACAAGCTTCCAAAAACATTTAATGGAGTTCCACCCAAAAGATACCATCAATTTTTCAGTGGTGTGATTATTCAACTCTAAAGCTTGACAGCCTGCTCTAGTAAAATCATTGTCAAACAAAATCATGCAATGGAAATACATAAGATGAAGCACAAATTGAAGTTGTGCTGAAAAATTGGACTGCTACAAACAAGATCTTCTAAGTTTACAATTAATCAATTCAAAACTCTCTGTTCAATAGTTTCTGAATTCTTAAAACAGTTTTAGCAATTAACTCATAATCTATCTCAAATTGACCATTGCAATTTGCTCGATTCCATCTAATATCGACCTATAGCAATGGGCTGCAAAAGGCCCCACATTGTTGGTAATCTTGCAGCAGCAGCACGTTCAACTCATTTATCTCTTTTCCAGCTGTACCTATAAATTTATGCATCTAATGAGCAGTGAATCATTTCTCACTCACACAGTATAAGAAGCTTCTCAATATACAAGTCAGAATACAATCTAGATGTTCTATCCCTATTTCCTGGTGATAATGCTGAGAATGCACCTCAAACTCTGCCTCAGTAAGTGGTCAACTGACATTCAGACATGGATTTTGAAATGAGGTATATACAAGGAAATGTACATAAAGATAACTGCAGTCACAGGCTCATTGACAAAATTTGACAAGAATCCTGGCCATTCATAACCATATACTAATCTAACGACACCATACACACAAAAAAATTGTGAGAAACAACTCTTCAGAACCCCCAAAACCATTGATCTGCATGGTGTTGACGATGGAATAACAACCACAAGCTTAAAGCATAAACTAAACTTGAGACATCAACAGACCAAAATAGCTTATGCTTCTCTCCCTTTTGCTATGCAAAACAACAGCCCAACAGTAACCCATAAGAGACTCTTTTTTCCCACCCCACCCAGGGTTCCAAGGTTTCTACTCTTCATTTATCCACTCCCAAAAAGGGGAGATGCCGCAGCGACAACATCTTGACCAAAAGAGCCAACACTTAAGAAGTGACGGTTGCAGCTGAAATTGGATTTGATTGTCCTTAAAAAGTATTTTGCATTGGATTGCTGGGAAGAGAATATTTACCTGATTAGATCAGCAATAGATGCATTTTTCAAGTTCTCCCGCTGTGCAAACCCATGAAGCTTAGGTAATCTTGCCATGGAGCCATCATCACCCACTACCTCACAAAGAGAACTGCCACAGGTTAGCGAACACAGCAAGGTCGACAGAAGCCTCTGTATGCCCAGCTCTTTTCAGGACACCGCCCTCCCTGTACTTCAATGGGAGAACATGTCCCGGCCTGTTGAAATCTTCAGGTTTTGGAATCTCTAGACGCAAGAGCCAAAGCTGTCGCTGCCCTGTCACGCATTGATACGCCTGTAGTCGTCCCATGCTCTGCATCCTATAACAATATTGCTTAACTACCATCCATTACAAGGTAAGAGAAGAGATGATTAAAGAAAATAACTAAGCTGATCGAAGGCTATTAGGAAATCAAGAATTCGAGAAAACAATATTGTTCTACTGAACTATAAAAGTGCGCGTTATCTATCATTACTTTCAAAAATTGATTATCCCTACCTGAAGGAACCAGTACCTGTCAATTATCTTCAACTAAGTTTTGATTAAAAAAAAAAAAACTCAAGGATTGAAAAATGGATTTAGAAGAATAAAAGCACATACTGCGATCACGGTGAATGAAGTCCGAGGCCTGTCTTCATTCTCATCAGAGGAAGTTGCAAAGCTCCAAATCTTCCCCCTTTCATGCTCGCACAAACAATCCCAAAGCGCCATACTTCACAACGAAATGCCATAGCCTAAGGTGCTGCCATTATAAGATCACCCTCAATTCCGTCCGTCCTCATCGCCGACCGCCACTACAAATCTGGAATCCGAAGCGTCTTACTCTCCGGTACCACCGCAGTCAGATCAGACGAAAGACCAATTCGCGAAGAAGGGTCGGCCTGAAGCAGCAGAATTGGAGGATTACGAGTTTCGGCAGCCTCGGCATGAAACAAGGCCGCTCGGGTCTTCGCCATGAAGGTCGAACACCGACTGGAGTTTGGATTTGGGGCTTTTTCGGCCGTCGACAAAAGCCCTGAATTCGAAATGATCGGGCACTGGCATTGTCAATCTGTGGGGAATCTTTCAGCAGAAAATGCAAGCGTTTGATGAAGGTCGCTTTTTGGAGAGTCTTTCTCCGATGGAGATTAGAATCTGACGAGACAATAAAGAGCAATTCTCCACTGATATCAACTTGGACCATCTTCTCCTCTTCAGATTTGAAGTGGTGATGGAAAGAAGATGGAGGGAGGGATGGGGGAAGAAGAGGAGGGAACGGGGTGTAGGCTTTGCGATGGCTGAGCTCACCGCAACGGACGTTACAAAACAAGAAGAAGTCTTTGTCTTCTCCCTTGACGACGAGAGTCTCCACTTTAGAATTTTTGTTTTCAAAGATTAATGATTAAAAGAAAATTTCTACTGGGCCCCAAAAAATTAACAAAAAATACAAAAGGATGTGGCACAAAATGATCTGGGCCGTACTGGGCCCGACTGAACCGCCCTGCCGCCATCCCTACTTTGTGTTGACACCTAAATTTTAACTATTTTTATTTTTTTATATTTAACTTATTATTATTATTTTTTTAAAGTTGTTAAGGAAGGAGATTTTGAAAGATTTTGGATAATGAAGCCTTATCAAAAGATAATCTTCAATGGTTGAGTGAGTCAACTTGGAGAATTTTAACGGATGATTTCAGATTTTGGAGCCACTTTCTGGTTGAGCACATCTCGTCTTTTCGAAAGGTGATCTTCAACGATTGGGTTGTTATACAAATCTTGAGGGGGGGCAGAACAAACTAGGTCTTTTTTCTATAAATAAAGAGTGAAGGTTTCGGAAAAGTGGGGGGCTTTTCGGGGGTTCTTTTCTCGATTGAAGAAAAAATAAAAATCAAGGACAACAGAAAAAGAGAGAGAGACGTGCAGCAGAGCAGGTTTCCGAAAAAAGAAAAGAAAGAAAAGCATTCGGGAGGCCTTTTGATTGAAAGGAAAAAAAGGAGTGTACGAAGCAAGGGGAAGCGTGCGGCTGTGCAGAGAAAGGACGATCACTGTTCTTCTTCTTCACCAGTTTCTGCTGCTCCGTTCGTGCCCTTCCCATTGCACCATCACCAACGCCCGAGCTCCTGTCGCGGAGTTTGCTCAGAAGCCCGAAGCCGTCACGCGCTGCGACCTGCTTGCAGCTCGCATCGGTCCGCCGCCCGCCATCGCCCACAAGCTCGTGACACCGGCACCGCCGACCCAGCCCTTCCGCGAGCACGGCCTTGCAGAAGCTCGTCAAAGCCGATCACCGAGTTTCCTCGCTGCGCTGCCTCGATTTCTGCCGATCCGGAGCTTTTCTTGCCCTGCTCCGCCCGCTCGAAGCCATGAGTCCACTACTCGACGACTCCTCCTCACCCATGACGCCAGACCGCCTCAGCTACTGCTGCACTCGCACACCTTTGCCGGTGCCCGAACACTGGTGGCCTCGCCCGTACCGCCCTTGTCTCGCCTGACCCGTGACCAACCGTGTCTGCTGCCGCCCTTGTCGGAGTTCTCCCTTGCCAGACTGATCAACCGGCTGCCTTTGGAGACCCACGGTTACACGTGGGAAAAGAAAAAAAGAAAAAAAGGAAAATCAATTAGGTAGTTTTTCTTTTTATTTACTTTATTTTATTTTTTATGTTAGTTTCATATATTTACTTTGTTTTTAGTAGGATTATTCCTGAATGAATGGTTGAGATTCTAACATGAGACTGCGCTCTGAGAGTAGGGATTGACAAGTCCGATTTTCATCCAAATCCGATAATCCCTTACAAAATCGACAATCCAATCTCAAGTTCTAGAGATTCGATTCGCGATTTAATTTAAAATTGGCCAACCCGATCTCAAATGCGAGATATGGTTCATTGATTTTTTGGATATCAATATTGTCTTGCTTGATTAGATGTCGTGGGTTTGGATCAATTTTACTTTCATAAGAGGAAAAAAAATCAAAAAAATCGAATTAGGGTTAAGTTTGTTTTAGAATATTCTTAGTCTTAGGTTAAAATCGCAATCTGATTTCGAATTTTTAAATAAGAAAATCAAAAAGAAAAATCCGAATAAGGATTAGGCTTGTTTTTTGTTATCTTGCATGTTAGGATTGCAATATTATTATGAATTTTTAAATAAAAAATCCAAAAAAGAAAGTGCATTCATTTAGGTTGTTAGTTTTTTTTTTTATATTTGAATTGCATGTTTAATTACGTGTTAGTTTTAATTTCAAATTTCTTAAAGAAAAACAAAAAAAAAAATCATTGTGCATATTAGATTAGAATTGCATGTTTCATTTTAAATTTAGATAATCTTTTTCAGATAAATTGTATTTTAGATTTAAATAATGTCTTAGTTTAAATTAGGATTCAATATGACTTAATCCCTAGTTTAAATTAGATAGAATCTTAATCTAGCTAGATCATTTCAAATTTCATAAAATTTGTCTTAGGATAAATTAGTTATAATTTCTAGGATAGATTGCATTATTAAAATAAAAAATGTCATTTGCATGTCATATATAATTAGGTTCATGAAATGCATGTCATTTTAGTAATTATTGTTAGGTTCATTTCTAATTAGAAATTGTCCGTCATTAGATTAGGTCATTTAATAAATGTCGCGTGACATATAGCTCGCATATTAAATTGCAATGTTGCATGTCATTTTAGTTAAAATAATTTTGTACGTCATTGCATTGCATTGCACGTCATTAGAATTAAGTCATTTTGGTTAATTTAAATTGCATATTTAACAATTGCATGTTCATTAAGATAACATAAAATTTTTATTCATATGTTTAGGACATGTTGCCATGCTATATCATTTCATATTAGATTAAAAGCATTGCATTGCATATGGATTATAGTCTCGTTTAATAAGTGAAAACAAAAAGAAAGAAATTGCTTGTTAATTAGAAACCATATCTAGGGTTGTTGATGTGGATTTTAATTTAACAATGCAGATGCTTTCGTTGCTATGAGGTAAGTTTTGCAATTTATTCACTTAATTTCTTGAGTGTTAAATTGGTGGTTTGTGCACCCGCATTGTCACCTCACATGTTAGGAAAATTAGATTTAAAATCAATTTAAGCTGCAAAACATTTTTCAAAATAAAAGAAAAAGGTACCGAAAGGGCATTAGAGAAATCTAGTGTAACCAAGTCCCCGTACCCATAATATCTGGTTCGTAGGAGTAAAGTAAATCTCCCGTTACTTTACTTGGGTTTTTAATCGACCCACCAAAAATAGATTAGTGGCGACTCCTAATTAAAAAAATTGCATGTTAAGAACTTGAACCGAAAGTCGCGAATTGGTATGGGTTTGGGAGAGCCCGAGTTAAGTCTAGGCTTAACAATCCATTAGCCAAACCATAGGTGATCCACACCCCGAAAAAAAATTGGTCGCGACAGCTTGGCGACTCCACTGGGGAGTTGAGTTGAAATTCTTAGTGAACTTAGGCCAATTTTCTTTTTTGAAAAAATGCTTTTGTTTGGCAGCAAGGATTCCAGGTACGTCCCTAACATTTATGTGTTAAATGTTCTTGCAGATTGGGAGGTGTAAGGGAAGTGTTTGTTAACCTTTGTTATGCAGGGAGGTGTAGGAATGTATAGTTTACTTTCATATATGAAGTGCTGCTTGATATAAATTGTCATGCATGCCTTGCATTTATCACTACACTTTGCACACACAACCTGCCGCCGGACCTGGGCCGCATAGGATCATTTAGGATGGTGTTGAGATGGATACCACTCCGACCGCATGCTCGCGGTACGAGTTGCCCATCTCAATCCCGAAGTTTCTTTCATGGTGTCAAGAGTACCCACCTCGGTCCGCATGCTCGCGACCTGGGTCGGCTCTTTGACCAAGCCGGAGTCTTGAGGACCCGACATAGTCCACAAGCCCGTGGCTAGTTTGATCATCCTTGTGGCTTCACTTTGATAAGCCTTATAGATTAGAAATCGAGCCACTTACCATTCGCATGTCTATGTGATTGTCGTCGATTTTTCTTGGTAAAGTAAGTTTTCTATCCCTATACCATGCAATTTATTTTGTCATGATTTTGGTCTGTCCATGACCATCTAGGATCGTCATTTGGTCTAATTCCTTTCAAGAATGAAATGAGAAAATTGCCATGCAATGAATCATTTGGAAAAATAAAAAAACTTTGGAGAATTTGTTTTCAATTCATGTCTTGGAAATTTGATCTTACTAGGGTGTCTATTTTTCTAGCTCTCTTTAGGAAATTCCCTCATTGTAAGAACTTTTCATGAAAAAAAAATGATGAAAAAGTTGATAGATCATTGTCATGGATTGATTCTTTATTTGTACCTCGTACTTATATATTTTCATTCATTTGAATTAGGTTATAACAGATCCGTCACGTTTGCCTATCATCACGCGATTAAGAGCTAGAATGGCCGAACAAACTGAAATGCGTGATTGAGTCTCCGCTGTGGAGACTCAACTCCAACAAGTACTCGCCTCTATACAGCTTGTGACGGATCAACTCCAATTCCTCCAAGCAAATCCAACAATCGCACCCGCTCTTCCTGAAGTAGTTATCCCGAAGCAAGCAAACAAGGTTCAAATGACTGATGACGACATGCCTAGGCTGGAAGATGACCCGGTCATTGTTGGAAAGACCAAGCTTGACGGCGTTCCCAAGATAGATCAGGATGAGCGTGTTGCGAAGCTGGAAGAGAAAATGAGACAGCTGCAGGAGTCACAAAGCTCCCTCCCATTCGACCTCTCAGTCTACGAGAAGGTCAAAATGCCGAGCAAGTTCAAAATGCCAGAGTTTGAGAAGTATGATGGCACATCTTGCCCAAAATCTCGTCTGCAGATGTACCACGTGCGCATGGCCTAGCACGTCAAAAATGAGCCTCTCATGATCCAATCATTCCATGCGAGTTTGACTGGACCCGCACTAAACTGGTACGTGATGAAGAATGTGAACCTGCTTGACACCTGGAACGAAGTGGCTGACGCATTCCTCAAACAATACAAGTTCAACATGGACATCGCACCTTCCCGAGAAGACCTGGAGCGGATGGAAAAGAAAAGGAGCGAATCATTTAAAGAATATGCTATAAGATGGAGAAACCTGGCAGCTCAAATCACTCCTGAGCCTACCAACAAGGAGCTGATGAAGTTGTTTGTGAAGACCCTCCCATCTGAGTTTCGTAACAGAATGGCTAGTACATATGTCGAAAGCTTCAATCAGCTTATTCCTGTAGGAGAACAAATTGAGATGGGGATAAGAGAAGGGTGGTTTACTGAGCCATTTAACAAGAGGTTTTCTACCAAGAAGGAGAGAGACCCTGAAATTGAGATTAATATGGCCTACTCTCAACTGAATCGTGATACATCAAATCGAGCTCCAGTAATTAAGATTTCCACTGAGCAACAGCGTGGAGGATATCAGTTCTCAGGTCAACGACGTAATGTTAGGAGGCAGCTTACACCCCTTCCTGGACCCCTATCCAAAGTTTTGCCTATTCTCCAAAAGAAGGGATTACTCTCTACTAAGCCGAAGCGACCAAATCCCGAGCGTTATCCTGCATATAATCCCTTCGAGAAGTGTGACTATCACATGGGAGAGATTGGTCACTCTACTGATGATTGCTATGTTTTGAAGCATAAGGTCCAAGACCTCTTGGATACAAGGGCGTTCTCTTTCAGCAGTAATCAGAAAAATCCTCAGCCCAACCATGATGAAGGCGCAAATGTTGTCACTGAGTGAAGAAGTTCTTATCTCCTAGGATTTCGAGTTTTGTTTAGGATTCTCTGCTTTTTGAAATTTCAATTATCGCTTTCGCTTTTAGGGTTTGGCTTGTTTGCATTTTCCATTCCAATAATGTAATTCATTTGATTCTATTCAATAAAATTACAATTTTATTTTCAATTTTGAGGACATGATGGAGTATACCAAACTAGTCCAATGACGATATCCAACCAAGAAAGAAACTATCATCCACGGAGAAATCCTGAGGGCTGGACTTTTTCATACCTCCTCCCAAAATATTTTCGAAAATAAAAGCATTTCATAAAGAAAAAATTTCCCAAAGCTTGTAGCAGATTAAACCTGTTTGTTTGTCTAACTCATTTGCTTCTTGTCTCAGTGCATAATTCTATAACTTGTTATGACAAGGGACATCTGAAAATAGCGTATCAAGTTTCAACGATCATAAACTTGACTTGTGATCAACGAGCTTAGAGTGCACTTGCAGTGAAAAAAAAAAAAAAAAAACAGATTTGGGGCAAGTAAAAGAGGACCATCATTCCCTAGTGGAAGAGTTGACAAATTGGGGGCATGACAGGTTTTAGTAGTGACCCGACTGGGATAAAGTCTCAACCCGAGCCAAAATGGATGTGCAATTTGAATTTACTTTGATGATTGCATAGTATCATACTGATGCACGTTATCTTGTGCAGGGGCAAAAGTGGATATTCAATCTTGGATGATAAGGACAATCCAAAGACATCAACTACTGAGGCAATCCCACTGTAGAGGAATCCTTGAATGAATGCTTAAAACCATCTTGCAGTGTGGAAAACTTTTGTTTTGAAGTTGACAATTTTCCATGCCTAAAGCTGTTAAGATTTTTTTTTTTTTTTTTTAAAAGAGGATTTTGCATGATGACTCTTACTTGTTTTGTCCACCAATTCCACTAAAGAACATCAGGATGGACTAATTTAATGAATGATGTGGAATTGATTGAGCATACTAAATGAGACGAGTTGGGATGATGAAAGGCAACCTTATCCTATACACAGTCCCATATTCATACACTTGTGAGATGAGTGTAGGAAGGTTCATATTCATAAGGTAAAAAGTTCTCTCGCAAAAGGTACATCAACCGAAATGATGAGAGGCAATTCATATCTCTATCCCAAACACTACAGGTGATCCGTTGCTTAACCCTTTTGAGCCCATACACTTATGGATATTCTTTTCAAATCACCCCTGTCAAGAATCACCCCACATCGGGGCAACTAAGAGATCAAATGGCATCATGAGGTGAGGAAAATGAATTGAAATTTTCTTGCTCTCACTTGCATCAATCTTCAAGTCATGCTATTACATTGAATTCATGTGTTAATTTAAGTGCCTTAGGATGATGAAGAGCATTTCTTTCTCTATCCCATACACTTATATCCTTTGCATAGCCCATTTGAGCCTGCAATTTTATTTCTTTAAACCCAGTTGGTGATCATCCCCCACATTGGGGCAATGCAAAAGGCAGATGAGGACCTTTGAAAGTTCAAGTGCCATTCAAAGTGTAATGGCTTGACGCATGCATTGTGCGCAAGAATTGAATTCAAAATAGAACTAAGGGGCGTGAAAAGTAGTGTGCCTGGTAAAAGCAAGGCCAATGCCCATGAAAAAAGAATTGAATTCAAAAAGTGAATGAAAACTAAGGGGCATGAAAAAGTGGTGTGCCTAATAAAAGCAAGGCCAATGCCCATAGATGAAAAAAGAGTCAAGATAGGTGATTGTCAATTACAAGAATTGAATCCCAATGGAGGAATAATCAAAGAACTCAAATGCCGAGTTTCTACAATCAATGGGGGACTTCATGAAGACAATCCCCGATGGTGAAAAAGAAAACTGGTGGCAATGCCAAGATGATCATCAACTCACACCTTTTACACACATTTTGAGCCTAATGATCCTTTCATTTCTCAAACCATGAACCCAACCTACGTTACGTCCCCTACAAAGTCTCTTCAGATTAGGGCATTTGAATTAATGTAGGAGTTCATATGTTTATAAGCATCGCTCGAAGAAGTGCGAGCAATATTATTTCTTTTTCATTGTGCAGGGTTCTTGACTTGTAAACCTGGAGATGATTACAAGACTGTTCATTCAATAGCTTTGACTCAAAGAGTCCTTTTGTTAAGCCGTTGACCAAGCCCACATTATGGTCCTTGTTAAAGACCTCTCAGATTGGTAAGATCGTACCACTTGCGAGAATACTCAGACCCATGTCGATATGATAAAATTGAGTGATTCTCATAAAATAGCAATTCTAAATGAGAGTGAGTGAAAGTCCTTTCTAACCGAAAGTCTCTCATTTAGTATTTTTAAGAAATCCATGTCATGAGTGAAGATTGTCTTAAATGATAATTCTCTCCAGTGGAAATTTGGGTGATGCGAAGGTCATTATGCATAAACCCCGATTGAGTTGATGAAAACTTCACTGAATTTTGAAATGTGCATTCTAGAGTAGCTTAGATTGCTTATCTCTTTGATGAATGCATATCAGTTTTTGCTCTAAATCATGTCTGATAGGTAATTCAAGTTCCTTTCAGAATGTTTCATGATATTAGATTATGAGAAACCTCCACCATGAGGTGAAAGACTTCCACAGGATATCTAAATTCCAAAAGGCATATCCCGAAGAATTAGAGATATCACCAGGTAAGTATCTCTACCATACTTTAAAATACTTGTCATTGTGCAGGTATTCTCCCTCGAGTGCATCGACACTTGACTTGGTAAAGCTATCCCTTTATATTGACCTGGCATGCTTTCGTAGCCCAGTGTCCTTATATTGACCTGGCGTGCTTTCGTAGCCCAGAGTCCCTTTATATTGACCTGGCGTGCTTTCGTAGCCCAGAGTCCCTCTTTATCGACCCGGCGTGCTTTCGTAGCCCAGAGTCCCTTTCATTGACCCGGCGTGCTTTCGTAGCCCAGTGTTCCTTTTCATGACCTGGTGTGCTTTTGTAGCCCAGAGTCCCTTTCATCGACTTGACGTGCTTTCGTAGCCCAAGGCCCATCTTTATCAACTCGGCGTGCTTAGCCCGATGTCCATTTATACCAAACCGGCGTACTTCCGTAGCCCGGATTTCTTTTATCGACCTAGCGTGCTTTTGTAGCCCAGAGTCCCTTTTAATCGACACTCGACTGAGTTGTCCCCTAAAGATTTTCCTCCAGATTCAATCTGATTAAGGCGACCGAAGAACGGTTCCTGGTCAGTTGATCTCTGTTGCAAGGTTGGGCGACCGAAGAATGGTTCGGGTCCTAGCCAAGCAAAACCTCGTTTAGGCGATCGTATAATGGTACGGGTCCTAAACACAATCAAACACTGTCATACTGGGCAACCGTAGAATGGTACGAGTCTTGGGAAAGCAGTCTCTTTACAAAGTCATGTTGCTACTCTAGGCGACCGTAGAATGGTACGGGTCCTGGACATGTAACACCAACTATCTTGAATCACTCTACCCTCGTTGAAGGTAAGTTATTCCAGGTAAGTTCCTTTATCATTTGCATTAGCATTTCCATGCATCATATAAGTCGCATCAAAAAATAGAATTCATTTTCCAACAAAAATCATCCATCGCATATGCATAACCAAAATTTAGGTTTCAATTTATCTTTGAAGGCAACCTCTACGAGCTCACCTTCAAAGAGGGGCAGCTGTTGACACCTAAATTTTAACTATTTTTATTTTTTTATATTTAAATTTTTTTTTTTTTAAAGTTGTTAAGGAAGGAGATTTTGAAAGATTTTGGATAATGAAGCCCTATCAAAAGATAATCTTCAATGGTTGAGTGAGTCAACTTGGAGAATTTTAACGGATGATTTCAGATTTTGGAGCCACTTTCTGGTTGAGCACATCTCGTCTTTTCGAAAGGTGATCTTCAACGATTGGGTTGTTATACAAATCTTGAGGGGGGGCAGAACAAACTAGGTCTTTTTTCTATAAATAAAAGTGAAGGTTTCGGAAAAGTGGGGGGCTTTTCGGGGGTTCTTTTCTCGATTGAAGAAAAAATAAAAATCAAGGACAACAGAAAAGAGAGAGAGACGTGCAGCAGAGGGTTTCCGAAAAAAGAAAAGAAAGAAAAGTATTCGGAGGCCTTTTGATTGAAAGGAAAAAAAGGAGTGTACGAAGCAAGGGGAAGCGTGCGGCTGTGCAGAGGAAGGACGATCACTGTTCTTCTTCTTCACCAGTTTCTGCTGCTCCGTTCGTGCCCTTCCCATTGCACCATCACCAACGCCCGAGCTCCTGTCGCGGAGTTTGCTCAGAAGCCCGAAGCCGTCACGCGCTGCGACCTGCTTGCAGCTCGCATCGGTCCGCCGCCCGCCATCGCCCACAAGCTCGTGACACCGGCACCGCCGACCCAGCCCTTCCGCGAGCACGGCCTTGCAGAAGCTCGTCAAAGCCGATCACCGAGTTTCCTCGCTGCGCTGCCTCGATTTCTGCCGATCCGGAGCTTTTCTTGCCCTGCTCCGCCCGCTCGAAGCCATGAGTCCACTACTCGATGACTCCTCCTCACCCATGACGCCAGACCGCCTCAGCTACTGCTGCACTCGCACACCTTTGCCGGTGCCCGAACACTGGTGGCCTCGCCCGTACCGCCCTTGTCTCGCCTGACCCGTGACCAGCCGTGTCTGCTGCCGCCCTTGTCGGAGTTCCCCCATGCCGGACTGATCAACCGGCTGCCTTTGGAGACCCACGGTTACACGTGGGAAAAGAAAAAAAGAAAAAAAGGAAAATCAATTAGGTAGTTTTTCTTTTTATTTACTTTATTTTATTTTTTATGTTAGTTTCATTTATTTACTTTGTTTTTAGTAGGATTATTCCTGAATGAATGGTTGAGATTCTAACATGAGACTGCCTCTGAGAGTAGGGATTGACAGTCCGATTTTTGCGCCCGAAATCCGACTCGCAATCCCTTACAAAAATCGACAATCCAATCTCAAGCCCGAGATTCGATTCGCGATTTAATTTAAAATTGGCCAACCCGATCTCATGCGCGAGATAGGGTTCGTTGATTTTTTGGATATCAATATTGTCTTGCTTGATTAGATGTCGTGGGTTTGGACCAATTTTATTTTGATAAGAGGAAAAAAAATAAAAAAAATCGAATTAGGGTTAAGTTTGTTTTAGAATATTCTTAGTCTTAGGTTAAAATCGCAATCTGATTTCGAATTTTTAAATAAGAAAATCAAAAAGAAAAATCCGAATAAGGATTAGGCTTTTTTTTTGTTATCTTGCATGTTGGGATTGCAATCTTATTATGAATTTTTAAATAAAAAATCCAAAAAAGAAAGTGCATTCATTTAGGTTGTTAGTTTTTTTTATATTTGAATTGCATGTTTAATTACGTGTTAGTTTTAATTTCAAATTTCTTAAAGAAAAACACACAAAAAAATCATTGTGCATATTAGATTAGAATTGCATGTTTCATTTTAAATTTAGATAATCTTTTTCAGATAAATTGCATTTTAGATTTAAATAATGTCTTAGTTTAATTAGGATTTAATATGACTTAATCCCTAGTTTAAATTAGATAGAATCTTAATCTAGCTAGATCATTTCAAATTTTATAAAATTTGTCTTAGGATAAATTAGTTATAATTTCTAGGATAGATTGCATTATTAAAATAAAAAATGTCATTTGCATGTCATATAGAATTAGGTTCATGAAATGCATGTCATTTTAGTGATTATTGTTAGGTTCATTTCTAATTAGAAATTGTCCGTCATTAGATTAGGTCATTTAATAAATGTCGCGTGACATATAGCTCGCATATTAAATTGCAATGTTACATGTCATTTTAGTTAAAATAATTTTGTATGTCATTGCATTGCATTGCACGTCATTAGAATTAAGTCATTTTGGTTAATTTAAATTGCATATTTAACAATTGCATGTTCATTAAGATAACATAAAATTTTTATTCATATGTTTAGGACATGTTGCCATGCCATATCATTTCATATTAGATTAAAAGCATTGCATTGCATATGGATTATAGTCTCGTTTAATAAGTGAAAACAAAAAGAAAGAAATTGCTTGTTAATTAGAAACCATATCTAGGGTTGTTGATGTGGATTTTAATTTAACAATGCAGATGCTTTCGTTGCTATGAGGTAAGTTTTGCAATTTATTCACTTACTTTCTTGAGTGTTAAATTGGTGGTTTGTGCACCCGCATTGTCACCTCACATGTTAGGAAAATTAGATTTAAAATCAATTCAAGCTGCCTGCAAAACATTTTTCAAAATAAAAGAAAAGGTACGGAAAGGGCATTAGAGAAATCTAGTGTAACCAAGTCCCCGTACCCATAATCTCTGGTTCGTAGGAGTAAAGTAAATCTCCCGTTACTTTACTTGGGTTTCTAATCGACCCACCAAAAATAGATTAGTGGCGACTCCTAATTAAAAAATTGCATGTTAAGAACTTGAACCGAAAGTCGCGAATTGGTATGGGTTTGGGAAAGCCCGAGTTAAGTCTAGGCTTAACAATCCATTAGCCAAACCATAGGTGATCCACACCCCGAAAAAAAATTGGTCGCGACAGATAGTTATTACATTAAATTAGTAGACTAGACAAATCAATTATATTTAGATATACACATGTTTAAACAATAAATATAAATTTAACCATTGAAAATTATTGATCAATTTATAGCTGTACTCACTCTGCATCAAGATGGTGGCAACACCAAAATTTCTCCTTTGCCCCTTTTCTATGAACCTCCTAAAATGTGTCATCCTCCCTCTTATCACTGCCGTAGGTACTACTCCCTCATGAGAGGCAATGCCTTGCCCAAACAAATTAGCAAGCAAATCCATTCTATCAAGCTAGAGCCTGCGAAGGCAAGGACCAAACAAACTATTCACGCAGATCATATTCACTCCCACCCACCAAAACAACTGCACGAACCCAAAATCGACTTGAATCAGCACCTCTTTCCACTTCGATTCGAGAATCAAAAGGCAAGAGACAACACTTACCTTGACTTTCCTAGGGATTATGCAACACCACACCATTAGATTGATTGTACCATTGGGCAAAGTCTCTGGCTTCGCAACGAGACCCATTACAAGGTACGAGAAAAGATGATCGAATAATAATTACTAAGGGGGTGCATGATAACCAAAATTTATGTTCCAGAAATAATTTTTCTATTTCAGACCTGTTTCTGGAATAGAAACCTGTTTGATAAACCTACTCAGTTTTTCTATTTATGGAATAGATTTTTATTTCAGAAATTGATTTGGAAGAGAAATCAGAAGTAAAAATTTTCTATTTCTGATTTCTGAAAGAGAAATCAAAAATAATTTCTCCCACTAAACCATAATTTCAGTGAGTGCTCCCTCATCTCCTCTACGTCTCTGCCTCCTCCTCCTCCTCCTCCTCCTCCTCCTCCACCTCTCCTCATTTTATTAAAAATAAAAATAAATAAAAATAAATATATTCATTTTATTCATTTAAAAATAAAAATAATTTTTTTAAAAATAATTTTTTAAAATAAATAAATTATTTTTATTTATCATTTTATTTTTAGTTTATTAAAAATAATTTATTTATGATAAATAAAAATAAATTATTTTTATTAAAAAAATTAATAAATTTATTTTATTTTTATTTTTATTCATTTTAAAATAAATTTATTCGTAAAATAAAATAAAATAGAATAAATAAAATCAATTTATTTTTAAGGATATTTTTTTATTTTAAAATAAAATATTATTTTTATTTTATTTTTTTATGATTTATTTTATTTTATTCTTTATTTTTTTGTTACTAAATCATTTTATTTTTATTTTTTATATTAAAGGTCGTGGTGTCGGTCGTCGGTCGTCGCCACCGCCGTCCGAAAGGAAGAAATTTTGTGTCGTTATCAAACGAATTTCTATTTTTAAAGTAGAATTTTTGTGTTGTTATCAAACGGTTATTTTTGTTTAGAAACTCTTCTAGAAATAGAAATAGAAAAAGAAAAATTTATTTATGTTTAAACTATTTGCAAACGGAATGATTGTTATGCGCGCCCTAAGCATCTTATGACACATACCACAATCACGGTGAAGCTTCTCGTCATTCTCCCTCTAATTCACCATCAAAGGAAGTTGCAAGCACTTCAAATCTTTTGCCTTTCATGTTCACACAAACAATCCAAGTGCCATACCCCACGATAAATGCTATAGCGTAAGGTGCTGCAATTGTAAGATCAGCCTCGATTCTCTCTGCCCTCATCGTCTACCTTGACTACAATCTGGAATTTGGTTTTGACTGTGACATGGTCAGTTATGGATGGACAATTAAGATGCACTCGACAATGTAATGCAGAGAACACACCAACCTTTCCTTGGCGGATGTCCTCGATTGCTCCTGGAATACAAGCAAAGTTTGTCGTGGTCAGTCCAACTCATATTTATCTTCTTATAGATGGAAACAAGTGCTCAGGGGCACGGTATCAGCTGAAACCGCTCCAAGCGCTACTGCATTGAGCTGCAATTCAATGCCCACTGATTCATTCCCAAGCAAAGTCTTGCTCACGGCAAGCTGCTCCATCACTATCTTAGTGGAAAGATAGAGTGTCACTTGAATTGAGTACTAACCTAAAATACAATTAATGGCAGTAATTTGTTTGAAAATGCTTTACATTGCGGGTTAAGATCAATGGCTTTCATGAGCCTCTTAAGACTATTGACTAAAGCCTGCCTTGTGTGCTTTCTTTCCAAGGGCGCATGCTTACATTATTGTCCTTCTTTCGGCATACATTGGTTGTTCAAACGTCTACCCATGTGCAGCATGTTCCCGGTCATTTTGTCAGGCAACGTATTCAAGAAAACAAAAAAGTGGGAACTCTTAGGTATTCAGACAGGTCGTGGCCGGTGAAGCTCTCAAGATATACACGGGAAATCCGAGTGTTCTTCTCTGTTGGTTGGCTAGCATTTGCAAGAGAAACTCATTTGTGTGTAGGAAATGTATGTGTGTTTGAGCTCATTGATAGAGATGATGTTGTGTCTGAAGTCTCCATCTTTAGCAGTGGTGGTAAGGATCATATTCACATTGATTGAGATGTCCATTGGATGTGTTACTCTAGACCGTTCACAGCGTCAATATGAATTCAAGATATCTAATTATGCCTCCTTTATTCAGCTGTTGCGAATTGATGAAAATGAGATCCTTTTCTGTTCATGTTTTACTGTTTCTTGGTGCTAGTTTTGGTTCAATATATTTTTATTTTGGCAAGAGTCCCTCAAATTTGGCGCTTCTTTAAGGTTACTGGTTGCTCAACTGCCCTGAAGGGTTTAATATGTATTTTCTTGACGTCCTAACATTTTGTGTTTAACCAAAGCTTTTGCAAGAGAGTGAAAAATACAAAGAAAGCAGTCCATGCGTTTACTTTTTACGGCTAAATGAAAAAATATAAAATAAAATAAAAATCGTGAGGAAGTTGTATGGCGAAGCACTTGATTGTACGCGACAGATTGCTAATCGAATTATATTTCCAACTCGAAGTTATTTTGAGTTGGAGGCAATGCCCCCGCCACTCTATTTAAGCCTTATTTGCTATAAATGAATGTACTGATTTTTGTTTACTATGTTAAGAATTCAAAGATTGATTTTAAGTGATGTTGATACTTGAATTTTTTTTTTTTTTAAAGTTAAAGTTAGAAAACTCAAAACTTGTGATCTATGAATGTGTCGGACTCGTTTCTTGACAAGGAAAAAAAAAATAGATTAGCGTCTTTAGTACCTTAATTGCATGTAGAGATTAGGAACATTTAACTCCATTAGTAATTAGGCATCAATTTGTCAGTAAATTAAGAATTGACTTTTAGATTGATTCTTTTGTCAAACTTATAGAAAAAGTCAGCTCTAAACGTAAAAAAATTGCATATAGGTGTCGATATTAGTCCTTTAACTTTTAAATTTTCATACAAATGACCGAAGGTCAACTTTTTGGTTAAATGGAAGAATTTAACCAGACTCAAAATAGAAATTGGAATTTCCTTAGTTTCTAAATTTTTTTAGGCATTTGATTTAGAGACGGTGAAAGAGACATTAGATTCAATTAAAGAAATTTTAATCTATGAAACCGGTCAATCATTTAGAACATGACACTTGACACCTTAAGATTTGAGTTCCTTAAACTCACCCTCACTAGGGATCAAACAAAAACGCAAAAGGAAAAATCTCATAAGACTGAATCTAGGAAAAATTCCTTTCCTTCTCTTTCATTGTCGGACGTCCTCCATCGTCACCAGCGATCACCTCCCCACTAGGGGTGAGCATGGTCCGGGTTAGTCCGGGCCACCCCCTAACCCTAGGACCAACTCGTACAGTGTCGGTCCTCAATTTTTAGGACCGAGGACCGACCCTATTGAGCCTAGGACAGAGGACCGGATCGACCCAATGAGTTTGATCCGGTTCCAAGGTCAACCCGGGACCAATCGATAATTTTTTTCGTCTTATTTTTTATACTCCTTAAAAAAGCAAACCTACAAATTCAAATTACACATCCATCGACAATGTGACATTGTGCAACTAAACTATAAATACCAATATATATTTAACAAATTTAAGATGACACAATAATAGAAATTTTGTACTTGCTAACTGTTCATCGAGATATGGGACAAGATGGAAAGTTCTTGTAATCATCTATATTTAATATTCATAATACCATATGCAAAAGCGTTTTCCTACATTTGATCATGTAGAGTCCACTCAACCAAAAAATGAGCTTCACACCACTTGACTAGCAAATCACCGTAGTAACTACAGTACTACTCTACTTTTCAAAACTTCTATCATTTGACACAAATTGAAAAGCAAAGTGCAGCTGAAATTCATTAGTAAAATACAATTAAACCATAAAAAGTTCAAAATACTTAATATAAACCATGAATATATAACTTCACATCTTGTTAATTCACTTGAACTTCTAAACACCTAAAAACAAAACAAATGACACGTAATTAATACTCAACAAAAGTTTTAAATTGAAATTACTATTAGTGCTATTGATAGAATATCTCAATATAATATAATATAACAGACATTTTACTTAGGTTTGAATATATTAAAGAATTATAAATAATATAATATAATATAATGTAATATACAGGGTTGGTCGGGGTTGGGACCAAGACCTAAAACTTCTAGGTGACGATGACCAACCCACACAGTGTTGGTCCTGGAATTTCAGGACCAAGGACCGACCCAGTCCCCTTGGGAATTGGACCAGGAACGGTAGGGTTGGGTCGGTCCAGGGTCGGTCCAGGGTCGACC
This sequence comes from Eucalyptus dawsonii, assembly GCA_016097615.1. Lineage (NCBI taxonomy): Eukaryota > Viridiplantae > Streptophyta > Magnoliopsida > Myrtales > Myrtaceae > Eucalyptus > Eucalyptus dawsonii. The sequence continues at coordinate 29,132,238 of CM027881.1, read as the reverse complement.
CTAGACTGCTGCTCACCCCTACTCCCCACCGATGGCGAGAAGTCCTCTGTCTTGTCCTGTTTTACCGTTAGTGCTTAAGAGAAGTTTGAGCCTTCGTTCGGGGCCTTTTCACCCGCGCAAAACACCTCATGACCTCCTCTGCTCCTTCTCGGTTTCTCCTTTCACCGTCGCCGCCTCCTTCATCTCGACATCTTTGCCTGCGCTGTCGTTAGGATAGTGTTCTCTCTAGTCAAATGGTTCCTGTTCGGCAGCAGAACTTCGGGCGACGATGGCTTGGGCTTGGACAATGGTTGGCGTTAGCTTCATCCGAGGACGGAGTTTTCCAGTTGCGGAACCTATGGTCGGCAAGCAACGGCAAGAGCCTGCGTGGCTTTGAGGATGATGGGGACATTCGTGCCCCGCATTACAATCGGACCATGTTCGAGACAATCTCGCTGTCCGTGCGTCCAATAAGCTCAAGCTGTCGTTCTAAGCTTATTCATCAGCATGAATCACCAGAGACGGGTTTCTGAGGCCACGATTCTTCATTTCATCCTCGCTCGTGTCGAGAAATTCCATCTTCAAGGTGAGTTCTTCCATGCTCTGTCTTTTCATAGTTCTGTGGCTGAGAATATAGAAACACGATCTGTATGAAAAATGATTCTAAACGTGTGTTTGTTAGTGGGGTGTGCGTTCTTTGATAAGCCAATCGTAGTCAGGGGACGAGACTCTGTTTCGTTGTTACAGTTAAGCTTACCCATCGAAATGCTAGCCAACTGTTTGTGAAAATGCTCCAACGAAGTTGCGAAATATCTTTGAGGAAAAGCCGCTTGAATCTGTAGATGCGGATGCTCATCACACGTTTAAACCACAATGGCATCTTCATTTCATTTATTATGCTCTTATTTCGTGAAATTTGAATCTAAGACCGAGAGTAACTCGTGTGTTGTTTTGTTTTGTGCATTGTTCTCATGGTGAATACTGGCAAGATGAACGGCAGACTCTTGATGAACACTGATTTCTTACGATCCTCGACTTAACTGTACTGGGAATGTTCCATTTTGTATGCTATGCAATAAGCATCATTGTGGAGTCATAATTGAGGATGGGTGGTGGCCAATGGCGATGAATGTAGGTGGCTGCGGGTAAAGAATATATGTTAATGATTTGAGGCCTTGGTCCAGTAGAGGATTTCACTATAATTAGCACCCCCATTTCTATTACACTCTCGATTACAAGAGAAATATATTATATATAGGCAGCACATGAAAACCCAAGGGGTTGAGAGAGCCTTAGGCCACTTAAGAACTATTCATGGGCTCAAGTCCAAACTACTAATGAAATACAGATAAAAAATTCTCAATTAAGATGCCATAATCACCTGTTTATATTGGAATGCTCCTCTTCGCTAATGTTTGCTAAAGTTCTCAATTGAGAGACTAGTAGTTTTTTGTTAACAAATCCGTGGAAGTTGGAGAGATGATACATGAAAAGTCAAGACATATTTTCAACTAATGGTCGACACTAATTAGATATAAGGGTCTAAATTAGCCTAAGTCAAATATATCAGCATGTAAAATATTATAAAAAATTGCTATTCAATGGGTGTGTGTATATAGATCGCGGCCACGGCCGTTTTATGCTTTATCGAGTGTTTTCATTATGTTTAATTTGACATTTTATGTCATTTTGAAATTTAAAGTTGATAAAGATGGAAGGTTCCAATTGAATATGACATTAGAAGAAGATTAGAAGAAGAATATTAAACGACGTTTAATTTATGACTTGAATGAAGTCTCTATATGGTAAATTGGAAAACTTTCCAGCTAAAGAAGTGAATCAAAAGGCAGGGGCCTGCGAAAAAGCACACAAGTTAATACTAAGATTTTTGATTTTATAATACTCGTTCCATTTGATAATAATATTCGTAGCTCTTAGTCTGTACTTTCCATTTGAAAAAGCAATGCACGTTGCTCATGCCCAGAACATGCAATAGTTAACTAGACATTAGATCATGGGGTGTCCTCACTCCATCTCGGGTCCACTTTTTATAAAGATGTTTCATAAAATTAAGCTGTACTGATTATTCGTAAATGGCTTAGCATTAGGAGCATCACACACGAGATTTTTACCCAAGTTGGTCATTAGTGGGGAAAAAAAGGGGGTCCGTCGGGCAATTTTCATTTTTACTGTTGAAATTGCCTCTGTTTTGTTGTGTGCCTCTTTTGTGGTGAGTTTGTTTTGGTGTACTTGTGTGATGGTCTCGTTTTAGATGGGTCGAGTTCCTTGCTGGTGGTGTTGCTGCGGCTTTGCTGCTATTCGCTGCTATTGGTAAATTCAGTCATGGATTTTCGATTTTGGACCTTGGACCTTGAGACTCTGCGCACCGTCGACCCTTTTGTTTAAGTCCAACATCAGCGCTATGGCGATTTTGGGCTTTAGCCGCTCCGCCGAGCAAAGGTGGCGTTTATCTCAGTGAAAACAGTGACCCTTTCATAGAATCATTAGTGCACGTCACACAATTGCCGTTACACGTAAAATAATCAGTTATGATTGGACTGCCACATCAGATAAATCAGGCGAAACCTGGCCGAGATGACTCAATTTCACCTTTTCTTAAAGATTATGACTAAATTGGTTTAGTTAAAAGGTTTAAGAATCCATTATATTCTGCACAATATGTTTAAGACCAATTATACAATTTTCCCAGCAATAGGACACCGGCACCCTGAATTTTGATGAAAACAGTGTATGTCTCCATATTGATCATGACAGAATTGTAATCTCGTATCTTTCTTCATTTCTCGAGTAAATTGATATTGGTGCTTGTCAATTTTGATCATCTAATTTTATGTCCTCTCTTGATCGTGAAACTCTATTTCCACATGTTAAAATCCTCCACACTTTTAAAATAATTAGATAGAGTGGTATTTAAGCGATATTTGAATTTAACGCATATTATTTCAGTCTCAAATGAAAATCATGTTATACAAAGAGTTAGATCATTTGGGCTTATGAGGATTGGGTTCACGCAATTAAGAAACCTATTTTGTTTCTTCAAAATTTGGCTCTGATGGCAACAAGGAACATCCTTCACTCATGCGTGATGGATTTTCCTTAGCCATGGTTATGGTCAAGGCCAAGCTGGTCTTTTCTAGATAGCTATTATGCAAGAGGTCTTCATCAATTTGATCACAAGGAGAACGTCCCTCATGACTTAATTAGTCATACTTTTTTTTGGGGGTTAGTTATTAGTCATTGAATTTTTGAATTAGAATATTAAATATATGGATTTATGAGCAATTTGGCATGCTAACCCAACAATTATGGTCGGCAAGAAAATTAAGCAACTTCAAAATTTCCTTTTGAACTGAGTATTCTTTTTTTCCACTTAAAGGGATGATTATGAGGAGCCATTTGTCAACAGATCCGTGAAAATTTGAAACATAATACATGAAAAGTCAAGATCTATTTTCAATTAAACGCTGGTGCAGGGGGCGGCGTCCGAAGCTTTGAAAGCTGCGAAAAAACTCAACAGAAAACCAGATCTGCAACGCGAGAGAACACACAACCTCAGAAGTGGGTTCCACCGAAAGAAGGAGTCTTGAAGATAAACATAGATGGAACGTTCTTACCTGGTTCGATGAAGCAATCGATAGCCTGCATCTGCCGCGATTCGGAGGGGAGGATGGTGGGCGGAGTGGCTAAAGCAATAAGAGCCTCCTCCCCCTCAATGGCCAAAACCCTAGCACTTTTGGAAGCCATCAACTTTTTCTACCCTAAAAGATGCGAAGCTCTTCTCTTTGAGTCAGACAGTTCGCAACTTGTTAAAGCAATGACTAGTTCTCAACAGTTCAGTTGGGAAATTCAACCTATAGTCAGCAAATGCAAGGAAAATATGCAGGCCTTTTCCAATGTGAAAATAGCCCATTGGTCTAGAGAGGCTAATTGTGTTGCAGATTGGGTTGCTAAAGCCCACAAGAATAATTATTTATCTCTGAATTGGGTCTCATCACCTCCACAAACTTTATGGGATCTGCTATGTAATGATGCCCATATCTTGGGCCTCTCATCTTTGATCACTTAATGAAAGGCTTTAGCTTCTAACCAAAAAAAAAAAAAAAAAAAAATAGATACGAGGGTTTGTAGAAAATTATTCAAATAAACAACTTATTAATCAAGAAGAATCGGTTCCATATATGACTGTAAAACACCGAGATCAATAATCACAATGGAGTTAAAGTGTACCTGTTTGAGTTATTGCTTCACTTGAAGAAAAATAGATTAACCTGATAATCAGAGATTTATTGGAATGCCAAATCTTCCTCTCTATGACCTATTTTAGTATAATAGCTTTCAATGGGATTAAAGCAACTTATAGATTTAACTTACCCTTTTATAGGCTAGAGAAGGGACCTAGCAAACTCTAATCAATAGCGTGTAAACTGGGCTTCTTCCATTACGGGCTTCAGTTAAACACAATTGTCTACACTTTACTGCTTAATTAGGGCCTGTTATTAATAGATGCCAAAACTCAATTCGATAAGATCACTCAAGGGTTTAATAAATATTGGATTATCCATTAACCCAATTATTTAAAATAAAAAAATTAATTAATTAATGTAAGTCCATATTATAGAAATTTCCAACAGGCTCAAGTTACCCAAGTGTAAAATGTCAATAAGTAGTTTGTTATCAAAATTTGCTATTCAATATATAAATCAATAAAACGGTCATTTTAGAGCTTTGAAGATAATCAAACGATATTATGATTACAACTAGTAAAAATGTATCAAACAATATATAATTTATGGCTTGAATCAAAGTCTTGATATGGTCCATAGGAAAACTTTCTAGCTAAGCAGTTGAATCAAAAGGGCGGGGCCTGCAAAGAAGCACACAAGTTCATATTTTCAGAACTCTTTGTCTATATTTTCTTTTCTATGACACCCTTATTTAAGTCACTATTTCCAACAAAGCAGCCATGCTTTATCACCAGAATCCCATGACTGAACCATGCATGCAAAAATGGGATTGATATGTATTCTTTTGTGCGATAGAGCTCTATCATTGAAAAACAAGCAATGCACGTTGCTCAGGACCAAAAGATGCAATACTTTAACTGGACATTAGATAATGGGGCTATCCTCGAGTCCACCTTTAATAAAGATGTTTTTATAAGAAAAGCTAAAAAGACAAAATGCCTTGATTATTCGAGAATGGCTTAGCATAAGGAGCATCACGCCTGAGAGACTTTGGCTACAATGTGGATTTGATAATTATACTTTTATTCTTTCTACTTTTGCTATCGAACCATTACGTAAAGAATGATTCCAGCAAAAAAGTTGCCGTGTTTCGACGCTACCCTATCTTCATCCACTTGTCCAGTGGCTCCATCAATTTATGTTGGATGCTCCACTGAGAAATATTCCTATAGTGAGCCTTCTTTTCCACTATAACCATTGAAAAATAGTTAGGAAGATCTTCTAAAAGTTGCTGTGATAATTTGGTAGGTTTATAAACATTGGGAGGGGCTATTTAGGCACCCAATTTAGCTTAATCACATCTTTTGTAGTAAAACGGCCAAAATGTCCTCGACAGATCCTTTCAAGCATTAAAAGACCTGCGTTTTATTTTGAAAAAAGGAAGAAAAAATATCTGCCTTTTCCTTTTTCTCTCTCATTTATTGTCTTGTATCTTTTCATATTTACTGTGGACATTGTCGCGACCTCTTTTTTTTCGGCACCCGCAATCGGGTACGGGCGCCTAAGGAGGCTAATGGCTCGGCTGAAATTAGTTATGCCCGGACTCTCCCAAGTCCATCAATTCACGACTTTAATAGTCTGAGTTTTTAACCTATAAATCAATTTTTAAAATGGAGTCGCCACTAATCGATTTTGGGTGGGTCGATTAGAAACCCAAGCAAAGTATCGGGAGAAATACTCGCTCCTGTGCAACCAGAAAGAAATTAGGAACGAGGACTTGATTACACTAGTTAATTACTAATGCCCTTTCGGTACCTAATCTTGTTTAAACCCTGAGGTTTTTTGGATGTTTGAGGGATTTTCCGTGCATTTTTAGGAGGAAAAACATTTTTTGAGTCTTTTTCTAATTTTTTGGACACAAAAGGGATTTTTTGGGATTTTTTTTTTGGTATTCTTGGAAAAATACAAGTCTTTTTGGCTTTTTTCTGAATTTTTTGGCTTTTTCATGAATTTTCAGCTTTTTTTGGATTTTTGGCATTTTTTGGAAAATATGAAATATTTTTGCTCTTTTTAATTTTTTTTCGAAAAGTAGATATTTTTTGGAAAATAAAATATTTTTTGGAAAATAAAATATTTTTTGATTTTTTGGAAAATAAAATATTTTTTGATTTTTTGGAAAATAAAATATTTTTACTGTTTTTTAAATATTTTTCGAAAATAAAACATTTTTTAAATTTTTTAAATATTTTTCGAAAATAAAACATTTTTTAAATTTTTTGAAAATAAATTATTTATTTAAAATATTATCTTATATTAAAATAATATAAAAACTGACCCGGGTCGGATCTGCGGGTTGGGTCCGACCCGGGCCAGCAACCCGAGCGCAGACGGGCCCGACTCAGGTTTTTCTTCCTCTTTTTTTTTTTTTTTAATGAAACGGCGTCGTGGCCGGGCGTTTAGGGACGCCCGGCCCGGCCCGGCAACCCGGCTCCACAACCCGACTCATGACCCGGCTCCCAGCGAAAACCCTACCCGGATCCAACCCGAATCGCGACCCGGCCTTTTGCCGCCCAAAAACTGCGGAAACCCTACCCGACTCACCGACCCGGCTCCGACTCCACGACCCGGAAAATAGCAAACCCTAGGGTTTGCGAATCCGCGGCGCCGAGGGGGGGAAACCGAGACATTACGGCGGCGACGGTGGCGACAACGGTGACAAACCGCTTACGAGGACGGCGAGGACAAGCGACAACACGGCTGCGTTGGTGCGGTCGGTGGCGACATGGTCCGAGAGGGGGAATGCGACGGTGACAACGCGACTAGCGGCAGCGACGGCTACGTTACCTGTCTGTGACGGGGTAGCGAACGGTGGCGGTGACAGGGCAACAATGGTGGCAACTCAGCTTCTTGATTCGGCGTGGCGTCGGCGGATTGATCACGGCAACAGCTTCGGAGGGGGGGCATGACAACAAGCCTTCGAGGCAACGGCGTCGGGATTTGGTCGGGGCAAACGGCGGCGGCACAGCGTCCGGCGGCAACAGCAGCAGCAAGAAAACTCCAAATCTGAGGCGCGAATCTCGGCCGGACCTTCCTCGGCCCCGATTTTCTCTCACTCAGGCTAGATCCGAGCCTCCACCGGCCAGATTTGACCTTCTCAAAGTCGCTCGCCGGCGGCCTCCCCCGAAGTCTCTCAGTGGGAGGTCGGCCGAGCTCGCGACTCGAGTTCTCTCTTGCGCTCGCCCTTTGATCTTTCCCGATGTCTCTCAGTGAAAGATCTCCGAGCTCGCCACACCCTCCGATGATGCTTGCGGCCACCTATTTATAGGCGAAGGAAATCCGGTCGACGGAGGGGCTCGGTTGCCGGCCTCCGGCTTGCCCACCGGTTCCGCTCGGCTAAACCGGTGTCCCATCGAGCTTTCCAGCGAAGCTCGCTCAGCATTAATGGCGCCTGAGATCTTATCCCCTTCGGCCGACGTTGGCCTACTCTTCTCGGCCGTAGGCCGTCCTTCGCGCGTCGGTGATGATGCACATGGAATACAGAGGCGAAGAGGGAATGCGCAAGGAAGAAGAAGAAGGAAGAAGAAAGGAGAGAGGGGCTGGGCCAGAAAGAAAAGCTGGGCTTGGGCCTGCGAAAAGGGGAAAAAGATGGGCGGGCTGCCAATTTTTGCTTTTATTGGATCCTTTCGAAACTTTTATTTATTATTTATTATTTATTATTATTATTATTATTATCCGAAAAGGCCAATTAAATAATAAAAAAAACTAATTAACGAAATTTAGGCGTCAACAGACATGACGAGAGATTCTGATTTAAATCTTTACATCTCCTCTTCTGATTTCAAAATTTTAGTTTATATCTAGAAAACATCTTCAGCCTATTGATCATAAAAAAATGGCCAGCATATGCATGTTCCAGAATATCAAATTTCATTGATGCCTTCATAGATCTTTAGCTATAATTTTTTAAAAATATCATGTCCGAAACTCTAGTTCTTAGATTCTTCATATCTGAACTTCCATTATTTCGTGGAAGAGATTTCCACAAGTTAAATTGTTATGAGATTTGATTTAGATGAGTTCATATCTTAGTGAACTTACAGATAATTTTCTTTATCCAAATGGTTATAGACAATGGTTTTGAGACATTAAATTGGATATATTGTGTTTATAATGCTAGAAAATTTGAAAGATTGTTGGGGTACGAGTTTCGTTTTGAGCATTCTTAATTGGATTGTCTCACTGCATCCCTATAATTATCTTAAGAATAAAAGTTGTTAAATAGAAATCTTAATATGATAAATAGGAAATTTACTAGCTAACCAGTTGAATCAACAGGACAGGGCTTGCAAAGAAGCACACAAGTGCATACCAAGATTTGGATTTGCTTGTTTTTTACGAATCTCAAGCAAAAAGGAAAAGGAAAAATGGAAAGAGCTTGACAAACAAAAAAGCACAATCACTGGTTTGGATTTGATAATGCTTATTCCTTACATACGGAATGATTCCAGCGCTTTAATACTATATCGTTGGATTGCTATTACTAAATCTCAACCGTTGATTATCAACTTTTCCAGCAAAAGGTTGCTGTGTTTCGAGGCTCCCCTTCCTTCATCCCCTTCTTTAGTGTCTCCATCAATTTGTCTTTTGACTCCTTTATTTGGTAATTCTTATTCTTTCATCCAGTTGGGAAGGTCCCAAGTGTAATACATCAAAGGCATTTTTTGAATTCAAGTACATGAATGCTCTCTATATCTTGTCTCATGTTCTTGCGTATTGACAAGTTGATGTGGTTAGTGGAAAAATTGCAAATAAATACAAGGACTAGATAAGTTTGCAGTCTTTTTATATGGCGGAACAGAAAATTTTAATTAGTTCTAAATATGAGTACTTGGTATTTATTTGCAATTTTTATAAGTAAAAGAGTGGGAAAGGGCAACTGGTGTCAACCAACCCCCGGGCATTACTATAGTCCAAAAATATGGTAATGAGGAGCGTTCCAAACTTCACCGTTGGAACCAAAACCATATATATGTAAGAAAGCATTTTTTGAATTCCTTGTTTCAGTTAACATTATTTGTGAATGAAACTATGAATATGACTTACTAGGGAGTTAGGAAATCAATTGGAAAGAATGTTGGGGGAACAAATCCTAAATTGAAAGATCAAAATGATAGGTCGCAGCCACTTACAATTTCGATGCTTCACTGTACTTATATCGATAGGGAGGTCCTGTTGTGTTTTGTTATGAGATGTCTATTAAGGTGAATGTTTTGAAAAGCCACGACACTAAAATTGAAGTGACAAACCGATAAAAAGTTGCACTAGAAACTCATTCGAGTGATCAAAGTTCATTTTTGTTGGTTTGTGCAGGTTTCTGTGCTTCTCACTCGGAGTAATTTCGACATCAACACTGCAATCCTAACAGTTAATTGGAAGAAAATGATAACATGATCATGGCATTAGAAAAAGAATATCAAACATTGTCTAACTTGACATGAATTGAAGTTTCAATACTGTAAATAGGAAAAGTTACAAGTAGTTGAATCAAAAGGACAGGAGCATGCACGAAAGCACACAAGTGAATACCAAGATTTGGAATTGATAGCATGTGTTTCTTATGCAACTCAAGAGAAAAAAGGAGAGAAAAGAAAAAGGGTGAAGAGCGTTAACATTCAGAATTCTTAGTCATTATTTTGTTTTCTGTGACATCCTTATTAAAGTCACTCACTATTTCGAAGAAAACAGCCACACATTATCACTAGAATCTCATGATTGAACCATGCATGCAAAAATGGGGTCGATATGTATTCTTTTGTGCGATATAGCTCTGTCATTGAAAAAAAAAGCAATGCACGTTGCTTAGGACCAGAAGATGCAATAATTTAACTAGACATAAGATAATGGGGTATCCCCACTCTCTCTTGAATCCACCTTTAATAAAGATGTTTTATAAGAAAAGCTAAAAAGACAAAAGCCTTGATTATTTGAGAACGGCTTAGCATAAGGAGCATCATGCTCATAACACTTTTGCTACAATGTGGATTTAATAATTATACTTTTGTTCTTTTTACTTTTGCCATGGAACCAATACGTAAAGAATGATTCCAGCAAAAAGTTGCTGTGTTTCGACGCTACTCTTCCTTCATCCCCATTTCCAGTGGCTCCATCAATTTGTCTTAGATGCTTTACTGAGAAATATTCCTCTAGCGAGTCCTTCCTTTCCACCATAACCTTTGAAACTTAGTTCGCAGGATCTTCTCAAATTGTTGTGATAATTTGGCTATTTAGGCACCCAATTTAGCTTAAATCACATCCTTTGTAGTAAAATGGCCAAAATGTCCTCGACACATCCTTTCAAGCATAAATAGACCTGCGTTTTATTCAGGAAAAAAAAATCTGCCTTTTCCATTTCCTCTCACTTATTGTCTTGGATCTTTTCATATTTACTGTGTACCGGATGAGATATTCTGATTTAAATCTTCTGACCTACTCTTCTGATTTCAAATATTTAGTTTATATAAATTTTTTCTTAAAAAAAATCTTCAGCCTATTAATCAAGAAGAAATGGCCAGCATATGCATGTTCCAGAATATCAAATTACTTTTATGCCTTCATTTCCAGTTCTTAGATTCTTCATATTTGAACTTCCATATTTTGTGGAAGAGATTTCCACAAGTTAATCTGGTATGGGATTCGATTTAGATAAGTTCATACGTCAGTGAACTTGCAGATAATTTTCTTTATTCAAACGGTTATAGACAATGATTTTGAGACATTAAATTGGATTTTATGTATTTATAATGCTAGAAAGTTTGGAAGATCATTGGGTGCAAGTTTCATTTTGAGCATTTTGAATTTGATTGTCTCACTGCCTCCCTATGATTATCTTAAGAATAAAAGTTGCTAAGCAGAAGAAGGATGGAAGCTCAATGTTTAATTTAACTTGTTGACATTCTAAAAATCATTCTTTTTTGTTGAGTAAAGAAAAATCGGCATTTTACTAGGGGTGCGTTTCTTTTGGAGAAAATAAATGATTTGAAAAATATTTTCAAAAATCACTTGTATTACTTACAAAAAACGAAATGAACAAAAAAAAAAATTAATCGTTGACTTTAATATTTATAGAAAAATCATTGTCAATAATGAAAACATTTTTTATCAACTAATTACCTCAAATGATACAAAAGAGCATTTTTTGGAAAATATTTTTCAAATAATTTATTAACAAATAGAACTTGAATTTGGGTTTTCTATAGAAAGAATTGATGTTCACATTGCCGTGCTAAAGTCTTGATTTAGCTCGATTAGTCAGACTTTGTCCTTTCATTATTTATAAACACGCCCGACAAATCAATCATAACAACAAACTATTTGCTCATTTTCTTAGAACATTATAAAAAAATTGCAGAAAATGATCCGTTTTCATAGGTCATCCATTTCCATGACTCGGTATTTCATAAGTTCACCTTTCTGTTCCATTTGTCCTCTTTTCTAGTAACACTTGGTTATATTGATGATGACAGACTGTATGGAGTACTTATTACGCGAAAGGGGATTTTGATAGCTGGCCTTTTGTGACTGTGGGCTTGGCTTTCGTTACTTTTACAATTTTCTCATAACTATTCAATTTGTTAATAACCGTTTGAGGATCAGACATTCGTGATGGTGACCGGTCAACTAAATAAATAATAAAATGCAGAAAATCAATCCATTTTTGTTAACCGATCGTTCGTAAGTCCACCGTACTATTCCTGTCTTGACTGAGGCGACCAAGAGTGGTCTTATTTATTTTTATCCTTCGCCACATTAGACTTGGAGCAATATGTTATCGAGTTTTCAGCTACCCGAGGAATTAACTGGGGTTAAGTTAGGGCCTTAATCAAGGTTAGGTTATCGAGCTCTGTTATGCTTAAATCGGTTGCTCTTCGCTCCCCTTCCTTCATCCTTGTCTGCACTCAAATCTCTTCGCCTTCTTCATCTCTCATCGTTCTTGCTCTGTTTCCCTCTTTCATCTCCTCGGCACAACCATTCTTCTTCCTCTGTCGTTTCCATTGCATGGGATGCCTTGAAGTACGCAGTTGTTCCCATCAAGCGTCAATTCGGATACGTTATGTGCTCCAAGAGCTACACCCTGGATCTTCAGAAGGAAGTCGAGAAGCTGGCGTACGAGGCTGAGATGGTCCAAAATGCCGTGGAAGTGGCCAGAAACAATAGTCGGAATGTCTACAGTTATGTCACGCAGTGGCAGGCAAATGCTGAGAAGGTCTTGAATGAGGCGCGAGACTTGCTGGACGACTTCGAAAAGGCAACCAAGACTTGCTGCTATGGGAATCTTCCCGAACCCAGTTGTCGCTATCAGTTCAGCAGGACGGCCAAGGACAAGATCGAGGGCATTCAACGACTCACTCAAGAATATAGTCAATTCAAGGATATCTCCTCCCGCGGTCCTGCTCCAGGGAATGTTTGCTGCTACGACTCCGGCCAGGAGAGAGGACAAAGATGTCGACCAGTCGGCCACCACGACGGCCTCTGCTTCTTTTGCCTCGATGTCGATTAAGCTTAACGACGACCACATCGTCAAATCCAGAGAATTGATTATGCAAGAGATCATGGCCGCTCTTGTCGATAACAACAATAGCGTCGTCGGGATTTATGGGATGGGTGGAGTCGGCAAGTCTACCCTATTGGACAATGCCGAGAGGAGAATAAGGAAAGAGAAGTGGTTTGATTGGGTCGCTAAGGCTGACGTGTCAGAAAATCAAGACATAAAGAGGATTCAAGGAGAGATTGCGCATGCGTTGGACCTGGACATAAAGGACGTCGAGTATGTCAATCCTCGAGCGGAGCGTCTGCGCACGAGGTTGGAAGATGAGATGAGGGCGAAAAAGAAGGTCCTCATAGTACTGGACAACCTATGGAAAGGGCTTGACTTGAAATCAGTCGGCATTCCTTGCGGACATGACAACAAAGTCATAGGATGCAAGTTGTTGCTGACGTCAAGATTTCAAGATGTTTTGCAAAGGGAAATGGGCTGCGACAGGGACTTCCGCCTTTATGAGCTGGAGGAGGAAGAGGCAAAACGATTGTTTGAGAGGACGGTGGGAGACAAAGTTCATGTTGACCCGTTCAAATCGTTGATGGATGAAGCACTCCGCAAGTGTGCAGGTTTGCCTTTTCTAATTATCGCAATGGCCAAAATTTTCAAGGACGCTAACTATCGTCAATGGAAGGATGCTTTGAAACAAATTGAGATGTCTACAAATATAGGACTCAGTGAGACAATAAATAAGATGTTACAATTGAGTTATGATTCTTTCAAAGGTAAGGAAGGCAAGCAGGTGAAGTCATTGTTACGGCTTTGTGTTGTGTATGGTGTCTCTAAGCCCTCTCTTGAAAACTTGGTGAGGTACGGCATGGGTTTGAGGTTATTTGAGGAAATTGACAAAATCGAAGATGCTAGAGATAGGTTGAGCTCATTGATCCACACTCTGCAAGCATCCTCCCTTTTGTTAGACGATGAAGATGCTAATGGTTTCAAGATACATGACCTGGTTCGTGGATTCGTTACATCGGTCGCTTCAAGAGATGACCCTCTTCTTGTGTTGAAAGATAATGATAAGTTGTTGACAGAGCTGCCCAAGGAGAAGCTCAAAAATTGCACAGCAGTATGCTTTGCTTACGTTGACATGAAGGAGCCTCTTGAAGACTCAGATTGTCCTGAAATGCGGATCTTTTTGTTGTTCGCAAACAATGAATCTCTTAAGATCCCAAATTCATATTTCAACTCTATGAGAAAACTCATGGTCTTACATCTTTCTCAGGTATGTCTCACTCCTTCACCTTCGCCGTTTAAGCTGTTGGAGGACTTACACACTCTGTGTCTTGATGGTTGTTTGATGGAGGATGTAGCTATGATTGGTGAGCTAAAAGGGCTACATATTCTTAGCTTTGTGAACTCTAAAATTCGACGATTGCCAAAAGAAATTGGACAATTGGTAGAGCTGAGGTTGTTAGACTTAAACCATTGCTCACAACTTAAGATAATTGAACCGGGTGTGCTTGGAAGCTTGATGAAATTAGAGGAGTTGTATATGGAGAATAGCTTTGATCAATGGAATGCTGTGGAGCAAAATCCACCAACTAATGCCAAGCTTATTGAGTTAAATAACTCGAAGAATCTCTGCACTTTGCATGTATCCATTCTCAATCCAAGTGGGCTCCCTGAGGATTTAAACGTTGAGAAATTAACCAAGTACAAAATCCAGATAGGTGATGAGATGTGGTTGCGAAGTCGCAAAGGATCAAGCTCAATATTGGAGCTTAAGTTGTATCCAATAAGCAATATTCTTCGGAAAGGATTCATGCAAACTTTATTAGGCAAAACAGATGAATTATTTTTAGATGGATCAGCTGGAATTGCGCAAAGTATTTGCATCTTATCCCAAGAAGGCTTCCCAAAATTAAAGGATCTACATGTGAAGAATAGTCCCTCCGTCCATTACATCCTGCAATCACCATCCCATGCAAATTTTAAGATGTTGGAGTCATTACTTATCAATAATCTCATTAACTTGGAGAAGATATGCAACAACCATATCTCCTCTGAGTCCTTTAGTGCATTAAAAGTAGTACGAGTTGAAAGTTGCAACAAGATGGAAGTTTTGTTTCCTCTTTCATTATTGAGAGAACTTCCACGGCTTGAAGAGATCAGAGCTATCAAGTGCCCCTTAATGCGGGAGATTGTAGAAGTTGATGATTGTGGCAAAATTGAGTTGCATAATTTGCATGTATTGGAATTGCGTGACTTGCCAAATGTCAATAACTTCTTCATTGCTAGGACAGCTCCTTCAAGTAGTACATCAAAGACCAAGTTGGCACTCAACTTGCATTTTTCAATGGACAACAGGTAATTTTCTATCAAAGGAATAAATTATTTATTAATCTTTTGCTCATTTGCTATTTAGATGTAACATAGATTTTAATCCTTATTATTTTATTATTTTTTTTTTAAAATTCAGTTCATTTTCTTCCTGATTAACTTATCCAATCATGCCTTCTTTGCAATTAGATAAAGCAATTGTTTCTCGTCATTGTGTAGAAGTGCAACTAATTGAATGAAATCCATTTAAATTTAGTTTGTGATAGGATTTGAGTAATTTTCAACTTACATGCTGCAAGTACACCTATCTTAATAGGGTTTTATAGGGAAACATTGCAGGGAATTTTGGCATTAGAATAATCCATAATAACGTGATTTCATAATCTTGTGAAATGGATTCACTGAATTTAGTTATCTAACTTTGTTATTATCTATAAAATATAATGTCTAGGTGACTTAGGTAAAAATCAATAAGAAGAATGGGCAAGGGGATTGAATTTTCAAATAGTAGCAACGATGCTAATCTAAGTGATGCATTTCTTTTCCATATCATGTATTTCAATAAGCACTTTGTCATTGCATAGGTCCTACTACTATAAACGTACACAATTTCATGCATGTTCATGCTTGCAAGCATATGAAATTGTGTAAAAGATATAAATATATTTGTAAGCACTTCTGGCATAACAAACATAAATCTTCAACTCATGCTAATATCTCAGTCGTAGGCATTAGTGAGTGGCTTTTAGGAAAAACAACATGAAATCCCCCATGAAGATTTAAAGCGGTACACATTCACTTCCAAAATATGTTATATATATTATGACGTTTGGAGCATAGCTATGTGATGTTGTCATCCATTGGTCCTTTTAAAATAGCTGACTGGGGAGGCTATCTGCATAATTAAAAGAAGAAGAAAAAAATTAGCGTTTTCTATGATTGTTTTATATGCTTGGGATATATTTGAAAGCCCACTAGACGTTTTGCTTTTTTCATGAAGTCAACTGTATTATTACTAATTTATGTCTTAATCTCTGTTAAGATCATTGCATCTTTTTCCTTATTTTTCTTTATTTATTTTGGAACTTTTCAACTCATTTTAGTGCATTCAAAGGCCAAAGGATGGTTTAACTAAAACAGATACACAAGAATTGCAACTTTATCGTTAAAAATCACATGTAACAAGCAATTGAGTCCCAAATATGTCTAGGGGGAAAGTGTCATAGGAGTCTTAACATTTTAGTAACGAGTCAATTGAGTCCTAAAAATATTAATTGGAATAGTCCTCACATTTTCAAAAATAATGAAAATCAAGTTCCAATGTTAGTGTTGTTGATAAATTTCATCAATAGAAATGATAGCATTTTTATTTTTCATGAAGTTAAGTATGATTTTGAATAAATCAAGGGAATGTACATAGGTCTGATCCATAATGGAGTGGAACCTTGATTATCATAGTTTACCGAAAAATAACTCACAAATTCTATGTGAAGTGGTGAAAAATCATTGTCATTTTCCCAATTTGTTTAATCAAAATTTAGGCTTAAAATTATTAATGAATTCACGTAATTGAGTTGTTTTTTTTTTTTTTTTGCTCATTTCTAAACTACTTCATGTGCTTTATTCCTTCAGTATGGTCAAAATCATGGTCTTAATTGGTGATTAAAACGAAATGATTTTCAAGTGAATACTTGGTTGAAGCATAATTCCAAGGTATGATTTTGTATAGTAGACCAGATTAACATTCAAAATAAAAATAATTAAATGATTTTATATAATAAACCTTTATCATATCGATTTAGAAAATTGTCTCAAGAAATCCGATTTAGAAAATTGTCTCAAGCACTATGTAATTAAGAATTCATGAATATGAAGCTGATAATTTAGATCATCACAACAACAATTAATGGCATTTAATTGAAATTGAGGCTGTTTATGTATAGTTGATTAAATTGGTTATTGTTAGTAAGAGAAGTAAGTAAAGCAAGGATAAGCAGTGGTCCAATTAAGGAAAACGCATGGCCGTTTTGTACAACAAAAATTGCTTAGAGCCTTTTAGTTGATTAGACATGATTGCTCTATTATAATTACGTAATAAAGATTCCTGCAATTTTAATTTGCCCTATTACGAAGTATAAAAGGAAGTGTGAGTATGGATGTTTGCGGCCAACCATGCACCCATTGTCTACGACACGCAGGGCTGGCCGAAACGTCTCGTGTTGCTTTTTTTTTTTTTGAGCTCTCTCTCTCTCCCCCCAAAAATTCTGCACTGCGAGAGGGTCTGCATGTTCTCTCGCTCCTTCTCACCATGCGCGAAAGGGCTGATAGCTAGATCTGCTTGCCCCCACCGTCGCCACGCTCACCCGCCACCACCATGACCAGCCACAACTCACCTCCGTCAACGTTGCCACCGACAGCTCACGGATTCTACACTTGCGCTCGGTCATCTCCTTTGCGGATCAAGCGCAAATTCTATCTCTATCTATTTCTCTCACGAACTCAGCGTGACCAACAAGCTCGGTGCTAGCATGAGCCGTGGTCGTGCTTCGCTGATGTTGATTCTTCGGTGATGTAAAGAGAGTGAATAAGAACTTGGTAAAATGAAAAAAAGAAGAAGAAAAAACAGAAAAACCGAAGAGAAAACAATGTGCCGTGTGTTTAATTGATCGTGCTGCAGACAGTAGGTGTAAGGATTGCAGTAGACTATCCACGCCTAGATGATTAATATTAGATTGTGGTAGACTATCCATGCCCAGATGATTAATATTAAGGATAGAAGCTACTGCCATTCGTGAGAAGATACAATTTATACGACAACTATGAAAGACAAACTCGTCATGTCATTAGATTAAAAATACAATACTTTATTGGATCTTATTATATAAATTATAATATTTCACACATTAATTGATTGGTGGATAAGCCCAAGGGGCTAGGTGCGTGGCCTAGGCATAGGAAGTTACTTTTTGTAACAAAACTTTCGTGACAGTAATCCTCCCTTGTGAAGTAGCAAATTACTTTTTGAAATTGCTAAGTTTCATCTTTTTTGCCAAAGCTAAGTTTCCTTATGTAGGTAGTAATTAAGGTCTTATAGCATAATAATTCTCATGATTGCAATCTCGCTTTGTTGATCAATTATTGCCATAAGATATTTTCCTTTATAAGTAATTGCCTATAACTTTCATAATCACAATCATTTTATAGTTTCTTCATTTTTTTTTTCATTGTAGTAATCTCCATTTTGAGATAGTATAGTACTTTCTAGCAATTATTCAATAAAATGAGTCATATCATCACAATAGTAACATAACCTAGAGGGAGTAGTTTATCTTATAGGAAGTAATTTACCTTGAATGTACTTTCTTTTGCCATATGGATCACTAATTTTCATAGTCATTAGCAAAATGAATGACTGCTATTTCTTTATGACCATAATTTCCCTTATTGTTAGTAAATTGCAAACAAAATATAATCATGATAACATCCATGATTATATTGTAGATAAAAAAATGAAGTTTATTAGTTGTCTTCTGATACCTTTTTGAATTGCAAATCAGCTTCCCTATCATAGATATATGTAAATGCAAAAATTATACTAAATTTGTAAATTTCCTTCCACAACCATTTGTAATAACTTGCTATAGCGTGCAAGCATAGTTTCTTGGTTGCTCTTTGCAATAGTAAATGCTATTGCTGATGGGTTTATCCATTAGGTTTCAATCCCATCCTTGGAGTCCTTGACAATGGATGGACTTCCCAATCTAGAAGAGTTATGGACCGATGAATCTCCACTGGGGCTGAGCAATCTCCAATTTCTTGTGGTGTCTTCATGCAAATCTCTCTCAAAAGTTATCAACTCTAGGTCATTGATAAAGCTACAGAAGTTACACACTTTAAGGATAGAAGATTGCATTTCGGTGCAAGAAATTTTTGACCTTGACGGCATTGGTGTAAATATAGAGACTCTCTTTGAGCTAAACACCATCTTTATAAATGGATTACCAAGCTTGAGATGCGTATGGAACAAGAATCCTTGTGGAATTGTGAGATTCCATAATTTGAAGAAATTAGAGGTGTATGACTGTGACAACCTCGGGTTTCTGTTTTTCCCATCCATGGTTGAGTCTCTTGCACAATTGAGAGAACTAGAAGTATGGAGTTGCAAGAACATGGAGGCGATCATTATGGAGGAAGAAGGGTTGAGAGTAGAAACATTGGAAACTCTAGTATTCCCAATGTTAACCAAATTAAATTTGGAATGTTGGAAAGTTTGACGTGCTTCTCTCACGGAAAGTGTAAGATTGATTTTTTTGGTTTCATCATTGAAGATCTTCTTAGATTAATTCATCCTTGCAATGCAAAAGATGACGTTCTTTTCATCTAATGAAAAATTGATGATAGGTACACCAAAAGCTCAAGGTGAGGACAACGTCAAATTGCAATCTCCTATCCTCTTCAATCAAGAGGTATGTGATTAATGCTATGTCAAAATCTTAAATATAACAAAAACATGATGGAGTAAAATGCTTGGCATCAATTTATGTGTTATAGCACTTTAGAATTTTACATGTTGTGCATTTCAAGTTGCCACATGCCACTCCAAATAATTGGAAGTTTCAATTCATACCAACAAGAGTTGGATCAATCACATCAAATTATTAAGAAATTAGAAAAAAAAAGATATATGCATGCCAGCTAGCTAAATAATTAAAATTAACAAATAAATAGTTATTCTGGAGACAAAGCCTAATAGCCAAAGCCCCCTTTGGTTAAAATTAATTGTGTTCCACATAATCACGGCACCATAAAATCTGGATAAGTCAAAGTAGAGTTACTATTCTAATTGTGATTTTAAATTGAAATAAAGAATTTAAAGTAGAGTCACTATATGAACAAAAGTTGGATAATTAATCTTCAATGAGCTCATTTGTTAACTCTCAAAAATAGGGGGTAACTATATAGCAAATGATTTTGTAATATAGTCATTGAACTTTTATTTAATCACCCAAGGCAATAAATTTTCATTTCTTTAAAAATTTAAGCACTTCGACAAAAAATCCAAAATTTTCTAATGAACTATTGATGTGGCTGACACATCGCTAATTTTCTAAAAGTGCTATTTTTTCCACTTCATCACCGAAGAAGCAACTCACTGGAAAATCTATATTAATATTTAATACGGAGTACTCTTCATTAATTTCCTTAATGACCATCACTTAAACTTTAATTTGCAATTTAATTAATTACTTGTATTAAAACATATTCTGATTTTACATGAATGAAAGATTCCATGCCCATACAAACACGTGAGAATGCTGCTAATTACCTAGTAATTGAAGAAAGAGGAATCATGCAAAGAAGTCTCTTAGCTTCTACTTGTTCGGTAGGTGCATAGGTTATCAAGAGAAGTATTTTGAGCAATTTGAAGCTTCCCCATTAGCATTTTTTTTCCAAACATAACTAAATATAAGTACTTTTGGTCAAAATAAAAATATAAAATTGACTAGTTGGCAATTTATGTTTACTGGACAACAATATATTTTTGTTAATTTTGCTACAAATTTACGTATATTACAATCATATCAATTCGTATCATTTTCGAATGTGTCAGATAATCGATTACAAATATGTTAATTTGTATCACAAATAGTCAGCCCTTTCAATTCTTATATTTTTTATACATGGTATCCTCTTTTATAGTCAACACTTTTAGAGTCGTTTCAAAAATTAAGATATCATTAAAGCGAGCTAAAAAGAATTTGTAAATATTGGACAATTTTATTACAACATAGATCTTATTAAGAAGTGGACAACCGGGAAGTAAGCAAAATCGCATTAAGAGAACATATGAAAAGAACGAAAAAAAAAAAAAAGGAGAGAGAAATTCCAATCATAAATGCATGCGTGTGGAAGGAAAGGTAATAAAAGAAAAAAGAAAGAAAGAAAAAATATGAGGAGAGAGAAGATCACATAAGTTTGACATATGTGAATTTAAGGCTACGTGGGGTGCTGTTCCGCTGCTCCACGAGCCCACGTAATCGTACCCGTCCGGGTCCGCCACGTGCGTGCGCCGCGGTCGAATCCTGGGCACTGGGTAACTCGAGAGCCACAAACGCAACCTCAGCGTTGCCCACGTGGGCCCTAGCGTGCTTGACAACGCTGATCGACTGGTCACGAGTGCTCGGGTGCACGGGATTGTCGCTCACGTAAAGTGGGGGAGGTTGGGGAACTCTTTGGGGTACTGTTTTGAAAGTAGGGGCTTTTTATGACGTGGTGGGAGACCATGGGCGGAAAAGGGTGAATGGGCGGTGACTTTGCGTTGCATTTGGTTTTTCCTTATGGAAAGTCTTGCTGCGTGGGACTGTAAGGATGTTTTGCTTTTTTTCATGAAGTCAATCGTATTATTAGTAATTTCTGTCTTAATCTCTGTTAAGATCATTGCGTCTTTTTCCTTTTTTTTTTTTTTTGTGGAAATTTCAACTTGTTTTAGAGCATTCGGAGGCCAAAGGACAATTTAACTAAAACAGATACACAAGAATTGCAACTTTAGCGTAAAAAACACATGTAACAAGCAATTGAGTCCTAAATATGTTTGAGGGGAAAGTGTCTTAGGAGTCTTAACATTTTAGTCATGAGTCAATTGAGTACTAAATATATATTATTTGGAATAGTCCTCACATTTTGAAAAATAATGAAATCAAAATTTTCAATAGAAATGATAACATTTTGTTTTTCATGAAGTTCAGTATGGTTTTGACATAAATCAAGGGAAGGTACATAGGTTTTGGTCCATACTGGAGTGGAACCTTGATTATCATAATTTACAAAAAATAACTCACAAATTCGTGAAGTGGTGAAAAATCATTGTCATTTTCCCGATTTGTTTACTGAAAATTTGGGCTTAATTTTATTAATTAATTCACGTAATTGATTTTTTTAGCTCATTTCTAAACTACCTCATGTGCATTATTATGGTAAAAAATCCTGGTCTTTATAGGTAAAAGAGTAAAATGAAACGATTTTCAAGTGAATACTTGGTTTGAAGCATAATTCCAAGGTGTAGTCAAGGCTTGAGCGTATGAAATGGCAATTGAGATATAGTAGACCGTAACATTCATAATGAAAATAATTAATGATTTTGTATAATAAACCTTTATCACCTAGAAATCTGACTTAGAACATGGTCTCAAGCACTACGTGTAATTGAGAATTTATGAATATAAAGTTGACAATTTAGATCATAACAACAACAATTAATGGTATTTAATTGAAATTGAAGCTGTTTATGTATAGTTGATTAGACTACTAAACCAGTAGGTGGAAATTATAGTTAATTATTTAACTAGCTTTAGTGATAACATTTAGAGGAGATCCTTTTCGTTTATGCACCGTTGTCTATGACACGTATGGATGGTGACATGTGTCATCTTGCTTTTCTTCCCTCCATGAACCCCCTACCTCTTCTTTCTCTCTCTCTCTCTCTCTATATATATCCATCCAAAAGTTAATCAGCATCGGGAGAGGGCCTGCATCTTCTCTCGCTGAAGGGGTTGAGAATCAGATCTTCTTGGCCCCACCGTAGCCACGCTCATCCGCCTCCTACCATGACGGGCCACAGCTCACCTCCGTCAACGTCACCACCAACAGCTGGCGGATTCTACCCTCGCCCCCAGTCATGTCCCTTGCGGACCTGACGCAAATTCTATCTCTAACCATTTTTATTCTTCGCTTGCAATCACCGTCATGAACTCTGTCATGACCAACAAACTTGACGCTAGCACGAGGTTTGGTCGCATCTTCTTGACGTCGATTCTTCAGGGACGTGAAGAGGGAGAACAAGAAATTGGTAAAAAGAAAAAAATAAAGAGAAAATAAATGCCACGTGTCTAACTATTATTGCGAGCAGTAGACACAAAAGTAAGGACCGCAACAGATAATCCACACCCAGGTAGTTAATATTGAAGATAGAAGGTAATAGCCATAATGAGCTACCAAATGTCATGTCATTGGATGAAAATACAGTAATTTATTGGATCTTAATTGGATAAATTGTAATGCTTCACCCATAAATTGATTGGGTCCGGACAAGCCCAAGCGGGCTAAGATGGGTGGTGTAAGAAGGAAGTTACTTGCAGTAACTGAACTTTAATGATAGTAATTTTCCCCTGTGAAGTAGTAAGTTACTTTTTAAAATAGCTAAGTGTCCTTGGGTAGGTAGTAAATTAGACATACCTTCCGTAATTAAGGTCTTATAGCATCGTAATTTCCTTCTCGTGATTGCAATCTCACCTTGTTGATCACTTATTGCAATGAGATATTTTTCTTTGTTAGCAAATTGCCTATGTCATTTTGTTTCTTCATTTATTTTTTTCATGGTAGTGATTGTTGACACCTCAATTTTAATTAGTTTTTTTATTAATTAAGTTTTTAAATTATTTTGTATTTTCGGATAAATAGATAATAAAAAGAAAAAAATAACAAAAAAAACAGATAAAAACAGGAAAAAAACAAAAAGAAAAAAGCAGCAGCCCCCCTTTTTCTTCACGTGGGTTCGTACGATCCCCCCCCCCCCCCACCTTCTCTCCTTCTTCTTCTTTCTTCTTCCTTCTCCTTCCTTCATCTTCTCTGTGCCTCTGTGCATCACGCGTGATGGCCAAAGATGCGCTCAAGGGCAGTCTATGGTAAAGAGGAGCGGAGGTAGGCCGCCGAAGGAGAGGACGACGCACATGCGCCTTCAATGCGCGACTTTAATGCTGAGATGAGACGCCGGTTCAGCCGGGAGGTTCCGGTCGGCAAGCCAAAGACCGGCGGCCGAGCTCCTCCGTCGACCGGACCTCCTCGCCTATAAATAGGCTTCTCCCGACGATGGCAAAGGGGAGCGAGCTCTGAGATCTTCCAACCGAGAGACTTCGGGGGAGGAATCGAAGAGCGAGCGAGAGAGAACTCGGGTCGCGAGCTCGGCTGACCTCCCACTGAGAGACTTCGGGGGAGGTCGCCGGCGAGCGAGTCCGAGGAGGTCAGATCCGGCCGGTGGAGGCTCGGATCTGGTCGGAGTGAGAAGCGAGGGGGAGAGATTTGATAGGGTCGGGTCTGAGAGAGAGGAATCGGAGGGAAGGGTGCCAGATCTGAGAAGCCGAGGACCCGCCAGCGCTGCCGTCCCTCGCGACGCCGTCGATTGCCCACGCCGAAACTCCATTCAGTTGATGTGCCGTCGTTATCCGCTGCTGCCATCCCCTGTCCTCAGATCTGGAAAACAGAAGACCAGATCTGAGGAGAACTCGCGACACGCCGTCATCCACCGCCGTGCTGCCCCCTACCGACGAGCCTCGGTCGAAGTCCCCGAAGCCAGTGAGTATCCCTGACCTCCCCTCGCTTCTGGGTTGGGCACGCCGGAGCTCGCAGAAGCTCCGACCACCGGTCGCCTCATCCTCGCCGTAACCGTTTTGTCACCGCCTTCGGTCGTGCCATCGTCGTCTAGCCCGTCGTCGCCGCCGTTGTGACCGCCGTTGCTATTGTCGTCGCCACCGTTGTGGCCGTGGTCGCTGTGTCGCCGCCTTGAGACGCCTCGGTCCCCCTCACCAGCACCGCGAGCAAACGAAGGAGAGAGGAGGTCGGAAACCGGGTTAGGTCGTGGGTCCGTCCGACTCAGTTTCCCAGTTTTCGGGTAGGGTTTCCCCGGGTCGGACCTACACTGATTGGGCCGGTTTCTGAACTCGGGCTGGGTATTTCCTATTTAATTCAAATAGGCCCAATTCCGTGTGTGTGGGCTGAATTTTTATGAAAAAAGCAAAAAAAATCCGAGTCGGGCCCGCAACGCGGGCCCGTCCGCGTGTGGGTCGCCGACCGGGTCGGACCCAACCCGCGGATCCAACCCGGGTCAGTTTTTATATTATTTTAAATATAAAATAATATTTTAAATAAATAAATAAATAAATAATATTTTATTTTTCCGAAAAATCAAAAATATCAAAAATATTTCATATTTTCCAAAAAATGTCAAAAATCCAAAAAAGCCTAAAATATTCAGAAAAAGCCAAAAAGACTTGTATTTTTCCAAAAATACCAAGAAAAATCCCAAAAAAAATCCCTTTTGTGTCCAAAAAAATTAGAAAAAGACTCAAAAAATGTTTTTCCTCCCAAAAATGCATGGAAAATCCCTCGAACATCAAAAAGCCTTAGGGTTTAAACAAGATTAGGTACCGAAAGGGCATTAGTGATTAACTAGTGTAATCAAATCCCGTTGCGCAAGAGTGAGTATTTCTCCCGATACTTCAGATCAAATTGATATTTTAAAAATCAACTTACGAGTTTTAGACTATTAAAGTCGTGAATTGGTGGACTTGGGAGAGTCGGTATAACTAAATTAAGCCATTATGATGCGGGCGCCGGAAAAAAAGAGGTCGCGACAGTGATCCTCATCGCAATATAGTACGGCACTTTCTAGCAATCATTTGATAAAATGAGTAACGTAAGTAGTAACATAACCTAAGAGGGACTATGTTATCTTATAGGAAGTAATCTACCTTGAATGTACTTCCTTTTGCTTTATGGATTACTAATTTTTGTAGTCATTAGCAAACTGAATTGATGCTATTTCTTGATGATTGTAGTTTCCCTTATTGTTAATAGATTGCAAACAAAATCTAATTGTAATACCACCCATGAATCTAATTTGTAAATGCAAATATCTAATAGTTGTAGGCATAAGTGAGCTTTTAGGAAAAGATACACAAAATCCCCATGAAGATTTGAAGCGGTACACATTCACTTCCAAAATTTGTTTATATATATTAAGAAGTATTGAGCATAGCTATGTGATGTTGTCATCCAATGATCCTTTTAAAATAGTTGACTAGGGAGGCTATATGCATAATGAAATAAAAAATTTAGCCTTTTCTACGATTGTTTTATATGCTTGGGATATGTTTGAAAGCCTAGTAGATGTTTAGCTCTTTTGAATTCAATTGTATTATTAGTAATTTTTGTCTTAATCTCTGTTAAGATCATTGCATTTTTTCCTTTTTTTTCTTTATTTATTTTGAAAAATTTCAACTCATTTTGGTGCATTCGAAGGCCAAAGGATGATTTAACTGAAGCAGATACAAAAGAATTGCAACTTTATTGTAAAAAATCACATGTAACATATAAATTTAAAATGCCCAAAGGGTTGACATCCACAATAAAATCGAAGTTGAAAAATCTCATGTGATACTTAAAAGGTTAGGAGAAAAGGTGTGCTCCCCTCAAAGTTCATGAGTGGGTTGGGTAATTTCCCCGTGATTTTTGTGTTCTTTTGTAGGTAAATGAATGTTATATTTATAAATTAGCATCATATAATAATGAGGAAAAATATAAGAGTGTTAAAATTAAATAGTGAAATTATGGAAAACAAGGAGAAAGCAAGTTTAATGTTAGTGACTTGTTGGACAAACTTCATAAGATTGATAGCAGTTTATTTTACATGCAAATCAAGTTCTAATGTTTGACCTAAACAAATGTATTCATCGATAGAAATGATAGCAGTTTATTTTTCATGAAGTTAAGTATAATTTTGACCTAAATCAAGGGAATGTACATAGATTTGGTCCCTAATAAAGTGGAATCTTGATTATCATAATTAACTGAAAAATAACTCATGTACTCTATGTTAAGTGGTGAAAAATTATTGTCATTTTCCAGCTTTATTTACTCAAAATTTGGGCTTAATTCTATTAATTAATTCTTGTAATTAAGTTTTTTGCTTATTTCTAAACTATTTTATGTGCGTTGTTTCTTCATTATGGTCAAAATCATGGTCTTAATTGGTGAAAGATTAAAACAAAATGATTTTCAAGCAAATGATTGGTTTGAAGCACATTCCAACATATAGTTGAGGCTTGAGTGTATGAAATGGCAATTAATATATAGTAGACCGTAACATGCATAATAAAATTAATTAAATGATTCTGTATAATAAACTTTTATCTCCTAGAAATCCAACTTAGAAAATTGTCTGAAGCACTATGTAATCAAGAAATTATTAGTATAAAGTTGATAATTTAGATCATCACAACAACAATTAATGACATTTAATTGAAATTGAGGCCGTTTATGTATAGTTGATTAAATTTATTATTGTTAGTAAGATAAGTTAACTATGTATAAGCGGTGCTCCAATTAAGGAAAACGCACAGCCGTTTTGTGCAACAAAAATTTCTTAAAGCCTTTTAGTTGACTAGACATGATTGTCCTATTATAATGACGTAATAAAGATTTGTGGAAATTTAAGTTGCCATAGTAGATTTACAAAGTATAGAAAGGAAGTTTTGAGTATGGACATTTGCGGCCTATTGTGCTACGGCACGTATCGATGGCCGATACGTGTCATCATGCTCTTCTCCTTTTTGTGGCCCCCCTCTCTCTCTCTCTCTCTCTCTCTCTCTCTTTCTCTCTTGTTTGAAAGTTGTTCAGCATTCGCGAGAAGGATTGCATCTTTGTCACTCCTACTCACCCCGCGCTGAAGGGCTGAGAGCTAGATCGGCTTATTGACACCGTCGACATGCTCATCGCGATCCACCATCCCTTGTAGACCAAGCGCAAATTCTATCTGCATTTGTTTCTCTCACGAATTCAGCGTGACAAGCAAGCTTGACCCTTGGTTGTGCTTTTCTGAAGTTGATTTTTCGGTGATGTGAAGAGAGAGAATGAGGATTTGGTAAAATGAAAAAAAAGAAAAGAGAGGAAATAAGGTGCTGTGTGTTTAACTATTGGTGCGAGCCATAGACAATAAGTGTAAGGATCGCAGTAGACCATCCACACCCGGATAGTTAATATTAAGGATTGAAGGTACTACATTCGTGAGAAGATACAAATTATAGGATAATTGTTAAAGAGAAACCCCTCGTGTAAATTTTATCGAATCTTATTGAATAAATTATAATATTTCATGAATAAATTGATTAGGTTTGGATAAGCCCAAGTGGGCTTAGGTAGGTGGCCTAGGAAAAAAAAAGAAAAAAGAAGTTACTTGTAGAGACTAACCTTTTATAATAGTAATTTTCCCTTGTGAAGTAATAAATTACTTTTCAAAATTGCTAAATTTCTTTAGGTAGGTAGTAAATTAAAACTTACGTAATTAAGTCTTATAGCATAGTAATTTACTTCTTGTGATTGCAATCTCACTTGTTTGATCACTTATTGAATTGATATATTTTCCTTTGTTAGTAAATTGCCTATGTCTTTTGTAATCATGGTCATTCTATAGTTTCTTTATTTTTTTTTTCATTGTAGTAATCTCCATTGTGAGATAGTAGCAATCATCCGATAAAATGAGTAATATATTCTTTTACAATTTTTTTTCCCGATGGAAGGGAGCTCTTGCTTTTAGATTAATCATACCTCTAAAGCCCTGATCCTATCTTAAATGCCAATCTGCGCAATTTAGTTTTTGCTATTTGCTCGACCATTTTTATGGAGGAGGTGGTGATGATATTGTTTTTTTTTTTTTTTTTTTTTTTTTTTTGTGCCCGAGGGTTAGGAGGGGGGTTGGATTGAGTGTGTGCACTATGCTGGGGTGGTCGACAAGTCAACGTTGTGAATTTAAGGCGACCTTGGGGGGTTTTTGTTCCCCTGCTCCGCGAGCCTACATGATTGCGCTCGTTTGGGTCAAATCTTGGGGATATCCAAGTTACTTGTGAGCCATAGACGCAATCTCAGCCGTTGTGCCGCGCGCGCCTTAGCGTGCTTTGACAGCGCTAATTGACTGCTCTCGAGTGCTTTAGGGTGCATGGGATTGTCACTCACGTGGGGGTGGGGGTGGGGGGGGGGTGGGGGAGGCACACTTTGTGGTGCTGTTTGGAAAGTGGGGACTTTCCATGATGTGGTGGGAGGCCATTGGCGGAGAGGTAGAATGGGAAGTGGGAAAGTTGCTAATAGGGACAAATCAACCGTGATTACTTTATTGAAGTAGCCTGATTATCGTAGAGAAACAACACAACCAAACTTGCCAAAATTAAGGCCCACCGCTATTAAGAAATATTGTCCTTTTTTGTTTTCAAATATTTTATATTGCCTTCTGAACCGTCCTTCGAAAATATGGGGAGACTAATATGTGTCAAAACATAAACATAAGAGCTTTGTTTGTCTTATTGTTTTGTGTGGTCTTCCATCCTTTGGTATGACCTTTGCAATATGAGGAAGCGTTCATCTAATAAGACAGCCACCATTGATAGATCAAGAATGATAGGACTATCGCTTCTTCCATGTATTTCCTTGCATTACGTAATTTTTCTTTACTGCAATTAAGAAACTCATAATTTGATTTCAAGGTTGAAGCGAGCAGCTACTTTTGTACTGCCACTTTTGATAGATGATTGATTGCCTTTTTAATCTCAATCTCTTCATTGTTTATCTTCTAATGATGACACTCTTGCTCAAGCAAACTCTTCTATATGTAATGGAACTTTATGAACTTTTAATCTATCAAAATCCCTAATCTTGTGGGTGAATAATGCAGGTTGCATTTCCTAACTTGGAGACATTAGAAATTGTTGACATGGATAATATTGAGATAATATGGGACAATCAAGTTGCTGTAGATTCTTTCCACAAACTAAAATCGCTTGAGGTGTGGATATGCAATAAGCTATTGAACATTGTTCCTTCTTGCATTCTTGGATGGCTCAAGAGCTTGGAAAGTTTGGATGTAAGAATTATGTGATTTGCTTGAAGTTGTTTTCAAACTTCAGCCACTAAATCCTCTAGATGGACATCTTGTTGCTCATTTGTCATTAAAAAGGCTAGAGTTAAATGGATTGCCAGAGCTAAAGTGTGTATGGGATAAGGAACTCCACAATCAAGTCAAATTCCAGTCTCTCCGTTTTGTTACAGTTTTTGGATGCAAGAGCCTCACCTCTCTATTTCCAGCCTCTATAACAATACATCTAACCCAACTTGAGGAATTGAGGGTACGATCATGTGATTTGCTTGAAGTTGTTTTCAAACTTCAGCCACTGAATCCTCTAGATGGACATCCTGTTGCTAATTTCCCATTAAAAAGGCTAGAGTTACATGGATTACCAGAGCTAAAGTGTGTATGGGATAAGGAACTCCACAATCAAGTCAAATTCCAGTCTCTCTGTTTTGTTACAGTTTCTGGATGCAAGAGCCTCACCTCTCTATTTCCAGCCTCTGTAGTAGTACATCTAACCCAACTTAAGGAATTGAAGGTACAATGGTGTGATTTGCTTGAAGTTGTTTTCAAATCTCAGCCACTAAATCCTCTAGATGGACATCCCGTTGCTCATTTATCATTAAAAAGGCTAGAGTTACATGGATTACCAGAGCTAAAGTGTGTATGGGATAAGGAACTCCACAATCAAGTCAAATTCCGGTGTCTTCGTTTTGTTACAGTTTTTGGATGCAAGAGCCTCACCTCTCTATTTCCAGCATCAGTAGCAATACATCTAACCCAACTTGAGGAGTTGGACATAAGTGAATGTGGCATTGTGGAACTCATCGGGAATGAAGGACCCATTCCCAAGGTTGTGTTCCCAAGATTAACCTCCCTCAAGCTTGAGGATCTACTAGAATTTAAGTGCATCTACACTAGAATACATGCTTTATGTTGGCCAAGATTGAAGAACTTGGAGGTGCAAGGCTATAACAAAGTGGAGATACTTGCTTTGCAACTTGAGAATGAGATGCCTCTTCATAAACAACCCTTGTTCTTGATAGAAAAGGTATGACCCAAGATTATATCTTTTGCTTCAATGGTGAATATTGGAAGTGATGATTAAGGTTGCAACCAAGCATCTCATACAAGTAGCTATACATATTAACATTTAAGCTGCATGACTCCTCAAATCAATATAACTATTACAACATGGAATCATTGTATGTTTTTCAAATATTGAATGAAAATCCTTGTCAATGTCTGATGTAATGCTTAACCGTTAATTAAAAAAAATGTTTGATTTAATTCCGATGGTTCAGTTCTCTCTTAACTATCATGAAGATTTAAATAACTATCATGAAGATTTAAAATATGTGACATGGTGTGTGATATTACGGAGTTATAAGTGTGTTATCTAAATTAGACTATGTAAAGATGGCTGATTTTATGCTAAAAATGGAAAGATGTAATGTTTTTGTTGACATTAATCTCTGAAATTTGTGCAATTATGGTTATAATTGATGGAGAAGTTATTTTCACAAGGTATGTATCTACAAAAATGGGAATATAGTGATTTACTTGAGTTCAAATATGGGTATAAAGTCAAATATAAAATATTGGTGATAATGTCTATTCCATGAACCTACATGTCCTTCCATTAAGTCACGTGAGACTCAACATCTTAAGAAGTAGTTATTGTGCATGATATGTAGGGCATATATCATAATACACGAATACTCTTTTAATTAAGATGGTTTTAGATCATAATTTGACTAATTTCTCAGGGCACATTCCCAAATCTGCAAGAGTTAAAATTGGATTTATTCGGACGGATGGAGATATGGCATGGGCATTTTCATGATGGAGAATTCTTCAACAAGCTTAGAGTTCTCAAGCTTCATCATTTTTCAAAGAAATTCACAATATCCACATGTTGTTTTGTTCAAAGCTTAGCCAACTTGGAAAAACTTGTTGTGTGCGAATCTTACCAAGAAGAGCTTAGAATCAATATAGAAGCCATAGCAGGTCCAAGTCATGAGCTAGAAGTAATATTACCCTTTTCATTTCAACATTTGAAGACCCTAGAAATGTCAAATTGCAACGGATTATCTCCATACATAATATTACCCTTTTCAAGATTTTTTCAACACCTCAAGATTCTAGATATGTCATTTTGTGATGGGTTGTCCAATATATTCACTTTGACAATAGCTAGAAATTTGATGGAACTCACAAAATTGAGGATAATTAATTGTAAAATGTTGACAGAAGTCATTTGTGATGAGGAAGGTGAGGAGGGGCTTGTGGTGGCTTTTGATCAATTGAAGTATATTGAGCTTGATGGGTTGACAAGATTGAGATGTTTCAGCTCAATTAAATACACTTTGATGTTCCCTCTCTTGGAAGATGTCATAGTGAGTGGATGTCCCCACATAAAGTTCTTCTCTAGGGGACCAATAGAAGCGCCAAAGTTGGAAAGAGTACAAGTATCAACAAGAACAACAAAAATGTGGCTTTGGAAAGAAAACCTCAACATCACCATCCAAAATATGTTTGAATAAATGGTATGCATCGATTACCAAATTCTGTGCAATTCACCAATAGAGTAATTTCTAGTTGCTAATTAGAATATTACATTAATGATGCTTTTTCTAATAGGAAATGGTTGCGTTGCTAGAGTGACATTTATACAGCTATTTGAGTTCCTTGAGCTGATTGGAAAATGGCATGGCAAACTTAATCCCATCAAGTTAACTTGGCAATTAGAATCATTCATGGTGGATAAATGTCTATCATTTATTAGTGCTATTCCATCCAAATTGATGCTTCTTTTAGTCAATATGACAAGGTTGCAAATTTGTGATTGTGAGTCCCTAGAAGAAATATTCGATTTTGAAGGGCTGGTGGGTTTAGGAAGCACTCGGATGATACCTTCCTCCATGACTTTGGACTTGGTGAATCTACCAAAGTTGAGGTGACTATGGAGCAAAGATCTTCAAGGATTGCTGCCTTACGATTTTCTATATTGTATAACCCTTTATAATAATGTCTTGCCAATCTAAGTCGGGTGGAAATAAAGGAGTGTGATTGGATGGAAGGAGTGATCGAAGAGGAAGAAGGGCAGCAAGGCACACTAGAAAAGATTACATTCCCAAATCTTGAGAAGATGAAGCTAGAATGCTTGCCCAATTTGGCTAGCTTCCTTTCGGGGAAGAATCAAATATTGGAATGCCCCAACTTAATAGAGTTGACCATTGCCCATTGCTCCAAGATGAGTAGTTTGACTAGACAATCCTTGCTGGAGATTGACCACCATAGTCCTTCACTTTTCATCCCACAGGTCAGCCTTTTATTCTTAATCCATTGCTTTTGATTTTTAGATTAGTTATCTTGTCGAATGGAAGTACCAATGAAACAGTGGTGCTTTGCATGAAACAATTTCAGTGCCAGTGTAGTGCAATTTCCTCTTTTTTTCTTTCATTTGTTTTTGCCTCTGAATCCTAGACACATGGTATCAATCAAGGATAAAAAGTTGGTTACCCATTATAGGCTTAAGGATATTGTAGTTAAGTGTCAACAATACCTAATAAAACTTAATAACTGTAAACCCATTTACAAATCGGTTAAACTGAAATCTTCCCGATCAAT
The DNA here is from genome assembly GCA_016097615.1 of Eucalyptus dawsonii. Lineage (NCBI taxonomy): Eukaryota > Viridiplantae > Streptophyta > Magnoliopsida > Myrtales > Myrtaceae > Eucalyptus > Eucalyptus dawsonii. Next base: position 29,098,874 of record CM027881.1, on the reverse strand, counting down.
GAAATCACAAATCAAGAATTAGTTCTCTTGAATAAGGTAAAGTGAAAACCAATTGCATGTTCAACTTAAAGCAAATAAATCGAAAATTTGTTACCTTATAAATTAATTGCAAGCAACGTTTTGTCTTTTGATATTCATATTGAGGGAACTTTTCAAGAAGTCATCATGGCAACTTTCCAAAAATTAGAGGGAGAAGGCGTTGCCAGTATTTGATGTCAAATAAGCCAATTACAAGTTAATGTTCACTGTACTATTGATTATAAATTAAATTTAGGAGAGCTTGTCGTTGAAGTAGAATAATAAGGAAATATATGTACACATCACCATCTAATTTTTTGAAAAATAAAAGTCAATTTTCAAATTTATTTTCATTGAATTCAGTGAACACAAGCTAATATCTTTACCAAATTTGTTTTGATTTCCATCATATCTTAAAAAGGCAACAAACACATACCAATTAATCAGGTTTTTTTTTTCATCACTCCTTTTTTTTTTTTTATTTCAAATGCTTTACAAGTTTTAATCAAGGTCGTGATTTTTTCACCCCTCATTTAGCTTAAACACTTCCTATCATAATATTTTGACCATATTGTCCCTCATATGGCCTACCTTTTAGCATTATTCATTTCTCTTTTTTCACTGGTCCCACTTTCCTCGCCCTTCTTATCTTTCCATCTTTCCATGCCTTTAGTGTTCTGTTGACAATCTCGTTTCTCTCTATTCCTTTTTTTTTTCCTTTTTTTTTTCTTCAGACATGCCTTTGGTGTCTCATTCTCTCCCTTATTTTCTCAAAAAACATACAAATGCTTAATGTGAGTCCTCGACAAAAGCTCAAAAGGAACATCAAAATATGATAGAAAATGTCAATTGAATTTGTTGGCGTTATTGTTTGCTCTTTCACCATTACAACTTCATTATTAGCTACATTTAAACAATTTGGAAATAGAGAGGGACACTCTCTGCACAACCCCGCAGCGTCTTCCCAACCCCATCCCCTCCTCCGCATCTAAGAACATGTGATCATCAACATGACATCCAACTCTCCCGATTCCTCTCTAACTCCTCCTTTTGATCCCCGCACCACCCCCCTCACCTTCACTCATTCCCCTTAGCCGTTTACTTCCACGTTTCTCCTCAACCGAGGAGGATTAGTGGGACATCAGTGAGGACGACACAGTTGGCCTCAAGCCGAGCTGCAGTGAGCATAGGAGACCAGCCGAGCTCAATGACGTTCTTGCCGGTGAGAGAGAACGGGCGGAAGTGAGCTTCAATAGAGAGCCACTTGGAGAGGATGGGGGTGGAGTCCCAGTGCCAGGATCTAGTAAGGGGACAACTGGTGACCAAATCGTAGACGTCCTCATCCTGTTCGATGACATGTATCGGTGTCCTATGACTCCGATCTCCCTTGTGATTATTAAACCCTGTGTTTGCAAACTGCTTCAATCAGATACATCAGTTATCTGTTTATAGGAGCTAGCAAATTATAAATGTCGTGTGGGGGTCCTTTTCCTTTCGATTCTATGAATGCAATTGCTAGCTTGAGTTCTACACATTCACTACTCTGTGTTTTGTCTTTTGATCAAAGCTTTGGGACTTTTGGCTTAATCTCTCTTCCATCAATCCTCCTTCTACACATGCTGAGAAGGCTTGTTTGAAGCGAAAAATGGAAAAAGAAGGAATAGCATGGGAAAGATAAGAAGAAAATTGAGATCCATGAGGAAAGAAAAAGAAATAAAGAAGAAAGAGAATAATGCCAAAAGGTGAGCCATATAAAAGACGATACAGTCAAAACACTCTAATATAGAGTGTCTAAGCCAAATGAGGAGTGGAAAAAACGCGGTCTCTTAGCTATTGCTTTCTTTTTTGATGGAGGAAATGCTTGAGTTATTTCTAATTTTAATACTTTAAAAAAAAGTTATTTATTTATTAATTTATTGTTATGTGTGAATAAAACATTTCATCATAACTAGCATCCACACTTTTTTAACTCTTTAACGATAAAAGTTACTACTAGTTATGCATTTACATCTAATGTCATAGTTGTCATATGCCCACATTGTTAAAATTCTTCAAAAGACTAGCATAATACTCATTTTAGAATACTAATAGAAAAAGAAGTATGAAACTAGTTGCCTGATTTGTTGGTAGTGACAAGTTACAATTTGTCAAATATAAGGTGTCCCCCATATTTTTCAAAATATTCAAAAACTCATCATAATCCTCAATTTAGATTATTAATAGATTTAGGGAAGTACGGGAATGGTCAGCCCTTTTTTTGGTAGTGATGCATAAGTGCGTTAATTTTATTGAAACCAAATAAAAAATGTCAATATCCACTTCTCAGCTGACGAGACATAAGAGCTCACAACATCTTTGATTTTCTGCAAAGAAACATAATGTGCTCATAGGGATCATTTGGCTAAGGCGGATATCCTAGTGGACTATTCGATATTTGTATGACAAACTTGTCTTTTTCCATGGTTTGTGAACTTAGAGAACTGTGCAAATATGCATTTGGTAATTGAGATTGTAGCATGTCATAATTTAATAAGTTTTATCATTATGAAATGAAAATTTCATACAGGCTATTAAGTGAACAATTCAAGCAATCCATACAATTGTTTCATTTTTTTGTATCACAATCTATTTGGGCATAACATGTTTGATTTGTTCATGAAGACTAATTGCATTTGCTTAGGAATCCTTGTTTGTGCAAGAAACTTACCTTAAGTTTCACGTCTTGTGAAATTTTCAGAAAATTGCACAAGTATTCATGTGGTATTTGAGGTCGTCATTGTGTTCTTTGGGTAGTAACACAATGAAAAATGTTTTCCTATCTTTATGCATGAGTATGAACAGGTGGTATGGACCGTAGGGTAATTTATTTTGTCGCACTGCATTTCAGGCTTGTTCCAATGCAATATACTCTGCCTTAGTTATCAATCAATTGAAATGAAAGCATCAAGCAACCTCTCCTTGATTGTGTCACTAACAAGTTCTAGAATGTTATGATTTGTGAGAGGAATGGAAGTTTGGAAATTCTTTTTTCAAGGTCATCTCTCAATGAAATCAAAATTATTGTATCATTTTTTCAATATGGCAGATACAATTTCCTCGGCTTAAGTTGATGGTCCTGTCCCACATGGACGATTTAAGCCAAATGTGGACCGACGATCCTAAAGATACTCTTACTTTTGAACATTTACAAGAAGTGAAGATGGATAATTGTAAGAGGCTTGAAAATATGTTTCCACATTGGGTGGCTACTAGTCTAACCCAACTTAAGGAACTTCAAGTGGAGTCATGTGGACTCAAGGAGATAGTCACAAGTGGAGATGACACTTCACACTCTACTACTACTCAATTTCTTTTCCCGCAACTGACTTCTCTGGTGTTCCATGATATGTCACAACTCAAGAGCTTTTGCCCTAACTTGCTTACTTTGAACTGGCCACTCTTGATGGAATTGCGAGTGACCCACTGTGACAAATTAGACATGTCCTTTGTGGCATCCATGAATAAGTGGGCTCAAAGAGATGATCAACATGACATTTCAGACCATGAAGCAGACTTCTCGCTTGAGAGGGTACGATTGCAATTGCTATTTCTTCTTCATTCTTTTATTCACCCATACAACTCACGTGCAAACCATAATCATGTCACATTATGATAATATAGTAAACATGAACCCCTTACATATTAGTTAATAGACTACATAAGATATTTTAACATTTTTAAGCGCACTTTTCATCCTTGGACACTCATAATGTTTTTAGTAACATTATAAGCACATCTTGTCACCTGAAATTTCAAGGAACTACATATTTTTTATAACAAGATAAGATATTCCTAATAGAAGATGATTTTGGTCAGGGTGATTACCATACTGACCTCCACTTAGAAATTCTCTTAAAAATTCTCGATTTAAATAAAAAATGTGAATTTCCTCTAGGGGTAAAATGAATTTTCATTCGTTTTTTTGATCATTCAGATGCCAAAACAATTCTTTCCCTTTCTATATAATCATTATAATATGGGTGCACAACCTACCTTGGTTGGTGGATGGGCATAGTGGAGCATTTGTTTGCAGTTTGAATTTTGTAGCTCGACTTTAGAAGCTTGAGAGTTGTATCTAGGGCTCTAGAAATTAATGAAACGTAAGAACAAAGACCCTTTCCATGGGAATTAACTGATTTAAGTTCACCTCTAAGAGCCCATGATTCATTGTCAAACTTTGTTGAATTTATTTCTCTCATTGTATTGGCAATTTTGTAGGGCATTCCCACCTTAGAGAGACTTCTATTAGTCGACAAGGATATTTAGAGCATACACGATGGAAAATTTTCTAACGACTTCTTTGGCAAGCCAAAAGCACTAATATTGGCATGCTTTCATGATGAAAATGTTGTCTTTCCTCCCATATTCCTCCTACAAAGATTTCATAACCTACAAAGCCTTGAGATCTTTTGTAGTTCTTTTGAAGATATATTTCCTAATGAGGGGCTTGTTGATGAGGGAAAACATCTGGTGCTTGAAAGTTTGAAAGAACTTAAGTTAAGACAACTACCCAACCTAAAGCATGTCTGGAGAGAATGCTATTTAGTGGCAAAAATTCTTCAGCGTATTGGCAAATTTGAGGTTTGCGATTGTCCTAGTTTGACAACATTATTTCCAGCCATGACATCCTTCCAGAATATGACAAAGTTAGTGGTGAAGAATTCCTCTGGATTGATACATCTATTGGCAATTTCAGCAATCACAAATTTGGTGCATCTCTTTGACATGACTATAATAGGATGTGAAAGAATGAAAGAAGTAGTAGCAAACAATGGAAAAGGAGAAGGAAAAGTGATTTCTCTTGGGAAGCTGAGGAGATTGACACGCCAAAATCTGCCAAGCCTAGAATGCTTCTCTTCCATCACAAGTTGCATATTCAAGTTTCCATCCATGTATTCAATAGAAGTGGAAGAGTGCCCAAAAATGAAGATCTTTAGTGAGGGTACTCTAAGCACACCAACACTGTATTCAGTGACACTGTTCAGATACAAGTGGCAACGGGACTGGGAGGGTGATCTCAACACAACCATACAAAAGTTAACAACATAAATAACACATAAAATTGGTAAGATCCAATTAATCTCATTCTTATCCATTTTTTTTTTCTCTCTTGCCTCTACTTCTCAAATTGTCCGACACCCGAAGCACCACAAGTTCTAAACTTTTTACACTGATGAAAGGAAGGGTAGATGCTGCAAGTGGTACAGAGATCTGGAAGTTACTGAGGCACAGTCAAAAGTTGAGGTGACGGAAATTTCTGTTAAGGTAGTGATTCTATTTCCAATTTCCTTTCTTTCTCACTAATAAAAATCACAGTTTTGCAAAAGAGGGGGGTAGCTGCTGGGGATGGATAAATAGGTAACGACATTATTTTCTAACAATTTTCCACGTCAGCATAACTGCCTGGATCACACACTTCTCATTTTTCATAACTAAACGAAGCATCCCATTTCCTTTTTTTTTTTTTACTTCAACTCTCTTCTCATTCAAGCGAATGAACATATTGATATGTTCTTTTCTTCTTCTTTTTTAGGAACTTGCATAAAAAAAGTCTTAAACTTTTTGCTTAATGTACAATCAAGTTTTAAATTTTTAAAAAGTGCGATTAAGTCATAAATATCTTGAATAAGACGTAGTGAAGCCCTTCCCGATGACCACTCAACCAGTTTTGCTGACGTCGCATGTCGGAATCTGACCTCAATTTTCTAATAGGCATTGGTCTCTCGTGATCAATACAAGTAGGTTCAGATAAAAGTCTATTAATCACTAACTGAAATAATCAAGGATGAATGTTAAAAGCCAGCATTGACATTGAAGGAGGAAGTTCCACAAAAGGATTAGTCTTTCACCTTTTCAACTTAGAAAAATGAATAAAACTGAATCAAATAAGCATGAACCTACCTAAATATTAGCTGGAAAAACTTGAACTTAATTGCCTTAAAAGTACAGGATTCACGGCTGAGGAATTTCTAAAGGCTAAAGATCCTTGGTTTGTAGTAGACACCTAATGTTTTACCTTCAATTCTTAGTTACAGTAATTAGTTTGACTCTCCCAGCAACAATATAAATTAAATGCTAATTTGGACTCAAAAATCGAAATGAAGATTGTATAGCTTAAACATGATAGATACGACCAGTTGAGTTTGATTGAATTATCTTTTCTTTTGCCCTAATTATCTCTAACATTTAGAGGAGGTGTTTGGCCTCACGGCATAGTCTGCCAGGGTCAGCCAAGCCGCAGGTGCAAATGAAGGGGCCAAGACAGACAATTTCTTCTTTAGCTCGGTGCGCAGAGTTAGACCCTCTCAGACCGGCTCATTGGTCAAGCCTTCTAACTAGTGGGCTGAATGTCAAGTGGTTATGGTCATGCTTATTACACATCACTTTGTAGATCAATTCTATCGATTTTAGCCTCAGTACCTCTGGCATTATTCTTGATACAATTTTGATCAAATAATAGGTTGCCAATCTTTTCATCCATTTGATTCCCTATACGTTCTTCTTATTGAGCTTCCTCCAGCATTCATTTGTTTTTCAAATTTTCGTCCCAGAAATGATTGGCTTCTCTAATTAAATGCTTCTTTCACAAAAATTGTTTTGTTTGAGACGTTAAAGCTTACTACACATTGTGCTCAGGGGAAGACTTGTCATCGGAGAGAAGATGAACAGAAGATGAACAGCGGCTGGCAATCTGCACCTGGAGACAACTCATTTTTTCAAGATCATACGCTCTCTAAAGGAAGGAGATGTCTGTGTGTTTGAGCCTGTTAGAATTGATAATATGGAACTCGAAGTCTCCATTTTCAGGAGGAATTTCAAGACTAAGGTGTAGACTTTAGCATGCCCACAGAAAAATCACTGCCTCACTATGTTTTGTTTAGTAAATCAAATCAAAGAAAGCAAGACTTTCTGTTGCAAGTAATTGAATGGTGATGTATTTCCTTATTTGTTTTGGAGAGTAGTGGACGTTGCACCTGTATGTTGCGTCCTTTGTTCGGCAAAGTATAAATCGAACTCATGCTGAGCATGGGATTGATAAACTAAAAGGTCAAGGGCAATCCTTATCTATTGCCCATGTGGAGAGTTGATCTATGACACCATTGAGGTGGTAACAGAAAGGGAAAATGTTCTGCACCAACTCTGTTTTCATGAAATCTGCAGTGGTCTCCAGATTCTAAGGAAGGTTGTATTGAGGATAACTCTTGCAAACCATCAATAGCACAAAAGGAAGTTTCAATAAGAGGGCTAGTCTTTTACCTTTTCGCTGCACAAAATGGATCAATGACCTCAGAAGAGTTATAATGAAAATTAAAATAATTATAGAACTGCATGGCCATAAAATTTCCAGAACTCATGATCAGCAGGTATCCCAATGTTCTTGACCTTGGGGCTTTAAAGATAAAAGTAATAACACCATCTGTCAGTGAACAAAAAGCATATCATTAAAAGTGATTATATATGCAATTTCATGCATATTATACATCTGTTGGATGATACATAAGAAAACTTACATGTTTCCTACTTTTCCAATGCAGTTGCATATTTTTCTCTCCCTTTGTGTCATAATCAAGAGCGATAAAAATAACAAAGAGTGGAAAACAATAAACATCAAAAGTATCATTCACTTCATCTCCCGGTCATTCCAAAGAAACGGAAAAACAGTTCATAACAAGAAGAAACAATGGGTCATCAGACTTAACATCATTCATATTCTTTTCATCTTCTTCGTCTCCTGCTGCTGAAGAGGAAGGGTTGATTTCAAGGTTTAAGAGCGATCATCATAATGGTTACCAAGGTTGAAGCAGGACAACGATCGAATCATTTTCTCTACCTTGTTGATTTCGGTTTTTAGCTCCTGGGATCGCACTCATAACATGACGATTGGTAGATTCACGCTTCTCTGCTTCCTTCTTCTCACTAGGCTCTCCTCCGTGAGCCTTCAGAACTCTCTGGTTCTTCTTCGATTATTTTACCCTCAGAGTACAGGCTTTGCTCTGATTCTGGTTCTGGTTGAGCAGGTCCAGGAGTTTCTTGATGATTTTCACCGTTCCGGTGTATGACAAAGTAGTCTTCAATTCTTACTATTTTTACTGGGTCCTTTAAGGGATCTGCGGAGCTCCACATACTAGGATGCTTCCTAAAGTTGGAATATAATACTGCGCGTTTGTTTATAATATCAATAAGCACATGTAGTCTTTACTTAAAAGGGTAACGACACCATTAGCCCCTGAATTCTTTTTTTTTTTTTTTTTTAATCAATTGGGTCCTTAGACTAATAATCGAATTGTGAGAGAATATGCTGAATGTATATATCTGTCTCTATAAGCTCTTTATTGGTCTTTGAAACATTCTGAGCAGATAAAACAATTCCCAAATCGATTTGAGAGCAAATTTGTGCCAGATAAATTTGAGTACAAGAGCCCTTACCTTAATACTTCATGTAGTTTTGCGGTAGCATTATCAATCACTCTAAAAACTTTTATAGCACTGGTCAGTAGTTTAACAAAAGGATTTTGTTGACAAGTATACTCGAGGAAATTGTTGTTGAAATATAATCCAGAGAAAGTAAACTGTTTGTTGTAATCAGAATATCAATGTAATGGATGTGAGGTACGGATATCTAAATCTCCTTAAGGTGATTAATTCTTACTAATGGTGCTCCGCAGATTCATGAATTATACTTCCCAAGATACAACACATTGAACCTGTTTGGATTGGCATTATGCAAACATGATTTAGTCGAACCGTTCAATTGAACCAGCACACCCAGAAAAATTAAAAGAGTAGAGTAGTATTTCAAATCTCTTTTGGAATCGAGTCAAAATACCCCTATGAAGCTCTATGCTCCTATATATTTATAGAGCTTTAAAGTTAATGTACATAAGAGATATATGAATTAAATAGACGTATGTATCTAAGAAATTCATGAATCAAGATATACGTGAATCCAAGAGATTCATGAATCTAGAGACACGTGAATTCAAAAGATTCGTAAACTCAATAAATACATGAATTAAAAGATACGTGAAGCTAGGAAATTCATAAATTCAATAGGTACGTGAGAAAAGTCTAAAAAATTCATGAATTCAATAGATACATAAATAAAAAAATGTATCTTAATTTTTTTGACTTTCATTGATCCATTAACCATAATTACAACAATTGTTATATACCAAAGCAAGAATAGTTCATCATTTTGATGAGATCCCTCTCTTGAATTAAGCGTAATTAGTACAGTGAAAATGATTTTTTTTTTTCTTATTGAGTAGTTAACAAGACGCTTCGCAAAATGTTGCCATGTCGATCAAGGCGCAAAAAGCCCGTGGTCGAACTAGATGCGGAGGTTGTGAGCCATCGTATTATTATTGAGCCATCGTATTATTATTAACTCTAAGACCGCTGGAGTTTTGGAGAAATTATAACCTTTTTCCATGCCGGAGTGTACCCTTTTAACTCGTTCTCAGGGAGTGTAGCCTCGATGCTTCTTGTTGCTCAGGAGCTTCATCTTCTCTCTCATCGGCAAATTGATAAACCACTTGCTCTGCTCGAAATCCTCATCTTGTACTCACGGCTTATTCCGTGGTTTACACGTAGAAGAACCTGCAATCCAAGCACGCCTATACGCATGCAAAACGATATCGAACTAGGAATTAATTGCCGAGGTTGCACTCGCCGACGTTGCGCCTCATGCAGAATTTCTAACACAAAAAGCGGAAAAAAAAAAAAAGGGCGAAGAAGAAGAAGAGCAATTGAGGACCTGGTTGAGTAGAGCGATGGATTGGTGGACATTGGATGTGAAGAGATCGATATAGTTGAGGTTGGATATTTTGGTGACTTCGAAGATACCCTTTGCTTTCTTCATGTTATGAGCTTTCAGATTAACGTTCTCTTTACTTTCTTCCTTACAGCAATTACGGATGGTCTCAAGTTGTTTTGCAAACCGAACCGAAATGTCAATGTACCCATTTTTTGTTTTTACTTTCTATCCGGAATTGTAATTAAAATCGAATTGAAAATACCCGAAATTTTTTGTTTGGATGAGGTATTATTGACGCTGCTAGTTTATATTGTTGGTTTTGACCAGAGCTCTTGCATTGAGTGGGCCTAATTAACTAAGAAACTTGCCAGTTTTTGGGCTAGCCCATGAAAAGCCCACATTTGCGTCACCCTCTCAAAATGAGGTCATGTGCAAGAATGGAGATGCAATTTAGTTAAAGTCTGAAAATACAGATAAATAAGAAAGTTCACGGACTACAAAGTGAAAACCCCATTCTTTCAAGCATTACAATTTATCACGTTGTACTGGGTTAATTTTTATTTGGATAAACTTGCGTCCCTAAGCATAAAGTCAAATTGACATATACATGAAAAGTTTATAAGAACTAGAAATGATGCATGCACATTGCGGGCGCAAAAAAGGAGAAAGGGTGGAGTGGAGAAAAAAGGCAACCTTAGGGTCCGTTTGCTTAAAAAGCAAATTATTTTCCAAAAATTATTTTCCAACTTTCTAATGTTTAGATAATGGAAAATTAATTGATCTATAGAAAACGTTTTCCATGGACCGAAAGAAACAAACTTAGAATGGGTGGAAATCCTTTCCTGTTCTAGCAAGAAAGAAATAATTTTCCCTAAGATTTTTATTGAAAAATCTTCATTAGTGTTACAATGGAGGTGATATTTGAACTCAATATCTCATTTTTGAAAAATCTATTGTCCCTTGCCCGATGAACTTCCTCGTGATTGAGTTTATTTCGGTCAGATTGACCAATCACCAGTCATCAATCAATAATTAAAACGTTGGCGAGAAGAACGCATAGAAAATATTACAAAGAAACGAAAACAATATGTTGCAAAGGTGCCAAGAGAATATACTGATGCTGTTCCTTACGCACGTGCTCACGTTCAATGCGGTTTCTCGCACATGCGCGCGTTTACTTTTCTGACGCCCGCTAGCTGTGCGCATTCCTCTCTCTCTCCGTCATCAAAATTCTCGAAGCTGACGTCACTCGCACTCGCGTTTTCTATTGGGCAATTCGCAGCAACTGGAGGCACGCCACGATTGCTCTAGTTTCGGTTGGCTGTTCTTCATATCTTCCCATGGCATGCACACTCCCGTCGAGAAGTTAGAGAGAGCATCGTCGGTGTATGTTCATGAATAGTAGATAATATGCTATTGTGAATATCATTAGAGGTATTATTAGATAATAGGGATATTATTAGATATTTCGATATTTTCTAAGATATCTAGTTTCCTCATTAATATGAAGGTAACTACAAATTAGATGACTTCGTTCTCTCTCTCTACATATTTAGATATTGTTTGGGCATAAAAAGTCTATTGATTGTAAGATATAATCAAATCAAGTCAATTGAGTAATAACATGGTCTTTAACTATTTCCCCTCTATAGTAATCAGGGATGAAGGTAGGTGGTGCTGTTGTAGTCCTCACATGCAACAAGGTGGAGATTCCGGTTGAGACATTTCCTACTTGACCCTTTAAGTCAACTAAGTTCACTTGGGCCTGAATTTTGGCTCTCTCTAGTAATCTTCTTGAGTGAAGGTTTTGGAGAAAGTTATTGGGATTTTGCTATGCAGCAGCGGCTCCATGTAGGGTTTCAGCAGCGCTCACCAAAGGTAAGAAGACATGCATAATCTATTTTATATGTGTACCTAAAAGTCAAAGTTTTGACCCTAGACCACCACCTTTTGGCTCCACGTACGAGGACTTCATTTTTTTTATCTCCATCGGTCACGTAAAAGAAGTAGTAATGCAACCTTGGAATTTTGTATGCCTAAAGTAAAATATTTGACTTTGGGCCCCACCAAGAAAATTTGCAGAGAGGTTCGGCTCCTCCAAAGTGAGGAGGAAACTTTTGCTTATTTTATTTTATTTATTTTTTCTTTTGTATATCTTCAAGAGTTCAACAAAGTTTTTCTGTTAATTGAAAATATTTAAGTGAATTGCATTTTGCAAACGTTCAAACTCGAGACATAATTTAACATGAAGCAAATGCCGTTTGAAGGAAAATGTTATGGCTGGTTCTCTTTTAGGAAGAAAGAAGAAAGGGACACATTGATCTCGAAACTCCTGCGGATGAATGAGTTTAAGGACGAGATTTGCTCGTGTTGGTTTTGCTTCGGTTGGGTCTGCTAATGATTATCCATTCTGTCGAAGTGGGTCATGTTCGTCGGACAAGGGTAGAGAGAGAGAGTGGCGTGAAAAAAGAAAACCGACAAATCAGGATTAAATTTTTTTCAAATTGACACCTCTTTTTCTCTCCAGATCTCTTGTAGGGAGCTGCAGTCTATTTGTCCTTTTCCCCTCTCACGCCAAATTTGACCTATTTTTTCCTTTTTTATTCGTTTCTCCTTTCTCTTCCTCTCTTTCTCCTCTCCTTTTCTTTTTTTTTTTCCCCCGAGTCAGCTCTCAGTCCCCCCCCTCTCTCTCTCTCTCTCTCTCTCTCTGCGCTGCTTTGAGCTGCAGTCCACTTGTCCTTTTCCTTTGTTCCTTTTCGACGTTTTTATCTTTTATTTTTTATTTTTTATTTTTTTGCTTTTCTACATTTGATTTTCAAAGCCTACATCTTATAAAGAGGCCCGAGAGGGTGGAGGGAGACTGAGCGAAGAGCCGAGAGCTGAGAACGAGCGCTGAACGTGAGGGAGAGAGCTGAGGTGGCCATCACGCCTGAACAGCGGCCGACTACCCGCCGGGGCGTCCTTTTTATCGCGCCAAAGTCACGGTATTTCTCGTTTCGGTTTCTTCTCGATTTTTCTGATTTGGGGTCGATTTGCCAAGGATCCTGGCTCGGAGGCGTGCGAGGCGACCGGACGTAGTCCAATTTGTCGAGCTCGCCCCCATCCGCCGTCGCCAAGCTAGTTAGGGATCCAACTTTGAACATTCGCCATGATTTTTTTGCCATCCCTCGGCTTAACCGGGGCCAAGACTGGTTGTCTTTCGTTTATAGTTGTGCTGAGTGCGAACAATTGTCACCGTTCGTTATGCCTAAACCAAGCCAATGTGTCTCTTCCGATTTATTTAATTTTTGGTTGAAAACGGGTGATTTTTTTCATTCTTTCATACGATAATTACAAGACAAAGGTAAATATACTTCCAAACATAAAATATCGCTAAGAGGCTAGGGATGAGAAGACCCCCAGTTTGAAGGGATTTTTTTGGTTTGATGTGCTTTTGCTATCTAATCGGCGGTGTCAGTTTCCTTCCCGGGGGCAATGATTTGTCTTTGCTTGGCTAAATTGGACTAGAATTCTTTTTCCTTCATTGACTATGTTCCTCACGTTCCAAGGTGCTTCTTCCCGGCCCATTATGCTCTCCACTACCGACAAGTTGTCTCTTCCGAATTTAAGAATATGTTTTTGTCTGTGTTGCTGTCTGTCCCTATTGTCTAAATGGCCGTGGGTGGTGGCCGGGGAAGATGAGTAGTGGCGTTTTTTTAAGAGGGGTTGTCGTTGTTGGAGTCTTTGTTGACTGGTGAAGGTCATTGGTGATTGGTAGACCCGTTAAACGGGTGGATCGAGTCGAGATTAGATCGGGTCATAAATGGTCCGACTCAAATCGACCCATTTAACCTGTTTATGATCTATTTATTGCCGTGCAAAGTTTTTGACCCATACCCGACCTGATCCATATTTGACCTATACCCAACCCATTTAATTAAACTTAAGAAAACTTATTTCTTATACATATATGGTATTGTTGTACAACACAAATTTAAAAATTATAAAAAAATTATTTTTAATTATTTTTTTAAAATTTTTAAGAATATAATTTTTTTCTCTTTTCTTTTTCTTTTTTGTTCTTCTTCTTCTTTGGTTGATAGCCGGCCACGACGACAGTTGGTGACCGGCCACCTATGTAGCACCGACACAGCACCAACATGGATACACGATACGCGACACGACACAACACGACACGCCAACACGTCATTTCTCGCAAATGAGTAATCCCGACACGTTCGAACACGTTATATAATAAATAAATATTTTTATATATACATATGATTATTTCAAAAATAAAGAGTAGAGTCAACTTATTTAAATAAATTTATAATCTTTTACAACGATAATAATTTATTATTAGTCAACATTATTCATCTTTTTTCTTTCTTGAAATCACCCTCCACCCTCTCCCTCCAAAAAAAGAAAAGAAAAGAAAAAGGCAAATCTTGCCCAATTCGATGAGCATCCCATTTTAATTTTCTTTTTGCTCTTTATGGCACCATCATTTTTATTTTTTTTTCCTGCTCTTCCTTGAAAACCCAAACTCTAGTTGCCTACTATTCCTCCTAGGTGCCTCCTTCTTGCACGGCACCTCACTTTTTAATTTTTTTCTGCCCTCTTTGGAAACCCAAACCTAGCTGCCTCCTCCTAGACTCCTCCACAACACCCCCCATTTTTTTTTTCTGCCCTTCCTTGGAAACCTAAACCTCTTCTTCCTCCTCCTCCTCCTCCTTGCATGGCATCCCCATTCTTTATCTTTTTTCTACCCTTCTTCCTAAAACAAAAAGAGCAACCTTGAAAACCTTGCCTCTAGTCCTCCCTTTTTTGCAGTTGTAGCCTTGTCTCCGGTCCTCCATCGCAGCCATCTCCATCGCCTGGTTCTCTCTTCCTCCAACCCTCTCCCACCGTCGTGGCTTCACTGTCGCGGCCTCACCTCCGCAGCCTCGCTTCCTCTCCCTTGCCCTTGTCTCCACCCTCCATCGCCTTCTACAATGATTCACTCTCCCTTCACCCTTGCAGACCCGCTCCAGAAGATCCAGCCTCTTGTGATTCCAGACATGCGAAACAAAGCGTGTTGAGAAGAGTTGACCACCTGTTGGATTTTCTGACACGCGGTCAACGCGTGTCCTAGCGTGTCGGACACGCCGATACGTGTTCATGCTTCATAGCTGGCCATAGGCGAGCCTTGCTGGACGTCGGCGAGGCCTCCGCCTCACCACATTTGGTGAGCTCGAGCTCGCCCCTCACTAGATCCGGCGAGGCTTGAGCCTCGCCGAACGTCGGCGAGCTTGAGGCTCACCCCTCGCTAGATCTGGCAAGCTCGAGCTCGCCCAACGTTGGTCATTGCCGTGCCAGCCCACCAAAAGGAGGAAGAAGAAAGAAAAAAGAAAAGAGAAAAAAGAAAAGAAAACTAAAATTAAAATAATTATAATTTCGATTTTTATATAAAAAAAATTATATTTTTGTAAAGTTAAAGAGGGAAGAGAGAGATTGTGAGGTTTTGGTTGCAAATGGGTTCTAAATTCAACACATTTAAGACCCACTTATCTTAAGTCTTTAATTGTTAAACCTATTTAACTAATTTCTTCAAAAAATAAGTGATTCATATATGACTCATTTATGATTTAAATGGGTCATATATGAGTCTAAGACCCATTTTGCTACCTTTAGTGACTGAAGATGTCGTATGTGATCGGTCGAGCAATGGCGTTGGTCTGGTGAAAGCCGATAATAGTCAGAGCCGGAGCTCGATCACGGTCGCTATTCCTGGCTGTCTTGGGCAAGATGATGATGAAGGGAAGAAGGTCGTATGAAAAGGTTTGATTAGGTGGGACTTAAGTTGATCCAGTGAGCTGGATTATGCCTTAGGGAACAGGATGGGCTCGGTTAGATTTAATGGACACTAGGTCTAAATGGGCTTGGTTCAGGTTAATGGGCTTAGGGCTTGGATGAGTGTGTTGGGTTTTGTTGGATGAATTTAGAAGGGGCTTGTCATGGGCGCTCAGAAGTTTGGGCTAGTGTTAACGTGGGCTTGGTTTAGTTTTATAGAGCTTGAACTTGTTAAATTAGCTTTGGGCCGAACTTGATCTGTTGGGATTGGCTGGAGGAATTGGGCTTTATTGTATAAGGTAGCCCAATTCGTTTTTTGATTAATTAAAGCCTCCTAACGTGTAAAGGCCATTTTGTGTCCATTAGCCCAAATTTGTGTGACCTGCGGTGGCCCATTTTCCGACTGAGCCCAAGGGCCCGGCCTAGGTCCCATTTTCGGATTAAAAATAAAATATACATTTTTAAAATTTTTAAAAATTAAGAAAAAAATTTTATTTTTATAAAATTTAGGGAAAAGCTTAAAAGTTAGTTTTTGAGTAGTCTTCTCTTAAAATGTGTGAAAATCCTTGACAAAAAATTTAACCCAAAATTGAATAAGCCTTTAGGGCTTGACAATACCTATTTTTTGAATGCTTTATTTTCTCAAGGACAATGTTAGGTCGTTGTTTGTGCACTTTTAGTTCGATTTTATTTGATTGTGCATTTTCAATACATTCTATCAATTTTCACTTTTAGCATAATTAGGTTAAATCATTGGGATTGTAATAAAACACTTATCACCTATATGTCTTAATTGACAAAAATTTTAAGGCTCATAATTATTAAAAGGATTGCCTGGTCACTTGAGCAAACAAACAATCAAGCTTAGAGATCGAAAGAGCATTAATTAGACAAGAAGTGTAATTGAGTCTTTGATTTCAAAATCTTTGGTTACATAGGAAGTGAGGTATATTCTGATGTCTCATTTGTTTTTAAATGACTCTAGCAGGCTTGGCAATTCGTTAGTTGAAAATTTCAATTTGACTTAACATTGAATATTCCAATGTCGCGCGAGGTAAGAATGTGGGAGAACTTGCATCTAATTGAGGGCTGTAGGTCTACTTTTTATGCAATACCTTTGAACCCCAATTTCTTTTCTTCTTCGGATGGAAAAGGCAAGTCGTGTCACTAATTTTTCTAAGTGAACCAAATGCTAGAAAATGAGAAAATATTTTTTGCGAAACAAACAGAGCATAAAAGTCAATCTCTCTTGCCCGATGAACTTCCATGTGATTGAGATCATTTTGGTTAGATTGACCAAACCTCAGTCATCGATCAATAATAAACATTGACGATAAGAATGCATAGAAAATGTTACAACGAAATGATAACAAAATGCTTGCCAAGGTGCGAAGAGAATATGCAAATGCAGTTCGTTGCGCACATGCTTACATTTAATGCAATTTTTGGCACATGCGTGCGTTCACTTTTTCTCTCGTGAGGTCGGACAGTTTGCTGAGTTTTTATCCGATGTTACAGGGAAGGTGCTACTCGAACTCGAATTTGGCGAAAATTCTATCTCCCTTGCCCGGTGAACTTCCCGCTGATTGAGTTCATTTCGGTTGGATAATATCAGTCCTTGGGTTTCATGGACAAGCTGAAGATGTTGAGGCGAACGACGCTAGTTATAATTGCAGTTGTCGGTTGCCTAATCTTGATATTCGCGGGCAATGGACACGCTCAAAAGTTGATTGAGAAGATTGACCGTTGGTCTATTCAAGCTTGCACGGTTTATTTCCTCTATTACTTTTGGTATGCGTTCACTGGGAATACCATCGGACCCAATTATGCGAATTTTTACAAATGGTGAGCATTCTAATTCTGTCAGATTGATTGTTTTCGCTACGAAATTGGGGCTTGCTTTGTAGCCTTTTGAGTGCCTTGACAGTTGTTTTAACTGTTTTTGAGAACAATGTTTGCTTTCACAGGTACATTGCGGCGATTTTAGGGGCCGGTCTGTTTCATTTCCCCAGTTTTGAGCCAATAAGAGCGGATTTGAGGATGTATTTCTTTTTATTTATGACAATATTTGTCTTCTCTATTTTATTTGTTACTGTCTTCCATATAATATATCTTGTTCTTCGGTATATCGGACTTGTATCTCCTGCGGCTGGAACAATACCAGAGCTCTGGAACACTATACAGAATTTTGCGGTCAGTTTGAGGATCCGTTTCTTTTAAGATTATATAGCATTTGCCTTTTCTTGTGGGTGTCTAACATAAAGCATTTTATGTTTTGTGCAGGTTCTAAGCATTGCCTGCTGTGCATTTTATTGTCACTGCGGGAACCGTGCTATTTTGAAGCCAAGGCTGTTTGAGGGAACATGTTCTGATGGGTTCTCTGTTTGGAAGAAAGAAGACAGAAGCAAATTGATCTCGAAATTCGTTTTGATGAATGAGTTTGTAGACGAGATTTGCTCATGTTGGTTTGCGCCGGTTGGATCTGCTAATGATTATCCCTTCTGGACGAAGTGGTTCATGTTCGGGCAGGTACAGAATGGAGGCTATTTTACACGGATAAATTGCCATATAACCGACTTACTTGTTATTAATATCTTGTTTTCGTCTGTTGCAGGGCGCGGGCTCTTCTGACGAAATTTCTCCTTTATACTCGCTATGGGCAACCTTTGTAGGCCTTTACATTACCAATTATGTTGTGGGAAGGTCAACAGAGTGAGTGACATCTTGTTAGCATTTGATAATGGGTGCATACGGTCGGATTTAATTGGCTCAAAAATGATTTTAGTCCAAATTGACTCATTTGATTTGTATTGATTCATTTCTATATAATATAATTTTAGTTATGAGTAACTACCCAATATAGCTCAAACCCATATCTAAACCAATCTGGACATAAAAACAATTAAAAAGAAATTAAATATGAAACAAAAGTAGCAAATAATAAATTATTACAAAAGTTTGACAAGTCATGCTAGTAGAATACATCTCCTGTTATTTCTCCAAGTGTTAGAAATTTGATCTAATTTCTATTCTCGTAAGTACTAAGAGATTTGAAAATACTCGTAGATTTGAAAGAGGCACATAAATACTAGCCAATGATCTACTAGGTCGCGGCGGTTCCCTGTTGGATTCGGTAGAGTTACATAAGTTTTGGCTCAATTAGTGGTGGAGAAGTGAAGGAGAGAGCTTCGCAAAGCACCAGACGAAGCCGTAATGGGGGGAGTGAGGTGCAGAGAAGGCCCAAACCAAAAGAGCGACAGGCAGGGTGAGGCGTGGGAGTGCAAAGTGAGTGAGCGAGATTGAGTGAGGGCAAGAGAGAGTGCAAAATGAGTCACAAAATTGCAAGTGGTCTTGTGCTAATAGATGCTCTTGCATCCGTTCAGCTCATTTTTGCCTGTCATCATAGTCGTCTTCACCGCTCTGCGGAGGTTGTAACTTACTTCGTTAGAATTTTATAACAAGCAGGTGGGTTCTCGCTCATGAGTCAAATGGAAAAAAAGAGGAAGAGAAACCAGAATTTTTGGACATGGTTCCTTGGTATTCTGGGTATACGTTTCCCTCCTTTTTCTCCTTTTCTTGTTATTTTTTCGGAGGATCTTGTAGTATTTTGTCCTCATACAGTTGTAAACTGCAGAACTTCAGCTGATCTTTTAAAGACGGTGTTTGACCTCCTAGTGTCGGTAACCGTCTTTTTTGGCCGCTTTGACATGCGCACGCTGCAGGTAAAGTTCCAATTTTCTAAACTCGATGTGCTTAATTCATGGTGCACTCTGCCTCTCTTGTAAATATCCCTCTTAATTGCGGCGTTACGTCTCTCTCTGTCTATTGATCTCTCAAGAAGATAGCTGACCTGTGGAATAATTTCAGTAGATTTTCCTTCATACTCTTTCCTTGTTGGATCCTAACAAAAGGAAAATTAGGAATCCTATGCTTCACTAGCATCAAGTTGAGGTTAGGTTATCGGATCATTTCCTTTATGTTGTTGTCCAACTTAGGCACTTATTTTAAACTCCAAAAAAAAAAAAAAAAAAAAGAACACATAAAAGGAAGGTTTTTAGATAGTTTGAAGATTGCATGAGTATTTCATGCTGGCAATCGATCTAAAATTGGTAATTGTGAACTTTCATTGTCAATGTATCTTTTGGATCATTTATTTGCAAAATCTCCATCTTTTCATCGGATCAATCTATTGTCACTATACCGCAAATGAAAACAGTGTTTTTCATATGACAGGTGACTAGTAAACCTTTAGTTTCTCTAATTAAATTAATCCTTTTGATCCTGCTCAATTACTAAAAAACCATGCATATATAGTTAATGCAGTGGCTCCATTGTTTTGTCGTTCTAATTCATCAGGCAGCAGCGAACATTCATCAGGCAGCAGCGAACAAGGACGAAGATAGAGTTGACCCGGATTTTTTCTATGATCACTTCAAGGAAAAAGATGAGTTTTGGTTTGATTTCATGGCTGATACTGGTGATGGTGGGAACTCTTCCTACAGCATTGCTCGGCTACTGGCTCAGCCTGAACTGAATGTGGAGACTAGTAGTGATTCAGGGCTTTCCTTGGCACCTGGGAACCATCGCTTAGAACGAGGGCACTTGCTTCTTATTGGGGGCGATCTTGCGTAAGTCTAGCACATGTTAATCTATTCACAACGTGGCAATATGCATCAGTTTAAGTTGTTTTGTTGCTTTCATTTCATTCTATCTCCTGCATGAACTAGAGCATGTAGAGCATCATAATTTAACAATTCATGGTTTTTAAATAACATTGGACTATTAGTCATAGAAAAGGAATTCGTATTTTCAAACCACCTTGAATCAAATATATTTAGTGGGTCCAATGCTCATGATAAGTAGTTCTTGTCTATTAAATTTCAAATTTAATGGACTGGTTTGTTTTCTAAGTTTGACGCTGTGCTGAACTTTGCTTTGCTAAACTGCATGTAAGTTTAACCAATATTCAATTTTATAAAATTATGAAAAATATATACGTAAATTTTCTTGTCAATATTTATTATTTTGTGATAGTTTTTAAGTGGTTAAAATTAAAAATCAAGTCAAAGTCCCCCCACCGCAAAAGTTGAAAAAAAAAACCATAGACACTCTGAACACACCCGGACCAATTGTCTATCATTTTCCTAAACCCAGTCTAGTATGCTAGGAGAAGGCCTTCACAGGAATCAAGGCCGGGGAACTCAACCACGTGAGTGGTCCGGTTCCCCGCGGTTATCATTATCCCATTTTACGTTTGGGGTTGACTCCTATAAACGGGACAATTTAAGGACCTGTCCAGGTCCGTTTTCTGGACTGGACCAACTGCCTATCATTTTCCTGAACCCAGCCTAGTATGCTAGGAGAAGGGCTTCACGGGAATCAAGGCTGGGGAACTCAACTACGTGAGTGGTCCGGTTTCCTGCAGTTATCATTACCCCATTTTACGTTTGAGATGAGTTTCTATCCCATGATGCAGCCGGTACATGTTTTTCGTTTTCGGGAGAATATTTATATCTTGAGCGAGGTAGTTAAACTCCGCTTTGCATTTAGGTTTTACTACATCATAAAATTGGGATAGTGAATCGCAACATTTTACATAATTAAAAGATTAGGTGAAATTTGAGTCTCATACATGTTGATCATAAACTCCAACATACTATATTACACTATAGGGGACATTAAATGGTTCCATGCTCCCCATCTCATATAAATATTAAGAAATCAAGATGTCAACCAAATTAAGAAAAATTAAATTAAAAAACCACTCAAATGATGAGCGTAGTTTACAGTTTTAGTTGATGAATAAATATGCGCAAGAATTCAATGGAAACGATTTACTTCGCATTAACTACGAAGTTAAAGTTCATTCAACATGCAATCTAGACTAATATGTAGACTAAACTCTATAGAAATATTTAACAAACTTCAGTTTCAGATTTACTGAAGGTAATGGTAAAATGCCACCGGAACAATAAATCAAGAGATTAGTTCATTCAAAGTAATATTGACTGATGGCTAGTTCTGCCGGAGTATCACTTTTCACCATCGAAGTCCCTCCACGGTGATGTAGCGGATGGTCGGTGTTGACATGTATGAAGCTGTTGAGCAAAGAGACCAAGACAGAGAGACAAGAAGAGACTTTCCTGATGTTTTATTCCCCTGAATTATCAGTTGCAGTAACCAGAAGTTTAGCGAAACTCACAATCTCACCTAGTCAATTCGAGTCTTTTAGGTGAAAGATGAGTCAATACAAGCGAGATGGCTAGTTTAATGATTCTATCGAGTTGATTCGCTGTTTCACTCAATGGATAATTTTTCATGCTAGTTGAGACGGTATCTTGATTAGGGCGCGTTGGAGGCTATAATGATCTTGTTAGATTGTGGAATGATGGGCGAGTGTGTGTATCGGGTGAGCTATTCACGACATGGAACAGAGACCAAGAGACGAGGAAATAATGACCTTTTCTGAGTGAGAAATGATTACAAGGCTAGGCTATGGGACTAATTCTTAAGCTGAAGTGGGTCGCTATCTTTTAGTCGGTTTTTTCTATGCAAAGCGTGAGTCCTCAAGTCTATTGATACGCTTGACACAACCGACATATGGTACAAGTAGTGTTCTCAAGTGCCTCAAAGTGGACTCTTCCCTCGTTGTAAACTCTTAACTACTTCGCTAGCGTTTTGAGCCACACATCTTGCCAACTTCATACAAGAGACACTATTAGAATTTAATCGGCTGTTCTAGAAGGTCAAGAAAATGGACCACTTCTTTATACTCAAATTTGATCCCTTTTTGTGATACTTCAAACATAATTCTTAATGTCTGAAATTTTGCTCGTCGTAGCGCCTTAGTAAATATGTCCTCTGCTTGTTCTACAATCTTGCAATATTTAAGCTCAATCTCTCCATTATTCTATACTTCTCACATGAAGGGATATTTGATGTCAATATATTTGGTTCTTTTAGTTGGTTATGTTTGTACTTCTCCAATATCTTCTAATATTCTCTAAAGTCATAGTGCTTGACTAGTGGTCATAGCGGCTACAATATGCTTAGTTTCTATAGTAGATTGTACTACTAAGTCTTGTTCTTTGGATGCCGAAGAAAACAAAAACATTCCAGAAACGAGAGTGAATGCATAGTCGGTAATACTCTTCCTGTCATCAATTGAATCTACCCAATCAATATCTGTGTAGCATATGAGCTTAGCCATTGCACTTGGCCGATATCAAATGTCATAATTTGCAGTTCTTTGTAAGTATCTCAGAATTGGTAGCTCCAAAGTGAATTTGACTTGGACTTTGCTTTAACCGTGATAGTAGACTTGTCATGTACATGATGTACAGTGTTGCAGCAGTGAGATACAGTAGAGTAGCAATCAAACTTCTATAGAGAGAAGCATCGACCTTTCCTGCTCCATTTTCCTTTAGTAGCTTTTCATTTGTCATGAGCGGTGTAGTGACATTTTTACAATAGTTCGTCTTAAATTTCTTCTCGAGATTCTCAAAATATTTCTTTTGTGAGATGAAAATTCCTTCATTTTGGTCGACGTCAATGTTGAGAAAGCAGTGCATCAAGCCCAAGTCCGTCATCTCAAATGTCTATCATTTCTTCTTTGAACTCTTGAATATCTTCTCATTGTATATATATATATATATCATCTATATACATAGAGACAATGAGAGCGTCAAAATTACCTTGAGTCTTGATATAGGGTGTTGGCTCGCTCAATCTCCTCCTACATCCTTTCTCAATGAAGTATTTGTCAATTCTACGGTACTACGCTCATGGCGCTTGTTTTAACTTGTAAAGAGTCTTCTTGAGCTCTAGAACATTTTCTTCTTGGTCTTTGACGTTAAAGCCTTGTGGCTGTTCTACATATAATTCTTCTTGAAGATGTCCATTTAGGAATGTTAACTTTACATCTAGTTGCTGGATCTTCCATTGTTTTTGTACTACTACAACAAAGAGAGCCCGAATAATATCAAGAGGAGTAACGGGAGTGAAAGTTTCAATATAGTCTATACCAGGTTGCTACAAGTATCCTTTTGCCACATATCTTGCCATATGTTTGTGAATTGATCCATCAACACTGAGTTTGTTCTTGTAAACCCATTTAATGCCAATGATCTCCATATATTTGAGGCGATCGTCAAGCTCTCAAGTTTCATTCTTTTCTAACATCTTGATTTCTTCCTCCATGGTTTTAATCCAAACTTCTTCTTTAGATGCCTCTTTTTAGTTTTCTAGTTCTAAAGTGGCAAAGTCACTTGTGTCATAAATTCTTTTACAGGATTTTACCCTCAGTATTGGTGAAAATTAGAGTAAATTATTCTTGCATCACTCTTAGAGAGGATGCTGGAGTTACATCTTAAGTGGTGGAATTCAATGGTTCTTTTTCTTCTTGTGTTGTTGGTGATATGTTTGTC
The DNA here is from genome assembly GCA_016097615.1 of Eucalyptus dawsonii. Classification (NCBI taxonomy): domain Eukaryota; kingdom Viridiplantae; phylum Streptophyta; class Magnoliopsida; order Myrtales; family Myrtaceae; genus Eucalyptus; species Eucalyptus dawsonii. Next base: position 29,074,823 of record CM027881.1, on the reverse strand, counting down.
AAGGTGACACTTCTTCTCGATCTTTTCTTCCTCCCAATTCTGGGTAGCTTTCTCGTCGAACTCAATGTCTCAGCTGATTATCAGTTTCTTCATTCTTAAGTTATAGATCCGATATCCTTTTGATTGGTCACTATATCCAAGGAATATTCCTTTTTTAGTCTTCTGGTTGAGCTTACTCCTCTTTCGAGCAGGAATATGGACATAGCATGTGCAGTCGAATACCTTGGGATGTTTTACTAAAGGCTTCCATCTGCTCAATGCTTCAACTGGAGTTTTATTTTGAACAGCTTTTGCTGGAAATTTGTTTTCGATGTACACTGCCTTGTAAATTGCTTCAACTGATAACCAATTAGCAAGATCTTTGTCCTCAATCTTGCCATCTCTATATGGTTCTGTTCTTCCTTTTGACTACTCCATTTTGTTATGGGGCATAACTAGCTATTGGTTGATAGATGTATGCCTTCATCTTCATCGAATTTCTTGAACTCATTGGAGTTATACTCGGTGCCTCCATCAATTCTCAGGACTCTGATTCTATGGCCACTTTGATTCAAGACGTGGTTTTTACATTTCTTAAAAATATAGAAAACCTCTTACCTTTCTAAAAGAAAGTAGACCTACGTCATCTTAGTATAATCGTCAATGAAGAGAATGAAATATATATTCTGGCTAGGTGTCGGGGTCTTTATTGAACCACATTCATCTATGTGAAACTAGTTCCAATGACTTAGCTCTCCATGGACCTCTAGATGGGTAGGATTGTCTTTGCTGTTTTCCAAGAAGACACCTTCACAATCATCTGAAAATATCTCATCATATCTTTATGATGGAGAATTTTGAGCCCAACAAAGATTTATTCTGCTTTGGTCAAAAGCCCAGCAAAGTTGAAGTGGCTAAATCTTGGACGCCACTAAGAATCATCAACTTGAGCATTCATAGGTATGTCACTGAAATATTTCCATCAACTAGAGTTGAAAGTTCCTATTCTCCATCTTAACAAAGGCTATCATATTTTTATATTTGTCATATATAGCACAAGTGTCTCCTTTGAAGTATAAAGAGTATCCATTTTGTATCATTTGGCCCACACTGAGTACATTTCGGGCAAGATTGGAGATTATATTTATATTATTAATATATTTTGGGCCTTTATTTGTTTCAATGGTGATGGTGCATGTTCTTTCACATCTTTTAATGCGCCATTGCCCAATTTCACTTGTGATTTCACCTATGTATCAATGTTAGTAAATACAGATTCATTCCCCGTTAAATGATAAGTACACCAACTATCATGTTTCTCATCATTTGCTGCTTGACCTACATAGAACGTATTGTCTTCATTTTCTTTGTCTTCAATATAGTTGGCTCAATAATTTGTTTTCGAGTGGGTCTTTTTCTATGTGGCCATACTTTTTACGAGAGTGGCATTGTTGCTATCCCAAAATCAACAATCTTTTTCCGAATGATTAATTTTTCTTGCAAAAATTGCAACGTGAATTTTTTTTCTTTTTGAGAGTTTTCTCCTCTTTTATTTTTCCATGAATTCCTTTCACCACTTTTAGATTTTTGAGACCATATGTTTATTTTAGACTGAAAGGCGCTTTCAACCAAATCTTTATCTTGTGCCATCAATCTCTTTTTATATGCTTCTAGAGCCAATTAATTCATTCATGTATGGGGTCTTTAAGTTTCTTCTATAGTGGTGACAATAGCATTGTATTTGTAGTAAGTGACACTAATAATTTTTCTACAACACTTTGGTCCATGATTCATCTCCATAGGCTCTCATTAGTCTTCCACAATAGTCTCATAATTTTTCATTTTAGAATGCTTAAATTTTCTTCTCAAAGTTTGAAGTTGAATAGTGCGAACCTTTTTCGTGCCTTGAAGTTCTTCTTGTAGTATCTCCCACCTTCTTCACTATTTTTGCTTCTATTATTATTGGAAATGAAAGTGCTAGTATGAACACCTAAATGTGGGTGAATAGGTGTGAAGAAAATTTTTCATGAAACGTAGTAAAATATTTTGCTTTTGAATCCGAGTCTGAAGAACAATAGACTTTTGAAACTGAGTCTGAAGAATAACAGATTTTGAGCGAGTTTAGACTTTAACAGTTAAATGAAACTACGAACAAAATAAAGGAATTCAGAGAAGAGAATAAGAACACAAGGTTTATAATGGTTCGACTAAGATCAAGCCTACGTCCACTCTCCCACGCTAACGGTCTTCTGCTGGATTTCACTATGCAATCAACAAGATATTACAATTTTGAGTGCAAACACTTAATGATATAGCACACAATCTCACTAAGTCACTCTTTTGGTATTTCTCTCACGATCACAAACGTTTAAGCTCACTAAAGACAAGTGTATGATCGAAGTTGGATTAGACTTTAGAATTATAAATTCTATGCTCTATCTTTTACTTGCTCATCGGTCCTTGATCTCTTTAAATACTCCTCAACTTCCAAACTAGCCATTGGACAGTATCTTAGAGGATCGTCTTCCAATCTACCTATTGGATAGATCTGTATTTAAAAGATTTGGTAGTCGTTGAGTGATAGAAGTAGAATCCCAAATTGATTATAATCGCCCATACAAACAGAATCTTGGTTTCCACAAGTAGAGCTTATTCGTTTAGAAAATTCTTGTTTTCAAGATCTAATTGTCAGTCAATTAGATTAAGTCAATCAAATCAATCTTGATGTAGAATCTAAACTAGATCACTAGCCGTTACACATTTGGGCTTGTATTACGTTATGTCTCGTTCTTGATGTAAAGTCTAAGAGCAATAGACTTTACAATCTGAGTCTGAGTGCAATATACTTTACAATTTGGACATAAGTCTAAACATATTCTGCTTCTGAACAGATTTAGTTTTAAGGTTCGAACACAGTCTGAATAAATTCAGCTTCAGCATATAGTTTGTCTTTTGGTTCTTTTAAGTATAGACTTTGACGATATCATTTACACGTTCTATCATCTGCATAGTCTATTATTCAATCATCAAACATATTAGTAGCCTTTGATTTATTTTGTCATCTTCAAAACATCATAAGGGATTTCCCTAACAGGAAATACCATTTCCAAGAGTGCTTGTTGAATAACACATAATGCCCGTGCCTCTTTTTGTAGTTGTTCTTTGAGAACAGTTGCACCTTCCTGCTAGCAACATAACCTCTTCTTTTAATGTCCCATGAATTTTGAGCCACAAAAAAGTAGTCATTTAATGCTTCAATAATCATAGTTATGTCCATTAAAGATAGGAATAGGAAATGAGGATGAGGCAAAGTTGATCATAGTTTTGATATTGGAAATTTAGGTGGGTGATTTTAGTGGATGGTGTTTAGGACAAATGCCCAAAACCAACCGAACAAAGCTCTGACACTACTGTAAAATTTTGGAATAAATGTGCAAGAGTGTATTGTATGGGCTATTCACTAAGGGTGTGCCATTTCAGGGTTGGTCCAAATTCCATCTAGAACCTGCCTTGTCAGAATCAGTTCTCCAATTTTTTGAACTTGGAACCACCCTACATATCCTGGGAACTTAAAACCTACCCTATCCATTGGTTCCAAGGTCTACTTGGAATCCGGCCAATTTCTTCTTTTTTTTATTCGTTTAATTTTTATCTTCCCTTTTTTGTTTTATTTTTACTTAAGCAAAATGAAAGTGAACTTGACAACCAAAATCCCGATTTGTCAATAGCAACAATTCATATATGATGAACACTTAAAATAAAAATAAACAATAAAAAGTCAAAACATGTCACATGAAACCTAGATTATAAAACTTCGTCCTCAATCATCCATGAAATATTGCTTCAAATTCTTACCACCTAAAATCAAAAGAAACAACAAGCATGTTAATCAACTATTAGTAGTTTTAAATTAAATTTATTAGTAATTAAATGAAAACAATTATTAGAAAACCTCACCACATATGTTCATTCCACTTCTGCTCGTAAACTCTATTTACTAATAATAACCTCATCATTAAAACAATCTCTATATATAAAGAGAGGTATTATTTTTTAATGTTAGCAAGAGTAAAAAGAGAATTTAGGGTTACTCAGGTTCGGTTCTAGTTGTAGGTTCATGAGTTTTGGTTCCAAGTTCTTGGTTTGGTTCTTATACAAGAATCGGAAACCAAACCATGCAGTACCAAAAAAAAAGAAAAAAACATGCAGTACCAGTTCCATTTTTATGGGGACTGGTAACCGCGAGAACTTGGAATTGTACTGATTCCTATGACCGGGTCGGTCCTGTTTCTAGTTCTACCCTAGATCCATGCTCATCCCTAGTATTCATAGCAAAGAACAAAGAACCTGAGAGGGAAATAATATGACTTCTCTTGAATGAGAAATGGTTACCAGGATTGGCTATGGGACTAGTTCAAAGCTCAAGTGTGTGGCTAGCTTTTAGTTGGTTTATTCTTTACAAAGCATGAGCTCCTCAATTCTATTTATAAGCTTAACACAACTGACATAGTACAAGTAGTGTTCTCAAGTGCTTCGAGGTGGACTATTCCCTCGTGGCAATCTCTAATTACTTCGCAAGTGTTTTCAGCCACACATCTTACCTATTTCATGCAAGAGACAATACTAGAATTTTATGGGCCGTTCTAGAATTTCAAGGAAATGGATCACTCTTTAATAGATCTTGAGGATTTTCGTGGATACTTCTAACTGATGAGTCTTCGCTTTATGGCTGGAAAGCCAACTATGCCTTTATATTATCTGTAAAAATTGTAAGTTCACACTAGTCTGCTTTTACTTGTTTCCTTTCATTTCGGTTGTGTCGGACATTACATGTTTCTATCGGATCACATGTGTTGCTGAGTACGAAAGGAGGTATCAGCTGGTTTGACTTAAAGAAGCATGGTGGACGGAGAATTAGGCATCATTTGCTTGTATAAGTGCATCGTTTTCAGGATCTGTTCATTCTCTTACTCAAAAAAATATTGTGCCTCTTTTGTAGATATCCAAATCCGTCCTCATCCACTTACGAAGAGAGGTTCTTTCGTCCTTTTGAGTATGCTCTTCAGCCTCCAGCTGACTATGAATTACAGCAGATCCCTTTGAAGAAGACTATTCCATCCGGATTCTCTGCGCTAGAGCAATATAATGGGCCCCAGGCTTTCATAATTCCTGGAAATCATGGTCAGTTTTGGTTTTCATCCTGAACCTTGCTTAAGTTATCTGTTTAGCTCTTAAAGATCACCTTGTATCATTTTTGAAACTGATATTATTGCATTGCTGTGCCTATGTCATTATTTGATTTTCTTATTAGAAGTTTCTAGAACAGTGCTTTTATAAAAATGCAAAGGGCTACCTCACAAAATCCTCTGCTAATGTGGTTTTACAGATTGGTTTGATGGACTTCGTACTTTCATGGAGTACATATGTCACAAGAGTTGGTTAGGTGGGTGGTTTATGCCTCAAAAAAAGAGTTATTTTGCTTTGCAACTCCCAAAAAATTGGTGGGTATTTGGCCTTGATCTGGCACTCCATCACGATGTTGATGCAGACCAATTTATGTTCTTCTCAAAGCTGGTAGAGGAGAAGGTACTTCCTTCATTTTTCTTTGCAGTTTTTGACAACCTTCACTAGAGATGCAAAATAAGAAAAAAACAGACAACGTAACTTCTTGAGTTGAGGGATCCAGCATTGGATACATAGCTGATCTGTGGTTGAGTTGCATATTGTTGGGCATGTATTTTTCTGCTAATGATTTGCTGAGAGAGGAACATGGTCTTATTAACTCTGAATCTTATGGGAATGGTGTGTGTTGAAACATGATAACCTTACTGTGTCTTCAACTGAATCTCAACTCATATAGTATCAGGGTTTGTTTCATGGCCTGTACTACTTCTAGCAACTTGTATGTTCCACAATAGATTATGGCGTTTCCTTCATGTTTCTAGTACCTCCAAATGCACCTTTTAATCACTATAGTGAAAAATGGAACTTTTTCTAAGGGACTAAAGCTAGTCAAACAACTTCTATATCGTAATATGATATCGACAGTTGTCTTTTGATTCAGTGAGGGTCTAATTCCACATTCAACGCAGGTTGGTGTTAAGGACTCTGTGATCATACTTACACATGAACCTAACTGGCTTCTTGATTGGTACGAGAATAATGATTCTGGAAAAAAAGTCTCGGGAAAGCTTGTCTCACATTTAATTAAAATTTTGAAGAAAAGATGTAGACTTCGAATTGCTGGGGACTTGCATCATTATATGCGTCATTCATCTAATTCTGCTGGGCCAGATGTGCAACATCTGTTTGTGAATGGTTGTGGTGGGGCATTTTTGCATCCAACCCATGTATTTAGCAACTTCAAGAAATATTGTGGAGCTACTTATGAGACCAAGGCTTCTTATCCGTCTTGTGAAGATTCTAAAAGGGTATATGACAAGACAGAGTCTATCTCCTTTGATCAATTAGTTTTGAGCTGTAGTGCAAAATCTTACTTTTATGGTTATATTGCAGATTGCTTTTCGAAATGTCTTGAAGTTTCGGAAGAAAAACTTGCAATTTGATGTTATTGGTGGTACTGTCTACTTCGTACTGGCTTTTTCTATGTTCCCACAAGTGAGTATTGCTTTAGCTGAATGTGATTTTTGCATTCAGATTCTTCGTAGACTGGTATCATGTCACCTAGCACTTAGTGTATCCCTTATTTATTAATTCCGTTCATCAAAATCGGGATGTTTTTATTTTTCTCAACTCTTCCTTGTAAACCCCTTTTAAGCGTTCAAAGTTCTCATGAGAAAGTACCAGTTCTTCTGCTTGTGCTTTAGATGGTACCTTCAACAAATAGCATGGACCCTACTTTGTCCTGCTGTTTATTGGTTATTATGTCGATATGTTTGAGCAGTTGGCTTATTATTAGGCTTCCTTCGCAGTGTAAACTCAATCAGATGTTACAAGATGACTCCGTTTCTGGTCTTTTAAGGAGCTTTAATGTCACTGTATGGGCTGCTTTCAAGTACTTGCTGGAACAGTCTTATGTATCGCTAGCAGGTGCTTTGCTACTGCTAACTGCATCAATCCTATTTGTACCATCAATACGGCCGTGGAAGCAACGAGTGATAATTGGTGTAGTTCATGCTTCTGCGCACTTGACTGCTGCACTATTTCTTATGATAATGATGGAATTGGCTGTAGAGACCTACACTGGACCTATACTTTCCCCAACTTCAGGTTAGTCTTCATGTTTTCTGCTGGATGTGTACTTCTGTGGCAACCTTGTCATATTTACATGCTTTTAAAGGTGGCATGACTCGGATGTCGATTTCCATGGATCACTAGGTGCTTGATTTGATCCTCTGCTTTCACATAAAGGAGAAGGAGCGTCTCCAGTGGAAAACTAATGTTCTGTTGATGAACACAACTCTATTAATTTTCCTCTTGTAGGCACTGCCTTTTTCTTGACTTTGTGTGTCATGTCATTGTGTCGGCTAAGCAAGCATTCGCACAAACGTCTGAGATGCTGACCTTTATATATATCTCAGGTTATGACAGATCATACGAGCAGACATTGGGTCTTTATTCTGCTTGCACTGAATTTATCAAGTCCGCTTTCGATTGCCTGGAGGTTTGTATCCTTTCTATCCTTTCTATTTTTCCAGGGTGCTGTTTTTCATTTATGGATATCTCATGTCACATTATATTTCCTACAGTATGATTCTTTTCTTTTTTTGGGGCGGATTTAATTGCTAGGTCATGGCTGTATCACGGAAAGACATTTGCCAGAGAGGAATGGAATCAATGTCGCGTGGCACTGCTGCAATATATTATGCTTCCGTGTTACATTATTTCTGGGTCATTTCCAATCCTGTTGTCTCTCTAGTTTTTGGAAGCTATTTATACGTTTGTGTTAGGTGGCTTCATTTACACTATGACGAGGCCTTCTCCTCACTTCGAATTGCTGATTACAAGGGGTTTACACGATTCCACATAAACACGGAAGGTGATCTCGAAATCTATACGCTGGTAGTTGATAAGGTAACTCTTCAGAACCATCTGCAGCTTTAGTTACACTGACAGGACGCTCCCTAGTAGTATGAAATACCATTAGCTTATTCTTTACTCTGTCATCGATATTTTAAGCAATATGATTTCTTTGTGAGCATTTCTACTGAAAGCCTGTGGTCCATTTAAAATTGAAACAGCGCAATTTGCCGGGTGTCTTGCATAGCTATTGTTTATTTATTTATGTATTGCACTTTTTTTTTTTTTATGTTACGTACACCATTGTCTTAAATTAAGCAATAGCAGAAAAATTTGAAGATTTTCTATTTGTAATTATGTAAAGTAGTTATAGTTAATTAAGGACAAGTCAAGGCTTTTATCTTTGTTTTTGATTATTAGACAATTCTAAGATGGTGCTTGGTCACGGGAAAAGTGAGCAAGAAAGAAAAGGGTCTAAGGGTCTAAGGGTTGACCTAGTGCATTGCGTTATGAAGTGGTCATGTGTTGTACTGGGTTCTTAGATACAAAGTTCTTGCCTTTTATGCGGATTCAGTGTCGTGGCTTGTTAAATATATCTGGAAGAGTTTTGACTTAAATGATTTGTCTCGGGAACGGGTCAGCACCCACGAGTCGTGAGATATGCATCTTGCTCGGTCTGCTTCAGTGATAAGGTCTGTCAATTATATGTTGCCCCCCTATCGATTGCTTAAAAAAAAAATAAAAAATTTGAGAGCAGATATGATACCCTGTATGCCTCGAAGAAGCGGGACGTAATTTGCGATTCTGCTGTAAAAACCTTACTGGCAGAATGTGGCAGAACGTGTTGGTGACATAATACCTGTTGAGCATTATCTGTCAGAAACTTTCGTGTTCTAGAATTGATTATTTCCCTGTTACTAATTGCACTCTAGGGCTGGAAATTATCAGCATGGCGAGTGGTTGTAAGACTAGCTTGCATTGTATGCCGTAGACTCAATTTTGGATTTTTGGCTGGTACAGAAACTCTGTATGGGAAGATAAATGGAAGAATGATTACAGAGATTTGGATCCACACATCCGTAACTGTCTGTATGCCCTTGACATGTGATGGGAAATTTCCGAAGTTCAGAAGTCTATATGAATACAATATTTGCCCAATTCAAAGGGTCTTTTTTTTTTTTTTTTTTTTTTTTGCCAAACATCAAATGCATCATGTCTTTCCAGATTTTATGACGCTTTCCTGCTCAATTTGTGTTACTATTGCCAACGATAGTGACTTGAAATAGCGGGAAGCAATTTGTGATTCTGCTGTAAAACCTTAGACCGGCTGCATGTGTTGGTAATATTATGCCTTTTGAGCATTATCCGTGAGAAACTTTTAGGTTCAATCGATTATCTCTCTGTCACTAATTGCAACTAGGGCTGTAGAAATGATTAACATGGCAAGTGATTGTAAGACAGAGTTGCGTTAAGAAGGATTTTTGACTGGTTAAAGAAGATGTGGAAATATAAATGGAAGAATGATAACAGAGGTTTGGATCCAGTAAGGTCATCGATACTGTCTGTATGCCCTTGACATGTAATGGGGAACTTCCATGGTTCAAAGTCTAGCTGAATACAGTTTTTGCTCAAAGTATCTTATCTTTGGTCCAAACATCAACATTTCTTTCCAGATTTTATGACGCTTTCCTGCTTAATTGTGTAACTGTTACCGACAGTAGTGACTTAATCTTTGCATATCAAAGCTTGAGCTTATTATGAGGTTTTCTCATTCTTTCACCTGGCAATGCAGGTTCCAGAGAAATGGATGCAGGATCCTAAGTGGTTGAACGAACAGAAACCGCAAGAGAAGAGTAGCGAACAGAAACAGCAAGAGAAGAATGGCGAACAGAGAGAGCAAGAGAAGAGTAGCGAACAGAAACAGCAAGAGAAGAGAAGCGAACAGAGAGAGCAAGAGAAGAAGAGTAGCGAACAGAAACAGCAAGAGAAGAAGAGTAGCGAACAGAGAGAGCAAGAGAAGAGTAGCGAACAGAAACAGCAAGAGAAGATTAGCCACCTTAGTCGGTGGATTTCAGCAAATACCTCAAGGAAGGACCCTGTAGAGACTGTCAGAATTGTAGACTACTTTGTCATAAAGCAGAACGGTGAAAGACATCAAGAAAGTCCAGTCACCAAAGCTGCTCAACCAGAACCAGAACCAGAGAAGCAAGAGGAAGTAGTGGCTAGGCCATCCGCCTCTGAGGAAGATTCTGTCATTAAAGGACATGTTGAGCTCGAGATTCAAGAGGAGCCAGGGGCCAGTGCCTCAGTTAAACCAGAGCAAACCCTGCGGTCTGAGGAGGAAAAGGAAGAAGAAGCTCGAAGGCAGAAGGGCAAAGAAAAGGTAATCGAAGAAGAACCAGAGAGTTCTAATGCACTGCCTCCTGAGCGAAAAACAGAGCCAGTCAGACATAGTGACCATGAGACTAGTGAGAAGAAGGAAGCTGAAGAGGGTGAATCTACCAACGGCCAGGTTGTGAGTGCGGTCCAGTAGCTGAAGGACGAAATTATCAAGGTAGAGAAAAGATTCACTCGTTGTCCTGCTTCAACCTTGCTAACTTTTATCTTGATGCTTGTAAACCTTGAAGTCGACGCTCCCTTCTGAGCAGCAGAAGAAGAAAGAAGATGAACAAGATTTGAATGTTGTTAAAGTTTGATGAGCGCTCGTTTCTTCTTGTTATAAACTGTCTTCGTGTTTCTTTGAACTGACCGGATGAAGTGAATGAATACTTTTGATGTTCATATTTTTCCACTCTTAATTATTTTTATTGCTTTTGATTATGGGATAAAGGGAGAGAAAATATGCAACTGTGTTGGAAAAGATATATTTTTGGTTGGATGTTATTGATCCAATTTCCAAGGGCTCCACACCATGCCACCAAGTCATTGAATTGGTGTTTCTTTACAACTCAGTATCTATATGATAGACTTTGGTTTGAAATAGTCTCCATAAACATAGTCATTTTTCTAACTTAATGAAGTAAACTAGCCTCCGCTCCTAACTTGATGCCTCATTTAATATAAAAATCATCCATCCACGCTAACAAGAAAGCAACAGAATGACTATATAACTAAGCATGTTGGCCGACTCTTTTACTTTCTAATACTTGATTGTCTAAAAGTCGCCGTTCTTATCTTGATTGAGGTGGCCGACGGCGGTGGTCTTCTTTTATTTTTACATTGGATAATTTGGACTTGTAGTAGTATGCTACCAAGTTTTCCCCCAAAGAATTGACCGGTACTTAATTAAGTCCTTAACTAAGGTTAGGTGACCGAGCACCATGGTCCACACCCATGGAAATCATTGGTATTTTTATTTGATTATTTTTCAATCTATAGCATTTTGATTTTTCTCACTATATCCCTTCATACATAAAGGTGAGTGTCTTTTTCTAATATTAATTAAATCAATAAAAATTGAAAATATGAATAAAATTATTAGAACTTAATCGATTTATGGAGCTTGTATGTTGTGTCACAGGTCCTAGCATTCGCGCTCCTTGATGATCCAAAACAAAAATGTGGACTAAAAGATGCCATTTCCCTCCAAAGGAGGAGGGGGAGGGGTTACAAACGTGAACTTTATTTTTTAGTTAAATTTTGGATATTGATCAAGCCCATATTTCTAACACACTAATCAAAGGCTTGATAAGGATGGAAAAATATTAATGGGACTTATATAAACTCTCATATTCTAAGTAGGCCATCAGATGGTATCTCAAATAGAGATGTAAATATTGAATCATTTCAAAGCATGAGAAGACAATGTGATCTTATCATTTTCCGCGTCAAATAATTTTGTTTGTCTCTTTTTTCTTTCCCTAACTTGTCACAATGAAAGAATCTAATATCTACCTACATTTATATTGCTTATATTATGTTTGTGTATATCTACACTGCATTATCATTAAGATATGACAAATACATGATTGGTTCTATTTAAGGATATTGCAATGGGCTTCCCATCCACATCAATCATATGCAAATCAATCATCAAATGAAGCAAAACCATACCATTTAACTAGGGTTTATCTTTACTTAAGAAATTCTATTGAATGCGAGAACACTTTTTCTTTATGATAACATAATCATTTTTTTGTCAAAGTAAAATAATCATGTTCACTTAACATCATATCTTGCAATTATTGAACATCAATAATGTGACACTTAATGTCACGCCCCGATCCTCAGGCACGCACACATCCTTCTCACTTGGTCGATTTTATAATGCGATATCTCAAGACTAGTATCGCCGACCCTTTCAATTATTAAGCACATGCGGAAGCGATTATAAATCCCCGACAATAAAACAATGGGATAGAAAAGCAGGGCATATATTTTTTTTTTTTTTTTTTTTTTTGATGACCCGTGGAACCTCCGAACGCCTTCGCGGGAGAGTAAACCCTGGGAGCGCCGGGCCCCACCGCCGACCCCCAAGCAGGTAAGACGCGCGTTATGCATTGAAGCATCGCTTCCACGGAGGTTCGAACCCTTCCCCCTGCGTTTGGGGTACCAAGCCCTAACCAACGCTTCCACCGCGGGCGGTGGTGCAGGGCCATATTTTTCATATTGAAATTTATAACCAAACTTTTGTACATGACAACAATTAGAGAACTTCATAACTATTCACATCAATTGGAGCTCACAGAAGAAGATGGAATCTCAATCCCTTCAGGTCATACTCAAAATCGCTCTCGGTATTATCTTCTTCTTCCAAAAGTCCTTCTACTCAGGTTTCACCTCCGAGTTCTCCTTCTCAAATTCCTCCTCAGCTCCTCAACGGGGTCCTGAAATGTTTTTCCCCAAACTGGGATGAGACTACGTCTCAGCGAGTTCTACCCCACTAAGCCCAATTAGTAAACTATTATACTAAAGGCTGCCTATACACGCATAGGGCAGAAGACGTACCTTAGCATCAGATCCCACCTGCAAGTCAGTACAATTCACAATAGGCACTCAAGCAATCATATCACCGATCGAAGCATTGATCAAATCGACATAATCGATTACAAGCCAACAATACCACTCACGGTCATTTCCATTCAATCAATTAATTCACAACCTCAGATCAAAGCAATGATCAATCGACCTAGTCGATTACATGTCATCACGACCCATGCTTGGTCGGCACATTCAATACTATTTATAAGTCCGACCATAGTCCAAGACTGCTCACTCTAAGCTGATATATCGCCCGTAGGCTGATATAATATACCCCCGATTCTCACACTCAATTAATCATGCATTCTTAGATTTGATCTCGGCATATAGCACGGCCTACTCTCAGTTCTGTGGTCTTCTAGCATTGCCAGGCATCGCCTCCCCCCATGGAGTGCGGCTTCGTCATTACGTCGACGGCATTTCCGAAGGAGCATCGTCTCCCCCCTTGGAGCACGGCTTCGTCACTACGTCGACGGCATTCCCGAAGGAGCATAGGGTCCAGAATCAACTGCGACCGGCTTCCCGTTGTCCAGGGGGTATCCCACATAGGGGTAACGTCCAGCTCAACAGCCCGCTCAAATATAGGCTCAAGGCGCTAGAGGTAATTCCCATGCGACTCAGGTCGCCATGTAATACTTAGTCCTTAACTACAATAAGCAATAGTATAAGGCGCTAGAGGTAACTCACACGAAGTCTTCTACTTGTGTAGTACTTAGTCCTTTACCTGCTCATGATCCATTGGTTTCCCTCAACACAACACACATCACATCACTTCCGATAATCCTCTTTCTATAACTGTAAGTCAACATACGATTAATCCCTCACGGCCCAATGACATTGTGCCCCGCACTGTCTTGGCCTCATTTCTTCGTATCAAAAATATTCGATAAAATATCGTGCGTAAGACACTGGCGCTTAGCCAAAATATAATATTTTTCTTTCCATAACTCCCACATTTTCTGTAGTCCATTCAAATATTTTTGGCATCATCAACCGATGCCCGGTTATTTTTCAATTAATAACCAGAGATTATTCAATTAAAGAATAATTTCCAATTTCACAAATAATTCAATTTAGCACAAAATAAAGCCCAATTAAATAAACGGACTACGCCACGACAATCAGCACAAAATTTCGGTCGTCGGCCATCTCAATCTTAATTTCCGAAAAATAAATAATTAATTAATTAATTTCGAAAATTAATTATTAAATATTAAAAATTCCGTTTAGCTCAAAAATAAGGTCCGATTAAATAAACGGACTTCACCACGATCATCAAGATAATTTTCCGGTCACGAGCCATCCCAGTTGAATTTTCGGAAATAAATAATTATTTAATTAATTTCGAAAATTAATAATATTAAAAATTCAATTTAGCTTAAAATAAAGTCCGATTAAATAAACAGACTTCGCCACGATCATCAGCATAATATTCCGGTTCCAGACCATCTCCCTTGCTTTTTCGGAAAATAAATAATTATTTAATTTAATTCCGAAAATCAATATTTAAATGCCAAAAAATCTCACTTAGGCCCGAATCATCAAATTGAAGCTCAATTAGGGGTCCGAAAATTCCGAGGCACTCCCAATAAATAGTAGACCACGTCTACTTGTTAATTGCACAATCAATTTATCTAAATCGCATCACAATTGACTAATAATTGCTAATTACTTCTAATCTAACAACCTAAACATAATTAATTAAAACTAAACCAACCTAAAGCATAATTAGCCAACTAATCCGGGATTAGTGAGATTACTCACCAAATCGCGCGCAAATCGGATCAATCCGGCGGCGACGCGAGGAACAATTCTTCCCAAAGCGGGCCTCGGGTTGGGCGGAAACGCCCAAAACGGGCCAAAACCTCACTTACCAAACCCATTTTCTGCACTCTTTGTGCACGGCTGGTTGAGGGCGAAGGGGGCGGATCCGGAGCTGGGTTGGGTCGGAAATGGACGGAGGGGCCGAACCGAACCAAGGCGAGGCTTCACGGTGGCCGGAGGAGGTCGGGCGGTGGCCGTAGGTGGCTAAACGGGACCGGGCAGAGGCAAAACAGGGGCTGGACAGAGGCGGTAGCTCGGCTGGGTGAGGCAAACGGCGATCGAGCGGGCTAGAGGGAGACGAACGGCGGCGAGGCGGTGTGCGGCGGCTCCCGGCGACGTCGGTGCCCCGACGCGACGGCGAGCTGCTCCGGTCTTCCCCTCGGTGATGCTGTCTCTGCTTCTGTTCTGCTGTTCGGTTCTATTCGAACCAGAGGAAAGAGAGAGGGCGAAGCTGTGCACGGGCAGCAGGACGGCGGACGGCAGCGGCTCCGGCTCCGGTTGCTTGCTGCATCGGCGCCGAGAGAAATCGCTGCTTCGGCTTGCTAGTTCGCTGATCTTCAGCTTCCATGGAGGTTTGAAGAAAAAGAAAGAGGTGGGGGAGGAGTTCCGTCGACGAAGGAGAAGAGAAGGGAGGAAGAAAAACCAAATTTCCCTTTCTTTTCTCTCACTCTCTCTCTCTCTCTCTTATGTCAGCCACACATGGCCACCAACAGCTGTCTCCCACTCTTCAATTTTTGACACTTATGTCCCCTTCTAGAAGCATTTAAGTAGTTCAAAGAGTTGGGTTTATGGGCATACGAATTTTGCTAACTTTTCTTCCCAAATTGAACCTTAATCCACTTGAATCAAATCAATTTGATCACCATAATTTCATTAAATATTTCATCGATAAAATTGGTACTTTTTCTTATCGGTATAGCCCACTCGCATCCCAATTTCACCATCCCCGATTTTGTTGAACAAAACAGCCCTATTTATCCAGTCAAATTAAAACTCAAAATTTTGGATGTCACACTTAATCATTTTTGTTTTATTAAAGAACGATAAATAATGGAAAATAGACTTATCTTTACAATAAATATTATGCTTACTGAACCCTAGGATTGACGCAGTTGGTTGGGGAATTAAGGAATTCCAGCTTAAGAATTGGAGATTGCCAGTTAGGACCACACACATTGCGTGCAAACTACTTTGGATTTGAGTCACCTACACAATCTGAAGGCTTGAGCTTAACCGATTCATTGGGCTTGCAGGATATTTCATAGGCTTGTTAGTAGATAGGTTTCCAAGCCTATGCCCCTAGATTATACACAAATTTTTTTTTTAAAAAAGATGCTTACTTTAGGAGAATTCTAATTTTATATCATTGTTATTTTAGTATGCATTTATTCCTCATAATCTAGATAGTTATTAAACGACGAACCCTTATCAACTTAAATACAAAGAGAATGTCACCCGTGACTTTAATAAGTATAACATCATTTTCGTTAGAAATTAGTCGTAACCTTTGCAAATAGTCATAATAAATATATAGACTTAGGATTGATTTGACGTTCTAGTGGAACAATTATGGTTGGTAAATAAAAAAATTCAAATTTTCCATTTTTCCCCTCAAAGGGATGATTTGAGGCACTATCTATTAACAAATATGTGAAAATTAAAAGGTAATACATGAAAGTCAACACATATTTTCATCTAATTGTCCATATTAATTAGATATGATGGTCTAAGTTCGCCCAAGTCCAATATGTCAATAAGTAAAAAAATGTTCATAAAATTGGATCAATAACATCCAACCAAAAAAATATATAAACAATAACATGGCTAGTGAATCAATGTTTGTCCATTGGCGGTGCAGAAAAGGAGGGAACTTGGGGGCTGGGCTTTCGCCCCAGCCCACTTTTCTTTGCTACCCCCTCGAGTGGGCCCAGAGCCCTCTCACTCCTAGCCCGCTCCCCCCTCCGCGGCCCGGCCCTCTCTCTTCTCCTCCTTCCTAGTTCCTCCTCCCTCCCTCCCTCCCTCCGCAACTCGCGCGCGCGAAGGAGCAGGTCCAGAGGAGCGCGCAGGCCGCCGAGAAACCCGGACGGATGGGACGCGACTTCAATGCGCTGAGGAGCTCGACGCGGTAGGCCTGGCCAAGGTAGAGAGGTCTGCGCGGAGAAGACGGGATAGGACGCCGGTTCGGCCAAAAGGAAGAGAGGCCGGTCGGCGCGCCATGGACCGGCGGCCGAAGCTCTCCGTCAACCGGGCTCCTCGACCTATAAATAGGGGGGGCTAGGTTAGAGAGAAACGGGGGAAGGAGATCCGAGAGAGCGAGATCTGAGAGAGTCAGACTGAGAAGAGAGAGAGAATTTGGGAGTGACGAGTCTCAGCCGGTGCCTTGAATCTCGCCGCTCCCGTTTCCCCCGGCGTGAAGCCTCCGGTGGTTTTCCGACTTTGCCTTGGTCTAAGTCTGCCTTTCCCGAGGACCCTAGCTCGACGACACAAAGGCAGCAGGCCATGGCCGGACTCGTTTCGGGCTAGCCTTTTGGTCGTCGTCGTCCATCCGTGTAGGGACCCGCGGCCGACGCTTCTTATAGTAACTTGTTTGCCCTGCCTTCTCCAGTTGCCTTCACGCCCATCTGCCCATCCGTGTTGTTTTGGTTGATATGTAGCCGAGCTCCAATCAGCCCATCCGTGTTGCTTTGCTTCCATTTCGGTAGCGAGTACCAAGTCTTCCATGAAATACCCCAGTTAGACGCGCGTTAATGTCCTTCGTTAATGGCTGAGACTTGTTGGTTTTCATGCTCGTACTGATTTCGTTTGCTTATTGTACGCGGATTTCGGTCTGAGTATGAGTCACGTGTATGCTTGACGAAATGCTTCGATCAAGCTCGCTTGAACTTGTCTCTGTGCTGCGTATCCGAACTGTCGCGTTCGTGATAATGTCTATAAATAGAACTTGTGTTCTCGTTTGAGGGAAACGTTTTGAATAGAAACACTGAGATAGTCGTTTGAGTATATATATATATAACATTCGTCTTTGGTTCATTCGGCTGGCGTTCATATTTCTATGATTCGAGTCTCAGCTGTGGACGTGTGTGGGTTATTTTCTTGGCTGTAAACTTGTGTTCTCGTTTGCGTGTTCAGTGAATGCAGTTAGAACAAAAGAATCATGAATGTTACCTATATATTATCTGAAGAAAATTAAATTTTTTTTTTGTCAGAAAAAAGAAAATTAAATATAATCGCCATAAAAATGCGGACTCACGGCTAAGGAATTTCCAAAGGCGAAAGTTCTTCAATTTGTAGCAGATACCCAATATCTAATTTTCATTTCTTATTTATATAATTACTAATAAGACGTTCCCGGCAATAATATTATTAAATGCCTAGATTAATCTGGACTTAACACAGGAAATAGTAGGTTGACTACCTAACGCGGAGGATGCCGATTTGACTTTCATTGAATTTTCGTTGCTTTTACCCTAATCATTGAGCTGGCGCTCGGGCTCTTGGCAGAGTCTGCCGAGATCCGCTGAGCCACGGTTTCAACTGAGTGGGCCAAGGAAAGCGATTCGCTTCTTTAGCTCGGCATGCAAAGCTAAGCCACTTACTGACCAAAAAAAAAAAAAAAAGCTAAACCACTTAGACCCCATCAAGGTTAATTAATTATTTGATCATTGACGAGTCTCGGAAAGGGTTTTTACGCCTGATACCTATATCGATTCACTCGTTTTGTTAAGTGTGGCGTTGGTTAAGTTTGGCGTGCGTGCTTTCTGGACATAGTATTGAACAGTAATTTTGGGCTTGAATTTTAGCTATTTTTGGTAAGTTCTTGGAGCAGTTGAGTTGGAATTATTGTAATACATCAAAAGAGCTTTCTAAAAACTCTAAACGACCTTGAAATAAAATTTTATGGAGAAAATTATGGCACGACAAGGCGTTAACGCGCGACCCACACCTAGCGGGCAATAATAGGTTTATGCTAGAGGTGAGCTTTTTGTTAACATATAGGTATCGTTTTATTGACAAATGACAAATAGGCATAGTATAGTCGAGTCATTCATTAAAATATCGTTTTATTTGATCTTTTGAAATTGTATTTTAGCCATTTATTAGAAATTCGAGTGCGTTGGCTTGAGTAATCACCCTAGTTAACTTTTGACTTTTCCGAACTATTTCTTCTATGAGTTTGTAAAGGCGTGTCTTAAAAGTTATGGAGATTTGATGTATAAAGCATGTTTTGTTGCATAAAATCTATATGAGCGTTTACTACAATTTGGTATTTGTGAATGGTTTGCAAGTTATTGCGAAAGGTTATATATATATATCGATTTGTGAACTTGATCTATGAAATATGTTGTAGAAAGGCATGTGAAATTTATTCTGCTTTAAAAAAGCAAGTTTTAAAATGATTTGAGAAATACTTTATGAAATTTTTTTTTGGTGAATGAGCCGAATTGCAAAAAGATTAAATATTTTTTTTTATTAAACTTAGATTTTGGTTTGGCTTTGTAAATAATGGAGGTTGTTATGGATTGGTGTTGATACTCATGTCGCTATGAACCTATGGGTATGCGCATAGTAGTCTATGATATCCTTACAGGGCAAGCCGTTGGCTAATAATAGATGAAGACATAACCAATAGGGGAATCTTGATCGCTTTGTCACGGGCGTTATACGTGATCATGGTTTGATACTTGAGCAAAAGATTGATTGATAGATGGACCATTGACTTGTAGTTTCAAATGAGATGGATCAATGAGGCAAACCATTTATGTGTAGAATAAAATTAACTGATGGAATGGACTACTGATGTATGTTTTATGAGATTGGTAAATGGAATTGATCATTGACGTGTGTTTTTATGAGATTGACTAATGGGTTGGATCATTGGTATTTACTTATTATTATCTTGAATATTTCTGCTTTGAAGATATTATGTTAAAGTAAGAAATATTGCATTTTTAGACTTGAAGCTTTGTTCAATTCCTTTTCTTCTTCTTCTTTTTTTGTGTGAAAGTGAGTTATATTTGTATTTAAAGTGCATAGTGATTGCTCGATTGGCTTAGAAAAAATATATTACTTATTGGACTGTGGTAGCTCATTTCTTTTTCTTATCATGTTTTTCAAATGCCTCAGTTAGTGATTGATAGAGCAAGAGTATTATCACAGAAACTAATGGGAACCGGATATTTGGATAATAGTGTGAGGCCACGTCCTATAGGGAAAGGATAATCGTATTACCCCCTCATCCCTATAGTATTAGGGCTGTCACAGCTTGGGTAAGCTCTCTGCCGATTGGGGTGCAATTCAAAGAGGAACTTCTTTAAAGGATGGAGACGTCTATGTGTTCGAGCTCGTTGGAATTGGTGACATTGAATTCAAAGTCTCCATTTTTAGAAGGAATGTCAAGACATGGGCATGATCTTTGGTATGCCCTGAAAAATCTCTGCTTCACGGTGTTTTGTTTAGTTAATCAGATCAAAGAAAGCAAACCTCTCTGCTGCTAGTGACCGAATGGTGATGTGTTTCCTGAACATTACACAGGGGAATTGCATCGTCAAAAATTCCGGGTACATGTGTCTTTCTTCGACAAAGTATAAATCCAACTCATACGTAGCTTGGAGAGTTGATCTAACAGTAGTATATTCCTCCAAGTAAATATGTCACCAATGTGGTGGTCACCGAAAAGGAAGGAAAGAATGTCCTGCACTAGCTCTGTCTTCATGAAATATGCAATGGTCTCTAGAGATCAATACAAACAGATTCAAGGAAAGGTGAATAAAGGATAAATCTTGCCATCCAGCAATAACACAAACGGAAGTTCCAATAAAAGGGCTAGTCTTTCTCCCGTTTGCCTTACAAAATGGATGAACGACATCAATAGAAAAACACTGAACCTTATTATAATTATAAATTTGAATAGCCATAAATTTCCAGAATTCATGGTCAGCAGTTATCCGAATGTTCTTGTGTCCCCCCAAATAAATCATTAGCAGTCGAACATTCAGCTGCTCCTATTAGTCAGACACAGCCGGATCAGAAGAAACATTACTGCTCGGCTTGCTGTTTTTTATGAGATTGCTGAAGCGGCCTTTGATTTCCGAACCATAGATGTTATTGGAGTTACCAGAGGGACTCTCTCAGAAATAGTCAAGCCATAACCTTGAAGCCCCACAAACTTTTACGGGTTGTTCGTCATCAGCTTCATTGTCCTGACTCCCAAGTCATGCAACATCTGCAGTATTACTCAATATGATAAGCACCAATACAAAGGCGTCAAATGCTATGAAAAGTTTGATGATAGAGTGACTCCTTCGACTAATCAAATCTCGTCTTTTTAAGATGAGAATTAGAAGCTCTGCTTTAGTCATCAGCTCAGCTTCCTCTAGTAACCCTACAAATTATGCTCAATTTCAGAAACAGTCACCGATATTCAACTACCTTTAATTTCAGATTGATGATATTAGTTTATTAATCTTCTCAATTCCATAAAGCATAATGACAATGACCATGAACCAACTACGTTCAGAAGCTAAATTATGCAGTACTTCTCACGGTATTTTCTCACTTAAGTAAGAAGTACCTGAGCACCAATTCCGTACTCTCTAGAGTCAACGGGCAATCCAAGCTCCACATTTGCTTCCACAGTGTCACGCCCATCGTCTTGCAAGTTATAGGCACGTAGTTTGTGCCCCAAACCTATGCCTCTTCCTTCATGCCCTCGGAGGTACGCCACCACGCCCCTACCACCCGCTTCTATCTTCTGCATCGCGAGTGCAAGCTGGTTGCCACAGTCGCATCTAGCAGAACCAAAAATGTCTCCTGTGAGGCATTCCGAGTGCACCCTCACAAGGACATCTTGACCATCTCCAATGTCACCCTGTTCAGATGATAAACTATAAAGTCTGAATCACATGAGGAGAAATATGGCTGTTTGAAGGGAGGATACAAAACATAAAATAAGAAAAATTAAGGACACTATTTTTAATCAAAATCAGGGCATTCCTATATCAATCGCGCACACATACAGCCCCATTTTCAATCATTTCATAAACTGTTAGTGAAAAATAAATTACTGTTCTCCTCATTTCAAGAATATCCTAACAATCATTCCTCTTGATGTCAAACATTCCGGTCCAAACAACGTTATTAGCCAACATAAATTTCGTTCTCCAAATTATGGTTGACACATGATTAGACATTTTTTTTTAACAAACTTCAATATAAATTTCATGGCGTTCCACCTAAAAGATACCATCAATTTCTTAATACAACTAGTTTCAGTGAAAAAAATGTCAAACAAATCATGCACTGGAAGTACATAAAATGAAGCACAAATTGAAGTTATGTTAAAAAAAAAAAAAAACGCACTGCTACGAACATGATTCTCAAAGTTTATAATTAATTTATTCGAAACTATGCTATTATTGGTTTCTTAATTCTTCGAACAGTTTTAGCAATTAATTCATAATTTATCTCACCTTGACCATTGCAATGTGCTCATTTCCATCTACCAACGATCTATAGCAATGGACTGTGAATGACCCCCACATTGTTGGTAATCTTGCAGCAGCAACATGTTCAGCTAATTTATCTCTTTTCCGGCGGTACCTGTAAATTTATGCATCTAATGAGAAGTGAAATCATTTCTCACTCATACAATTTAAGAAGCTTCTCAATATACAAGTTAGAATTCATCAAACCAGTGCTTCTTTGACCATCTAGATGTTCTATCATTATTTCCTAGTGATAATGTCGAGAATGCACTTCAAACTTTGCCTCAGTTAACAGTCAATTGACATTTAGATATGGGTTTTCAAACAACGTAA
This sequence comes from Eucalyptus dawsonii, assembly GCA_016097615.1. Taxonomy (NCBI): domain Eukaryota; kingdom Viridiplantae; phylum Streptophyta; class Magnoliopsida; order Myrtales; family Myrtaceae; genus Eucalyptus; species Eucalyptus dawsonii. The sequence goes on along the minus strand of CM027881.1, from coordinate 29,052,243 downwards.
ATACAAGAAAATGTACATAAAAATAACGGCAATCACAAGCTCATTGGCATGACTTTGACAAGAATCCTGACTACCTATAACCAAATGCTACAGTTAGACATCGGGCAAGAGAGGAACCCATATACTAATCTAACACCACCATACACATAAAAAATTGAGAGAAACAACTCTTCGGAACCCAAACCATTGATCTGCATGATATCGACGAGGGGAATAATAACCACAAGCTTAAAGCATGAAGTGAACTTGAGACATGAATAGACCAAAACAGCTCATGCTTCTCTCCTTTTTGCTAGGTAAAACGACAGCCCAATAGCCTCCCATAAGACTCTTTTTCCCACCCCACCCAGGGTTCCAAGTTTCTTTATTTATCCACTCCCAAAAAGGGGAGACGCCGCTTGGAAAACATCTTGGCCAAAACAGCCAATACTCAAGAAGTGGAAGTTGCAGCTGAAATTTGGATTTGACTCCTAAGAAATATTTGCATTTGGATTTCTGGGAAGAGAATACTTACTTGATTAGATCAGCAATAGATACAATTTTCAAATTTTCCTGCTGTGCAAACTCACGAAGCTTAGGTAATCTTGCAATGGAACCATCATCATCCACTACCTCACAAAGAACTGCCACAAGTTCCATTCCAGCTAACATAGCAAGGTCAACAGAAGCCTCCGGATGACCAGCTCTTTTCAGGACACCACCCTTCCTGTACTTCAATGGGAAGATGTGTCCTGGCCTGTTGAAATCTTCAGGTTTTGAATCTCTAGATGCAAGAGCCAAAACTGTCGTTGCCCTGTCACGTGCTGATACGCCTGTAGTCGTCCCATGCTTTGCATCCTGTAACAATATCTCTTAATTACCATCCATTACAGGGTAAGAGAATAGCCAATCAGATGTCATGACGCAAATAACTAAGCCGATCGAAGGCTTTTAGGACGTCAAGAGTTGAAGAAAACAATATTGTTCTACCAAAGTATGAAAGAAAGCAGGCATTATTTATCTTTTCTTTTATAAAATTCATTTCCAATAACACTTCACAAATCCAGACCTCTACTGACTGGGGACAAGTAACAATCTGAAGTGTCTTATTCTCCAAAGGGCCGTTTCTTAAATACATAAATCTCTAAGAAACCAAGGTAGAATTGACAATAAATTCACAGGATAAGAAACAGAAAGTTCAAATTTTCCCTACCTGAAGGAACCAGTACCAGTTAATTATCTTCAAATAAGTTTTGAGAAAAATTTCATGAATTGAAAAACAGATGTAGGGGAATAAAAGTACATACCACAGTTATAGTGTACGCAGTCCGAGGCTTCTCTTCACTCTCCTTGTCAGTCACCATCAAAGGAAGTTGCAACCGCTCCAAATCTTCCTCTTTCATGCTCACACAAACAATCCCGGTGCCATACTTCACAATAAATGCCATAGCCTCAGGTGTTGCCATTTCTGCTGCCATTATAAGATCACCCTCATTCTCTCTGTCCTCATCGTCTACCACCACCACCATCTGGAATTCAGTTCCAACCATGACATAGATATTTATGGATGAAAAATTAAAATGAACTTGATAATGTAATACAGAAAGCATGCCAACCTTTCCTTGGCGAATGTCCTCAATTGCTTCTGGAATAGATGGAAAGCCTGCTGTGGGTTGGTCCAAGTCAAATTCATCATCTTCGCTAGGGAAAGAAGTGCTTATAGGCGCAGTATCACCTGCAAGCGCCCCATACACTACCGCATCAGGCTGCAATTGAATGCCAACTGATTCCTCACCTATCAGAGTCTCGCTCAAAGCAACATCACCAGGATAAGAAAAAGTTTCACCTCCGCCAGGTATCACTGCAGCTTTTGCTGCAACAACACCCCTTCCATTGGAGGTTAATTTACTACCCAACAAATCTGCAGTTAGATCAGATGAAAAACTAATTTGCAAAGAGGGGTTTGCCTGAAGCAGCAAATTGGATGAGTTTGAGTTTCTGGAAACTCTGCATGAAATAAGGCCAGTTAGATTTTAACCATGAGGATTAGCTTGGACAAAAGCATCAATCTTGGTACATTAGCAAAAGCTACTTAAACTCAGCGCAGCATCCATTCTCTAGAAGTCGAAACTAACAATGAAGGCGCAAAAGATCAATCATTTCAAACGACTAGTTAGCAGCATTCGATACTTGGAGAAGCATCCAATATAGATGCCCACCAGAGATGGTCTTATTTTCTTCCCAATTTCTTTTAGGACAGCTGATGTATCAATCAGTCATGGGAATTAACGAGGAAAAGGGCAGGAAGACTTTGCAGTGTGAACACAGGCCATCAACTTCACCAATTACTTCGAAAAGCAAATCATGATTTGATTACTTATGGACAGGAGCCAACATCTCCAATTACGTTATTTTGAGACAAAGACCAACTCATCCCTTGTTAAGTCAAGCAGAGGAAGAGGACAAAATTAAGTCAAGCTAAGTGGGTTCGATTGTGTATTATTTTCCAGGCTCCCAAGGATGGAGTAAGCACAAAGCTAACGACAAACACAATATCTCGTCCACCATTTCCGAGCTGCCTCCGAGTTCTAGTGAATTGAGAAATTGATGAGAGCAATATTTTGATGTGCCCAATTAAGTGAGAACGGCACCAACCCATTGCGATAAAAATTGTTTTGATGCGTACCCTTAAGCATATTAAAAAATAAAAAAAATAAAAAGAGAAATAATTCAATTGCGAAAATAATATATTCATATTAAAATTTAATCGAAGTGGAGATTGAGTTTTGTCCACCAAATTAAGTTGTCTAAATCTAAGAGATTTCTTATCTTCCGAGTGACACAATCCGTCTTTTCCAACTTGAGAGAAGCAAGTTTAGACGTGTAGTTTACATGAGAATAGTCCGAGTCGTTTCAAGTAATGAATGGTCAACCCAAAGCAAAGAAAAGCAGTAGGCGAGGTGACGAAATACAATGCTTTGGCGTGCGAGAAGCATCCGTTTGATTATACGTGAACAAATAAATCGGTACTTTTATGGTATGTCGGACCTACGGTTTGATATCACGACGTGCCGTTGTAATCAAATAAAAAAGCATGGTTATATACCGTAAAATGATTTCGCGATTTTACTGTGGTTCGTCACGAACAGATACGGAAAAATATTTTAAGAAAAGAAAATACACGGTATAATGTTGTTCGCTTGGAAATTCCAAACGGACATAACTAAGAGAAAAGCCCAAGTCTGTCCTTGGAGCACCCTTTCGCGGACTTTGTACCTTTTTTCTTTCCTTTCCTTCAAAAACGTTTTTCATCTACTCAGAAACAAAATCAGTCACAACGGTCGTGTCCTACGGTGAACTTCAATGATTTTGCCATGCTATGTCGTTCGCATGTTTAATAGCATCATAGATAAGGTGGCACCGCTTTGTCAACCACTGGGTATGCGGTGAAGCGATCGGGGCGAATTTGTAAGAGGACGAAACCGGTTAGTCCATAAATTCTTGAAAACTATAGATCCAAGAGACTGCCCCAAGTCAATTAGAAAGAAGGGGAAAACTCGGGTTTCCCAATATTTTAAGTTTCTTTCCGCATGAAATGGGAGCTACCGATAACAAAAAAGTTGAGAGAAAAATGAAGACCTGAAAAACACTAGAACAACTTTGCTTAACATCTCGAAATGAGGGACATAAAAGACTATGCAACGACATATGTAAATTTGAAGTGTGAAGTATGAGAGTGTTTACTCGGGTCCTTAGCAAGACCTTAAAAGGCTATGACATCTAGGATAGACTGGATAGAGGCCGGGATCTGGGCCTCGATAAAAATTCCGGCCCCATTGCCCTACCCGGCCACAACCCCCTTTACGGGGGACGGGAGGGCAGCCCTGATTCCCGCGATGCCTTCCCCCAGGCTGCTGGGGCGCGGTACAGAAAAGTGATGGGTCTCCCCCAAAAAGGGGGAGGTGGGAGTCCATATCAGCAAATGCAGCAAGCAAAATTGACTTGATTTGCTCTAGAGTTAGACTCTTTAATTGCAAAAGGAAGTTTTAGGGGTTTGGTGAGACAAAAGGTCCTTCCAATAGGCCTTAAATACAAAAAAATAAAGGCCTTGTTTTGGCAATGAGATGATTTTAAGGGCATCCTGCAAATATTGTTGAAGGGAAAATCTCTTTCGATATGCTTTCCCTTTTCAACATTGCCATTTACGTGATAAGAATACATAGAAACGGCAATAAATTCAATAGAAATTGATATTGCCATTTTGCATTTGGAAATTTGGAGTCAATAGCCTTCTATATATATTGAAAGGGGAATGATAAGCTTTTGGTCACATATAAGGCAATTAACGTATATGGGCCAACAATATCTAGAGTGCTAATTAATCACTTACTGTAGTTAACTATGGCAGATCTAGGTTACACGAGAAAGGCGATTCTACTGTAAGAAAAAATTATCTTGCACTTGGCAAACTCTATCATTTTATTCTTCTTTTGAGATTACTTTTAAAGGGATTTTTTTTTTTAATTCTCTTTTTCCAAATTTAGTAGACTCAATTACTAGGTAAAGTTATCAAATAAGAGAATATATATAAATCATGCACTTGAATCTTACGGATTACGTGCAACTACTTTGAGTTAGCACTACCACACAAGCTTAAAGTTTGCGATTAGCTCGTGACACTTACATGCAAATTACATGCAACTACTTTAAATTAGGACCACCTACACAAGTATAAAGCTTGTGGTTGGTTCATGAGGCTTATAAAGTGTACAAAAAATGTGGGGCAGTGCCCCGCGACATTAGAGAGTTTTATAGTTTAAGTTCATATTTTCTTGGTAGTTTGAGTTTGAACTCATCAATAGTTATTGCGTATGTATGTGCGTGTGTATAGTTCCTACTTGGATATATATCTTCTTTTTCTTATTTCATTAGTAAGTTAAATTTGGGCTCATTAATAGCTACATATATATATATTCTTTCTTTTATAATTCAAGGATGCAATAGAGAAGTGCAAGGTGCTAATTACTGTAGAATTCTCCGCTAAATATAGCTCTAGTTTAAGGATAAACTAAGATAAATCCTTGCGTCTCAAATTTTTTCTCGCTTTTACTCTTTTTTTTCTTTGTGATTGTGTAGTGAATCCTAACATTTGGTGTCAGAGCTTGGTTTGATATTAAAATTTTCTTGGTGAAGAGAGATCCAGAAAAAAAAAAAAAAATCAAATCTTGGGAAGATATCATCGTCAGATCAACAATGGATTGTAGTAGAGAAATTTAGAGAAAAGGATTTTGAGTTATGAAAATTGAAGATGAAGGCTCTGCTTGTGGATAAAGACATGTGGCACATGATTGAAGGTGATAATGCTTGAGGAGAATACCAAGGGGAAGCTGAAGGAGGACGAGTTGAAGGAATCCATGTCCACAGAATTGAAGGAGTGGAACAATAGTGATTGGAGGTTATAAGGCCTGATCTGGATATGGCTTGCTGATAAAGTCCTGGTCAACATGACCTCTCGGAGGACAGCGAAGAATCTCTGGACGAAGTTGGAAAATATTTATTAGAGTAAGTCGCTTGTGAATAGGTTGTTTTTGCAAAAGCGATTGTACAACCCTCGGATGAGCGAAATCAATTCTTTTTATGCACACTTAAACGAGTTCAATACTATTCCCATCAAAGTTAATTAATTAATTGTAATATGACAAATCAGTGACCGAATGGTGATGTGTTTCCTGAACATTACACAAGGGAATTCCATCGTCAAAAATTCCGGGTACATGTGTCTTTCTTCGACAAAGTATAAATCCAACTCATACGTAGCTTGGAGAGTTGATCTAAAAGTATTATATTCCTCCAAGTAAATGTGTCACCAATGTGGTGGTCTCCGAAGAGGAAGGAAAGAATGTCCTGCACTAGCTCTGTCTTCATGAAATATGCAATGGTCTCTAGAGATCAATACAGACAGATTCAAGGAAAGGTGAATAAAGGATAAATCTTGCCATCCAGCAATAACACAAACGGAAGTTCCAATAAAAGGGCTAGTCTTTCTCCTTTTTGCCTTACAAAATGGATGAACGACATCAATAGAACAACACTGAACCTTATTATAATTATAATTTGAATAGCCATAAATTTCCAGAATTCATGGTCAGCATGTAACATCTCGGGCCTCACTGTGTAATATTGTCCGCTTTGGGTCACCCGCCCTGGCGCGGACGAACTGCCATCCCAACCACGGTCTTTTCCCTCATAGCTTTAAAACGCATTACACAGATTAGAGGGACCCAAGCCTTATAAGCTAACCAAGACTTCCCTCCCTAGGTGATGTGGGACAAGAGAGGAGGTTGTTACACTCTCCACCTCTTAACAGAATAGCGTCCTCGTTATGGCCCCATGGGCGTCAGAACAACATTCGAGTTGTGGTCCCACATGCGGTCGGGAGTCGGCTCTGATACCACTTGTAGAAAATTATTCACATGAATAATTGATTAATCAAGAAGAATCGGATCCATATATGATTGTAAAACACCAAAATCGATAAACACAGCGGAATTAAAGCGTACCTGTTTAAGCCATCGCTTCACTTGAAGAAAATAGATCAATATGATAACCAGTGATTTATCGGAATGCCAGATCTTCCTCTCTATGACCTATTTCGGTATAGCAGCTTTCAATGGAATTAAAGCAACTTATAAGTATAACATACCCTTTTTATAGGCTAGAGAGGGGACCTAGCAAACCCTAATCAATATCGTGTCAATTGGGCCCTTCCCATTACGGGCTTTAGTTAAACACAATTGTCTACACTTTGCTACTCAACCAGGCCCGTTATCAATAGATGCCAATACCCAATTCAATCAAATCACTTTAGGGTTCAACAAATATTGGAATATCCATTAACCCGATTATTTAAAATAGAAAATCAATTAATTAATGTAAGCTCATATTATAAGAAATTTCCAACATTCTCCCACTTAGGCTACATTAATTAACTTATTTTATTTAAAAAAAAAAGATTTTATATTGAAAACGACACTATCGGGTTAATAACTGAAAATTTTGTTTTATGTGGCCACAACTTTTAAAAAATAATATTCCAATAACGGCATCTCAAAACCAATCCAATCCTATATAACTTCAGTATAGGACTATGGAGATCAATGTGTTAAGAAAATACCACAACACAAGACCTTCCATAATCACATATAATAAGTATTATATTTTCATGGATCATGGGCCTAGTAGTGTAGTAAGAAATAGTGCCAATATGTGATCAAGATATTCACTATTTCTTATCGGTCCTTAATGCAATTTCTCAACGACATGAAACTGCATCAACGCAATTTCTAAATAATATGAAATTGCACAACTATGTCACAATCCAACATGAGATCTCATAATCAGTGACATCCAGTCATCTTTAAACAAAATTTGTTTAAAGATATTGTTTTATACTTCCATTTCTCAGTCAACAGGAGAAAGGGTAACAACAGAATCAATAACAACAATCATTGAAAATAAATGCTTTAATATACATCATAAAAGCATTATCAATTTGCATATAACTATAATCTTTAGAAATACAAATTATGAGACTCCCACTAACAAAAGAAATCAAAAGAATCTAAAGCGCGCATGTTTTTATTTATGTTCTTTTTCTGTTCTAGGGAACAGAAATAAAAAAAAAAAGTGTTTACGTTTAGGGAACAATTTTTGAATAAAAAACGCTTTTGGTAATCTTGTTCGAAAATAAAAAATGAACGAAACACGTTTGGTAAATTTTATTCTTTTTTTGTTTCTTTTAATTTTTTAATATTTTTATTTTATTTTTCATTTTTCCTTTCTTTTTTATTTTTTCTTTTTTCGGCCGATTGCCGGCCTTCGGCGGCCGGCCAATGGGGCCGGCGGCCTCGCCCAGCCACGGCGAGGCTCGCCGGATTTGGGCGGCTCGAGCCTCGCCATGGCAGGGAAGCTCGAGCTCACCCGGCCAAGGCGAGGCTCCGGTGGTCGCCGGCCATGGCCGAGGCCCGGCGACCGGCAAAAGAAAAAAGAAGAAAAAAAAGAAGAGAAGAAGAAGAGAGAGAAGAAGAAACGTTTCTTCAAAATTGTTTCGGAACGAAGTAAGTTTTTTTTGTTTTTTTATGTTCCGGGAACAAAAGAATAAAAAAAGAACAGATACGCAACCAAACGCGTTTCTGTTCTTTTTTTGTTCCTAGAAACAATAAAACAAAAAAGTGTTCCAGAAACACTTTTTAGGAATAAAAACATGCAGGCCCTAAAACACCCATATTCTTTACATGTTCTTCAGACAAAATGGGTCATAAGCCTTTTGTTAGAGGATCAACCAACATGGACTCAGTTATGACATTCTTGATCACACTATCTCCATTTTTGACCAAGTCCTTAATAGTATAATATTTGATCAAGTTAATATTTCAACTGTGGCATTATTGTTATTTACAGCAAATGTAATTGTTTGTCACATATAATGCAATAAGATCAATTATGGACAATAAGTAATTCAACAAAAAATAATTAGTACATTATAAACTCCCCTTTGGGCAGAGTGCATAATGCATAATTTTTTTTCATAGCATGAAGTTTATAAAGCAACAATAAGGAGAATTACATATAATTGTTAATGATCCATCCCCTTTGGGTAGACAAATCATTTAAATTATACATCTCCATGATATCAATATATAGAGAAGATAAAAGAGAATTACATATAATCTTCAAAGATCAATCCACTTTGGGCAGACAAATCATTTAAATGATATATCTCCATTATCTCAACATAGAGGGGAATTACACATAACTCTCAAAAGATTTATCCCCTTTAGGCAGATAAACCTTTTGAGTCACACATCCCCATCATTCATCTCTAATATATCAATATAGAGGGGAATTACATATAACTTTAAAAAACTTATCCCCTTTGGGCAGATAAATTTTTTTTAGTCATACATCCCCATCTTTTAATTTTGGAATTTATCTTCATGCAATTTTCAAATTAATATACACAATAACCCCCTTTGGGCAGGTAATTGTATATACTAATTTTTATCAATAAGGAACTTCAACAATTTACAAACTTTAACAATTTGTAAATAATGTTCCATTTAATTAATGCCCAAAAATTCATCAAACAATATGAAACACTTTACGACATGTGCTTCCCAAGATCATATTGCATTTATCAAACAACAATTTTTACCATAATTTTTTTTTTGATTTTTAAATGGAGGGTGAGAAAAACAGTTTTAGTCCAAATCACTGAATTAACCCAACAAAAGAAAGGATAAGTGCATTTAGCACTTCAGCCAGCATGTTTCGTATTTAAGTTTAAATTACTTGTGCACCAAATACCAAACAAAGACACCCGGGCAGGAACTATAATCTTTACAAGAAAAAAAAATTGCACCCAAGCTGCATACTCGACCTCAACTAAAATAGAATGAAGAACACTCTAAGCAAGCACTGTAACCAATTACATTAGACAGGGAAAACAACCCACCATTTTGTCACCTTTAGTCAATAGGTTCTCATGTTTAAATCAATAAATAAAAGTCTCACTAGCAATCTTAAGCTTACTTTCCCTTTTCTTCTACACAATGGTTGTTCACATAAAACACTATCACAGACCATTGCTTATAGAGACATAATAGAATGAGAAGTTCACCATCCATCAAAGAAAACCAAGTTCATCAATCCATAAGCAGTACCCACGATTACCATCAATGGAATTCGTCTAAATTTCATTAAAAAAAAAACGATCTTGAATCCACCACAAACAAGGATATGAAAGCACACATCAATCAGTACACTAGCCACCAGATTCCAACATATGTGAATCATTAAATGCGAATCTACACGAGAAACCGAAGACGTTCAAGCCACTCAGCCCTCGAACCTGAATTGTTCATGCGCCCTCCAGTCAAAGCAAAAGCTACTGCACAATAAGGCTCAATCCCATGAATCTAGCCCAAATCACACCAACACCATCTATGTTTCGCAAATCTAGTCCAGCAGAAGCAAAATAGAGGGCCACGATTCGCCAACGGAAACCCATGACGGGTCCCACATCAAGCACTCTTTTGTCCGTCAAATCCAAATGTAAACTTTCCAAAAATATTTAAGGTCCAGATGATTGTTTCCTCAAGCTGGACCACTTTTGCTAGGTTAATAGCACCAACCCATGATGGGAGAGAACTTCTTCCACAAGCTAAAACATAAGCACTTAACTGAGTACCTCCACATGTTAATTGGAACGGCAGCACTCTTTGTTTTATTGTATCTCATCAATCAGTCCTCCACCAATCAGTCTAGTCCATTAACCCTTTCTCGAATTTGTGCAGGAAAGATGAAGCATCCATGTACGCAAAAAATTATTTGTCCCAGCAAACAAACTTGGCTAATTTAACTAGGAGTAGACGTCCTAGACTAGCCATGGTGGAGCACTCATGTCTGCTAGGACATTTGCATGCTCGAGTTCACAATTTTCCATGCTAATTAGTGGAATAACAAACCTTTCATGTACGAGGATTCCTAGAAAACAATGGGAACTCTATTCCTTGCACTTGCTTTTCTAATTACAAAAGCTATCAACACTTTATCTTTACCAATTAGTTTACAAGTACTTACCACACTTTGGAGCCGAACATAACCGACGAATCATCTGTCTCTTGCTTGTGAGAACTAACAACAATTTTATACTCGACCAGTAAACAGATTAATTAATCACAACTTTCTCGAGCAAGCATGTTGCAAGACCCCAATCATTATTTCAATTAAAACACTCAAAGCTTGATCAGCTAGATAACTATACATAAAGATCAGCATCAACCTAGTAACATTGAATGTGAGCCCCGCACATTCAACGTGGAATAAAATCGTGAAATCCTATGATCGCACCATATAACGCAATCTACCAAAATTTATTGAAAAAAAAAAATGGCATCAAGCAAGCACGTTTACACTCCTTGTCATGAAAAATTAGCTAAAAAGAGGGCAAGCCTCGAGTCCAATCCAAAAGAAATTTTCGGTGGCTGCACGTGACAATCAGGATGAAGCTATAACCCATTAAAGTATGAGGGCGACTAAAAGAAAATAAAGACTAATAGTATGATAATCGAAAGAAACACACTCTTCTAGCATTAGCCGAAGAATCTAAAAGCACCAAACAAAATAGATGTGGACACCTGACAATAAGATAAAAGTCCGGATGCCATGGAATATTAGGATTCAAAACTAAGTCTCCTTCAAAGAGCATTGGCCAAAGAGAGTGTACACGTAAAAGACTTTCGCACATCAACTGCGATTTCTAGTGACTGCCACCGCACACATGTAGCATTATGCATTGGCACCCTAAAATCTTACATGCATAGTCGGTAGAATACTGTCCCTTGATCCTGTTTGATATGCAGGTATTTACCCTTAGCCTTCACCAATATATATTTAAAATTGGCCACTTTTCTAAATATTTTCTTACGAAAAAACTATTAGCCATCATCTAACATAGCAACGCTCACACGAACAGATCCTTCGCCGACCCATCGCCGCAACACGATTGTGGTGAACGAATTTCACAGCCGCCTACCACCACAAAAATACAAATCTTCACAAACCCTCCATCCTCCTCGTCGCAAACGAATTCGGCATTGACTAGCGACTGTGGGCGAACTCGCCACGACAACCGAACAAAACCACCGAGAGGAGCAAGTCGATTCCGAAATCAGAGAACGACGAGTGAAAGAGCGCGTGTGTTGACCAACAGTTCATAATTCAAATGACACGGTGCAATGCAAAGAAAAGCATCGAGTGGAGAAGAAAAACGAAGGTAACGCTAGAATGTAACTTAAAATTCTAGAACTTTTTCATGTATAAACCCTAGAATTTAAAATTTGAAATTCTCACTCAATTCTCAACGAAATTATGCAAATTATATATGGTTGGAAAGATCTCGACATGTAGAACGAAAGCCCTATTGTTTCAGGATCATTCGAGCAAAATATTCACACAAAAAAAAAAAATAATACCCATATCCGGCTAAAAGAGGAAAATTTCGAATTTTTCTGTACAAAAAAAAAAATTGGGTTCTACAATCATATATGATTAGCTTTGATACCACATATAGAAAATTATTCACATGAATAATTGATTAATCAAGAAGAATCAGATCCATATATGATTGTAAGATACCAAAATCGATAAACACAGTGGAATTAAAGCGTACCTGTTTAAGCCATCGCTTCACTTGAAGAAAATAGATCAATCTGATAACCAGTGATCTATCGAAATGCCAGATCATTCTCTCTATGACCTATTTTGGTATAGCAACTTTCAATGGAATTAAAGCAACTGATAAGTATAACCTACCCTTTTTATAAGCTAGAGAGGGGTCCTAGCAAACCCTAATCAACAACTTGTCAACTGGGCCCTTCCTATTACGGGCTTTAGTTAAACACAATTGCCTACACTTTGCTGCTCAACCAGGCCCGTTATCAATAGATGCCAATACCCAATTCAATCAGATCAGTTTAGGATTCAACAAATATTAGAATATACATTAACCCGATTATTTAAAATAGAAAATCAATTAATTAATGTAAGCCCATATTATAAGTTATCCAAATGTTCTTGTGACCCCCCAAATAAATCATTAGCAGTTGAACATTCAGCTGCTCCTATTAGTTAGACACAGCCAGATCAGAAGAAACATCACTGCTCGACTTGCCGTTTTTTATGAGATTGCTGAAGCGGTCTTTGACTTCCGAACCATAGATGTGCCCCATCTTGGAGCGTTTCGTCTCCAGGTATCTCTTGTTCTCCTCTGTTATTGGAGTTACCAGAGGGACTCTCCCAGAAATAGTCAGGCCATAACCTCGAAGCCCCACAAACTTTGACGGGTTGTTCGTCATCAGCTTCATTGTCCTGACTCCCAAGTCATGCAACATCTGTAGTATTACTCAATATGTTAAGCACCAATACAAAGGCGTCAAATGCTATGAAAAGTTTGATGATAGAGTGACTCCTTCGACTAATCAAATCTCGTCTTTTTAAGATGAGAATTTGAAGCTCTGCTTTAGTCATCAGCTTCCTCTAGTAACCCTACAAATTATGTTCAATTTCTGAAACAGTCGCCGATATTCAACTACCTTTAATTTCAGATTGACGATATTAGTTTATTAATCTTCTCAATTCCATAAAGCATAATGACAATGACCATGAACCAACTACATTCAGAAGCTAAATTATGCAGTACTTTTTGCAGTAGTTTCTCACTTAAGTAAGAAGTACCTGAGCACCAATTCCGTACTCTCTAGAGTCAACGGGCAATCCAAGCTCCAAATTTGCTTCCACAGTGTCACGCCCATCGTCCTGCAGGTTATAGGCACGTAGTTTGTGCCCCAAACCTATGCCTCTTCCTTCATGCCCTCGGAGGTACGCCACCACGCCCCTACCAGCCGCTTCTATTTGCTGCATCGCGAGTGCAAGCTGGTTGCCACAGTCGCATCTAGCAGATCCAAAAATGTCTCCTGTGAGGCATTCCGAGTGCACCCTCACAAGGACATCTTGACCATCTCCAATGTCACCCTGTTCAGATGATAAACTACAAAGTCTGAATCACATGAGGAGAAATATGGCTGTTTGAAGGGAGGACACAAAACGTAAAATAAGAAAAATTAAGGACACTATTTTTAATCAAAATCACGGCATTCCTATATCAATCGCGCACATATACAGCCCCATTTTCAATCATTTCATAAGCTGTTAGTGAAAAATAAATTATTGTTCTCATCAATTTAGGAATATCCTAACAATCATTCCTCTTGATGTCAAACATTCCAATCCAAACAACGTTGTTAGCCAACATAAATTTCGTTCTCCAAATTATGATTGACACATATTAGACATTTTTTTAACAAACTTCAATATAAATTTCATGGCGTTCCACCTAAAAGATACCATCAATTTCTCAATACAGCTAGTTTTGGTGAAAATAATGTCAAACAAATCATGCACTGGAAGTACATAAGATGAAGCACAAATTGAAGTTATGTTAAAAAAAAAAAATGCACTACTATGAACATGATTCTCAAAGTTTATAATTACTTTATTCGAAACTATGCTATTATTGGTTTATGAATTCTTCAAATAGTTTTAGCTATTAATTCATAATTTATCTCACCTTGACCATTGCAATGTGCTCATTTCCGTCTACCAATGATCTATAGCAATGGGCTATGAATGACCCCCACATTGTTGATAATCGGCAACGGCAACATGTTCAGCTAATGTATCATTTTTCCGGCGGTACCTGTAAATTTATGCATATAATGAGAAGCGAAATAATTTCTCGCTCATACAATACAAGAAGCTTCTCAATAGATACAATTTCAAGTCCTCCTGCTGTGCAAACTTGCGAAGCTTTGGTATTATTGCCATGGGGCCACCGTCACCCACTACCTCACAAAGATCTGCCACGGGTTCCAATCCAGATAATACAGCGAGGTCAACGAAGTCTCTGTATGCCCAGCTCTTCCCAGGACTCCACCCTCCCTGTACTTCCATGGGAAAATATGTCTCGGCTGTCGAAATCTTCAAGATTTGGAATCTCTAGATGCAAGAGCCAAAACTGTTGTTGCCACATCACGTGCTGATACGCCTGTAGTTGTCCCATGCTTGGCGTCCTACAACAATATCTCTTAATTACCATCCATTACAAGGTACGAGGAGTTGATTGATGAAACTATTTAAACATCTTACAACATTATACCATAGTCACGGTGATTGCAGTGGGAAGCCTGTCTTCATTTTCCCCGTGATGCACCATCAGAGGAAGTTGCAAGCGCTCCAAATCCCGAAGTGTCGTATTTCACAATAGAATCCATAGCCTCAGGCGGTGCCATCATAAGATCACCCTCAATTCTCACTGTCCTCATCGTCTACCACCACTACAATCTGGAGAACTCAGTTCCAACGATGACATAGACAGTTATGGCTGAACAATTGAAATGCGCTGGATATTGCAATGCAGAAAGCATGCCAACCTTTCCTTAGGGGACATCCCAAATCGCTACTGGAATAGAAGCAGAGCCCGCCCTGGGTCGATCCAAGTCAAATTCATCATCTTCGATGAAGATAACTCACTATCCAACGGAACCGCATTTGGATCGGACGAAGGACCGATTGTGGGAAGAAGGGGTGGGGCCTGAAGCAGCAAAATTGGATATTTCGAGTTGGGCAGACTCTGCATGAGACAAGGCCGCTCATATTTTTACACATGATGATTTCGAGTTGTGATTTGGGGCTTCTTCTTCTTCTTCTTTTTTGGTGGACAAAAGTCCTAAATGCAAGATGATCGGGCGCTACAATTGTCAATTTGTTGGGAAATTTGAAGAGACGAGGCTTCCTAACTAAATTAATGCTCGTTGTCAATCTTTATTCAACGAGAGATTACGATCACATCTATCATGACCGAAGGTAATAGCCAATAGCATAGATCTTGTGAGATCGACTGTCATGTATATACATTCGATATTTTTGGTGATCTTTGAATGATAAGCCCTAACCGTTGATGCGTTGGTATGGTGAGGTTTGATTTTGTTTGTGTATTTCTCGTGTGGTGGTGAGGAAGGCGACAGGAAGAAGACGATGGGAGAGATGAAAGTATTATTAGGTAGCAAATGGAAAATGAAGAAAAGAAATAATAAGATGAGCTTAATTTGGTTTAATAAACTTCAGGCTTGAATGGGTTTAATGAGCTTGGGCTTAGCTTGGTTTAATAAATTTGTTCGGTTCTAGAAAATTTGGGTTTGCTTTGTCTAGGTGAAAATGGGCTGAGTTTGATCTACATGAGTTTGGGCTTAACTCGATTTTACATGATTGGGCTTCCTTTACATCTGATTTTGAAAAGGCTGAGATAAGAGCATGTGCTTGTCTTGGGCGAAGCCCGTAAGACTAGAGTTGGCCCATTTTTGGATCCGGCCCAAGTGAGTCAATAAACATCGAATCCTTGTGAAAGTAGCACATTGTTCCAAATTCGGACTTTCATTTTGTCATCCAATCATTTCCAAGGTCATTCAATTGAGACCTCGAAATGTCCACTAGTTTAGTCATGAATATAAATATATTGAAATGGTCACATTCACATATACATTACAATGCTGATTTTTTTTTTCTTTTTAAATCATTTTTGATATACCATAGGTATGTTTTAGATATTAATAAGTAATCCTAGAGCCTCCCGCAGCACATTCAATACATATAATGATTCTTTTTGTCAAGAAGCAATCGGGTATATTATTAATCACGTTATTGTCCCATTATCTAATGATGATGTGCTCTTAAGATGAGATAGCTTTTGGGGAATGTCCCGTTAAGATAAGATTAGGGATAAGCACCACTAAAATAGACCAACCAAGGATGGAGTTAATTAACAATATGATTTAGGTGACCTTTAATTAGTTAATAACTATGATTTTTGTGATCATTAATATTGCGGTGGGATTAGTATGGGCCATAACAAGCAATAATTATATGGTTTTATCGTCAAAAGGGTAGTGGGAATTCACGAAGCATTACTCATTGGTCACCTCATAATTTTCATAATACGCAGGGAACTCTACTTTTCATGTCATAATATCCAATAAGAGTGCTTTAGAGATAAATTATTTGCCAATTAGTGGCAAACTGTCAAACCTCAGGAGCTAATTTCTCTTGGCAAATGCATAAGATGTTGTGGAAGCAGAAGATCCGGCGTAAAAAGAAACGCTTCGTGAATTCCCATCCTCATCCTTACCCTCGGCAAAGAGAAGATGAAGTTGTCGCCGAGCTAATTTCTCTTAGCAAACCTCGGGAGCTAATTTCTCTCACCCTCATCCTCATCCTCATCCTCGCCCTTGCCGTAGAGACAACAAAGTCGTTGCCGAGTGGGAGACTCCTCTACGTAGTAGCCCTCCCTTCTTCATGCTCTCTGACGCGCTAATTTGCCAGTTCAATAGCTTTAATCAAATCAAGAGGCTCATGTAAGTCATCCATCTTTGTAAACCAGCAATCGAGAGCAAATTTTTTGAGAAGTGACTGTCCATTAGTAGCTATTTTTTCAGTTAAGTCACTCTGCAATTGCCACTCCTTATAAGCTGATGACCAATGACTCCTGTCCAATTCCTTCTTCATGCGTTTGTCCCAGAAATTTCAAGCAAATGCATTCTTCCCAGAAACTAACATTTGCTCATTTCATTGGCAAAACGCAAAATCGCTGCATTCCAAGAGAAATCATCCTGCACGGCATCTAACTAATGGATCCAGAGACTTACCCGCCTCTCCCATCCTCATGTATCCTTCGATCATCATTTTCCCAGCGAAGCTATTCCCAGTGAGGCATATCGTCAAACAGTCACCGTGCATTACCCATTTGACCGAACATGGCGTAAAGCCGAAGGAAGAAGAAGGTTTGCGAGCTTGATGGCGCATTTTGAGAAACCAACTACCTTCTCTTGAAAAAGCGCGCAGGAACAAAGCATAAGGAGGCCTTCATAACCGACCGCAAAGCAGGACAGACCATGGCAACTAGCCGAATGTCTAAATCTCGACGATGAGGGGTAGTGACAGAGGAGAAATCTAGAGATGGAGCAGCGAATGCCGAACTGTGTCGGATCTCTCTCTCTCTCTCTCTCTAGAGCATCACCTTTGTGATCGGAGAAGAGATTCAAACTTCTCAATCAAAACGAATGGCGATGAGGATGCATCAATGGAGAAAACCCAGCAACGGAGCGTCGGCGCGATCACGAGATTGTCGCAACGCCAGGCACCAAGTCACAACCGACGACCGGAGGACGAAACGAGATTTCTCCTAATCCCGACACGTCGCCTTCGCAAACCTTATTGAACCGCCGCCCGATCTCATAGATGCCAGTGGGAACTTCCTTGCTCCGTCGATTGCTTGAATCCGCTGAACTGTAATAAAAGAAGATCAACGAAGGACTTCAAGGATTTCGCGATGATGGCACTCGGCAACGAAGGAAACGCAGCAATGGAATGCTCGACAAAAGACACTCGGATGCGACACAAAACAGACCAAAGTCGCAGCCGCGGGGCTGAAGGCGCGATGTAGAGAGCTCCACCACGGAAGAGACACCGGAGATCACCGTCCGAAGGTCGGAAGAAGGGACGCCGAGGCGGCAGGGATCCCCTCTGGCGAAACTCCAGTAGGCGAAAACGGGCTAACTACTAGGCTTATGTTTGGGGCTGTGTTTGATGGGGCTTAAAACAAGGAAATTGAGTCTGCTAAATTGTCTAGCGGGCTGAAGACAAGAACTTGGGCTGATGTAATGGATCCGAATTGGTCTCTTTCTCTTCTTCTTTTTTCTTTTTGTCAATTTATTTAATATCTATTTTTTCTTGAACTTTCCTGCTTTCTATTTTAATTCTTCATTTTCTATTCTTTTAAACCAATGCTCAATTGGTTGATTAAAATTCAGGTTCCAACAACCCTTCTTATTTTCAAGAGTTTCTTTGAATGTATTCCCACACTGTTAGAAGTTAGAAATTAACTATTTGATCAATAAAGTATTTCGAGGATGCTTTCGTGTTGCCCTAAAATATAGAGGAGAAATTTCCTAGGGCTCCACACCATGCCACCAAGTCATTGAATTGGTGTTTCTTTACAACTCAGGGTGCGTTTGGGAAGACTTTGGGGAAAAGTCCTTAAGAAAATGTAAAGGTCTTTGAGTTAAGGGTGTTTTTCAAAATGCAAAGTGTGTTTGATAAATTTACTTGTGAAAGTGCATTGTGAAATATCTTTGTGCAAATTAGTGTTTGGATGAATTAAAAATGCAAAAGGCTTTTTATTATTAAAAAAAAAAAAAAGGAGTGTTGGCCGGCCAAGGCTTCGTCAGTTACCGCTGGCCAACGGCTTCACCGGTCACCGCCAGCCAAGGGTAGGCGATTCGACAAGGGTCGCGGCGACCCTTACTGCACCGTTGCGCGACCCACCGCGCCGTCGAGGTCACCGGTGACACATCTAGTCGCGCATGGAGGTCGAAGGCCGGCGACCACATCTGGTCGCGACCAGATTTGCGACCAAATGGGTCGCGCGAAGGTCACGACCTCCACGGAGGTCGCCTGAAGCATGGCCGACAACGCAAATCTGGTCGCTACCAGATCTACGTTGCGACCTCCGCGAAGGTCACGGTCGGCGACCCATCTGGTCGCAGCGCGAAGGTGATCGACAGGTGAGACTAGGGTAGCAGCATCATCTAGGTCGAGGACAGCGATGCTCGGCACAGCAAGGACTATGAAGCGCTGGGGATCACTAGAAACCTGCAAATAAGGAACAAACGACTGGACGGCAACGTGATCGGACTGAGGCTTGTCTTTTAGCTATTCGTGTGTGGTTCCCGCAATGCTTTTGACGCTGGGCAGAATTTGGAACGATGAAAGACGACGAACGGCAGCCAGATCCGAGGTCGCCGCCACCTCCAATGACCAACGCAAATTATTTTCCTTCCAGCCAATTCCTTTTTTTTTTTGAAGCACCCTCATGTCGTTGGCTTTTCTTCTGCCGATCCCCCCTAAAAAAACGACAACCCCTCTTGTGCGGCCGTATATTCGATGTGTGGCCTCCTTAAAACCCTACGTATGTTTACTTATTTATAGGGCACGGATTAGGGTTTTTAAATTTTCCAAATCCATATCCACGGAGATTTCTTTTCGAAACGCTTGATATTTGTTTTTTTTTTCAAATGTAATATTTACTTTTGAATTGAAATCTCACAAAGATAAATCCAGTAAAATATCTCCGGATACGAACTTGGACCGATTTGCTTTTTGTGGGCTTAGCTCAACTCATCAACTTAAAGTTTCCGAACCATCAATTGAATCCATCCGTCACCTACTAATGTAAATGCAAATAAAAAATAAATGCACCTAAAACTATATGCTGTGCGATTAACTATTTTTTCAGGGATAAAATTAACCCCTAATTTTTTTTAATACGATAAATGACTAAACGGGTCACCAAAATTTAGGTGTCAACACTTGGGTATTCAGACATGTCATGGCCGGTGAAGCTCTTAAGATATATGCAGGAAATCCGAGTGTTCTTCTCTGCTGGTTGGCCAGCATTTGCAAGAGAAACTCATTTGTGTGTAGGAAATGTCTGCGTGTTTGAGCTCATTGATAGGGATGATGTTGTGTTCAAAGTCTTTATCTTCAGCAGTGGTGGTAAGGATCAGATTCACAATGATTGAGGTGTTCGTCGGATGTGTTACTCTAGACTGTTCACAATGTTGATATGAATTCAAGATTTCTAATTATGCCTCCTTTATTCAGCTGTTGCGGGTTGATGAAAATGAGACTCATTTTTGTTCATGGTTAATTGTTTCTTTGTGCTCTCGCTCAAAAAAAAAAAAAAAATTGTTTCTTTGTGCTAGTTTTGGTTCTATATTTCCATTTTGGCAACTCCCTCAAATTTGGCGCTTCTTTAAGGTTTTTTGGTTGTTTAACTGCCCTAAAGGGTTATTATGTATTCCCTTAACGTCCTAATATTGTGGCCGTGGGTGGCTGAGTTGATCATGAAGAGGTCTCGAAGCGCCGCGTGAGTGCTTGGCGTTCCTCCATTGTTGATGTGAAGGATTCTTGAATCGCCATTTTCAAGTGAGTGCTTGACGTGGGTTATCTCATTGTTTTTGTCCGTGAAAGTACATCCAAGGAAGACTAGCGTTTATAACTGTGAAATCTTGTGGTAAGATTTGTGAATTTCTTCATGAAATTGAGAGACTATTTCGTGAGAAGTTGTGGACTTAAACACTGTATGTGTTACTGGATGTAATTGGGGCTCGAGTAACATTGAGAGTATTTGAGTGACTCGAATATGTAATATTCATTATATCGCTTGATTTATAGTAAAATCCATTGCTACTCTCCCGTAGACGTTGGTCATTATGACTGAACCACGTAAATTTGGTGTTCAATTTATTTTTTTGTTTTGTCTATCTTATTATTTGATTGCTCGCTTTTCGCAACATATGTAGACCGCGACTCCTAAATATTCGAACGGATAATGGCCAGTGTACTTCCCAGTTCCCACAAATGGCTTGGAAAATTTCACTGCAAATTGGGCCGCATTTCAAAGAAGAAACTTTTCTAAAGGAAGGAGACTTCGGTACTCTAGGAATGTCAAGACTTGGTTGTCGACTTTGGTAGGTCTACAGTGAAATATCTGCTTCACTATATTTTGTTTAATTTATCAGATCAAAGAAAGCAAAACTTTCGACTGCAACTAACTTAACATTGATGTATTTCCTGATTTTCCGGGAGAGTAGTGAACATTACACAGGGAAATTCCATCTTCCAAAATTTCAGGTACATGCGTGCCTCATTGCCAACCTCCTTGCATATTGCATCTTTATTCAACAAAGTAATCGAACTCATGGTTAGCATGGGATCGATAAAATAAAAGGTTGAAAGGAATCCTTATCTATTGCTTCTGTGGAGAGTTGACTTATAACAGACTTTAGTATCTTCCTTAGCATAATATCTGTCACAATTGAGGTGGCCACAGAAGAGGAAAAAAAGAATGTCCTGTACCAACTCTATTGTCATGAAATATGGTGAGGTCTCTGGAGATCAATGCACAGATTCGCGGAAAGGTGAATTAAGGATAATTCTTGCCATCCATCAATAACACAAAAAGAAGTTTCAATTAGAGGGCTAGTCTTTCACCTTTTCGCCTTACAAAATGGATGAATGACATCACCAGAAAAACAATTATAAAACTGAACCGCAACAAAATTTCCTAAACTCATACTCAGCAGGTATCCCAATGTTCTTGACCATAGGCCTTTAAAACATAAAGTAGTAACACCGCCAGTGAATTTGCTTGTTTCACCCAAATTAATCATTAGGAGTCGAACTATCCAGCAGTTCCTATGAGTCAGACAGCCAGATCAGATGAAACGGAACTGCTCGGTTAGCTGTTTTTGCTGATGAGATTGCCCGCTCCATAGATGTGCCCCATCTTGGAGCATTTTGTCTCCGAGTATCTCTTGTTCTCCTTTATTATGGGAGTTACTGGAGGGACTCTAAGCACTAATGAAGCCATAACCTTCAATTCCCACATACTTCATCAACCTCATAGTTCTGATTCCCAGGTCACGCCACATCTGCAGCATTGGTCAATATGTTGAGCACTAAAACAAATGCGTCAAATGCTATAAAAAGATTAATGGTGGAGCGATGTATTAGAGTAATTAGATCTCATCTTTTTAAGATGAGAACCTGAAGATCTGCTTTAGTCACCAGCTTCCTCTAGTTGTCCTACAAAATGATGTACAATCTCTCAAATAGTTGCCTCTCACATCAGTGTAGTTTCTGACTTAAAGAAGAAATACCTGAGCACCAATTCCATACTCTCTATAGTCAAGGGGCAATCCAAGCTCCACATTTGCTTCCATGGTATCATGCCTGTCGTCTTGCATGTTATAGGAATGTAATTTGTGCCTTAAATCTATTCCTCTTCCTTCATGCCCTCGGAGGTAGACCAGCATGCTGCTTCCAGCCACTTCTATCTGTTGCATCGTAAGAGCAAGCTGGTTGCTGCAGTTGCATCTAAGCAGATCCAAATACGTCTCCTGTGAGGCCTCCCGTGTGTACCCTCACAAGGACATCTTGATCATCTCCAATGTTGCCCTGTTCAGATGATAGACAATGAAGTATGAATCACATGATGGAAAATATTGCCGTGTGAAGGGAGGGCATAAAATAGGAAAACTAAAGATACTACTTTTAGCCAAAGTTACAGCATGCCCATATCAATTGCAGACACATATACCGGCCCCTTTCCAATCATTTCATAAACTATTCTTTCCCAACTATTTTTATGCGTGTTGTTTAAACTGACTATATGCAAATTGATGGCAATGCCTGAATATGTTGATATGGGGGAAGTTTCGAGTAATATAGTTCAGATTCACGAGCAACCAAGAGTGTTTTTGCAATCGCAGTATTATGATCGAACAATTGATAATTGAATGATTGCTTGTACGCTCTTATCATTCAATTAAAAATCTGATATTTCGTTGATGCTCATGTTCTGTTTCCATTCACATCAGATCCTGCTTTGTTTCGAAAGCATATTGCAAATCCCACTGTGGCATTTAGTCATTGCTTTTGATGCTTGATTGTGTATCGCTTCCAGCAGAGACCCTGAAAGTTCTGGTCACAAGAAAGAAGTTATATAAGATGTTGATGGCTCATAAGTAGAAGTTGAAGGAGAAGATTCGACTAGTAGAGGCTAGAGAGAGAGAGAGAGAGTGAATCTTTAGAGAATGACGAATCTTGAAGAGAAGATTAATAAAGAGTATATGTCTATGTCGAAAATGGACGAGAGTAATCTGCTTCACTTGACATAGCGTTATTGGAAAGATTAGGATCTTAGAAGTCTTCTGAAAAATTAAACTCACCTGTTGCCTCTCTTTGTATTTTTAAATTCCGTGCCGTCATAGCTTTTGTCCCCAATTTATTCTTGACACCTTCACCACCTCTCACGGTGTCTGAATGGTAAGCTGCTCATTTACCAGTAACTTGAGCAGAACAAAAAGAAACGAAACTATACGGCAGATTATCCTGCAACAGCTTCGGCTGAATGATCAACTTTCTTAGGTCCACCCCTTACCAACTAATGCACAAACTGCAACCAATCTCATAGTTTTCTTTTGTGTTGGCTTTTCACCATGATCATTCTCAGCCTTTTGACATGTTACCTGTTTTGGCCTTACCGCTTCGTCATGGATGGTGAAGCTAGGGAAACATCCACCACCCAGTTGAGGGGGCATCGCTTGTAATTTCAGAAGCCATGTTCGCTGCTCACATCACGCTCTTTTATTAGCAAAACATCTCAGTACATAAGAGGTCAAACATTCAGATGCAGAGTCGCCCTGAGTTGGTTATCTGTGGCTCTACAGTAAAGGCATCCCGCTACTCTTGAATTAGCCAGTGAATTTGAATTAGAGCATCCCTTTTTTCAAGTTGGTGATATAGCCAACTTGTTACGAAAAGACGCGTGCTGAGATCTCAAGCTTAATTTATCACTGGCATATCTCCAATTCTATTATTGACGCTACCTATACTGCCACATATTTTAAGTTAGTTTTGCTAAGTTGAATTGGTTTGTGTAGGAAAACATGTAACTCTGTTATTTTCTTCAAAGTTCTCAGCTTAATCCAAGGTGCACCTTTGCCTTGCATCAGGTGGCTTTCTTCCGCCCAGAATTTAGCCCTGCCCCATTCCCACCTCTTCCAAAAGCATATATTGACGTCTAATTTCAGTAAGAAAAATTGTGACAAGCAACTAGGTTAAGATCGATGGCTTTTGTTGGTCAGTTAAAGATTGCTCCTTAAAGCTACTCAAGTTAGCAATCTATATCGTTTGTGCTTCTCTCCTCAGCTTATGCTAATCATAAATTGGTGGTTCAAACATGTGTATTCCAAAACTGTTCCTTACGGATCCATCAAGAAAAATATCCAGGAAAACAAGAAAATCGTGACTCTCGTGTGTTCGGACAGATCATGGCTGGTGGAGTTCAATAACTATCCATGTGCCCCGACGGCTTTCTTAAGTGCGAGAGCTTTGGGATTTAGACTTAACATTTTGAAAATTGACTGTTTCTTCGTTATTTCTTACATGAAGCAACATGCCATTGTTTCCACGGTTCAATTGTGACCACTTTTTTGAAAAATATTGCGACCACTCTTTACTATCTAACAAGAGTTTTCTTCTATAAAATTGGCAAATAGGAACAAAAAACCGTGCCCTTCATGCTCGATTTACCTTAAAAATCAAAGGATGACGAACCTTTTGTTACATCATAATTCAACTTGGCGCACATGGTCACCTAGCAATAAGTGAATTAAATCTTGTGGCGGCATGTGGCCAAGAAAAAGGTATTGCCATCTATGCATTGGTAATCTATCTACATTTATAAATAAACTACACTATAGATTGGTATATGGTGTCATTCGATTTTCAAACAAGCCTTTGATAGTGTATATTTGCGTTCTTTGGTTCTTTGAAAAGGCAAGAGTGTCTTACAAGTACATACTCTTGGGTACATGGAAAAGGACCTCTAGGCACTTGGCAGAAGTTTTTCTACCAAAATCTAATCCTTGGAATCGGGTACAATAAGATGGACTAGGGAATCTTTATTTGATTATAATTAGAATGAATCTTAAAGCATAATAGGACAAAAAAAGGCCTTAAAAAGCACGAAGAAACAAAAAACAAAGGGGGGGGGGGGGGGGCTCGACAAACAACCAAAAGTTTAAGCAAACTCAATGCCCTACTCAGTAAGATGATCCACATTTTTACGATTTAAAAAGGAGGGGATTCGATCTTGACAAATGCAATCACGTGAAGAGCAATATCATTGGGTACCATGCACTCACTCACATGAGAGGTACTCACTCACATGAGTAGATGCAACAGCAGCAGTAGTTGAACCACAGTTTCTAAACTATTTGAGAGATCCAAGGCCACTCAATACTTTAATATGTTCGTTGCGCGAGTTTATGACTATAGTTTTCATATATTATTCTAAATGTTAGTTTCAACCTATGGTGCCTTTGTACATACTTCAAGTCAATTATTTAAATTTTTAATTGAAGGTGTTAAATACATTTGAAATCCTAATTGTCACTTTCTGTTGACTCCCACGAGCCCCCACGTACCCATACCAATGAGAATATTAATATTGTGAAAAAGATTGGGGGGTGAATAGGTGTGAAAGCAATTTTTTGCAAAGAACAGTGAAAATATTTTACTTTTGAAACCGAGTCTGAAGAACAACAGACTTTGAGCAAGTTCAGACTTTGGCAGTTAAATAGAACTATGAACAAAATAAAGAAGTTCAAAGAAGAGAATATGAATACATAATTTATAGTGGTTCGGTTTATATACATCCACTTTCCCACGCTGACAACCTACTGGCTGAATTCCACTATGAATTAAAAGAGAATTTACAATATTGTGATCTCAACTTCACAGTGAAGAGTCTTTACTACTTTCTCACGAAGCCTCACTACAAGCCTCTCTCTTTTGAATACAACTTTGAGCTCAAAGTAAGAAGTAACAAGAGAATGGGAAGCTTCAAACTTTGGAATTTTTCTTTCACACATTGTATCGAACAATTGGAGAGTCCTCCTTAATACTCATTAATGCATTCTCGACCGTTGGCACCTTCCAAAAGAATTCTTCCAATTAACCCGTTGGACAGAATCAATCAAGGAGATCTCGAGCCATTTGAAGATTGTGATGAAAACCCATTAATCATGTTCGTCCATACAATCTGGATCTTAGTTTTTATAAGTAGATTCTTTCCAAAATTACTTCCCTTCCAAAAAGATTTGATGTATCTAAATTGATTCCAATAAAGATATTCAATCTTGTAGGTGATATTTCCAACCAGAAGACCATATATAATCCATACGAACCAAACCCTTGAAGAAAGAAAGATAATCCCTTATTTGGAAAAGTCTTCATCCTTCACTTTCGTTCAGTTTGGAATTTGTCAAAATGGATAGATTTTGACACAAAGTCTGGGAGTCTTCAGACTTTGACACAAAAGTGTGGAAATCTTCAGAATAGACTTTGGTTAAGTTTTGTCAACCTCAAAACATCAAAGGAGTTTTCTCCAACACGAGTGTGGGTGTAACCTGTCCTTCTGCATTTGTTCTCTTAATTACATCTTGTTATATAAATAATGACAAACTACAAAAAAAATACTTATTACACATTCGTGTTGAAATGAAGAAATATTGACGATCTCATACTTTGACATTCCGATGACAAAAATTGGTATGAAATCAAATAGAGTGTGAGATATTGTATAGAAATTACAATAAAGGTCCCATAAAATATAACTTTAAAGTTGACATTGCTGTAAAAATACGCTTTGGAATATTAATCTATGCTACTGATTCAGAAAACCAACGACCAAATTCAACCTCGCATTTTTACAAAGAGAACTCCATGAAAAACCTGTATATATGTAAAGATTCTAAAGTAATCAGTAATTCTCTTACCTTCTAATTTCTGATTTAAAATATTGTCAAATATTCCATCAAATTCTAATCTTTTCTTAAGAAATAGTGCAGAATGCAAATACACTTATTCTTCTCAATAAAACAAAAATCAGACTTAATTATTCTGAACATGTATCTCTCTTGCAATTATTGAATATAAAAAGTAATATGATAATTGTATGTTAACGTTGTCAATTTCTTGAGAAAGGATACACAATGCAAAATTAACTTTTTTATGATAAAAAAATATGCTTACTTAATCTTAGGGTTGTGATGTTGTAGAATTTCCAACTTAATAGTTAGAGATTGCTTGTTTAAACAAAAACAAAAACAAAAAAACAAACAAACTATGTGCGAATTAATTAAAACACCTTTACAAGTTAAAGACCTGAACTTAACCTATACATGAGGCTTAGATAATACGCAGTTTTTCCTCATTAACTAGGTAGTTTTTATGCAAAATTTCTTTATCAACTTAATTACAAAGACAACAGCCCTCATGGTATTTAATTAGTCATAACAATTTTTTTCGTTGGAAATTCATCATAACCATTTTCAAATAGTCATAACAAACATACGGGTTTAGAAATAATTTGACATTTCTTTTACTTGCAAATTGAGTTTTTTTGTTCAACTTAAAGGGATGATTTGAGGGGCTTTATGTCAAAAACTGATAAGCCAAGTTGTTTATTGATGGGAAAAAATGGGGTCGTAGGCAATTTTCATTTTTGCAATTGAAATCGCTTCTGTTTTGTTTTGTGCCTCTGTTGTGGTGAGTTTGTTTTGGCATACTCGTGTAATGGTCTTGTTTCATATGGGTCATGTCGCTTGTTGGTAGGGGTGTTGGGGCTTGCTTCTACTCGCTGCTGTATCCCATCAACCCTTTTGTTTAAGTCGAACATTTGAGCTAAAGATTTAGTGATTAGCCATTCGACCAAGCACTGATGCCATTTATCTAAGAACAAACAACGCCGTTTCATGTAATTTTAGTCCATGTCACACCATCGCCATTACATGTAAAATATGATTGGATTGTCACGTGAGATAAATTAAACAAAACTTTGGTAGAGAGGACTAGATTACACTTTTCCTCAAAGTGTTTGGACAAAATTTATTCAATTAAAAAGTTTAGGGCTTCATAACATTCTATATAATAGGTTTTAGACTAATTGTGCAATTTTCCAGCAATAGTTAAACTCCAGCAGCCCGTACTTTGATGAAAATAGAAGATTCTTGCATATGTTTACCCATTAATCACGATGAAATCTTAAATTCGTATATTTCTTAATTGGCGCTTGTCAATTTTGATCCTCTAATTTAATGTCCTCCCTTCATGGCAAAACTCTATTTCCACATGTTAAAAACTCCACTCTATTATAATAATTAGATAGAGAGGTATTAGGACAATATTTAAGTTCAACGTGCATATTTGGGTCTCAAGTGAAAAATGATGTAATATAAAGAGTGAGATCATTTGGGCTCATGAGGACTGGATTCATGCAATTAAACAACCGTTTTGTTTCTTCAAAATTTGGTTCTGAAAGGCAACAAGGAACATCATTCACTCATGCGTGATGGAGTTTCCTAAGCCATGGTTATGGTCAAGGTGAAGTTGATCTTTTCTATTCTTCTTATTTTTACAACCATTTGAGTCGAAATAACTCATCTTTTTCAAATACTCATATTTTTTAAATTGTAATGATTTCTCAGTCTAGAGTTTAGAGTACACTTGGGTCTAGCCAAGCACCAATCTAGGTAAAAGTTTTTAATTTTGTATGCACATACCGTTTGAATATTATCAAGAAAGAGTTATATTACAACTAAAAGAAATAATTTATAAAAGTGATGTGAATAAGCTGGGGTTTGGCTAAAGCATCGTTTTGTCAAGCATTTCCAAATGAACTATTTTTAGCAGGATTCAATTAGCCAGCACATTTGAATCAGAGCATCCATTTTTCAAAGTGGTGATGTAGCCATCTTTCTTGAGAGATTTGTGGAAAGATCCCAAGCTTAATTCATCAAATTTGAAATCTTGCCTTGCATTTTAGTTTGTTTGTAGCTCGAGTTTTCACTACAACTTTACTTGAGATTACATTATCTACCCCATGTATGATCTAAGAGCACACATTTTGATAGGTTAAGATTGATTATTTACAAATTATGCAATCTATTGTATAGTTCGGGGTGCTGATTATAAATTTTGAAACTAGCAAATACTACCAAGTGCCGTGAGCATACATACATCTTGTGTCTTCTTTCATTATGTATGTTTATATTATTGTATTTCATTCGTATTCATACATTGCTTGTTGAAATAGCATGCAAACAATTCCCTTTGGATTGTTCAAGGTATATATTGAGTAAAATAATAATTTTGCACCTCCTATTAATTCACACGGATCTTAAATCTTCTCTAAAAATTTACCTTATTCTTTGCCATGCCTAATGTTTTCCGCTCATGTAAGGGTCAATAATAAAACAGCGACTTTTCACCAAAAAAAAAAATAATAATAATAATAAAACAGCGACTGAAACAAAGTCGAGAAGACACAATAATTTGAATAGACAATTGACAGTGGGGAGTCCCATCTATCTTCCTCTCTTGAATACCTTTAATAAAGGCGCTTTTATAAAAAGCTGAAAAGACTAAAGGATGGAATTACTCGTAGACAATCAATGTTGTCTATTAGCTATGGAATGGAGGCCAGAAATTATCAATGGTCGCTGTTTAAGCAAAGGAGCAATAATGCCGAAAGTTACCCACTTCTAAACTAAGAAATCAATTGGTGTTTAGTTTAGACCTAAACTAAGGTTAAGGGCGCATTTGGTAACGTTTCTGTTCAAAAATTGTTCAAGAGAACAGAAATAGAAAAAAGTGTTTTTGTTCCGGGGAATAATTTTTTATCAGAAAGATGCGTTTGGTAAACTTGTTCCGGGAATAAAAAATGAATAAAAACGCGTTTGGTAAATTTATGTTCTTTTTTTGTTTCTTTTAATTTTTAAATATTTTTATTTTATTTTTCATTTTTTCCTTTCTTTTTTATCTTTTCTTTTTTCGGCCGATCGCCGACCTCTGGCGACCGGCCGACAGGGCCGGCAACCTCGCCCAGCCACGGCGAGGCTCACCGACCCCCGATGAGGCCGAGCGTCGCCGGCGGCAACCTCGCCCAGCCACGGCGAGGCTCACCGACCCCTGACGAGGCCGAGCCTCACCCGCGCCGGCAACGCTCGGCCTCGCCGGATTTGGGCGAGGCCAAGCTCGCCCAGCCACCGGCGAGGCCGAGCCTCACCCAACCATGGTGAGGCTCGGCCTCGCCCGGCCGGCGACGCTCCGACGAGGTCGCCGACTCTCGACGGCCTCGCCGGCCCTCGACGGCCAGTCGCCGGCCATGGCCGAGGCCGACAATCAGCGAAAGAAGAAAAGAAGAAGAAAAGAGGAGAGAGAAGAAAAGAAGAAAAAAGTGTTTTTGGAGAAGTGTTTTTAGAGCAAGAAATAATTTTTTTTTTGTTTTTCATTTATGTTCTTTTTGTATTCCGGGAACAAAAAATCTCGATTTTGAACAAAAACGCAAACAAACTCATTTACTGTTTTTTTTTTTTGTTCCGGGAATAAAAAACAAAATTTCTGTTCTTGAACAGAAAAAAAGAATAAAAACATGCAGCCCCTAAGACGCCCAACTCCATTAATATTTGGATTGTTTTGGAAATATTTAGAATATTTCCTCTGAAGATTAAATGACCAGAGATGACGTTGACAAAATCTAGAAATTATCGAAAATGAAATGACTAAAGATGGTTACATAAAGGAATAAAAAAGGCTAGAGTTTAATTTGATTCATTTTCTCTTGATGACTTAAGGAAACATCCTAAATATGTCTAACAGTCTGCATCAATCTCCTCTTACTCTCTTGTGGTTTGTGTTTTTATTAAAGTTCTTAATCGTTGGATCTCTCCTATTGAATCTCACCCGTTGATAATTAAAAATTTCAGAAAAAAGTTGCTATTCTATAACCAAAATTTAAAGATTGTCATGTCAAGAAGCAAAATCAAACGAAAATGTAATGTTTAGTTATAAAGACCCATCACGTATTTCTCTTTACCACCCTCAAATAAAAACAAGGGATAATACCTTTAAAAACCCCAAACTGGTACACTTGTGACAAATTTACCCCAAACTATTTTTTTGACCATGAAAAACCCCAAACTGGTAAACTTGTGACAAATTTACCTCGACTGATTATAAAAAACCCTAAACTGGTACATTTATGACAAATTTACCCCAAACTAATTTATTCGACTGCAAAAAAACCCTAAACTAGTAAATTTGTGACAAATATACCCTATGCTAAATTGGATTAATACCACAAAAAAATCATAAAAATTGTAAACTGTGACAAAGCGGAAGCGTAAAATCCTAAATTGATATCTTGGTTAAGCATCACGTGTCATTTAACTTAATAATTTGAGAATAAAATTTAATGAAAACTAACATAGGGTAAATTTGTCACAAGTGTACCGGTTTGAGATAAATTTGTCAAAAGTATACCGGTTTGGGGTTTTTGGTGGTCAAAAAAATAGTTTGGGGTAAATTTATCACAAGTGTACCAGTTTAGAGTTTTTTAGGGTATTATCCCTAAAAACAACAAAGACATTATTGTGGCCCATTTATTTAAATAAATCTGGAATTTGAACCTTCAGTAAAAAGTCCTGCTGTTCTGAAAAAGAAATCATGATACTATGCCGCCATTGATTTTCACACCAGAGGAAAAATGTAAAGACGACTTTAAGTCACCGTTGATTAAACTGGCATTTGGCATCATGGATCATGTTGTACTGCTCATCAACGTGTCTAGTGACTTTAAAAAAATGATACGAGAGATTAAGGCTGTCGGCATGAATCATGTTCTACTGCTCATCAACGTGTCTAGCTTCACCTACCCAGTACTAAACTTTGACTTTAAAAAAATGATACGAGAGATTAAGGGCCTGCATGGTTGCCACTTATTTCTGTTCCCAGGAACAAAAATTTCTGTTTTTTTGTTCCTGGGAACAAAAAAGGAACAGAAACGCGTTTGTGTGCGTTTACGTTCTTTTTTTGTTCTTTTGTTCCTGGAACAAAAAAAGAAACGAAAAAGAAAAAAAAAAACTTGTTTCTTGTTTAGAACACAAATCGAAAACTTTTTTTTTTTCTTTTTCTTTTTTCTTTTATTTTCTTGTTCTTCTTTCTTTTGGCCGGTCGCCGGCCTCGGCCATGGCCGGTCGCCGGCCTCGGCCATGGCCGGCGACCGGCCGACGAGGGCCGGCGGCCTCGCCCCAGCCACGGCGAGGCCCGCCGGCCCCGGCGAGGCCGAGGCTCGCCGTCCGGGCGAGGCCGAGGCTCGCCGTAGGCGGGCGAGGTCGGCCTCGCCATGGGCTGGGCGAGCTCGAGCTCGCCCGGATCCGGGCGCGGCCGACCCCGCCCTCGCCCGCCGGCGAGCCTCGGCCTCGCCGAGCCACCGCCGAGCGACGCCCGGACAGCGGTGGCTCGGCGAGGCCGAGGCTCGCCGCCGCCGGGCGGGTCGGCCTCGCCGGATCTCGGGCGAGCTCGAGCTCGCCCGGCCATGGCGAGGCCGACCTCGCGCCGGCCGGCGAGCTCGATCTCGCCCGGATCCGCGAGGGCCCGAGCTCGCCCGGCGGCCGGCGAGCCTCGGCCTCGCGCGGTGGCCGGCGAGGCCGCGCCTCGCGCCGCCGGCCGGCGGCTCGGCCTCGCGGATCAAGGCGAGGCCGACCTCGCGCCGGCACTGGGCGAGCTCGATCTCGCCCGGATCCGCGAGGCCGAGCTCGCCCGGCGGCCCGCGAGCCTCGGCCTCGCCTGGCGGTGGCCGGCGAGCCTCGGCCTCGCTGGCGGTGGCCCGGCGAGGCCGCGCCTCGCCCGCCGGCTGGCGAGCTCGGCCTCGCCGGCCAATCGCCGGCCAAGGCCTTGGCCGGCGACCGGCCAAAAGAAGAAAAAAAATAAAAAAGAAAAAAAGAAAAATAAGCAAAAAAAATAGAAAAAATAAAAGAAATAAAAAAATTATCAAAATTTACCAAACATGTTTCTATTTATTTTTTGTTCTGGAACAAGTTTACCAAACACGCATTTTTGTTCAGAAATTGTTCCCAGGAACAGAAATACTTTTTTCTATTTCTGTTCCCTGGAACAATTTTTAAACAGAAACGTTACCAAACGTGCCCTAAGGCTGTCGGCATGGATCATGTTCTACTGCTCATCAACGTGTCTAGCTTCACCTCCCCAGTACTAAACTTTGACTTTAAAAAAATGATACGAGAGATTAAGGCTGTCGGCATGGATCATGTTGTACTACTCATCAACGTGTCTAGCTTCACCTACCTAGTACTAAACTTTGACTTTAAAAAAATGATACGAGATATTAAGGTTGTCGGCATGGATCATGTTGTACTGCCCATCAACGTGTCTAGCTTCACCTGCCTAGTACTAAACTTTGACTTTAAAAAAATGATACGAGATATTAAGGCTGTTGGCATGGATCGTGTTGTACTGCTCATCAACGTGTCTAGCTTAAACTTTGACTTTAAAAAAATGATACGAGATATTAAGGTTGTCGGCGAAAATAAAATTGAACCTTTTACCTTGCAAAAACAGTAGCTATCAAAGAAAATCACTATATTTGTTTCACTTATATTTCTATTCACATCTTCTTATCAGGATCTTATATTTCAAAGCAAAAACTTAGAGCTTACTCTATCAAAATTGATTCCTTATTTTTAAAATGATGAATTGAAGTGATCAACCCTTTTATAGCTTAGGATCACATCCACTAGTTCTAGGGTTGACTTGAGAATTGGGCTATGTCTTTTTTTTTTTTTTTTTTCAGTTTCATTCTTTAAATAATTGCTCTATCATATTCATTAATTAGATATAAGGGTCTAAGTTAGCCCTAGTCTAATATGTCAAAGGTAGAACATTATCAAAAATTATTCACACACACACATCATATACACACGGCCATTTTACATTTTATTGAGTGTTTTCTCAATTTATAATTTATAATTTTATGGTATTCTAAAATTTAAAGTCAACACAGATAGAAGTTTTCAATTGATTATAGCATTAGGAGAAGAATATCTACCAGTTTATAATTTACAACATGAATGAAGTTTTCGATTAGGAAACTTACTGGCAAACTTAAGTAGGGAATGATTTGAGAGCTCTTAGCCTATACTTTCGTTTTCTATGATATCCTCAAGAAAGTTATTATTTCCAAAAAAGCAGCCATGAATTATTATTACCGAGATCCCGAGACTGAACCATTCGCGCAAAAGATGGGGTCCACATGTGTTATCATCTAATAGAGCTTTATCATTGGAAAAAAGCAATGCACGTTGCTTAGGCCATAAGATGCAATAATTTGACAAGACATGTTTCAATGGAGTGTCCTCATTCTCTCTATCTATAATTGACCTTTTGCATGTGGAGCGTCACGTCCAAGATATTTTTGCTACATTGCGGAATAAACCAATGATTGACGATAAAAACAACTTAATTTATTGTTGGGCAAAATGGGGGTCCGTCAGCAATATTCATTTTTGCTATTAAAATGAAATTTGCTCCTGTTTTGTTGTGTGCCTCTTTCGTGGTGAGTTTGTTTTTGTGTACTTCTGTGGTAGTTTTTTTGTTTAAGAATGTTCACATTGCTTGCTGGTCTGGGTGTTGCGGCTTTACTTCTGTTCGCTGCTATTTGGTAGATTCAGTTCAGTCATGCTTTCTCGATTTTGGACCTCGACACTTTGCATACCATCAGACCCGTTTGTTTAAGTCGAACATTAGAACCGAAGATTTGGTGATTTAGAGCTTTAGCTTAGCTGCTCGACCAAGCAAAGTAGCCATTTATATCAACAAAAACAACATCGTTTCATTGTAACCTCAGTCTACAGCACATCATCGCTGTTAGATGTAGGACGATTAGTTATGATTGGACTAATGCGTTAGATAAATCAAGTGAAACTTGTCCGGAAAGACTTTATTACAATTTTCCTCAAAGGATTAAGACTAAATTGATTTAATTAAAAAGTTTAAGACTCCATTACATTATGTATAATAAGTTTTAGACTGATTGTGCAATTTTTCCAGCAATAGTAAAACTCCAGCAGCCCGTACTTTGATGAAAATAGAACATTCTTGTGTATGTCTCCCCATTAATTATGACAGAATCTTAATCTCGTACATTTCTTGATTACACGAGTAAAATGATAATTTGCGCTTGTCAAGTTTGATCATCTAATTTTTATGTCCTCCCCTCATTGTGAAACTCTATTTCCACATGTTAAAAACTCCACACTATTAAAATAATTAGATAGAGTGGTATAAGGGCAATATTTAAGTTCAACATGCGTCATTTGGGTCTCAAGTGAAAATGACATAATACAAAGAGCGAGATCATTTCGGTTCATGTGGACTGGGTTCATCCAGTTACAAAACCGTTTTGTTTCTTCAAAATTTGGTTCTAAAAGGCAACAAGGAACTTCATTCGTTCAAGCGTGTGATGGAGTTTCTTAAGCCATGGTTAATTGGTTATGGTCAAAGGTGAAGTTGATCTTTTCTATTCTTGTTATTTTTACAACCGTCTGAGTCGAAATAACTCATCTTCTTCAAGTACTCCTATTTTTCAAATTGTAATGTCTTCTCAGTCTGGAATTTAGAGTATAGTAGTGTCTAGCCAAGCACCAATCAAGATAAAAGTTTGTAATTTATTATGCGCATATTATTTGAATATTATCGAGCAAATATATATATAATCATCTCCAGATGCATTATTCTTAATAGGATTCACTTAGCCAGCACATTTGAATAAAAGCATTCATTTTTCAAAATGGTGATGTAGCCATCTTTTTTAAGAGATCCATGGAAAGATCCCACGCTCAATTCATCAATGGCATGTCTCCAAATTTGATATCTTGCCTCGTATTATATTTTTTTTTTTAGCTTGAGTTTTCACTTTGTTTTCTTTTGCAACTGGCTAAGACTTCATATTACATTATGTATGGTCTAAGAGCACAAATTTTGATAGGTTAAGATTAATTACTTATAGATTATGCAACCTATTGTATAGTTTGGGGTGCTGATTATAGCTTTTGAAACTAATAGATACCGCCAAGAGCTTTTTACCAAAACAAAAACCACCAAGAGCCGAGAATAATTACGCGGGTAGACAGTTCCCTTTGGAATCTTCATGGTATATAGCGAGGGAAATAATAATTTCGCAACTTTTATTAATTTAGAAAAATCGTGGAGGGCTAAGTTAAGGATCCATCGCATCTCGTCAAAAAAACAAAAAAATAGATGACTAAGGGGCTGCATGTTTTCACTTATTTTTTTTGTTTATGAACAGAAATTTTGTTTTTTTGTTCCTGGGAACAAAAAAAGAACAGAAACGCGTTTGTTTGCATTTTTGTTCAAAATATGATTTTTTGTTCCCAGAACAAAAAAGAACATAAATGAAAAACAAAAAAAAAATTGTTTTTCGTTCCAGAAATACGTTTGAAGAAACACTTCTCTCTTCTCTTCTTCTTTTCTTCTTCTTTTTTCTTTGGCCGGTCGCCGGCCTCGGCCATGGCCAGCGATCGGCCGTCGAGGGCCGGCGACGCTGTCGAGGGTCGGCGACCTTGACGAAGCGTCACCGGCCCTCGGCAAGGCCCCTAGCGAGGCCTCGCCGGATCTGGCGAGGCTCGGCCTCGCCCAGATCCGACGAGGTTGAGGCTCACCGGCCCTTGGCGAGGCTCGGCCTCGCTGGGGGCCGACGAGCCTCGCCGTGGCTGGGCGAGGCTGCTGGCCCCCGTCGCCCGGTCGGCGGGAGGCCGGCAACAGGCCAAAAGAAGAAAACAAGAAAAAAGAAAAGAAAAAAATTAAAAAATTAAAAGAAACAAAAAAAGAATATAAATTTACCAAACGTGTTTTTATTCATTTTTTATTAAACAAGTTTACCAAACGCGTTTTCTCGGTCAAAAATTGTTAAGGAACAGAAATAGTTTTTTCTATTTCTGTTTCTTGGAACTTTTTTGAATAGAAACGTTCAAACGCGCCCTAAATTGCATGTATCTTCTTCTCTCCCATGCCTGACGTTGTCAGCTCATATAAGGGTCAATAATGAAAGAGTGACTAAAATAGGTTTGGAAGATGTGATAATTCGAATAGACATTTGCTGTAAGGGTGTCCCATCTATCTCCCTCTTGGGTCCATCTTTAATAAAGATACTTTTTGAAAAAAGCCAAAAAGACCAAAAGATGTAAGTACTCATGGACACTAGGTGCATGACAAATTACAATTTATGTTCTAGAAATAATGTTTCTATTCTAGACTTATTTTTAGAATAGAAATTCGTTTGATAAAATTATTTCATTTTTATATTTCTGAAATAGATTTTTATTCTAAAAATAAGCTTAGAAGAAAAATCAAAAGTAAAAGATTTTATTTTTACATTTTTAACAGAAATAAGATAAAAATTATTCTCATCATTTGTCCTTGCTATGAACCGGTCCTCCATCCGTCACCGCCGCCGTCCGCTGGCTATTGCCATCGCCATCCGCTAGTTGATGGCCATCGTTTGCCGGTTGCTGCCGTCCGAAATGAAGAAATCTTGTGTCATTATCAAACGAATTTATATTTTTAGAGTAGAAATTTTGTGACGTTATCAAACGGGTATTTTTGTTTGGAAACTCATCTAGAAATAGAAATAGAAAAATCTATTTCTCTTCCATAAATTAATTTCTGGCCAGAATGATTATCATTCGCGCCCTCAATGTTTGTCCAATAGTAGTGAAGGAAAGGATGGAGACTTGAAATTGTTTGTGGTTACTGTTCAAGCAAAGGAATAATAATGCAGAAAATCATCCATTTCATCACTAAGGAAACCTATCGGTGTTCAGCTGAGGCCTAAACCAAGGATAAGTCACCTAGCTCCATTTTTTGTGTTAGAAATATTTAAAATATTTCTTTGAAGATGAAATGACTAAAGATGGTGTTGACAAAATTGAGAAATTATTGAAAATGAGATGACTAAAAATGACGGCATAAATAAATAAAAACTAAGATTTAATTTGATTCATTGTTTCTCTGATGACTTAGGAAATATCCTATATGTCTCTAAAATTCTATACCAATCTCCTATTTCTTCCTCGTGATTTGTCTCTTTGTTAAAGTTCTAAATGGTTGGATCTCTGAATCTCAGCCATTGATAATCAAATATTTCATAAAAAAGTTTCTGTGTTTCCATCACCAAAATCTAAAGATCATCGTGTCAAGAACCAAAATCTGGCTTGCCATAAAACGAATGTGTAATTCACAATTATAAAAACTCATCGCATATTTCTCTTTATCACCCTTGAATTAAAACAACAGATACATTATTGTAGCCCATGTATTCCTATAAATCTGGAGTTAGACCCCTTGGTAAAAAGGCTTACTGTTCTTAAAATAAATCACAATACTATACTTAAAATTCATAGTGTGGAAATGTGTCTAATACAACTGGCATTTGACACCAAGGATCATGTTGTATTACTTATTAGTGTGTCCATCTTCACTTTCCCTGGTGCCAAACTTTGACTTTGAAACAATGATATGAGAGTTAAAGCTGTCGGTGAAAATAAAATTGAACATTTTATCTTGCAAAAAGGGGTAGCTCTCAAAGAAGATCACAATATATTTCACTTATATTTCTATCCACATCTTGGTGATGTTTCCCAATAGATATGTTTCAAAACAAAAATTTGGAATCTGCTTTGTCAAAATCGATTTCCTATTTTTAAAATCATGAATTGAAGTGGTCGACCCTATAATGGCTTGGAGCCACATTAGCCAGTTCTAGGGTTGATCTAGGAATTAGCCTCTCTCTTTTCTTTTTCTCTTTGATTTTTTTGATCTGATTGCTCTATCATATTCATTATTTTTGCAAAAGTTTTCAATTAGGAAATTAGTCTACTTATGTTGGAATGTTCAACCTTATTATTTCTACAAAATTTTCTATTAAAAGACTTGTAGGGTTTGGTTTTGAGCCAATTCAAAACCGGTTCTACCCGATGATTGACCTTAAAATCACTTCTACCCGAAACAGTTGTAGCTAGGAACCAGTCTTCCCAAGGAGAACCCATCAGTTCAAGGCCTAGAATTGGAAAGCAAATTGGTTAAGGCCAATCCCCAAATTTTACCCAAACACCGAATTGGTTCTCGTGTAAATCATCTTGAAATTAGTTGGTTAAGACCAATTAAGTTTGATTTTGGAGTTGAAGTGACTTAGTTGCTCTCCCCTACGCATTATGATTAAAATATCAAGAATATGTGATTGACTCTATTCAAGAAAATTGTAGTGGAGTTCATCCTTGTCAAGATTATGCAAATCAATCACCAAAAGAAGCAAAACCATACCATTTAACTAGAGACCATCTTTTCTTAAGAAATTATGCAAAACGAATAATACACTTATTTTTTTACTTTAAAAGGTTATACTTATTTAACATCTCGAAATTTGCAATTATTGAATATCAACAATGATAAATTATATTTTTTACTTTAAAAGGTTATCGAACTTGTTTAACATCTTAAGTCTGATGGTGGAATCTTGTGCTAGTTTCCCTCGAGATATAGTTGTGGAATATCAACGGATGATATAATTTATATGTTAACATTGTCATATTTTTAAAAATAATATAGAATGCCTAAGACACTTATTATTTACAATAAAAAAAAAAATGCTTACTTAACCCAATAAGTTGACCTACCAAATTGGGGTGGGAGGGATTTCCATCTTAGGAAGTCCACGTGTAAATTATGTTGGGTTAAAGCCACCTTCACTAGCCAAAAGCCTAATCTTAACCGGTCATGAGGTTCACAGGATATTTCATGAATTACTAGGGAGATGAGTGTCTATGCCTATATCCTTACATTATAAAAAAAACACATGCTTACTTTATGTGATAATTTTTTTAGGGTCAATACCTCGAAAAACCCCAAACTGATACACATATGTCAAATCTATCACAAATTAATTTTTTTACTAAAAAAAACCCTAAATTGATATACATGTGAAAATTTTACCCAAAGTTAATTTTTTACCACCAAAAGCCCCAAATTACAATTCACCCCAAATTACACATGTGATAATTTTACTATCCGTTAGTTTTCGTTTAATTTTACTATCAAATTGTTGAGCTGGATGACATGTGGTAGTTGAAGGGTAGACTAATTTGGGGTTTTACCCTTCGTTTGTTATATGTATACTAGTTTTGTCATTTTTCATGATATTAATATTGTTATATGTATGGGACTAGTCATTTTGTCATGGTTTTCATGATATTAATTTAATGTATGTAATGGAGGTATATTTGACATTTTGGGGTCGGTCAAATATTATTTTTGAAATAAATTTGTCACAAGTAAATAATTTTGGGATTTTTGGTGTTTTTCGTAATTAAAATATTAGTTTGGGGTAAATTTGTTTTTCGATTTGGGGTTTTTATAATTAAAATTATTAGTTTAAGATAAATTTGTCACATATTTATCGATTTGAAGTTTTTGTGGTAAAAAAATTAATTTATAGTAAATTTATTAAATGTGTAAAAGTTTAAAAGTTTTCCGTGGTATTAACCTCATTTTTATATGCATTATTCCACATAAACTAAGATGTTATTATGCAAAAGGTCCTTATCAACTTAATTACAAAGAGGAAGTACCTCAGGACTTTATTTAATTATTACATTTTTTTGTTAGAAGATTATGGTAACCTTTTTAAATAGTCAGACTATATATGAGCAATTTGACATTCTAATCTAAGGATTATAGTTGGTAAACAATTTAGAAGACTTCAAATTTTCCTTATGAATCGAGTTTTTTTTTTCCCCACTTAGAGGGATGATGCGAGGGGCTTTTTGTCAACAATTTTGTGAAAATTTGAAAGATTGTACTTACTTTCAACAAACAATCAAAACATTAATTGGATATATGGATCTAGGTTAACCCCAACTCTTTTACGTCAATAAACAGAACATTATATAAAATTGCTATTCAGTATATAAAACAATAAAATTAAACTTCTTTTTTTTTACTGTAGCTTAGTTATAATGTCACTTCTATATTTTTTACATGATTTTATTGACTGCGCAAGAAGCGGGTCAATTGGCATTTGTCCGTAACCAATGGTGGAAAGAACGGAAGGATGGATCAGGACTAGTGCATTAGCTGTGGAAAAAATGAAAGGACCATTTGCGGTGGCAAAGGATGAAATGATGGATTACCTACTCAATATTTGTCT
The DNA here is from genome assembly GCA_016097615.1 of Eucalyptus dawsonii. NCBI lineage: Eukaryota > Viridiplantae > Streptophyta > Magnoliopsida > Myrtales > Myrtaceae > Eucalyptus > Eucalyptus dawsonii. Next base: position 29,010,881 of record CM027881.1, on the reverse strand, counting down.
ATTTAGGCAGGGAAAAGGACATTGGTGATGGTGACTAGTCCAGCAAAAGTAACGAAAATGCAGATAATCATCCATTTGTATACCCAATATATTGACTGATTTTTAGTTAAGGCCTAAACTAAGATTTGGCTAACAAGCTCCATAGTCTGTACCCATCTTCTCTTTTTTCGTCATGGTTTGGATCTTAGCTAAGATTCTAAATTGTTGTATCTTTGAGAAAATCAAATGTTCCGGTGAAAAGAAGTTGTGTTTCAATCGCCAAAATCTGAAAATTGTTGACATGTCAAGAACCAAAATTGGACTTACTGGGAAAAGAAAAATTAATGCTCAGGCATTAAGACCCATCATGTATTTCTTTCCGTCACCCTTTATTATAAATGACACTCACCCATGGAGCCCCTTTATTCCAAGAGCTAGACCCCTCAGTGGATAGGCTTCAATGTTCAAAATAAAAATTATTGTACTGTCCTAGTAAAAAAATCACCATAAACTACAGAGGAAGAGTGTAAAGAAGGACTTCACGTCGCGGCTAAGACAACTGCCATTTGACACCAAAGGCCATGTTGCACTGCGCGTCAGTGTGTCCATCTTCACTTAGCACTATTGATCTTTTACTATGAAAAAATGATACCAGAAAAGCAGCAATTTCCCTTGTAGTGGGGGATGGGGAGAGCTTAAAGCTGTCGGTAAAAATGAGATGAACTTTTTATCCCGCGAAAAGGGTAAAATTGGCACATTTATTTCACTGGTTGATCCTGGAACCAGCTTGAACTGTCTTGAACCAACCTAAAACCGTATCAATGAGTTCCAATGCTGGCTTAGGAATTGGCCTACTTTTTTTCTATTTGATTTTTTATTAAATTATTCTTTCATATTCAATATTTTTCAAAAGTTCTCAATTAGGACGCGATGATGTATGTTTATGTTGGAATAGTCAACCTTATTTTTTTGCAAAAGTTCTCCGTTAAAAGACTTGTAGGGTTTGGTTTTGAATCAATTCAAAACTGGTTCTAACCAATGATTGGCTTGAAATCGATTCTACTTGATAATTAGCCTTGAAACAGATTAAAAACCATTCTAGTTGGGAACTAATCTTCCTAAATAGAATTGATTAGTTCAAGGCCAAGAATAGGGAACTGAACTCAAATTTGTACAAGGAAATCAAATCAGTCTCAATGTGAATATACTTGAAATCAATAAGATCGATTTTTTTGTTGAACTGGCCCAATTGTTCATCCTTACTCTCTAGATATTATAAATATGCGATGTTTCTATTTAAGAACATTGCAGTCGATTTTCCATCCTTGTCAAATTTATGCAAATCAATCACCAAAAGAAGCAAAACCATATCATTTAACTAGCACTTGTCTTTTCTTAAGAAATTATTCATAATACAAAATACAATTATTTTTATAATAAAATATTATAATTACTTAACATCTCTATCTTGCAATCATTGAATATCAACAACATGATAAATTACTATTAGCATTGTCATTTAAAAATAATAATACATAATGCAAAATACACATTATTTACAATAAAAATACTATGCTTAACCAAAAAAATCAGTGCAATTGATTGGGTTGTTAGGAATTTCTAGTTCAAGAACAAGATGTCACCCATTTAAATCCTACAAACTACTTGTAAACTGCTTCATGATAGAGCCATTTTTCCTAGCCAAAAGCCCGAGATTAGTCTCAATGTATGTATCCTTGGATTATAGAAAAAATGCTTACTTTATGTGGTCATTTTTTTAAATGCTTTAACACTTGTAAATGCGAAAAGGTCTTAATCAACTTAATCACAGAGAGAAAGTACCTAATGACTTTAATTAGTCATAAGATTTTTAGATAAAAATTCAAGACACACAAAGTTAGGAGTAATTTGACTTTCTATTATAACAATTAAGTTTGGCAAAAAATAACTTCTTTTTCCTTGAGATCCGAGTTTATTTTTTCATTTTTCACTTAAAGGGATGATTTGAGGGGTTTCCATCGACAAATCTGTGAAAGTTTTCAACTAACAGTCAAAACATTAATTGGATAAATTGATCTAAGCTAACCCAAATCAATTATGTCAATAAATAAAAACATTACAAAAAATTGCTATTCAATATATAAAACGATAACATGGCTATATTACTTTTTAAAACTATTTCGATTTGTATATCATTTTGACCTTTAAACTTTCAAATTTTTTTCCTGTAGCTTAATCCTAATGTTGCTTCTTCAAAAAAAATAAAAAATTCTAATGTTGCTTCTATATTTTAACATGGTTTCAATGACCTGCACCGGGAGTGGGTTCAGCACCGGTACCTAATCAATGTTTGTCCGTTAACTGCGGAGGAAAGGATGAAAGGATGGATAAGGACCAGCACTTGGCGCTGGGAAAAAGGAAGAAAAGGACCATTTGCAGTGGGAAAGGACAGAAGGATGTATACCTGATCAATATCTGTCCATCAGCGGTGCAGGAAAGGATGGAGACATGGACATTGGCGATGATGAGTGGTCGTGTAAAACAGCAATAATGCAGAAAATCATCCATTTCTAATTTATGTACTCGATAAATTGACTTGTGTCTTATTAATTCCTAATAAGCTCCATGATCTATAACCGTCTCCTCTTTCTTCCTCGTGATTTGGTTCTTTGGTAAGGTTCTAAATTGTGGAATAACTGGTACTAGATCTGATTATCAATAATTCCAGCAAAAAATTGTTGTGTTTTGTATCACCAAAATCTGACTTACTGGGAAAAACAAAATAATGCTTAGGTATAAACACTCATCATATAATTCTTTCCATCACCCTTTATTAAAAATAATACACATTATTGGAGCCCCTTAATTCCAATAAATATGGAGTTAGACCCCAAGGACCAGCTTATCCTATTCGGATCAGATCTCGAGTTCAGTCACTTTGTCATTCTCTTCTAGGATTTAGAAAGTGGAGCATAACGGGTTTTAGCAACGTTATGCCAAAGATGTAATTTTTGGAACACGAGACAAAAAGGGTTCAGAAGCTAATTTGACCTCATCATTTTATCAAATTATATTATGCTACGCTGGATTAAGTCATGGTTTTTAGAGAAACTTGCACGTAGTAGTTATCCGAATGGCTCAGCATGCTGCACATTAGTATCCAAATCTCTTTCTAGTCATATTAATTATTTGCCGCAACCTACCACCGCCATCAAAATCAGTTCATGCTCGCAGCAATCTTGCTCTTGAGAATGCACTTCCTGCTTTCCCTGTCCGCATTCAAGAACGTGAATCGCGGAGCGAATCTCGTTATAAGAATTTGTTTGAGGAGTGAGAGTGTACTCTCGACTGAGATTGACGGTGGCCGAGACCGCCTGGCTCGATTCTGGCATGCCGCTTTGCAAAGTCGTTGCACCTCCAAGGTCGTTGATGCATTGTCGCAAATACATTGAGCACAATGTGAACTCATCCTTCAAACAAGGAGTAGAAGAGACTTTCCCAGCGAGGGCGGTGGATGGGAATCTAGGTCCTGCTCCACAGGCGAATTGGGTAGTGAAGATGAAGAGGGTTTGAAGGAGAGACGCGGCATCATTTGGCACGCATGGACGAGCTACGCCAGCTAAAACATTACCTTCCTAAATGCGCTAATTCGGTGCTTCATCATCATCCTCATCTGTCGGTCACCGTCAACCTCCATTAATGAAAGCACTCGAGCGACCTCAGATCTGCATTGCGCGATCTCATGTGATGTGATGCTCGATCTCAGGAAGCTCCTTAATGGAGGTGTCGCAGACGCGATGGCGGCTTCAAGTGGCGGTGGCCAAGTTTGATCTTGACGGTGGTGGTCGAGTTGTTCGTGATGGCGGTGGCAGCAGCGACGGTGGCTGCAACATCTTCTAAAAACAACAAAAAGCTGGGGCTTCAGGGAAGAAGATGAACAGCGAATTAAGAACATTTTAAGAAATAGAAAAGATAATGGAAAAAGAGAAAATGAAAAAGAAGAGGAAGAAAAAGAAGAAGCAAAGCATGTCATTTTGAATAAAGTTGAACAAATTATGTCACTCACCATCAACGTAGGACGACTAATAATCATTAGGCGCTACATCAAAGATTTTCGGCCCCTATTAATCATAAGGATTATAAAAGAATTTATGTAGATACTTATGATTAAATTAGTAAAATTAAAAATTTTAAAATCAATTAGATAATTTCTCCATTAAATTGAGTTAAGAAATTGATTTAGATCCCAAATTGCTACTTCTAGACAAAACTACATGTCGCATGGGCGAGGATTCAAGCCAGATCTTTTTTTCCTTTTTTTTAATATTGACAACTGATCTTTTATTACAATGCGGGCCTGGCTTTCGTTACTTTTGCAATTTTCTCATGCGTAATCAATTTGAGCATTCGAACAAAAAGAAAATTCAATTTGTGCATTACTGGGGGAGGCTCAGACATGGGTGATGGTGACCAGGCAACTAAAAATAATAATATAATGCAGAAAATCATCCATTTCTGTTACCTCGACTGTTCATAAGTCCACCAATCCTATTCATATCCTGATTGAGGTCTTATTTAATTTTTATCTTCTGCCAGTTTCAATTGGAGCAATCCGTTATCAAGTTTTCAGCTACCCAAGGAATTAACTAATGTCTGGTTAAGGCCTTGACCACGGTTAAGTTACCGAGCTCTTTTATACTTAAATTGATTGCTCTTCCCTCTCATTCCTCCATCCTTGTTTGCGCTCAAATCTCTCAGCCTTCTTCATCTCTCATCGTTCTTGCTCTGTTTCCCTCTTTCTTCACCTCGGCACAACCGTTCTTCTTCCTCCTCTTCTTCTTCGGTATCTGCTTCTCTTTTCCATCGTCTTCTCTCTCTGTCTCCCTATTTTCTCGCCCTTTCTTTCTCAAAAAAAAAAAAGAAAAAAAAAAAAAAAAGAAAAAAGAGAAATGTCGATCGATGCTGCTATTGCTATTGCGTGGGATGTCTTCAAGTCCGTAGTTGCTCCCATCAAGCGTCAATTCGGATACGTGATCTACTCCAAGAAGCACGCCCAAGATCTTGAGGAGAAAGTCGTGGAGCTTGCGGATGAGGTTGATAGGGTCCACAATCTCGCTGAAGAGGCCAGAAACAATCTTCGGAAGGTCTACGGTAGCGTCACGGAGTGGCATGCAAGTGCTGAGAAGGCCTTGAAGGAGGCGCGAGACCTGTTGCGCGACTTCCAAGAGGCGAGCAAGACTTGCTGCTATGAAACTCTTCCTGATCCCAAGTGTCGCTATCAATTCAGCAGGAAGGCCAAGGACAAGATTGAGGTCATTCAGCGACTCACTCCAATATTCAGGGAATTCAAGGAATTGAACGACATCTCCTCCAGCAATCCTGCTCCAGGGAACGTTGCTGCTCTGACTCCGGCCAAAAGAGAGGGCATCTCCTCCAGCAATCCTGCTCCAGGGAACGTTGCTGCTCTGACTCCGGCCAAGGGGAACGATTGCTGCTCTGACTTTTGCCACGACGTTGCCAAGGACAATGGTGTCTTCGAATCCAGAGCTTCTATCATTCAGGACATCATGGACGCTCTTGCCGATGATAGCAATAGTGTGGTCGGGGTTTACGGGATGGGCGGGGTCGGCAAGTCCACCCTTTTGGCGGATGTTAAAGGGAGAATTATAGAAAAGAAGTCGTTCGATTGGGTCGCTAAGGCCGACGTGTCGGAAAATCCAGACGTCAAGAAGATTCAAGGAGAGATTGCGCACGCCTTGGACCTGGACATAAAGAACCAAGAGATTGTCAGCGTGCGAGCCGAGCTTTTGCACAAGAGGTTGGAAAATGAGGAGAGGGAAAAAAAGAAGGTCCTCATAATACTGGACAACCTGTGGAAGGGGCTGGACTTGAAATCAGTGGGCATTCCTTGTGGACCTGACAACAAAGTCATAGGATGCAAGTTGTTGCTGACGTCAAGATTTGAAGATGTTTTGCGAAGGGAAATGGGCTGCGACAGGGACTTCCGCCTTGAAGGGCTGAAGGATGAAGAGGCAAAAAGAATGTTTGAGAGGACGGTGGGACACAAAGTTCGTCATCACCCGTTCAAATCCTTGGTGAATGAAGCAGTCCACAAATGTGCAGGTTTGCCTTTCCTAATTATTGCAATGGCGAATATTTTTAAAGATGCTAATTTTTATGAATGGAAGGATGTTTTGACACAAATCGAGAAGTCTACAGACATAGGAATAAGCGAGAGCATAAATAAGATGTTGCAGTTGACTTATGATCATTTCAAAGGGAAGGATGGTGAAGAGGTGAAGTCATTGCTACGACTCTGTGTCATTTATGGTGTCTCTAAGCCTTCTCTTGAAAACTTGGTGAAGTACGGCGTGGGTTTGAGGTTATTTCGAGAAGATAGCAACATTGAAGAAGTTCGAAATAGGTTGCGCTCACTAATCCGACGCCTGAAAGCCTCCTCCCTTTTGTTAGATGATATAGATGATGAAGATGATGATGGTTTCAAGATTCATGACTTAGTTCGTGGATTTGTTGCCTCGATCGCTTCAAAAGAGGAACCTCTTCTCGTGTGGAAAGATAATGATGAGTCAGTAATGGAGTTGCCAAAGGATAAGCTCAAAAATTGTACAGCATTATGCTTTTCCTACGTTGAGATGGAGCAACTTCCTGAAGAGTTATATTGCCCTGAAACGCGAATCTTCTTGTTGTTCACAAACAATGATTCTCTTAAGGTCCCAGATTCATATTTCAACTCTATGAGAAAACTTATGGTCTTACATCTTTCTCGGGTATGTCTCACTCTTTCACCTTCACCGCTTAAGTTCTCAAAGGACTTGCACACTCTGTGTCTTGATGGTTGTTTGTTAGAAGATGTAACCATGATTGGCGAGTTAGAAGGGCTACATATTCTCAGCTTTGTGAACTCCAATATTCACCGATTACCAAAAGAAATTGGACAATTGGTAGAGCTGAGGTTGTTAGACTTAAGCAAATGCTCACAACTTGAGATCATTGAACCTGGTGTGCTTGGAAGCTTGATGAAATTGGAGGAGTTGTATATGTGGAATAGCTTTGATAAGTGGAATGGCATGGAGCAAACTCCACCAACTAATGCCGAGCTTATTGAGTTGGATAACAAGAAGAATCTCCACACTTTGCATGTGTCCATTCTCGATTTGAGGATGCTCCCAGAGGATCTAAATGTCAAGAAATTAACCAAGTACAACATCCGGATAGGTGGTGCATGCTTCTTTCAACGTTACAAAGGATCGAGCGTACTGGAACTTAAGGTGCATTCAATAAGTGATTCTCTTCAAAAAGGATGCATACAAACTTTATTAGGCAAAACTGACCATCTACTTTTAGACGGAGTAAATGGAATTGAGAGTATTTGCTCATTATCCCACGAAGGCTTTCAAAAATTAAAGCATCTATACATAGGGTTTTGTCCCTCCACATCAAACAACCAAGTTGGCAGTCAAGTTGCATTCTTGAAATTGTGTGACGGACAAGAACTTTTTCACCAAGGTAACTCTATCATCAAATGACCAAAAAGTTGCATTCTTCAACAATTTATTAATCTTCTGTTCATTTGCTAATTAGACGTCACATAGATTATAATCCTTATTCATTTATTTTTTATTTGAAGTTCATTTTCTTCCTATTTACCTTATCCAATCATGCCTTCGCTGTAATTAGATAAAGAAATTTTTGTTTCTCTTCATTGTGTAGAAGATTCAACTAATCGAATGAAATCCACGTAAATTTAGTTTGTTATAGGATCTGAGTAATTTTCAACTTGCATGCTGCAAGTACACCTACCTTAATAGGGTTTATAGAGCAACGTTGAAGGGATTTTGGCATTAGAATAATCCATAATAACGTGATTTCATAATCTTGTGAAATGGATTCACTGAATTTAGTTATCTAACTTTGTTATTATCTATAGAATATATTATCTAGGTGACTTAGCTAAAAATCAATATGGAGAATGGGCAAGGGGATTGGGTTTTCAAATAGTAGAAACGGTGCTAATCTAATTGATGCATGTCTTTTCCATATTTTTATTTCAATAAGCACTTAGTCATTGCATAGGTCCTATAAGAATAAAAGTGCACAATTTCATGCACGTTCATGCTTGCAAGCATACGAAATTGTATAAAAGTATAGATATATTTGCCTGCACTTTTGGCATAATAAACAAAAATATTCAACTTGTGCTAATATCGCATAGTCGTAGGCATTAGTGAGCGACTTTTAGGAAAGACTACATGAAATCCCCCACAAAGATTTTAAGCGGTACGCATTTACTGCCAAAATTTGGTTATATAAACTATGGCGTATGGAGCATAGCCATGTGATGTTATCATCCAATGGTCCTTTTAAATAGCTGACTGGGGATGTGATGCAAGCCTAAGGGAGGCTTTCTCAAACAATAGGATCGGGAGAGTGACTCGCGCACAAGAAACGGGACGAACAGTAATTTCAGCACTGCGCAAGCTCAGGAGAACAGTTGTATCTTTGTCGATACAGATCGGATCGACCTAATTCCAAAGCCAAATGAACAAAGACTTCTGGATCTACAATTTCTGTGTTTTGGGTTTTCTGAAATAAGCACTGTAGGATAGTCGAAATTGGGTTGGAAGTAACGAACAGAAAAGGAAAAGATAGGAACTTCGTTGATTGCTCTTCTAGGCCTCCAAGGAAGTTGAAAGGGACACCGATTCTTCTAGATCGATGACTGCAACTCTTCAAGGATGCAGATTTCGAAAGCTCCGACTCTTCAAGGACGGAGTGAAAACTCTTCTAGGTTTTCAAGGGTTGAACTCTTCAAGGTTCATGATACTTGCTTCAAGCAAAGCTTTTCATTAATCAAAAGTCATCTGTCTTCTACAAGGGATTGGATGGCTTATATCATCAAAGAAATAAAAATAGAGCATAGAAACTTGAAAGCATTAAAGAGCCTAGAAACTAGAAAAATAATAAAGAGCCTAGGAACTAGAAACTAGTAAAAGAGCATGGAAACAATAAGCTAGTAAATGCATCACGCGAGCTTCCAAGTGTCTTTCAAGCTTTCGGGATGGACTCGAGATGTCGTTATGGCTTCTCGGTTTCGTCGAGCTTTAATGCGGGCCGATTTTCTTGGTTGAGGGAGCCGGTCTTCAATGTGGGCTGCATCATCCTCCCCATCTTTAAAAGAATTCGTCCTCGAATTCTTGCCATCATCATCGAAGAATCTCCCACCCTACTAGGTGTCAACGTAATCTTCTTGCCTCCAAATTCAAAAGAATATGTATTTCGATAACCATCATGCATAGTCCTCCTATCGAATTGCCATGGTCGACCAAGAATAATGTGACTAGCATCCATCGGTAGAACATCACACCATATCTTGTCACTATAAACAGAACCAATGGACAAATTAACAAGGCATCGTTTGGAAATAGTTACCTCAGTGCCTTTCTTCAACCACGACATTTTATAAGGCGTAGGGCGCGTTTTTAATTCCAACTTCAACTTGTTTGCCGCTACTTCAGAAATTATATTCTCACAACAACCAGAGTCAATAATTAATTGACACACCTTTCCTATGATTGTGCAAGCAGAATGAAAAATATTGGTACGCAACCACCTATCTCCAGTGTCGTCTCGAGGAGTAAGAAAATTTTTCCTCACCATAGTGTCGTCTCGAGGAGTAAGAAAATTTTTCCTCACCATAAGAAGTTCGCCAGTGTCAGCATGCACTATTTGTTCATCATCCGCAGCTTCTTCATCATTTTTCAACTCCTCTTCAAGTGGATTCTCAGCATTCTCATCAGAATCATCATCCACCAAAAGGCTTTACCGGTTGGTCGATTCTTATTGATTCGACAATTGCTAGCACGATGACCCAACTCCCCACAAGAATAGCAACGTATTTCGGATGTAGCAGGTTGATTCGAAACATGGGGTTGAGTAGAAGGCTTACTAGCGATTGCTGTCTCCGAGAATGAGAGTGCTCCATTTTGAGTGCCCGTTGGTGTGCATCTCCTAAGTCCCAAATGTCGAGGACTTCAAGGCGTCTTGAATGTAAAATTGAAGACCGTTCAAGTATTTGTTCACAAGCACATCCTCTGGGTCCTGGATATTGTTACGAATCACCAACTCATTGAATTCATTGGTGTATTGGTCCACCGTTCGCATACCTTGTTTTAGATTTTGGTACCGTTGGTAGAGCTCTCTCTTATATCCTTTGGGGAGAAGATATTTTTGAATCTTGCCCTCCATCTTTCTCCACAAAGTGATTGGTGCTTTGCCAACGGATTGGCGAGTTTGTTTTTCACGTCTCCACCAAGCAATCGCCTTGCCTCGGAATCGCATAGCAATGATCCCAACGTGACGATTCTCCGGAACATTCCGATGCTCAAACACCTCATTCACAAGTGTCAGCCAATCAACAATTTCATCAGGAGACTCAGTACCTGTAAATTCTGGAACATCTTTCTTGACTTCCTTTTCCCAATCGAGCTCACGAATATGTTGTAAACGATGTCGAACATGCCTCCGACCGTGAATAGATTGAACACTCTCCGAAGAGGAAGAGTCACCACGGGAATTTTCAGTCCTGGAACGGGGTGGAGAATGATTTGCTTCAGCCCTCAATCGCTGAACTTCTTGCGTCAGTTCGTCAATTTGTTGTTGCATATTCTCAGCAAGTGTGTGCAATTCATTGAGGGGAACGGTTCTGCCGCCACGACGCCTTGCTTGTCTTGGAGGCATTGTCCTCTCCTCCAAAGCTCTGATACCAAATGATGCAAGCCTAAGGGAGGCTTTCTCAAACAATAGGATCGGGAGAGTGACTCGCGCACAAGAAACGGGACGAACAGTAATTTCAGCACTGCGCAAGCTCAGGAGAACAGTTGTATCTTTGTCGATACAGATCGGATCGACCTAATTCCAAAGCCAAATGAACAAAGACTTCTGGATCTACAATTTCTGTGTTTTGGGTTTTCTGAAATAAGCACTGTAGGATAGTCGAAATTGGGTTGGAAGTAACGAACAGAAAAGGAAAAGATAGGAACTTCGTTGATTGCTCTTCTAGGCCTCCAAGGAAGTTGAAAGGGACACCGATTCTTCTAGATCGATGACTGCAACTCTTCAAGGATGCAGATTTCGAAAGCTCCGACTCTTCAAGGACGGAGTGAAAACTCTTCTAGGTTTTCAAGGGTTGAACTCTTTGAGGTTCATGATACTTGCTTCAAGCAAAGCTTTTCATTAATCAAAAGTCATCTGTCTTCTACAAGGGATTGGATGGCTTATATCATCAAAGAAATAAAAATAGAGCATAGAAACTTGAAAGCATTAAAGAGCCTAGAAACTAGAAAAATAATAAAGAGCCTAGGAACTAGAAACTAGTAAAAGAGCATGGAAACAATAAGCTAGTAAATGCATCACGCGAGCTTCCAAGTGTCTTTCAAGCTTTCGGGATGGACTCGAGATGTCGTTATGGCTTCTCGGTTTTTCGCCGAGCTTTAATGCGGGCCGATTTTCTTGGTTGAGGGAGCCGGTCTTCAATGTGGGCTGCATCAGGATGCTATTTGCAGCAAGAAATAAAAAATTTATCCTTTCCTATGATTGTTTTATATGCTTGGGACATATTTGAAAGACTAGTTGATGTTTAGCTCTTTTCATGAAGTCAACCATATTATTAGTAATTTTTGTCTTGATCTCTTTTAAGATCTTTGCGTTTTTTCCTCATTTATCTTTATTTATTTTGGAAATTTTTAACACATTTTAGTGCATTCGAAGGCCAAAGGATGATTTAACTAAAACAGATACAAAAGAATTGCAACTTTATCGTAAAAGATCACAAGTAACATGCAAATGGTAAAATGCCCAAAGGGTTGACATCCGCAATAAAATAAAAGTTGAACAAATTCATGTAATATTTAAAAGGTTAGGAGTAAAGGTGTGCTTCCCTCAAAGTTCATGAATGGGTTGGGTAATTTCCTCGTAATTTTTATGTTCTTTTGTAAGTAAATAAATGTTCTATTTATGCAAATTAGGAGTTTGGGATACCTGGAGTGCCATAACTTGATATGGAGGGACACTTAAGTGATAATTTTTGAGTAAAGTGAAACATTTAAGTGCCACTCCGGCTAAAATCCGGTCAAATGGTTGACGTGGCAATTTCGGCTGAGTTGAGTGCAAAACGGCGTCGTTTTGAATGCGACATGGCGAAAAATGTAAAAATGATGTCGTTTTGTGTCTCATGTGTAAATAATTAATATAAAAATTAATTAAGTTAAATTTAAACTTAATTTTATTTAAAATATTCTAAAAATTTAAAAAATTAAAATTAAAAAAAAACTTAAAAAATTAAAAACTTACAATTAAAAAAACTTAAAATATAAAAAACTTAAAATTGAAAAAAAAACTTATAAAATAAAAAACTTTAAATTAAAAAAAATTTAACTTAAAATTTTAAAAAACTTAAAATAGAAAAAAATTAAAATTTAAAAAACTTAAAAAATAAAAAAAAATTTAAACTAAAAAAACTTAAATTAAAAAAATATAAAATTTTAAAAACTTAAGTTTTATTAATTTTAAATTTTTTAAATTTAAGTTTTTTTAAATTTAAGTTTTTTTTTAAATTTTAAGTTTTTTTAATTTTTAGAATATTTTAAATAAAATTAAGTTTAAATTTAATTTAATTAATTTTTATATTAATTATTTGCACATTAGACACAAAACGACGTCGTTTTTACATTTTCTCGTCACGTTAGCGTGCAAAACGGCGCCGTTTTGTATGCAACTTGCCGGAAAATTGCCACGTTAGCCATTTGGTTGGATTTTGGCCGGAGTGGCACTTAAGTGTTCCACTTTACTTCGAAACTGGCACTTAAGTGTATCTTTCCGAAGTTATAGCACTTAAGTGTCCTTCTGTGCCAAGTTATGACACTTGGGCTGTTCTTCTGCCCAATTAGCATCATTCAAGAATGAGGAAAAATATAAGAGCGTTAAAATTAAATAGTGAAATTATGGAGAAAGAGAGGAGGAGAAAGCAATTAATAATGAGTGGCTTGTTGAGAGAGGAGTTCTAAGATTGTCGTATAGGCAAATTTGAAATACATGCAAATCAAGTTCTAATGTTAGTGTTGTAGACAAACAGAAAAGATAGCATTTTATTTTTCATGAAGTTAAGTATAATTTTGACCTAAATCAAGGGGATGTACATAGATTTGGTCCCTAATAGAATGGAACCTTGATTATCATAATTAATAGAAAAATAACTCATGAATTCTATGTTTAGCGGTGAAATATCATTGTCATTTTCCCGCTTTGTTTACTCAAAATTTGGGCTTAATTTTATTAATTAATTCTCGTAATTAAGTTTATTTGCTCATTTCTAAACTACTTCATGTGCTTTGTTCCTTCATTATGGTCAAAATCATGGTCTTAATGGTGAAACATTAAAATGAAATGATTTTCAAGCGAATACTTGGTTTGAAGCATTATTCCAAAATATGGTCAAGGCTCGAGCATATAAAATGGCAATTGATATGTAATAGACCGTGACATTCATAATAAAATTAATTAAATGCTTATGTATAATAAACCTTTATATCCTAGAAATCGGACTTAGAAAATTGTCTGAAGCACTATGTAATTGAGAATTTATGAATATAAAGTTGATAATTTAGATCATCACAACAACAATTAATGGCATTTAATTGAAATTGAGGCCATTTATGTATAGTTGATTAAATTGATTATTGTTAGTAAGAGAAATAAAATATGGATAAGCAGTGGTCCAATTAAGGAAAACACGCGGCCGTTTGTACAACAAAAATTTCTTAAAGCCTTTTAGTTGACTAGACATGATTGTCCTATTATAATGACGTAATAATGATCTTTGGAAATTTAAGTTGCCATAGTAGATTTACGAAGTATAAAACGGAAGTTTGAGTATGGGCATTTGCGGCCTATTGTGCTATGGCACATATCGATGGCCGATACGTGTCATCATGCTCTTCTCCGTTTTGTGGGCCCCCCTTCTCTCTCTCTATCCATCTGAAAGTTGTTTAGCATCGAGAGAGGGACTGCGTCTTCTATCACTCCTACTCACCCCTCGCTGAAGGGCTAAGAGCCAGATCGGCTTATTGAAATCGTTGACACGCTCATTGTGATCTATCATCTCCCTTGCGGACCAGGCGCAAATTCTATCTCTATTTGTTTCTCTCACGAATTTAGCGTGACAAACAAGCTTGACGCTGCTATGAGCCTCGGTTGTGCTTTTCTGAAGTTGATTTTTCGATGATGTGAAGAGAGAACGAGGATTTGGTAAAATGAAAAAAAAAAAAAAGAGAGAGAGGAAATAATGTGCCGTGTGTTTAACTATTGGCGAGGATTTGGTAAAATGAAAAAAAAAAAAAAAAAAAAAGAGAGAGAGAGGAAATAATGTGCCGTGTGTTTAACTATTGGTGCGAGCCATAGACAATAAGTGTAAGGATCGCAGTAGACCATCCACACCCAGATAGTTAATATTAAGGATTGAAGGTACTACATTCCTGAGAAGATACAAATTATAGGATAATTGTTAAGGAGAAACCCCTCGTGTAAATTTTATCAAATCTTATTGAATAAATTTTGATATTTCATGAATAAATTGATTAGGTTTGGATAAGCCCAATGGGCTTAGGTAGGTGGCCCGGTAAAAAAAAGAAGTTATTTGTAGAGACTAACCTTTTATAATAGTAATTTTCCCCTGTGAAGTAATAAATTACTTTTCAAAATTGCTAAATTTCTTTAGGTAGGTAGTAAATTAAACCTTCCGTAATTAAGTCTTATAGCATAGTAATTTATTTCTTGTGATTGCAATCTTGCTTGTTTGATCACTTATTGCAATGACATATTTTCCTTTGTTAGTAAATTGCCTATGTCTTTCATAATCATGGTCATTCTATAGTTTCTTTATTTTATTTTATCGTAGTAATCTTCATTGTGAGACAGTAGCAATCATTCGATAAAATGAGTAATATATTCTTTTACAATTTTTTTTCCCAATGGAAGGGAGCTCTTGCTTTCAGATTAATCATAACTCTAAAGCCCCAATCCTATCTTAAATGCCAATTTGCGCAATTTAGTTTTTTCTATTTGCTTGACCATTTTTATGGAGAGGCGGTGATGATATTTGTTTGTTTGTTTTTTTTTTTTTTTGTGCTTGAGGGGGGCGGGGTTGGGTTGAGTGCGTGCACTGTGCTGGGGTGGTCGACAAGTCAACATTGTGAATTTAAGGCGACCCTAGGGGGTTTTCATTCCCCTGCTCCGCAAGCCTATGTGATTGCACCTGTTTGGGTTGAATCCCAGGGATATTTAGGTTACTTGTGAGCCATAGACGCAATCTCAGCCGTTACGTCGTGCGCGCCTTAGCACGCTTCGACAAGACTAATTGACTGCTCTTGAGTGCTTTGGGGTGCTAGGATTGTCACTCACGTAGGGGCGAGGGTGGGGGAGGGGTGGGGGGAGGCACACTTTGCGGTGCTGTTTGGAAAGTGGGGACTTTTCATGATGTGGCAAGAGGCCATTGGTGGAGAGGTAGAATGGGAAGTGGGAAAGTTGCTAGTAGGGACAAATCAACCGCAATTTCTTTATTGAAGTAGCCTGATTATCGTAGAGAAACAACACAACCAAACTTGCCAAAATTGAGGCCCATCGCTACTAAGAAATATTGTCCTTTATTGTTTTCAAATATTTTATATTGCATTTTGAACTGCCCTTCAAAAATATGGGGAGACTAATATGTGTCAAAACATAAATAGAAGAGCTTTGGTTGTCTTATTGTTGTGTGTGGTCTTCCATCCTTTGGTATGACCTTTGCAATATGAGGAAGCGTTCATCTAATAAGACGGCCACAATTGATAGATCAAGATTGATAGGACTATCGCTTCTTCCATGTGTTTCCTTGCATCTCGTAATTTTTCTTTACCGCAATTAAGAAACTCATAATTTGATTTCAAGGTTGAAGCGAGCAGCTACTTCTGTACTGCCACTTTTGATGGATGATTAGTTGCCTTTTTAATCTCAATCTCTTCATTGTTTACTTTCTAATGATGACACTCTTCCTCAAGCAAGCTCTTCTATATGTAATGGAACTTTATGAACTTTTAATCTATCAGAATCACTAATTTCGCGAGTGAATACCACAGGTTGCATTTCCTAGCTTGGAGACATTAGAAATCAGGGACATGGCTAATATTGAGATAAGATGGGACAATCAAGTTGCGGATTCTTTCCACAAACTAAAATCGCTTGAGGTGTGGAGATGCAATAAGCTATTGAACATTGTTCCTTCTTGCATTCTTGGACAGCTCAAGAGCTTGAAAAGTTTGAAGGTAGGATCATGTGATTTGCTTGAAGTTGTTTTCAAACTTCAGCCACCGAATCCTGTAGATGGACATTATGTTGCTCATTTGCCATTAAAAAGGCTAGAGTTAGATGGATTACCAAAGCTAAAGTGTGTATGGGATAAGGAACTCCACAATGAAGTCAAATTTCAGCGTCTCCGTTTTGTTATAGTTTCTAGATGCAAGAGCCTCACCTCTCTATTTCCAGCCTCAGTAGTAGTACATCTAACCCAACTTGAGGAATTGGAGGTACGGTCATGTGATTCGCTTGAAGTTGTTTTCAAACTTCAGCCACTCAATCCTCTAGATGGACATCTTGTTGTTGATTTGCCTTTAAAAAGGCTAGAGTTTGATGGATTACCAAAGCTAAAGTGTGTATGGGATAAGGAACTCCACAGTCAAGTCAAATTCCAATGTCTCCGTTTTGTTACTATTTCTGGATGCAAGAGCCTCACCTCTCTATTTCCAGCCTCAGTAGCAATACATCTAACCCAACTTGAGGAGTTGGAGATCAGTGAATGTGGCATTGTGGAACTCATCAAGAAGGAAGATAGAGGATTTCCTAGGTTTGTGTTCCCAAAGTTAACCTCCCTCAAGCTTCAACATTTAATGGAGTTGAGGTTCATCTGCATCAGAAAATATGTGTCACATTGGCCAGCATTGAAGACCCTGGAAATGTGTGGCTGTCACAAAGTGGAGATACTTGCGTCACACCCTGAGAATGATATGCTATTTGATAAACAACCTCTCTTCTTGGTAGAAAAGGTATGACCCATGATTATTATTATTATTTTTTGCTTCGATGGTGAATATTGGAAGTCATGATTAATTGTTATGCTAGCCAACTAAATAATTAAAATTAACGAAAAAAAATAGTTGTACTAGAGACAAAGCATAATCGCCGAAGCCCCCCTTTGGTTAAAATTGGTTGCGTTAAGCATAATCACAGCACCATAAAATCTAGATAAGTCAAATTAGAGTTACTATTCAAATTTTAATTTTAAATTGAAATGAGGAATTTAAAGTAGTCACTACATATACAAAAGTTGGATAATTAATCTTCAATGAGCTCAATTCTTAACTCTCAAAATTATGGGGTAACTATATAGTAAAATATTTCGTAATATAGTCATTGAACTTTTATTTAATCACCTAAGGCAATAAATTTTCATTTCTTTATAATTTATGCACTTTGACAAAAAGATCCGAAATTTTCCAGCGAACTATCGATGTGCAAGACAGGTGGCTAATTTTCTAAATGGGCTACTATTTCTACTTCACCACCGAATCATCACCTCATTGGAAAATCTACTATAAATATTTAATAGTCACTAAAAACTTGCAAGATGATCATTCTCCTTTTCTTGTACTTTCCACTCATCTTGCTTCCAACGAGAATTCCTCTTTCTCATATGTGATTGCCTTGTTTGAGGCCATGGGTCTTAATGAGTTTTAGCATTGCAATTTAGCAGGGTAACACTTCCTATAATATATTTCTTTTGATGTGTTTCGTAATTTTCTCTCAATATTATAACATTGACAATTACAAAGTTTTAAATGTTATCAAATCCCTATGTTTTACATGATACGAGTTATGAATTTAGCCTTTTTTCTTCAAAAAAGGTAGATTCATAAGAAATGAGATACAATTTAATTAATTACTTGTGTTAAAAACATATTCCAATTTTACATAAATGAAAGATTCCATATTTGCACAAACGCATGAGAATGCTGCTAATTACCTAGTAATTGAAGAAAGATGAATCATGCAAAGGAGTCTCTCAGCTTCTACCTATTGGGTAGGCATATAGGTTATTGAGAGAAGTATTATGAGCATTTTGAAGCTTTCACTTTAGCATGTCTTCCAAACGTAACTAAATATAAGTACTTTCTATCAAATTAAAAATAAAAAATCAACTGGCTAGCAATTTAAGTTCATCGGACAACGCTATATTTTTGTTAATTTTGCTACAAATTTATGTATATTAAAGTTCATATCAATTCGTGTCATTTTTGAATTTGTCAAATAATCATTTACGAATATGTTAATTCATATAACGAATTGTCAGCCCTTTCATTTCTTATATATATATAAAATTCTAATAGTTCTCGTGGGCATGTACAAGCTTTTGGGTACTTTGAAACTCAATGGATGTATAAATTTCGTAATAAACGCAAATAACATTACTCAAGTGATGAAAAAAGAACATGCTATCATCTTTTTGATATGATAGAAACGTTTATTATGTCATAAGGTAGATTATACACATCTCCAATATTCTCTTTTAGAGTCAACACTTTTGGAGTTGTTTCAAAAATCAATATATCGTCAAAGCGAGCCAAAAAGAAATTGTAAATATTGGACAGTTTTATCACAACATAAACCCTCTTAAAATGTACTAAATCAGAAAATGAACGTAATCGCATTAAGAGATGAAAGGAAAAAAAAATGAGAGACTCCTATCACAAATGTACGCTATGGAAGGGCAACGTAAGAAGATATAGGAAAACGCATTGGGACAAAAAGTTTCAGACAGTGTGCATGTTGATCAAACTCTATATCCGACGCCTAGAATGGGCTTTGAAAAAGCAATTCCTAGAATAGAAATTCTCTCCCTTTCTGTCTCTTTCTCTCTGTCTCTCTATATATATAATCAGTAAAATGAATGGGATTGTAATAGTAAAAGGGTGATGACTTCGTCCACAATTCGTTTAGGTGGAGAGTTGGTAGGTCAGTTCTTTTTTTCCCCTATATATTATATGTAGGCACGCGCGCACACATATATATGTTTTGGTATTAGAGGTGATAGGTGATCTTTTAGACGAACTTTGTTTTCAAAAATATCCTTCCTCTATGTTGAAGAATAATCTTACTATTGTTCCTTACGTCAATTTCAGAATAAAAAAAAGTTTGACTCCTCATTTGGCCATTCAAAAAGAAATCTTCAAATATAATACATCCATGGATATCGTCCCACCGAAATTACCAGGAGTTGGAAGTGAAGATTTGCCAATTCAAATAAACTTGAAAATGATGATTATTATTTGGCATTCTCGACCCTCGAGTCTTATGTAATAAGTATCTATAACATCTTGTAATTGATCATTCACTTTAACTAAATACGGAAAATACATGTACGTATACATCTAATTAAAAACCAACATACATAAATCGTTAAAATTGAGTTTTTTGCTAACAAGTTTGAATTTTGTAATGAAATGCTTGATTAATAAATTATTAAATATTAAATCACGCTTTCATTTAACGGTTTAAAATTTTAAAAAATGACAATAATTCCACAAATCTCACGTGTTATCAGGACTGGAGATCTCATTTGCTTTCCCAATTAAATATATCCAAGCTTAGTACTAAGTAGTAGGTTAAGCGTGAGGAGGAAGTGATAGAAGATTTAAATATTAAATTATGTCTTTATCTAACAATTAGTAGTGATCTCATAAAATCTTACAAAGTATTAACTGGCTCAATAATGAAGAAACTCTCTCACAATAGTTAATATTTTGGCAGTTTAACTAACAATAGATTAACGTCCTTCTTCCCCATTATCATAAAAACCTTGAAGTTCTCAACAATATCACATGTACGGCTTGGACCTTCCGGGCATGTACTCAGGAAGCAATTGAAAAACTTTGAGAGGAAAGTGAGAAGTTAGGTTCGAGAGAACCCAAAAGAAGAAGAAGAAAGAAAGAAACGTTGGAGATGAAGGGCCTTTTATACGCTCACTTTACTTCATTTGCACTTATTGGATCTCAAATATATTTTTGTCTGATGGGAATAAAAAAAAAAAAAAACTCTTGCTCTCAGATTAATCATCCCCAAAGCCCCAAATTCGTCTTAATTGCACCATAAAAAGGTGTCTGAGTCCCATCTATTATCAAATTGGGCAAGATATTTTCAGTGTGAGTTTCAGAAAACTGTTTGTTATTCAACGAAACAGTCAAAAGAAATTAGAAACGAGGAGTATTATGGATATTTCTATACTCCTTTTAATTTCTCTTCTTTTTTTCTTGTTGTGCAACTTAATAAAATATTCTATAGCAAGCGATCGCTTGACTCTATTATGCCGTTGTACAATTCTACGCTTGCACCACGATTTGGTTATCACCGACAAAAATTTGCATGCATCACAATTTTGCCACTTATCTATCTTGAGAAACCATATGGAAAAATGAATGAATCATGCTATAATCAATATCATCTCTAGTTGTCAGTGATTATTTAGGGTATACATTGGACATTTTTTTAAGCCTTCAAGGTGTGATTTTATCTAATAGTGAATGCCTCATATCTTCCATATTCTAGAAAAGTGAACTCAAAAGGTCATTTGACTAACTGGAAATGCTCACATAATTCTTTTAACATAAACTAATATAATAATCAGCCAAACCGACATGCCTTTTTTACTTGCTTGAAGACGCAGAAGTCATTGTGGAGCCATATTCTTTCTTTTTTGATTACAGGTTGGGTTTCCTAGCTTGGAGGCCTTACATATCTCTGGCATGGGTAGCATCAAGATGATATGGGACAATCATGTGACATTTTCCTTTCCAAGATGTTTTCAATATCTGAAGACTATAGATGTGTCATATTGTGATGAATTATCAAATATGTTCACACCAATAACTATTGGAAATTTGGTGGAACTCACAAAATTGAGGATAAGTAATTGTAACAAGTTGACAGAGGTCATCAGCAATGAGGGAGGTAAAGAGGGGCCTGTAGTGGCTTTCAAACAATTAAAGTATATACAGCTTGAAGAGTTGAGAGGATTGACATGTTTCAGCTCAGGTAGACATATTTTGATGTTTCCTCTCTTGGAAAATATCGTTGTGACTGGATGTCACAACATCAAGTTCTTTTCTGAGGCACCAATAAGGGCGCCAAAGCTGAAGAAAGTACAAGGATCAATAGGAACGTGGTTTTGCAACGGAAATATAAATAACACCATACAAAAAATGGTTTGCATCAAATTCTATGCAATTGGATAGTTTTGATTACCAACAAACTAATTGCTTTTTGCTAACCACAAGTATATGATTAATGATGCATTTTTTGACAGGCTATGGATGATGGAGTAGAGTTTATGCATCTCTATCAGGCAAAAGGGCATAGCGATCTTATTTCCATCAAGCCATCTAGGCAACTAAAATCACTAGTGGTGGATGGCTGTTCATCTTTCAACGCGATTCCATCCAGATTGATGGGTGAATTAGACAAAATTAACACATTGCAGGTGCAAGATTGCGAGCAGCTAGAAGAAATATTCGGCCTTGAAATTCTGGTGGCTAAGAAAATCACCCAAGGGCTGCCTCAACTATGTAATTTGAACTTGGTCAATTTACCAAAATTGAGGCAACTATGTAACAAAGATTTTCAAGGAACGCTCTGCTTCAATTCTCTAAGTTGTCTAATCCTTTTTAAGTGCAACAACTTAAGATATGCTTTCACTCCATCAATGGGATGCCTTCCCATGCTTCAATGGATGGAAATAAAGGAGTGTGATCAGATGGAAGAAGTGATCAGAGAGGAAAAAGGGGAGAGAAGTGCAGTGGAGAAGATTACATTTCCGATTCTTCGTTGGATTGAGCTGGAATGCTTACCCAATATGACTGATTTTCCTTTTAGGATGAATCATGCGTTGGAATGCCCTGTACTACAAGAGCTGACTATTGCCCGCTGCCCCAAGATGATAACGTTCGCTTGGCAATCATTGAAAAAAATTGACCAAGGCATTAGTTCACCTTTCACTCCACAGGTCGGTCTTTTTTTTTTACAGAGTTAATGCTTCCCTTTTTATCTTATTCCGATGCTTTTGACAAACATACATATCTAGCAGAAACATGACAAGATAATGAGTATTCGCTTGATTTTAATACCAAAAGTGTAATACTCTAAAATCCACGAAGCTGCTCCTGCGTAGTCTTTTCCGAAGACCAGGATATTCTATCTCTCTGATCTAGACAATCCTATAATCGTTATCAGTGATTTAGCCTAAATACTGAGTTAGCACATTGCTGACTGAACAAGTAATCTGCTACCTCTTCCAGGGATCAGAAATTCTAATAATCAGTAAGTGCTTTGTACGGATTTGTGTACATAACCTTTTAATATCTAGTAAGATTTAATTTTTTTTATAATTCTTAATAAATGTAATTATTATTTGCACAATTCCATATCTTTTTAGAAGTGTTATGTTTGTGTCAACTCAAAAAATCATAACATGTGTAGTACTTTAGAATTGATTAACTAGCTTCTTAGCAATGTTATCACAATAACCATATAAAAACATTTACCTTTTACAATTGAACCGTAGAGTCATAAAGATAGAATAGCATCTAAAGATGCAAAACGCTTTCCGTATGGCCAGTTCATATTTTCTTGCATAGAAGGAAACTTGCCACATTCTATTGAACATGGATAGCATATACAAAGGAACACATCCAAAGACTGAAAAAAAGGGGGAAAATAAATTTAACAGAACAAAGTACCAAGGATAAGAAATTATGAAGTATTTAAATACAATCTGCAAACTCTCCTCACATTAACTTTAATTTAATTTAGGATAGGTTACCGTTAAAGTAGAAAATGAAAGAAATATACAGGTACACACCATCGTCTAATTTTTTTTTTTTTTTGAGGAATAAATATCAATTTTCGAATTTTATTTTGATTGAATTAAATGAACACAAATGTCTTTACCAAAGTTATGTAAATCTGCATCACATTTTTAAAATGGCAATTAGCACATACCAACTGATCAAGTCAGTCCCTTTTTCCTCTTCTCATGGCCTTTTCGGTTATATATTTTATATAGGTTTCAATTATTTCTTCTTCTTTTTTACGGAGGAAAATGTTTGTGTTATTTTCTTATTCTAATGCTTTTGGCCTTTTTTAATCATTATTTATGATTAGGATGTTTAATCATCGTAAGTATCCACACATTTGTTTGCTCTTTAATCATAAGAGTAAGCAATAGTTATCCATTTACTTTTAGTATAATTTTGTTTGTTATATATGAATTGTCACATAATAATAAGTATCTATGTCACAAATAGTAAAAGCATCAACCAATGCCTCCTTGCTTGAGGTCATAACTTGTTGTAATCATATTCATTGTGTCATTTTTCTCAACATGCCAGGTAATATTTCCTTGTCTTAAGTCGATGGTTCTCTCCCACATGGATAGCTCAAGCAAAATACGGGTCCATAGTATTCAACATTCACGGAAAGTGGAGGCTCTTGACAAACTTCGAGTGGAGTTTTGTGTGAACAAAGAAACTGGCCTCCCTAATGTTACGCCATAGGCCACAACTCAAGACCTTCTGCCCAACTTGCCATCCTCAAAGGAAATGTGAGCGACTCAATAAACTAAACTTGTTGCCCTTTGTGGCATTTATTAACAAGTGGGCCAAGAGACAATCAAGAAGACCTTTCAGACCAAGAAGTATTCTCTTCGTTTCAAGTGCATGATTACAATTACTTTTATTCATTTTTACTGTGTTATTTAACACGCTTAATAATCTCATATCCAGTACATAGTCATGTCATATTATGATATCTATAAGTTTGTCGACAGCATATGATATTTCTAATATCTTTGAGTATACTTTCCTTTATGAACACCCATAAGATATTCGTACTTTGTTATTTCTCACGACCTCTCCTTTGCCCAATTTCGTTTTCTTTTGCCCACTCGAAGAAGTGCTCCGGCCTGAAGCAGCAAAATTGGATGATTTCGAGTTGCGGCAGACTCTGCATGAGACAAGGCCGCTCATATTTTTACACATGATGATTCCGAGTTGTGATTTGGGCCCTTTTTTTTTTCATGGACAAAAGTCCTAAATGCGAGATGATCGGGCGCTGCAATTGTCAATTTGTTGGGAAATTTGAAGAGAAGAGGCTTAAATTAATGCTCGTTGTCAATCTTAATACACCGAGAGATTACGGATGTGATCTTGAAATTAAATTTTCTTTAATTTATGGGCTCATCATATTACCAATTCTAATAGGAGACATCATCATTTTTTGTTGATTTTTCTTTTTTTTTTTTTAAAAAAAAACTAATTGGGTATATTGAAGGAAGATAACTATAATTTATAAATCGAGAGGTTGTGATCAAGGGTGTTTAACTGAACCGTTTGAGTGTGCGTCAAATTTTGAACCGAACCACATCCCAAACCAAATAGAACCTAAACTAAGTTCAATTCCGATCAGTTTGGTTTTTTGGTTTTCTTTTTTAAAATATTAAAAAGAGGATTAGGAGAAAAGGACAGAGATTGTGTGCATTGTATGTTGAGAAGAAGGGAAATTTTCATTCTGATTCAATTAATTGAACCGAACCCACAATATTCGAATTGGAAACAATTATTTTTCCATTATTTGATGCAAAACTTGAATTGAATAGAAAATGCATGAAAATTCAATATGGTTCAATTTTCTAGTTTGGTCTTGACACCCCTAATTGCGATAGAGATGATCAGTGTATTAGTAACCCATGAAGCATTTTGTACAGTATTGTAGGGTATGGGATCCCGATATTAATGGCATTTTGGTTTCAAATTGCCAGGTTTGGATTGAGGACTTCAAATTTTTATAATAGAAGTACTAAGCATATAAATGGACATCTTGTTTGCCCTAAGGTTTGCTCGTACTTATTCTTTTTCTCATCATTCATTGGTTCGCAGAACATCAAGTGTTACTCGCCAATTTGTAAAGAGATCCATTCAAAAGAACTAACAAATTGCGATTGTTATGTATTTAGATGGATTGTGGCCAAGGCAGCTCAAGACCTACCAACACAGTTTTGGGGTGAACATCTCGGGCGGTCAGCCTGCGCTCGTGAGAGACGCTTGTCTCTATTGAATGTCTGCATGCATCAATAGGGACGATCTTGTGTTCAAAATCTCGATCTTCGGCAATGCCGGTAAGGATCCCCTAATTTAGGCCGATTGAGATGAACGCCGGAACTGTCAGTTTGTTGCAGACACAAGATCGGAGGGTTGAAAAAGGCAATAAAACAACCATAATTTAGGAAACTGATGATTTCCAATTTAAGTATAAATGCCCTATCAAAATCTGATGTGAACAATCTTTGTCCGGCAAATGTTGGAATCTGATAGACAAAAAGGAGCATTCTCTACTAATATGAACTTGAAGAGATGGGCTATATAGCACTTTCCCTTTAGCTCCCTAAGCACTGTTACCTCTGGACCATCTTCTCCCTCTAATCCTCGGGTTCTGTCTCTTAGGCTCTCTTATCCTCTGTTATTATTATAGTTGCATAAGTATCATTAAAGGAAAAGGAGACGTGTTGCTGCATTTGATAATTGTCGTTTTCGAACTTCTCATTGCAGGCACGTCCCTAACTCTGATACCCGTGAAACAACAATTACCATGTGATAATTGTCATTTCGAGACTCAAGGTCGACCATTCTTTGGAAAGGAGTAGCAGCAGAGAAAGCTTCTCGTGCGAGAGCGCGAACAAAATTAGGAAATAGGGCTTCGCTTTTGAGCGGACGAGGATCTACAAGCAAGTCCAAATTGAAGATTGGAAGACCGGTTGGAGTTTCAATTTGGGGCTTTTTCTGTGGACAAATGCCCTAACTTCGAAGCATTCGAGCACGAGATTGTTAATTTGTGGGAAATTTGAAAAGATGAGGCTCCTAGATATTTTTATGCACATCGTTCAGATTCTCCACTTTTTCTTTAAACAAATAATTTTATCGACCTTCTCTTTTGATGGCAATGAAGGAAAATGCAAGTGAGGTTGGCTTTCGAAGGTTTTTTTTTTACCTCCACAGCTTATGGCAGCAACTAACAGTGTCGATTTTGGGGGAAGCTTCGTTTAATAGCTCAGTTTCGCAATCAACCGGAAGGTTTCGTAGGTACGGTGTGGAATTAATTTTTTGAAATTTCTTATTCTCACGTGAAATGAGAAGATGTATTTGAAATGATGTATGAGTAGAGACTTATCCACAATTCATATTTGAAATTTTAAAAAAAAAAAAACATATTTAAAGTGATCTCAATTGGCGATTTGTGTTGTCATGTCATCACAAATAAATTTTCAATGTGATTTTTCATTAAAAATGGTTGAAAACAAGTCAATTTGTGACATTATTGAGTTGAGTCATATAGCGTCATGTCGAGTTCCGACTTCTCTAAAAAAATTTATGTTGTGTTTAAAATTGTTTCCTATCATTTAGAAACTGCCACCTCTCATACTTTAAGTCAGATTATTCATGTGAGATGACTTGATGCGACCTAAACCCTCGTGGAAGAGACCATTAGGTTTAGGAGTATTATCAACTTTGGGCTAATGGCTTTGCATTGACTTGGGATTTCCCAAGCTCACATCTCACGCAATATTTGGCGTTCAAGATTTTAATCAATTTAAGCCTATACAAATTTTGACTAAAGAGTCGCTACTAATCTTTTTTAGGGATTAGCTAGAAACCTAGTAAGATATAGGAAGATATTTTACTATTTATGTAACTAGAAATTTTGGAGTCGGGGATTTGATTATGTTAACCCTAAGGCTAAAGCCATTTCGGTACTTAATCTAATCATGTGCTAATTAATGCCGTGACAACCAAATGATCATCATACAATACAAGCAATATGCCATTGGAAAGCTTGGAATCTTGTCTAAAACTTTCATGAAGATCGTGTTTTCCAATCTTGAATGTATGATTTCATAAGAATTTGGGAATGCATAAAGGTCTGATTGTGAACCAAATTTCTAAAATATTACTGCACCCTTCGGAGGATGGCTAAAAGTAGCAAACGAACTTTTTATTTTTGGAAAAACATTTTAAATACAGATATGAATGTGATCAACATTTTTTATGAAGGAAGTGTCGTCAGATTCTAAACAC
The DNA here is from genome assembly GCA_016097615.1 of Eucalyptus dawsonii. Taxonomy (NCBI): domain Eukaryota; kingdom Viridiplantae; phylum Streptophyta; class Magnoliopsida; order Myrtales; family Myrtaceae; genus Eucalyptus; species Eucalyptus dawsonii. Next base: position 28,983,621 of record CM027881.1, on the reverse strand, counting down.
AGAATTTTGAAAAATCAGAGAGTACGTGAAGTCCAAACTGGAAATTAAGAATCCAGAAATCAGCACACCTCTTTGGATGGCGTTCGTACCGACTAAATCATCTCAAATTTTTATGAAAATTTTATATGATCTTGATCTAGATGTGATGAGTAAATCCCGTGAGGATGTCAACACCTAGATCGTATCATAAAATTCCATAAAACTTCAACAAAACAGCCAGGTCAGATAGAACAGAACGGAATACATTCAGAGTTCAGAGTTTAGATTCTAAACCTAAGATCAGAGCACAATTTTAGCATGCAAACAACGTTATGAATGACGTATCATATGTCAAAACGAAGCTAATGAAGATTACTAGCGATCTCTAGCCGATCACATCCTGAAAATCAGCCATATACATCATCATATCGTCAGCATCGTGCAATCAATCCAGAAATCGCATTTACACTATCAACATCCACTAATCATGCCTTAACAGCCATTGATTTACATCATATCCACACATATTCATCCCAAACTATCATTGAGCATTCAGAATGATGATCCTAGCCCGGGCCACTTGTGGGTGATCCGAAAATTATCACAAGTGGCCTCGCTTCATCGGATCACAAGCTTAAAGAGTATAACCTTGGTTTTCTTTTTCATCGAGCTCAGACGAGCTAACCAACCACCTTTAGACTTCATGGAATGGCCAAGCATAGCTCCTCAAGAAATGTTTCGGAGAACCAGATAACAAATTGTATCTATCTTCTATATCTAGCCATTTCTCGTCAGCAAGTGCCGTGAACATCCACCAGAACATGAAACACAGAAACATAGCACAAAAGATGTACAAAAAGGCATGCATTTGGTTCCATTCCAAAACGTTTTTCAACAAAATTCAGCAAGATTCCAGCATGTTTTGACAAGATTCAACTCATTTCAACAAAATTCCTTCATTCTCATTTCCAATATACTCAATTTCTCTAACTCTCAGCCAAATCTTTATCCATCTCTATTCAAGTAACAAACATACAAATTGACTTATCCAGCGTCTATAGTACCATTCAAAACAGAATTCTCTCAACCATAAACAATGTTCCTTGAAAACCACTATAGCTAAACATTTCAGGATAAAACAAACGGCATATGAGCATATGCAATCTACCCATGATCAACACATATGAATCTTATATACAGAATTATCAACATAGATCTTAAGCAGAGAACCACATTTATACATTTTACCTCGACATTGATCACCTTTGACCATCCCCAGATCAAAGCTATCAACATATTGACTCCAATCGTCAACATACATGATCACCACACCACTGAACCCACGGCGAATGAATAAGAAAGTTTGCGACAGTGAGAGGAACCAACTTTCGAACAGTAAAAATTATTGAGCACGACATCCAATCCATGTCACAAAGGTTTAGAGTGTGCTCCAAATGTGATTGAGAATAAGTCAGGAGGTCACGACCATAAAGCGATTAGTGAATACCAAGATTGGATTGAACTCACGTGTGATCAGTTGAAAGAATATTTTTTGCGTTATCCGCCCTCTTATGCGCCAGCCCTCTTATGCGCCAGCTTGCCATTCTAGGAGGCTCTTGGATGAGCTACTGTCACACGCCGTTGCTTGTCCATCGCTTAGGGCACAGCCTTTTTTCGGGCACGGCCAAGACACATCTTCTCTTCCTGGCATCATAGGCGGCCGGGCATGGCAGAGAAAGAAAGGAAGACATAGGCTGGGCCCAGGATTTTCTCTCCTTTTGGGCTCAAATCATGGGCTCAAAGAAATGATAAAAATTGGGCCGAAAGAGAGGGAGTTTGATGGGGCCGAAAACTCATTGAAGGGGTCGGCCGGAACATCGGCCCATTCGACTCTTTTTTTTTTAATTACTTTTTTATTTATATATAAATATATATTTTTCATTTTCGTTCTCATTTTTTATTCATTCTTATTCATTTTTTTTAGCTTTTTATATACATCTATTTTTATATTTTTGTAAAATAAACGAATACCTAAAACATTGACAAAAATTTAATTGTCAACAGGCCCTTAACTTTATTCCTACCATTTTATCAAGGCATAAGCAAGCATCTACATGCCCCATCTAAATGATTATCTCATGATTGTATTTAATAGAGTTTACTTTAAGTTAGTGACACCTTAATTTTAATCCACACGTCAAAATAAATGATGAAAAGGAAATGGGGATTTTTAAATGGGCTTGGTCCAACGCACCTTCAGCCCTCGTCCAAATTCACTATTTTTCTCTCTGGGAGGTTGGTTCAAATGCTCGAGAGGGAGCATTATTTTCGGGGTGAGAAACGAGTATTCTGGGTGAGAAACGAGTATTCTCATCCTCATCCTCACCCTCATCGAAGAGAAGATGGGACTGTTGCAGAGCAGGAGACTCCTCCAATTAGTAGCCCTCCCTTCTTCATATTCTCCGATTCGCTAATTTGCTAGCTCAGTAGCTTTAATCAAATTAAGAGGCTCATGAAAGTATTTGATTTTTATTAACCAACAACGAAAGCAATTTTTTAGGAAGCGACTGTCCATCAGTAGCTATTTCCAGTTAAGTCACCGTGCAATTTTGACTCCTTATAAGCTGATGGACCAATGACTCCTGTCCCAAGAATTTCAAGCAAATTTATCCTTCCTCCAAACTAACATTTGCTCATTTCACTGGTGAAACACGAAATTGCCGCGTTCCAAGAGAAATCATCCCTGCACGGCATGTGACTAACGGACCCAGAGACTTACCCGCCTCTCTCATCCTTATGTATCCTTTGATCATCGTTTTCCCCGCGAAGTTATTCCTCTGAGGCATATCATCAAACAGTCACCGTGCATTATCCATTTGACCGAACATGGTGTAAAGCCGAAGGAAGAAGAAGGCTTGCGAGCATGACGGCACGGTCCGAGAGACTAATTACCTCCTCTTGAAAAAACACTCAGGAACAAAGTATAAGGAGGCCTTCATAGCCGACCACAAAGCAGGACAGACCATGGCAACTAGCCGAATGTCTAAATCTCGACGATGAGGGTAGTGACAGAGGTGAAATCTAGAGCTGGAGCAGCGAATGCCGAACTGAAGACTTGTCGGATCTCTCTCTCTCTCTCTCTCTCTCTGGCGTTTCGTCGAACGTGCGATTACCACAATGAGGATGTAAGAATAGAGCAACCGCGGGATAGAGGGAGGACCTTTGTGATCGGAGAAGAGATTCAAACTTCTCAATCAAAACAAATGGTGATGAGGATGCATCAATGGAGAAAACCTAGCAACGGAGCGTCGGCGCGATGATGAGATCCTCACAACGCCAGGCACCAAGTCACAACCGACGACCGGAGGACGAAACGAGTTTTATCCTAATCCCGACACGTCGCCTCTGCAAACCTTATTGAACCGCCGGCCGATCTCGTCGATGCCAGTGGGAACTCCTTGCTCCGTCGATTGCTTGAATCCGCTGAACTCTAACAAAAGAAGATCAACGAAGGACTCCGAGGATTTCGCGATGATGGCGCTCGGCAACGAAGGAAATGCAGCAATGGGATGCTCGACAAAGACACTCAGATGCGACACGAAACGGACCGAAGTCGCAAACCGCGGGGCTGAAGGTGCGATGTAGAGAGCTCCACCACGGGAGAGACACCGGAGATCACCGTCCGAAGGTCGGAAGAAGGGACGCCGAGGCGGCGGAGATCCCCTCCGGCGAAACTCCAGTAGGCGAAAACGGGCTAACTACTAGGCTTACTTCTGGGGCTGCGTTTGATGGGCTTAAAACAAGGAAATTGAGTCTGCTAATTGTCTAGCGGGCTGAAGACAAGAACTTGGGCTGATGTAATGGATCCGAATTGGTCTCTTTCTCTTCTTCTTTTCTCTTTTTGTCAATTTATTTAATATCTATTTTTCTTGAACTTTCCTGCTTTCTATTTTAATTCTTCATTTCTTTATTCTTTTAAAGCAATGCTTAATTTGTCGATTAAAATTTGGGTTCCAACAACCCTTCTTATTTTCAAGAGTTTCTTTGAATGTATTCCCACACGGTTAGAAGTTAGAAATTAACTATTTGATCAATAAAGTATTTTGAGGGTGCTTTCGTGTTGCCCTAAAATATAGAGGAGAAATTTCCTAGGGCTCCACACTATGCCATCAAGTCATTGAATTGGTGTTTCTTTACAATTTATGGGGTGCATGATAACCCAAAATTTCTATTTCAGAAATAGTTTTTTTATTCGCACTTTTTCGGAAGAAAAATCTATTTGATAAATCTATTCAGTTTTTTTCTATTTCTGGAATAGATTTCTATTCCAAAATAGATCCGGAAGATAAATCGAAACTAAAATTTTCTATTTCTCTATTTTCGGAATATTAATTAGAATTAAAAATTATTCTCATCGTTCGTCAATCGGTCCTTCATTCGTCGCCGCTAACCACTGTCCGTCGGTCACTCGCCGCCGCCTCCGCCGATCGTCGCCGCCCACCCGTTGTCGTCGCCACTTGCCGACCACCGCCGCCGCCGCCGCCCGGTCGAATAGCTTATCGCTGTCGCCGATCGCCCTGCATTGCCACATCCAGCCGTTAGTCGTCCATCCTCGCGATCGGTCCACTTTGTTCGAAAGGAAGAAATTTTATGTCGTTATCAAACGAATTTCTATTTTTAGAATAAAAATTTTGTGTCGTTATCAAACGGTTATTTTTGCTTAGAAACTCTTCTAAAAATAGAAATAGAAAAATCTATTTCTGTTCCAAAAACTATTTTACGGAATAGAATGGTTGTCATGCACCCCCAAGTATCTATATGATAGACTTCGATTTGAAATAGTCTCTACAAACATAATCATTTTTCTAACTCAATGAAGTAAACTAGCCTCCACTCATAACTTGATGCCTCATTTAATATAAAAATCATCCATCCACGCTAGCAAGAAAGCAATAGACTGACTATATAACTAAGAATGTTGGCCGACTCTTTTATTTTCTAATACTCAATTGTCTAAAAGTTGCTGTTCTTATCTTGATTGAGGTGGCCGATAGCAGTGGTCTTCTTTAATTTTTATATTGAATAATTTGGACTTCTAGTAGTGTGCTACCAAGTTTTGCCATTTCCAAAGAATTGACCGATACTTAATTAAGTCCTTAACTAAGGTTAGGTTACCGAGCACCATGGTCCACACCTAGGGAAATCACTGGTATTTTTATTTGATCATTTTTCAGTCTATAGCATTTTGATTTTTCTCACTATATCCCTTCATACATAAAGTGAGTGTCTTTTTCTAATATTAATTAAATCAATAACAATTGAAAATATAAATAAAATTATCAGAACTTAATCGATTTATGGAGCTTATAAGTTGCGCCACCTTGATGATCCAAAACAAAAATGTGGACTAAAAGACGTCATTTCCCTCCAGAGGAGTTGTGGGGGGGGGGGGGGTTACAAACGTGAACTTTATTTTTTAGTTAAATTTTGGATATTGTTCAAGCCCATGTTTCTAACACACTAATCAAAGGCTTGAAAAGGATGGAAAAATATTAATGGGACTTAAATAACCTCTCATATTCTAAGCAAGTCATCATATGGAATCTCAAATAGAGATGTAAATATTGCATCATTCCAAAGCATGAGAAGACAATGTGATCTTATCATTTGCCGCGTCAAATAATTTTGTCCGTCTCTTTTTTCTTTCCCTAACTTGTCGCACTGAAAGAATCTAATATCCGCCTACATTTATATTGCTTATATTATGTTTGTGTATATCTACACCGCATTATCATTAAGATATGACAAATACGTGATTGGCTTTATTTAAGGATATTGCAATGGGCTTCCCATCCACATCAATCATATGCAAATCAATCATCAACGGAAGCAAAACCATACCATTTAATTAGGGTTTATCTTTGCTTAAGAAATTATATTGAACGCGACGTAAACTTGTTCTTTATGATAAAATAATCAATTTTTTGTTAGAGTAAAATAATCATGTTCACTTAACATCATATCTTGCAATTATTGAACATTAATAATGTGATACTTAATCATTTTCATTTTATTAAAGAATGATAAATGATGGAAAATAGACTTATCTTTACAATAAGATATTATGCTTACTGAACCCTAGGATTGAGCCCTGGAAAATAGCAACGCACGTTGCTCAGAATATTCGATGCAATAATTTGACAAGACGTTATTTAATGAAGGGTCCTCACTCTCTCTATCTCTGATTGACCTGTAGCGTGTGGAGCATCCCACCCAAGATATTTTTGCTACAATGCGGAAATAACCCAAGATGATAAACCAAGTTGATTTATAGTTGGGCCAAAATGGGAGTCTGTCGGCAATTTTCATTTTTGCTGTTGAAATGAAATTGCTTCTGTTTTGTTGTGTGCCACTTTTGTGGTTAGTTCGTTTCTGTGTGCTTCTGTGGTAATTTTCATTTCGGAAGGGTGGAGCTGCTTGCTGGTGTGGGTGTTGCGGCTTTGCTTCTATTCGCTGCTATTTGGTAGATTTAGTCATGGATTCTCGATTTTGGACCTAGAGACTCTGTGTATCGTCAACCCTTTTGTTTAAGTCAAGCCTTAGAGCTAGAGATTTGGTGATTTGGGGCTTCAGCTTAGTTGCTTGACTAAGCAAAGATGTCATTAATTTCAACAAAAACAGCGTCGTTTTATTGCAACCTTAGTCCACGTTACATCATTGCTGAAAGGACTTGATTACAATTTTGCTCAAAGGATTAAGATTAAATTAATTAAATTAAAAAATTTGGAGCTCCATTACATTATGTGTAATAAGTTTTAGACTGATTGTGCAATTTTCCAGCAGTAGTAAAAGTCCAGCAGCTTGTACTTTGATGAAATAGAAGATTCTTGTGTATGTCTACCCATTAATCACAATCAAATCTTAGTCTCGTACATTTCTTGACCACACAAGTAAAATGATAATTTGCACTTGTCAATTTTGATCCTCTAATTTTATGTCCTCCCCTACGAAACTTTATTTCCACATGTTAAAAACTCCACACTATTTAACTAATTAGATAGAGTGGTAGTAGGCCGATATTTAAGCTCAACTTGCATCATTTGGGTCTCAATTAAAAATGATGTAATACAAATAATGAGATCATTTGGGCTCATGAGCATTGGGTTCATGCAATTACAAAACCATTTTGTTTCTTCAAAATTTGATTATGAAAGGCGACAAGGAACTTCATTCGCTCATGCGTGATGGAGTTTCCTAAGCCATGGTCGAAGCTGATCTTTTATGTTCTTCTTATTTTTACAACCATTTGAATCGAAAAAACTCATATTTTTCAAATACTCCAATTTTTAAAATTACAATGTCTTTTGGTGTTTAGAGTTCACTCGTGTCTAGCCAAGCACCAATCAAGGTAAAAGTTTATAATTTATTACGCACATATCGTTTAAATATTATAAAGCAAGAGATATATAACAACTAAAATAATTGATTTATAGAAGTGATGTGAACAAGCTGGGGTGAGACAATCGCATCATTTTGCCAATCATCTCTAAAAACATTATTCTTAGCAGGATTCACTTGTCTAGCACATTTGAATCAGAGCATTCATTTTTCAAAGTGGTGATGTAGCCATCTTCTTTTAGAGATTCATGGAAAGATCCCAAGCTTAATTCATCAGTGGCATGTCTCCAAATTTCTAATCTTGCCTCGTATTATAGTTTGTTTTAGCTTCACTTTGCTTGCTTTTATCCCTTGTACATGTGGCTAAGACTTGAGATTATGTTATGCACCCTATGTATAGTCTAAGAGCACAAATTTTGACAGGTTAAGATTGATTACTTACAAATTATGCACCCTATTATATAGTTTGGAATGCTAATTATAACTCTTGAAACTAGCAAATTCTAACAAGTACCGTGAATACACATCTTGTATCTCTCATGCTGCATTTATATTATGGTATTTCATTCATATTCAAACATTCTGGTTCAAATAATTATGCGGGCAAACAGTTCCCTTTAGATTCTTCAAGGTATATATTGAGAGAAATAATAATTTTGCATGTTTTATTAATTCAGAAAAATCGTGGACGGTGAAGTTGATGATTCAACATATCTTGTCAAAAAATAAAGAACTAAATTGCATGTGCCTTCTCCTCTCCCATGCCTGTCGTCGAATAGTCAAATAAGGGTCAATAATAAAGGAGTGACTAAAACAGGTCCTAATTTGACTAGACATTGCAGGCAGGATGTCCCATCTATCTCCCTCCCTACCTTTAATAAAGATGCTTTTAGAAAAAGCTAAAAGGACCAATGGACGCAAGTACTCGTGGACAATTAGTGTTTGTCCATTAGCAGTAGAGGATAGGATGGAGACCACACGTTGTTGATGAGGAAATTATCAAAAAAGTCATAAATTTATTGTAATTGTGTTAATTCAGTCATAAACTTATTTTTTTTTATCAATTAAGTCCTAAACATTTTACAATTATTTCCGATCAGTCCATCCGGCCAAAAATGGCTAGTCGGTGCTGATATGGTAGCCGGGCGCGCCGACGACATTTTTTTAATAATATTTTATTTTTAAAAATATTTTATTAATTTTTTTAATCTTTTTTTCCTCTTTTTTTCTCCTTCCTCCTCCTCTCCTCCTTCTTTCCTTGGCTCCGGTGACTAGCCAGAGGGGAGGGCTGGCGGTTGCCGGACTAAGGCGGCCGGCGGGCGAGCCCTCGCTAGATCCGGCGAGGGGGGCTCGCCCCAGCCTAGCCGGTGATGCGAGACGGATGGAGCTTGCGAGAGCCACGGAAATTTGATTATCGTGGGCTTTCAATCATCGTCGGAGATCGTGCCTCGGCTGGACAGCCAAAACGTCGTGGGGTCTCGGGACAGCAGGGGCAGAGACAACTCAGTCGTGTTGGCTTGATGCAGCAGCGGTAGCGAAACAGGGATAGAAACAGCTCGTCAACGGGCCGGGACTTAATTGTTACTTGGTTGTCAAAAGGGATCGTGGCAAGGTTGATCGTTAGTGGTGCAGTAGACAACAGGAAGCAGTGGTGGATGGCAGCTAGGTCACATAGCAGCAAAGGGCATCATTGATGAAGGGGCTAGGCCCGGCGACGGCGAGGCCCCCCTCGGCCGATCCGGGCGAGGGGGCTTGCCCGCCAGTTGTTGATGGTACTGTTCAAGCATGGGAATAATAATACAGAATATCATTCATTTCTACACTAAAGAAATCTATCGGTGCTGAGTTTAGGCCTAAACTAAGGTTAAGTTGCCGAGCTCCATTATCTGTGTTAGAGATAAATATTTCCTCTGAAGATGAAATGACTAAAGATGATGTTGACAAAATTGAGAAGTTAGTTAAAGTGAGATGACTAAAAATGACGACATAAAGAAATTAAAAGTTAAAATTCAATTTGATTCATTCTTTTTTGATAGCTTAGGAAATATCCCAAATATCTCTAAACAATATGTACTAATCTCTTCTTTTTTCCCGGTGGTTTGTGTATTTGTTAAAGTTCTCAATCGTTGGATCTCTACTATTGAATCTCAGCCGTTGATAATAAAATATTTTAGAAAAAAGTTGCTGTGTTTGCATCATCAAAATCTAAAAATTATCATGTCAAGAACCAAAATCTAGCTTACTACAAAATGAAAAATGTAATGCTCAAATTATAAATACTCATCACATATTTTTCTCATTATCACCTCGAACTAAAACAACAGATATTAATGTAGCCCATTTATTTAAATAAATCTGGAGCTTGACCCTTCAGTTAAAAAGTCTTGCTGTTCTGAAAAGAAATCATTATACTGTCCCACCATTAATATTCACCAGAGAGGAAGGGTGTGAAAACGACATCAAGTCACCCCTAATACAACTGGCATCTGACACCAAGGACCATGTTGTAATACTTATCAGTGTGTCCATCTTCACAAATTCAGTACCGAACTTTGTCTCTAAAAAAATGATACGAGAGATTAAAGCTGTGGGTGAACAAAAAATTAAACTTTTTATCTTGCAAAAACGGTAGCCGTCAAAGAAAATCACTATACTATATTCCACTTATATTTCTATCCGCATTTTCTTATTAGGGGGTGATATTTCACAATAGATATGTTTCAAAACAAGAACTTGGGTCCTGCTCTGTTAATATCTTCCTAGTCATTTTTTTCTTAGATCTATATTCATTTTGATAACGTTGTTCAAAATGATTGTCATGAATTAGGAATATAGAAGACTCCATACAACATTCCATCATCATTTTTGTTGACTTCTATGGTTTTTTTTTTTGGTCAGATGACTTCTATGGTTAACTTGTTCTATTTGTTTATACTTTTCAAGTACCATTTTCTGTGTTTTGCTTTCGCTCAAAAAATTTGAAAATGAAAATAATTAGGTTGTATAAATTACTAAAAACCAATAACTCTACTTGTCAATAATTGTATAGTTTTGAAGGCTTTGAAAATCAATTTGTGATAACTGTAATATTTGGATAATAGATGTTAGAAGTAAAAGCTCCAAACAGACCCAAGCATTTGTGATAATTAGAATCAGAATGAGGGGCCACGAAGCACGTCAGTTGTTGCTCACAATTGTTCCTATATTTATTTTGTCATGTACGGAGTAGCAATATTCAAGAAACAAGGACAGAAAAAGTTTAATTTTCTTAGGAGTTCTAATCCAACAATTTTTACTTGAAGTTACTTCTAATGTAACAATTACAATTGACATTCTAATTTGCTTAATTATAATGTTAATTTTATATTTTAAATATGATTTCATTGATCTGCGCATGGATCGGGTTTAATACTAGTACCTAATTAGCGTTTGTCCATTAATGGTGGTAGAAAGGATGAAAGGATGGATCGGGACTAGTACATTACCAGTGAAAAAGGACGAAAGGACCATTTGCAGTGGCAAATGATGAAAGGATGGATACCTACTTAATGTCTGTCCACTAGGGCGGAGGAAAGGATGAGAGCTCCGTAGCATGTACCAATCTCCTCTTTTTTTGTCGTGGTTTGAAACTTTGTTAATGTTTTAAATTGATGGATATATAGTACTAAATCCCAGCCGTTAATAAAATGTTCCAGCAAAAAGTTGTTGTGTTTCTATCACAAAAATCTGAAGATTCTCGACATGTCAAGAACCAAAATTTGACTTATTGGGAAAAGAAAAATAATGCTTAGGCATTAAGACCTGTCCATGCATTTCTTTCCATCACTCTTTATTTAAAATGACACACATCATTGGAGCTTCAATTATTCCAATATATCTGGAGCTAGACCCCTCAGTAAAAAGGCTTCATGTTCATAAGAAAAATCATCGTACTGTCCCGCCATTATTATACACTGCAAGTGCAGAGCAAAGAGTGTAAAAAAGGACTTCACGTGACGGATAAGACAACTGACATCTGAGACCAAAGGCCATGTTGTACTACTCATCAGTGCGTCCATCTTCACTTACCATTACCAAACACACCATATGATAAAATGATACAAGTAAAGGAGCAATTACCCCGGTAGTGGGGGAAGGGAAGAGATTAAAGCTGTCGGTAAAAAATGAGATAAACTTTTTATCGCGCAAAAAAGGTAACTGTCAAAGAAAATTGCCACATTCATTTTACTTATATTTCCATCCACATTTTCTTATTAGGGGTGATGTTTCAGTATAAATATGTTTCGTACCAAGACCGCAGAACTTACCCTATCAAAGCCATTATCCTTTACTTGAAATCAGGATATGAACTCCTTGACCCTAGAAGCAGTCTAGAACCGCATCAACAAGTCCCAAGGTCGACCCATAAGTTGGCCTACTTTTTTTTTTTTCTATTTCATTTTTTATTAAATTGCTCTTTCATATTCAATATTTTTGCAAAAGTTCTCAATTGGAACACCAATGAATATCAACAATATGATAAATTTATGTTAGCGTTGTCATTTAAAAAAAAAATACTGAATGCAAAATACACATTATTTACAATAAAAATATTATGCTTACTTAACCAAAAAAATTAGCATGGTTGATTGTGATGTTAGGAATTTATAGATTATGAACTAGAGGTCATCCCTTTGAATCCTACAAAATACATGAAAACTGTTTTGATTTAGAGCCACCTTTGCTAGCCAAAAGCCCCATCTCAATCGGTTCATGGGTTTGTGCGATATTTCATGAGTTACTAGGTAGACAACTTTCCATGCTTGTATCATTGGATTATAAAAAAATAGGCTTACTTTATGTGGTGAATTTTTTATATGCATTATTCCTTATAAACTAATTAGTTATTATGCAGAAGGTCTTTATCAACTTAATCACAAATGGAAAGTACCTCATGACTTTAATTAGTTATAACATTTTTTGGTTAGAAATTTATGACATACGGAGCTAGGAGTAATTTCACATTCTAATCTAACAAACGTGGCTGGCAAAATTTTTTTTTTAAACAACTTGGTTTTCCTTATGAACTGAGTTTTTTTTTTTTTTCTATTTTAACTTATCGGGATATTTTGAGGGGCTTTTTTGTCAACAAATCTGTGAAAGTTTGAAAGATAATACTTATTTCAACTAGCGGTTAAAACATTAATTATATAAATGGAGCTAAGCTAGCCCAAGTCTATTATGTCAATAAATAGAAAATTATGAAAAAATTACTATTCAATATATAAAACAATAACATGGCTATATTACATTTTTAAACTATTTCAATCCGCATATCATTTTGACCTTTGAACTTTCAAATTTTTTTTTTCCTATAGCTTAATCCTAACGTTACTTCTATATTTGTAACATGATTTCATTGACCAGAAGAAGGAGTGGTTTTAGCACCTGTACCTAATCAATGTTTGTCAATTGACGGTGGAGGAAAGCATGAAGGGATGGATTAGGACTAGTACATTGGCGGTGGGAAAGTATGGAAATCCCCATCAATGTCTATCCATTAGCGGTGGAGGAAAGAATGGAGACATGGACATTGGTGATGGTGACGGTCTAGTAAAGGAACAATAAGGAAGAGAATCATCTATTTCTATAACCAAGTAATTGACTGGTGTTTATTTAAAGCCTAAACTAAGGTTAGGTTAGCATCTATGTCTTGCAGTTATCGAATTATGAGCTCTGTTAATGTAGGTCTGCCATACAGTGAGGGCGAGAGAGAGAAACCCGATGGCGGCTTCTGTATGATGGTCGTCATATTGGTGCAGTGGCCAAGTTTGATCTTGATAGTGGTGGTCAAGTTGTTTGTGATGGAGGTGGTGGCAGTGACGGTGGCTGCAACATCTTCTAAGAACAACAAAAAGTTGGGGCTTCCAGGGAAGAAGATGAAGAGCAACTTAAGAACATTTTAAGAAATAGAAAAGATAATTGAAAAAGAGAAAAGTGAGAAAAAAAAAAAAAAAACAAAACTTGTTGTTTTGAATAGATTTCGTACATATCTCGCCGACGACATAGAATGACTAACAATCATAGGCATGCCACGTCAAAAATTTTCAGGTTCTATTAATAAGAAGAATTACAAAAGAATTTTGTGTACAGATTTATAATTAAATTAATAAAATTGAAGAGTTTGAAATTAAATTAAAATTTATATAATAAAATTAAGATCAATTAGATAATTTCTCCATTAAAATTGAGTTAAGAAATTGGTTTACATCCCAAATTGTTACTTCTGGACAAAACTACATGTCACGTGGGCGAGGATTTAAGTCAGATCTTTGTTTTTTATTTTTTAATATTGACAGCTGGTCTTTTGTTACTATGCAGGCCTGGCTTTCGTTACTTTTGCAATTTTCTCATGCGTAATCAATTTGAGCATTCGAACAAAAAGAAAATTCAATTTGTGCATTACGGGGAGGCTCAGACAAAGGTGATGGTGACCGGTCAACTAAAAAAAATAATATAATGCAGAAAATCATCCATTTCTGTTACCTCGACTGTTCATAAGTCCACCATCCTATTCATGTCCTGATTGAGGTCTTATTTAATTTTTATCTTCTGCCAGTTTCAATTGGAGCAATCCGTTATCAAGTTTTCAGCTACCCAAGGAATTAACTAATGTCTAGTTAAGGCCTTGACCATGGTTAAGTTACCGAGCTCTTTCATACTTAAATTGATTGCTCTTCCCTCTCCTTCCTCCATCCTTGTTTGCGCTCAAATCTCTCAGCCTTCTTCATCTCTCATCGTTCTTGCTCTGTTTCCCTCTTTCTTCACCTCGGCACAACCGTTCTTCTTCCTTCTCTTCTTCTTCTTCGGTATCTGCTTCTCTTTTCCATCGTCTTCTCTCTCTGTCTCCCTATTTTCTCGCCCTTTCTTTCTCAAAAAAAGAAAAAAGAAAAAGAAAAAAGAGAAATGTCGATCGATGCTGCTATTGCTATTGCGTGGGATGTCTTCAAGTCCGTAGTTGCTCCCATCAAGCGTCAATTCGGATACGTTACCTCCTCCAACAGCTACGCCCAGGATCTTCAGAAAGAAGTCGACGAGCTGGCATACAAGGCTGAGATGGTCCAAAATGAAGTGGAAGCGGCCAGAAACAATGGTCGAAATATCTACAGTTATGTCACGCAGTGGCAGGCAAATGCTGAGAAGGCCTTGAATGAGGCGCGAGGCTTATTGGACGACTTCAAAAAGGCAACCAAGACTTGCTGCTATGGGAGTCTTCCCGAACCCAGTTGCCGCTATCAGTTCAGCAGGTTAGCCAGGGACAAGATCGAGGGCATTCAGCGACTCGCTCAAGAACACAGTCAAATCAAGGATATCTCCTTCAGTGATCTTGCTCCAGGGAATGTCGTCCAGTCGACCATCGTGACGGCCTCTGCTTCTTTTGCCTCGACGTCAATTAAGCTTAAGGATGACGATATCTTCAAATCCAGAGAATTGATCATGCAGGAGATCATGGCCGCTCTTGCTGATAACAACAATAGCGTGGTAGGGATTTACGGGATGGGCGGGGCCGGCAAGTCCACCCTATTGGTGGATGCTGAAAGGAGAATAAGGAAAGAGAAGTTGTTTGATTGGGTCACTAAGGCTGATGTATCGGAAAATCAAGACATAAAGAGGATTCAAGAAGAGATTGCTCGCGGGTTGGGCCTTAGTGACATAAAGAATGAAGAGTACGCCAGCGGGCGAGCGGAGCTTCTGGGCACGAGGTTGGAAAAATTGGTGAAGGAGAAAAAGAAGGTCCTCATAATACTGGACAATCTCTGGAAGGGGCTTGACTTGAAATCAGTGGGCATTCCTTGTGGACATGACAACAAAGTCAAGGGATGCAAGTTGTTGTTGACGTCAAGATTTCAAGATGTTTTGCGAAGGGAAATGGGCTGCGGCAGGGACTTCTATCTTGATGCGTTGGAGGAGGAAGAGGCGAAAGGATTGTTTGAGAAGACGGTGGGAGACAAAGTTCATGATGACCCGTTCAAATTCTTGGTGGGTGAAGCACTCCATAAATGTGCAGGTTTGCCTTTCCTAATTATTGCAATGGCGAATATTTTTAAAGACGCTGATTTTTATGAATGGAAAGATGTTTTGAGACAAATCGAGAAGTCTACAAATATAGGAATAAGTGAGAGCATAAATAAGATGTTGCAGTTGAGTTATGATCGTTTCAAAGGGGAGGATGGCAAGGAGGTGAAGTCATTGTTACGACTTTGTGTTGTCTATGGTGTCTCTAAGCCCTCTCTTGAAAACTTGGTGAGGTATGGCGTGGGTTTGAGGTTATTTCGAGAAGATAGCACCATGGAAGAAATCAGAAATAGGTTAAACACGCTGATCCGAAAATTGAAAGCCTCCTCCCTTTTGTTAGTGGACAATGAAGATGTTGATGGTTTCAAGATACATGACTTGGTTCGTGGATTTATTGCCTCAGTCGCTTCAAAAGATGACCCTCTTCTCGTGTTGAAAGATAATGATAAGTCGATGATAGAATTGCTGAAGGACAGGCTCAAAAGTTGTACAGCAGTATGCTTTCCCTATGTTGACATGAAGGAACTTCCGGAAGAGTTATATTGCCCTGAAATGAGGATCCTTTTGTTGTTCACAAATAATGAATCTCTTAAGATCCCAGATTCGTACTTCAACTCTATGAGAAAACTCATGGTCCTACATCTTTCTCAGGTATGTCTCACTCGTTCACCTTCGCCGTTCCAGTTCTTGGAGAACTTACACACTCTATGTCTTGATCGTTGTTCGTTAGAGGATGTAGCCATGATTGGCGAGCTAAAAGGGCTACATATTCTCAGCTTTAAATACTCCAAAATTCAACAATTGCCAAAAGAAATTGGACAATTAATAGAGCTGAGGTTGTTAGACTTAAACTATTGCCGACAACTTAAGATAATTGAGCCGGGTGTGCTTGGAAACTTGAAGAAATTGGAGGAGTTGTATATGGAGAATAGCTTTGATCGATGGGATGCTATGGAGCAAACTTCACCAATTAATGCCAAGCTTATTGAGTTAAATAACTTGAAGAATCTCTACACTTTGCATGTGTCCATTCGCGATCCAAGTGAGCTCCTTGAGGATTTAAACATCGAGAAATTAACCAAGTACAGAATCCGGATAGGTGATGTGACGAGTTGGCAACGTCGCAAAGGATCGAGCATATTGGAGCTTAAGTTGGATCCAATAAGCAATATTCTTCAGAAAGGATCCATGCAAACTTTCTTAGGCAAAACTGATGATCTATTTTTAGATGGATTAAATGGAATTGAGAAAAGTATCTGCGTGTTATCCCAAAAAGCCTTTCCAAATATAAAGCATCTACACGTGAAGAATAGTCCCTCTGTCCATTACGTTATGCAATCACCATCCCATACAGATTTTAAGACGCTGGAGTCGTTAATTCTCTAGTAATCTCATCAACTTGGAGAAGATATGCAACAACCATATCTCCTCTAATTCCTTTAGTGCATTAAAAGTAGTACAAGTTAAAAGTTGCAACAAGATGAAAGTTTTGTTTCCTCTTTCATTATTGAGAGAACTTCCACAGCTTGAAGAGATCCGAGTTATCAAGTGCCACTTAATGCGGGAGATTGTAGAAGTTGATGATTGTGGCAAAGTTGAATTGCATAGTTTGCGTGTATTGGAATTGTGTGACTTGCCAAATATCAAGAACTTTTTGACCCCTGGGACGGCTCCTTTGAGTAGTGCATCAAAGACCAAGTTGGCACTCAAGTTGCTTTCTTCAACGGGCAGCAGGTAACTTTCTATCAAAAGAATATATTGCCTATTAATCTTTCGTTGATTTGCTAATTAGAAGTACCATAGATTTTAATCCTTATTCCTTTTTCTTTTCAGTTCATTTTCTTCCTAATTACCTTGTCCAATCTTGCCTTCCTTGTAATTAGTTAAAGCAATCTTCTATTTCTCTTCATTGTGTAGAAGTCCAACTAATAGAATGGAATCCAAGTAAATTTAGTTTGGGATAGGATCTGAGTTATTTTCAACTTACATGCTGCAAGTATACCTGTATTAATAGGGTTTTACAGAGCAACATTGAAGGGAATTTTGGCATTAGAATAATTCCACAATAATGTCATTTCATAATCTTATAAAATGGATTCCCCGAATTTAGTTATCTAACTTTGTTATTATCTATAAAATATAATATCTAGGCGAATTAGGTAAAATTCTATACCAAGAGTGAGCAGGGGGATTGGGTTTTCAAATAGTAGCAATGGTGTTAACATAATTGATGAACGTCATTTCCATATTGTGTATTTCAATAAGCACTTAGTCATTGCATAGGTCCTATTAGTATAAAAGTACACAATTACATGTGTGTTCATACATTTGTAAGTACTTTGGGCATAACAAACATAAATATTCAACTTGTACTAATATCTTGTAGACGTAGGCTTTAGTGAGCGACTTTTAGGAAAAACTACATGAAATCCCCCATGAAGATTTTAAGCAGTACACATTTACTCCCAAAATTTGGTTATATAAATTATGGCATATTGAGCATAGTTATGTGATGTTATCATCCAATGGTCCTTTTAAATAGCTAACTGGGGATGCTATATGCATAATGAAATAAAAAAATTTAGCCTTTCCTATTATTGTTTTATATGCTTGGATATACTTGAAGGCCTACTAGATGTTTTGCTTTTTTCATGAAGTCAACCTTGTTATTAGTAATTTTTGTCTTAATCTCTGTTAAGATCATTGCGTCTTTTTCCTCATTTTTCTTTATTTATTTTGGAAATTTTAACTCGTTTTAGTGCATTTGGAGGCCAAAGGATGATTTAACTAAAACAGATGCACAAGAATTGCAACTTTATCGTAAAAAACACATGTAACAAGCAATCGAGTCCTAGATATGTTTGGGGGGAAAAGTGTCTTAGGAGTCTTAACATTTTATTCATGAGTCAATTGAGTACTAAATATATTCTTTGGGATAGTCCTCACATTTTGAAAAATAATGAAAATTAAATTCTAAAGTTCATGTTGTTGACAAATTTCATCAACAGAAATGATAACATTTTGTTTTTCATGAAGTTCAGTATGATTTTGACCTAAATCAAGGCAATGTACATTAATTTGGTTCAAATGAAGTGGAACTTTGATTATCATAATTAACTAAAAAATAACTCACGAATTTTATGTTAAGTGGTGAAAAATCATTGTCATTTCCAGAAAATTTACTCAAAATTTGGGCTTAATTTATTAATTAATTCACGTAATTGACTTTTTTGCTCAAAATTTTTTTTTGGCTCGAATTAATTTCTAAACTAAACAACTTCATTTGCTTTTTTCCTTCATTATGGTCAAAATCATGGTCTTAATTTGAAAGATTAAAATGAAATGATTTTCAAGTGAATATTGGTTTGAAGCATAATTCCACATATAGTTGAGGCTAAAGTGTATGAAATGGCAATTGAGATATATAGTAGACCATAACATGCATAATAAAATTAATTAAATGATTCAATATAATAAACCTTTATCTCCTAGAAATCGAACTTAGAAAATTGTCTGAAGCACTATGTAATTGAGAATTTATGAATATGAAGTTGATAATTTAGATCATCACAACAACAATTAATGGCATTTAATTGAAATTGAGGCCGTTTATGTATAGTTGATTAAATTGATTATTGTTAGTAAGAGAAGTAAACTATGGATAAGCAGTGGTCCAATTAAGGAAAACGCATGGCCGTTTTGTACAACAAAAATTTCTTAAAGCCTTTTAGTTGACTAGACATGATTGTCCTATTATAATGACGTAATAAAGATCCGTGGAAATTTAAGTTGCCATAGTAGATTTACGAAGTATAAAAAGGAATTTTGGGTATGGGGGTTTGCGGCCTACTGTGCTACGACACGTATCGATGGCCGATACGTGTCATCATGCTCCTCCTTTTTGGGCCCCCCTCTCTCTCTCTCCATTTGAAAGTTGTTCAGCATCGTGAGAGGGACTGTGTCTTTTGTCACTCCTACTCACCCCACGCTGAAGGGCTGAGAGCTCATCGGCTTATTGACACCGTCGACACACTCATCGCGATCCGTCATCTCCCTTGCGGACCAGGCGCAAATTCTATCTCTATTTGTTTCTCTCACGAATTCAGCGTGACAAGCAAGCTTGACGCTAGCATGAGCCTTGGTTGTGCTTTTCTGAAGTTGATTTTTCGGTGATGTGAAGAGAGAGAATGAGGATTTGGTAAAATGAAAAAAAAAAAAAAAAAAGAAAAAAGAGAGGAAATAAGGTGCCGTGTGTTTAACTATTGGTGTGAGCCATAGACAATAAGTGTAAGGATTGTAGCATATGAGACCATCCACACCTAAGGATAGTTAATATTAAGGATTGAAGGAACTACATTCATTTATGAGAAGATACAAATTATAGGATAATTATTTATAAAAAGGAATTCCCCTTGTGTAAATTTTATCGAATCTTATTGAATAAATTATAATATTTCATGAATAAATTGATTAGGTTTGGATAAGCCCAAGTGGGCTTAGGTAGGTGGTGTAGAAAAAAAAAAGAAGTTACTTGTAGAGAGTAACTTTTATGATAGTAATTTTCCCTTGTGAAGTAATAAATTACTTTTCAAAATTGTTAAATTTCTTTAGGTAGTAGTAAATTAAAACCTTCCATAATTAAGTCTTATAGCATAGTAATTTACTTCTTGTGATTGCAATCTCGCTTGTTTGATCACTTATTGCAATGATATATTTTCCTTTGTTAGTAAATTGCATATGTCTTTCGTAATCACGGTCATTCTATAGTTTCTTTATTTTTTTTTCATCGTAGTGATCCCCATTGTGAGATAGTATATTACTTTCTAGCAATCATATGATAAAATGAGTAATATATTCTTTTACAATTTTTTTCCCAATGGAAGGGAGCTATTTCTTGTTTCCTTATCGTTAATAAATTGTAAACAAAATCTAATCAACGAATATACTATAAATAAAAGACGAAGTTAAATACCTTTTCCCTCTAAAGCCTCGATCCTATCTTAATGCCAATCTGTGCAATTTAGTTTTTGCTATTTGCTCGACCATTTTTATGGAGGTGGTGATGATATCGCAATCTCCAATATCTTGAGGTGTCTTTTTTTTGTGCTCGTTACACATTTGGGGGGAAGGGTTGGGTTGAGTGCGTGCACCTGTGCAAACATTGAGGGCGGTCAAACAAGTCAACATTGTGAATTTAAGGAAATTTGAAGCAATTATTGGTGGGGGTTTTCGTTCCCTTGTTCAATCTCTTGCACAATTGAGAGAACTAATGGTCCACAAGAGATACATGAAATTGCGCCAAATTATGTGTTGCATATTTGGAAAGTTTGAAGTGTTTCTCTAGCGGAAAGTGTAAGATTCTTATTTATTTTTTTTTTTTTTGCATCATTGAAGGTCTACAATGCAAAAGAATCGAGGTGAGGACCACGTCAAATCGCGCTCTACTATTCTCTTCAATCAAGAGGTATGGATATACAAGTTACATTTCAAGTTGCCACATGTGAACCAATAAGACGCAATCTGCCAGCCATCTAATTAATTAAAATTAAAAAATAAATAGCAAAGCATAATTGCCAAAGCTCCCCTTTGGTTAAAATTGATTGTGTCGGATAAGTGTTACTTTTCAAATTGTGATTTAAAATTGAAATGAAAAATTTAAAGTAAAGTCATTATATATACAAAAGTTGGATAATCAAATCTTCAATTAGCTCAATTGTTAACTCTCAAAATTATGGGCTAACTATATAGTAAAATATATTGTAATATAGTTATTGAACTTTTATTTGGTCACCTAAGGCCATAAATTTTCATTTCTTTATTATATATGCACATTGACTAAAAAATACAAAATTTTTTAGTGAACTATCAATGTGGCAGACACATGGCTAATTTTTTAATGTGCTACTATTTCCACTTCATCGAATCAATAGTGCTTTGGGGTGCATTCTTAATAATCATCGCTTAAAATTTTAATTTGGGATTGTCACTCATCTTGCTTCCAATGAGGGGTGGGGGTAACTCTTCCTATTATATATATATATATATATATATATACTTTTAACCAAAAGTGGATGTCCTTGATATATTTCACTTATATTTTAGGATATTGGGAGGTACAATGTGGTGCTGTTTTGGAAAGTGGGGACTTTCCATGATGTGGTAATATCAATAGGAGGCCATAACAAAGATAGTATGGATTTTGAAGGTAGAATGGGAAACATAAAACTACTTTTAGTAAAATGGGAAAGATTGCTAATATGGACAAATCAACCACAATTACTTTATTGAAGTAGCCCGATTATTTCGGACAAACAACACAACCAAACATGCCAAAATTCATGCCCATTACGATTAAGAAATATTGTCCTTTTTTGTTTTCAAATATTTTATATTGTCTTATGAACCGTCATTCGAAAATATGGGGAGACTAATATGTGTCAAAAACATGAACAGAAGAGCTTTGTTCGCCTTATTGTTTTGTGTGGTCTTCCATACTTGGTATGACCTTAGCAATAGGAGGTAGCATTCATCTAATAAGACGGCCACAATTGGTAGATCAAGATTGATAGGACTATCTCTTCTTCCTTGTGTTTCCTTGCATCTTATAATTTTTTCTTTACCATAATTAAGAAAGTCATAATATGATTTCAAAGTTAGTGTGAGTAGTTACTTATGTATTGCACCTTTTGATGGATGATTTGTTGCCTTTTTATATCAATCTCTCCATTGTTTACTTTCTAATGATGACACTCTTCCTCAAGCAAGCTCTTCTATATGTAATGGAACTTTATGAACTTTTAATCTATCAGAATCACTAATTTCGCGAGTGAATACGCAGGTTGCATTTCCTAGCTTGGAGACATTAGACATCAATGGCATGGATAATATTGAGATAATATGGGACAATCAAGTTGCTGCGGATTCTTTCCACAAACTAAAATCGCTTGATGTGTGCGAGATGCAATAAGCTATTGAACATTGTTCCTTCTTGCATTCTTGGACGGCTCAAGAGCTTGGAAAGTTTGGAGGTACAATCATGTGATTTGCTTGAAGTTGTTTTCAAACTTCAACCATTGAATCCTCTAGATGGACATCCTATTGCTCATTTGCCATTAAAAAGGCTAAGTTATATGGATTACCAGAGCTAAAGTGTGTATGGGATAAGGAACTCCACAGTCAAGTCAAATTCCAGTGTCTCCGTTCTGTTACCATTTTTAAGTGCAAGAGCCTCGCCTCTCTATTTCCAGCCTCAGTAGCAATACATCTAACCCAACTTGAGGAGTTGGAGATCAATGAATGTGGCATTGTGGAACTCATTGAGAAGGAAGACGGACTAGTTCCCAGGTTTGTGTTCCCAAAATTAACCTCCCTCAAGCTTAAGCATCTAACAGAGTTGAAGTGCATCTACATCGGAAAACATGCTTCACATTGGCCAGCATTGAAGACCTTGAAGGTGCGTGGCTGTCACAAAGTGGAGATACTTGCATCTTACCCTGAGAATGAGATGCCACTTCTAAAACAGCCTCTCTTCATAGTAGAAAAGGTACGACCCAAGATTATTATTATTTTTTGCTTTGTTGGTGAAAATTTGAAGTGATGATTAAGGTCACAGTCTAGCGTCTCATACAAGTAGCTCTATATACGAAAATGTAAACTATGTGGCTCTTTGTAAATCCATAGAAATATTACAACATTGAAACATCATATGTTCTTCAAGTATTGATTGAACATTCTTGTCATTGTCCAATGAATCAAATGCACACTCATCGATCCCCCTTTAAAAAAGTAGGGGCTAATTTTGATGGTTTAGCTCTCTCTTTAAGTACCACAAAGATTGAAAGCACATGGCATGTGGTGTGATCTTGTCATGGCAGAAGTGTATTAAGATATCACTTATGTTCACATATGAATACAAGTCAAAAGTAAAAGATCAACGATAATGTTGATTTGATGAGGGCACATTTTCTTCCTTTGAATCACATGAGACTCAATATCTTAATATGCACTTATTATGCGTGGAATGCAACACTTATACCATGATGCAAACATTTTCTTTTTACTAAGCTGGATTTTGATTTGGATATTTTACCAGGGTGCATTCTCAAATCTACAAGAGTTAAAATTGAAATCATCCAAATGGATGGAGATATGGCATGGGAATTTTCTTAATGAAGAACTTTTTGCAAGCTTAGAGTTCTTGAGCTTTGTTGTATCTTTAAGGAATCTGCAATGTCTGCATGTCATTTCGTTCAAAGTTTGACCAACTTAGAAGAGCTAGTTATATGTGAATTATATCTAGAAGAGCTGAGCATCAATGTCGAAGGCGTAGGAGGCCAAAGTCATCAGCTAAAAGTAGTATCACCAATTTCAAGATGTAATCAACATCTAAAGACTCTTGATGTGTCACATTGTGATGTATCAAATATGTTCACACCGACAATAGCAGGAAATTTGGTGGAACTCACAAAATTGAGGATAAGTAATTGTCACATGTTGATAGAAGTCATCACGGAGGAGGGAGGTAAAGAGGGGCATGTAGTGGCCTTCAAGAAATTGAAGTATATGGAGCTTGATAGATTGAAAGGGTTGAGATGTTTCAGCTCAGGTGGACACATTTTGATGTTTCCTCTCTTGGAAGATGTCACTATTACTAGATGTCCGAACATGAAGTTCTTCTCTGAGGGTCCAATAGAGGCACCAAAGTTGGAGAGAGTACAAGTATCAAAAAAGGAGTGGTTTTGGAAAGAAAACCTCAACACCACCATCCAAAGTATGTTTGAACAAATGGTATGCATCACTTATCAAATTCAATGTAATTGCATGGCTTTGATCAACATAGAGTGATTTCTTTTTGCTAACTAGAAGTTTACATTTAATGACGAATCTCTGACAGGATATAATTGCTGGAGTAAAGTTTATGCGGCTGTCTGAGTTCTCAAAGTTGATTGAAAAATGGCACAACGAACTTATTCCCATCAATTCATATTGGCACTTAAAATATCTGGTGGTGTATAAATGTCCATTGTTTGTTAATGCTATTCCATCAAGATTGATGCTTGTTTTAGGCAAAATGAAAGCATTGCAAGTGTGCGATTGTGAATCACTAGAAGAAATATTTAGTCTTGAAGGAATGGAGGCTATGAAAAGCACTCAGGTGCTACCTCAGTTAGAGTCTTTGGACTTGGTCAATTTACCAAAGTTGAGGCGACTATGGAACAAAAATCTTCAGGGAGAGCGCTTCAATTCTCTTACATACCTGGGCCTTTATAATTGCAGCAACTTAAGGCATGTTTTTGCTCCATCGATGGTTCAGTGCCTTGCCAATCTTGAGCAAATGGTAATAAAGGAATGTGGTCAGATGGAAGGAGTAATTGCAGAGGAAGAAGGGCAGGGAAGTGCAATGGAGAAGATTACATTCATGAATCTCAGTGAGATGGAGTTGGAATGGTTGCCCCATTTTACTAGTTTCCTCTTGGGAAACAATTATATGTTGTATTGTCCTGGATTACAAAAGCTGACCATTGCCCATTGCTCCAAGATGAGAAGTTTCACTCAGCAATCTTTGATGGAGATTGATCACGATGCCCCTTCACTTTTCAATCCACAGGTCAGTTTTTTTTTTTTTTTTTTTTCAGAGGAAATGTTATGTTTTTGTTATTACGATGTTTTTGTTTTTTTGTTTTAGATTATCATCTTGTCAAATCAAAATACGAATATCTCAAGTTCCTAATTCGTGAATCGAATGTCGAAGTAAATGAAATCGTGAGATTAAAAAATAAACAAAAATTAGTTTTCTTGATAAAGATGCATATCAGGTAGGAAACAATAATAAGTTTTCGCTTACCTCTGATACGAAAAGTATAACACTCAGAAATCCACTTAGCTTCCTCTGCCCTTTTATTCCGCTTTCCTCTTATACGAAAAGTTTAACACTCAGAAATCTTCAATCTCCCTAACCTTTTTATTCCAAGGCAATCTTCAACCTACGCTCCCCAATAGCCCCAATGTCGAGTTGGCACATCACGAACTGAACGAGATTTCTTTTAGGGATTAAAAAAATTCTAACGATTAGTAATATTCATGTGCTTTGTATGGATTTATGTACATAATCTTTTAATAAGTAGTACAAAGATTTAAAAATTTTCTAATCCTCAAAAAAGCCAAAAAAAAAAAAAAAACTTTAGTTTTGTTTATACATACCCATTCTAGAAGTGTTATTTTTGTGTCAGCTCATAAGATCACATCATGCGCAGTAAGGTTCTAAAAAAATTTACCAACATAACCGTATAAAAAAATATTCCTTTTTACAATTTGAACTTTAAAGTACTATATATAGAATAGCATCTAAGATATGGCAAAACTACATCCGTTTTGCATGTTCAATTTCAACTTGAAGCATACAGATCTAAGAATTCTTTCCTTATATAATGTTGCATTATTGAAAAGGGTAGCAATTGGAGAAGAAAATGGAGGAATTGGAGAGAGCGGCCTTTTTTAATCGGAGTGCTCAAAAATTTCATTTAAAGTGGCGCATTTATTTGTGATCGGCAAACATGAAAGTTGGAGAATTCGACAAGTCGTCACGGTAGCGTTCCAAAAATTAGAGGGAGAAGGCGTTGCCAGTATTATTTGTCAATTCAGCCAATTAAAAGCTAGTGTTCAATGTACCATTGATTATAAAAATCAAACAAAATACAATTTCAAAATTCGACAATTATTTTATTCATTCGACAAAATTTAGGAGAGGTTGCCCTCAATGTAGAATGTTGAGGAACACACAGATACACGCCATCGTATAATCTTTTGAAGAAGGGAAATCAATTCTCAAATTTATTTAGATCAAATTCAATAAACAGAAGCTAATATCTTTACCGTCACTTCTTAAATTGGAAATTAACGCATACCGACCGATCGAGGCAGTCTTTTTTGTTCCCCTTTTGTGGGCTTTTTAAGCTATAGATTCTATGGAGGTTTCAATTGTTGCTTTCTTTTCTAACGGAGGAAATGCTTGTGCGCGCGCGCGCTTTTTTTTTTATTTTTATTCTAATGCTTTTGCCAAATTTTTTATTGTTGTTTGTGAGGAGAACATTTCACCATATCGAGTATCCACGTACTTGTTTACTCTTTAATCATAAGAGTCATCTCTGATTATGCATTTACTTCTAGTGTCATTTATTTGTCATGTGTAAATTGTCATGTAATGGTATACCCCATGTTGTTAGAGTAATTCAAAAAGTAACCGTAATACTCAATTAGAATACCAATAGGTTGTAAAAAAACAAAAATAGTCATACGATTTTCTTATTGTGACAAATTGTCATCGCGTTAATTTCATTTATTTGTCATATATGAGCTATCATGTAATAATAGGTGTTCCCCACATTGTTAAAATATTTAAAAAACTCATAGTAATCCTCAATTTATAATTTTGATTTAGGGAAGTGTGGAAATAGTGATTTGTTTTTTGGTTGTGACAAGTTGTAATTGCATTTATTTTATTGCAACCAGCTTAAAAATATATATTACTTGCTTCTCCACGGACAAGTCATAAGAGTTCGTGACACAGTTGATTTTCTCCAAATAAACAGAATGTGGTAAAAGGAGGGGAATATCTTGGTGGACCGTTCAATACTTGTATGACAAATTTGTCTTTTTCCATGGTCCATGGACTTAGGAGAAGTAAGGAAATATAGATTTGGTAATTGAGGTTGTAGCATGTCGTAATTCTTTAATTTCTTCATAATGAGATGAAAATTCCGCGTGGGCACTTAAATAAACAGTTCATAATAGCTCATGCAATGGTTTTATGTTTTTCGTACCACCAACATATTTCATTTGTTCACGAAGACTAATCGCGTTTGTCTAGGGGTCCTTTTTTTTGTGTGTGACACTAGCATTAAATTTTCATGTCATGTGAAACTTAGGCAATTGCAAAAATGTTCATTTGGTGTTTGAGGTTGTAATTGTGTTCTTTGTATCATAACTCAATGAAAAATTTTGTCCTTTCTTTTTTGCGCACAAGTATTGATAAGTATAAAGGACAAGTAAGGTAACTTATTTTCTAGCACCGCATTTCATGCTTGTTGTAATGCAACATACCCGACCTTAATCATCGGTCCACTGAAATGAAAGCATCAGTCAACTCCTCCTCTTTATGTCCCTAACAAGCTCTAGAATTGTCATCATTTATGAGAGCTAGGATTTGAGGTCATAACTCAATGTAATCAAATTCATTGGGTCATTGTTTTTCAATATGGCAGGTACAATTTCCCCAGCTTGAGAAAATGGTTCTCTCCCACTTGGATGACTTAAGCAAAATATGGACTGACAATCCTCAAGAAACTCTTACTTTTGATTATTTACAGAAAATAGAGGTTAAGAATTGTAAGAGCCTTGAAAATCTATTTCCGCATTGGGTGGCTAGAAGTCTAAGCCAAATTAAGAAACTTCACATAGAGTCTTGTGGGCTCGAGGAAATAGTTGCGAGAGGAGATCCACCCTCTATTACTGCTCAATTCCTTTTCCCGAAACTGACATCTCTGGTGTTACATGATATGCCACGACTCAAGAGCTTTTGCCCTAACTTGCCCACTTTGAACTGGTCATTCTTGAAAGAATTGCGAGTGACTCATTGTGACAAATTGAACATATTCTCCATTATTGCATCCATGAACAAGTGGGCTCAAAGAGATGATCAACACAACCTTTCAGACCATGAAGCACACTTTTCACTTGAGAGGGTATGTTTGCAAATGCTCTTCCTCAATTTCTACTTTATTCTTTAATTCACTTGCTATATCTCATGTCAATTGCATAGACATGTCACAATTTGATATCATATAAAACATGAAGCCCTTACCTTTTAGTTTGATGACAACAAAAGATATTTCTATTCTCTTTAAGCAAACTTTTCATTTGTGGACACCCAGATGTTGTGGTAACATTATCAACACATTCCGTTAGCCTAACTAAAAGAACTACATATTTTCGTTAACAGCATAACATATTCTTAATACAAGATGAATTTGGTCAGGGCGGTTCTTGAATTAACGGTGCCGACTTAACCATGTTGACATTTAGCAATTCCTTTTCAAATCGCAGTGGGATGACCAACTTTCTTTTGATGTTTTTTGGGTGAAATGGAATTTCATTTGTTTGTTTGATCATTCATATGCCAATACAGTTTTTTTCCTTTCTATCTAAGCGTACATGAGCGCATAGCGAACCCTGCTGGCGAATGGCCATGGCCCATGGTAGAGCATTTGGTTATGGTTGTATTTTGTAGCATGACTTTACGGTTGTATTAATGAACTGTAAGAAGATGGCCACCTTCCATGGCAATTAACCAACTTAAGTTAACCTTTTACAGCACATGCTTTATTGCCTAACTTTTATTCAATTTACTTCTCTCATTGTATTGGCAATTTGGCAGGACATTCCCATCTTAGAAAGACTTTTATTGGTCGATAAGGATATTCAGATGATATTGGATGGAAAATTTCCTGATGACATCTTTGGCAAGCCAAAAGCACTAACATTGGCATGCTTTCATGATAAAAAGGCTGTCTTTCCTCCTAGATTCCTTCTAGAGAGATTTCAGAATCTACAAAGCCTTGAGGTTTTCTGTAGTTCCTTTGAAGATATATTCCCTAATGAAGGGCTTGTGGATGAGGGATTACATCCAATGCTTGAAAATTTAAGTGAACTTAAGTTAAGCAAGCTACACAACATAAAGTGCATTTGGAGAGAAGACTATTTGGTGGAAAAAATTCTTCAGAGTATTGAAACATTTGAGGTTTGGGATTGCCCTAGTTTGACGACAATATTTCCATCAATGGCATCCTTCCGGAATTTGACAAAGTTAGTGGTGAAGAATTTATTTGGGTTGGTGCATCTAGTAACATTTTCAGGATCACAAATTTGGTGCATCTCATTGAGATGATGATAATAGGATGTGAAAGAATGAAAGAAATAGTGGCAAACGATGGAAAAGGAGAAGGAGAAGTGATTTCTCTTGAGAAGCTAGAAACATTGAGACTACAAAATCTACCAAGCCTGGTATGCTTCTCCTCCATCGAAAGTTGCATCTTTAGGTTTCCATTATTGGATGACATTGAAGTGGAAGAGTGCCCAAAAATGAAGATATTTTCCAAGGGTATACTAAGCACACCAAAACTTCATTATGTGATACTGTTTCGACACCTATGGGATGTGAGCTTGGAGGGTGATCTGAATACAGCCATACAAAAGTTATCATCATAAACAAAGGCGCACGAAACTAGTAAGATCCAATTACTGTCATTGTCATCATTTTTTGTTCCGCTTCCCTTTGCTTCTCTAATTTTTCAACACCTTAAGCACCATAACTTCTATATCTTTCATCTTTTTAACTTGTTTAGTCACTAGATAAAGGGGAGGGCAGGTGATGTAATTGGTACAGAGATTTGGAAGTTATTGAGGCACAGTCAAAGGTTGAGATGAGGAACACTTTTTTGAGGTAGCCGATTCTATTTCCAATTTCCCTCTTTCTTGCTAATTTTTCTGGTTAGGTAATTCTCTATTTTTTTAGGGATCAATAAGAGATGATATTCTAAACAAAGCGGGGTTGTTTGGCCCCATCCATGAAATATCAGCACAAATTATTCCGTAGTCCCATCAGTCCAAAAGATACTTGACTTGAATTTAGTCTTTGTTTTCTTGGGCTTTAGCAATCCGGCCGCAGCTTGATTGGTCTCACGTGGACAATGTCTAAAGAAAGCATGTAGATACCGACCGATCAGGAGTTTGCATTATCCTACATACTTTTCTCTGAATAATGACCTAGAGACGAAGGATGCCGTTAATGCTGTACTTTGCTTTATATAAATCTTTCTATGACAATCACTTACTTGAACCTCTCCTAATCGAGTGCAGGAGGCTAATCGAAATGTTCCCGCAGGTGAAGATAAGAGCACATGTTCACGGGGGTAAAGACTTGCGTGTTGAACTCGCACGGGTGGTGTTGACCAACAAAGCTGGGTGGAGCTTTTCGCGCGTGTGAAAATGGTGGCCACCCTGGCAAACGGTCCAGCAGTAATTTTTCTAGATTCTTTCATAATTTACTTGCAATCATCGGAAGGCAGGTCGCGCCTACAACTAGAAATTTAACTTTGTAAGTCGTGTGCTTCGAATTAGCAATTTATCCTTATGGACGGATAAGGTAATCCGATTGTAAAATTTATAACATGTTAAATAGTTTGGATGAAATTGTGCATGTTTGGCTCTAAAATTTTCAATTTTAACAATTTAATCAGAAAACTTTGTGTGAACCTACTATGTGCTCCTTCCGTTAATTTTTTCACATAATTTAGGACTAAATTGTTAAAGTTGAAAAATGTAGAGTTAAATTGATATCTACACATTAAGTTTATTTTAATTTAGTAATTTCCTTTAAGTAATAGTATGGAAACTATATTTCATGCTGTGGTATGCGATGGCACAAATGCTTCTTGATTGTCCCGAACTGTAGACGGAAAGAGAGAAATAAATGCCAGCCCCGTGTGAGCTGATTCCTATATTTTGGGTTTCTCCATAAATTTCAGTACTCCTCTTTGGTTTCTTTCCTTCAATCGGGCGAAATTTATACATCTGATCAGCATCATCAATCCCGTCGGTCTCGCCTCCATCACTGAAAGTTTATCCAAACAGAGATTTTTTCTTGTCAGAAGGGCTCTTTATGGATAAAAGCAAAACAGTGCGCACTCCCACCGTACCGCCAAGATAAAGGCTTCTGGTCATCGTGGGGGAGAGAAGATGAAAGGACAACACCAGATATTGCCCTGTTTGGATTGTTAAAGTATTGTCCCATATCACTTGATTAAAGTTCCTAAATACTTTTTGTATTCATGTGATATTTCTCTCTATCTTGTCACGATTTACATTTTCCGTATGAAGAGGAAAAGACATGAACTTATGGGTAATGCCTAAAAAGTAGGCCTATAGCTCTCATTTTAGGTGCAGGCTTTCCTAAGCTTATGCCTTACGTGGCATTGGGGTGTTCAAATTGACACTATAAGAATTTTTTGATGAGGAGTCTCTACTAACCTATTGGGATTAACTAAAACAAAGAGAGGCACGAGAGTATATCTCACCTCCTATGCAACCAGAGAATCTAGAACCAATGATTGATTATAATAATTGATTAACTAGTGCTCTTTTCGTACTTAATCTTATTCATTTTAAAAAGATGTTTATTATGCAGTTTGGATTGATGTAATTCCACTAACATGTAGAGCGATATATAGGTATGCAATCATTAAAATAACAGTTAACAACAAAAGAAGTATTAAATAAATTACAAGAGAAAACAAAAATCTAATGCTAGAAAATAAGGACATGCCATTCCTAACTAACTAATGGAAAACCTTAATCAACATAAAAGTGTGCAATCAAGAGCATTAGTCTCAAAAAAAGGAACATTCAAATCCTATAGTAAAGCTCTAAGAATTTGTTCATTTTTTAGCACAATTTGTTTTTAGATCAAAGGGTTTTCAATTTTTTTTAATGCTAAACTAATTCTAAACTATAATTAATATGAAGAATCTAATAAAACTAGTTCAAATTTAATTTCTAAGTTTTTTCCAATTTTTTGAATTTTTGAATTTATATTTTTAAATATTTTTAATAAAAAATATTTTTAAATATTTAAAAATATTTTCCTAATTTTTAATCCAAAAATGGGCCCGGCACTCGGGCCCAGTCCAAAATGGGTTGCCCCAACCCACACCAAATGGGCTTTATACATCAGGAGGCTTTAGTTAATAAAAACGAATTGGGCGAATTAGGCCCAATTCATCCAGCATTTAACTAAGCCCAACCCCACAAATCAAGCTCCACCCAAAAGCCAAATTAACAGGCCAAACTTTCCAACGCAAAACAGAGCCTACGAAAAAAAAATCCTAAGTTAATCCTAAAGCCCAATCCCAAGTTCAGTCCAAACCAAAATCAAGGCCCCCAAGCCTTGAGTCCATCTTTTGGACTTATTCTGCCCACTGAACAGCAGCTTCTCCCCCACGCCCGAGACTCCACCAAGCCTCACCGCCCATACCATCAGCCTTCGACATTCGCCCATCAATCCCAGAACAAGCAAAGCTTGAATAACGATCTATATTAGACTGAAAATCGCAGATTACACCGTTAATCAAACATCACGCGCATACCTGAGCACATAGAATGAAACTAACGAAAACCGGCGTTACTCTCGGGCAAGCCGAGCCGAACGTCCAACCATCTTCCGGTCGGCAACTCCTAGCGACGGCCATGGTGAGATGCTCGCGGGACGCCCTACACCGCTAGATCCACGGCTTCCGCGGGTCACCAGGATGGTGGACGCGGACCGGGCAACACCAAACGCAACAGGGACATTTTCACGGAGCAAGACAAAGCATGGACTGACTCGGTTTTGACCAAAAATCAGGATACGTCAGTGGATCTCATTCGGGCATTTCCTCGAGCGGGTGGCGTGCAACGCTGAACGAGGGCCAACAAAACCTTTGGAGCCACTCCTCTAACTCGTCCATGGGAAAGCATTTCCATGGACTTCATCGTCAACCTTTCATAGAAGTCCGAAGGGTGTCGACTCTAATGGTGGTAGTTGATCGGTTCTCCAAGTATGCAAACCTTTGTGCCCGCGACAAAGGATTGCCGGCGAGAAGCGGCCAAGTTATTCATGAAGCACGTGGTGAAGTGCGGGGGTTCCACAAACGATAGTGAGCGTCGGGATCCCGCTTCACGGAACGGTTTGGTCGAAGTGTTCGGGTTGCTGGGGTCGGAGCTGAACATGAGTTTGCATACGCACAGCACCTTAAAGATAATGTGTGAACAAGCGTGAACTCTCCATTTCGAGCATAGAGATGAGAAAATCGAGCGTAAGGCCAATCCAAACGGCCCAACCATTCCCGGCTCAACCAGGACTCGAGACGGGGCCAGGATTCTCAGCAAACAACC
This sequence comes from Eucalyptus dawsonii, assembly GCA_016097615.1. Lineage (NCBI taxonomy): Eukaryota > Viridiplantae > Streptophyta > Magnoliopsida > Myrtales > Myrtaceae > Eucalyptus > Eucalyptus dawsonii. Next base: position 28,950,204 of record CM027881.1, on the reverse strand, counting down.
AACAACGCCCAGCGACCTAGCTAAGGACCTACAGATGGCCACGAACCCCGGCCCGGCGTACCCACAAAAGGGCAGCAAACAGAGGGAAAAACGGAGGCTTGCCTGTTCGGGCTTGAGGACCTCTACCGGGAGGGGTTATCGGACGGAGCTCGCACGCAGCCCAATGTGTCGGCCGAGGCTCTCTCTCGCTCTCAGTTCAATCTCAGCTCTCACTCTCGGCTCCTCTCTCTCTCTCTCTCTCTCTCCCTCTCTCGCTTTCAAGCACCGGCGCGCATGGCCTCTGACATGCCAGCTGCCCCTGGCCGGCCTGGCCCCGACCACCAACTCCCGATCGACGCCCTCTCTGCATCTTCTGGTCTCCTTTTCCATGCCGTCCTCTCTGTCTCCTCCCTCTCTTTAGCCAACGTTCAGGACAAAAGGGAGGGAGCCAGAGAGAAAAGGAGAAGGCCGGGCCTGGGGGAAAAGAAAGAAAAAATCGGCTGGGCCCAAACCAGAAGAGGAAGAAAGGAAAAGAAAGAAGGCCGGGCCGGCCTGCACCCGGCCCGGTTTCGCTGCTTCTTCTTTTAATACTAGTAATGTAATGCTCCTAATGTCTATATGATGCAATTTTAAGGGATATTATTTTTGTTAGGAGTTAGAAATTAATATTTAATTTTCTATACATTTAGTGAATGATTAAATGGATTGTTAAAATTTAGGTGTCAATATATCTAACAACTTAAATTTTAGTTTGAACTTTCTAACATGAATAGTTCTCACTCCATCATGATCATTCTCTCTCCCACACTTGAAATAAAAAACTTGTAAGTTCATGCTTGTTCACACATTATATCTATGTTCTGCCGAAATTTTTACTAATTCCGCATATATCAGTTGAAGCTGGAACATGGTTTTATAGACCTTCCTTGATCGTCTGTCTTCTTCAACCTCTCTCTCTCTCTCTCTCTCTCTCTCTCTCTCTCTCTACCCTAAGGAGAAATTTCTCAAACCACTATTTCTTGAAAACAACTAGCTCACCCGTAATGTTGGCAATGTGAGCTCTGTTTTGTTCTATGAGATGAGGACCTGCGGACCCTAATTCACAATGAGAAAAAGAAAAGGCCATTGCTAAACAAACAAATCGAGCTTGGGGGGAATCCTCTATAGAAACAGATACATGTACACCAAATTCGAGTTGAACAATGGGGATTAGACAACTAGATATTGTCATTGAAGCTCTCATGGAAGAGAGGAGGTAAGGTAGGGTCTTAATTGTCTTTACAAAAGTACAATTTTTCTTTAAAAAGAAAGGAGGAAACAATTTCTCTTTCTAAGACCAATTTTCTACACTATTTGTCATTAAAGAAATTGACTACATTAATTCCACATTCTAGTTATCTTCGACCCCATTTGTTTTGCAAAAAATATATGATTTGGACAACATTTTCTTTAAAATGATTTCTTTTATCACTTAAAATAATTAGTCAATAGAACATATTTTTATTATCGCAAATAATTTATGTTCAAATATTTTCGTGGATGATAAAATATTTTCGTTCATTCATTTTTGTAAAAGATATAAACAATTATTTAAAAAAGTATGTATTTCAAATAATTCACAATCTGCAAAACAAATGGAGCTTTTATTTTTGTGACTTCAGATCATGTAGGCTACCTTAGAGTCTAAAAGCACAAGCTTACCAACTAGCAATTATCGTCCTAAATCACATCTCGTGTGCTACTCTCGTGAGTATACACGGTCTTTCTTTTATCACACAGGCCATTTGAAAACGTGCATGGTCAGACTCTGAGTAGTCCTCGTTGATTCCTCAAGAGACATATTCATAACTTATCCATGAAGGTTAACATTTGAAGGAGGAAGTTCCAAGAGAGGACTTGTCTTTCCCCTTTTCGACTTATGTGACAATGAATGAAATTGATAAGAATGATTATGAATCTTACCTAACCATCAGCTGAAAAAAATTAATCTTAATTGCTTTAAAAGTGCAGGACTCACGGCTAAGGAATTTCTGAAGGCTAAACGTCTTTCGTTTGTAGCAGGTAGCCAAATGTTTTAACTTACGATTCTTAGTTATAGGAATTACTAGTGAGACTCTCCCCGCAATAATATAGCTAAATCCCAAAATAAACAATTTCTCTCTCTAGGTGGCACACAAAGCAAGACCCCTAGACCCCAATTTTTTTTTTTAAAAATTAATTAGTTACTTAATCATCGGCAAGTCTTTGCAAGGTTATTTATGCATAGTGCCTGAATCAACCTACTTATCGTTGATGTCTTCAAACTAGCGGGCTAAAAAGGGAAAAGTACCACAAAAAAAAAAAAGTCATAAATCTATGACATTAGTATCAATTTAATTTTAAATTTTTTGATTGGATCAATTTAATCCTAAATTTTTTGACATTGATACTAATTCAGTCCTTTTGGCAAATTTTCATTGGCCATGCTAACATGGCCCGTCGTTTGGCCAACACTGAAGTAACAATTTTTCAATAATTTTTTTTAATTTTTTTTTTTTTTCTTTTTTCTCTTCTTCCTCCTTGGACTTCTTCTCCCTACAGAGGCTAATGAAGCTCCAGCTAGGCTCTTCAGCCACTAGGCAAGGGTTGCGAAGCCCTTGCCGGTCGCCAAAGAGGGTCGCAGCTCTTGCTTGACCTCACCCGAGGCCACGGGCCTCAACTTCGCCCGAGGCAAGATCATGGCGATGTTGGTCTCGCCCAAATGTAGGTGAAGCTACTTGGCCTATGGCCCTAGGCAAGGGCTGGGACCCTCTTCAAAGGCCGACGAACCTTGTCGAAGCCTCGCCGGCCACTCTAGGGAGAAGAAGCCCAAGGAGGAAGTAGAGAAAAAATAAAAAGAAAAAGAAAAAGAAAAAAATAAAAATTTATTTGAAAATTGTCACTTCAACATTGGCTGGATGCCGGGCAAAAATTGGCTAGAAGCATTGAATTGACACCAATGTGAAAATGTTTATAACTAAATTGGTCCAATTGAAGAATTTATGATTAAATCGGTACCAATGTCATAGGTTTATAACTTTTTTGATGCTTTGCCCCTAATGGAAATGTTCATATTGATCACTTATTAATGCAAGAGTCATGCTAAAGATATCACAAGTACTAGGGCATAGAATAAGCGGATCATATTCAAACAATCAATTGAAATCCTACACATCACTTTGTAAATCAATTCTATCATATTTAGTCTTAGTACCTCTAATACTACATACTAGCCTTAGCATCTCTAACAATATTCTTGATAAAAATTCGGTCATCTCTTTATTTATCCGTTTGATTCCCTATGTGTTCTTCTTAATAAGCATCCTAAAGCATTCACTTGTGTATTAACTATTAATATCGTAATGATGAGCTAAGCTAGTTGTTGATCGATAATTTTCAATGAATTTGGTTTAATTACTAACAGTACAAGCTGCAATATCTTTCCTTGACAGTTGTTATCCGGTCACAAAATCTATTCAAGCAATCCTGAGATGATAGTTATCGTGTGCAAAATTTAAACAGGAATGAAATCTATTACCTTCTCATAAGGTATTGTCATATTCCTATATGATTTGGGTTTGCCTATGAGATTATGCACATGTGGTCTGGTTAACATTTCTTGTGTTAATCATCATACCTTTTATGTTCTTACTCATAGATCATTTTTTGATTCAAAATCAACTTGACGGATTGTCCCGGGCAGGGTTTCAGAGGGACGCATAAATGGAATAATGCAAACCGCAAGTCTTAAATATTTGGACGGATCATGGCTAGTGAAACTCATGTACTACCCTCAAAATGGCTTGAAAAAGCTCTTTGCCGGTTGGGCCGCATTTCAGGGAGGAACTTCTCTAAAGTAAGGAGATGTATGTGTGTTCGAGCTTGTTGGAATTGATAATATTGAACTCAAAGTCTCCATTTTTTTCTTATTATTTTTTATATACCAATTACGTAGACTTCCACATATTAATGAGTAATTTCGGAGTCTGTAATAGCACAATCGAAACCGGTGATAGATATATCAATGGAAAAAGAATAGAAAATGAGATAAAATGAGTGGTTAAATCACTTCTTTTCCTCAAGGAGCAATCAAGGGTATAAATAATCACGCTATTGTCCCGCTAGCTAATGATGGTATGTTCTTGAGATAACAAATTTTTGGGGAACGTCCTTTTAAGATAATATCGTAGATAAGCATCGCTAAATTAGACCAGCCAAAGATGCAATTAATTGACAATATTATTTATTTCTGTGATCATTAACATGGGGTTGGGAAATTAGTATTGGTCATACCAAGCTATAATTACATGGTTTCATTGTCGAAAAAGGGTGGCTGAAATTCATGAAGCATTACTTGTTGGTTATGGTCGCCTAATAACTTTCAAATACAAAGTGAACTCTACTTTTTGTATAATAATAATATCCAATAAGAGTGCTTCAGAAATGGATTATTCACCGATCAGCAGCAAAATATCAAACCTCGGGAGCAAATTTCTCTCAACTAAAACGGAAGATGTCGTAAAAGCAAATGATTTGGAGTGAAAAACTAATCAATTTCTCGAGCTCCAAGTCGATTCAATTTCAAGAGCAAGAGGCAAGCAAAGCATAATTCATTTGAAATATTTGCTACTCCTTGAAGCCCTGTGTCTTTTGTCCTTCTCGTAATTTCTTCAACATCATGGCTCATCCTCATCCTCATCCTCATCCTCATCCTCGCCGGAGAGAAGACAGAATTGTTGCCGAGCAAGAGTCTGATATGCTAATTCGCTAGCTCAGTAGCTTCAATCCACCTAAGGGCTTCCATGGTTGTCTTGTTCTTGCCATAACCATGCACCATGGAATTTCAAGCAAAAGCATTCTTCTCGGAAACTAACATTTGCTCATTTCATTGGCCAAACACAAAATTGCCGTGTTCCAAGAGAAATCATCCCTGTACGGCATGTAACAAAAGGATCCAGAGACTCACGCCCCTCTCCCATCCTCATGTATCCTTCGATCATCGTTTTCTTAGTGAAGTTATTCCTCAAGAGGCATATCGTCAAACAGTCACCACACATTATCTATTCGACCGAACATGGCGCAAAGCCGAAGGAAGAAGAAGATTCCCTCTGGGGCATATCGAGAGATTGGTTACCTCCTCTTGAAAAAGCACACCGGAACAAAGCATAAGGAGGCCTTCAAACCGCCCGCAAAGCAGGACAGACCATGGCAACTAGCTGAATGTCTTAACTCTCGACGATGAGTGGCAGTGACAGAGGTGAAATCTAGAGCTGGAATGGCGAATACCAAACTGAAGGAAGTGTCGGATCCCTCTCGCTCTCTCTTTCTCTCTCTCTCTCTCTCTCTGTCTGTGGCGTTTCGTCAGACGTGTGACTACCACAATGAGGATGTAAGAACAGAGTAACCGCGCGGGACAGAAGTAGGAACTTTTTGATCGGAGAAGAGATTCAAACTTCTCAATCAGAACAAATGGAGACGAGGATGCATTGATGAAGAAAACCCAGCAACGGAGCGTCGGCGTGACGACGAGATCGTCGCAACGCCCAGGCGTCAAGTCACAACAGAGGATCGGAGGACGGCATGTGATTTCTGCCTCCGCCATTGCTTCGGACCCACTGGCAAGCTTCTCAGGCTCCTAATGATTTGCTTCGTCGATTGCTTGAATCCACTGAACGATGACGACTCTCGACAACGATGAAAATCCAGCATTGGATTCGCCCGACAGAGATACTCAGATGTGATGCGAAAAGGATCCGAGATGCAACCGAGGATTAGTCATGTCATGTGGGCTGTGAAAATAGATCCTCCCATAATCTGTTACGGTAATTTCCTATAATGGGTTGCTTCTTTTTATATGGTAAAACAGTGGTTCGTATTAGCTAATAAAATTAGGCAAGTGGATAAATGAATTCCAACATGATTAACCCATTGCTAATTGATTGGCCATTGATGTGGCAATCGAGCAAATCCTCTGTCATATGACAAAGATGATAAAAAGGTAATTACATAATTTTCTCACAATTTGCCACCTCATCATAACTACCTAAAACACACCATCCTCATTTTTCCATAACTTACCTAAGCATCTCTCATTTCCTTTCTTTTTTCTCATCCAAACATGTGAAAATTGTCGTTTCATTCTTCTTCTTTTTTCATTTCAATTTTTATAATTGTATCTAGCGTTGGAAATTATACCTCCAACCACCATTCGATTTTCATCCTCACAAAATTCAAAATCTCAGAATTATAATCCACAAAGTTCATTTTTTGTGGAAGATTTTCTGGCACTTATACTACAAAGATGATGTCAAATAGCAGGAATTTAGTTCCACTCAGTTAAATTTTCTCTCTCTACTCGCTCTTCCAGTTAAACTTGTGGAAATTGCACGAGTTGCATCTACTTGTGTTTAAGCACCTTTGATGAATATTGATGTCATTAATCAATTTGGAAGAATTTTTTTCTCTCCTACATCTTACGAGTCTGCATATGTAGACGTACCATTTACTATTCTAGTTAAATAGGAGCGGAACTTCCGTTCGAAAGGTGGGTCTTAGGGATTGTAATGGTGTTTCTCCATTACTTTTAAAAATTGCAATGGTTATTATTTGCTGAATTATACGACCATCCACTATTTAAGCTCAAAAAATTACAAAAATGTTAGAATAAACAGCTTAGAAGTCTTATTATAGAAAGTTGGAGCTAATGTAATTTCAAGTCCAAATGGATTTTAAATTGACATGTATCAACTGCCCGTGAAAATATTTGTTGAGACAACTGAAATGACTCTGCAATTAGCATTTCTTTTGTTAGTCATCATTTGTTCATAACAAATCAACTCTACAGACAGTCCCCGGCCATTTTTAAGGGAACACGTCAATGAAAGCAATGCAAATCGCGGCTCTTAGATATTCGGGCTCTTCATGGGCAGTAAAGCTCCTGTACTACCCGCAACATGGCTCGGGAAAGCTCTCCGCTGGTCAAGCCGCATTTCAGAAAGTAACATCTCTAAACGAAGGAGATGCCTGTGTTAGCATTGATTCTATTGAATTCAAAATCTCCATTTTCAGGAGGAATGTCAAGACAGAGACGTGAACTTTGGTATGCCCACAGAAAAATCTCTGCTTCACCATGTTCTGTTTTGTAAATCAGATCAAAGAAAGCAAAACGCTCTGCTGCAAGTAGACCCGTTAAACGGGTGGGTCGGGTCAGGTTTGGGTCGGGTCATAAATAGTCCGACCCAAATCGACCCATTTAACCCGTTTATGACCCGTTTAATGCAATGCAAAAATTTTGACCCATACCCGACCCCATCCATACCCAATCCATACCCGACCCATTTAATTAAACTTAATTTATTATATATATATATATATAAATAAATATTTCTAAAATAATTTTATACAACACAAATTTAATGGACAATTTTTATAATTTTTAAAATAATTATTTTAAAAAATCGAATTTTAATTATTTTTTAAAAATAAAATTTTAATTTTTTAAATATAACTTTTTTTTTATTTTTTCTTTATTCTTTATTCTTCTTCTTCTTCTTCTTTTTCATTGGCTGGCGGCCGGCCACGATGACGGCCGGCGGTCGGCCACAGCTGAGCCTCGAGCTCGCCCTGCTCGCCGACGTCGGCGAGCTTGAGGCTCACCAGATTCGGCGAGCTCGAGCTCGAGCTCGCCCGATGCTGGCGAGCTCGAGTCTCGCCAGATCAGCGAGGCTCGAGCCTCGCCGGACATCGGCTAGGCCCCCGCCTCGCCAGATGATATTCTAAACAAAGAGGGGTGTGTTTGGCCCTATCCATGAAATCTCAGCACAAATAATTTCATAGTCTCATCAGGCCAAAGGAGACTCGACTTGAATTTAGTCCTTGTTTTTCTTGGGCCTTAGCAATTCGGTCCGCAGCTTGGTCTCACCTGGGCAATGTCTAAAGAAAGCATGTAAATGCCGACCGATCAGGAGTTTACGTTATCCTACATACTTTTCTCTGGATAATGACCTCGAGACAAAGGATGCCGTGATGCTGTACTTTGCTTTACATAAATCTTTCTATGACAATCACTGACTTGAACCTCTCCTATTCGAGTGCAGGAGGCTAATTGTAATGTTCCGGCAGGCGAAGATAGAGCACGTGTTCACGGGGGGTAAAGAATTGCTCGTTGGAGTCGCACGAATAGCGTTGACCGAACAAAGCGGGTGGAGCTTTTCGCGCGTGTGAAAATGGTGGCCACCCTAGCGAACGATCCAGCGGTAATTTTTCTAGTTTCTTTCGTAATTTACTCGCAATCATCGCAAGGCGGGACGCACCTGTTGCTAGAAATTTAACTTTGTAAGTTGTGTTCTTCGAATGAGCAATTTATCTTTATGGACGGTAATGAAATCTGATAATAAAATTCATTACATGATGATGCTACCGATAAATAGTTAAATAATCGAAAGAAATTATGCAAGCAGTCCTAAGTTTATTGAGTTTATTGGAGGAAAGCTGATACAGCTCTAAAAATTTTAATTTTAACAATTTAGCTCTAAATCTTTATATGAAATTCCAGTATATTCTTTTGGTCAATTTTCTCACAATAATTTAGGACTAAATTGTCAAGTTGAAAAGTTTGGGTTATATTGATATTCGTACAATAGGTTTCGTTTTAATTTAGTAATTTTGTTTAAGTAATAGTATGGAAACTATACTTCTTGCTGTGGTATGCGCTGGCACAAATGCTTCTTGATTGACCCGATCTTTAGATAGAGAATAAGAGAAGCATAAGCCAGCCACGTGTGAGCCGATTCCTATATCTTGGGCTTCTCCATAAATTTCAATACTCCTCTTTAGTTTTTTCCCTTAAATCGGGCGAAATTTATACGTTTGATCAGCATCGTCAATCCCATCGGTCTCGCCTCCATCACCGAAAGTTTATCCAAACAGAGATTTTTTCTTGTCAGAAGGGCGCTTTATAGATCAGCAAAAGCAAAACAGTGCGCACTCCCACCATGCCGCCAAGATAATGGCTTCTGGTCATCGTGGGGGAGAGAAGATGTAAGGGCAGCACCGGATATTGCCCTGTCAAGTTTGGATTGTTAAAGTATTAAGTCCTAACTACTTTTTGTATTTATGTGATTTCTCTCTATCTTGTCGTGACTTACATTTTCTGTATGAAGGGGGAAAAGACATAAGTTTATAGGTATTGCCAAACAAGCAGGCTTAGCCCTCATTTTAGACACGGGCTTTCCATAGCCTATACCTTATCCGATATTGGGATATTCAAATTGATACTATAAGAATTTTCTGATAAAGAGTCACAACTAACCAATTAGGGTTGACTAAAAACAAAGTAAAGCACGAGAGTATACCACTTTCTATGAAACCAAAGAATTTAGGACTGGGGACATAGTTGCACTAATTGATTAACTAGTGCGGGTTTGGTATCTAATCTTTATTCATTTAACAAAGATGTTTGTAACATAGTCTGGATTGATTTTGAATCTATCTACTACCATATGGAAATATCATGGCACAATAATTAAAATAACAATTGGCAACTAAGGAAGCATTAAATAAATTATAAGAGAAAAAAAGAATCTAACGCTACTTCTAAATAAGGAACATGCCATTCTTAACTAGGCTAAAGGGAAACCTTAATCAACATACTAAAAGTGCGCAATCAAAAGCATTACTCTCAAAACAAGGAATATTCAAACCCTATAGTAAAGCCCTAAGAAATTGTTCATTTTTTAACACAATTTTTTTTCAGATCAAAGGGTTTTCACTTTTTTATGCTAAAATAGTTCTAGACTATAATTAATATGAAGAATCTAATAAAACTAGTTCAAATTTAAATTCTAAGCTTTTTCCAATTTTTTGAATTTTCGTAGTATATTTTTTAATATCTTATAATAAAAAATATTTTAAAATGTTTTCCTAATTTCGAATCCGAAAATGGGCCCGGCCTCGGGCCCACTCCGAAAATGGGTTGCCCCAACCCACACGAAATGGGCTTTATACATCAGCAGGCTTTAGTTAATACGAATTGGGCTAGTTAGGCCCAATTCCTCCAGCGTTTAACCTCCGACAGATCGAGCTCAACCCAAAGCTAAATTAACAAGCCCAAACTTTCCAACACCAAACTAAGCCCACGAAAAAAAAATCCTAAGTTAATCCTAAAGCCCAACCCAAGTTCAGTCCACACCAAAATCAAGGTCCCCCAAGCCTTGAGTCCGTCTTTTGGACTTATTCTGCCCACTGAACAGCAGCTTCTCCCCCACGCCCGAGACTCCACCAAGCCTCACCGCCCAGACCATCAGCCTTCGACATTCGCCCATCAATCCCAGAACAAGCAAAGCTTGAATAATGATCCATATTAGACTGAAAATCGCAGATGACACCGTTAATCAAACATCACGCGCATACCTGAACACATAGAATGAAGATCAGCGAAAACCGGTGTTACTCTCGGGCAAGCCAAGCCGAACGTCCAACCATCTTCTGGTCGGCAACTCCTAGCGACGGCCATGGTGAGATGCTCGCGGGACGCCCTACACTGCTAGATCCGCGGCTTCCGCGGGTTACCAGGATGGTGGACGCGGACCGGGCAATACCAAACGCAACAGGGACATTTCCACGGAGCAAGACAAAGCATGGATTGACTCGGTTTTGACCAAAAATCAGGAGACGTCAGTGGATCTCATTCGGGCATTTCCTCGAGCGGGTGGCGTGCGACGCTGGACGAGGGATTCCCGGCTCAACCAGGACTCTAGACGGGGCCAGGATTCTCAGCAAACAACCAAAAACGCCCAGCGACCTAGCTAAGGACCTACAGATGGCCACGAACCCCAGCCCGGCGTACCCACAAAAGGGCAGCAAACAGAGGGAAAGACGGAGGCTTGCCTGTTCGGGCTTGAGGACCTCTACCGGGAGGGGCCGTCGGACGGAGCTCGTACGCAGCCCAATGTTTCGGCCGAGGCTCTCTCCCGCTCTCAGTTCAATCTCAGCTCTCACTCTCGGCTCCTCTCTCTCTCTCTCTCTCTCTCTCTCTCTTCTCTCCGAAGAACTTCCTTTGGTCGACTCTCCCTCTCTCGCTTTTAAGCACCGGCGGGCATGGCCTCTGACATGCCAGCAGCCCCTGGCCAGCCTGGCCCCGACCACCAACTCCCGCTCGACGCCCTCTCTGCATCTTCTGGTCTCCTTTTCCATGCCGTCCTCTATATGTCTCCTCCCTCTCTTTAGCCAACGTCCACGACAAAAGGGAGGGAACCAGAGAGAAAAGGAGAAGGCCGGGCCGGGGGGAAAAGAATGAAAAAATCGGCTGGGCCCAAACCAGAAGAGAAAGAAAAGAAAAGAAAGAAGGCCGGGCCGGCCTGCACCCGGCCCGGTTTCGCTGCTTCTTCTAATAATGCTCCTAATGTCTATATGCGATACCATTTTAAAGGATATTATTTTTGTTAGGAGTTAAAAATTAGTCTCTAATTTTCTATGCATTTAGTGAGTGATTAAACGGGTCTCGAAAATTTAGGTGTTAATATACCTAACGACTTAAATTCTAGTTTGAACATTCTAACATGAATAGTTCTCGGTCATTCTCTCTCCCACACTTGAAATATAAAAACTTGTAAGTTCACGGTTATTCACACATTATATCTATGTTCTGCCTAAATTTTTACTAATTCTGCATATATCAGTTGAAGCTGGAATATGGCTAGCTGACCTGTAATGTTGGTAATGCGAACTCTGTTTTGTTCTATGAGATTAGGACCTGCAGAACTTAATTCAGAATGAGAAAAAGAAAAGGCCATTGCTAAACAAACAAATCGTGCTTGGGGGGAATCCTTTATAGAAACAGATACACGTGCACCAAATTCGAGTTGAACAATGGGATTAGACAACTACATATTGTCATTGAAGTTCTCATGGAAGAGAGAAGGTAAGGTAGGGTCTTGATTGTCTTTACAAAAGTACAATTTTTTCTCTAAAAGAAAGGAGTAAGACCAATTTTCTATTTGTCACTAAAGAAATTGACTACATTAATTCCACATTATAGTTATCTTAGACCCTATTTGTTTTGCAAAAAACATATGATTTGGAAAACTTTTTCTTTAAGATAATTTCTTTTATCACTTAAAATAATTGGTCAATAGAACATATTTTTATTATCACAAATAATTTATGTTTAAATATTTTCGTGGATGATAAAATATTTTCATTCACTCATTTTTGTAAACAATATTAGTGATTATTTTTAGGAAAATATTTTTCAAATCATTCACAATCCGCAAAACAAATGCAAAACAAACCGAGCTTTTATTTTTGTGACTTCAGATCATGTAGGCTACCTTAGAGTCTAAAAGCACAAGCCCACCAACTAGTAATTACCGTCCTAAATCTACATCTCGTGTGCTACTCTTGTGAGTATACACGGTCTTTCTTTTATCACACAGGCCATTTGAAAACGTACATGGTCAGACTCAAAGTAGTCCTCATGGATTCCTCAAGAGACATATTCATAACTTATCCATGAAGGTTAACATTTGAAGGAGGAAGTTCCAAGAGAGGACTTGTCTTTCCCCTTTTCAACTTATGTGACAATGAATGAAATTGATAAGAATGATCATGAATCTTACATAACCATTAGCTGAAAAAAATTAAACTTAATTGCTTTAAACTTGCAGCTGAATTGGTTCGGCTTTGAGCACTTCATTGCAGAGGTCCCAGGATCGGAACTCCATAGTTGTCAACATGTCTTAAGTGGGGGTCATGGTGGTGGGATGTTTAACTTAGGAGCCCAGCCCTTTGAGTTATAGGGGGTACGTAGTGATCCTTGGTTACAAAAAAGAAAAATGAAATTGATAAGAATGATCATGAATCTTACCTAACCATTAGCTGAAAAAAAAATAAACTTAATTGCTTTAAAAGTGCAGGACTCACGGCTACGGGATTACTAGTGAGACTCTCCCCGCAATAATACAGCCAAATCCCAAAATAGACAATTTCTCTCTTCAGGTTGGCACACAAAGCAAGACCCCCTCAGACCCCAATCAATTAGTTACTTAATCATTGGCAAGTCTTTGCAAGGTTATTTATGCACGGTGCCTGAATCAACCTGCTTATCGTTGATGTCTTCAAACTAGCGGGCTAAAAAGGGAAAAGTACAAAAAAAAAAGTCTCATATCTATGACATTAGTATAATTTAATTTTAAACCTTTTGATTGGATCGATTTAATCATAAACTTTTTCACATTGATACCAATAAATCCTTTTGGCAAATTTTCATTGGCCACTACCAACATGGCTGGTCGTTCGGCCAACACTAATGTAATGATTTTTCAATAATTTTTTTTAATTTTTTTATTAATTTTTATTTTTTTTTTTTCTTCTTCCTCCTTGGACTTCTCCTCCCACAGTGGTTGACAAAGCTCCAACTAAGTTCTCCGACCACTAGGTGAGGGCTACGAAGCCCTTGCCAGTAACAAAAGAAGGTCACAACCTTCCCCTAGCCTCACCCGAGGCCATGGGCCTTAGGCCATGGTGAGGTTGGTCTCACCCAGATCTAGGCAAAGCCGCCTTGCTTGTGGCCTTGGGTGAGGGCCGCGACCCTCTTCAATGGCCGGCAAACCTTGTTGGAGCCTTGCCAGCCACTATAGGGAGAAGAAGCCCAAGGAGGAAGAAGAGAAAAAAGAAAAAGAAAAATAAAAAATAATAAAAAATTTTGAAAAAAATAAAAATTTATTTGAAAATTATCATGTCGACATTGGCCGAATGCCCGGTGAAAATTGACTAGAAGAACTGAATTGGTGCCAATGTGAAATGTTTATAACTAAATTAGTCTAATCGAAAAGTTTAGAATTGAATTGGTACCAATGTCATATATTTAGATCTTTTTTGGTACCTTTCCTCTAATGGCAACGATCATACTGATCACTTATTAACCCAAATCATGCTAAAGATATCACAAGTACTAGGCATAGAATAAGCGAATCATATTCAAACAATCAATTGAAATCTTGCACATCACTTTGTAAATCAATTCTATTAGATTTAGACTTAGTACCTCTAATACTACATACTAGCCTTAGCATCTCTAACAATATTCTTGATAAAAATTCGGTCAACTAACAAATCATCTCTTTATTTATCCATTTGATTCCCTATGTGTTCTTCTTAATAAGCATCCTAAAGCATTCACTTGTGTATTAACTATTTACATCATAATGATGAGCTAAGCTAGTTGTTGATCGACAATTTCCAATGAATTTGGTTTAATTACTAACAGTATGAGCTGTAATATCTTTCCTTGACAGTTGTTATCTGGTCACATAATCTATTGAAGCAATCCTGAGATGATAGTTCTCATGTGCAAAATATGGACAGGAATCAAATCTATTGCCTTCTCATAAGGTATTGTCATATTCCTATATGATTTGGGTCTGCCTATGAGATTATGCACATGTGGTCTGGTTAACATTTCTTGTGTTAGTCATACTACCTAGTATGTTCTTACTCATAGATCATTTGTTGATCAAAAATCAACTTCGTGGATTTTCCCGGGCGGGGTTTTAAAGGTATGCATCAATGGAAGAATGCAAACCGCAAGTCTTAAATATTTGGACGGATCATGGCCAGTGAAACTCCTTTATTACCCTCAAAATGGCATGAAAAAAGCTCTTTGCCGGTTGGGCCGCATTTCAAGGAGGAACTTCTCTAAAGGAAGGAGATGTTCGCGTGTTCGAGCTCGTTGGCATTGATAATATTGAACTCAAAGTCTCCTTTTTTACTATTATTATTTTCGATATACCAATTACGTAAACTTTCACATGCTAATCAGTAATTTCGGAGTCTGTGATGGAATAGTCAAAACCGGTGATAGATATATCAATGGAAAAAGAATAGAAAATGAGATAAAATGAGTGGTTAAATCACTTCTTTTTCTCAAGGAGCAATCAAGTGTATAAATAATCATGCTATTGTCTCATTATCTAATGATGGTATGTTCTTAAGATAACAAATTTTGGGGAACGTCCTTTTAAGATAATATTGTAGATAAGCACCGCTAAATTAGACCACCCAAAGATGCAGTTAATTGACATTATGATTTATTTCTGTGACCATTAACTAATTACTAATATAAAAAAGGAGGATGCCCATCTAAATTTGTGCCTAACTATGATTTCTGTGATCATTAACATGGGGTTGGGAAATTAGTATAGGCCATACCAAGTGATAATTACATGGTTTCATTGTTGAAAAAGGGTGGCGGAAATTCCCGAAGCAATACTCATTGGTCATGGTCATCTCATAATTTTCAATTACAAAGGGAACTCTATTTTTTGCAAAATAATATCCAACAAGAGCGATTCGGAAATAGATTATTTGCCAATCAGCGGCAAACTATCAAACCTCGGGAGCGAATTTCTCTCAGCAAAAGCGGAAGATGTCGTAAAAGCAAATGATTTGGAGTGAAAAACTAATCAATTTCTCGAGCTCCAAGTCGATTCAATTTCAAGAGCAAGAGGCAAGCAAAGCATAATTCATTTGAAATATTTGCTACTCCTTGAAGCGCTCGGTCTTTTGTCCTTCTCGTAATTTCTTCAACATCATGGCTCATCCTCATCCTCATCCTCGTCCTCATCCTCACCGGAGAGAAGATAGGATTGTTGCCGAGCAAGAGACTCCTCCAAGTAGTAGCACTCCCTATTTCACACTCTCTGATACGCTAATTCGCTAGCTCAGTAGCTTTAATCCACCTAAGGGCTTCCATGGTTGTCCTATTCTTGCCATAACCATGAATCATGGAATTTCAAGCAAATGCATTCTTCCCGGAAACTAACATTTGCTCATTCCATAGGCGAAACACGAAATCGCAGTGTTCCAAGAGCAATCATCCCTGTACGGCATGTAACTAAGGGATCCAGAGACTCACCCACCGCTCCCATCCTCATGTATCCTTCGATCATCGTTTTCCGAGTGAAGTTATTCCTATGAGTTTCGACCAAAAAAAAAAAAAGTTATTCCTATGAGGCATATCGTCAAACAGTCACCATGCATTATCCGTTTGACCGAACATGGTGTAAAGGCGAAGGAAGAAAAGGTTTGCGAGCATGACGGTGCAGTTCGAGTCTTCGAGAGACTAATTACCTTCTCTTGAAAAAGCACGTAGGAACAAAGCATAAGGAGGCCTTCATAACCAACCGCAAATTAGGACAGACCATGGCAACTTAATTCTCGACGATGAGTGGCAGTGACAGAGGTGAAATCTAGAGCTGGAACAGCGAATACCGAACTGAAGAAGTGTTGGATCTCTCTCTCTCTCTCTCTCTCTCTCTCTCTCTCTCTCCGGCGTTTCGTCAAACGTGTGGTTACCCCAATGAGGACATAAGAACAGAGCAACCGCGCGGGACAGAGGTAGACCTTTATGGTCGAAGAAGAGATTCAAACTTCTCAATCAGAACAAACGGCGACGAGGATGCATTGATGAAGAAAACCCAGCAACGGATAGTCGGCATGACGACGAGATCATCGCAACGCCCAGGCGCCAAGTCACACAATAGGATCGGAACACGAGGTTTCTGCCACCGCCATCACTTCGGAACCTCTGGCAAGCTTCTCAGGCTCCTAATCTTGAAACCATTTGCTTCGTCGATTCCTTGAATCCACTGAATGATGACGACGCTAGGTAACGATGGAAATCCAGCGATGGAATCGCCCGGGATACTCAGATGCGACGCGAAAAGGATCCAAGATGCAACCAAGGATTAGTCAGGTGGGCTGTGAAGATAGATCATCCCATAATCTGTTACAGTAAATTTCCAGTAACGGGTTTTTCTTTTTACATGGTAAAAAAGTGGTTCGTATTAGCTAATAAAATTAGGCAAGTGGATAAATGAATTCTAACATGACTAACCCATTGCTAATTGATTGGCCATTGATGTGGCAATTAAGCAAATCCTCTGTCATATGACAAAGATGACAAATAGGTAAATACATAATTTTCTCACAATTTGCCACCTCAGCATAACAACCTAAAACACACCATCCTCTAAGCATCTCCCATTTCCGTTCTTTTTTCTCATCCAAATATGTGAAACTGTCGTTTCATTCCATTTTTTTTTTTTTTTTTAAATTTCAAGTTTCAAAATTGTATCTGACGTTGGAAATGATTCCTCCATCCACCATTTAATTTCCATCCTCATAAAATTTAAAATCTTGGAATCTTAATCCACAAAGTTCATTTTTTGTCCAAGATTTTCTGGCACTGATACTACAAAGATGATGCTAGATAGTAGGAATTCAGTTCTACTCAATTAGATTTTCTCTCTCTACTTGCTTTTCCAGTTAAACTTGTGGAAATTGCACGAGTTGCATCTGCTTTGCTGTGTTTAAGCACATTGGATGAATATTGATCTCATTAGTAAATCTGAAAGAACTCTTTCTTTCCTACATCTTACGGGCCTGCATATGTAGACGTGCCATTTAGTATTCTATTTAAATAGAAGCTGGACTTCCGTTGGAAAGGTGGATCTTAGGGATTGTAACGGTGTTTCTCCATTACTTTTAAAAATTGTTGTAATATACGACCATCCACTATTTGCTAAAAAAAATTGTTTTAAACAGCTTAGAAGTCTTATTATAGAAAGTTGGAACTAATGTAATTTCAAGTCCAAATGGATTTTAAATTTTTGAAAATATTTGTTGAGACAACTGAAGTGACTTTGCAATTAGCATTTCTTGTGTTAGTCATCATTTGTTGATCAAGAATAAACTCTGCAGACTGTCCCTGGCGATTTTGAAGGGAACGCATCAAGGGAAGCATGCCAATCGTGGCTCTTAAATATTCGGACTGATCATAGCAAGTGAAGCTCCTGTACTACCCACAACGTGGCTCGAGAAAGGTCTTTGCCGGTCAAGCTGCATCTCAGAGAGGAACTACTCTAAAGGAAGGAGATGTCTGTGTTTTCGATCTTGTTAGCATTGATACTATTGAACTTGAAGTATCCATTTTCAAAAGGAATGTCAAGACTTAGGCGTAAACTTTGGTATGCCTACAGAAAATTCTATCCTTCGCTATATTTTGTTTTGTTAATCAGATCAAAGAAAGCAAAACTCTCTGCTGCAAGTAATTGAATGGTGATGTATTTCCTGATGATTTTCGGAAGGAGTGGACATTACACCTGGACATTGCATCTTCCAAAATACCAGGTACGTGTGTGACTAATTTCCAACCTCTTTGCGCATTGCGTCTTCATTCGACAAATAAAAGGTCATAAGCAATCCTTATCTAACGCCAATATGGAGAGTTGATCAATAACAAAGACTTTAGCATATTACTTGAACTTGAATTAAGGAAACTCTTCGCAAGCCATCGATTACACGAGGAAGTTTAGATAAGATGGCTAATCTTCACCTTTTTCGCCTCACAAAATGGATGAATGACATCAATAGAACAATAATGAATCTTAGACTAATTATAAAACTGGATCGCCATAAAATTTCCATAACTCATCGTCAGCAGGTATCCCAATGTTCTTTACCTTAGTGCTTTTAAAATTAAGTAATAGCACCATCTGTCAGTGAACTTGCTTGTGACCCCCGTGTAAATCATTAGCAGTCGAACTACTTAGCAGGTTCTATGAGTCAGACACAGCTGGATCAAAAGAAACAGGGCTGCTCGCCTTGCTGTTTTTGCTGATGAGATTGCTGAAGAGGCCATTGTCTGCTCCATAGATGTGCCCATCTTGGAGCGTTTTGTCTCCAAGCATCTCTTGTTCTCCTCAGGTTCTATGAGTCAGACACAGCTGGATCGAAAGAAACAGGGCTGCTCGCCTTGCCATTTTTGCTGATGAGATTGCTGAAGAGGCCATTGTCCGCTCCATAGATGTGCCCATCTTGGAGCGTTTTGTCTCCAAGCATCTCTTGTTCTCCTTTGTTGCGGGAGTTACTAGAGGGATTCTCTCAGCAATAATCAAGCCATAACCTTTAAGACCGATGTACTTCATCTGCTTCATAGTTCTGACTCCCAGGTCATGCAACATCTGCAGTATTAGTCAATATGTTAAGCACTAATACAAATGCTATAAAAAGATTAACGATGGAGTGGTTCTTTTGAGTAATTTAGATCATGTCTTTCTAAGAGGAGAACTTGAAGCTCTGCTTTAGTCATCAGCTTCATCTAGTAGTCCTATAAAATGTTTTACAATCTCTGAAACAGTTGCCTCTCACATTAGTATAGTTTCTGACTTAAGGAAAAAATACCCGAGCACCAATTCCATACTCTCTGTAGTCAATGGGCAAACCAAGCTCCACATTTGCTTCCATGGTATCACGCCTATCGTCCTGAGTGTTATAGGCACGTAATATGTGCCTTAAACCTATTCCTCTTCCTTTGTGCCCTCGGAGGTAGACAACATGCCCCTACCACCGCTTCTATCTGTTACATCACAAGTGCAAGCTGGTTGCCACAGTGGCAACTAGCAGATCCAGATGTCTCCTGGGATGCATCCCAAGTGTACCCTAACAAGGACATCCCAATCATCTCCAATGTTGCCCTGTTCAGATGATAATCAATAAAGTAAGAATCACATGATGGGAAATATTGCTGTCTGTAAGAGGACTTAAAATAGGAAAACTAAGATACTGCTTTTAATCAAAATCACGGCAGTCCAATATCAATTGCAGACATATACAGGAACTATAAGAAGGAATTATTGTTCCCAGCAGTTCACTAATATCCTAAAAATCATTTCTCCTAATGTTAATTTTCCTGTCCACAACATTGTTATCCAAGTAAGATAAATTTGGTACTCCAAATTATGATTGGCACATGATTAGACATTTTTTTACAAGCTTCAAAATACATTTGGGGTTCCACCCAAAAGGTACCATCAATTTTTCAGTGGTGTAATTATTCAACTCTAGAGCTTGACAACTTGTTCTACTAAGAGCACTGTCAAACAAAATCATGCGATGGAAGTACTTAAGATGAAGCGCAAATTGAAGTTGAGTTGAAAAATTGGACAGATACAAACAAGATCTTCAAAGTTTACAATTAATCCATTCAAAACTCTCTGTTTATCAGTTTCTGAATTCTTAAAACAGTTTTAGCAATTAACTCATAATTTATCCCAACTTGACCATTGCAATTTGCTCGATTCCATCAATATCGACCTTTAGCAATGGGCTGTAAAAGGCCCCACATTGTTGGTAATCTTGCAGCAGCAGCATGTTCAACTCATTTATCTTTTTTCCAGCGGTACCGTAAATTTATGCGTCTAATGAGCAGTGAAACTTTCTTAATCACACAGTATAAGAAGCTTCTCAATATACAAGTCAGACAATCTAGATGTTTTATCCCTATTTCCTGGTGATACTGTCGAGAATGCACTTCAAACTCTGCCTCAGTTAGCGTCAACTGACATTCACACATGAGTTTTGAAAGAGGTAAATACAAGAAAATGTACATAAAAATAACTGCAGTTACAAGCTCATTGACATAATTTGGCAAGAATCCTGGCCATTTATAACCATATACTAATCTAACGACACCACACATAAAAAATTAAGAGAAACAAATCTTCCGAACCCAAAATCATTGATCCGCATGGTGTTGATGAGCGGAATAACAAACACAAGCTTAAAGCATAAACTAAAGTTGAGACATGAATAAACCAAAATAGCTTATGCTTCTCTCCTACTTGCTAAGTAAAACAACAGCCCAACAGCCACCCATGAGAGACTCTTTTTTCCCACATCACCCAGGGTTCCAAGTTTTCTACTCTTCATTTATCCACTCCCAAAAAGGGGCGATGCCGCTGTGACAACATCTTGGCCAAAAAAGCCAATACTTAAGAAGTAAAAGTTGCAGCTGAAATTGGATTCAATTGGGGACTACATGTCCTTAAAAAGTACTTGCATTGGATTTCTGGGAAGAGAATACATACCTGATTAGATCAGCAATAAATACAATCTTCAAGTTCTCTTGCTGTGCAAGCTCACGAAACTTTAGGTAATCTTGCCATGGAGCCATCATCATCCACTAACTCACAAAGAACTGCCACAGGCACCAATCCAGCTAATACAGTAAGGTCGACAGAAGCCTCTGTATGCCCAGCTCTTTTCAAGACACCGTCCTCCCTGTACTTCAATGGGAAAACATGTCCCGGCCTGTTGAAATCTTCAGGTTTTGGAATCTCTAGACGCAAGAGCCAAAGCTGTCGCTGCCCCATCACGCATTGATACGCCAGTAGTCGTCCCATGCTCTGCATCCTATAACAATATTGCTTAACTACCATCCATTACAAGGTAAGAGAGGAGATGAATAAAGAAAATAACTAAGCTGATCGAAGGCTATTAGGAAATCAAGAATTCGAGAATACAATATTGTTCTACTAAACTATAAAAGTGGGCGTTATCTATCATTACTTTCGAAAATTGATTATCCCTACCTGAAGGAACCAGTACCAGTCAATTATCTTCAACTAAGTTTTGATAAAAAAAAAACTCAAGGATTGAAAAATAGATTTAGGGGAATAAAAGCACATACCGTGATCACGGTGAATGCAGTCCGAAGCTTGTCTTCATTCTCCCTCTGATGCACCATCAGAGGAAGTTGCAAGCGCTCCAAATCTTCCCTCTTTCATGCTCGCACAACCAATCCCAAAGCGCCATACTTCACAACGAAATGCCATAAGCCTAAGGTGCTGCCATTATAAGATCACCCTCAATTCCGTCTGTCCTCATCGCCGACCGCCACTACAAATCTGGAATCCGAAGCGTCTTACTCTCCGGTACCACCGCAGTCAGATCAGACGAAAGACCAATTCGCGAAGAAGGGTCGGCCGGAAGCAGCAGAATTGGAGGATTACGAGTTTCGGCAGCCTCGGCAGGAAACAAGGCCGCTCGGATCTTCGCCATGAAGGTCGAACACCGACTGGAGTTTGGATCTGGGGCTTTTCCGGCCGTCGACAAAAGCCCTAAATTCGAAACGATCGGGCACTGGCATTGTCAATTTGCGGGGAATCTTTCAGCAGAAAATGAAAGCGTTTGATGAAGGTCGCTTTTTGGAGAGTCTTTCTGCGATGGAGAATAGAATCTGACGAGACAATAAAAGAGCGATTCTCCAGTGATATCAACTTGGACCATCTTTCTCCCTTCAGATTTGAAGTGGTGATGGAACGGGGTGTAGGCTTTGCGATGGCTGAGCTCACCGCAACGGACGTTACAAAATAAGAAGAGTCTTTCTCTTCTCCCTTGACGACGAGAGTCCCCACTTTAGAATTTTTTTTTTTTTTCAAAGATTAATGATTAAAAGAAAATTTCTACTGGGCCCCAAAAAATTAACAAAAAATACAAAAGGAGGTGGCACGAAATGATCTTGGCCATACTGGGCCCGACTAAACGCCCTCCCGCCATCCCTACTTTGCTGCGCTCATCCATACACTCGCCTGGAGACGCTGCTCCGAGAAGACGTGTGGCATAAAAAAAGAAAAAAAAAAAAAAAAAAAGCATGAATATAATGTACAAGAACTCATTTGTACTCATGCGTATTCCTTTACTATACTAGCTATTATATAGTTTTTGAACATTTTAAAATAATAGTTTTGTGATTGTTATTACATTAAGTTATTAGACTAGACAAATCAATCATTAGATATATACATGTTTAAACGATACATATAAATTTAACCATTAAAAATTCTCGATCAATTTATAGTTGTACTCGCTCTGCATCAAGATGATGGCAACACCAAAATTTCTCCCTTGTCCCTTTTCTGTGAACCTCCTAAAACGTGGCATTCTCCCTCTTATCACTGCCATAGGTGCTACTCCCTCATGAGAGGCAATGCCTTGCCCAAACAAATTAGTCAAGCAAATCCATTCTATCAAGCCAGGGCTTGCAAAAGCAAGGACCAAACAAACTAGTCATAGTAATAATATTCACTCTCACCCACCAAAACAACTAAACGAACCCAAAATCAACTTGAACCAACACCTCCTTCCACTTCAATTCGAGAATTAAAAGGCGAGAAACAACACTTACCTTGGCTTTCCCAGGGATTATGCAACACCACACCATTAGATTGATTGTACCATCAGGCAAAGTCTTTGGTTTCGCGATGAAATCCATTACAAGGTACAAGAAAAGATGATTGAAGAATAATTACTAAGCATCATATGACACATACCATAGTTATGGTGAAGCTTATCGTCATTCTCCCTCTGATTCACCATCAAAGGAAGTTGCAAGCACTTCAAATCTTTTGCCTTTCATGTTCACACAAACAATCCCAGTGCTGGACCCCATGATATATGTTATAGCGTAAGGTGCTGCAATTGTAAGATCACCCTTGATACTCTCTGCCCTCATCATCTACCTCTGCTACAATCTGGAATTCGGTTCCAACTGTGACATGGTCAGTTATGGATGGACAATTAAAATGCACTTGACAATGTAATGCAGAAAGCACACCAACCTTTCCTTGGCGGATGTCCTCGATCGCTCTTGGAATAGAAGCAAAGCTTGTCGTGGTCGGTCCAAGTCATATTTATCTTCTTACAGATGGAAACAAGTGCTCATGGGGCACGGTATCAAATGAAACCGCTCCAAGCGCTACTACATTGAGCTGCAATTCAATACCGACTGATTCATCCCCAAGTACAGTCTTGCTCACGGCAAGCTGCTCCATCACTATCTTAGTGAAAAGATAGTGTCACTTGAATTGAGTAATAACCTAAAATACAATTAATGGCAGTAATTTGTTTGAAAATGCTTTACATTGCGGGTTAAGATCAATGGTTTTCATGAGCCCCTTAAGACTGTTGACTAAAGCCTGCCTTGTGTGCTTTCTTTCCAAGGGTGCATGCTTATGTTATTGTCCTTCTTTTGGCATACATTGGTTGTTCAAACGTCTACCCATGTGCAGCATGTTCCTGGTCAATTTGTCAGGCAACATATTCAAGAAAACAAGAAAGAAGGAATGTAAGAGTTTTTCTAATTGTGGACTACATTAATTGATATTGTAACTTACCGTTTAACGTTTATCGTTTTACGGGGTTTGGTCTAAGATGAGATAGAAGGTTTTCTTAATTAGTCTAATATGGGCATTTTGGCTAGTGTGGGCCGAGTTGAGCCCGGCCCGTAATGAGGGGACGGCTAGAAACTCTATAAATAGTAAGTCTCTCCTCTAACCCTAATTCTCACATGTATCCTCACCTAAGGGGCGTTTACCTAACGCTGCACGTGAAGGGGCCGCCTCATTGAGCCAGTGATACGGAGGGCAATAGAGGAGAAGGACTTGCGCGTGGAACATTGTGTTTCCGCTTCCGCTTCAAGAACAATGGATCCCAAAACAGGTACGTCAATTCTTTCTACTCAATTATGCATGTTCTTATTCTAGTTATGGAGATCTTGGAGATTGCGCAATTTGCGTCTATCATGTGGTATCAGAGCCTCCATAACCCTAGAACACGAACACAATTGATTTTGCCTTAATTTGTACGGATTAGCCCTAATTAGTACGGATCTTGCCCTAATTTGTGATTTTCGAGACTTTTCGTTCAATAAAAATTAAATTAAATTATATATTCGGATTGGGCTCGACAAGATGAAGAAAATCGTGGGTGGCGCGTCGCCGGAGGAGGCCGCACGCGCCCCCACGCGCGGCCACGCGCCTCCTGCGTGTCGAACACGCGCCGCGCGTGGTGAACACGCGCCGCGCGTGGTATCCACGCGCCTCGCACTTAGGCGGCGCGTGCGGGCGCGTGGAGTCTCCGATTCGCGCGTGGCCGGCGGCGTTGGACTCGTATGATTATTTTCTACGTAGTGGTGTGTTTATTTTGCATGTTTGATGATTTTATGGAAGTGAAAATACATGCAAAGCCCTAAATACGTGCTTTTTAGTGTATTTTCTGCGTATTTTTCTTGTATTTTTTCCTGTGATTTTGAAAATACAGGTGCCGGGATAAAGGTATGTTATCATATGAAATTTATGAGTGTTATTCATTAATAATATATGATACAAAAAATTATTTTTATTAATGAATAAGGCAATGTAATTAGCATGACATGTGATTTGAGTGATATGGTGTCCCTATCACTACAGTTAAATCACATGTATATGATGTATGTGAGATGAAAATTTTATATCCCAGGTATGAGAGAGTTTTAAGGATTCAATTAAGTTGTGACCGCCAAAGTGGCACACTTGATTGAATTTGAGAAATTTCGATCTCGTATATTTAATTGGGATGTCTCCTGGTCTAATGCATAGTTATACTCCCAAAGGAGGTAATTGTGTATTAGTTCATGGAGGGATACATGATAGTGTGGTGGAGGAGTGACCAATCCTAATGGTTCATATGCCCAAAGGTGATGAATTCACGAAGATTGGAATATATTCTCATAACCCTTATCATGTGGGGAGTATACAATTGCTCGTCATGTATTCTGCCCAAAGGTGATTATGTGATTTTGCATGTAACTCTCTGGATGTGTACTTGTGTGTCAAGTTACACAATTGCTCACATGATGCTAATTAGATATATTGCTTGTCTTTCAGTCACATTTTCTGTAAATGGTAACTCCGTCACCATTGAGGTTCTTGCTGGTTCGAATTTTAAGAGATGGAGAGAGGATTTTCTGTTTGCTATGGAGATGGCAGATGTTCATATGGCTCTTACTACTGATCGGCCGACAAATTTGACTGCCGAGAGTACAGAGGCTCAAAAAACAAATTTTGCTGCATGGGAAAAGAGCAATAGAATTTGCTTGCTGTCCATGAAGCGTTCCATTCAGGAACACTTGAAAAGTGGTTTGCCTACAGACTGCAATGCTAGGCAAATGATGGAAGCTTTGATGGCTAGAAACCGTGTGTCGCCTAATGCTGAGATAGGGACACATATGCAAACACTTTTTACTATGAAGTATGATGGTTCTGGTGGAGTAAGAGATTATGTTCTGAGGATGGTTGATTTGCAAACAAAGCTTCAGGCTCTTAATGTTGAAATTCCTATTGCTTGCATTGTCCATCAAGCTCTAAATACCCTTCCTCCTAATTTTGGGATTATTAAAACCAATTATAGTTCCCAAGATGAAACTTGGTCTTTTAATGACCTGATTGCAAGGTTGGTGGCAGAGGAAGAGAAATTGAAGAAAGATAAAGGACATATTGCTCTTTATGCTTCTAGTTCTGCTAGAGACAAGGGTAAGAAGGTGAAAACTTATACCCATAAAAACAATTCAGAAGTTGTTGGTCCTTCCAACAATAAAGGAAATTCTGAAGGAACAGGTCCTTCTAACACTTTGGGTCCTAAGACGGCAATCACCAAGAAGGATGGTGTTCTTTGCTACTTTTGTAGGGAGAGAGGACATGTGAAGAGACGTTGCAGCAAGTTTAAGGCTTGGTTGTCTAAGAGAAATAAGAGTGAGCCTAAAGGTAATGATTCTTTGGCATTTATTTATGAATCCAATCTATCTGAAGTTCCGACCAATTCTTGGTGGCTAAATAGTGGTGCAACTAATCATGTTGCATTTACCATTCAGGGGTTCATAAATCGAAGGACGCCAAATCAGGATGAATCAAAGCTCACGTTGGAAACAACGTTGGAGTTGACGTAGAGTTCGTGGGAGATGTTATTTTAATTTTAGACTCGGTTTTCGTATGGTGTTAAGAAACACTTTTTATATACCTTCTTTTAGGCGGAATTTAGTTTATGTGTCTTGTTTGGACATGTGTGGATATTCTTTTGAAATAAAGAGTAATACTATTTCCATGTTTTATGATTCAAATAAGATTGGGTGTTGCAATTTATCTGATGGATTATATCGATTGAGTTTATCTCCCAACGACATGTACGTTGCTTATTCAGCTGAAAAGGTTGTTTCCAAAAGACCTCTACCTAAGGAATAGTCTTATGCATTGTGGCATAAATGTCTTGGTCATATCTCTAAAGAAAGAGTAGAAAGGCTAATAAAGGCTGATATCTTGCCTACTCTTAAAGATAATCAAGAGACTTGCGTAGACTGTTGCAGAGGTAAGATGACTAAGCTAAAGAAGAAATCTGCTGTACGAAGTTCAGACTTGTTGGAGGTTATTCACACCGATATTAGTGGACCATACACAGCTACTTTGTGCAGAAATTTTTATTTCATCACATTCATTGACGACTATTCTCGATATGGATACTTATACTTGATTAAAGAAAAGTCCGAGTCTCTTGATAAATTCAAGGTTTTTCGAACTGAAGTGGAGAAACAGTTGGGAAAAGTTATTAAGATTGTCAGATCTGATCGTGGTGGTGAGTATTTTGGTAGGCACGAAGATGCTGGACAACTTAAAGGGCCATTTGCTAAATACTTAGAGGATTCTGGGATTATAAGTTAGTTTACTATGCCCGGTAGTCCTGAACAAAATGGTGTAGCTGAAAGGCGGAATCGTACTCTTATGGACATGATGAGAAGTATGATTAGTAGGACAAATTTACCTACTTTTCTGTGGGGAGAAGCTTTGAAAACAGCTATTTATATTCTAAATCGTGTTCCTACTAAAGCGGTTCCATTGACTCCTTTTGAGTTGTGTGGACTGGACGTAAACCTAGCTTGAATCATCTTAGAGTTTGGGGATGTCCAGCAGAAGTGAAGTTATATAATCCATCATTGAGTAAGCTTGATTTCAAAACTACTCGGTGTTACTTCGTGTCTTACCCAGATCACTCAAAGGGATATCGGTTTTATAACCCTAATGGAGGTACAAGAATTGTGGAATCTCAGACTGCGAAATTTCTAGAATTTGATGTAGCTGAAAAGGGTAGCTGAAAAGGGTAGCTGCTCACAAGCTATCGAAGATGATAGTATGGTGGGGATTACTGGATCCCTATCTCATCCTGTGCAGGCAATTATGGAGCCTCTTGCGCCACAAACTGAGCCTGTTGTGGCTCATGATCCTGTTGTTGAGGCTGTTCCTGAAGAAATTCCACAAGTTCCTCATATTTTAAATGAGGATGAAGTACCTCCACTTAGAAGGTCAACTAGAGAAAGACGTTCAGCTATACCACCAGACTATCTAGTCTACTTGGGAGAGCATGATTAGGACATTAGCTGTGTTATTGATCCCGTGACTTATAATGAGGCCATCTCATGTCCTCAATCAGATTTGTGGTTAGATGCGATGAAAGATGAGATGCAATCCATGAAACATAATGGTGTTTGGGAGCTTGTTGAATTGCCTGAAGGTTGTAAACCTATTGGCTGCAAATGGGTATTCAAGACTAAAAGGGATTCCAAAGGAAAGATTGAAAAGTTTAAAGCCAGACTGGTAGCTAAGGGTTTCACTCAAAGAGAAGGAATAGATTATGAAGCAACATTTTCTCCAATTTCTTCTAAAGATTCCTTTAGAGTGATCTTAGCTTGAGGAGGTTTATATGGTGCAGCTTGAAGGTTTTGTAGCAGATGACTCAGGTCAGCTTGTTTGTAGATTGAAAAAGTCTATTTATGGCCTTAAGCAAGCTTCTAGACAATGGTATTTCAAGTTTCATAGTGTTGTTACTTCATTTGGATTTATTGAGAACAAAGTAGATCAATGCATATACACCAAGGTCAGTGGGAGGAAATATATTTTTCTCATACTTTATGTAGATGATATCTTGCTTGCTAGTAGTGACATTGGTTTACTACATGAGACAAAGTGGATGTTATCGAAAAATTTTGACATGAAAGACCTTGGTGAGGCGTCTTTTGTTCTTGGCATTGAGATCCATAGGGATCGCTCATGCCGTTCATTGGGTTTATCTCAGAGGGCGTATATTGATCGCGTTTTAGAAAGATTCAATATGCAAGATTGCAAACCAGGAATTGCTCCTGTTGTTAAGGGTGATAAATTGAGTCTTTCACAATGCCTTAATTCAGATTTTGAGAAAGCTCAAATGAAGGATGTACCTTATGCTAGTGTGCTTGGGAGCATCATGTATGCTCAAGTTTGCACTAGACCAGATATTGCTTTTGCAACAGGGCTTCTAGGCAGATATCAGTCTAATCCAGGACACGATCACTGGGTTGCTGCCAAGAAAGTTTTAAGGTACTTAAAGAGAACAAAAGATTATATGCTGATTTATAGATATGTTCCAGACCCGCAACTAGTTGGGTATTCGATGCAGATTTTGCTGGTTGTCAAGATGATAAGAAATCAACGACTGGATACATATTTATGTTGGCGGGGAGGTGCGTGTGTCATGGAAGAGTGAGAAACAGAAATCCATATCTTCTTCAACCATGCAAGCGGAGTTTGTAGCATGTTTTTCAGTTGCTACTCAAGCTATTTGGCTCCGGAACCTCATTAGAGAGTTATCGAGTTTATGATTTTGTGGATAGACCCATACGGTTATATTGTGACAATAACTCTCCAGTGTTGTTTATTAATAACAACAGAAGTTTAAAGGGGTCTAAACACATGGAGGTCAAGTTTTTGACTATAAAAGAATCGATCGAGAATGGTGACGTTGCAGTAGATTATATTCGTACGGATGATATGGTTGCAGACCCACTAACTAAAGGCCTACGCCCATGTGTTTTTGATCGACATGTCATTAGTATGGGCCTAGGAGCGTCTTGGGATGCTGTTATTTAGTGGGAGCTGTGTTTTATTCTTCTTTGAATAAAGTTTACATCTGTTTTGTTACAATTACGTAACGGTTTGATACATATATGTCAACTTTTGCATTCAATAAAATGTTTTTTGAATGGATTGTTATTATGTTGATATATATTGTTAAAAGTCTCAGGGTATTGTTTAAACCTTGAGTGAAGGCTAGGGGCATCCGGGCATCCGGTTATTAGCCTTGTGCATATGTCTTGTGATACATAAAGAAATGTTAACCATAAGGACAAGACATATGTGGGTTCGTTGGAACCATAAAGCATTCTCTTGTGGCACAAGTTTTTGTGTCGCCTAAGGTAAGAGAATGGTGACTGACAAATGGGATCTCTCTATGAGAGATGTTATCCATTTGCACACTACCATATTGAATCCATATAAATAAAGTTGAGAGCACTCGTGACCGTGGAAGGCTCTGTGTGTATACATGCAGTTACCGCCATGATTCGGTGTTTGAGACTTTATGGGATAGGATTGACTATTAAGAATTATCTCTGGACCAATGTGCGCATATAAGGTACGATTTCAATTAATATAGTCCAAGTGGGAGAATGTAAGAGTTTTTCTAATTGTGGACTACATTAATTGATATTGTAATTTACCGTTTAACGTTTATCGTTTTACGGGGTTTGGTCTAAGATGAGATAGAAGGTTTCTTAATTAGTCTAATATGGGCTAGCTAGTGTGGGCCGAGTTGAGCCTGGCCCGTAATGAGGGGGACTGGCTAGAAACTCTATAAATAGTGCTCAAGTCTCTCCTCTAACCCTAATTCTCACATGTATCCTCACCTAAGGGGCGTTTACCTAACGCTGCACGTGAGGGGGCCGCCTCATTGAGCCAGTGATACGGAAGGCAATAGAGGAGAAGGACTTGTGCGTGGAACATTGTGTTTCCGCTTCCGCTTCAAGAACAATGGATCCCAAAACAGGTGCGTCAATTCTTTCTACTCAATTATGCATGTTCTTATTCTAGTTATGGAGATCTTGGGGATTGCGCAATTTGCGTCTATCAAGGAACTCTTAGGTATTCAGACAGGTCGTGGCCAAATGAAGCTCTCAAGATATACGTGGGGAATTCGAGTGTTCTTCTCTGCTGGTTGACCAGCATTTGCAAGAGAAACTCATTTGTGTGTAGGAAATGTCTGCCTGTTTGAGCTCATTGATAGGGATGATGTTGTGTTCAAAGTCTCCATCTTCAGCAGTGGTGGTAAGGATCAGGTTCACATTGATTGAGTTGTCCATCGAACGTGTTACTCTAGACCGTTCACAGCGTCAATAAGAATTCAAGATATCTAATTATGCCTCCTTTATTCAGCTATTGCGAATTGATGAAAATGAGACCCTTTTATTGTTTCTCGGTGCTAGTTTTGGTTCTATATTTTCATTTTGGCAAGAGTCCCTCAAATTTGGCGCTTCTTTAAGGTTTCTGGTTGCTCAACTGCCCTAAACGGTTTAATATGTATTTTCTTAAAGTCCTAACATTTTGTGTTGAACCAAAGCTTTTGCAAGAAAGTGAAAAATACAAAGAAAGCAGTCCATGCGTTTACTTTTTACGGCTAAATGAAAAAATATAAAAATAAATTGTTAGGAAGTTGTATGGCGAAGCACTTGATTGTACGCGACAGATTGCTAATCAAATTATGTTTCCAACTCAAAGTTATTTGGAGTTGGAGGCAATGCCCCACCACTCTATTTAAGCCTTATTTGCTATAAATGAATGTACTGAATTTTGTTTACTATGTTAAGAATTCAAAGATTGATTTTAAGTGATGCTGATACTTGAATATTTTTTGAAAGTTAAAGTTAGAAAATTCAAAACTTGTGATCTATGAATGTGTCGAGACTCGTTTCTTGACAAAAAATAAATAAATTAGATTAGCGTCTTTAGTACCTTAATTGCATGTAGAGATTAGGAGCATTTAACTCCATTAGTAATTAGGCATCAATTTGTCTATAAATTAAGAATTGACTTTTAGATTGATTCTTTTGTCAAACTTATAGAAAAAAGTCAACTCTAAACATAAAAAAATTGCATATAGGTGTCGATATTAATCCTTCAAATTTTAGATTTTCCTACAAATGGCCGAAGGTCGAGTTCTTGGTTAAATGGAAGAATTTAACCAGACTCAAAATAGAAATTGGAATATCCTTAGTTTCTAAATTTTTTAGACATTTGATTTAGAGATGGCGAAAGAGATATTGGATTCAATTAAAGAAATTTTAATCTATGAAACCAGTCAATCTCATAAGACTGAATCTAGGAAAAATTCCTTTCCTTCTCTTCCGTTGTCGGACGTCCTCCATCATCACCAGCGATCACCTCCCCACCGATGGCGAGAAGTCCTCTGTCTTGCCCTGTTTTACTGTTAGTGCATAAGAGAAGTTTGAGCCTTCGTTCGAGGCCTTTCCGCCTGCGAAAAACACGTCATGACCTCCTGCTCCTTCTCGGTTTCTCCTTTCACCGTCGCCGCCTCCTTCATCTCGACATCTTTGCCTGCGCTGTTGTTAGGATGGTGTTCTCTCTAGTCGAATGGTTCCTGTTCGGCAGCAGAACTTCAGGCGACGATGGCCTGGGCTTGGACAATAGTTGGCGTCAGCTTCATCCGAGGACGGAGTTTTCCAGCTGCGGTACCTATGGTCGGCAAGCAACGGCAAGAGCCTGCGTGGCTTTGACGATGATGGGGACATTCGTGCCCCCCCATTACAATCGGGCCATATTCGAGACAATCTCGCTGTCCGTGCGTCCGATGAGCTCAACTGTCGTTCTAAGCTTATTCATCAGCATGAATCACCAGAGACGGGTTTCTGAGGCCACGATTCTTCATTTGATCCTCGCTCGTGTCGAGAAATTCCATCTTCAAGGTGAGGTCTTCCATGCTCTGTCTTTTCATAGTTCTGTGGCTGAGAATATAGAAACACGATCTGTATGAAAACTGACTCTAAACGAGTGTTTGTTAGCGGGGTGTACGTTCTTTGATAAACCAATCATAGTCAGGGGACGAATCTTTGTTTTGTTGTTACAGTTAAGCTTACCCATCGAAATGCTAACCAACTGTTTGTGAAAATGGTCCAACGAAGTTGCGAAATATCTATGAGGAAAAGCCGCTTGAATCTGTAGATGCGGATGCTCATCACGCGTTTAAACCACAGTGGCGTCTTCAATTCATTTATACTACTCCTATTTGTGAAATTTGAATCCAAGACCGAGAGTAACTCGTGTGTTGTTTTGTATTGTGCATTGTTCTCATGGTGAATACTGGCGAGGAAATGAACGGCAGACTCTTGATGAACACTGATTTTTTACGATCCTCGACTTAACTTTACTAGGTATGTTCCATTTTGTATGCTACGCAATGAGCATAATTGTGGAGTTATAATCGAGGATGGGTGGTGGCCAATGGCGGTGGTTTGGTGATGAATGTAGGTGGCTGAGGGTGAAGAATATATGTTAACGATTTAAGGCTTTGGTATATTGATATTTAAGGTAGCTCTAAAGTTCATGTTGTTGATTTGATTAAAATCTGGTGCATTTAAGATTTCATGGAGTTCTGGGAAAAATGAAAGAACTTAAAAAAAGAAGAAGAAGAGAGAGCGAGAGAGAATAATTATTAGGGGCCTAACTTGTTCATAATTAAAAAGGGTAATCTGATGAGCCCAAGAATCATGAGGCCAGGTTTAGTCCACATTTGCTGCTCCATCACTATCTTAGTGAAAAGATAGAATGTCACTTGAATTGAGTACTAACCTAAAATACAATTAATGGCAGTAATTTGTTTGAAAATGCTTTGCTTTGCGGGTTAAGATCAATGGCTTTCATGAGCCTCTTAAGATTGCTGACTAAAGCTGGCCTTTTGTGCTTTCTTTCCAAGGGCGCATGCTTACATTATTGTCCTTCTTTCGGCATACATTGGTTGTTCAAATGTCTACCCATGTGCAGCATGTTCCCGGTCAATTTGCCAAGCAACACCATCAAGAAAACAAGAAAGAGGAAACTCTTAGGTATTCATGTTGGGAAAATATGGCTTTGAATTAAGTAGAACAATGAAAACGGATCTTTAGAATACTCGAGTCAGACTTTGAGGCGTGATATCACTTTCTTTAAAGATTTATTAGCCCCACAAAGTTGCTAATGGTCATCGGCAAACTTTCTCTAAGATACAACAAAGTCTTAAATGAAAATACTAGATAGCAATTATAGTATTTCTCCAGGGTCTGGGAAAGAATTAGAAACAATGGCTGTAGTTTTTTTTCAAAATAAAGCGAAAAATATGGAATAAGATGTGTGTTTTATCTAAAAGCAAACGTACTTATTTTTATCTTTTGAATAGAGGCAACCCTTTAAAAGGTTGCAAAAGAATAAATGCAACTTTTTATGAATAAGTATGCTTCTCAGAAAGGTTACGTCGAAAAGACATAAAAAAATTCAAAATTAAATAATAATAAATAATAAATAATCATAACTTTTCGTGAACAGTGCACTATTTTAACAAGACTTTATGATTAAATTTTTTATAGAAATAAATCCGAATTTTCAATAAATAAAATTAATGATCGTCGGTTAGTGCCAAATCTCGTTCACGTGCGTACTCACATCTTTTCGATGTGGGATAAGGCACCTCTTCATTTGTTTTATAAAGGAATTACCAACAATTCAGACACGTCACCACTGCCCTCAGCGGCGCAGCTAGCTTAGGCTCTCTCTTCCTCACGAATGAGAGAAGTTCGAATCCCAGAAGCGTCGTTAGATATTCTTACATCATGAAGTACTGTGGTAGTGGGTCGTTAGGGATTCTTACCTCTTGGAGTACTGTGGTGGTGGGTCCTGCAGTCGCTCCCCTGGGTTTACTCGCCAGCTGTCGGCTTACAGGGTTCCTTGGGTTACAAAAAAAGAAAAAAAAAACAATTCAAACATTGATTGAGCTCATTGATAGGGATGATGTTGTGTTCAAAGTCTCCATCTTCAGTAGTGGTGGTAAGGATCAGATTCACATTGATTGAGGCGTTCATCGGATGTGTTACTCTAGACCGTTTATAGTGTCGATATGAATTCAAGATTTCTATTTATGCCTCCTTTATTCAGCTGTTGCGAGTTGATGAAAATGAGACTCATTTCTGTTCATGGTTTATCGTTTCTTTGTGCTAGTTTTGGTTCTGTATTTCCATTTTGGCAACTCCCTCAAATTTGGCGCTTCTTTAAGGTTTCTGATTGCTTAACTGCCCTAAAGGGTTAATATGTATTTCCTTAACGTCCTAACGTTGTGGCTATGGGTGGCTGAGTTGATCATGAAGAGGTCTTGAAGCATTGCGTGAGTGCTTGGTGTTCCTCCGTTCTTGATGTGAAGGCTTCTTGAAGCACCGTTTTCACGCGAGTGCTTGATGTGGGTTATCTCATTGTTCTTGTTCGTGAAATTACATCCAAGGAAGACTAGCGTTTGTAACCATGAAATCTTGTGGTAAGATTTGTGAATTTCTTTGTGAGATTGAGAGACTATTTCGGGAGAAGTTGTGGGGTTAAACACTACATGTGTTATTGGATGTAATTGGAGCTCGGGTAACATTGAGAGTGTTTGAGTAACTCGAATGTGTAATATCCATTGTATCGCTTGATCTATAATAAAATTCGTTGTTGCTTTCCCGTGAATGTAGGTTACTACGACCAAATCATGTAAATTTGGTGTCCAATTTATTTTATTGTTTTGTCTATTTTATTATTCGATTGCTCGGTTTTTGCAATATATGTGGACCACGATTCCTAAATATTCGAACGGATAATGGCCAGTGTACTCCCCACAAATGGCTCGGAAAATTTCACTGCGAATTGGGCCGCATTTCAGAGAAGAAACTTATCTTAAGGAAGGAGACTTCTGTACTCTAGGATTGTCAAGACTCGGTTGTCAACTTTGGTAGGTCTACAGTAAAATCTCTGCTTCACTATGTTTTGTTTAATTTATCAGATCAAAGAAAGCAAAACTTTCGACTGCAACTAACTTAACATTGATGTATTTCCTGATTTTTGGGGAGAGTAGTGAACATTACACAGGGAAATTCCATCTTCCAAAATTCCAGGTACGTGCGTGCCTCATTGCCAACCTCCTTGCATATTGCTTCTTTATTCAACAAAGTAATCGAACTCATGGTTAGCATGGGATCGATAAAATAAAAGGTCGAAAGGAATCCTTATCTATTGCCCCCATGGAGAGTTGATTTATAAGAGACTTTAGTATCTTCCTCAGAGTAATATCTATCACAATTGAGGTGGCCACAGAAGAGGAAAGAAAGAATGTCCTGCACCAACTCTGTGGTCATGAAATATGGGGAGGTCTCTAGAGATCAATGCACAGATTCGCGGAAAGGTCAATTAAGGATAATTCTTGCCATCCATCAATAACACAAAAATAAGTTTCAATTAGAGGGCTAGTCTTTCACCTTTTCGCTTGACAAAATGGATGAATGACATTGTTAGAAAAATAATTATAAAACTGCACCGCAACAAAATTTCCAAAACTCGTGGTCAGCAGGTATCCCAATGTTCTTGACCATAGGGCTTTAAAACATAAAGCAGTAACACCGCCAGTGAATTTGCTTGTTTCACCCAAATTAATCATTAGCGGTCAAACCATCCAGCAGTTCCTATAAGTCAGACAGCCAGATCAGAAGAAACAGAACTGCTCAGTTTGCTGTTTTTGCTGATGAGATTGCTTGCTCCATAGATGTGCCCCATCTTGGAGCATTTTGTCTCCAGGTATCTCTTGTTCTCCTTTATTATGGGAGTTACTGGAGGGACTCTAAGCAATAATCAAGCCATAACCTTCAAGTCCCACATACTTCATCAGCCTCATAGTTCTGATTCCCAGGTCACGCCACATCTGCAGCACTGATCAATATGTTAAGCACTTAAACAAATGCGTCAAATGCTATAAAAAGATTAATGATGGAGTGATTCATTAGAGTAATTAGATCTTGTCTTTTTAAGATGAGAACCTGAAGGTCTGCTTTAGTCACCAGCTTCCTCTAGTTGTCCTACAAAATGATGTACAATCTCTCAAACAGTAGCCTCTCACATCAGTGTAGTTTCTGACTTAAAGAAGAAATACCTGAGCACAAATTCCATACTCTCTATAGTCAACGGGCAATCCAAGCTCCACAATTACTTCCATGGTATCATGCCTATCGTCTTGCATGTTATAGGCATGTGATATGTGCCTTAAACCTGCTCCTCTTCCTTCATGCTCTCGGAGGTAGAGCAGCACACTGCTTCCAGCCACTTCTTTCTGCTGCATCCCGTCATCCCGTGTGTGCCCTCACAAGGACATCTTGATCATCTCGAATGTTTCCCTGGTCAGATGATTAATAATGAATTATGAATCAAATGATGGGAAATATTGCAGTGTGAAGGGAGGGCATAAAATAGGAAAACTAATGATACCACTTTTAATCAAAATTACAGCATGCCCATATCAATTGCAGACATATATACCGGCCCCTTTCCAATCATTTCATAAACTATTATTTCCTAACTATTTTTATGCGCATTGTTTCGACTGATTATGTGCAAATTGATGGCAATGCCTAAATATGTCTATTCAGGGGAAGCTTCGAGTAATATAGTTCAGATTCACGAGCAACCAAGAGAGTTTTTGCAATTGCAGTATTATGATCGAACGATTGCTCATATTCTTTCATCATTCAACTAAAAAATCTGATATTTTGTTGATGCTCATTTTCTGTTTCACATCGGATCCTGCTTTGTTTTGAAAGCATATTGCAACTCCTGCTGTGGCATTTAGTCATTGCTTTTGATGCTTGATTGTGCATCGCTTCCAGCAAAGACCCTGAAAGTTCTGGTCACAAGAAAGTTATATAAGAGGTTGATGGCCCAAAAGGAGAAGTTGAAGGAGAAGATTCGACTAGTAGAGGCTAGAGAGAGAGTGAATCTTTAGAGAGTGACGAATCTTGAAGAGAAGATTAATGACAAGTGTTTGTCTATGTCGAAAATGGATGAGAGTAATCTGCTTCACTTGACATAGCGTTATTGGAAAGATTAGGATCTTAGAAGTCTTGTGAAAAATTAAACTCACCTGTATTTTTAAATTCCGTACCGTTATAGCTTTTGTCCTCAAATTATTCTCGACACCTGCACTGCCTCTCACGATATGCGACTGGTAAGCTGCTCATTTACCAGTAACTTGAGCAGAATAGAAAGAAACGAAACTATACGGCAGATGATCCTGCAACAGCTTCGGCTGATTGATCAACTTTCTTAGGTCCACCCCTTACCAATCTCATAGTTTTCTTTTGTGTTGGCTTTTCACCATGATCATTCCCAGCCTCTGGACATGTTACCTGTTTTGGCCTTACCGCTTCGTCATGGATGGTGAAGCTAAGGAACCATCCATCCACCCGCTCGAGGGGGCATCACTAGTAATTTCATAAGCCATGTTTCTTGCTCACATCACGCTCTTTTATTAGCGAAACAGCTCAGTACGTAAGAGATCAAACATTCGAGATGCAGAGTCGCCCTGAGTTGGTTATCTGTGGCTCTACAGTAAAGGCATCCCGCTACTCTTGAATTAGCGAGCGAATTTGAATTAGAGCATCCCTTTTTTCAAGTTGGTGATATAGCCAACTTGTTACAAAGAGACGCGTGCTGAGATCTCGTGCTTAATTTATCACTGGCATATTCCAATTCCATTATTGACGCTACCTATACTGCCTCATATTTCAAGTTAGTTTTGCTAAGTTGAATTTGGTTTGTGTAGGAAAACGTGTAACTCTGTTATTTTCTTCAAAGTTCTCAGCTTAATCCAAGGTGCACCTTTGCCTTGCATCAGGTAGCTTTCTTCCGCCCAGAATTTAGCCCTGCCTCATTCCCACCTCTTCCGAAAACATATTTGACGTCTA
Organism: Eucalyptus dawsonii; assembly: GCA_016097615.1. Classification (NCBI taxonomy): domain Eukaryota; kingdom Viridiplantae; phylum Streptophyta; class Magnoliopsida; order Myrtales; family Myrtaceae; genus Eucalyptus; species Eucalyptus dawsonii. Next base: position 28,911,674 of record CM027881.1, on the reverse strand, counting down.
ATTTCAGTAAGAAAGATTGTGACAAGCAACTAGGTTAAGATCGATGGCTTTTGTTGGTCAGTTAAAGATTGCTCCTTAAAGCTACTCAAGTTAGCAATCTATATTGTTTGTGCTTCTCTCCTCAGCTTATGCTAATGTCATAAATTGGTAGTTCAAACATGCGTATTCCAAAGCTGTTCCTTAGGAATTCATCAAGAAAAATATTCAGGAAAACAAGAAAATCGTGACTCTCATGTGTTCGTATAGATCATGGCTGGTGGAGTTCAATAACTATCCATGTGCCCCAACGGCTTTCTTAAGTGCGAGAGCTTTGGGATTTAGATTTAACATTTTGAAAATTGACTGTTTCTTCGTTATTTGTTACATGAAGCAACATGCCATTGTTTCCATGGTTCAATTGTTTGGTTAACAACCGTAAAAAACTTAATTGGGCTGACCTACATTTCAAAGGTCCTAAAATGAAGTGGGCTTGTTATGGAGACTTAATTAAGATGACGGTCCAATTTTAGTTTTAAGGTATCTTCATTCGTACAACCTCGTTTGCTTTTCAGTTAGGTTTGTAGCCCACTTGGATCTCTCATAAAAATATGTGCGAGACTCTTTGCTTTCTAGCCACAGTGTCCTTTCCTTTCGTCCGCATGCCTGATTTACCAATATTATTATTCTTTTTTTTTTGGGTATCCAAGGAGGATGAACCCTTTTGTTACATCATAATCTAACTTGGCGCACATGGTCACCAAGCAATTAGTGAATTAAATATCGTGGAAGGCATATGTACCCAAGACAATAGTGTTGGCATTCGTGCATTTGCACTAGGCAGCAGTGTTCCTAGCAAAAGCCAATCTTGGAATTCGGGAAAGTATGTTGCAAAAGGGAATCTTTCATCTGATTACAATTATTATGAACCTCAAATCAGAGAGTTTAAGACAAAAAAATTGCCTCAAAAGGCACAAATAACCCGCAGTTCACGGTTTAGAAAAATGAGATTCAATAATGACGAACAAAATCACGTGAAGAGCAAATTCATTGGATACCACGCACTCGCTCACGCTGATAGCAAGATGTCCGTTTATAGCACATATAGATCTAAGACCGTGCTTTTAAATATTATTACAAACATTCATTTTAATGTATTTTGCCTTCATTCCCACTTCAAGTTAGTTATTCTTCTCAAATATATCCTGAATATTTGTCAATACTTTTTTTTTAACCATGTACAAACTATATAGCCATTTATGTCAAAATAGAGAAATATTGACCGTTTCACGCTTTAAAATTCCTATGACAAATATTGGTATGAATTGAAATAGAGTCCGAGACATTGTATAGAAGTTATGATAAAGGTTGGATGAAATATAAGTTAAAGACCACACTATTGATTAAGAAAACTAATGAGCAATTCAACCTCACATTTTTACAAATAAAACTCCATGAAAAATCCGTACATATATTTAAAAACACTCCCAATTAATCAGCAATTCTCTTACCTTCTAATATCCAATTCACAATAATTGTCAAATATTACATAAAGTTCTAATTTTTTTAGGACATAGTGCAGAATGCAGAATACACTTATTCTTCACAATCAAAAAATTATACTTACTCTATCTTGCAATTATTGAATATGGAGAATAATATGAAAATTGTACATTAACATTGTCATTTTCTTAAGAAAGGATACACAATGTAAATTAACTTATTCTTTTTGAAAGATAATACATGAAAGGTCAACACCTATTTTCAACTAATGGACAACATTAATTAGGTATGAGGTGTATGTTAGCCCAACTATTAATATATCAATATGTAGAACTTAACAAAAGTTGGTATTCAATATATGAAACAAAAAACAAGGCTATTTTATGATTAAGAGCTCTTTCGATCTGTATACCATTACGAGAACTGAACTTCAATTTTTTTTTTCCCACAAGCCCCCTCACACACGTGAACAAGAAGACAATTGCGACATAATCTAGTGAATCATACTACTATTACCATCTTCAACTGCCAATTAAACAGTATTGGGGGCATCAAAAGGAGATATTCCGCATTATAGTCGTAATATAGCATTTGTTCATTTTACTAAACTCAAGATGGGTTGAATATGGATATGATGCAAATCCAAAAAGACTCACGTAAAGTTGTGTTTCGCCATTTTAAACTCATTTCAAATGGTTTTTAAAATTTTAAGTGATCCATACACAACGTATGACACTAACATTTGGAAAATGGGTTTCTATACAAATTGTCACCTCTAGATATACAAGTCACGTGAATATGGCCTGATCTTGCCCGTTTGTTCTCTTTATTAATTACAATTGTTATATCTATGATGACAGACTGTATAAAGTAGACAAGCACTGATTTAAAGTTGAATAATTTATTAATTTCATCTTCTTTGAAGGTTTTATAAACATTTCATATTCTAATCGTCACCCTGTATTGATTCCCCACAAGCCTCCTCACACAAATATCGATGGAAATATTAATATTGTGAAAACAATTAAAGATGCTACTAATCACATGCGTACATAACCCGTCCTTGTCCATTTGTTCTCTTTATTATATATTATCATGTCGATAATGACAGATTATAAACAATACTTATTAAACAAGTGATGATCCAAGTCGACTCATTTTCGTACTTTGACAGCTGGTAATCTTTTATTTTTATTTTATTTTTTTAAGCCACTTGATGGGTTGCCATTTAAATTTAATAATGCGAAGAATCAAGGAAAGAAGTCAATTTAAGTCGACGATTGTTGTCTTGATCGAGAAGACGGAAAGCGGTCATTTTTTATTGTTATTTTTGGCCAGTGATGGATGACTCGGAGCAACGCAAGGTGAGATGATCGAGCTGCATAATTTATACTCATCTCCTCTTTCTTTCTTGTGATTTGGGTCTTTGTTAAGTTTCTAAGTCATTAAATCACTAGTACTAGTGAGAATGCTCAGCTAATAGCTTTCAGTTTATCCAGATTAATATCAAGTTTTGAATATTGTGAGTCTCTTGTGACATCAAACTAAATACAACCGTTTTGAAATATATATATATAACATTTAGTAGCATGATAAAGTCCTAATTCACTATGCGTTTAGAACAAAGAACTTCTCTTACTCAGTGCTAGCATTGTAATATTAACTAGATATTGCAAACAATCATTGAAGGGGTCACATATGTTTCAAAATTCTAATCGTACCTAGTTTTGATTTAGACAAGCTCTACATACAAATATCGATGAAAGTATTAATAGTATGAAAGATATTAGATGCTATTTATCACAATCATGTACTAGTTACTTATAAAAATCATGTAGTTTCTTGAGTACTCCGGAAATTCCAAGGGTCCACATGTACTTTTGCCTTGGTATGCAACACAAATAGCACTGTGTAAATTGATCTCTAAATTGTGACCACTTTTTTGAAAAATATTTGCCACCACTCTTTACTATCTAACAAGAGTTTCTTCTATTAAAATTGGCAAATAGGAACAAGAAACCATGCCCTTCATGCTCGATCTACCTTAAAAATTGAAGGACGACAAACCCTTTTGTTACATCATAATTCGACTTTGTGCACATGGTCACCTAGCAATAAGTGAATTAAATCTTGTGGCAGCATGTGGCCAAGAAAAAGGTATTGCTATCTATGCATTGGTAATCTATTTACATTTATAAATAAACTGCACTATAGATCGGTATATGGTGTCACTCGATTTTCAAACAAGCCTTTGGTAGTGTATATTTGCGTTCTTTGGTACACTAAAAAGGCAAGAGTATCTTACAAGTACATACTCTTTGGTATATGGAAAAGGACCTCTAGGCACTTGGCAGAAGTTTTTCTACCAAAATCTAATCCTTGGAATCGGGTACAATAATATGGACTGGGGAATCTTTCATTTGATTATAATTAGAATGAACATAATAGGAAAAAGAAAAGGCCTTAAACAGTACAAAGAAACAAAAAAACAAAGAGGGCTTGACAAGCAACAAAAAATTTAAGCAAATTGAATGTCCTACTTAGTAAGATGATCCACATTTCACGATTTAAAAGTTGTCCACAATAGCACTGATCATGTCACACCAGCCGACCTACGTCCAATTAGCAAAATCCAGCCAAAATTAGCCGGAAATGACTGAATTGGCACCGAGTGAAAATATTTAGAACTAAATTGACAAGTAATAAAAGGTTTAAGACTAAACTGTCACAAATGTAAAATGTTTAGGACTTCTTAATACTTTTTCTAGTAAAATTGGCATGAAATTGAAAAAAGCATGAGATATTGCTTAGAAGATTAAATAAATTTTTGGTAAAATATACCTTGAAGACCGATGCAGACTTGCTGTTAAAAATACGCTTTGGAATATCAAAATCTATACTATTGATTGAGAAAGCCAATGACCAATTCAACCTCACATGTTTACAAAGAAAATTCCATGTGAAAACTTGTACATATAATTAGAAAGATACGTAAGTAACCACTGAATCTTTTACCTTCTAAATTTTGATTTAAAATAATTGTCAAATTTTCCATAAATCTCTCATCTTTTCTTACTTAAACTGTACAAAATGTAAAAGAAAGTTATTCTTTTTAATATAAAAAGATATGATAAGTACATAAGAAGTTCTAAAACTTATTACTTAAAGAACAAATATCCTAAAATTATCAAAATGTATAATTAAGTCATAAAACATGTCATGAAAGTGTAATTAAGTTATAAAACTTTCAAAAAATGCAACCAAGTTCAAAAACTTATTGAATTGATCAAATTATGTCTTTACATTGACAAGAACAACTAGAGTCCATGTCAAGAATTTCAAGCCTAAATCGGTCGATGAACTGAATTGATATTAATATGAAAAAGTTTATAAATAAATTAATTCAATAAAAAGATTTAGGATTGATTGGTATCAATGCAATGTGTTTATAACTTTTTAAATATTTTTCCCCACTGAAATGAGATCTCCCCCGAGATAGTAGTAAAAATTTATTTGCTCATATTACTAGGCTTACAATAAGTTGAACATGAGTCTGGTCCAAACCCACATAAATGCAGATGGAGCTGGCTTTAATTTTTTACTCTCATTTCGACCAGCTTTTAAAATTTGAAGATATGGAACCTGTTGCGCAAAAATTGAGTTCAAAAAAGGATTCCGGACACATATTGTCACCTCTAGATAGAACTCCATGTCATGTGAGTCCAGCCTGTCTTTGCCCGTTTATTCTCTTTGTTAATTACATTTGTTATATGGATGTTGACAAATTGTATATGAGCCGTGATTTGAAGTCGAATCATCTTATTAATTATATTTTGATTGAAAGTGTCATATACATTTCAAAGTGTGATCACCTCCGTGTTGACTGCCACAAGACCCCATATACAAATATTGATGAAAATAACGTTATTATGAAAAACACTAAAGATGCTACTCATCACGTGCATGTGTGGGTGTAATCTGTGCTTGTCCATTTGTGCTCTTAATTACATTTTGTTATATTGGTAAAGACAGGCTGTATAAAGTTCTTACCAGACAAGTGATAATCCAAGGCGAATCATTTTCTTACTTTAATAGCTTGTAATAAATTGTTCTTGATTTTTATAGGCCACTTGATGGAACTCCAATTTAAAATTTATAATGAAAAGAAATCACTCTATGATTGAGAAGTAATCATTCTTTAGTTTATATCTTTGGACAATGACTTGGAGTAGTCTGCCACTACGTTTTCAACTTCGCAAGCAATTGATTGGTGCTTAGTTAAGGATGAGATTACCAAGCTACATAATTCATACCCATCTCCATTCTTTTTTGTGGTTTTGGTCTTTGTTAAGATTCTACATCATTTGATTGCTAGTTCTAAAGAGCCAGATGGTAATGATTTGAGGTTGTAGAAATCCAAGTATAAATCTATCCTTTTGAAAGTACTCGAGGATGAAAGAAATTGCTGGCTAACATCCTTTTCTAATATGTGATGCTAATGTGTATTACTCTTGCAATCTATTGAATTATATTATAAATACTATATAAATGGAAAGGAATATTCAGCAAGTGGACATCAACAGCTGGTGTGATCATGACATTGTAGGTGCTAGCAATTATAATTGAACTCTAGGTACACTGGAGATGCAGCAGCCCCAGGTCAAGAAGGTGGTCCAGCAATAGCATCCGATCAAGGCCCTCTCAAACAAAAACAAAAATAAATAAGTAAATAAATAAACTTTTATTGTAAGGCTTGGGGCAACGCGTATGTCGATTTCTGATGTCACGCGAGTATTCCCTGATTGGATTACTTGTCATAATCATTACATTAAATATAAACTGTCGTGTCAGGAAAATGAAAAAAAATTGACAATCTCTTCGTAGTGGCGATAAAACAAGAGATGGGCCATTTGCTGGTTTTGTCTCGTTTATTTTTGTCGATGTTGGATTGAAATAAAGACAGCCTAGGAGTCTTAATTTAAATGGAAAACCGTTCTTCTTGGCACATTTGCCGAGTGTTACCGCGAGTTTTGATCGTGATTTTGGTTTCGGTGTTATACTCAGATTGGCCATATCTAGGGACGGGTTGTTCTCTTCTGTAGGTTTGTCATCTTCTTGGCACTATGGATGAGGATGACTCATTTAAATAACAAGGTTAGGTAATGGCATCTCATTATTGTAATGAGTAGTACTTTGTCAATAGGAAATAAGGGTCCAAGTTAAGTCCAAGACTAACATGTCAATAAGTAGAATATTATCCAAAATTGCTATTGAATATTTAAATCAATGACACAGTCACTATATGTTTTAAAATTATTCGATCTAGATACCATTTTGAAAATAAAACGTTAATCTTTTTCTTGTTCAACTAGCTTAATTATAGCATTATTTCTATAATTTTTTATGGGCTTCTTGATAGATGGATGTTCACGCTTTTTGTAGTAATTTTTTTGCGTGCACTTCTTCCTCATAAACTTTATTATCAACTCTACTGCAAAGAGAAAATCACTCATAACTTTCGTTAGTAATAGAATTTTCCTTGTTAGAAATCAGTCATAACCTTTTCAAATAGTTAGAATAAATATAAGGATTTAGCAGTAATTTGACATTTTAATTAAAAAACTATCGCAGAATTTGAGAAAAGGAGTGAGGAAGTTGTGGCGGCACCCAGTGCTCCAAGTTCATGGGATGTAATTGTTGGAACGTTTTTCATTGCCTTTCGTTCTTGCGTAAGTCGGAATGCACTCATTAGAGGAGCTGTATGTAATTGTGAGTGTTCTTTATAGGATATCATACCATATTATAAAGCCTCAAATCATTGCGGCTTTTTAATTTGTGAATTGTCCACTTCTAATGAGATTCACATGGCACAGTGGCAATAGGCATAAGATGGACAACTTTTATCAAGATGATTGTCATGAAATAGGAATATGTAAGAGTGATTCTTAATGATTCCACATGACGTTCCCTCATTACTTTTTTGACTTCTCATTCTATTTGCTTACACTTGTATTAAGTACATTTTTTCTGCCTTTTGCTTTCCCTCAAAAAAATTAAAAATGAAAAAAAGTTAGGTTTGTAAATTATGAAAAACCATATGATTCTCCTTGCCAATAATTGTGTATTAAGAAAGTTTTAAAACTCAATTATTGGTAACTGCAATTTTTGAAAAATAAATGCCAAAATTAAAGAATCCAAACAGATCCAAGCATCTTAAAAAAAAGGAGAAACTACAGTTAAAATGAGAGACCATGAAAGAGTGTTTGTCAGGGCTCACCATCGATTCTAATATTAATTTTTTCATGTAAAGAGTAGTGATATTCAATAAAGTAAACTAATTTAAAATGTTAATGAAGAATGGCAAAGGATTAACTTCTTTAGAAGTTCTAATCTAAATTTTATAATTGAAATTACTTTTAACCTAATAAGCATAATTGACATTCTAATCTAGTAATCAGCTTAATTGTAATGCTACTACTATGCTTTCAATGGGATTTCAAGGACCAACACAAAAAAACGGATATAGGAGTCTCTGTACCTAATCAATGTTTATCCATTAGCCAAATCGATTTTTGTCCGTTAGTAGGGGAGAAAGGGACGGCAACTTAGACTTTGGTCCACCTTGCTGTCATGATTGAGGCTACCGACAACGGTCTTTCTTTATTTTTCCTTTTGGCAAGTGGAAGACTTGGAGTCTCCTACCAAATATTTAGCTTCCAACGAAATTGATTGATGTTTAGTTAAAGTCTTAACTAAGGTTACGTTGTAAATAGAAAAATCGAGCAAGCACATTTTTTTAAGCTAAATTCGCATATTATCATGTCCACATTTTTAACCCACCAGTCAAAGGCATGATAATGATGGAAATAAATAACTCCCACTTAAAATAAACTAAGCCATTAGACGATGTCTCAATTAATGAAGAAATCCCATGAAATGTGAATATTGAATCATTCCAAAGCATTATGAGAAGACCATGTGATGTCACTAATTACTGCGTTAGATAATTTTGCCCTTTGTCTCTCTACACTTTTCTCTAACCCATTACAAATGAAACAAGTAATGTGATATTCACATGCATTGCGGCACTCATCTTATATTCATGTGCATTCGCATGTCACAATCATTACAATATAGCAAAGATGCCATTGGCTCTATATAGAAAACATTGCAATGGAGTTCCATCCGCGTTGATTATGTGCCAATCAATCACCAAAAGAAGCAAACCCATACCATTTAACTAGAGACTATCTTTTCTTGAAAAACTGTGCAAAATGCATAATACATTTGAATAATTGTGCAAAATGCATAATACACTTATTCTTTACACTAAAAACTTTATACTTGCTTAACATATCTCTCTTGCAAATTGTTGGATAGTAATAACATGATAATTTCCTATTAACATTGTCATTTTCTTAAAGAATGACAAATGATGCAATATAAACTTATTTTTACAATAAAAAGATATGGTTACTTAAACCAAGTAGTGTTGCTATTGGTTGGGGCACCAAAGGATTTCCAACTTTGAAACTAGAGATTGTTGCATTTGAATCCCAAGATGTTTTATGGTTTCAAAGCCACCGACACATGATAACATCATGAGATCAATTTATAAGGTTTGTAGGATATATTATGAGCATCTCGATAAATGGATCTCCACGTTTCTGCCCCTATATATAAAGGAATACATTTTCGGTATTTCTTTTAGATGCATTTTATCATAAACTAGTTAGTTGTTATGCAAAAGGTCCTCATCAATTTAATTAGAAAGAGAACGTCCCTCATAACTTTAATTAGTCAAGCATTTTTTCATTAGAAATTAGTCATAACATTTTTAAATAGTCATAAACAATATACGGGATTTAGTGAATTATTTGACATTCTGATCTAACAAATATGGCTACCAAAAACTTAGACAACTTCAATTTTTCCTTAAAACTGAGTTTTTTTATTGATGATTTAGGGGGCTTCCTATCGAAAAATCTGTGAACCCAAGTCTAATACGTCAATGTGTGGAGCTTTATCAAAAAGCTGCTAGGCAGTATAAATCAATAATATGACAACGTAATCGATGTTGGTCCTTTAGCGGTGGACGAAATGATGGAGACTCATCCAATGTTTGCCCATTAGCGTGGGTGGGCAGGAAAGAACGGAGACTAAACTATTGGTGATGGTGATTGGTCAATAAAATAAAATACAGAATGTCATCCTTTTCTATCATACAAGTCCACTATTCTTGTCTCGATAAAGGTAGTTGACAACGGTCTTTTTATATGTATTTTTTTATTGGCTAGTGACTTCTTACACGAGTCTGCCACTAGGTTTTTAGCTTCTCAAGGAATAGATCGGCAGACGGTTAAGGCCTTAACTAAGGTTAGATTACTAAGCTCAACAGTTCATACCCATCTCCTCTTTCTTACTTATGATTTAGGTATTCTTTAAGGCTCTATTCGATGGATCCTCATATTAAATCTCAGCTATTGGTAAGCAGATTAACTAGCAAAAAATTGCTGTGGACGTCCACTTTGTTTATTTTTATATCCGCCCAATAACAACTTGAGGCAGTTTTCTTTAATTTTACACTTTTCAATTTCATTATTTTAATCTTAAATTTTTTGATAATTTTTTAATAAATTTTTTATTTAATTTTGGAAAAAATAGGTTAATGCGAAGTGCTGGTTGTACTATATAAAATTAAAAACTTGCAGTAAAATAACTTGGTATTGTAAATATTTCAATTTTTTTTCTTTAAATTTTCTTGTCTTCCCTTTTTCTCGCTACCGTTCGTCTTCTTCCTTGTCATCTTCGGCTGCCCCGCAAGATATTTGACCGCAAGCTGCCACCGCCATCACCATGACTGCATTTAAGCACGTAAATCGTGGAGCGAATCTCGTCATAAGAATTTGTTTGAGGAGCCAGAGGATACTCTCAACTGAGACTGACGGTTGGCGAGACCCGCCTGGCTCGATCTTGGCGTGCCGCTTGGCAAAAGTCTTGCACCTCCAAGTTCGTTGATGCATTCTCGCAAACACATTGAGCGCAAAACGAACTCATCTTTCAAACAATGCGGTGGATGGGAATCAAGGTCCTGCCCCACAGGCGAATTGGGTAGTGAAGATCAAGAGTTTGAAGGAGAGACACGGCCTCATTCGGCACGCATGGACGAGCTACGCTAGCTAAAGCATTACCTCACTAAATGCGCTAATTCGGTGATTCATCATCATCATCTGTCGATCACCGTCAACCTCCATTAATGGAAACACTCGAGCGACCTTAGATCTGCATTGCGCAACCTCATGTAATGCGCGCAACCTCAAGTGAGGTGTCACGTGTCAATTCCAGGAGACGTGTTCCATTAATGGAGGTCAGTCACTCAGTGAGGGCGAGAGAGAGAGAGAGAGAGAGAAACACGATGGCGGCTTCTATACGATCTTTGACGGTGGTGGTCGAGTTGTTGGGGATGGCGGTGGCGGCAACGTCCTCTAAAAACAACAAAAGCTAGGGAGGGGATGAACAGCAGATTAAGAACATTTAAAATATAGAAAAGATAATAGAAATAAGAGAAAATGAATAAGAAAAATAAGAAAAATTAGCAAAATAATGTGGTTTTGAATAGAATCGTGCGCATTATATCACTAAGCATGCAACGTATGCTGGTCATCGATTATTGGACGTCATGTCAGAGATTTTTAATTGCAATTGTCTAGAAGGACTATAAAATAATTTTATGTAGAGATTTAGAATTAAATTGATAATATTAAAAACTTAAAAACTAAATTAGAGTTTGATCTATTGGATAATTTCTTCATCACAATTGAGTTAAGAAATTGGTTTACATCCCGTATTGTTACCTCTTGACAAAACTAGATGTTACGTGTCCTTGCCCACTTGTTCTCTTTGCTAATAACATTTTGTAATATTAATGATAAGAAGCTGTATAAAGTACCTATAAGATGGGCGAGGATTTAAGTCGGATCATTTTGGTACTTCGACAGCTGGTCTTTTGCGATTGTGGGCTTAGCTTTCGTTACTTTTACAATTTTCTTAATAACTATTCGATCTGTGCATTAGCGGTGGAGGCTCAGGCATTGCCGATAGTGACCGATGAACTAAAGAAATTATAAAATGCAGAAAATCATCCCCCGATTATTCATAAGTCCATCATCCTATTCTTGTCTTGATTGAGACGACAGGGAACAGTCTTATTTAATTTTTATCTTTTGCCAAATTCCACTTGGCGCAATATATTATCAAGTTTTCAGCTACCAAGGAATTTACTGATGTTTTACTTAAGGCCTTAACCAAGATTAAGTTACCGAGCTCATTTGTGCTTAAATTGATTGCTCTTCCTTCCCCTTTCTTCATCCTTGTTTGCACTCAAATCTCTTAGCCTTCTTTATCTCTCGTCGTTCTTGCTCTTTCCCTCTTTCTTCACCTCGGCACAGCCATTCTTCTTCCTCCTCTTCTTCTTCAGTATCTGCTTCTCCTTTTCATCATACTCTCTCTCTCTCTCTCTCGCTAGCTCTTTGTTTCTCCAACCAAAAAAAAAAAAAAAAAATGTCAATTGATTCTGTCATTTCTATTGCATGGGATGCCTTCAAGTGTGTAGTTGTTCCCATCAAGCGTCAATTCGGATACGTTACCTCCTCCAAGAGCTACGCCCAGGATCTTCAGAAAGAAGTCGGGAAGCTGGCATACGAGGCGGAGATGGTCCAAAATGCCATGGAAGTGGCCAGAAACAATAGTCGGAATGTCTACGGTTATGTCACGCAGTGGCAGGCAAATGCTGAGAAGGCCTTGAATGAGGCGCGAGACTTGCTGGACGACTTTGAAAAGGCAACCAAGACTTGCTGCTATGGGAATCTTCCCGAACCCAGTTGTCGCTATCAGTTCAGCAGGACGGCCAAGGACAAGATCGAGGGCATTCAACGACTCGCTCAAGAATATAGTCAATTCAAGGATATCTCCTCCAGCGGTCCTGCTCCAGGGAATGTTGCTGCTTCGACTCCGGCCAGGAGAGAAGACAAAGATGTCGTCCAGTCGGCCACCACGACGGCCTCTGCTTCTTTTGCCTCGATGTCGATTAAGCTTAACGACGACCACACCGTCAAATCCAGAGAATTGATCATGCAAGAGATCATGGCCGCTCTTGCCGATAACAACAATACCGTCGTCGGGATTTATGGGATGGGTGGAGTCGGCAAGTCTACCCTATTGGACAATACCGAAAGGAGAATAAGGAAAGAGAAGTGGTTTGATTGGGTCGCTAAGGCTGACGTGTCAGAAAATCAAGACATAAAGAGGATTCAAGGAGAGATTGCGCATGCGTTGGACCTGGACATAAAGGATGTCGAGTATGTCAATCCTCGAGCGGAGCGTCTGCGCACAAGGTTGGAAGATGAGATAAAGGCGAAAAAGAAGGTCCTCATAGTACTGGACAACCTATGGAAAGGGCTTGACTTGAAATCAGTCGGCATTCCTTGCGGACATGACAACAAAGTCATAGGATGCAAGTTGTTGCTGACGTCAAGATTTCAAGATGTTTTGCAAAGAGAAATGGGCTGCGACAGGGACTTCCGCCTTGACGAGCTGGAGGAGGAAGAGGCAAAAAGATTGTTTGAGAGGACGGTGGGAGACAAAGTTCATGTTGACCCGTTCAAATCGTTGGTGGATGAAGCACTCCGCAAGTGTGCAGGTTTGCCTTTTCTAATTATCACAATGGCGAAACTTTTCAAATACACTAATTTTTCTCAATGGGAGGATGCTTTGAAACAAATCGAGATGTCTACAAATAAAGGAATTAGTGAGAGGATAAATGAGATGTTGCAGTTGAGTTATAATCATTTCAAAGGGGAGGATGGCAAGGAGGCGAAGTCATTGTTACGACTCTGTGTTGTTTATGGTATCTCTAAACCTTCTCTTGAATATTTGGTGAGGTACGGTGTGGGTTTGAAGTTATTTGGAGAAAATAACAGCATGAAAGAAGCTAGAAATAGGTTGAGCTCACTAATCCAAACTCTGCAAGCATCCTCCCTTTTGTTAGATGATGAAGATGCTGATGGTTTCAAGATACATGACTTGGTTCGTGGATTTGTTACATCAATCGCTTCAAGAGATGACCCTCTTCTCGTGTTGAAAGATAATGATAAGTCGTTGACAGAGCTGCCAAAGGACAAGCTCAAAAATTGCACAGCGGTATGCTTTCCCTATGTTGACATGAAGGAGCTTCTTGAAGAGTTAGATTGTCCCGAAATGCAGATCTTTTTGTTGTTCACAAACAATGAATCTCTTAAGATCCCAAATTCATATTTCAACTCCATGAGAAAACTCAGGGTCTTACATCTTTCTCAAGTACGTCTCACTCATTCACCTTCACCATTTAAGTTCTTGAAGGACTTACACACTCTGTGTCTTGATGGCTGCTTGTTAGAGGATGTAGCCATAATTGGTGAGCTAAAAGGACTTCATATTCTTAGCTTTGTGAAATCCAAAATTCAACAATTGCCAAGAGAAATTGGACAATTGGCAGAGTTGAGGTTGTTAGACTTGAACCATTGCTCACGACTTAAGATAATTGAACCGGGTGTGCTTGGAAGCTTGATGAAATTGGAGGAGTTGTATATGGAGAATAGCTTTGATAGATGGAATGCCGTGGAGCAAGTTCCACCAACTAATGCTAGGCTTATTGAGTTGGATAATTTGAAGCATCTCTACACTTTGCATGTGTCCATTCTCGATCCGAGTGTGCTCCCAAAGGATCTAAATGTCAACAAATTAACCAAGTACAAAATCCAGATAGGTGATGTGCGGGGCTGGCCAATTCACAAAGGATTAAGCACATTGCAGCTTCAGTTGGATCCAAGAAGTGATATTCTTCAAAAGGATGCATACAAACTTTATTAGGCAAAACAGATGAATTATTTTTAGATGGATCAGACGGAATTGAGCAAAGTATTTGCATCTTATCCCAAGAAGGCTTTCCAAAATTAAAGCATCTACATGTGAAGAATAGTCCCTCCATCTATTACATCCTCCAATCACCATCCCACACAGATTTTAAGACGTTGGAGTCATTACTTATCAAGAATCTCATTAACTTGGAGAAGATATGCAACAACCATATCTCCTTTGAGTCCTTTAGTGCATTAAAAGTAGTACGAGTTGAAAGTTGCAACAAGATGGAAGTTTTGTTTCCTCTTTCATTATTGAGAGAACTTCCACAACTTGAAGAGATCCAAGCTATCAAGTGCCCCTTAATGCGGGAGATTGTAGAAGTTGATGATTGTGGCAAAGTTGAGTTGCATAATTTGCATGTATTGGAATTGCGTGACTTGCCAAATGTCAAGAACTTTTTCATTGCCAGGACAGCTCCTTCAAGTAGTACATCAAAAGACCAAGTTGGCACTCAACTTGCATTTTTCAATGGACAACAGGTAATTTTCTATCAAAGGAATATATTATTTATTAATATTTTGCTCATTTACTATTTAGATGTAACTTAGATTTTAATCTTTATTATTTTTTTTTTTCAGTTTAGTTTCTTCCTAATTATCTTATCCAGTCATGCCTTCTCTACAATTAGATAAAGCAATCTTATGTTTCTCTTCATTGTGCATAAGTTGAACTAATAAATTAAATCCATGTAAATTTAGTTTGTGATAGGATCTGAGTTATTTTCAACTTACATGCTACAAGTATACCTATATAATAGGGTTTTGTAGAGCAACATTGAAGGGAATTTTGTCATTAGAATAATTCCATAATAACAAATTTAGTTATCTAACTTTGTTCATTATCTATAAGATATAATATCTATGTGACTTAGGTAAAAATCAATAAGGAAAAAAAAAGGCAACGGGATTGAATTTTCAAATAGTAGCAACGATGCTAATCTAATGGTGCATGTCTTTCCATATCATGTATTTCAATAAGCACTTTGTCATTGCATATCCTATTACTATAAAAGTACACAATTTCATGCATGTTCATGCTTGCAAGCATATGAAATTGTGTAAAAGATATAAATATATTTGTAAGCACTTTTGGGATGACAAACATAAATCTTCAACTTGTACTAGTATCTCCTAGTTATAGGCATTAGCGAGCAACTTTTGGGAAAATCTACATGAAATCCCCCATGAAGATTTAAAGCAGTACACTTTTACTATGAAAATTTAGTTATATAAATTACTGCGTATTGTGCATAACTATGTGATGTTGTCATTCGATGGTCCTTTAAAGTAGCTGACTGGGGAGGCTATATGCATAATCAAGTAAAAAAATTTAATTTTCCTATGAATGTTTTATATGATTGGGAAATATTTGAAAGCCTAGTAGATGTTTAGCTCTTTTCATGAAGTGAAACATATTATTAGTAATTTTTGTCTTTATCTCTGTTAAAATTATTGTGCTTTTTTCCTCATTTTTCTTTATTTATTTTGGATATTTGAAACTCATTTTAGTGCATTCGGAGGCCAAAGAATCATATTAACTAAAACAGATACAAAAGAATTGCAACTTTATCGTTCAAAATCACATGTAACATGCAAATGGTAAAATGCACAAAGGGTTGAGATCCGCAATAAAATCAAAGTTGGACAAACTCATGTAATAATTAAAAGTTTAGGAGTAAAGGTGTGTCCCCCTCAAAGTTCATAAGTGGGCTTGGTAATTTCCCCGTAATTTTTATGTTCTTTTGTAGGTAAATGAATGTTAAATTGATGTAAATTAGCATCGTATAAGAATGAGGAAATATAAAAGAGTGTTAAAATTAAATAATGAAATAATGCAGAAAGAGAGGAGGAGAAAGCAATTAATAATGAGTGGCTTGTTGAGAGAGGAGTTCAAGATTGTCGTACAAGCAATTTGAAATACATGCAAATCAAGTTCTAATGTTAGTGTTGTTGACAAACTTCACCGATAGAAACGATAGCATTTTATTTTTCATGAAGTTAAGTATAATTTTGACCTAAATCATGGGAATGTACATAGGTTTGGTACTTGATAGAGTGGAACTTTGATTATCATAATTAACTGAAATATGACTCATGAATTCTATGTTAAGTGGTGAAAAATCATTGTCATTTTCCCGCTTTGTTTACTCAAAATTTGGACTTACTTTTATCCATTAATTCTCGTAATTAAGTTTTTGTGCTCATTTCCAAACTACTTCATGTGCTTTGTTCCTTCATTATGGTCAAAATCATGGTCTTAATTGGTGAAAGATTAAAACAAAACGATTTTCAAGTGAATGCTTCGTTTAAAGCATTACTCCAAGATGTAGTCGAGGCTTGAGCATATGAAATAGCAATCGAGATTCATAATAGACCGTAACATTCACAAGAAAAATAATTAAATGATTTGGTATAATAAATCTTTATCACCTAGAAATCTGACTTTGAAAATGTTGTGAAGCATTATGTAATTGAGAATTTATGAATATGAAGTTGATAATTTAGATCATCACAACAATAATTAATGGCATTTAATTGAAATTGAGACCGTCTATGTATAGTTGATTAAATTGGTTATTGTTAGTAAGAGAAGTAAGTAAAGTAATGACAAGCAGTGGTCCAATTAAGGAAAATGCACGGTCGTCTTGTACAAAAAAAATTGCTTAGAGCCTTCTAGTTGAGTATGATGTTTTATTATAATTAATTATTAAAGACACGCAAATTTAAGCTGCCCTATTACGAAGTATCTTGCTTTTATGGATGTTTGCGGCCAAATATGCTCCCATTGCCTCGACACGCTCTCGACTCTGTCATCTAACTTTTCTTTCTTTTTCTCTCTCTCTCTCTTCCCAAAAATTTTGCATCGCGAGAGGGTCTGCATCTTCTCTCGCTCCTTTTCACCACGCGCTGAAGGGCTGACAGCCAGATCTGCTTGCCCCCACCGTCGCCACACTCACCCGCCCACCATGACCGGCCACAACTCACTTCCATCAACATCGCCACCAACAGCGGACTCCACACTTGCGCTCGGTCATCTCCTTTGTGGACCAAGCGCAAATTCTATCTCTATCTATTTCTCTCATGAACTCAGCGGAACCAATAACCTCGATGCTAGTGTCATAAGCCGATCGATCACTCCTCGATCACACGTAGGCTGACCCGTGAGTTCTTAGGATTTTACCCTAAGCAGCCTTTCAACACTCAATTCACAAAGATTGTAGAGAGAGAAACTTTAGAGAGAGAAGCTCTGGATTGTATTCACTTGAGAGGAGAGGAGACCCATATATATATACAAGTACAAGGTAAACTGTATCCGTAGATCTCCCATTGATCTAACGGTGGATATTGCATCTTCTTAATTGCCAACTACCCGTAGTTAATCCCGACTTCCCAACTACCAGCTACTTGCATTTATAACATATGCGTACAAATACCATATCGCTCAAGAATACTCTAAGTTTCGGGGATACAAGCTGAGGGTCACTTGATCCATAGGTGTGTCACGCCCATCTCATAGGAACCTCTTGGATCGCTATTCTTTCGGGCCGTGACATTAGCATGAGCCTTGGTCGTGCTTTCCTAAGGTTGATTCTTCAGTGATGTAAAGAGAGTGAACAAAAATTTGGTAAAAAAAAAAAAAAAAAAAAACAAAGAGAAAATAATGCATCATGTGTTTAAGTATTTGTGTTGCGGACAATAGATGTAAGGATTGCAGTAGACTATCCACGCCTAGGTAGTTAATATTAAGGATAGAAGGTGCTGCCATTTGTGAGAAGATATAGGATAATTATTGAAAGACAAAATCATCATGTCATTAGATAAAAATACAATGTCTTATTGGATCTTATTGGATAAATTATAATATTTCACGCATAAATTGATTGGTTCTAAATAAGCCCAAGCGGGCTAAGTGTGGGGCATAGGCATAGGAAGTTATCAGTAACAAAAGTATCATGACAGTAATCCTCCCTTCCGAAGTAGCAAATTACTTTTTAAAATTGCTAAGTTTATTTATTTTTATTTTTTTGCTAGAGCTAAGTTTCCGTAGGTAGGTAGTAATTAAGGTCTTACAACATAATAATTTATTTATCATGATTGCAATCTTGCCTTATTGATCAATTATTGCAATGAGATATTTTCCTTATAATTAAATTGCCTATATCTTTCGTAATCACGGTCATTCTATAGTTTCTTTATTCTTTTTTCATTGTAGTTATCTCTATTGTGAGATAGTATAGCACTTTCTACAATCATCCGATAAAACAAGTCATATATCAACACAATAGTAACATAACCTAAGAGGGAGTGGTTTATCTTCTAGGAAGTAATTTACCTTGAATGCACTTTCTTTTGTTATATGGATTGCGAATTTTCATAGTCATTAGCAAAATGAATGACTGTTATTTCTTGATGACCGTAATTTCCCTTATTATTAGTAAATTGCAAATAAAATCAATTATAGTAACATCCATGAGTATATTGTATGTAAAAAATGAAGTTTATTAGTTATCTTTTGATATCTTTCTGGATTGCAAATCAGCTTCCCTATAGATAGTAAATGCAAAAATTGTCCTAAATATTTTCTTTGCAACCATTTGTAATAACGCTATGCAAGTTTCTTGGTTGCTCTTTGCTAATGGGTTTAATGGGTTTTTTAATCCCATTTTGGAGTCCTTGACACTGGATGGATTTCCCAATCTAGAACATCTATGGACCGATGAATCTCCACTGAGGCTGAGCAATCTCCAATTTCTTAAGGTGTCTTTGTGCAAATCTCTCTCAAAAGTTATCAACTCCAGGTCACTAATAAAACTACACAAGTTACACACTTTAACGGTAGAAGTTTGCATATCGGTGCAAGAAATTTTTGACCTTGATGGACTAGGTGCCGGTGCAAATATTGAGACTCTCTCTGAGCTAAACACCATACGTATAACTCAATTACCAAGCTTGAGGCGCATATGGAACAAGAATCCTTGTGGAATTGTGAGATTCCATAATTTGAAGAAATTGGAGGTGTATGATTGTAACAACCTCGGGTTTCTGTTTTTCCCATCCATGGTTCAGTCTCTTGCACAATTGAGAGAACTAAATGTATGGTATTGCAAGAACATGGAGGCGATCATTATGGAGGAAGAAGAGTTGAGAATTGAAACATCAAAAACTCTAGTTTTCCCAATGTTAACCATGTTAGATTTGACAGCGTTGGAAAGCTTGACGTGCTTCTCTCATAGAAAGTGTAAGATTGTTTTTTTTTTTTTTAATCATTGAAGATTTTCTTGGATTAATTCATCCTTGCAATGCAAAAGATGACATTCTTTTCCTCTAATGAAAAATTGATCACAGTTACACCAAAAGCTCCAGATGAGGATCGTGTCAAATCATGCTCTGTTGTACTCTTCAATCAAGAGGTAAGTGATTAACCTTATGTCAAAATATCAAATATAATAAAAATATGATGGAGTAAAGGCATCAATTTTATGTGTTATAACATTTTAGAAGTTTACATACTGAGCATTTCAAGTTGCCACGCGCCGCTACAAATAATTGGCAAGTTTCAATTCACACCAACAAGAGTGGGATCAATCACATCAAATTGTCAAGAAATTAGAATTAAGATGTATGCATATAAATAATTATTATGCCATCCAGCTAATTAATTAAAATTAACCAATAAATAGTTATACTGGAGACTAAGCATAATCGCCAGAGCCCCCTTTGGATAAAATTGATTGTGTTCCACATAATCACTGCACCATAAAATTAAAGCTCAATTGTTAACTCTCAAAATTGGGGTAACTATATAGTAAAATATGTTGTAATATAGCCATTGAACTTTTATTTAATCATCTAAGGCAATAAATTTCCATTTCATTATAATTTATGCACTTTGACACTTCGATAAAAATCTAAAATTTGCCAGCAAATTATTGATGTGTAAAACACGTGGCTAATTTTTTAAATGTGCTGTAGTTTCCACTTCATCACCGAATCAGCATTTCACTGGAAAATCTATATAAATATTTAATATAATCACCAAAACTTTTAATTTGCAAGATGATTGTTCTCCTTTCTTGTACTTTCCACTCATCTTGCTTCCAATAAGAATTTCTCATTCTCATAGGTAGTTTCCTTGTTCGATGCCATTGGTTTTAATGAGTTTTAGCGTTGTAAATTAGCAATGCAAGTCTTCCTATTATATAAATATCTTTAGATGATTTTTGTAATTTGCTGTGAATATTACAATAATGTTATATATATTTTTATATAAAATCACAATGTCATATAACAATGACAATTAGGAATTTTTAAATATTATCAAATCTATGTTTTACATAATATGAGTTAAGAATTTAGTCTTTTTCTTCAAAAAAGGGAGTTTGTATGAAATGAGATACAATTTAATTTACTTGTATTAGAAACATATTTCAATTTTACATAAATGAAAGATTCCACACCCATACAAACGAGTGAGAATGCTACTAATTACCTAGTAATTGAAGAAAGAAGAATCATGCAAAAAGAGTCTCTTAGCTTTTGCTCGTTTGGTAGGCGTATAGGTTATTGAGAGAACTAGTTTGAACATTTTGAAGCTTCCACGTTAGCGTCTTTCTTCCAAATATAACTAAATATAAGTACTTTCCATCAAAATAAAAATAAAAAATCGACTAGCTAGCAATTTATGTTCATTGGACAACACTATATTTTTGTTAATTTTGCTACAAATTTACTTATATTATGTTCATATCAATTCGTGTCATTTTTGAATTTGTTAGATACTCATTTACAAATATGTTAATTCGTATCATAAATTGTCAGTTCTTTCAATTCTTATATTTTTTATGTATAAAATTATAATAGTATCCTCTTTTAGAGTCAACACTTTTGGAGTTGCTTCAAAAATCAAGATCTCATCAAAAGCTAGCTAAAAAGAAATTGTAAATATTGGACAGTTTTATTACAACATTGACCTTATTAAGAAGTAGACAATCGGGAAGTAAGCAAAATCACATTAAGAGAACATATGAAAAGAAACATACAAGAGAAGATAGAAATTCCAATCATAAATGCACGCTTATGGAAGGAAAAGTAATAAAAGAAAAAAGAAAGAAAGAAAAACACGAGGAGAGAGAAGATCACATAAGTTTGACATGTGAATTTAAGGCGACCTGGGGTAATGTTCTGTTGCTCCGCGAGCCTACGTGAATGTGCTCGTCCGGGTCCGCCACGTGCGTACACTGCAGTCAAATCCCGGGCACTGGGTAACTCATGAGCCATAGATGCAACCTCAGCCGTTACGCCACGTTGGCCCTAGCGCGCTTGACAATGCTAATCAACTGGTCGCGAGTGCTGGGGTGCACGGGATCGTCGCTCTCGTAAAAGGGGGGGTTTGGGGAATTCTTTGAGGTACTGTTTTGAAAGTAGGGGGCTTTTTATGATGTGGTGGGAGACCATTGGCAGCAAGGGAGAATGGGCGTTGGGCCCTTGGCAGGGCTTTGCGTTGCATTTGGTTTTTTTCTTATAGAAAGTCTTGCTACGTGGGACTGTAAGGATGTTTTTCATGCCATGTTGGGGTTCGGTCTTTCTTCTCAATGTGGTGGTCCATAGAGGGAAAAGAGAGGTGCTAGATGGCTCAAAACATTAGTTTGAAACTTAGGTTAAACTGTTCATCCGCCACCACATAAAATTGATGATGGTGGTGGAGTTTTGTATGAGTTCTAGATGATGATCCATCAGATTCAATCAATCTATGAACTTTGATTCATGCAAAGTGCCTCTCATTCGAGGTGATGCTTTCGCCCGTATCATCGAGCAGATCAAGTTGTCAATAATGAAACCAAGCGATCCATTGATAACTCAGAAATCATAATAACGATTTTCAATTTCGTCAAATGTTTGTTAAGTTTTTGTGATGCAATTATTTTAGTCGACTCATCTGACTTCTTGAGTAGATGGTGGAAGGACATTTCAATAGAAACTGAAATAGAAAAACTTATAGGCGAATCTACTTTGACTTAACTAAATCGGCCCTTCAATAGGATATTGATTGATGACTTTATTAGATATTTTAAAATCTTCTTTAATGAGATATTTAGGACTATTTTCGATAATCAGACTTAATTATTTATATGAACCACAATATTGAGTTCTTTCTAGTGTAAAATGATATAAGGAAGATTTGTTCATTTTAACCCAAGCAATCCACTTTTTCATTGTTTTGTTTTAGCTTGACTTTTTTAATTGCTTTAGAGTGATATAATATTGAATAAAAATAATTGATATTGACTTTAACCAGAAGTGATGATGTCCTTGATATATTTCACTTATATTTTAGAGATATTAAAGATTGTAAATTGTAATACTATTTATATCGCACATGTTTAATTTTAGCAAATTAGTATGGAGATTAATACACTAATTTTGAAGCTAAACTTGTCCAAAATGAAACATAAAACTACTTTTAGTAAAATGAAAAAAGAAAGATTGCTAATATGGACAAATCAACCGTGATTACTTTATTGAAGTAGCATAGTTATTGTGGAGAAACAACACAACCAACCACACCAAATTATGGTCCACCACAATTAAAGTATATCATCCTTTTTTTTTCTTTTTCAAATACTTCATATTGCCTTTTGAACTGCCCATAAAAAATATGAGAAGACTTATACATGTCAAGACAGAACCGGAAAAGCTTTGTTTTGTCTTATGGTTTTGTGTGGTTTGTCCAATATTTGGTATGACCTTTGTGAGATGAGGACGCATTCATATGATAAGATGACCACAATCGATATACTAAGATTGTTAGGACCACCGCTTCTTCCATGTGTTTCCTTGCATCTCGTCCTTTTTCTTTGCCGCAATTAAGAAACTCATAATATGATTTCAAAGTTAGTGCGAGTAGCTACTTCTGTATTGTGAGTAGCTACTTCTGTATTGCACCTTTTGATAGATGATTTGTTGCCTTTTTTATATCAATCTCTCCATCGTTTTCCTTGTAGTGCTGACACTCTTCCTCTAGCAAGCCTTTTACATATAATGGAACTTCAAGAACTTTTAATCTAACAAAATTACTAATTTCGTGAGGGAATACTGCAGGTTGTGTTTCCTAGCTTGGAGACATTAGTCATTGAAGGCATGGATAATATTAAGATAATATGGGACAATCAAGTTGCTATGGAGTCTTTTCACAAACTAAAATCACTTCGTGTGTGGAGATGCAATAAGCTAGCAAACATTGTTCCTTCTTGCATTCTTGAACAGCTCAAGAGCCTAGAAAGTTTGAATGTAATGTCATGTGGCTCGCTTGAAGTTGTTTTCAAACTTCAACCACTGAATCCTCTAGATAGACATCCCGTTGCTCGTTTGCCGATAAAAAAGATGAAGTTAGATGGATTACCAAAGCTAAAGTGTGTATGGGAGAAGGAACTCCACAATCAAGTCAAATTCCAGTGTCTTCATTCTGTTATCATTTACAGATGCAAGAACCTTGCCTTTATATTTCCAGCCTCAGTAGCACTATATCTAACCCAACTTGAGGAGTTGGAGATCAATGAATGTGGCATTGTGGAACTCATTGAGAAGGAAGAAGGACTAGTTTCCAGGTTTGTGTTCCCAATGTTAACCTCCCTCAAGCTTGAGCATCTAACAAAGTTGAAGTGCATCTATGCCGGAAAACATGCTTCACATTGGCCAGCATTGAAGACCTTGGAGGTGTGTGGTTGTGACAAAGTGGAGATACTTGCATCGCACCCTGAGAATGAGATGCCACTTCTAAAACAACCTCTCTTCACAGTAGAAAAGGTACGGCCCAAGATTATTATTATTTTTTGCTTCGATGGTGAAAATTTGAAGTGATGATTAAGGTCATAGCCTAGCATCTCATAGAAGTAGCTCTATATATGAAGATGTGAACTATATACTCCGTAAATCCATAGAAACATTATAACATTGAAACATCATATGTTTTTCAAGTATTGATCAAACATTCTTATCAATCTCTGATGATAAAATGCATACTCATCGGTCCCCCTTAAAAAAAGTAGGGGCTAATTTCGATGGTTTAGCTCTCTCTTTAAGTGCCACAAAGATTTAAAACACGTGGCATGCGGTGTGATCTTATCATGGCAGTGTATTATGATATTACTTAAGTTCACATATTAATACAAGTCAAACGTAAAAGATCAGCGATAATGTTGATTTCATGAGGGCACATTTTCTTCATTTGAATCGCATGAAACTCAATATCATAATGCACTTATTATGCATGGAATGCAACACTTATACCATGATACAAACATTCTCTTTTTACTAAGCTGGATTTTGATTTGGCTTTTTTTCCAGGGCGCATTCTCAGATCTACAAGAGTTAAAATTGGAATCATACAAATGGATGGAGATATGGCCTGGGAATTTTCTTATTGAAGAACTCTTCTGCAAGCTTAGAGTTCTTGAGCTTTGTTGTATCTCAAAGGAATCTGCAATATTCACATGTCATTTTGTTCAAAGTTTGACCAACTTAGAAGAGCTAGTTTTATGCAAATTATATCTAGAAGAGCTAAGCATCAATGTCGAAGCCGTAGGAGGCCAAAGTCATGAGTTAAAAGTAGTATTACCGTTTTCAATATATAATCAACATCTAAAGACTCTAGATGTGTCATATTGTGAGGTATCAAATATGTTCACACCGACAATAGTAGGAAATTTGGTGGAACTCACAAAATTGAGGATAAGTAATTGTCACATGTTGATAGAAGTCATCAAGGAGGAGGAAGATAAAGAGGGGCATGTAGTGGCCTTCAAAAAATTGAAGTATATGGAGCTTGATGGATTGATAAGGTTGAGATGTTTCAGCTCAAATGGACACACTTTGATATTTCCTCTCTTGGAAGATGTCACTATTACTAGATGCCCTAACATGAAATTCTTCTCTGAGTGGCCAATAGAGGCACCAAAGTTGGAGAGAGTACAAGTATCGAAAGTGGAGTGGTTTTGGAAGGAAAACCTCAACACCACCATCCAAAGTATGTTTGAACAAATGGTATGCAACACTTATCAAATTCTATGTAACTGAATGGTTTTGATCAACAATAGAGTAATCTCTTTTTGCTAACTAGAAGTTTATGTTTAATGACAAATCTCTGACAGGGTATAATTGCTGGAGTAGAGTTTATGCGGCTGTCTGAGTTCTCAAAGCTGATTGAAAAATGGCACAACGAACTTATTCACATCAATTCATATTGGCACTTAGAAGTTCTTGTGGTGCATAAATGTCCATCATTTGTTAATGCTATTCCATCCAAATTGATGCTTGTTTTAGACAAAATGAAAGCATTGCAAGTGTGCGATTGTGAGTCACTAGAAGAAATATTCAGTCTTGAAGGAATGGAGGCCATGAAAAGCACTCGGGTGCTGCCTCAGTTAAAAGAGATGGACTTGGTCAATTTACCAAAGTTGAGGCAACTCTGGAACGAAAATCTTCAAGGAGGGCGCTTTAATTCTTTAACATACCTTGGCCTTTATAATTGTAGCAACTTAAGACATGCTTTTGCTCCATCGATGGCTCAGTGCCTTGCCAATCTTGAACAAATAGTAATAAAGGAGTGTGGTCAGATGGAAGGAGTAATTGCAAAGGCAGAAGGGCAAGGAAGTGTAATGGAGAAGATTACATTCATGAAGCTCAGTGAGATAGAGTTGGAATGCTTGCCCCATTTTACTAGTTTCCTCTTGGGAAAGAATTATATGTTGTATTGTCCTGGATTACAAAAGCTGACCATTGCCCATTGCTCCAAGATGAGAAGTTTCACTCAGCAATCTTTGATGGAGATTGATCAAGATGCCCCTTCACTTTTCAATCCACAGGTCAGTTTTCTTTTTTCTTTTTTTCAGAGGAAATATTATGTTCTTGTTATTACAATGCTTTTGTTTTTTTATTTTATTTTATTTTAGATTATCATCTCGTCAAATCAAAATATGAATATCTCAAATTCCTGATTCGTGAATCGAATGTTGAAGTAATGAAATCGTGAGATTCGAAAATAAACAAAAATTAGTTTTCTTGATAAAGATACATATCAGGTAGGAAACAATAATAAGTTTTCGCTTGCCTTTGAAACGAAAAGTATAACACTTAGAAATCCACTTAGGGCCTACATGTTTTTATTCCTGATTTCTATTCAAGAATAGAAATTTTGTTTTTTTGTTCCGGGGAATAAAAAAGAACAGAAAATCATTTGTTTGCATTTTTGTTCAAAATCGGATTTTTTTGTTCCCGGAACACAAAAAGAAAAGAAATGAGAAACAAAAAAAAATTATTTCTTGTTTCAGAAATTTTTTGAAGAAACACTTCTTCTTCTTCTCTCTCTTCTCTTTTCTTCTTTCTTTTCTTCTTTCTTTTCTTCTTTTTTTTTTGCCGATCGCTGGCCTCGGCCATGGCCGGTGACCGGCCGTCGAGGGCCGGCGATGCCGTCGAGGGTCGGCAACCTCGCCGGAGCGTCACCGGCCCTCGGAGAGGCCGAGCGTTGCCAGCCCTCGGCGAGGCCGAGCGTTGCCAGCCCCTGGCGAGGCTCAGCCTTGCCTTGGCTGGGCGAGCTCGGGCTCACCTAGATTCGGCGAGGCCGAGCGTCGCCGGCCCCTAGTGAGGCTCGGCCTCGCCGGATCTAGGCAAGCTTGAGCGCGCCCAACCATGGCGAGGCTCGGCCTCGCCGGGGGCCGGCGAGCCTCGCCGTGGCTGGGCGAGACTGCCGGCCCTGTCGGCTGGTCGCCGGAGGCGCGCCCGGCCAAAAGAAGAAAAAATAAAAAAGAAAGAAAAATAATGAAAAATAAAATAAAAATATTAAAAAATTAAAAGAAACAAAAAAAGAATAAAAATTTACTGAACGTGTTTCTATTCATTTTTTATTCCCGGAACAAGTTTACCAAACGCATCTTTCTGGTCAAAAATTGTTCCCCGGAACAGAAACACTTTTTTCTATTTCTGTTTCTCGGAACAATTTTTGAACAGAAACGTTACCAAACACGCCCTTAGCTTCCCCTGCGCATTTTTATTCCAAGACCTCGATCTTCAATCTCCCTAACCTAGGCAATCCTGCAATGGCCCCAATGTCGAGTTGGCACATCAAGAACTAAACAAGACCTCTTTTAGGGATTAGAAAATTTCTAATGATTACTAATATTCACGTGCTTTGTATGGATTTATGTACATAATCTTTTAATAATTAGTACAAAGATTTAAAAATTTCTAATCCTCAAAAAAGGGGAAAAAAAAACTTTAGTTTGTATCTCTCCATATCATTCTAGAAGTGTTGTTTTTGTGTCAGCTCATAAAATCATATCATGCGCAGTTAGGTTCTAAGAAAAGTTACCGAAATAACCGTATAAAAAAATATTCCCTTTTTTCAATTTGAACTTTAAATTACTGTATATAGACTAGCATCTAAAATATGGCAAAACGACATTCGTTTTGCATGTTCAATTTCAACTTGAAGCATACAGATCTAAGAATTCTTTCCTTATATAATGTTGCATTATCAAAAAAGGGTAGACAATTGGAGAAGAAAATGGGTGGCGCATTTATTTGTGATCGGCAAATATGAAAGTTAGAGAATTGGACAAGTCGTCACGGCAGCCTTCTAACAATTAGAGGGAGAAGGCGTTGCCACTATTATTTGTCAATTCAGCCAATTAAAAGCCAGTGTTCAATGTACTATTGATAATAAAAATTCTAACAAAATACAATTTCAAAATTCGATTGTTATTTTATTCATTCGACAAAATTTAGGAGAGGGTGCCCTCAATGTAGAATGGTAAGGAATATACAGATACACGCCATCATATAATCTTTTAAAGAACGGAAATCACTTCTCAAATTTATTAGATCAAATTCAGTATGCAGAAGCTCATATTTTTACCAAATGTATTTTAACTTACATCACTTCTTAAATTGGAAATTAACTCATATCAACCAATCACGGCAGTCTTTTTTGTTCCCCTTTTGTGGGCCTTTTAAGCTACAGATTCTATACAGGTTTCAATCATTGCTTTCTTTTCTATGGAGGAAATGCTTGTGTTTTTTTTCTTATTCTAATGCTTTTTCCAAATTTTCTATTGTTATTTGTGAGTAGAACATTTCATCATATCGAGTATCCACATACTTGTTTACTCTTTAATCATAAGAATCATCTCTGATTATGCATTTACTTCTAGTGTCATTTATTTGTCATACGTAAATTGTCATGTAATGTTATACCCCATGTTGTTAGAGCAATTCCAGAAGTCACCATAATACTCAATTCAGAATACCAATAGGTTGTAAAAAATGCAAAAATAGTCATACGATTTTCTTGTGGTGACAAATTGTCATCGCATTAATTTCATTTATTTGTCATATATGAGCTAATCATGTAATAATAGGTGTTCCCCACATTGTTAGAATATTTTAAAAAACTCATAGTAATCCTCAATTTATAATTCTGAATTAGGGGAGTGTGGAAATAGTGATTTGTTTTTCGGTTGTGACAAGTTGTAATTGCATTTATTTTATTGCGACCAGCTTAAAAATGTATATCACTTGCTTCTCCATGGATGAGTCATAAGAGTTCGTGACACAGTTGATTTTCTCCAAATAAACAGAATGTTGTAAAAGGAAGGGAATATCTTGGTGGACCATTCAATACTTGTATAACAAATTTGTCTTTTTCCATGGTCCATGGACTTGGGAGAAGTAAGGAGATATAGATTTGGTAATTGATGTTGTAGCATGTCGTAATTCTTTAATTTCTTCTTAATGAGATGAAAATTCCGCGTGGGCACTTAAATAAACAATTCATGATAGCTCATGCAATGGTTTTATGTTTTTCGTACCACCAACATATTTCATTTGTTCACGAAGACTAATCGCGTTTTTTTGGGGTCCTTTTTTGTGTGTGACACTAGCATTAAAATTTCATGTCATGCGGAACTTAGGCAATTGCAAAAATATTCATTTGGTATTTGAGGTTGTAATTGCGTTCTTTGTATCATAACTCAATGAAAAATTTTCTCCTTTCTTTTTTGCACAGGAGTATTAATAAGTATAAAGGACAGTAAGGTAACTTATTTTCTAACACCGCATTTCATGCTTGTTGTAATGCAACATACTCGACCTTAATCATCGGTCCACTGAATGAAAGCATCAGTCAACTCCTCCCTATTTATGTCCCTAACAAGCTCTAGAATTGTCATCATTTATGAGAGCTAGGATTTGAGGTCATAACTCAATCTAATCAAATTCATTGGGTCATTATTTTTCAATATGGCAGGTACAATTTCCTCGACTTAAGAAAATGGTTCTCTCCCACTTGGATGACTTAAGTAAAATATGGACGGACAATCCTCAAGAAACTCTTACTTTTGATTATTTACAGAAAATAGAGGCTAAGAATTGTAAGAGCCTTGAAATTCTATTTCCGCATTGGGTGGCTAGAAATCTAAGCCACATTAAGAAACTTCACATAGAGTCTTGTGGGCTCAAGGAAATAGTTGCTAGAGGAGATCCACCCTCTATTACTGCTCAATTCCTTTTCCCAAAATTGACAACTTTGGTGTTACATGATATGCCACAACTCAAGAGCTTTTGTCCTAACTTGCCTACTTTGAACTGGTCATTCTTGAAAGAATTGCGATTGACTCACTGTGACAAATTGAACATGTTCTCTGTTATGGCATTCATGAACAAGTGGGCTCAAAGAGATGATCAGAACGAACTTTCAGACCATGAAGCACACTTTTCGCTTGAGAGGGTATGTTTGGAAATGCTCTTTTTCAATTTCTACTTTATTCTTTAATTCACTTGCTATATCTCATGTCAGTTGTATAGACATGCCACAGTTTGATATCATATCAAGCATAAAGCCCTTACCTTTCAATTTGATGATAACAAAAGATATTTCTATTCTCTTCAAGCAAACTTTTCATTTGTGGACACCCAGATGTTGTGGTAACATTATCAGCACATTCCGTTACCCAACTAAAAAAGCTACATATTTTCGTTAACAACATAACATATTCTTAATACAAGATGAATTTGGTTAGGTGGTTCTTGAATTAACGGTGCCGACTTAACCATATTGACATTTAGCAATTCCTTTTCAAATCGTAGTGGGATGACCGACTTTCTTTTGATGTTCTCTGGGTGAAATGGAATTTCATTTGTTTGCTTGATCATTCATATGCCAATACAGTTTGTTCCTTTCTATCTAAACGTACATGAGCGCACAGCGAACCCTATTGGCGCATGGCCATGGCCCATGGTAGAGCATTTGGTTATGGTTGTATTTTCTAGCATGACTTTACGGTTGTATTAATGAACTATAAGAAGATGGACACCTTCCAGGGCAATTAACCAACTTAAGTTAACCTTTTACATCACATGCTTTATTGCCTAACTTTTATTGAATTTACTTCTCTCATTATATTGACAATTTGGCAGGACATTCCCATCTTGGAAAGACTTTTATTGGTCGATAAGGATATTCAAATGATATTGGATGGAAAATTTCCTGATGACATCTTTAGCAAGCCAAAGGCACTAACATTGGCATGCTTTCATGATAAAAAGGTTGTCTTTCCTCCTAGATTCCTTCTAGAGAGATTTCGGAATCTACAAAGCCTTGAGGTCTTCTGTAGTTCCTTTGAAGATATATTCCCTAATGAAGGGCTTGTGGATGAGGGATTACATCCAGTGCTTGAAAATTTAAGTGAACTTAAGTTAAGAAAGCTACACAATATAAAGCGTGTTTGGAGAGAAGACTATTTGGTGGCAAAAATTCTTCATAGTATTGAAACATTTGAGGTTTGGGATTGCCCTAATTTGACGACAATATTTCCAGCAATGGCATCCTTCCAGAATTTGACAAAGTTAGTGGTGAAGAATTCATCTGGATTGGTACACCTAGTAACATTTTCAACGGTTACAAATTTGGTGCATCTCACTGAGATGACGATAATAGGATGTGAAAGAATGAAAGAAATAGTAGCAAACGATGGAAAAGGAGAAGGAGAAGTAATTTCTCTTGAGAAGCTAGAAACATTGGAACTACAACATATGCCAAGCCTGTTATCCTTCTCCTCCATCGAAAGTTGCATCTTTAGGTTTCCATTATTGGATGACGTTAAAATGGAAGAGTGCCCGAGAATGAAGATATTTTCCAGGGGTATAGTAAGCACACCAGAACTTCATTATGCAATGCTGTTTCGACACATATGGGATGTGCGCTTGGAGGGTGATTTGAATACAGCCATGCAAAAGTTATCGGCATAAACAAATGCACATAAAACTAGTAAGATCCAATTAATGTCACTGTCATCATTTTTATGTTCCCGCTTGCCTTTTCTTCTCTAACAGTCCAACACCTTAAGCACCATAACTTCTATATCTTCTATCTTTTTAACTTGTTTAGTCACAGATAAAGGGGAGGACCGGCAATGTGATTGGTACAGAGATTTGGAAGTTTTTGAGGCACAGTCAAAGGTTGAGATGAAGAAATCTTTTATTGAGGTAGTGATTCTATTTCCAATTTACCTCTTTTTCGCTAATTTTTCTGGTTAAGTAATTCTCTATTTTTTAGGGGTCCATAAGAGATGATATTCTAAACAAAGAGGGGTGTGTTTGGCCCTATCCATGAAATCTCAGCACAAATCATTCCATAGTTCCATCAGTCCAAAGGAGACTCGACTTGAATTTAGTCTTTGCTTTTCTTGGGCCTTAGCAATCCGGTCCGCAGGTTGACTGGTCTCACCTGGGCAATGTCAAAAGAAATCATGTAAATACCGACCGATCAGGAGTTTGCGTTATCCTACATACTTTTCTCTGGATAATGACCTAGAGACAAAGGATGCCGTGATGCTGTACTTTGCTTTACATAAATCTTTCTATGACAATCACTGACTTGAACCTCTCCTATTCGAGTGCAGGAGGCTAATTGTAATGTTCCGGCAGGCGAAGATAGAGCACGTGTTCACGGGGGGTAAAGAATTGCTCGTTGGAGTCGCACGAGTGGTGTTGACCGAACAAAGCGGGTGGAGCTTTTCGCGCGTGTGAAAATGGTGGCCACCCTAGCGAACGATCCAGCAGTAATTTTTCTAGATTCTTTCGTAATTTACTCGCAATCATCGCAAGGCGGGTCGCACCTATAGCTAGAAATTTAACCTCCTAAGCTTTGTACTTTGGATTAGCAATTTATTATTATAGACGGTAATGCAGTCTGATAATGAAATTCATAACATGATGATGCTACCGGTAAATAGTTAAATAATTGAAATCAGTCCTAAGTTTATTAAGTTTATTGTGCGACAGCTGATACAGCTCGAAATTTTTTAATTTTAACAATTTAGCTCTAAATTTTTATACAAAATTCCAATGTCTATCAATTTTCGCACAATAATTTAGGACTAAATTGTCAAGTTGAAAATTTTGGGGGTTATCTTGATATTTTTACAATAGGTTTAGTTTTAATTTAGTAATTTTGTTTAAGTAATAGTATGGAAACTGTACTTCATGCTGTGGTATGCGATGGCACAAATGCTTCTTGATTGTCCCGATCTTTAGATAGAGAATAAGAGAAGTATAAGCCAGCCACGTGTGAGCCGATTCCTATATCTTGGGCTTCTCCATAAATTTCAATACTCCTCTTTGGTTTTTTCCCTTAAATCGGGTGAAATTTATACGTCTGATTAGCATCATCAATTAGGGGTGAGCATGGTCCGGGTTAGTCCGGGCCACCCCCTAACCCTAGGACCAACCCGTACAGTGTCGGTCCTCAATTTTTAGGACCAAGGACCGGACCGACCCAATGGGTTCGGTCTGGTTCCAGGGTCAATCCGGGACCTATCGATAATTTTTTTCGTCTTATTTTTTATACTTCCTAAAAAAGTAAACCTACAAATTCAAATTACACATCCATCAATAATACAGTATTGTGCAACTAAATTATAAAATACCAATACATATTTAGCCAATTTAAGATGACACAATAATAGAAATTTAGTATCCGCTTACCACTCATCGAGATATGGGATAAGATAGAAAGTTCTTGTAATCATATATCTTTAATATTTATAACACTATATGCAAAAACGTTTTCCTGATCATGTAGAGTCCACTCAACCAAAAAATAAGCTTCGCACCACTTGACTAGCATTTGATTATGTAGAGTCTACTCAACCAAAAAATGAGCTTCACACCACTTGACTAGCAAATCACCGTAGCAACTGCAGTACTACTCTACTCTTCAAAACTTCTACCATTTGACACAAATTGAAAAGCAAAGTGTAGCTGAAATTCATTAGTAAAATACAATTAAATCATAAAAAGTTTAAAATACTTAATATAAACCATGAATATATATAACTTCACATCTTGTTAATTCACTTGAACTTCTAAACACTTGAAAACAAAACAAACGACACATAATTAATACTTAATAAAAGTTTTAAATTGAAATTACTATTAGTGCTATTGATAGAACATCTCAATATAATATAATATAATAGACATTTTACTTAGGTTTGAATATATAAAAGAATTATAAATAATATAATAAAATATACGGTGTTGGTCCAAGGTTGGACCGATCAAAAACTCTTGGGACCGAGAACCAACCCGCATAGTGTTGGTCCTGGAATTTTAGGACCAAGGACCGACCCAGTCCCCTTGGGAACCGAACCAAGACAGGCAGGGTTGGGCCGGTCCAGGATCGGTCCAGGGTTGACCCTAAACCGCTGCTCACCCCTATGTGTGGATACATCAAGTTAATGGGCCTGTCTAGAATCTATATGGAAAACAGAGAGAACCCAGATGCAAAATGCCTTTGCATAGTCGGGTTTTCATTTGTTCTGCTGGATCAACTGGTTTTAGTACTATTAAATTTTAGCATTTTCAACCTAGTCAGGTTCATTTAAATACTTTTTTTTTGTCACATTCAAATGTTGACTCTCTGTGGGGAAAGGTTTGGGGCTGGATAATTTGACAGATTCTGACTAGGCTCTTTATCTTGCCTTCTTTCTTATTGCAAGATTATATCCTCATATCCTCAAAATCTCTGTACAGGTTGTGCTTTGCATCTATATGGCCCTGCTTTTGATGCTGGTGTCCCTTGAGCTGTGTATTGTTGGTTTTTGTTGGTTAATCATCATGGAACACCAACATTTGCATGACTGATGGAAGCTCCAAATGGATTGGGGCTAGGCTCGTGAACTAGCAGATGAAAAAGTGTTACAAAACTCATTCGTAAAGCGGCGGCTTGTGAACCGGTTTCCTTCCTTCCGCCGCCCGCTAAGAAAATGTCTTCATGAAGGCCTGTATATCCTTGTCGTACTGGAAATATTCAAATGTGGCACCAATCATGTGATGGAGTGAGATTACCCTTTTACTACCTCAAGGAAGCAGGACTTAGTTTTTTTTTATTCTATTTTTGTCAAGGCTGTCACAATCATGCTCGTTTTAGGAAAAAGTAAAGGCATATGAACAAAGAAATTTCGATGCTTCCAAAGTGTTCATTGGTGAAATTCAGCTATACAACTGAAAGGTTCAAATATTCCTCTAGGCATACCAGAAAGGAGACTCCCTTTTCTTTTATGAAGCACCAGATACAAATGTAAATACATCAGATACTTGTTCAATTTAGGCAGATGCCAATTTGGAAATTGTTATGGAATTCGCATCGGTTTTATGTGGAAGACCTTTTTTTTCTTTTGAGAAGTGACTGTTAGTTAAAACCAAAGGGAAATATTCCACTGTTTTATTTGGTGCTGAATTGTACCTATTTTTTGGGGGGGTCATGTGTGCTTTGCTCGGGCGAGGTGCTACTTGTATTTGAGGCAGAATCTAGACGGTGAAAGGAGGCCCGTCAGAATCGGCTCGACTGAGACCGCAAACGCAGGTAACGTTCCATCCCTCAGCCAGATGTAGCTGGAGGGTAAGGCAGGACAATTTCTCGGAGGGCAAGATCGTTTGGTTTCCTGGGCCATCAGAGCAGAGTCAAAATGAAAATCAAAGGCAAACCTGGCCGAATGGATTGGTCCTATGCAAGGTTCTCTTTCGGTCGCACTTTGCACACGCGGTTTTCACTTCTCAAGAAATGGTTAATCCTCCGAATACAGATCATCTTAAAGATCTAGAGATGAAACTGTTTTAATAGATCCCGAATATGCAGGCCAAATAAAGTCGCGCAGTCAGTGTGTGATCTTTTTAGTCTGCATGGACACCAAAGACTAGTACTGAAGTATTCTTACAGCCTATTCTTGCCACAAACGATAGAAAGGTTCAAGAAAAGGCTTGCTGAATAGGGGTGAGCATGGTCCAGGTTGGTCCGGGCCACCCCCTAACCCTAGGACCAACCCATACAGTGTCGGTTCATAATTTTTAGGACCGAGGACCGACCCTATTAAGCCTGGGACCAAGGACAGGACCGACTCAATGGGTTCAGTTAAGTTCCAAGGTCAACCCGGGACTGATCGATAATTTTTTTCGTCTTATTTTTTATACTCCCTAAAAGAGCAAACCTACAAATTCAAATTACACATCCATCGACAATGTGGCATTGTGCAACTAAATTATAAATACCAATACATATTTAGCAAATTTAAGATGACACAATAATATAAATTTTGTACATACTAATCGCTTATCGAGATATGGGACAAGATGGAAAGTTCTTGTAATCATCTATCTTTAATATTCATAACATCATATGCAAAAACGTTTTCCTGCATTTGATCACATAGAGTTCACACAACCAAAAAATGAGCTTCACACCACTTGACTAGTATTTGATCATGTAGAGTCTACTCAACCGAAAAATGAGCTTCGCACCACTTGACTAACAAATTACCATAGCAACTGTAGTACTACTCTACTCTTCAAAAACTTCTACCATTTGACACAAATTAAAAAGCAAAGTGCAGCTGAAATTCATTAGTAAAATACAATTAAACCATAAAATTTTTAAAATATTTAATATAAACCGTGAATATATAACTTCACATCTTATTAATTCACTTGAACTTCTATACACCTGAAAACAAAACAAACGACACATAATTAATACTCAACAAAAGTTTTAAATTGAAATTATTATTAGTACCATTAATAGAACATCTCAATATAATATAATATAATATAACAGACATTTTATTTATGTTTGAATATATAAAATAATTATAAATAATATAATATAATATAATATAATATAATATAATATAATATAATATAATATAATATAATATACAAGGTTGGTTCAGGGTTGGACCGATCCAAAACTCTTAGGACCGAGGACCAACCCACACAGTGTTGGTCCTGGAATTTTAGGACCAAGGACCGACCCAATCCTCTTGGGAACCGGACCGGGACCAGCAGGGTTGGGCCAGTCTAGGGTTGGTCCAGGGTCGACCCTAGACCACTGCTCACCCCTATCATCAATCCTATCGGTCTCGCCTCCATCACCGAAAGTTTATCCAAACAGAGATTTTTTCTTGTCAGAAGGGCGCTTTATAGATCAGCAAAAGCAAAACAGTGCACACTTCCACCATGCCGCCAAGATAATGGCTTCTGGTCAACGTGGGGGAGAGAAGATGTAAGGGCAGCATCGGATATTGCCCTGTCAAGTTTGGATTGTTAAAGTATTAAGTCCTAACTACTTTTTGTATTTATGTGATTTCTCTCTATCTTGTCGCGACTTACATTTTCCGTATGAAGGGGAAAAGACATAAGTTTATAGGTATTGCCAAACAAGCAGGCTTAGCCCTCATTTTAGACACGGGCTTTCCATAGCCTATACCTTATCCGATATTGGGATATTCAAATTGATACTATAACAATTTTCTGATGAAGAGTCACAACTAACCAATTAGGGTTAACTAAAAACAAAGTGAGGCACGAGAGTATACCACTTTCTATGAAACCAAAGAATTTAGGACTGTGGACATAGTTGCACTAATTGATTAACTAGTACCAATTTGGTATCTAATCTTTATTCATTTAACAAAGATGTTTGTAACATAGTCTGGATTGATTTTAAATCTATCTACTACCATATGGAAATATCATGGCACAATAATTAAAATAACAATTGGCAACTAAGGAAGCATTAAATAAATTATAAGAGAAAAAAAGAATTTAACGCTACGAAATAAGGAACATGCCATTCTTAACTAGGCTAAAGGGAAACCTTAATCAACATACTAAAAGTGCGCAATCAAAAGCATTACTCTCAAAACAATGAATATTCAAACCCTATAGTAAAGCCCTAAGAAATTGTTCATTTTTAACACAATTTTTTTCAGATCAAAGGGTTTTCACTTTTTTATGCTAAAATAATTCTAAACTATAATTAATATGAAGAATCTAATAAAACTAGTTCAAATTTAAATTCTAAGCTTTTTTCCAATTTTTTGAATTTCGTAGTATATTTTTTAATATCTTATAATAAAAAATATTTTAAAATGTTGTCCTAATTTCTAATCCGAAAATGGGCCCGGCCTCGGGCCCACTCCGAAAATGGGTTGGCCCAACCCACACGAAATAGGCTTTATACATCAGCAGGCTTTAGTTAATAAAAACGAATTGGGCTAGTTAGGCCCAATTCCTCCAGCGTTTAACCTCGGACAGATCGAGCTCAACCCAAAGCTAAATTAACAAGCCCAAACTTTCCAACACCAAACTAAGCCCACGAAAAAAAATCCTAAGTTAATCCTAAGCCTAATCCCAAGTTCAGTCCAGTCCAAACCAAAATCAAGGCCCCCAAGCCTTGAATCCATCTGTTGGACTTATTCTGCCCACTGAACAGCAGCTTCTCCCCCACGCCCAAGACTCCCCCAAGCCTCACCGCCCAGACCATCAGCCTTCGACATTCGCCCATCAATCCCAGAACAAGCAAAGCTTGAATAACGATCCATATTAGACTTAAAATCGCAGGTTACACCGTTAATCAAACATCACGCGCATGCCTGAACGCATAGAATGAAACTAACGAAAACCGGCGTTACTCTCGGGCAAGCCAAGCCGAACGTCCAACCATCTTCCGGTCGGCAACTCCTAGCGACGGCCATGGTGAGATGCTCGCGGGACGCTCTACACCGCTAGATCCGCGGCTTCCGCGGGTCGCCATGATGGTGGACGCGGACTGGGCAACACCAAACGCAACAGGAACATTTCTACGGAGCAAGACAAAGCATGGACTGACTCCGTTTTGACCAAAAATCAGGATACGTCAGTGGATCTCATTCGGGCATTTCCTCGAGCGGGTGGCATGCAACGCTGAACGAGGGATTCCCAGCTCAACCAGGACTCGAGACGGGGCCAGGATTCTCAGCAAACAACCAACAACGCCCAGCGACCTAGCTAAGGACCTACAGATGGCCACGAACCCCGGCCTGGCGTACCCACAAATGAGCAGCAAACAGAGGGAAAAACGGAGGCTTGCCTGTTCGAGCTCGAGGACCTCTACCGGGAGGGGCCGTCGGACGGAGCTCGCACGCAGCCCAATGTGTCGGCCGAGGCTCTCTCCCGCTCTCAGTTCAATCTCAGCTCTCACTCTCGGCTCCTCTCTCCCTCTCTCTTCTCTCCGAAGAACTTCCTTTGGTCGACTCTCCCTCTCTCGCTTTTAAGCACCGGCGGCCATGGCCTCTGACATGCCAGCTGCCCCTGGCCGGCCTGGCCCCGACCACCAAGTCCCGATCGACGCCCTCTCTGCATCTTCTGGTCTCCTTTTCCATGCCGTCCTCTCTGTCTCCTCTCTTTAGCCAACGTTCAGGACAAAAGGGAGGGAGCCAGAGAGCAAAGAAGAAGGCCGGGCCTGGGGGAAAAGAAAGAAAAAATCGGCTGGGCGCAAACCAGAAGAGGACGAAAGGAAAAGAAAGAAGGCGGGGCCGGCCTGCACCCGGCCTGGTTTCGCTGCCTTTTCTTTTTATACTAGTGATGTACTGTACGCGATGTAATTTTAAGGGATATTATTTTTGTTAGGAGTTAAAAATTAATCTCTAATTTTCTATGTATTTAGTGAATGATTAAACGGATCATTAAAATTTAGGTGTCAGTTTATCTAACAACTTAAATTTTAGTTTGAACTTTCTAGTATTATCATGATCATTCTCTCTCCTACACTTGAAATATAAAAAAAATTTGAGTTCACACATTATCTCTATGTTCCAAAAATTTTAGTAATTCCGCATGTATCAGCTAAAGTTGGAACATGGTTTTATAAACCTTCCTCAATCGTCTCTCTATGTTCTGAAATTTTTACTAATTCCGTATGTATCAGTTGAAGTTGGAACATGGTTTTATAAACCTTTCTCAATCATCTCTCTCTCTCTCTCTCTCTCTCTCTCTTTCTCACTCCAGCCTGAGGAGAAATTTCTCAGCCCTCTGCTTCTCGAAAACAGCTAGCTCACCCGTAATGTTGGCAATACGAGCTCTGTTTTGTTCTACAAGATGAGGACCTGCAGACCCTAATTCAACAATGAGAAAAAGAAAAAGGCCATTGCTAAACAAACAAATCGCGCTTGGGGGGAATCCTCTATAGAAATAGATACATGTACTCCAAATTCGAGTTGAGCAATGGGGATTAGACAACTAGATATTGTCATTGAAGCTCTCATGGAAGAGAGGAGGAAAGGTAGGGTCTTAATTGTCTTTACAAAAGTACAATTTTTTCTTTAAAAAGAAAGGAGGAAACAATTCTCTTTCTAATCTTTACCATAAAAGAAAAATTAAAAACTTTACCAAAAAAAAAAAAAAAAAAAAAAAAACAATTCTCTTTCTAAGACCAATTTTCTACACTATTTGTCATTAAAGAAATTGACTACATTAATTCCACATTCTAGTTATCTTTGACCCCATTTGTTTTGCAAAAAATATATGATTTGGACAACATTTTCTTTAAAATTATTTCTTTTGTCACTTAATTAGTCAATAGAACGTATTTTTATCATCAAAAATAATTTATGTTCAAATATTTTCATATATGATAAAATATTTTCATTCATTCATTTTATAAAAGATATAAATAATTATTTTTAGGAAAATATTTTTCGAATCATTCACAATCCACAAAACAAACGGAGCTTTTATTTTTGTAACTTCAGATCATGTAGGCTAGCTTAGAGTCTAAAAGCACAAGCCTACCAACTAGCAGTTATCGTCCTAAATCACATCTCCTGTGCAACTCTCGTGAGTATACACGGTCTTTCTTTTACCACACAGGCCATTTGAAAACGTGCATGGTCAGACTCTGAGTAGTCCTCGTTGATTCCTCAAGAGACATATGAAGGTTAACATTTGAAGCAGGAAGTTCCAAGAGAGGACTTGTCTGTCCCCTTTTCGACTTATGTGACAATGAATGAAATTGATAAGAATGATCATGAATCTTACCTAACCATTAGCTGAAAAAAAATTAAACTTAATTGCTTTAAAAGTGCAGGACTCACGGCTAAGGAATTTCTAAAGGCTAAACATCTACAGTTTGTAGCAGGTAGCCGAATGTTTAACTCACGATTCTTAGTTACAGGAATTACTAGTAAGACTCTCCCCGCAATAATATAGCTAAATCCCAAAATAAACAATTTCTCTCTTCAGGTCGGCACACAGAGCAAGACCTGCTCAGACCCCAATCAATTTTTCTTTTTTAAAAATTAATTAGTTATTTAATCATTGGCAAGTCTTTGCAAGGTTATTTATGCATAGTGCCTGAATCAACCTGCTTATCGTTGATGTCTTCAAACTAGCGGGCTGAAAAGGGAAAAGCACAAAAAAAAAGGTCATAAATCTATGACGTTAGTATCAATTCAATTTTAACCTTTTGATTGGATCAATTTAATCTTAAACTTTCTTATATTAATACCAATTAAGTCATTTTGGCAAATTTTCATCAGCTAGTGCTAACATGGCCAATCATTCGGGCAACGCCGATGTGGTAATTTTTTAATAATTTTTCAATTTTAAAATTTTAAAATTTTTTTTCTTTTTCTTTTTTCTCTTCTTCCTCCTTGCAGTGGCCAAGAAAACTCTAGCTAGGCTCTTTGAACATTGGGCGAGGGTTGCGAAGCCCTTGCCAATCGCCAAAGAGGGTCATAGCCCTCACCCAGCCTCACCCAAGGCCACAGGCCTCGGCCTTTGCGTGAGGCAAGACCATGGCGAGGTTGGTCTCGCCCAGATCTAGGCGAAGCTACCTTGCTCATGGCCCTAGGCAAGAGCCGTAACCCTCTTTGACGGTCAACAAACCTTTTCGAAGCCTTGCCGGCCACCATAGGGAGAAGAAGCCTAAGGAGGAAGAAGAGAAAAAAAAAGGAAAAAATAATAAAAATAATAAAAAAGTTCGAAAAAAAATAAAAATTTATTTGAAAATTGTCATGTAAATATTGGCTAGATGCCCAGTGAAAATTGGCTAGAAGGATCAAATTGGTACTAATATAAAAAGATTTATGACTAAATTGATCCAATCAAAAAGTTTAGGATTGAATTAGTACCAATGTTATAGGTTTAGATCTTTTTTGGTACTTTTGCCCTAATGGCAATAGTCATACCAATCACTTATTAATGCAAGAGTCATGCTAAAGATATCACAAGTACTAGGCATAAAATGAGCGGATCACATTCAAAGAATCAATTGAAATCTTGCACATGACTTTGTAAATCAATTCTATTAGATTTAGTCTTAGTACCTCTAATACTACATACTAGCCTTACCATCTCTAACAATATTCTTGATAAAAAATTTGGTCAACTAATAAATCACCTCTTTATTTATCCGTTTGATTCCCTATGTGTTCTTCTTAATAAGCATCCTAAAGCATTCACTTGTGTATTAACTATTTACATCATAATGATGAGCTAAGCTAGTTGTTGATCGACAATTTCCAATGAATTTGATTTAATTACTAATGGTACGAGCTGTGATATCTTTCCTTGACGGTTGTCATCCGGTCACATAATCTATTAAAGCAATCCTGAGATGATAGTTCTCATGTGCAAAATTTGGACAGGAATGAAATCTATTACCTTCTCATAAGGTATCGTCATATTCCTATATGATTTGGGTTTGCCTATGAGATTATGCACATGTGGTCTGGTTAACATTTCTTGAGTTAATCATGATAACTTTTTTGTTCTTACTCATAGATCATTTTTTGATCAAAAATCAACTCGACGGATTGTCCCGGGCAAGGTTTCAAAGGGACGCATCAATGGAAGAATGCAAACCGCAAGTCTTAATCATGCCAATGAAACTCATGTACTACCCTCAAAATGCCTCGAAAAAGCTCTATGCTGGTCGGGCTGCATTTCAGGGAGGAACTTCTCTAAAGGAAGGATATGTACATGTGTTCGAGCTCGTTGGAATTGATAATATTGAACTCAAAGTCTCCTTTTTTACTATTATTATTTTCGATATACCAATTACGTAAACTTTCACATGCTAATCAGTAATTTCAGAGTCTCTGGCAGCACAGTTGAAACCAGTGATAGATATATTAATGGAAAAAGAATAGAAAATGAGATCAAATGAGTGGTTAATTCGCTTCTTTTTCTCAAGGAGCAATCAGGTGTATAAATAATCACACTATTGTCCCATTATCTAATGATGGTATGTTCTTAAGATAACATATTTTTGGGGAACGTCCTTTTAAGATAATATTGTAGATAAGCACCGCTAAATTAGACCACCCAAAGATGCAGTTAATTGACATTATGATTTATTTCTGTGACCATAAACTAATTACTAATATAAAAAAAGGGGATGCCCATCTAAATGTGTGCCTAACTATGATTTCTGTGACCTTGGGAAATTAGTTTAGGCCATACCAATTGATAATTACATGGTTTCATAGTCGAAAAAGGGTGGCTGAAATTCACAAAGCATTACTCATTGGTTATGGTCACCTAATAATTTTCAAATACAAAGTGAACTCTACATTTTGTATAATAATAATAATATCCAATAAGAGTGCTTCAAAAATGGATTATTCGCCAATCAGCAGCAAAATATCAAACCTCAGGAGCAAATTTCTCTCAAGTAAAACGGAAGATGTCGTAGAAGCAGATGATCTGGAGTGAAAAACTAATCAATTTCTCGAGCTCCAAGTCGATTCAATTTCAAGAGCAAGAGGCAAGCAAAGTATAATTCATTTGAAAGCACATGTGATTACATTTGCTGCTCCTTGAAGCCCTTCGTCTTTGGTCCTTTTTTAAATTCCTTCAACATGGTTCATCCTCATCCTCATCCTCATTCTCGTCCTTGCTGGAGAGAAGACAGAGTTGTTGCCGAGCAAGAGACTCCTCCATGTAGTAGCCCTCCCTTCTTCATACTCTCCGATATGCTAATTCGCTAGCTCAGTAGCTTTAATCAACCCAAGGGCTTTCATGGTTGTCCGATTCTTGCCATAACCATGATCCCTGGAATTTTAACCATGTGCATTCTTCCTGGAAACCAACATATGCTTATTGGCAAAACACGAAATCGCCGCGTTCCAAGAGAAACTGTCCCTGTAAGGCATGTAACTAAGGGAACCAGAGACTTACCCGCCTCTCCCATCCTCATGTATCCTTCAATAATCGTTTTCCCAGTGAAGTTATTCCTCAAGAGGCATATCGTCAAACAATCACCGTGCAATATCCATTTGACCGCACATGGTGTAAAGCTGAAGGAAGAAGGTTTGCGAGCGTGACGGTGCAGTTCAGGAGACTAATTACCTTCTCTTGAAAAGCACGCAGGAACAAAGCATAAGGAGGCCTTCATAACCGCCCGCAAAAGCAGGACAGACCATGGCAACTGGCTGAATGTCTTAACTCTCGACGATGAGTGGCAGTGACAGAGGTGAAATCTAGAGCTGGAACGGCGAATACCAAACTGAAGAAGTGTGGGATCTCTCTCTCTCTCTCTCTCTCTCTCTCTCTCTCTCTCTCTCTATGGCGTTTCGTCAAACGCGTGATTACCACGATGAGGACGTAAGA
The DNA here is from genome assembly GCA_016097615.1 of Eucalyptus dawsonii. Taxonomy (NCBI): domain Eukaryota; kingdom Viridiplantae; phylum Streptophyta; class Magnoliopsida; order Myrtales; family Myrtaceae; genus Eucalyptus; species Eucalyptus dawsonii. The sequence goes on along the minus strand of CM027881.1, from coordinate 28,867,260 downwards.
ACAGAGCAACCGTGCGGGACAGAGGTAGGAACTTTGCGATAGGAGAAGAGATTCAAACTTCTCAATCAGAACAAATGGCGACGAGGTTGCATCAACGGAGAAAACCCGGAAACCGAGCGTCAGCGTGACGACGAGATCGTTGCAACGCCCGGGCGCCAAGTCACGACAGAGGATCGGAAGACGGCATGAGATTTCAGCCACCGCTATCCCTTCGGAACCTCTGGCAAGCTTCTCAGGCTCCTAATCTCGAAACCATTTGCTTTGTCGATTGCTTGAATCCACTGAACGATGACGACGCTCGGCAACGATGGAAAATCCAGCGATGGAATCGCCCGACAGATATAACTCAGATGCGACGCGAAACAGATCCGAGTCGCAACCGCGGGGCAGAAGGCGCGATGCATAGAGCTCCGCCATGGGAGAATCCCTGAGATCCCCTAATTTCCCCTAGCGGGTTGTTTCTTTTTATATGGTAAAAAAGAGGCCCGTATTAGCTAATAAAATTAGGCAAGTGGATAATTGAATTCTGACATGATTAACCCATTGTTAACTGATTGGCCATTGATGTGGCAATGAAGCAAATCCTCTGCCACATGACAAAGATGGTAAATAGGTAAATAAATAATTTTCTCGCAATTTGTCACCTCAGCATAAGTACCTAAAGTGCACCTTCTTTATTTATCCGTAACTTACCTAAGCATCTCTCATTCCCTTTCTTTTTTCTCATCCAAACATGTGAAAATTGTTGTTTCATTCTTTTTATTTTATTTTATTATGATTCCTCCAACCACCAGTCAATTTCCATCCTCATAAAATTCAAAATCTCAGAATTATAATCCACAAAGTTCATTTTTTGTGCAAGATTTTCTGGCATTAATGCTACAAAGATGATTTGAAACAGTAGAATTCAGTTCTACTCAATTAAATTTTCTCTCTACTCGCTTTTTCAGTTAAACTTGTGGAAATTGCACGAGTTCCATCTGGTTTGCCGTGTTTAAGCACCTTGGATGAATAATGATATCATTAGTCAATCTTGACGAATATTTTTTTTATCTCTCCTACATCTTACGAGTCTGCATATGTAGATGTACCATTTACTATTCTAGTTAAATAGGAGCTGGACTTCCGTCGGAAAGGTGGATCCTAGGGACTGTAACAGTGTTTCTCCATTACTTTTAAATATCGTAATGGTTGTGGTTTGCTGAATTGTACGAATATTTTAAATTGTTGAGACAACCGAAGTGACTCTGCAATTAGCATTTCTTGTGTTAGTCATCATTTGTTGATCAAAAATCAACTCTGCAGGCTGTTCCCGGCGATTTTGAAGGGAACATATCAATGGAAACATGCAAACTGCGGCTCAAGTATTCGAATTGATCAAGGCAAGTGAAGCTCCAGTACTATCCAATACCCACAACATGGCTCGAGAAAGCTCTCTGCTGGTCAAGCCGCATTTCAGAGAGAAACTTCTCTAAAGGAAGGAGATGCCCGTGTGTTCAAGCTTGTTAGCATTGATAATATTGAACTCAAAGTCTCCATTTTCAGAAGGAATGTCAAGACATAGGCGTAAACTTTGGTATGCCTACAGAAAATTCTCTTCTTCGCTATATTTTATTTTGTTAATCAGATCAAAGAAAGCGAAACTCTCTGCTGCAAATAATTGAATGGCGATGTGTTTCCTGATGTTTTTTGGAGAGTAGTGAACATTACACCTGGACATTGCATCTTCCAAAACACCAGGTACGTGTGCGACCAATTTCCAACCTCTTTTCATGTTGCGTCTTCATTCAACAAATAGAAGGTCATAAGCAATCCTTATCTAACGCCAATATGGAGAGTTGATCAATGACAAAGACTTTAGCATATTCCTTGAACTTGAATTAAGGATAACTCTTGCAAGCCATTGATTACACAAGAGGAAGTTTCGATAAGAAGGCTAATCTTCACCTTTTCACCTCACATAATGGATGAATGACATCAATAGAACAATAATGAATCTTTGACTAATTATAAAACTAGATCACCATAAAATTTCCAGAACTCATCCTCAGCAGGTATCCCAGTGTTCCTAACCTTAGTGCTTTTAAATTAAGTAATAGCACCATCTGTTAGTGAACTTGTTTGTGACCCCCTGTAAAAATCATTAGCAGTAGAACTATTTAGCAGGTTCTGAGAGTGGGACACAGCTGGATCGAAAGAAATAGGGCTGCTCGTCTTGCCGTTTTTTGCCGATGAGATTGCTGAAGAGGCCATTGTCCGCTCCCATAAATGTGCCCATCTTGGAGCGTTTTGTCTCCAAGCATCTCTTATTCTCCTTTGCTGTAGGAGTTACTAGAGGGACTCTCTCAGCAATCATCAGACCATAACCTCTAAGCCCCACGTTCTTCATGAGCTAGAAAAAGATTAACGAATACAGAGAATCATCAATTCCTATAATTGAGGAATTGATTGGTATTTGGTTAAGACCAAAATTGAGGTTAGGTTAGCATCTCTATTTGGCAATTTTTGAATTGTCAGTAATATGATGGATTTATGTTAACATTTTCATTTTCTTGAGAAATGATACATAATGCAAAATACACTTGCTCTTTAACATAAAAAAATTATGCTTACTTCACTCTAGGATTGGCGCAATTAATTGGGGTATTGAGGATTTCCAGCTCAGGAATTGGAGGTTGTCAGTTTGAATTTTACAAATACATGCAAATAGCTCTGGGTTAGAGTAGCCTATATAGGTGGAAGGCTTAAGTTTGACCATTTTACACGTTTCACAAGATTCTAGCCCGACAAATGTACATGCTCATGCCCCTATATTGCAAAAAATAATGTTACTTACTTTGGGAGGATGATAAATTATGCAAAAGATCCTCGTCAACTTAACTAGAAAGAGAACATGCCTCATAACTTCAATTAGTGATCACATTTTCTTTGTTAGAAATTAGTCATAACAAATATACAGATTTGCGAGTAATTTGACATTCTGATCCATTAATCATGGCTGAGTTTGGGAAAAGGAGTGAGGTAGTTGTGCAGACGCCCAGCATTCCAGTTGAGCAAGCCGGCGAAGAAGACACCAAACTCTAGGACTGTAAATAACAGAGGAGATAGCGGAGGAGGAGAAACTTGGGCATGAGATGGAGGCGTTGGTACTTACATCTTATGCCTTTTGTTTGGTTTAAGTAGAACAAAGTGTTAATGCACCAATTAGAGGAGCTGCATGTATGCCGTCTTTATTTATGGTAATGCACTAATAGAATGGTCTTGATAATTACTATTCGGATCAGATCTCAGGTTCATCCACATTGCCATTATCTTATATGAGTAAGAAAGAGGAATAGAACAAGTTTTAACGTTAGGCCAAGGATATAATTTTTGAAAAAAAGAGTAAAAAGGGTGCGGAACTTAATTTGACCTCATCATTTTATCAAACTATATTATGCTACATTGGATTAAGACATGATTTTTATGAATAACTTGTGCATAGTAGTTATACGAATGGCTCAGCAAGCTGCACATTAATTATCAAGCCGGCAATCCACATGGCACAGTGGCACTCCACTTAAGATGTCTTTATTGTCCAAGTATCTTCTTAGTCATTTTTTTTTTTCCATAGATCTATATTCATTTTGATAACGTTGTTCAGAATGATTGTCATGAATTAGAAATATACAAAAGTGATTCCAAAAAGACTATACGACATTCCATCATCATTTTTGTTGGCTTCTATAACTAACTCGTTCTATTTGTTTACACTTTTTAAGTAGCATTTTCTGCATTTTGCTTTTGCCCAAAAAATTTGAAAATGGAAATAATTAGGTTTTATAAATTATGAAAAACAAATAACTCTACTTGTCAATAATTGTATACTTTTGAAGGCTTTGAAAATCAATTTGTGATAACTACAATATCAGGATAATAGATGTTACAAGTAAAAAAATCCAAACAGACCCAAGCATTTGTGATAACTAGAATCAGAATGAAAGGACAATTTGCGGTGGAACAGGATGAAAGGATGGATCAGGACTAGTACATAAGCGAGGGCAAAGGATGAAAGGGCCATTTGTGGAGGCAAAGGATAAAAGGACGAAGAAAGGACGATGGTGATGGCAACTGGTCCTGCAAAGGAACAATAATGCAGAAAATCATCCATTTTTATACTCGAGAAATTGACTGCTGTTAAGGTTTTGGTTAACAAGCTCCGCGATATGTACGTACCCATCTCCTCTTTCTTCAATGTGATTTGGATCTTTGCTAAGGTTCTAAATTGTTTGATCTCTAGTACTAAATCTCAGCCCTTGATAATCAAATGTTCCAACGAAAAGTTGTTTGTGTTTCTAACCTCAAAATCTGAAGATTCTCGACATGTCAAGAACCAAAATCTGACTTACTGGGGAAAGAAAAATAATGCTTAGGCAACCGAATGCCATAGCCTAAGGTGCTGCCATTATAAGATCACCCTCAATTATGTCTGTCCTCATCGCTGACTGATGCTACAAATTTGGAATACGAAGCGGTCTTACTCTCCGGCATCGCCATAGTCAGATCATACGAGAGATCAATTTGCGATGCAGTGTTGGCCTGAAGCAGTAGAATTGGAGAATCATGAGTTTCGGCAAACTCAGCATGAAACAAGGCCGCTCAGATCTTCACCATGAAAATCGAACACTGATTGGAGTTTGGATTTGGGGCTTTTTTTGGCATCAACAAAGGCACTAAATTTTGAAACGATCAGGCATTGCATCGTCAATTTGTGGGGAATCTTTTAGCAGAAATGCAAGTTTTTTGCAGTCCCGGCATCAAAGCTGCATTTTTATGCAGGATTGAAGCTGCAAGGTCCAGGAAGAAGTTTTCTTTCAGGGTTACATAATTTTTTTTTTTTTCCGAAATACTTCATGATATTATTAAAAGATCCCGTAAAAGCTGGAGAGGATGGTCCACTCAAGAGGAAGGAAGAGTATTCGAACGATGGGCCCAGAAGATAAATTGAAATTGGGCCGAAGATAGTTGCGCTTCCTCAATTAAAGCTTGCACCTCCCACCTCACGTCCTCTTCAGCATTAAGTCGACCCGACCTCCATCAAATTCTCTCTCCTCGACTGAAAAACCTAAGTTGCACAGACACATTACAATTGCTTCCGTGTCGTGTCCGACAAGTGTCGGAGCGTGTTGGACACGTCGACACGCTCAGACACGTGTTGACCGCGTGTCAGATTTGTCCACAAGTGGTCAACTTTTGTTGACACGTTTCGACAAGCGTTTTGACACGCATGTCCGAGAGTGGAGGTGAGGGTGAGGGGCTTTTTTATTTAATCGAAGGGGTTTGGGCGCCGGAGGCGGAGGCGGGGCTTGTTATTTAATTGAAGGGGTTGGGGGCTTTTTATTTAATCGAAAAAAATTGTTAAATAAAATTAAAAAATAATTTCGAAAAATAAAAGTACTGTATGTTGAATGATTTGTGTAAATCCATTGTAGGTTTTTTTAATTAATTAATTATTTATAAATTTGAATCAAATTAATTAAAAATAAAAATATTAATTTAATATATAACGTGTTTTAATGTGGTAGAATTTTTTATTTTTGAGAAATGACATGTCGATGTGTTGTGTCGTGTCGTGTTGCGTGTTGGTACGACCTAACTGACAACGTTTCATATCTCCGAGCAGGGCCATGGCTTCCGTATGAAAGCTGACAAAGCTGGAACCTTCATAGCAAGGCCATCCACCAGAGCTCCCGTCTCGCGAAGAATCTCCGAAATAGCTCCAACTGTTTTACCTCCAAAAAAAATGCTCTGTCGACATTGATTTTCAAGGTACGCAGCTTTGACAGGCTCCGATTCTTTGCCGATTGAGTCTTTTCAGCTTAAAGTTTCGAACTTTGGCGATTCCATTTCCTGAAATTACTGAGTATTGGCCTCGCCGATTCAATTAGGGTTTTCGGATTTGGTGGTTGTCTGTTCTCTCTCTCTCAATCACCCTATGTGATGTGGAGATGGACATTCGTCAGGGTGACTAATCAAGTAAAGGAACAATAAAATGCAGAAAACCATCCATTTCTAGAAGAGACTCTTTCTCTCTCTCCCCCACGCCATTATTCTCGTCGAAGCAATCTTTCGTGTGTGTAGATGTTTGTCCATGTGCGGTGGGGAAAGGACGTGGAGACTTGGACATCAGTGATGGTGGCTGATCGAGTAGAGGGACGAAGTTGCCGTGTTTCGTCGAGAACTAAAACTTGACTTAGCTGTAGTAAGACAAAGTCATTTGACTTGCGGGATGAAGACTCACCAAATATTTCTCTCTATCACTCTCGATTAACAATAACAAACATCGTTGGAGCCTCTTTATTCCGATAAATCTGGAGTAAGACCCCTTAGTGAAGGCTTGGTGTTTAGAGAAAAAACATAATACTGCCCCACCATTAATGGACATTGCAGAGGAAGAGTGTGAAAAAGGACATCAAGTCACCGCTGATAAAACTGGCATCCGACACCAAGGGCCTTGTTCTACTCCGCTTCAGTGTGTCCATCTTCACTTGAGCTTAATCGGTTTTGGAAAGATACTACATAAAAAGTCGTCAAGACATGTTTTCACCTAATGGTCAATATTAATTAGATATCTGGCCATTAGCAGTGGAGGAGAAGTGGAGTCAAGGAACGATTTTTGCAAGTTTACATTAATGGCTTGATAGAGGCGACCGACGGCAGAATTTCTTTTATTTCAAATCGTTGAATCTTCGCTACTGAATCTCAGCCGTTGACCCCTCATCCTTTTCTGTGAGCGAATATTATCGCCTTTTCATCTCTCATCCTCCTTGCTCTGTTTCGCTCTTTCTCCTCCGCACCACCATTCTTCTTCGCTATTTGCTGCCGTTTCTTTTTGTCATTCTCTCTCTCCGTCTCTCTGTTTTCTTGCTCTTTCTTTGTCGGAAAAATATCAGAGAAAAATGTCAATTGAATATGCCGTTCCTGTTGTATGGGATGTCTTGAAGAGCGTACTTGCTCCCATCAAGCGTCAATTCAGATACATGATGTCCTCCAAGAGTTTCGCCCTGGATCTTCAGAATGAAGTCGGGAAGCTGGCGTACGAGGCAGAAAGGGTTCACAATGCCGTGGAAGAGGCTAGACACAATCTTCGAAATGTTTACACTCAGGTCGCGCGGTGGCAGATAAGTGCTGAGAAGGCCTTGAAGGAGGCGCGAGACCTGCTGGACGACTTCGAAAAGGCGAGCAAGACTTGTTGCTATGGGACTCTTCCCAACCCCAATTGTCGCTATCAGTTCAGTAGGAAGGCCAAGCAAAAGATCGAGGGCATTCGACGACTCGTTCAAGAATACAGTCATTTGAAGGATATCTCCTTCGGCGGTCCTGCTCTAGGGAATGTTGCTGCTTCAACTCCCGCCCGGAGAGAGGGCAAAGATGTCGACCATTCGACCACTGCGATGGCCTTCGCTTCTTCGGCCTCAACGTCGATTAAGCTTAAAGATGATGACATCATCAAATCTAGAGAATTGATCATGCAGGAGATCATGGCCGCTCTTGTCAATAACAACAATAGCGTGGTCGGGATTTATGGGATGGGCGGGGTCGGCAAATCCACCCTATTGGCTGATGCCGAAAGGAGAATAAGGAAAGGGAAGTCATTTGATTGGGTTGCTAAGGCCGACGTGTCGGAAAATCAAGATGTAAAGAGGATTCAAGGAGAGATTGCGCATGCATTGGACCTGGACATAAAGGATGTAGAGTACGTCAATTCGCGAGCAGAGCGTCTGCGGACGAGGCTGGAAGATGAGAAGAGGGCAAAAAGAAGGTCCTCATAATACTGGACAACTTGTGGAAGGGGCTTGACTTAAAATCAGTGGGCATTCCTTGCAGACATGACAACAAAGTCATAGGATGCAAGTTATTATTGACGTCAAGATTTCAAGATGTTTTGCGAAGGGAAATGGGCTGCGACAGGGACTTCCGCCTTGAAGAGCTGAAGGACGAAGAGGCAAAAAGATTGTTTGAGGGGACGGTGGGAAACAAAGTTCATGATGACCCGTTCAAATCCTTGGTGGATGAAGCACTCCACAAATGCGCAGGTTTGCCTTTCCTCATTATTGCAATGGCGAATATTTTTAAAGACGCTGATTTTTATGAATGGAAGGATGTTTTGAGACAAATTGAGAAGTCTACAAACAAAGGAATTAGTGAGAGCATAAATAAGATGTTGCAGTTGAGTTATGACCGTTTCAAGGGGGAGGAGAGCGAGGAGGTGAAGTCACTGTTACGACTTTGTGTTGTTTATGGTGTCTCTAAGCCCTCTCTTGAAAACTTAGTGAGGTACAGTGTGGGTTCAAGGTTATTTCGAGAAGACAGCAGCATGGAAGAAGTTAGAAATAGGTTGCGTTCACTGATCCGAACCTTGAAAGCCTCCTCCCTTTTGTTAGTAGATGATGAAGATGTTGATGGTTTCAAGATACATGATTTGGTTCGGGGATTTGTTGCCTCGGTCACTTCAAGAGATGACCCTCTTTTCGTGTTGAAAGATAATGATAAGTCAGTGACAGAGTTGCTGAAGGACAAACTCAAAAGTTGTACGGCAGTATGCTTTCCCTATGTTGACATGAAGGAGCTTCCTGAAGAGTTAGATTGCCCCGAAATGCGGATCTTTTTGTTGTTCACAAACAATAAATCTCTTAAGGTCCCAGATTCATATTTCAACTCTATGAGAAAGCTCATGGTCTTACATCTTTCTCAGGTGTCTCTCACTCATTCACCTTCGCCATTTCAATTCTTGGAGAACTTACACACTCTGTGTCTTGATGGTTGTTCATTAGAGAATGTAGCCATGATTGGCAAGCTAAAAGGGCTACATATTCTCAGCTTTGCGAACTCCAAAATTCAACGATTGCCAAAAGAAATTGGACAATTGGTAGATCTGAGGTTGTTAGACTTGAACCATTGCTCACGACTTAAGATAATTGAACCGGGTGTGCTTGGAAGCTTGATCAAATTGGAGGAGTTGTATATGGAGAATAGCTTTAACCAATGGAATGCCGTGGAGCAAAATCCACCAACTAATGCCGGGCTTATTGAGTTGAATAACATGAAGAATCTATGCACTTTGCATGCATCCATTCGCAATCCAAGTGTGCTCCCAGAGGATCTAAACGTCAAGAAATTAACTACATACAAAATCCATATAGGTGGTATGAGGCGCTGGCAAAGTCACAGAGGATCAAGCACATTGGAGCTTGAGTTGGATCCAACAAGTGATATTCTTCAGAAAGGATGCATACAAACTTTATTAGGCAAAACTGACGATCTATTTTTAGATGGATCAAATGGAATCGAGCAAAGTATTTGTACATTATCCCAAGAAGGCTTTCTAAAATTAAAGCATCTACACGTGAAGAACAATCCCTCTGTCCATTACATCCTCCAATCGCCTTCCCACATAGATTTTAAGACGTTGGAGTTGTTAGTTCTTGATAATCTCGTCAACTTGGAGCATATATGCAACAACCATATCTCCTCCAACTCTTTCATTGCATTAAAAGAAGTACGAGTCGAAAGTTGTGATAAGATGGAAATTTTGTTTCCTCTTTCATTATTGAGAGAACTTCCACACCTTGAAGAGATCCGAGTTGCCATGTGCCAATTAATGCGGGAGATTGTAGCAGTTGATGATTGTCGCAAAGTTGAGTTGCAAAATATGCATGTTTTGGAATTGCGTGACTTGCCAAATATGAAGAACTTTTTCACCACCACGACAGCTCCTTCAAGAAGTACATCAAATGGCCAAGTTGTCGCTCAAGTTGCATTCTTCAATGGGCTACAGGTAACTTTCTATCAAATGAATATACAATTAAATAATCTTTTGTTCCTTTCCTAATTATATGTAAGATAGATTATACTCCTTACTCATTTTTTTCCTAATTACCTCATCTAGTCATGCCCTTCTCTGTAATTAGTTAAAGCAATCTCATGTTTCTCTTCATTGGGGAGAAGTCCAACTAATAGAATGAAATCCATGTTAATTTAGTTTGTGATAGAATTTGAGTTATTTTCAACTTACATGCTGTGAGTATATCTATATTAATAGGGTTTTATAAAGAAACATTGAAGGGAATTTTGGTATTAGAAATATTCCATTATAGCGTCATTTCATAATCTTGTAAAATGGATTCACTTATGGTTATTATCTGTAAAATACAATATTTAGATGACTTACAGTATAAATCAATGCGAAGAATGGGCAAGGGGATTGGATTTTCAAATAGTAGCAACGCTGCTAGTCTAATTAATGCATGTCCTTTCCATATCGTGTATTTCAATAAGCACTTGGTCACTGTATATGTCCTATTAGTATAAAAGTACACAATTTCAGTCATGTTCATGCTTGCAAGTCTACGAAATTATATAAAAGATATAGATATAATTGTAAGCACTTTTGGCATAACAAACATAGAAATTCAACTTGTTCTTATGTCTCGTAGTTATAGGCATTAGTGAGTGACTTTTAGGCAAAACTACACGAAAGCCCCCACGAGATCCCCATGCTTATATAAATCACGTCGTATTGAACATAGCTATGTGATATTATCATCCAATGGTCCTTTTAAATAGCTGACTAGGGAGGCTATATGCATAATTAAACAAAAAATTTAGCCTTTCCAATGATTGTTTTATATGCTTGGGATATATTTGAAAGCCAACTAGATGTTTAGCTCTTTTCATGAAGTCAACCATATTATTAGTAATTTTTGTCTTGATCTCTGTTAAAATCATTGCGTTTTTTTCCTCATTTTTCTTTATTTATTTTGGGAATTTCCCACCAATTTTAGTGCATTCGGAGGCCAAAGGATGATTTAACTAAAGCAGATACAAAAGAATTGTAACATTATCGCAAAAAATTACATGAAATACAAATGGTAAAGTGCCCACAGGGTTGACATCTGCAATAAAATCGAAGCTGACCAAACTCATGTAATACTTAAAAGTTAGGAGTAAAGGTATTTTCCCCTCAAAGTTCATAAGTGGGATGGGTAATTTCCCCGTAATTTTTATGTTCTTTTGTAGGTAAATGAATGTTATATTGATGTAAATTAGCATCGTACAAGAATGAGGAAAAATGCAAGAGTGTTAAAATTAAATAGTGAAATTGTGGAGAAAGAGAGGAGGATAAAGCAATTAATAATGAGCAGCTTGTTGAGAGAGGAGTTCTAAGATTGTCGTATAGGCAATTTGAAATACATGCAAATCAACTCTAATGTTAGTGTCGTTGACAAATTTCATCGATAAAATGATAGCATTTTATTTTTCATGAAGTTAAGTATATCTTTGACGTAAATCAAGGGAATGTACATAGATTTGGTCCCTAATAGAGTAGAACCTTGATTATCATACTTAACTGAAAAATAACTCATGAATTCTATGTTAAGTGGTGAAAAATCATTGTAATTTTCCCGCTTTGTTCAATCAAAATTTGGGCTTAATTTTATTAATTAATTCTCCTAATTCAGTTTTTTTTTTTTTTGGCTCAATTCTAAACTACCTCATGTGCTTCGTTCCTTTATTATGGTCAAAATCATGGTCTTGATTGGTGAAAGATTAAAATGAAACGATTTTCAAGTGAATACTTGGTTTGAAGCATAATTCCAAGGAGTAGTCAAGGCTCGAGCTTATGAAATGGCAATTGAGATATAAGAGAGACATTCAAAATAAAAATAATTAATGATCTTGTATAATAAACTTTTATCACCTAGAAATCTGACTTAGAAAATTTCTCAAGCACTATGTAATTAAGAATTTTTGAATATGAGGTTGATAGTTTAGATCATCACAACAAAAATTAACAGCATTTAATTGAAATTGAGGCTGTTTATATAAAGTTGATTAAATTGGTTATTGTTAGTAAGAGAAGTAAACTATGGATAAGCAGCGGTCCAATTAAGGAAAATGCACAGCTCTTTTGTACAACAAAAATTGCTCATAGCCTTTTAGTTGACTAGACGTGATTGCCCTATTATAGTGATGTAATAAAAATTCGTGGAAATTTAAGTTGTCATAATAGATTTATGAAGTAAGCTCGAGTATGGATGTTTGCGGACTACTGTGCACACATTGTCTACGACACGCATGGATGGCCAACACGTGTCATCTCGCTCTTCTGTATTTTTGGGTTCTCTCTCTTTCCATCCGAAAGTTGTTCAGCATCGCGAGGGCCTGCATCTTTTCTCGCTCCGACTCACCACGCGCTGAAGGGCTAAGGACCAGATTTGCTTGCCCACAACCGTAGCCACGCTCATCTGCCACCACCATGACCAGCCACAACTCGCCTCCCTCGACGTCCCTATCGCGGATTCAACCCTTGCACTTGGTCCCTTGCGGACTAGGCACAAATTCTATCTCTATCTGTTTCTCTCACGAACACGGCGTGACCAGCAAGCTTGGTGCTAGCATAAGCTTTGGTCGCGCCTTCCTGAGATTGATTCTTCGGTGATGTGAAGAGGGAGGATAAGAATTTGGTAAAATGAAAGAAAAATAAAGATTCGTTGGTCACTTATTGCAATGATATATGTTCCTTTGTCAGTAAATTGCATGTCTTTCGTAATCACAGTCACTCTTCTATAGCTTTTTTTTTTATTTTTTATTGTAGTAATCTCCATTGTGAGATAGTACAGTTTTTTTCTAGCAATCATCCAATAAAATGAGTAATATATTGTCAATATAGTAACGTAACCTAAGGGGAGTAGTGTACCTTATAGGAAGTAATTTACCTTAATGTACTTCCTTTCGCTTTGTGGATCATTAATTTTTGTAGTCATTAGCAAAATGAATGACTGCTATTTCTTGGTGACCGTAATTTCCCTTATCGTTAGTAAATTACAAACAAAATCTAATTGTAATAACATCCATGAGTATATTAAATAAAAAATGAAGTTTATTAGTTGTCTTTCGAAGTCATAAATACCTTTCTAGATTGTAAATCAGCTTTCGTTTATCATAAATTTTTGTAATAAAAAATTATCCTAAAGTTTGTGAAGTTGCTTTCGCAACCATTTGAATAACCTGCTATATTACGTAAGGATTTTTGCCTGCTTTTTGCAATTGTAAATGCTATTGTTGATGGGTCTGTCCATTAGGTTTCCATCCCATCCTTGGAGTCCTTGAAAATGGTTGGACTTCCCAATCTGGAAAATATATGGACCGATGAATCTCCATCAGGGCTGAGCAATCTCCAATTTCTTGAGGTGTCTTCGTGCAAATCTCTCTCAAAAGTTATCAACTCTAGGTCACTAGTAAAACTACGCAAGTTACACACTCTAACGGTAGAAGTTTGCATTTCAGTGCAAGAAATTTTTGACCTTGATGGACTAGGCACCAATGAAAATATTGAGACTCTCTCCGAGTTAAACACCATTTATATAAAGGGATTACCAGGCTTGAGGCGTATATGGAGCAAGAATCCTTGTGGAATTGTGAGATTCCATAATTTGAAGAAATTATGGGTGGATGGTTGTAACAATCTCAGGTTTCTGTTTTCCCCATCCATGGTTCAATCTCTTGCACAATTGAGAGAACTAGAGGTATGGTATTGCAAGAAGATGGAGGCTATCATTATGGAGGAAGAAGGGTCGAGAGTAGAAATATCAGAAAATCTAGTATTTCCGATGTTAACCAAGTTACTATTTGTTCGTCTGGAAAGTTTGACGTGCTTCTCTCGTAGAAAGTGTAAGATTTTTTTTTTTTTTTTTGGTTTTATCATTGAAGATCCTCTTAGATTAATTCATCCCTACAATACAAAAGATGACATTCTTTTCATCTAATGAAAAATTGATGACAGATATATCAAAAGCTCGAGGAGAGGACATCATCAACTCGCGCTCTACTGTCCTCTTCAATCAAGAGGTATGTGATTAACGCTACATCAAAATCTTAAATATAACAAAAATATGATGGAGTGAAATGCTTGGCATCAATTTTGTGTGTTATAGCACTTTAGAAATTTAAATGCTGTGCATTTCAAGTTGCCACATGCCACTACAAATAAAAGGCAAGTTTCAATTCACGCCAATAAGAGTTGGATCAATCACATTAAATTATTAAGAAATTAGAAAAAAATATATATGCATATAAATATTTATTATTCCAGCCAGCTAAATAATTAAAATTTACAAATAATTAGTTATACTAGAGACAAAGAAGTATCGCCGAAGCCCCCCTCTGGTTAAAATTGATTGCATTCCATATAATCACTGCACCATAGAATCTGTATAAGTAAAAGTAGAGTTTCTATTCAAATCGTGATTTTAAATTGAAATGAAAATTTTAAAGTAGAGTCACTGTATATAAAAAAGTTGGATAATTATTCTTTAATGAACTCAATGTTAACTCTCAAATTGTGGGATTAAAATCACTCCTGGTAGCTATATTGTAAAAGATTTTGCGATATAGTCATTCAACTTTACTCCTGGTATCTATACAGTAAAAGATAGTCGGGTCGGTGAACTTTGATTTAATCACCTAAGGCAATAAAAATTCATTTCTTTATAATTCATGCACTTTGACCAAAAATCCGAAATTTTCCGGGAAACTATCGATGTGGTAGAGACACGTCCAATTTTCTAATCATGCTACTGTTTTCATGTCATCACTAAATCAGCACCTTATTGGAAAATCTATATAAATATATTATTACAGAGTACTCTTCATTAATATTCTTAGTGACTATCACTTAAAACATTTGATTTGCAAGATGGTCGTGCTTCTTGCAATTCAAACTTTTCTTGTACTTTCCGCTCATCTTGCTTCTAATGAGAATACCGTAGCAAGGGAACTCTTCCTATTATATATTTTTACTGATGAGTTTTGTAATTTTCTCTTAATATTACAATAATGTTATATTTTATATATAAAATCACACTATGCCATATAAAAATGACTATTAGGAATTTTATTTAATGTTATGAAATCCCTATTTTTTACATAATACGAGTTAATTTTCTTTTTTCTTTTTTTTCTTTTTCCTTCATTTTTCAATGACCACAGGCAAGATTCGCCTTGTCAAGATTGGGCGAGCCACAAGCTCGCCGACCTTGACGGAGCTTAGGCTTGCCTAGACTAGTGAGCCTTGAGATCACTAGCCTTGGTTGAGCTCAAGCTCACCTAGATCTGGTGAGCAGCGAGCTCACTGACCTCAACGAAGCTTGAGCTAGCTTAGATCGCCAAGCCTCGAGCTCATTGGCCTAGTCAAGCTTGGGCTTGCCTAGATCTGATGAGCCTTGAGCCTAGGCAGGCCGCGAGCTCATTAGAGTCGATGGAGATCGAGCTGGCGAGCTCGAGCTAGCTTGGATCAACTGAGCCTCGAGCTCGCTTGGCCATGTCTTGGCCAATCACTGGGATGCCAACTGTCACCAAGGTGCTTGGCTAGCGGAGGAAGAAAGAGGAAGAAGGGAAAAAAAAAATAAAAATAATAAAAGAAGAAAAAATTCAATAATTAAAAAATAATTAAAAATTTTTTTTTTAAAATTATTTTTATAAGAATAAACCTTTCATTAACCAAGGATCCTAAGACTAGAAAAATGTTTTAGAAAATGTTTTCCAGTTCTTTTAAAGGGGAAATCATTTTCCTAATTTAAGCATTGGTAGGAAACGGAAAACATTTCTAGTTGACTAAGAAAATATTTTCCATCGAATCATTTTTTAAGCAAATTAAATGCTGGAAAATGAGAAAAATATTTTCCTAGAAAAGGTTTTTCGCTTTCACACCCAAGCGATCCCATTTTTCATTGTTTTGTTTTAGTGTAACTTTTTAATTGGTTTAGAGTGATAAAATATTAAATAAAAATAATTGATACTGACTTTAAATGGAAGTAATGATGTCCTTGACATATTTCTTGTGTATTTCAGAGATATTAAAGATTATAACTTCATAAATTGTAATATTATTTGTATCGCACATGTTTAATTTTAATAGATTAATAAAATTAAAAGAAACCTAAGGGGATGACATAGACAGTATGGGGATCAATACACTAATTTTGAAGCTAAACTTGTCCAAAATGAAACATGAAACTACTTTTTGTAAACTGAAAAATGGAAAATTGCTAATATGGACAGATCAACCGTGATTATTTATTGATTACTTTATTGAAGTAGCATAATTATCGTGGAGAAACAACACAAGCAACCATGGCACAATTACACAAGCAACTGTGTCACAATTAAGGAAATTGTCCTTTTTTTGTTTTCAAATATCTCATGATGCCTTCTAAACTGTCGTTAAAAAATATGGTAGACTAATATATGTCAAAACATAAACAAAAGAGCTTTGTTTGTCTTATTGTATTGTGTGGTCTGTCGAATCTTTGGCATGACCTTTGCAAGATGAGGATGCATTCATCTAAAAAGACGACCACAATCGATAGACCAAGATTGTTAGGACCACCACTTCTTCCATGTGTTTCGTGGCATCTCGTAATTTTTCTTTGCCACAATTAAGAAACTCGAACATATTGAAGGAGATTAGTTGCCTTTTTAATCTCAATCTCTCCATTGTTTACTTTGTAATGCTAACACTCTTCCTCAAGCAACCTAATCTATATGTAACAGAACTTTATGAACTAATAATTTAACATAATCAATAATTCCGTGAGCGAATACTACAGGTTGCATTTCCTAGCTTGGAGACATTAGAAATTCGTCGCTTGGATAATATTGAGAAAATATGGGACAATCAAGTTGTTGGGGAGTCTTTCCACAAACTAAAATCGCTCAATGTTTGTGGATGTGATAAGATAGCGAACATTGTTCCTTCTTGCATTCTTGGATGGCTCAGGAGCCTGGAAAGTTTGGTGGTAAGATCATGTGGTTCACTGGAAGTTGTTTTCAAACTTCAATCACTGAATCCTCTAGGTGGACATCTCGTTGCTCCTTTTCCGTTAAAAAATCTAGGGTTATATGGATTACCAGAGCTAAAGTGTGTATGGGATGAGGAACTCCACAATCAAGTCAAATTCCACTGTCTCCGTTCTGTTACAATTTCTGGATGCAAGAGTCTCACCTTTCTATTTCCTGCGTTAGTAGCAATACATCTAACCCAACTTGAGGAGTTGGAGATCTATGAATGTGGCATTGTGGAACTCATCAAGAAGGAAGTACATGTTCCTAGGGATGTGTTCCCAAGGTTAACCTCCCTCAAGCTTGAGCATCTTGCAGAACTGAAGTGCATCTACACCAAAATACGTGCTTTACGTTGGCTAGCATTGAAGACCTTGAAGGTGCATGGTTGTAACAAAGCGGAGATACTTTTTTCACAACCTGAGAATGAGATGCCACTTCATAAACAACCTTTGTTCTTGATAGAAAAGGTACGACTCAAGATTATTTGTTTTGCTTCGATGGTGAATAGTGAAAGTGATGATTAAGTCCCAACTAAGCATCCAATACGAGTAGCTAGACATATGCAGATGTAAATTGTATGACTCCCCTAGAGTCCATAGAACTATTACAACATGGTAACATTGTGTGTTCTTCAAATATTGAATGAACATTTTTGTCAATGTCTGATGTAATGAATAACCGCTGATTTAAAGCAAAGGTTTAGGCTAATTCTGATGGTTCAACTCCCTCTTAACTATCATGAAGATTTAAAATACATGATATGTGGTGTGATGTTACCAACGCGCAAGCGTGTTATCTACTTTGGACTTTGGAAAGGTAACTGATTTTATGCTAAAAAAGTAAAGATGTCACTTTTTTGTTGACATTAATCTTTGAAATTTTGTGCAATTGTGATTATAATTGATGGAGAAGTTATTTTCACCAGGTATGCATCGATAGAAATGGGAATGTAGGGATTTGCTTGAGTTCAAATATGGGTACAAATCAAATATAAAAGATATGAATCTTTTAGTTGATAATGTCTATTGCATGAGGGTGCATTTCCTTCGTTGAATCACATGAGACTCAACATCTTAAGATGTAGTTATTGTACAAGATTGTAGGGTTTATACCATAACACACCAATCCTCTTTTATCTAAGGTGGTTGTAGATCTTTATTTGAGTAATTTTTCAGGGCACATTCCCAAATCTGCAAGAGTTAAAATTGGATTTATCCGAACGAATGGAGATATGGCATGGGCATCTTTATGATGGAGAATTCTTCTGCAAGCTTAGAGTTCTTGAGCTTCATCATTTCTCAAAGGAATTCGCGATATCCACATGTCGTTTTATTCAGAGCTTAGCCAACTTGGAAAAACTTGTTGTATGCAGATCTTACCAAGAAGAGTTGAGCATTAGTATAGAAACCATAGAAGTGCCTAGTCATGAGCGAGAAGTAATATTGCCTTTTTCAAGAAATTTTCAACATTTGAAGACCCTGGAAGTGTTGGATTGTGATGGATTATCTCCATACATAATATTACCCTTTGCAAGATTTTTTCAACACCTCAAGACTCTAGATATGTCATATTGTGGTGGGGTGTCCAATGTATTCACTTTGACAGTAGCTAGAAATTTGGTGGAACTCACAAAATTAAGGATAAGTAACTGTAAAATGTTGGTAGAACTCATTTGTGACAAGGAAGGTGAGGAGGGGCTTGTGGTGGCTTTCAATCAACTGAAGTATATGGAGCTTGATAGGTTGACAAGGTTGATATGTTTCAGCTCAACTAAATGCACTTTGATGTTCCCTCTCTTGGAAGATGTCATTGTGAGTGAATGTCCCAACATGAAGTTCTTCTCTAGGGGACCAATAGAGGCGCCAAGGCTGGAAAGAGTACGAGTATCAACAAAAATGTGGTTTTGGAAGGAAAACCTCGACACCACCATCCAAATTATGTTTGAAGAAATGGTATGCATTGGTTAACAAACTCTATGCAATTGAATGGTCTTCATCACCAATAGAGTAATTTCTTTTAGCTAACTAGAAGTTTACATTTAATGATGCTTTTTCTAATAGGCTACAGGTGTTGGAGTAAAGTTTTTGCGGCTGTCTGAGTTCCCTGAGTTGATTGGAATATGGCACGGTGAACTTAATCCCATCAAGTTATCAATAGAATCACTAACGGTGGATAAATGTCCATCATTTATTAATGCTATTCCATCCAAATTGATGCTTGTTTTAGACTACATGAGAATATTGCAAGTGCGCGATTGTGAGTCGCTAGAAGAAATATTTGATTTTGAAGGGCTGGAGACTATTAAAAGCTTTCAGATGCTACCTATGTTACAGTCTCTAGACTTGGTAAATCTACCAAAGTTGAGGCGACTATGGAATAGGAATATGCAAGGAATGTCATGCTTCAATATTATATGTGATCTCACCCTTTATAATTGTAGTAACTTGAGACATGCTTTCACTCCATCGATGGCTCTATGTCTTGCCAATCTATCGCATATAGAAATAAAGGAGTGTGATCAAATGGAAGGAGTGATCATAGAGGAAGAATGGCAAGGAAGCTCAATGGAGAAAATTACATTTCCAAATCTTTATTCAGTGGAGCTGGAATGCTTGCCCAGTTTGATAAGTTTCCTCTTAGGGAAGAATCATACGCTGGATTGTCCCAAAATGAAATATCTGACCATTGCCCAGTGCCCCAAGATTAGAAGTTTGACTTGGCAATCTTTGATGGAGATTGACCACCGAACTCCTTCACTTTTCACTCCACAGGTTAGTCTTCGTTTTCTCAATCCAATGCTTTTGATTTCAGATTAATTCATCTTGACAAATGGCAGTACAAATGGAATGCCAATGATTGGAATTTGGAAGTAGAATGGTTTTTTGCATGTGTCACAAGAAACAATTTTAGTTCCAGTGCAATGCAACATCCGCTTTTTTCCTTTCATTTGTTTTGCCACCGAAATTGTCAACGCGTGGTATCAATCAAGAATGAAAAATTGGTTACCTATTACATGCTATAAGATATTGTAGTTAGGTGTCAACACCAACTAAACTTTAATAATCGTAAAGCCATTCACAAATTGGTTAAACTGAAATCTTTCCAATCTCTAAAATAACAAATCAAGAATTGGTTTTCTCAAAAGAGGTAAACTAAAAACTAATAGCATGTTCAACTTGAAGCAAATAAATAAAAGAATTGTTATCTTATAAACCCATTGCAAGCAACGTTTATTCAAATTGAGAGAAATTTTCAAGAAGTCATAATGGCAACTTTCCAAAAATTAAAGGGAGAAGGCATTGCCAGTATTAAATGTCAAATAAGCCAATTAAAAGTCAATGTTCAATGTACTATTGATTTCCGAACAAAAAAAAAACGTACTATAATTATAAATTGCATCTAGGAGAGGTTGCCTTTGAAGTAGAATAATAAGGAAATACATGTACATACCACCATCTAATTTTTTGAAGAATAAAAGTCAATTTTCAAATTTACTTTCATTGAATTCAGTGAAAACAAGCTAATATCTTTACCATATTTGTTCTAATTTTCATCATTTTTTAAAAGGCAGTAAACGCATACCAATTGTTCAAGTTAGTGTTTTTGTCCATCACTTCTTTTTTGTTGCAAATTCTTTACAAGTTTTAACTACTCCTTTCTTTTTCCGACAGAGCAAATGCTTGACTTTTTTCATATTCTAATGGTTTTGCCCAATTTATTATTATTATTATTATTATTATTATTATTATTATTATTATTATTATTATTATTATTATTATTATTATTATTATTATTATTATTATTATTATTATTATTATTATTATTATTATTATTATTATTATTATTATTATTATTATTATTATTATTATTTTTATTATTATTATTATTATTATTATTATTATTATTATTATTGTTATGTGTGAGTAGAATGTCTCATCATAACTAGCATCAACACTTTTGTTTGCTCTTTAACGATAAGAGTTACTACTAGTTGTGCATTTACTTCTAATGCCATTAATATGTCATATATGAGTTGTCATATGATTATAGATATCCCCCAAATGGTTAGAATACTTCGAAAAAGCCATCATAAAACTCATTTTAGAATACTAAAAGATAGAGAAATATGAAACTAGACACTTGATTTTTCGACAGCGACAATTTGCAATAACTTTATTTCATTTATTTGTCAAATATAAGGAATCCCCCACATTTTTTAAATAATTCAAAAACTCTTCATATTCCTCAATTTAGAATATTAAAAGATTCAGGGAAGCATGGAAATAGCCATTATGTTTTTTGGTAGTGTGGGTCGTAATTGTGTTTATTTTATGGGTTAATATCCTTAAAAACCTCAAAACTGGTACACTTGTGATAAATTTCCCCAAACGAATTTTTTGATTACCAAAAACCTAAACTAGTACATCTTTGACAAATTTACCCCAAGCTGGTACACTTGTGACTATTAGTTTCTATTAAATTTTATTGTTAAATTGCTGAATTAGATGACACGTGACTGGCATATTAGTTTGTGATTTTACTCTCCATTTGTTACAGTTGTACCATTTTATAGTACTAAACCAATTTAACGAATAGTGTATTTGTCACAAATGTACCAATTTGGGATTTTTGGCAGTCAAATAAATTAGTTTGGGGTAAATTTGTCACAAGTGTACAAGTTTAGAGTTTTTTGGGGTCATTTGAAGTAAATTTGTCATGGGTGTATCAATTTGGGGTTTTTCAAGATTAAAATATTAGTTTGGGGTAAATCAATCATAGATGTATCAGTTTGTGGTTTTTAAGGGTATTGACCCTAATTTTATTGAAACCAATCCACTTCTTAATGGACAAATTATAAGAGCTTATAACATCGGTGATTTCCTATTAACAAACATAATGTGCTCATAGAGATCATTTGACTAAAGGGATATCCTTTTATGACAAAGTTGTCTCTTTCCGTGGTTTGTGGACCCAGGGAACTATGCAAGTATGCATATTTGGTAATTGATTGTAGCATGCGTAATTTAAGTAATTTTATCATAATGGAGTGAGAATTCCGTACAATGGTGTCATTTTTTTGTATCCCAATGTATTTTGGCATGGCTGTTTCATTTGTTCATGAAGACTAATTGCATTTGCCTAGGAATCCTTGTTTGTGTAAGGAACTTGCCTTAAAATTCCAGGTCACGTGATTTAAGAAATTGCAAAAGTATTCATGTGGTATTTGAGGTCGTCATTGTGTTCTTTGGGTCATAACCCAATGAAAAATGTTTTCCTATCTTTTTTTACGCATGAGTATTGATAGGTGGTATGAATTGTAAGGTAATTTATTTTGTCGCATCGCAATTCATGCTTGTTCCAATGGAATATACTTGGCCTTAGTCATCAATCAATTGAAATAAAAGCATTCGGCAACCCCTCCTTGATTGTGTCACTAACAAGTTCTGGCATGTTATGATTTGTGAGAGGAAGGGAAGTTTGGAAATTCCTTCTTTGAGGTCATCACTCAATGTAATTAAATATATTGTGTCATTTTTCCAATATGGCAGGTACAATTTCCTCAACTTAAGTTCATGGTCCTCTCCCACATGGACAATTTAAGCAAAATATGCACCGATAGTCCTCAAAATACTCTCACTTTTCAACAGTTACAGAAAGTGAAGGTTCAGAATTGTAAGAGTCTTGAGAATATGTTTCCACTTTGGGTGGCTGAAAGTCTAACCCAACTTGAGGGACTTCAAGTGGAGTCATGTGGGCTCGAGGAAATAGTCGCGAGTGGAGATGACACTTCACATTCTAATTCTACTGAAATTCTTTTCCCGCGACTAACTTCTCTGGTGTTCCATAATATGCCACAACTCAAGAGCTTCTGCTCTAACTTGCCCACTTTGAACTGGCCATTCTTGGAGGAATTACGAGTGACCCACTGTGACAAACTGAACATGTTGTCATTTGTGGCATCCATGAACAAGTGGGCTCAAAGAGACAATCAACACAACCTTTCAGACCACAAAGCACGCTCCTTGTTTGAGAGGGTATGATTGCAACTATCTACCTCTCTTTCTTCTTCATTCTTTTATTCACCCAATATATTTCATGTACACAGCATAGTCATGTCACATTATGATAATATAGTAAACACGAACCCCTTAGCTATATGTTTGTTGACACCATAAGATGTTTCTAACATCTTTAAGCACGCTTTTCATCTGTGGTCGCACAAAACGTTTTTAGTGACACTATGAGCGCATCTTGTCACCTGAAATTTCAAGTAACTACATATTTTTGTTGATAGGGTAAGATAGCTAATAGAAGATTAATTTGGTTAGGGTGATTACCGTACCTACCTCTACTTAGAAATGTGAATTTCCTATGGACTAAATTGAGAATCAGGCACTGATATTTAGCAATTCTTTTCAAATCACAGTAGGATGACCATCTTTCTTTTGATGTTTTCTAGGTAAAATAAATCTTCATTCATTTGTTTGATCATTCCTATGCCAATACAGTTTTTTCACTTTCTATCTAATCATTATAATATGGGTGCACAGCCTAGGGCGCATGGCCATAGTGGAGCATTTGTTTACGGTTTGCATTTTGTAGCTCAACTTTAGAAGCTTGAGACTCGTATGCAGGGCTCTAGAAATTCATGAAATGTAAGAATAGGCCCCGCTCCATGGGAGTTAACTGACCTAAATTTACCACTAAGAGCCCATGATTTATTGTCAAACCTTGTTGAATTTACTTCTCTCATTGTATCGGCAATTTTGTAGGACATTCCCAACTTAGAGAGACTTTTATTAGTCGACAAGGATATTCAGAAGATACGGAGCAGAAAATTTTCTGATGACTTCTTTCACAAACCAAAAGCACTAACATTGGCATGCTTTCATGATGAAAATGCCATCTTTCCTCCCATATTCCTCCTACAAAGATTTCAGAACTTACAAAGTCTTGAGGTCTTTTGTAGTTCTTTCGAAGATATATTTCCTGATGAAGGGCATATTGACAAGGGAAAACATCCGATGCTTGAAAATTTGAAAGAACTCAAGTTAAGTAAGTTACACAACCTAAAGCATGTATGGAGAGAAGGCTATTTGGTGGCGAAAATTCTTCAGAGAATTGACAAATTTGAGGTTTGGGATTGTCCCAATTTGACAACATTATTTCCAGTCACGACATCCTTCCAAAATATGACAAAGTTAGTGGTGAAGAATTCCTTTGGATTGATGCATGTAGTGACAGTTTCAGCAATCACAAATTTGGTGCATCTCACTAATATGACTATAATTGGATGTGAAGGAATGAAAGAAATACTGGCAAATGATGAAAACGGAGAAGGAAAAGTGATTTCTCTTGGGAAGCTTGAAAGTTTGACCCTCCAACATCTGCCAAGTCTAGAATGCTTCTCCTCCACCACAAGTTGCATCTTTAGGTTTCCATCCATGCGTTCAATAGTAGTGGAAGAGTGCTCGAAAATGAAGATCTTTTGTAAGGGTACAATAAGCACACCAACACTATGGTTTGCAACACTATTTGGATACTTTTGGGATGGGAACTGGGAGGGTGATCTCAACACAACCATACAAAAGTTAACAGCATAAACAAATGCATATAAAATTGGTAAGATCCAATTAGTGTCATTCTCATCCATCTGTTTCTCTCTTGCCTTTGCTTCTCAAATTGTTCGACATTTGAAGCACCATAAGTTCTAAACTTTTCATCTTTTTAACTTGTCTAGTCACTGATAATGGGAAGAGCAGATGCTGCAAGTGGTACGGAGATCTGGAGCTTACAGAGGCACTATCAAAAGTTGAGATGATGAAAATTTCTATTGAGGTAGCGATTCTATTTCTAGTTTCTTTTTTTCTTGCTAATAAAATCACAGTTTTGCAAAAGAAGGGGGGTTAGCCGTGGGTGATGGATAAATAGGTAATGACATGATTTTTTCACCATTTTCCACCTCAACATAACTACCTAGATCACACCATTCTCATTTTTTTTAATCTAATAAAGCATCCCATTTCCTTTCTTTTTCCTTCAACTCTCTTCTCATTCAAACGAATGAACACGTTGATCCACTCTTTTTTTTTTTTTCAATGAGCTTGCATAAAAATATCTTAAACATTCTGCTTCATGTACAATCAAGTTCTAAATTTTTCAAAAAGGGCGATTAAGTCATAAAGCTTTTTGAATTAAATTCAGTGAAGTCCTTCCTAGTGACCACTCAACCAAATGTGCTGACTTGGCGTGTTGGGATCCAACATCAATTTTTCTATAGGTGTTGCTCTCTAGCGATCAATACACAACTAGGTTCAGATTAAAGTCTATTAATGAATTTTTGAAATAATGAACGGTGAATATTAGAAGTCAACATTGACATTAAAGTCTCTTTCACCTTTTCAACTTAGAAAAATGAATGTAATTGAGCAAAATAATAATGAAATTTTGCTAGATTTTTTATGCCTAGACCGTGTACCAAACCCACTTACTAGTCAAGTCTTCTAACTAGTGTGTTGAATATCTAATGGTGATGGTGTGATATACTAAAATTCAACCTTTCTCGAGATATGTGAAATTGTTATTTTATCAATGCATTATTAGTCAAATTTACTCTGAACTGATCACTCGTGAGTCAACTAATTTATTGGGAGTGGCCATCAAGGATTAAAACGTGCAGGTTTAGAGAATTCAATTGTGGATAAACAGCTGGACCATTAGGATCAACAAGGGACAATATTCTGCCATTGCAAGTCAATTAGCAAACGGATATAAACCGACTCGACAAAAGTAAGTAGTCGATTCATGGGTGATTCCGTACGATTATGATACTTGCTGCGAACGATAATAAACCGATTTTCTATTGATCTTGTACTTAAGGTGAGTAATCAAGTTCTTGCGATTACATGACAACCGAGCGTTATTCATGATTTGAAGAGGCACAAACATGGATTGAAAATTTATCAACCATGACTCAAATGTGTAAAATCCCGAAAAGCCTCCCGATAGTTTAAGTCATACTAAAGTTACATTTGATCAATTTTAACCATGAATTTTAATCCGATTTTGGGTATTGAACTTTCAAGGATTTCGAGACCAATCTATTGGATGTTGCTTCATTTATCTACAAATTTATATCAGTAAAATTTAAATTTGGATAATGATTAGTAGGTCTAGAATTGGAAGCGAAAAAAGAAGCCAGGCCAAGCGAAGGCCCAATGGGCGTCACACTTAGGGGATTCGACCAAGTGGGCCCAATGAAGCCCATCAAGCCCAAGCCAAGCCCATCCAAGTATATTTCAAGCAATTGGGCTCAAAGAAAAAATTGGAATTTTATGTTGAGAATTGGTGAAATGACAAAATTACCACTTCTAGAAGACTTTGACATTCATGAAGATGAAGACAAAGGGAAGAGTACTTGGATGGGAGGGTTTTAAGGAGAGTTAGTGAGATGATGTGATGAAAACATGATGGAAATTGATTTTTTTTTTTTTTTTTGAAGAAAAATCTCACTCAAATCTCTCTCTCTCTCTGCCCTTCCTCTCTCTCTCTCTCTCTCTCTCTCTCTCTCTCTCTCATTTTTCTTCTTCCTCTCCTTCTCTTGGCATCGCGGCCACCGCCGCCATTCACTACCGTCGTCATCATCCCCCATGCCACTTGTTGCCATTGCTTTGCTGTCCCTCACACCACTATCGTTGTTTGTCCATGCCACTCGTCGCCATTGCTTCATTATCCACAAGCCACCGCTGCCACCATGATAAGTCGTGCCCTCAAGCCTCGCCAAACTGTTGCCATTTGTGCCGTTGTTCAAATTGCGATCACCATGTTCTCGTAGCTGTCATGCCACAGTCGTCATTGGCTTGCTGTCACCGTTAAATGGTGAGTTAACTTCCTAATCTTTTGGTTATGGTGTTAATTGCATTTAAGGGTAGTTTTAGATTAAGGGTAATTGTGGTTAGTTTTAATTAATGGTGGTTTAGTGGATAAATTATCGCGATAAGTGATGAGTAGAGTTGATAGGTTATCGCGATAGGTGATATGTAGTAGTGATAGGTTATCATGGAAAATAATAAGTGAAAGTGATAACCTATCATGAAAAGGATGATAAGGTATCACTAAAGGGGTGATAAGCTATCGGTAATTAGGTGATAAGTTATCACCAAATAGGTGATAAGCTATATAAGTTATCAAAAAATAGATGACAAGTTATCGTTAAATAGACGATAAGCTATCGATGGTAGAACGATAAGTTATCGAATTAATGTTGATAAGTTATTGCAATAGGACAATAAGTAGTAATTATATGTGTTTTTTATGCTTGAGTTATGGAACGAATTTATATATGTTTTATGTTGTTGGAAGCATGCATGGCCATGAGAAATGTTTGCCCAATTTGAACCCTTGGTCACTATTTTTAAAGAAAGGTTTTATGGACATATAAATGGTAATTCACGAGGTGTTGTATTTGGGTGTCATGTTTTACGTGTCAAATGGGGTAAGGATATTTTAATATGAAAGTGTACAAAGTTTTACGGGTTAATTATATGTACGTGATCACGTGAATATTTTACTGCATTTTCATGTGTAAAAGTTGCAGTAGTTTGTCATATGAGCATAAATCATATTTGCATTGACCAATCAATGAAAAATGAAGTTGGGTTAAGTAATTAGTTTGCTCGTGTGGTCACATAAAGGAACCCATCACCCAACAGTAGTTTTTGGGGATGATGTCCAATTTTATCAGATGCCCAATAGGTGTCTGGATACCCATTTGCAATTGAGGTCGGGCTAATACTTCTTATGGAATGCCGTCTATGGTGGGAGTCTAAGATGATGCTGTGCGATGCTCAATCATGCCGGAAGATTGCTAACTCTTGTGTTGGCCATGGCCTTAAGTGGTTGTAATAATTGATGCATTGTGCATGGAAAAATATAAGGAGTGTTTTGATTATATGTTATGCTTGTTGCATTATTATGGGCATGTATGCAGGGGTGTACTAAGGTGAGGTAGGAATGCGTACAAGTTTATTTGATGGCTTTAATGCTTATCTCTGGTTTGAATGGCTTGATCATGGTTATAGTTAAGGCAACACAGCGGTCGCTTTGCTATTGATTTGCCGTCAATATGATGTGCATGTGTAGGTTGCACCCAAGGTGAGTTAGTGTCCTAAACGAGGCTTAGATTGTTAATTTATTGAGATTTTATCTCACTCGTTTATTATTTTCAGGCCCGTAGTATGAAGAATCGACGTGTTCAATTCGGGGTCCCTATGGACCAACTAATGGTCGTGACCCCATACCCTATCCCGGGGACCGAGTGGGTGTATAAGCTTTTTGTTACCACGGCTTGTGATGGGCATGAGATGCATTAATTTTTTGGCTAGCCCTCGCGTTAGAAGAGTTTAGGTTAACCCTAACCCCCTACTATTTCTATATTGGTTGGTAGGAAGTTACCGTTGTAAGGGCTTGTAAATATTAAACTTCCTACGGTTAATAAGTATATAAATAAAAGTAGTGCTTTCAGAAATATTTGTTGTTATGTTTACACTATCCTTACTTTTATAATTGACTAGGCAGTTATTATCTGCTTCCGTTTGCATTTAATCAAAAGATAAAAAGAATGAGTCGGCGACGCATCCTGAGATGTCGCATCTAAATGACCAAAGAGAAATAGGGGTTGTCGCGTGCTCGAGGGTCAGGGCGTGACGGATGGTCATATTTATTACACATCACTTTGTAAATCCATTCCATCGATTTTAGCCTTAGTAACTCTAACATTGTTCTTGATACAATTTCAATCAACTAACAGACTGTCCATATTTTCATCCATTTGATTCCCTTTATGCTCTTCTTAATGAGCTTCCTCCAGCATTCATTTGTTTTTTTAACTTTTCATCCCATAAGTGAATATCTTTTCCAATTAAATGCTTCATCTAATCAAGTTGGCTCATATAAAGCCACAAAAGTAGTTTAGATTTAGATGTTATAAGTTACTACACAAATTGTGCTCAGGGGGTGACTTTCCATCGCCGGAGGTAAGATGACCAGCAGCCGGCAAAGTTTTGCACAAGAGGCACCTCATTTCTTCATGATCATACTCTCTCTAAAGGGAGGAGATTTTGTGTGCTCGAGCTCGTTAGAATTGATAATACTGAACTTAGTGTCTCCATTTTTAGAGGGCATGTCAAGAGTCAAGCATAAACTTTGGTATGCCTGCAGAAAAATCTCTGCTTCGCAATGTTTTTGTTTAGTTAATCATATCGACAAAAGCAAAACTTTCTGCTACAAGAAATCGAATGGTGATGTATTTCCTGATTTTTTTTGGAGATTAGTGAACATAATTACACATGGACATTGCATCTATCCAAAATACCAAGTACGTTATAAGTTGAAGTCATGCGAAGATTGGGATCGATAAAATTAAAGGTCAAAGGCAATCCTTATTTATTGCCATTATAAGATCACTACAATCTGGACCTCAGTTCCTACCATGACATAGAAATCAATGGACGAACAATTGAAATGCGCTCGATAATGCAATGCAGAGGACATGCCAACCTTTCCCTAGGAATGTCCCAAATCGCTTTTGAGAAAGAAGCAAAGCCCGCTTTGGGTCGACCAAGTCAAATTCATCATCTTCGATGAGGATAACTCACTACCCAATGGAACCGCAATTAGATCGGAGGTAAGGCCAATTATGGGAAGAAGGGGTGGGGCCTAAAGTAGCAAATTGGATGATTTCGAGTTTCGGCAGACGCTGCATGAAACAAGGCCGCTTAGCTTTTTACCATAGAGGTTGGAAGACCCTTTCGATTTAGGGCCTTTTCCGTTGACAAAAAGCCCCCAAAATTTGAAGCGTTCGACCACACTGCATTGTCAATTCCGTTGACCTTAGAACAAAGAATGAAAGTGGAAGGGAGGTTGGTTGTCCATGGGTTTCTACCTCCACAGCTGATGGCAGCGCTGTATGAAGATCCAGCGATTGCTTGTGCACCATCATAAATCGTCGAACATATATGATATCATGTTGACGCTCATGCTCTGTTTTCATGCGCATCGGGCCACGGGTGTGATTGAAAGATTTCATTTTTATTAATTTCTGGATTCATCAGATTGCCAATTCTAATAGAAGACATGGTCTCTCTGTTTTTTTCTTTTCTTTTTAAAACTAATCGAATGTGATAGAGACTATCAATGTTAGCAATCTCGAAGCGTTACACTGGGAGTTCAAAAAATTGGGTACACTATTGTAAAGGCATTTTGGCTTCAAATTGCCAGGTTGGGATTGAGGACTTCAAATGTTTATGCTGGAAAATAGTACATTATGTTTGCATTTTTCTTTAGTGTTTGCTTGTGTTTATTCCATTTCTTATCATATATTAGCTCGTAGAATATCTTCATCGGCATAGTGTGGCTTGTGAATTTATAAAGAGGTACATTCAGAAAAATCCGCGCATTCTAGCTCTTAGGCATTCGAACAAATTGGGGTTGGGGCAGCTTGGGACCTATAAACGCAGCTTTTTGCAGCAAACATCTTCGGTGGTTGGCCCACGTTTGTGAGAAAAGCTTTGTCTGCATCAGATGTCTGCTTCGAGCTCATTGGTAGGGACAATGTTGTGTTCAAAGTCTCCATCTTCAGCAATGCTGGTAGCGGTAAGAACCTCATTTAGGTCAATTGAGATGAACATTGGAAAATTCACTTGAGGTTGTATATAGTATAGCAATTTGTGCCACCTTTATTCGGTTGTGTAATGAGTCAATTGAAAGTGCACTTACTTTTGGCTTTCTTCTTCTTCTTTTTTTAGAACTAGTTACAATCCTAGCAGAATTCCCATTTTTCCTTTGTGCATGATGGTTTTAGGCGATGGGCCTAAGTTGGCCCATCCGCCCATGTTGGGCTTGAAAGCCCGGCCCATAGGATTAGAGCCCATGGATGAAGGGGTACGTTCCTTTTTGTTTGAGGGGCGTATAAAAGGAGAAAGAGAGAGGGAGAACGCACCGGTTGGCATAACGAACGTACGTTCCTCCCTCTCTCTCTTTCCAAAAGAAAAAGACAAACGCTTAAGGCGACGCCGTCTTCCCTTCAAGGCCAATTGATGTCATCGGATCGAATAGGATCGGTTTCTCTTCCTCAATCTTCAGCATTGGTGTTTAATCTGTGGCTAACAAGGTACGCTCGATTCTGTGGTGTGCTTTACGATCGGTGATACATGTATTTCCCGAGCTTCGCTTTCGCATTCGTTTTAGAGGTTCGATTTAGTGTCGAATCCGGTTTTCGGGGATCCGTTAATCCCAACATTGGTATCAGAGCCCTAGTTCATGTTTTCCCGACCCCTTTTAATGTTTATGGATGATTTCTTATTATTTTTTCGCGGAATTAATTGGCCGACACCGATCGGGGCAGAAAAATCCCGACACCCGAGCACTGTTCCTCCATTTTTTCGAGTTTCTGTAACTCGAAATCGATCTCTGATGGCGTCGCATGGAAGGGCTCGTCGATACGATCGCGACGAGTGGTGGAATGCCGCCAACGACCACCGAACGCGCCCCCATGTGCAGTCGTAGGGAAGGCGCGTGCGTCACACACGCATGCACGACCAACGCGAGCACGTGCGACACACGTGCGCGTCCGCAGTCGTAGGCGGGTGTGAGGCACGTGCTGGTCGGTTCGCCCGACCGGCCCAACCCGCGCGCCCGTCGACCTGTTGACCGTTAACTTTGACCGTTGATCGTTGACCCAAAAAAAAAATGAATTTTTTTCTTTTTCAGTTATGTCTATGTGGGTTATAAGTAATCCATTTTTTTTTAATTCTGCATTTGTTGCATGAATCATGGAAAATTATCTATTTTCCCTTATGTACATTATAGATTATAAGTAATCCATTTTAGTTCTACATTTGTTGTAGGAACTATGATGCGTTATGCACGGATACCTGCAATCCCGAGAACGGACGAGGGAAGTGCAAGACTTAAAAGGCTGATGACAGAGTTAGCTAGTTATCGGTGGCATGACGGTGATTTAGTATCATATGTGGTCGGGGTCAATCAGATGATACAGGAAATCATCTGGAATGGTTATCTTATGCTGGATTTTGTGAAGGTGCCGGCTTTGATGAACACTCTTCCAGTTGAATGGCAAGCAGTGTTAGATCAGCTATGAGAGGTCAACATGATCCCGGGTTATAGGAGCCTAGTGGAAGCTTTTGTAAGAGAGTACTATATGATTGAGTTGGTCAAAACTTCAACCCTTAGATTAAGCGCCACATGGCATAGAGTAAATGCGCCTTGGTGGCGACATGAATACTCTCCAAAAGTTTTTCCATGGTTGGCAAATGTGCCTTCAGTTTTCTCAGATGTTTTAACTGATAGATTAGAAGGGACATTCCCTATTTATTTCTTAGATTAATTATGAGGTGTTTTATGGGTGTAAATATCTCTTTCCATGTTGATATTTTTCTCTGTATATATTGCTTAGTGTAATGTATAGTTGTATTATGTGAAAGCATTGTTATTCTATTAAATGTTAGAAATTATTTGCTTTCTGTTATGTTTGACTGCTGTGGGTAGTTCATAGAAGTTTTTGTAACTTTATAGAATTTATTTTGCATAAGACAATTATATTAATAATAATTTTGAGTTAGGATTTTTGGAGGATGATTGGAAACGTAGTGACCTTTTGATTCTGAAACCTTACTTAAAATTATTCAATTGATATGATGGGTTTGTGCAAAGTGGATGCATAAATGATATGCATTAATTATTCATGCATATAAGTCTGATGTGTTCAGATCGATGGTTTCAGCAACTAAGAACATAATTGCTGAGATGAACGGCAACAATTGTGAAATATTGAATATGAAGATTCAATATGTGCTGGAAAAACAAGAAGCACTAGAAACTCTTGACCATATTATGAAAGATCTAGAGGATGTTGTGCGCCACTTTGAGCTAGTAGAGGACTGTCTATCGGCATTTGAGCTGAAAATAGACATTGGCAATGCTGGTTCTAGCTCAGAAAGGGCTTTGAGCTCTAAGTGCAAACGTATTAATTCGTTCAATATGTGGGAATGCAAGGATCAAGTCCTTGTTGCAAGAAATTAAGAGTTAACCAACATAAGAGAGGAAAACGTCATCAAGTGAAGAAAATGTCAAGGATAAGGTGTTACAATTGTGAAAAGAGAGGTCACTATGCTCGCAATTGTTGTGAGCCGAAAAAGGTTAACACCTCTTATACATTTGAGAACTTTGCTTATGTGTCAAGTTCTGTATTATTGGCTGAATCCAACCCTTCGTGGACTGTAGATTCAGGAAAAACAGACAATGTAGCGAATGATAGAGAATCCTTCGTGGAATTCCGACGATACCAACTGGAATTAAGTGGATCTATGTAGGAAATAACTCCAAAGCTAAGAGTTAAAGGAATTAGCACCTGCCAATTGAACATGCGTGGTGGACGCATCCTATTCCTACATGATATTCTATATGCTCTGGAGATTCGTTGAAATTTAAGTGTCTGTTTTGATATTGGTTAAGCTTGGTTTTGGTTTGAACTTCCGTAATAACAGTGTAGATTTGTATTTGGATACAAACTACTATTGTTGTGGTCACTTTCTGGATGGTTTTATTGTACTAGATGTTGACTGTGGTGATGTCAATATTTGTTATTCCCTTGTTTCACGTCTTCTACTTAATATGATAATGATGTGATTATGTGGCATGTTAGACTTGGTCATATTGGCCAATAACGTATGAATAGACTAGCCAAAGAGGGCTTATTGGGCAATATTGAAAAAGTCGATTTGCCTATATGTAAGCATTGCCAAGTAGGGAAAATGACAAGGAAACCATTTGGAAAAGGTAAAAGAGCTGAATTTTCTCTGCATTTAATCCATTCTGACATTTGTGGTTCATTGAATGTGAGAGGAAGGCATGAAGCTGTTTATTTCATCACTTTTATAGATGATTATACTCGATTCGGATATGTCTATTTGATTTCTCATAAATCTGAAGCATTGAGTTATTTCAAAAGGTTTAATGAACTTGGTAGAAAATCAATTAGACAAGAAAATACAAGCATTGAGATCCGATCAAGGTCGAGAATATTTATCTGATGAGTTCAGAAAATAATGTGATGAAAAGGAATAGAAATATAGTTGTCTATTCCATATACTCCTCAACAAAATGGTGTTGCAGAGAGAAGAAACAGAACCCTACTGGAAATGGTTAGGTCCATGATGGCGCATGCTAACTTACATACCACTTTTTGGAGTGATGCGTTATTAACTGTTGTCTATATACTTAACTGGGTGCCTTCTAAATCAGTTAGTTCCACTCCATATGAGTTATGGACAGGTAGAAAATCGGACTTAAGTTTACTTAAGCCATGGGGTTATGCTGCCTATACTTATATGTCCTCTCACAAGTTTGGGAAATTGAGTCCCAGATAAAAGTAGAGTATTTTAATGAGATACTTCGAACACTCGAAAGGGTATGTGTTCATAGGTAAGCAAGAAAGTGGGAGAATAACTGAATTTGAATCACGGGATGTCACATTCTTAGTGGATGAATTTCCTAAGAAGGGTGAAATAGGGGAAGATTACTTCCTATTTGAAACCTTGGATCAAGATAATGATATTAGTGGAGTTCATCCAAGTGGGAGTAATATGAGAAGTGATTAATTGAATTCAACTCATTCTCAATTGCAACCACATGATGAGATGATGTCATCATTATCTAATCCAAGTGGGAGCATGATGAGGAATGATATACAAAGTGTACAATCTCCCATATGGCGAATAAGTCGCCAAAGTATTCTCCGTTGATGTTTTGACATTGAAGGGGAAATTTTTATGGTTGCTCCACAAGATGAGGATGAGCCAAGAAATATTAATGAGGCTCTGAATTGCCATAGTAAGGAAAAATGGATTCATGCAATGGAAGAGGAAATGGAGTCAATGAAATCAAACCAAGTTTGGAAACTGGTTGATCTTCCAAAAGGACACAAAGCTATTGGGAACAAGTGAGTCTTCAAAATAAAGCGAAAGGCTGATGGCTCGATAGAAAGGCATAAAGCTCGCCTTGTGGCGAAGGAGTATAATCAACAGGAAGGAATTGACTATGAAGATACATTTTCCCCTGTAGTGAGATTTACCTCGATTCGCATTATTCTGGCAATAATGGCAAATATGGATCTTGAGTTATATCAAATGGATGTAAAGACTGCTTTCCTCAATGGAGAATTAGAGGAAGAAATATATGGAACAATCTACTGGTTTCATAGTGAAAGGCCAAGAAGAAAATGTATGTCGACTTTTGAGGTCGATATATGGCCTTAAGCAGTCATCAAGACAATGGTATATACGTTTTCATAATGCCATAATGGCATATGATTTTACAATGATAGATGAGGATCATTGTGTATATATCAAAAGATCCAATGATCAATATGTGATCATATCATTATATGTTGATAATACACTGATTGCGGGAAGCAATATGGAGATCGTTAATACTGTCAAGAGTTAGTTGTCTTCCAACTTTGAGATAAAAGACATGGGTGATGTTGCATACATTCTTAGAGTTAAGATTTCAAGATTGTAAACCCATAGACACTCCTATTGCAAAAGGTGAAGGATTGAGCCATAGACTGTGTCTAAGGACTTCATAAGAGAATGAACAAATGAAGCATATTCCTTATGCTAGTGTTGTTGGAAGCTTGATGTACGCTATGATGTGTACAAGACCTGACATATGTTATGTAGTTGGAATGGTAAGTAGATACCAATCCAACCCAGGTCAAGCACGTTGGAAAACCGTTAAATGAATACTAAGGTATCTAAAGGGGACTGCTGATTATACGTTGAGTTATTATGGAAAGGATCTGCAACTCAAAGGCTATTCTGATGCTGATTGGAGAGGAGATTTAAATGAAAGAAAATCTACCTCTGGCTTTGTTTTCTTACCGAATAATGGCACCATATATTGGAGCAGTAAGAAACAAAAGCGTATAGCCTTGTCCACGATGTAAATTGAGTTCGTGGCATTATCAGCAGTAGTATAAGAATGTGTTTAGCTTAAGAGATTTTTGGATCATTTAGGTGTTATTGGAAGTGTTGCAGATTCATTGTTGGTTAACTGTGATAACCAAGCAGCAAATGCGTACACCAAAGATCCAAAATATCATGGCAAGACCAAACATATATATACAAAGTATAATCTTGTCAAAGATATGGTTGCATGAAAGAATGTAAACTTACAGTACATATTACGCACATAATGGTAGCAAATCCTATGACAAAGCCAATACCTAGAGATGTGTTTTGTGGTCATATGAAATCTCTAGGATTGCGTAGAGGTTGATGTACTGAATATTGTAATTTCCCTAAGTGTTCACATTTGATGAATTTATGTTTTCATCATTAATGCCTATCTTTGTTTGATCTTTATGCATCTTAATGCTCAGTGCATTACTTTAAGTTGAGAAGTATGTTGGACAGATATAAGATTAGCCCACTCACACGGGTAATCGCCTCTATTTACTATGTAATAAATAGAGATGAGACTGTTTTTAAGCTTATTATCTAGGTGATAATCGAGAGCTCAAGCTTAAAACACATATGTCGCCTTAACTGAGTGTTAAGATGAGGACATAATACTTACTATGTCCAAAGTAAAATAACCCACGTGGGTTATTTTACTTTATCTGTCTATGATGCCAGATGTGAGTTCTGATAAATTTTGTGAATGAGTAGATACGTGAACTCAAGTTAGACATTGGGTATGTCTGAACTATCATCTGTACGGTATTAAAGGTGTAGACATACACTCCATGGGAAATGAGTTAATACCGTAATACGTATTTCATACTACGTATGCATGAGATGACCAATAAGAGTGGCAAAAGTTTGATCTCAACTTTTATGTCGTGTGAGACTCTTGAGGAAGAAAGTTCCTCAATTTTTTAATCCCCTCATGACTCTTACTTATTCTCAAGATTTTTATTTAGTGTTTGCTATCTTAGGATGTTGCCAATGGTCATGAGTGATTCGATCTAATGGGACATTTCTAGAAAAGCAAGCTGAACTGAAATTGAGAGTTTGAAGGAAAGAGGAAGATCGAATTTGGATAATCACATTGTAGTTTTGTATTCACCGGTTAACCAATTATGACTGTCTTTGTGATAATCATAATTGTGAATATATATATATATATATATATATATATATATATATATATATATATATATATATGTATCATTGTTTGAAATAGATCAAGAGAGATATAAATGTGATCGATCGATGTAGGGTATTGCATACTAAATCTACTCAGAGTGTGATGTCCACTATAAGCTGCTATATATTCCTAACAGATGTATGGCAACGAGCTCTCAAAGTATGCTGGTCGCACGGATTATTCACCGGTATGAATGTTGAAGAGAGGTAAAGAGAATTCTGTTCAGCCCACCATGTGCGAGTGGGAGATGATGGTTTTAGGCGAGGGGCCTAAGTTGGCCCGTCCGCCCATGTTGGGCCTGAAAGCCCGGCCCATAGGATTAGAGCCCATGGATGAAGGGGTACGTTCCTTTCTATTGGAGGGGCGTATAAAAGGAGAAAGAGAGAGGGAGAACGCACCGATTGGCATCACAAACGTATATTCCTCTCCCTCTCTCTTTCCAAAAGAAAAAGACAAACCCTTAAGGCGACGCCGTCTTCCCTTCAAGGCCAATCGATGTCATCAGATCAAATATGATCGGCTTCTCTTCCTCAATCTTCAACATTGGTGTTTAATCTGTGGCTAACAAGGTACGCTCGATTCCGTGGTGTACTTTACAGTCGGTGATACATGTATTTCCCGGGCTTCGCTTCCGCATTCATTTTAGAGGTTCGATTTAGTGTCGAATCCGGTTTTTGGGGATCCGTTAATCCCAACAGTGCAGTTCAGACCAACACAGTCTAAATGTCAAGCAAGCCCTCCTGAGCATCTTTTTCAGGGTTCCGAATGCTCGTGTCATTGCCCTTGAGAAAAAGCTAGAGAATTCAAATTGGAGCGACCCTTTTTCCAAATGGTGATGTGTCCATGTTTTCTCAAGAAGGTAATGGCATTGAAGCCCCGATTTCCATTCATAACCGGCACATCTCCATTCTGAATGTCACATATTCTATATCTGCAACATAATGTCTAGACTTTTCCCAAGTTAATTTGCTTTCTATAGAATCCTCTGGATATGCTATCTCCTTTAAGTGTTCGTGGCTATATGTGTTAGACCAGGCATCTTAACTACTGAGTAATGGGACAAGGGAAAAACCATTAATTAGGAATGTGATGATTCATTGTTTAAGTATAAATGCCTCCCAAAAATGAGTACTTGGTACTTTCCCTGGACGTAATGGGCTTTACAAAGGGATTATCATAAAAACCCTCCGTCTAGAAAACATTCTCTACAAGCAGCTTCGATCGCTATCCTAGTGAGAACTAGTGGTGAGCATGGTCCGGGTTGGTCCGGGCCACCCCCTAACCTTAGGACCCACCTGTACAGTGTCGGTCCTAAATTTTTAGGACCGAGGACCGACCCTATTGAGCCTGGGACCAAGGACCAGACCGACCCAATGGGTTTGGTCTTGTTCCAGGGTCAACCCGGGACCGATCGATAATTTTTTTTGTCTTATTTTTTATACTCTCTAAAAAAGCAAACTTACAAATTCAAATTACACATTCATCGACAATGCGGTATTGTGCAACTAAACTATAAATACCAATACATATTTAGCAAATTTAAGATGACACAATAATAGAAATTTCGTACCTGCTAATTGCTCATCGAGATATGGGACAAGATGGAAAGTTCTTGTAATCATCTATCTTTAATATTCATAACACCATATGCAAAAGCGTTTTCCTGCATTTAATCATGTAGAGTCCACTTAACCAAAAAATGAGCTTCACGCCACTTGAGTAGCAAATCACCGTAGCAACTATAGTACTACTCCGCTCTTAAAAAACTTCTACCATTTGACACAAATTGAAAAGCAAAGTGCAGCTGAAATTTATTAGTAAAATACAATTAAACCATAAAAAGTTAAAAATACTTAATACAAACCATGAATATTTAAATTCACGTCTTGTTAATTCACTTGAACTTCTAAACACCTGAAAAAAAAAACAAACGACACATAATTAATAGTCAACAAAAGTTTTAAATTGAAATTACTATTAATGCTATTGATAGAACATCTCAATATAATATAATATAATAGACATTTTACTTATGTTTGAATATATAAAAGAATTATAAATAATATAATATAATATACAGGGTGGGTCCAGGGTTGGACCGACCCAAAACTCTTAGGACCGAGGACCAACCCGCACAGTGTTGGTCCTGGAATTTCAGGACCAAGGACCGACCCAGTCCCCTTAGGAACCGGACCAGGACCGGCAGGGTTGGGCCGGTCCAGGGTCAGTCCAGGGTTGACCCTAGACCGCTGCTCACCCCTAGTGAGAACAATGGATGGTTACTCGAATGCGAATGTTGATCAAGTTCGCTTTTGGATAATCTTCGTGACATCCTCATTCCAACCCGGTTTTTCAAAATGGAATTGTTTCAGTAAAGAATCGTTGGGTGACATCATCTTGAGGATCAATAAATCATGAGGGCATTGGGAATGCTACTTTGGGGCGAAAACTCGGTTTTCATCGGTGACATAAAAGTTCAGGGAAGTGGAAGCGAGCCACGAGCAAGAACCTAAATGGGCCCAAGCCCGCGGAGCAAGGCCCAATTGGGCTGACGCCTTTAATGGGCGGCCCAAGACCCAAGCCCATGAAGTGGGCGACCCAAAAAGGGAAGTTCATAGGCTCTCCTAGCCTTTAGGACCATCATGGCATAATCTTGGCATTTGATAGGGACATGAATAGTGTATGAATAGTGCAAGATCTTGGTGAAAAGGCTGAAATGCCCTTTCATTAGACTAAGGACAAAATGACCAATATGGAAATTGGCAAGGCAAGTGGCGGCACATGCATGGAGGGGGGTTGTAATGTGAAGAAGCTTAAAGCCTAGACTAGCCTATTCTAAACCTTACACACTCAAGTGCAATCCATTCATTAATTACCTTGGATTTTCTCTATTCAAGATGTCACTTCCATATTAATTGAACCCTAGATTTGAGGGATTTGAAAGACTTGGAATATAATGCATTGAATGGACTAGACCTCTCTCTCACTCTCTGTCACACCTCGATCCTCGAGTGCGCGCCCATTCCTCACTGGTTGATTAAATAACGATGTCCTAAGACACATTACCGACCCATTTATTTTAATACGCATGCGGAAGCATATAAAATTCTCAAACAATAAAACAATGGGATAGGAAAGTAGGGCTAATTTTTCAAACCAAAACAAACCTTTTATAAACAACAAGGTTTATTCACAAGACCAAACTATTTACAAAAAGGTCGACTCATTCCAAAAGGAACTATCCTATGACCTACTAGTCAGACCCGTTCATCGATTATGATCTATCCACCTTTCCAAACTCTAGGGCTTCCAGTCC
Source organism: Eucalyptus dawsonii (assembly GCA_016097615.1). NCBI lineage: Eukaryota > Viridiplantae > Streptophyta > Magnoliopsida > Myrtales > Myrtaceae > Eucalyptus > Eucalyptus dawsonii. The sequence continues at coordinate 28,826,828 of CM027881.1, read as the reverse complement.
TCCACCAACATCATCTAAGGACCTAAAAATGGTTATATAATAACCAGTGAGACAACGTCTCAGCAAGTTTAACTCCCTAAGCCTCGATTAGGAAGCCAATACGCCCTAAGAGCTGCCTAAGCACAACACGGATCAAAGGGCTTACCTTAGCCGCAATTCCTTCCTGCAAATTAATACAATTTATACAATCCATATATTCACCAAATCACTTCATTCAATTACTTCACAAATCAATTTACCCAACCAGATTAAATCATTGATCAATCGACTCAGTCGATTACATGTCAACAAGACCATTCCCCGGTCATCTTAATCAATACTACTTATAAGTCCGATCATACCAAAGACTGCTTATTATAAGCCGATAATAGGTAGTATAGCTCACCAGAAGTTGCCTCAAATTCTGAGATAATATACTATATATATGCTCGCCAGAAGCTGCTAGACATACTTTCATCATATGCTGAAAATAATATATGCTCACTAGAAGCTGTCAACCATACTTTCATAGTATGCAGAAAATAATACATGCTCACTAGAAGCTGCCAAATCTACCGATCTACTATTCTAAGGCCATTTTTCCATTTTTATCATACTCGATAAAATATTGTGTGTGGATACACGGTTGGCCATAGTCAAAATACAATAATTTCCTTTCCAGAAATCCTACCATTTTATATAGTCCACCAAAATATTTTTGGCATTGTAAACCGACGCTCGGTTAATTTCCAATCAGTTATCGAAATTGATTAATTTAGGAATAAAATCCTAAAAACACAAGTAAATCAATTCAACACCAATTTAGAGCTCAAATAAACAAACAGACTGCACCACAATAACCAGTATAAAATTCCGGTCGTCGACTATCCCAGCCTAATTTTCGAAAAATAAATAATTATTTAAATAATTACAGAAATTATTTAATAAATGCAATAAATCCAATTTAGGCCTGTAATGCCTAATTGGAAGCTAAGACGAACCCGGAAAATTTCTGAGATTCGTTCAATAAATACTATAGACTATTCACTAGCTAATAGCACTAACCAATTGCCTAACATGCATTGATAAGGCACTACATTATTTACTCTACTCTAATATATCCACTTAATTGCACTTAATTAAATCTAATCAACCCATAAGCATCATTAGTCTACTAAGTATGGATTATTAAGCAAAACTCATTTGTTTAATACAAAGACCGCAACATCGCGACGGCGGCACAATGGTGGCCCGACGGCGGCCGAAACTCGAGTTTGCGGCAGTGCCAAGGGGCACTCAGACTGGGCTCAAAGGCCTTGCAAGCCCACAGCAAATGCTGAGCTTGGCTTCGAGCTTGGGCTTGGCTATGGGCTGGGCCTGCGAAGCAGGCCCAAGAACTCAATTGATGGGCTGCTTCTTGGCTGAAATTTGGGCTGAAACGAGCGAGCCTCTAATTTTGCTGGGCTTCAAAACCGAACTGAACCAAGGCTGAACATGGACTTCAAATGGTTGGGCTTGAAGATGACATTCACATGGGCTATTGGCACGAACAAGCTGGGCCGTGGAATTCGCTGGAGGTGGGCCAAAGATGCAGACGAAGGAAGAAGCAGCAAAAGGGGACGCTGGACTTCGGGCTTCGCTGGCAGCTGGAGGAGTCCACGTTTGGGGAAGCTTGGGTGGGTTGTTGACCCATGGCCGCAAAAGGTAGCTCGGTGGAGAAACGCAAAGAAGGAAGTAGTTGCTAGCGCTCGATGATGGAGTGGAGATGGGAGCTGGGCCGAGTGTCAAAGCTTGTGGTGGGCTTCCTTTGATGACCGAAGAAGTTGGCTTCGGTGGAGCAATGGACGACACGGGCAGCTGCAAGAATTTTGCTGGTCTTCGGTGGCCGCTTGAAGCCACATACATGAGTGGGGTTTTGAGGGTTCAACCAAATGTTACTCGTTGACTGAAGGGAACAAATTTTGGTGGAGATGGGTTGCTGGCAATTCGGCAGAAGCTAAAGGAGAGACGATCGTGGGCGTGGGGTTTCGGATGGGAAAAAGGAGAGAACAAATGAAAGAAAAAGAAAACAGGGGCAGCTGGTCTTTTGCTGGAGGAGGAATCGCACGAAGAAGGCGGTGAGCAGCTGTCGTTGGCGTGCAAAAGAGAAAAGCCGAAGGAGGGGAGATTAGTTAAGCCATAATATCCTAAGATTCATTAATGCTTGGTCCCCCAGATCTTTATACATATCACCTTTGGTCCCCATTTCTTTCTTAAAAGATAATCCACAATTTAATCCAAATTGAAGCCAAAATTTTCAGCCCCATGCTTAATTTCGAAATTCACTCAAATATCCTTCAATTTCTTCACCAATTCTCCAAAATTGAAGTCCAATGTTGATGTAGAAAAATCCCATATAATTTTCTGTAAGTCTTCAACACCCAAAGGCTCGGCTTAGAAGTCCAAATTTCCTTTAATTTGGCCTATTCGAATTTCTGTTATTTTTCCGTGACGTCCGAATCGATTTTCCGTAAAAATCTTGGAATTTTCGAAAATTCTTCGGAGGATGAGTTGACATTCCTAAAATAAGTCGTGACATAACAAAACTTTTAATTTCTGAAATCGGGTTCAATTTCGCGGTTAATTTCAATTAGACGCGGTTTTAGCATGACTTAGCCTACCGAGTAGCTTTTAGGAATTTTTGGTGCAATTGACCCGTGGTTGATTTTCTTTGAGCCACACGTACCTCTTCAACACATTAGTGACTCTCGGTGATTGTGAAAATCTTGAGATTTCAAATACGGACACAGAGTACCAAAACGATAAAAAAAAAAAATCAGTCTAGTGCCGATCGACGCGAATTTTTTCAATTTAGTGGAGTCACTCACGTTTAGCCACACATCTCAGTCAAACTGGCCTATCTCTAATCTCTAATCAATTTTTAACTGTGCCATAATGGCCTCTAAAGATGAGCACGGTCGAGTAGCCGATTCCTGGTCGAATTCTCAAGTTTATTGCATTAAAATTCCTTAATGGCTTCCCCAAATAGTTTAGTTATCTTGTGAGTGGTCATCTCAGAGAAAAGCACTATAGGGGCGTCGATGAAAAGCCCAACTTAGCCAATCGAAATCAGAACCTGAAATTCAGGATATCACACTCTCTCTTATCTCCCTCCCTCATTATTAGCACCACCCTTACTCTCACTTTCTCTCATTTTTCTCACTTGAAACTACTCAAACTCACTTTTTGCTCTCCCTCTTTGTGTGATTGAAACCCCATAGACATCCTCATCTTCATTCAAGCTTGTTCTTCCATTTTTCCTCTTGTTTTCCCCTTGCCAGCAACCGTCCGTTGAACCCCTCACGTTGGACCACCTCTCGTGCCACCGCACCCCCGCTCAAAGCCGACTGACCAGCCTTCCTGAAGAGCTGTTCGGTGTTGTGCAGCCCTCACTGGCACTCCTTCTCCCTCATTTCTTCTTCCTTTTGGTCCCGTGCGAAGCCTGGAGGCCATACCAACGTTGTACCGCCGTTGTGCCATGGCTGGAGCATCACCCAGCTCACCTGTGCACTGTACACATGCGACCAGTTACTGTCTAGCTTTGTCGCACCACCCCTATTGCTTTACGAAGCTTGGATTAGTTTGTTAGTGGCTTTCTAGCTTTTGATTAGGGTTATCGTTGCATTTAGGGAGTAGTTTATGACTTGTTTGTGGTTAAATGATGATTTGTTAATGTGACAAGTGGATGTTGTGAGATATGTGATTATTAGTCTAGATAGGTTATTGAACGTTTACCGATAGGTTATCGGGTTTCAAAGCGATAGATTATTAGACTATTGGCGATAGGTTATCAGACTTTCGGCGATAATCTATCGGATCATGGGTGATAAGCTATTGAGCCTAGAACGATAAGTTATCATGTTAGGTGATAGGTTATCGGGTTTTGAATGATAAGTTATCGGATTGTTAATGATAAGTTAGTGGGTTTTGATGATAGGTTATCACATTAAGGGCGATAAGCTATCGGGTTATGATAAGTGAAATTGATATGCCATAATGTGATAAAATACTATTATGTGATGTAGGCTTATATGGGGTACGGATTATCTATTAAATAGGTTATGTGATATAAGTGCTAAAAGGGTTGTATGCGTTATGTGTCATACGTATTTGATGTATGTATGTGATATGTACGTCATATTAATTGAAGGATGAACAATGTGATGGGATATGATGGCACGTGGTAAATTATTTGGACATATTACTGGTTATGATGGCATGTGATAAATGGTTTTGAAATATTATGATGACTTTATTTTATTGAGTGATCCACGTGCCATGGGTTCATGAATTAAATGGTGCATTTATATAATGTAATACGATGCACGTGTGTAATATGATGGCATGTGACAAATGATGTTGCATATCGCATGAGTATCACGTGGATTAATGAGAAATATATTAAAAGAATTGTATGATGATGTGTCCGTATGATCACCTTAGACCCTGATGCGTTTTACGCAGAGCGTAAACCCATCCCAATGCGTTTTACGTGGGATGATACCAGATTAAGTTTGGATGCCCCCAGGTCAACGGGATGCCGTTTGCGAATGGATTTTGGAACAAAACTCCTTACAAGAATGACCATGTTGATGTGTTTTACGTGGGACAATACCGTGCTCGATGTGGTGAAACGATGCCCGGTTACACAGGATGACTGCGAACCTTTAGGTTGATCTTAGGTTCTAAGTGGTCGTAACAATCTAGACATATTTGTATGGAAAGTACATGAGATTCGTAGTGTTTAGGTTTGGATTATTGCATGGCACATGCGCGTGATATAACTATATCGCGCATTCGTATATTTGGCTCAGGAGCATGGAGAATATGATGGAAATTACCTATGTGTTATAATGATGGCCTTAACTAATGGATTCGTTTTTATGTGAATAGTTAGGGTAAAGCGAGAGGAGCTTTGCTATGTTTTTCCATCGATAGATTATTGCATGTTTAAGGCACTTCCGAGGTGAAGGACTTCCCTACGTGAGGTCTAGAAAGTTCACTCATTAAGTTTATCTCATATTTGTTTGTTGAATATTTATAGGCCCTAGGAATGGCTGAGCCATTCTGTCAAATTCGGTTTGACCTCCCCATTGAGTACAGTCAGGAGGTGACAGAGTATCCTGTACCAAGAGGGGCCGACACACATTACACACGTTACGTCATGACTATCCAGGTCAATGAAGGTCTACTTAATCTCGTGCCACACCGATTCATGGCTTGGTATTTCTGGGTGGGCAACTAGAGCCATGGTTCCATCCGCGGCTTCGATAGTTCGCAGGTGTCGAAGGCTCTAGGGGAGGCATTAGCTGGGATGCCGAGGATGTAAACATTCTCGATGGGGAAGTGTCCGACCCCGAGCTTGACCTCGAGTTGATCGCCAAGCTGGAGCCATGGATCCCGGAGGCCATTGAAGCTTAGGTAGTAGTGGGGTTTTTGATACTTTTTGAACTATCCTTGTAGTATTAGAAGTGTTAGGTGTACCCCAAGGCCTTTTTGGTAGAAGGTTGTGGCAGGGCAGTTAGGTGTATTGGATGTGATGAAGCTAGTTGTTAAACTTATGATTTTGATGTGTATGAAATATTGACTTATGATATATATATGATTATGTTTTTAATTATCCCTGTCTGTTGAATGGTTAGAGATTTGTTCACGCTTTCGCTTGTGCAAATTATTGTTATTGTGAATTGGGTCGGCGACGTCTTCTAGGACGTCGCAAGCAAATGACCAAAAGGGAAAGTAGTGTCGAGCGAGAGATGTCGAGCGGCCGTATGTGGATCGGGGCGTGACAATCTTTGTCCGGCAGATATTAGAATCGATAGGCAAGAAAGAGCAATTCTCTACTAACATGAACTAATGATATGCACTATATAGCACTTTCCCTTAGCTCCTAAGCACTTCGATCCTTGGACCATGTTCTCCTTCTCATCCTTGACTGCTGGCTCTTCAGGCTCTCTATCCTCTGTTTTATCTTAGATGCACTTCAAATATAGTTGCACAGGTATCATTAAATGAAAATGAGTTGTGTTGCTGCATTTGAGGGTCCACATGCAAAGCGTAGCTACTGAGGTTGTCCACAGTTTGGTTTTGGCTTCCAACAGATTACATCACATGTATCTTCAGTGCCTTTTTTTATTTATTTGCAAATCAAGATATTAACACGGCAAGCCAGATGGTAAGGCCAGTTATATATATTAAGATTCGGCACACAATTATAAAAAAATAGAGAGTAAAAGTGAGAAAGAGAATTTGAGACATTAGACTTCGTTCTAGTTCACCTTTAAATTTGGAGTACATCCAGCAAATGATTTCAACATAATTAGCACATTGCACCTCTTTATTACATTTCTCAATTTTAAGAGAAATAGAAATAGATTATATATATATATATATATATGTATGTATGTATGTATGTATGTATATTCAGTAACTATTCAATGAGACCCCATGCTATTGTGTCGGTGGACAGTAGAGCCACACTCTGACAATAAAGTTAAAATCCTAGACCACTTATTGGAAGAAATTCGGCATTTTACTTCATTTTGTCAAATTAGATTGTAAGAGGTAGATCAAACCGAGAAACTATATTGACAATGGCTTCCCGAATTGGTTGTTTAACGGGTATGTTCTGCATTCCTTAGAAATATTTTTCGCTTATTCAAAAATTGTTACGACCATGGAAAGGAATGCTCATTTTCTTCTAAAATTAGTCAATCATGAGAGTCCCAGAATCAAAATCACTTCATATATTGGCACTACCGAGAAAAAAAAATTGTTAATGGCCTAAAAATAATTATCATTTTGGGGAGGGACTCAAGATCGACCATTCTTTTCAAGCCACGTTTCCTGAATTTAATAAAAAAAAAAAAAGAACTGACAAGAGTCGTGAAAATGGAGAGGAATTTTGTATTCTGTATTTCTCTACTCTTCAATGTACAGGTATATGACTATATTTGTAGTATAATATATGAATCAGAAAATATTTACACAATATTAATTTTCCTAAAGTAAATCATATCTATGATTATCTATGATTTGCTGAATCAATCTTCAGACTAAATCAGATTCTTTCTCCAACATGAACTTGAACATGGATCTAGAGACGCGTGCCCTGTCCGTTGAAACTACAGTTAGAAAATAGCACGCGTGACGGCTGACGCGTCACTATAAATGTATTCAGCAGGCTGACCAGGCAAAAGAAAAACACGTCTTCTGCATCCTAAACGCAAGCAGACATTATTAAATAGAAAAAATAGAGGACTTTTCGAAAGAGTACCAGAGGGCAAGAGCGGGGGAGCGAAACCAAGAGAGTCGAATTTGAAGATTGACAGATGTGGGAAGACACTTTGACCGATTGGAGTTTCGATTTGGGGCTTCTTTTTTCCGTTGACAATGCCCTGAACTTGAAACGGCTCGGGCTCTGCATTGTCAATTTGTGGGTCGCGTTGTTTCCACTGACCGAGTTACAAATAGATTCTCCATTTTTTCTTGGAACATAGTAATTTTTTTTTACCAATTTCTCTCCTGAAGGCGACGACTGAAAGTGTGAGTGAGGTTGGTTTTCAATGAATTTTTAGTTTTTTCCCTCCACATCTGATGGCAACGACTCAAAATGTCAGATTGTGGGGATGCTTCGATTAAGAAAATTCAGATTCGCAAGCAACCAAGAGGCTTTGCAATTGTGATATTAAGACCTAACGATTGCTCGTACACTATCATGATGAACCGAAAAATCTAATATAATGTTGATGGTTATGTTCTGTTTCATGGACGTAGGATCCTGTTTGTTGTCAATGCATATTGTGAATCCTGCTATGAGATTTAGCAATTGCTGTTGATGCTTGGTTGTGGGCTTTGCGGAATGAAATTTTCAACTGGTTCGATCTCTGAAATCTCTATTCACAACAATGAAGTTATATAGATGTTGATGGCGTGAAAGGAGAAGTTGAAGCAGAAGATTCGACTGATAGAGGGTAGAGAGAATGTGAATTTCTAATCAATAACGATTCCTGAAGAGAAGATCAGTAAGTGCATGTTTGTCAATATCAAAAACAGAGGAGAGGAGTCTTGCGTGGCTCGACGTAGTGTTGTTGGATTGAATAGAAGTTATTTGTAGTTGAAAACAATGGTAGCTTCTTCCTTTGTTTTGATGTCAGGCTTTTAGTAATGAAAATTCGATGCTTTTACTAACAAAACTCGATACTTATTACTGTCTTATTTCGTCAACCATTCCTCAACATCACATATGAAACTACACACAGTGTACCTCAAGGAATGCGAAAAAATTGGAATTTTCACCAGCTGCTAACTCGCCATGTGTACAGCACGTTGGCTCAAAAAATAGGTACAGTCTGCCTCAAAAAGCAGAGATTATCTTATGCCATGTAACACTACTTTTCCATGTATATTGCCTCAAAAAGCATCCAAAGTATCGCATACTTTGCATATCTTTAGATACGCTGTTTAAATTGAGATGCAAATGCAAATATCATTCCTATTTCAAAAATAAGGTTCTTGATATTGCTAGTACGAGTATCTAGAGGGGGGTGAATAGGTATATAACGGATTTTTCTTTGCAATTTCGCAATACTTAGACAGTTGAAGAATTTTCGATAGGTAATAATCAACGCAAGACTAAGTAAAGGAAAGAGAGAATTGAACACGCGGTTTATAGTGGTTCGGCTTGATTCAAGCCTACGTCCACTCTTCTGCACTGACAGCCAATTGGCTGGATTCCACTATTAACAAAGAGATGTTACAGTGTTGATCTTCCTTGATTTCTAGGTGTAGATGATCTACCACACTCACTCAAGGTATCACCAAGTATGGACACTCTCTGTGTATATAATTTCGCTCAGAATGAATTGACTAATAATCAAGATGCTTCAGACTCTGAAATTTCTCTATCGATCACATATGTCAAACAACTAGAACGTCTTCCTTTTTATACTCCTTTATGCCATCATACCCGTTGGCACTTTCCAAAGGAATTCCTCCAATCTACCCGTTGGACGGAATTAATCAAGAGGATCATTCGAGCTATTAAAGGAACCTGACGATAGCCCATCAATCCTGTTCGCCCATACAATCAGGATCTTGGTTTCCAAGAATAGAACATTCCAAGAATATTTCGTCGACCATCGGATCTTCAATTGATCTAGATACGAACAAAAGAATTCGTTATATTTATCCAACCAAAAGATCTTCTCCAGAGGATAGGATTAAATCCTCAACCATATACTTTGGCTCTGGATTTCCTTCGTCACTAGATCAGAAAGACTGTCAATGAGAATAGTCTTGAGTCTTGAGTCTTAAGTCTTGGATCTTGAGTCTTGAATCTTGAGTCTGGTAATCAGAAAGTCTTCAGACTTTAAACTAGACGATCTGCAGATGTCCAGACTAGACTGATAGAAACGTTTTGTCAGTTTCAAAATATTCTGGAAAGATTTCTCCAACAATCTCCCCCTTTTTGATGGTGACAAAACTTTCCTGTAGATTTGAACCACTTTGACCTGCAAAAAACATTTCTCAAGCAATATGGCTATCTCATAAAGATTTAACAAAACAACCAGACTCTGCATCCACAGAAAATTGGTTAGTCTTTCATGAGTAATACCATATAACAATACTTGAAATAAATGTAAATAGTCAAGCATCTAAATCCACAGCCAATTCAGTCAGATTTAAGTTCACATCCAAGTTCACTCAAGTTATACTAAAAAAAAACAAACACATTCAAAATAAATTTAAAAAAGGTTGGTTGGTTGGTTCAAATTGCTTTCTCCCCCTTTTTGTCATCATTAAAAAGGTGAGAAATGAGTCACGTCTGCTTGGGAATGCGCACGATCTGGAAATCTCCCATGGACTTGACTACGCCTTCTAGCCTCTTCAAGTCTTCCCTTAGTTGAGCTACCTCCTCTTCTTTGGCATTGGCTTGAAGTTGTAGAGCGAGGTCTTTCATTTTGTCCTCCAGGGTAACTGAAGATGCTTGTCCAACATTCTTTATGGCTTGAATCTCACAGTCCAGAGCATATATCTGGCCACGCATTTCCAGAAGAGCATCCATAATACGACGAAAATCTGCAGAATTGTCCGTCTGAGTACTTGCATTTGCTTTCTCCGATGGAGTGAATGCAGACGATGGCGCTTCTGTATAGTCTTGCAGATTTGGAGATGACGTATCGTGTTCTTCTTTAGGCAATTGAGAAACCTGAAACTCTTCTGGGTCTGTTGGAGATATTCTTAGACCTTCACTATTGGCAACATGAGGTGTGGACCTTTGCTCGCCAACTCCCCCTGTCTCTAGGACATCAAAAGGGGAAGAGTGATGATCATTCTCTTCTGTGTCTTGATTCTCCTTCTCTCCAGATTCAGCTGCAGACTTTTCTTGCTCTTTTTCTCCTTCTTTTTTCAGCTTCTTTCTCCCTCTCTCGCTGCTCTTCTTCTTCTATGTTCTTGGCTTGCTCCTCTTCTTCTCTCTGTTTCTTCTGTTGTGCTGTCAATTGGGAACAGAACGTCTGGTCCTTATCAAGGCAGTGATTGTAAGATCTTCCTCCTCATCTTCATCCTCCAAGATGAGAGTTCTCTTCTTTTTGGATGGGGCACCAATGGCCTCCTTCCCTTTTCGCTTTGAAGCAGACGGAACTGGAGTCTTCACTCTGAATTTCTCCATTGCCTTAGAAAGTTCTTGCAGACGCATCTTCGTTAACATCTTCAAACCTACCACCATCTTATCGCACGGTCGAACACAAAGTGTGTGTGGCGGTTCAATATTCATGTGTCTGAAGATCTTGGTCACCATACTTGGATAAGGCAATTGTCCCTTGTCCTTCGACATTGCTCTGTACATGTGAAAGAGAATAGTGTGAGGAAGAGAGAACTTCATCCCTGAGTTGATTGCGTACATCAATTTTGCCTCTGAATTAGACACATCAGTCTTTGATGTAGACTTGGGCCTAATGCAATTGATCACAATTTTGTGCAGCACAATATTGATGGCACGCATCCTTGAATAGATGATTCTTCCCTCTACATCTCTATCTTTGACAAGTTCCAGTGAGGCACGAGCAACTGAGACTTTGATTGGTTGATAGCGTCCTCGTTCAACTCCAATTATGTCCGCCAACATATCTACGTCTAACACATAATCCTCGGTCTCGAACACCGAATGATATTCTATTCGAATCTATAAAGCTGAGATTCGAGTAGAAATACGTGATCGATTGAGCATAACCATCTGTGGTATCGGTGCAAAAACGTTCCGGTTGACGGCATCGAACTTCTCCCTTAAGTTCACATTAACAAGCATCCAAGAAATCGAAATCAACATTCCTAGGGTTTATCACCCTCGTTTCAGATCTGAAAAACAAATTCTCCTGTTCTTTTGATTTGAATAACTCCATCCTCTTTCCCTTCATTGTGCAGCAATACCCATTCGAGGTTGAAAATCAGTGAACATTTTATCATCGTCGTTCCCATCAGTCAAATTTGGTCCCTACATACGAGGGTCACTGGGAATATTCGCAAGCGCTTCCTCTGCTTTACCCTTGGGAGCAATTCCCAAATCCTCCATTTTCTTCAGAAAGATATACTCATTCCCATAATTCTTATCTTTAAGAAAATCATCCACGTATTTCAACGGAGTCCCAGTACTTTTCAACGCACAGTAAAGTTTGTAAATAAACGAGGGTTTTTGGACTCTTACTGGGTCTGCGTCCTTGATTATTTCTTCCTCTAGTTGTTGACCCGCATCAAGTGGGGTAGATGGTGTTGAGTGACGTGGTGGAGAATGAGTCGGGTTCTGTTGCTGACTCGATAATTCTTCCTCTTCTGTGAGATCGAAGTGGGTAGGTCCCTCCTTCATCCTCTGTGGTCCCCTATTCGCGATTCTTGAAGACTTCCTCGAAGAAGACATCCTTCTTGTCGCTGAAAGATTCATTTACTTGCTTTCCCAAGAAAATATGACAACTTTCTCGAAGATGAACACGAAGTAGAAACCGGATTGGGAGGAGAATGCTTTTTAGGGTTTTGAAGATTGAGAATGAAAACTGTATATATATATATATAACTCAGTTTTGAAAAGGGAAGTTCAATCGACACAAGGAAAGTGTACGAATACCTATTTTCGAAATCAATAACTGCCAAAATTAATTCTTTTGAAAAGACAAGTTTTCGTTTTTCACGGAGATTACAAAATAACTGAACGAAAGATCATACCTTTTCGAATAACAACTTACAATCTACAGTCATCAATGTCTGAGTCTGAAGATTTAGAGTCTAAGAAATTAGAGTCTGATGATCATCAACTTTCTGAGTCTGAAGGTTGGAGAGTCTCTAGACTTTAACTTCTTCGAGCTTCAAAATGTTGAGTCTGGAACGGATAAAATCGAATTGATTTTTCTCCAAAGGCTTTGTGAATATATCCGCTAGTTGACTTTTTGAATCAACAAATTGAATCGAGATTTCTCCATTTTGAATATGATCTCTAATGAAGTGATGTCGAATTTCTATATGCTTTGCTCTTGAATGAAGAATTGGATTTTTGGTGAGATTGATTGCTTATTTGGTGTTGTCACATTTGATTTACGTGCATGAGTCTTCAATCCCATAGTCTTGTAGCTGTTGTTTTATCCATAGAATTTGTGAACAGCAGCTTCCAAGGGCTACATACTCGCCTTACTGTTGTTGAGAGAGCTACGGTGCTTTGTTTCCTTGAAAACCAAGACACGTCCCTTCCAAGCAAGCGGCAAGTTCCCGAAGTACTCTTTCTATCGACTACGCAGCCGGCTAGATCTGCGTCTGAATATCCCAGAAGATTAAAGTCTCCCTTCTTAGGATACCAAAGACCAATGCTTGAAGATGAAGCAACGTATTGCAGCACTGAGATGGGATTCTCTAGGATCTGATTGAAACCTAGCACAGATGCAAACACTCAACAAAATGTCGAGTCTAGAAGCGTAAGATAAAGAAGTGAACCGATGATGCTCTGTACAACTTTTGATCAACTTTCTTCCCTTCTTCATCTTTGTCTATCTTCAAAGAGCTTGACATTGGTATATCGGTCTTCTTGCAATTTTCCAATCCAAACCTTTTGACAAGATCATTAGCATATTTTTCTTGGTAAATGAAAGTTCCTTCCTTCAATTGCTTTATTTGAAGACCAAGAAAGAATGTTAATTCTCCCATCATACTCATTTCAAACTCATCCTGCATAGACTTAGAAAATTTATTACATAGACTTTCATTAGAGGATCCAAAGATAATATCATCCACATATATTTGAACAAGTAAAAGGCTTTTGTTTTCCTTTTTGATAAATAAAGTAGTATCTACTTTACCTTTGACAAAACCATTCTGTAATAAGAACTTACTTAGTCTGTCGTACCAAGCTCGAGGTGCTTGCTTTAAACCATACAAGGCCTTTTTTAGTCTGAAGACAGAGTATGGTTTCTTTTGGTCTTCAAACCCAGGCGGTTGTTCCACATAAACTTCCTCTTGGATAAATCCATTTAGAAATGCACTTTTGACGTCCATTTGGAATAACCTGAAATTTTTATAACAAGCAAACGCAAGTAATAGACGAATAGCTTCTAACCTTGCTACCGGAGCGTAAGTCTCATCATAGTCTATTCCTTCTTCTTGCGTGTATCCTTTGGCCACGAGTCTTGCTTTATTTCGTACGACTTTTCCTTTTTCATTCATCTTGTTTCTGAACACCCATTTGGCTCCAATAACAGTTTTACCTTTTGGTTTAGATGTCAATTCCCAGACATCATTAATGTTGAATTGTCTAAGCTCCTCTTGCATAGCTTCGATCCAACTTTCATCAGATAAAGCTTCTTTTATGCTTTTTGGTTCAATTTCAGAAATGAGAGCCACAGCACTAGACTCTTCACGTCTTTTGGATCTGGTACGAATTCCTTCATTAATTTCGCCGATAATGAGATCTTTGGGATGACTGGACTTATGCTTCCAGTTACTGGTTGATTTGTCTGGATGATGATCTCTTTCTTTATTTGAATCTTCATGAACATCTTGATGCTGGTCTTCCAGAGTCTGAGACATTTCTTGAGTTGTCAGCTTTGGAAGATTTGGAGCAGGTTTAGACTCTTCATATTGAGTCTGACTGGATTCATCTTTCGTAGAGTCTTGAAATTTGATATTCATTGACTCCTCCACCGCCTGGCTCTTCTTGTTATAGACTCTGTAGGCTTTGCTTGATGTAGAATATCCCAGGAAGATGCCTTCATCTGATCTTTCTTCAAACTTACCAACTTGATCCTTTGCATTTTTCAATATAAAGCATTTGCAACCGAACACATGAAAGTATGAAACAATGGGCTTCTTACCTTTGAATAATTCATAAGGGGTTTTCTCAAGAATAGGTCTTAGAAAGACTCTATTGATGATATAGCATGCTGTTGAAACAGCTTCAGACCAAAATCGTGAAGAAATTTTACTTTCAATTAAAAGAGTTCTAGCCATTTCTTGAAGAGATCTATTCTTTCTTTCCACAACTCCATTTTGCTAAGGAGTGTATGGAGAGGAGAACACATGCTTAAATCCAGATTCATCACACAATTTTGTAAAATCTTGATTTTCAAATTCTCTTCCATGATCTGTTCTTATACTTGAGATAACACATCCTTTTTCATTTTGAACCTTTTTAGCAAATTTTTCAAAATACGAAAAGGTTTCTGACTTGCTTGCAAGGAAATATACCCAAGTAAAGCGGGAGAAATCATCCACAATTACTAGGCAGTATTTCTTACCTCCAATACTATGGGTTCTGGTTGGTCCGAAGAGATCCATATGCAGCAACTGTAGTACATGATTAGTAGAGACATGATTTATTGGCTTAAATGAATTTCTTACCTGCTTACCCAGAATACATGGTGTGCATGGATCGGTCTTTTGATATGGTAATTTGAGTGGACCTCGAACGAGCTGCTTTGATGAGATTTTGGCTAATTGCTTCATATTGATATGACCAAGCTTTCTGTGCCATAAGCTCGCTTCATCTTGAATTGAGATTAGGCATTGTGATTCATTTAATTTCATGTCTAAGAAGTAGATATTTCCATGTCTTTGACCCATGAAAGACTGAGTAGAGTCTTTACTGATTCTAGAGCAAATTCCTTCTTGAAAGGAGATCTTGAAACCAGTATCACACAATTGGCTAATCTTTGAGAATGTTATAGTTGAGTCCTTCCACTAGAGAAACATTGCTTATTGTGAGATTTTCAATTTTCACAGTTCCAAATCCCACAATGCTTCCTTTGCCGTTTCCTCCAAATGAAACATTTCCACCGTTTACTTGAACAAGCTTTATGAAGCACTTTGAGTCTCCTGTCATGTGTCTTGAACATCCGCTGTCAAGATACCACTTTACCTTTTTCTTGACGGAGACCTGCATTTAAAAGAGAGTCTCAAGCTTTCTTTTGGTACCCAAATTTTCTTGGGTCCTTTGGTGTTAGTAGGATAAACATTATTAGGCCATATTTTCTTAACAGGCTTCCAAACCATTGGACACTCTTTTTCAAAGTGATCCTGACTATTGCACTTTGAACACCTTAGAGCATTTCGACCTACAGACTTTACAAAAACTTTCTTGAAATGATTTTTGTAAGCTTCTCTCGATGGTCTTTTCTTAATTCTTTCTTTTACTTTAGGAAAATCAATCAAGGGAATTGTTTCCGCTGTCATGCCTAGACCAGACTTATTGAAGTAAGGTCTTTGAACTGAAAGAACTTTTCAAGCTTTTCGGATCCTATCGAAAATTTCTTTGAAATATTTGATAGGTCAGTTTTTAAGAAAACATTTTCTTTCAAAAGATTATCTTCTTTTTCTTTAAGAGTGGAAACATTCAGGTCTAAACTTTTAACTTTTTCTTCTAAAATGGTTTCCTTTTGTTTTAAAGCTGCGTTTTCCTTTTTAAGTTCGGAAATCCTTTTGAGAGAAGTCTTAAGACTGAAACATAGTTCATCAATGTATTTAGAGACTTTGACAGGAATTTTAAAATCACTTACCTCAAATTTTTGTCGAGTCGATCCAATCGAGTCCGAGTCTGCGAATGTGCCATCGACATATATTGGCATATTCATTATCACTTTCTTCACATTCGTATCAGAGGTCACCGGCTTTGAGAGCTTTTCGAAACTTCTTAGCTTTTCCTCTTTTCTTCTTCAGAAGAGGACAGTTAGGTCTAATGTGTCCCTTTTTCTTGCATTCGAAGCAGACTACATCTTTGTTTGGTTCCTCATCATCAACAGACTTGGTCTGCTGCCTCTGGAAACTTTGTTTCTTTGAGTTGAACCTTCTACATTTTCTATTCAGTTTTCTGAATCTTCTTATCATTAGAGCAAGCTCATTGTCGTCCATATCATCTCCTGAATCTGTATCATCAGAATCATCATTTGATTTTAATGCAATGGATTTCTTACCTCTTGGATCTTCGTCTTCATTAATTCGTTCCACTTCATAAGACTGAAGAGTTCCAATCAGCTCATCAACAGATAGAGGCATAATTCTTTGTGTCTCTCTTATTGAAGTCTTTATATGATTCCAATCCTTGGAGAGTCCGCGCAGTAGCTTGTTCACCTTCATGGGATCAAAAATTTTTTGTCCTTGGTTCTCAAGACCATTGACAATATCTGTAAAACGACTAAACATGTCAGTTATTGATTCTCCTGGTTTCATTTTGAAGGCTTCATATTGACCAAGAAGAATGTTGATTCTGGTCTCCTTCACTCGATCTGTTCCTTCATAGGTGATATGTAATATATCCCATACTTCTTTTGTTGTGACACAAGAAGATATTCTGTTATATTCAGTTGGAGACAAGGCACAATATAAAGAGTAAATTGCTTTTGCATCGAGTGCTTGTCTCTTGTTTATCTCTTCCTGAGTCATTCCACTGGTCTCAACAGTTTCTTTCCCTCTTTCAGAGGCTGATGCAGCAGTAGGAGTGATTCCTCTTTCCACAACGTCCCATTCTAGAGGATCCTTTGATCGTAGGAAAGCTTTCATCTTGTTCTTCCAGATGTTGTAATCCTTTCCATCAAAGTAGGGTGGTCTGGTATTGCTTTGTCCTTCCACCAGCCCTAGTGCTAGCATACTAGCCATGGATCTTTTACTCTGAAGTAAAACACTTCAAATAAAGTAAGAACACGAGCTCTGATACCAATTGATATTACTAGTACGAGTACCTAGAGGGGGGTGAATAGGTATATAACGGATTTTTCTTTGCAATTTCGCAATACTTAGACAGTTGAAGAATTTTCGATAGGTAATAATCAAGCAAGACTACGTAAAGGAAAGAGAGAATTGAACATGCGGTTTATAGTGGTTCGGCTTGATTCAAGCCTACGTCCACTCTTCTGCACTGCCAGCCAATTGGCTGGATTCCACTATTAACAAAGATATGTTACAGTGTTGATCTTCCTTGATTTCTAGGTGTAGATGATCTACCACACTCACTCAAGGTATCACCAAGTATGGACACTCTCTGTGTATATAATTTCGCTCAGAATAAATTGACTAATAATCAAGATGCTTCATACTCTGGAATTTCTCTATCGATCACGTATGTCAAACAACTAGAACGTTTTCCTTTTTATACTCCTTTATGCCATCATACCCGTTGGCACTTTCCAAAGGAATTCCTCCAATCTACCCGTTGGACGGAATCAATCAAGAAGATCATTCGAGCTATTAAAGGAACCTGACGATAGCCCATCAATCCTGTTCGCCCATACAATCAGGATCTTGGTTTCCAAGAATAGAAAATCTAAGGAGACCCAGAAGATCTAAGAAAATCTCCAGAAGACCCAGAAGAAGTTCAGGTCTCTCAATTACCTGAAGAAGGTCACGATACGTCAGAACCAAATCTGCAAGACTTAACAGAAGCGCCATCGCCTGCATTCACAACTTCTGAGAAAGCCAATGCTAGTACACAGACGGCAGATTCTGCAGATTTTCGTCGTATCATGGATATTCTTACGGAAATGCGTGGCCAGATATATGCTCGGATCGTGAAATCCAAGCCTTGAAGAATTTGGACAAGCATCTTCGTCTCCGGAGGATAAATTCAAAGACCTCGCTTTGCAACTTCAAGCCAATGCTAAGGGAGAAGAGGTAGCTCAACTGAGGGAAGACCTGAAGAAGCTCGAAGGAGTAGTCCAGTCCATTGGGGATTTCCAGATCGTGTGCATTCCTAAGCAGACATGACTCCTTTCTCACCCCTTTTTTATGCTGACAAAAAGGGGGAGAACCAATTTGAACCAACATCTTTTAAAAACTTTGACTTTTGTGGTTATATTTATTTTTGAGTATGACTTGAGAACTTGAACTTGGGTGTGAATTTGACTGAATTGACTGTGGATTGTGATGCTTGACTGGTTGCATTTATTCAAGTGTTGTTATATGGTGTTTCTCATGAAAGACTAACCAATTTTCTGTGGATGCAGAGTCCGGTTGTTTTATTAATCTTTATGAGTTAGCCATATTGCTTGAGAAATGTTTTGCAGGTCAAAGTTGTTCAAATCTTCAAGAAAGTTTTGTCACCATCAAAAGGGGAGATTGTTGGAGAAATCTTTCCGAGAATATTTTGAAGCTGACAAATCGTTTCTTTCAGTCTAAGTCTGGATGTTCGGAGACCGTCAGTTTAAAGTCTGAAGACTTTGTACTCCCGAGACTCAAGACCCAAGACCCAAGACTCAAGACTCAAGACTCAAGACTCAAGACTTAAGACACAAGACTCAAGACTTAAGTCTATTCTCACTGACAGACTTTCTAATCCAGCGACGAAGGAAATCCAAAGCCAAGGTATATGGTTGAGGATTCGATCCTATCCTATGGAATAGATTCTTTGGTTGGATAATCATTTCGGATTCTTTCATTCTTATCTAAGAGCGATTGAAGATCCGATGGTCGACGAAATAATCTTGGAATGTTCTATTCATGGAAACCAAGATCCTGATTGTATGGGCGAACAGGATTGATGGGCTATCATCAGATTCCTTAAATAGCTCGGATGATCTTCTTGATTGATTCCGTCCAACGGGTAGATTGGAGGAATTCCTTTGGTAAGTGCCAACGGCTATGATGGCATAAAGGAGTATAAAAGGAAGACGTCCTAGTTGTTTTAAGAGTGTGATCGATAGAAAAATTCAGTCCGAAGAACCTTGATTGTTAGTTGAGTTGAGACCGTTCGAGCGAAATTGTACACACAGAGAGTGTTTATATTTGGTGACACCTTGAGCGAGTGTGGTAGATCATCTACACCTAGAATTCAAGGAAGATCAACACGTAACAGCTCTTTGATTATAGTGGAATCCAGCCAATCGGCTGTCGGTGCGAAAGAGTGGACGTAGGCTTGGATCAAGCCGAACCACTATAAACCGCGTGTTTAATTCTCTCTTTCCTTGCTCAGTCTTACATTGATTATTATTCTTTGCAAATCCTTCAACTGTCTAAGTATTGCGCAAGTATACAGAATTTATCAAGAAAAATCTTTGTATACCTATTCACCCCCCTCTAGGTACTCATACTAGCAATATCAGTCTTCTACTCTATCCCCTTGTAAACAAATTTGTGATTTCATGTTTGGTTAGATCACACTAATAGTTAAGATTATGATGTAATGGCTGTTATGGTTATAACGTAACTAAGCTGTAAAACCTATTGCGCTGTTTGAAAGAGAGAGATAGGAGCAATATAGATTGGTGATGCGTGACGTTGGCATGATGTGACAGTAACCGGAGGGAGAGGCCGTGCATTTGCTGCGCCCATCAATTGGATTTAAGGGTCTAAGTTACTGCAATTCTGCCGGTAAGTACCTCATATTCATGTTGATTGAGACGAAAACCAAAAGTGTCGCTTTAGGCTGCTTGCAGGGCTTAATTCGTCAAATTATCTCTAACCCACCTACTTTAAATAGTAAGTCAATCGATGAAACATTCATGCTGGCGTCTTTACAATGATAAATTTTCTACTTTTCAAGTATATAGCCAAGATCAAACAATCTAGATGCCGTCCTGCACGTTAGCCAGTAAATTTGAATTGGAGAACCCATTTTTCGAGGTGGCGATGTGGTGAACTTATATTTGGAGAAGTATCGTAAGATCTTGGCCATTAATTCACCACTGGACTATCTCAAATTCAACTATGAAGATAGACTGAGTTAGCCTTCTGTATTTGTTAAGTTTTAATTTATTATCAGTACATAACCAAGTTGACAGTTATCCACGTCTAAATTGGCAGCTACTAAGCCAGAAGCCTTCATCTTGTGTGCTTCTCTCATAAGCACGTGCACGTGTAAATGATCCCGGTCTTCATCATACATGGCAGAGTGCTCCTCATGCATTCATCAACTAAGACATTATGGAAGACAAGACTCTCAGGTATCTGCACAGATCGTGGCCCGTGGAGATTTTTTCTGCCGGAAGGGATTTTTTCTGCCGGCTGGTATCTATCTTCAAGAGAAACACGCTGTGAGTTGGAGACATCTGCATGTTTGAGCTCATTTGTCGTGGTTTTTCCATGTTCAAAGCTTCCATTTGCAGTGTTCAGTTCCAGAACTAATTTACGCCGACAGAGATGCACACCAAAAGTTTGTGCCTTTTGATGTATCAAATGAGAAGCGCAACACGTTTGACATTCCTTCTCCGGGGAGTATCTCTCATGTTTGACGCTTCTTAAGGTTTCGCATGCATCATGGCTCCACTTCAACCTGCTCTTCAGGAAATAATTTGACGTAGTTTGGTTGTGGAAGAGGAACGATCCTGCTCGTCTCATCTATAGTTTGAAGAACATACGTAGACTTCAAATAATGCTATCCCATCCTTGGAGGAAGTCTTCCAACCACACCTTTGATTGGCGAGTTACAAATATGAAAATCATTGACATGTCAATTTACTTGAAATAAATGTGCAAGATATTTATATTTATAACTTATCAATTTAAAAAACCGGCTAGAGGAAGTTTCCACCAACTAGAGACGGAGGATGTCTTGTAAACGGACTCTACCCTAGACAAGTGCATGAAACGGTTACCGTAGAGAATCCCCAGTTCATGGGAATCGGATGACGGAGGCTAAATTTTGATTAAAAAAGATGACTTCATGTGCCCTCTTTAATATGTATCGACGTTTGGACTCTTTTCGTTTGTAGTACAGAATTTGTGCCTTTCTAGGATTTCATTAGACCTTATAAAAATAACAGTACACAATAAGTCAGAACATAAATATTATAAAGCTTTATCATATCGTCTGTAAGAATCTTCTTTAATAAGATTGCCTCTAGAACAGAGGCAAATTGCACAAACCACCTTTCTTCTCCTTCTTCTTCTCCTTCTTGAGTGACTCCTGGGACACTACTTATATGGCTTGTGGTCGCCGTCGCCGGAGGGAAGGTGGAGGTGTCGAGCCAGAGATGGTGACTGGTCCCCATCTTGAGTGTCCTCACTTCTTCAGGATCATTCTCTCCAACACCCTTGAATCCGGCAAGCTCGTAAGTTCCAAATTTTCGCAGTCTGCTTCTTGGGATTCAGCTCTCAAGTGTCGGCAGAGTTTCTCTCATGATTTATCTCAATCTGGAAAACTTTCTATGTGCTTGGCTTTGAATAAACCTTTTGATTCCAGATCAAAGCTATCAACATATCGATTCAGACATACATGATCACCACATCACCGAATGTTGGATATTTCAGTAGTTTTGAAATATTTATTAGAAATTATGATCGTCATGAAGGTCATCATTTTTGTAACGGTTTTTTCAACGATCATATAACGGCTTTCTAATGGTTGTATAACGGTCGTCTAACGGCTTTATAACTTTTGATTTATTACTTCATAAATTCTTCATTATTTTATAACGGTCATCTTTTTAATTACTAATTGATTTATGATGATCTCCTAACGGCTCTTTTTTCCTTAAATATAAATTAAACTTCATACCACAATCTTAGTAGATACAAATGTTCTCACATATTTCCTTTTCTTTTTGCTGGGTTATACACAAAAGTTGTTCTGTTTCCTTCTAATATTCAGTGCGGAGTATAGAAGAAGGTCTGTTGTATCTTGGGAGAATAGCTGCCGAAGCCTTTCGCACCGAAATTCGTACTCCGAATGGCGGAATTATCCTTAAGGACAGTGTTTGCACGCCTCAAACATTTCATTTTATTTTCTAATATTTTGTAATGTATTTCCAATAATTATTATTATTTTATGTATTATAATATTTTTTTCCAACACCAAACCCACAACAAATGAACAAGAAAGTTTGCAACGGTGAGAGGAATCAACTTTTGAACATATACTCGTAAAAATTATCAAGCACAACATCCAATCCATGTCAGGTTTAGATTGTGCTCCAAATGTGATTGAGAATAAGGCAGGAGGTCATGACCATAAAATCAACTCTGTGACGTATTTGACGCTCAAAAAGATTCATAACAAAGACTAACTTCTATTGTTCAGATTATCATAAGCTGAAGCAGATACTCAAAAGCTAACGCTGATTAGTGAATACCGAGATTGGATCGAACTCACATATGATCAGCTGAAGGAATATTTTTTCCGTTATTCGCCCTCTCATGCGCCAGCTTGCCATTCTAGAAGGCTCTCGGATGAGCTGCCGTCTCACGTCGTTGCTTGTCCATCGCTCACGGGCACAGCCTTTTTTCGGTCACGGCCAAGACGCATCTTCTCTTCCTAGCGTCACGGGGGGGGGGGCATGCCAGAGAAGAAAGGAAGACATAGGCTGGGCCCAGGATTCTCTCTCCTTTTGGGCTCAAATCGTGGGCTTAAAGAAATGATAAAAATTGGGCCGAAAAAAAGTTTAGTGGGGCCGAAAACTCATTGAAGGGGTGGGCCAGACACACCGGCCCATTCGACTCGGTTTTTTAATTACTTATTTATTTATCTATGTATATTTTTTTCATTTTTGTTATCATTTTTTATTCTCTTTTATTTCCCTTTTTGTGTACATATATTTTTATATTTTTGTAAAATAAACGGATACCTATAACGTTGACAAAAATTTGGGTGTCAATAGGCCCTTAACTTCACTCACATCTGTTTGTCAAGGCATAAGCAAGCATCTACATGCCCCATCCAAATGATTCTCTCGTGATTGAATTTAATAGAGATTACTTTAAGTTATTGGCACCTTAATTTTAATACACCCGTCAAAATAAATGATGAAAAGGAAAGGGGATTTTTAAATCGGCTTGGTCCACTGCACCTTCAACCCACGTCCAAATTCACTATTTTTCTCTTTGGGAGAATGGTTCAAACGCTCAAGGGGGAGCATTCTTTTTGGGGTGAGAAATGATCTTTGTTGGAGAAGAGGATCCTTGGGCATTGAGGATTTCTCTAGGCTTTGAGGTTGCATCTGTCGTGACTAACGGTAATAGCCAATAGCATGGGTTACTATAATGTATAAACGATCGATATTTTGGTGATCTCTAAATGATTGATCTCTGAATGATAAGCCTTGACTATTGATGCGTTGGTATGGTAAGGTTTTATTTTGTTTTTGTGTATTTCTCGTGTGGTGGTGAGGAAGGCAATAGGAAGAAGACGATGGGAGAAATAAAAGTATTATTAGTTAGAAGATGGAAAATGAAGAAAAGAAATAATAAGATGAGCTTAATTAGGTTTAATAAACTTCGGGCTTGAATGGGTTTAATGAGCTTGGGCTTAGCTTGGTTTAATAAATTTGTTCGGTTCTAGAAAATTTGGGTTTGCTTTGTCTAGGTGATTTTGGGCTGAGTTTGATCTACATGAGTTTGGGCTTAACTCGATTTTGACAGATTGGGCTTCCTTTACATTTGATTTTGAAAAGGCTGAGATAATAGCCTGTGCTTGTCTTGGGCGAAGCCCGTAAGACCGGAGTTGGGCCATGTTTGGATCCGGCCCAAGTGAGCCAATAAACATCGAATTTTTGGGGAAGTAAGCACATTGTTCCAAATTCGGACTTTCATTTTATCATCCAATCTTTTCCAAGGTCATTCAAATGAGACCTCAAAATGTCCACTAGTTTATGTCATGAATATATATTGAAATAGTCACATTCACATATACATTACAATGCCGATTTTTTTTTTTCATTTTTGATATACCATAAGTATGTTTTTAGATATTAATAAGTAATCCTAGAGCCAATCAATACATATAATGATTCTTTTGTGGAAGCAACAATCAATACATATATTGTCCCATTATCTAATGATGATCTGCTCTTAAGATTAGATAGCTTTTGGGGCACGTCCCGTTAAGATAAGATTGGGGATAAGCACCACTAAAATAGACCAACCAAGCATGGAGTTAATTAACAATATGATTTATGTGACCTTTAATTAATTAATAACTACGATTTATGTGATCATTAATATGGGGGTGGAATTAGTATGGGCCATAACAAGTGATATTTGTATGGTTTCATTGTCAAAAGGGTGGTGGGAATTCACGAAGCATTACTCATTGGTCACCTCATAATTTTCATAATACGAAAGGAACTCTACTTTTCATGTCATAATATCCAATAAGAGTGCTTTAGAGATATATTAGTTGCCAATCAGTGACAAACTGTCAAATCTCGAGAGCTAATTTCTCTTAGCAAATGCAAAAGATGTTGTGGAAGCAAAAGATTTGGAGTAAAAAGAAATGCTTCATGAATTCCCATCCTCATCCTAGCCCTCGGAGAGAAGACGAAGTTGTTGCCCAGCTAATTTCTCTTAGCAAACCTAGGGAGCTAATTTCTCTCATCCTCATCCTCTCCCTCGCCGCAGGGACAACAAAGTTGTCGCCGAGCAGGAGACTCCTCCACATAGCCCTCCCTTCTTCATGCTCTCCGACACGCTAATTTGCTAGTTCAATAGCTTTGATCAAATCAAGAGGCTCATGTGACTCATCCATCTTAGTTAACCAGCAATCGAGAGCAAATTTTTTGAGAAGTGACTATCCATTAGTAGCTATTTTTCGGTTAAGGGACTCTGCAATTGCCACTCCTTATAAGCTGATGGACCAATGACTCTTCTGTCCAATTCCTGCTTCATGTGTTCGTCCCAGGAATTTCAAGCAAATGCGTTCTTCCCAGTAACTAACATTTGCTCATTTCATTGGCAAAACACGAAATGGCCGCATTCCAAGAGAAATCATCCCTGCACGGCATGTAACTAATGGATCCAGAGACTTACCCGCCTCTCCCATCCTCATGTATCCTTCGATCATCATTTTCCCAGCGAAGCTATTCTCAGTGAGGCATATCGTCAAACAGTCGCCGTGCATTACCCATTTGACCGAAGATGGCGTAAAGCCGAAGGAAGAAGAAGGTTTGCGAGCTTGATGGCGCATTTTGAGAAACCAATTACCTTCTCTTGAAAAAGCACGCAGGAACAAAGCATAAGGAGGCCTTCATTACCGACCGCAAAGCAGGACAGAACATGGCGACTAGCCGAATGTCTAAATCTCGACGATGAGGGGTAGTGACAGAGGAGAAATCTAGAGAGGGAGCAGCGAATGCCGAACTGAAGACTTGTCAGATCTCTCTCTCTCTCTCTCTCTCTCTCTCTCTCTCTCTCTCTCTCTCTCTCTGTGGCGTTTCGTCGAACGTGCGATTACCACAATGAAGACGTAAGAGTAGAGCAACCGCTGGATAGAGGTAGGACCTTCGTGATCGGAGAAGAGATTCAAACTTCTCAATCAAAACAAATGGCGATGAGGATGCATCAATGGAGAAAACCCAGCAACGGAGCGTCGGCGCGATCATGAGATCCTCGCAACGGCCAGGCACCAAGTCACAACCGAGGACCGGAGGACGAAACGAGATTTCTCCTAATCCCGACACGTCGCCTCTGCAAACCTTATTGAGCCGCCGCCCGATCTCGTCGATGCCAGTGGGAACTCCTTGCTTCGTCGATTGCTTGAATCCGCTGAACTGTAATAAAAGAAGATCAACGAAGGACTCCGAGGATTTTCGCGATGATGGCGCTCGGCAACGAAGGAAACGCAGCAATGGAATGCTCGACGAAGACAATCAGATGCGACACGAAACGGACCGAAGTCGCAGCCGCGGGGCTGAAAGCGCGATGTAGAGAGCTCCACCACGGAAGAGACACCGGAGATCACCGTCCGAAGGTCGGAAGAAGGGACGCCAAGGCGGCGGGGATCCCCTCTGGCGAAACTCCAGTAGGCGAAAACGGGCTAACTACTAGGCTTATGTCTGGGGCTGCGTTTGATGGGCTTAAAACAAGGAAATTGAGTCTGCTGAATTGTCTAGCGGGCTGAAGCCAAGAACTTGGGCTGATGTAATGGATCCGAATTGGTCTCTTTCTCTTCTTCTTTTTTCTTTTTGTCTATTTATTTAAATATGTATTTTTCTTGAACTTTCCTGCTTTCTATTTTAATTCTTCATTTTTTATTCTTTTAAACCAATGCTTCATTTGTCGATTAAAATTCGGGTTCCAACAACTCTTCTTATTTTCAAGAGTTTCTTTGAATGTATTCCCACATTGTTAGAAGTTAGAAATTAACTATTTGATCAATAAAGTATTTCGAGGATGCTTTTGTGTTGCCCTAAAATATAGAGGAGAAATTTCCTAGGGCTCCCCGCCATGCCATCAAGTCATTGAATTGGTGTTTCTTTACAACCCAATATCTATATCTATATGATAGACTTCGGTTTGAAATAGTCTAACACACTAATCAAAGGCTTGAAAGGGATGGAAAAATATTAATGGGACTTAAATAAACTCTCATATTCTAAGCAAGCCATCAAATGGTATCTCAAATAGAGATGTAAATATTGAATCATTTCAAAGCATGAGAAGACAATGTGATCTTATCATTTGCCGCGTCATATAATTTTGTCCGTCTCTTTTTTCTTTCCCTAACTTGTCGCAATGAAAGAATCTAATATCCGCCTACATTTATATTGCTTATTTTATGTTAGTGTATATCTACACCGCATTACCATTAAGATATGACTAATACATGTTGGCTCTATTTAAGGATATTGCGATGGGCTTCCCATCCACATCGATCATATGCAAATCAATCATCAAAGGAAGCAAAACCATACCATTTAACTAGAATTTATCTTTACTTAAGAAATTATATTGAATGCAACGTACACTTTTTCTTTATGATAACACAATCGTTTTTTTATCAAAGTAAAATAATCAAGTTCACTTAACATCATATCTTGCAATTATTGAACATCAATAATGTGATACTTAATCATTTTGATTTTATTAAAGAATGATAAATGATGGAAAATAGACTTATCTTTACGATAAAATATTATGCTTACCGAACCTTAGGATTGACGCAGGTGGTTGGGGAATTAAGTAATTACAGCTTAAGAATTGGAGATTGCTGGTTAGGACCACACACATTGCGTGCAAACTACTTTGGATTTGAGTCACCTACACAATCCGAAGGCTTGAGCTTAACTGATTCATTGGGCTTGCAGGATATTTCATAGGCTTGTTAGTAGACAGGTTTCCAAGCCTATGCCCCTAGCTTATACACACACAAAAAAAAAAAAGATGCTTACTTTAGGAGAATCCTAATTTTATATCGTAATTAATTTTAGTATGCATTTATTCCTCATAATCTAGATAGTTATTAAACAAGAAACCCTTATCAACTTAATTACAAAGAGAATGTCTCCCGTGACTTTAATTAGTCAAACATCTTTTTCATTAGAAATTAGTCATAACCTTTGCAAATAGTCATAATAAATATACAGACTTAGGATTGATTTGACATTCTAGTGGAACAATTATGGTTGGTAAATAAACAGCTTCAAATTTTCCATTTTTTCCCCTCAAAGGGATGATTTGAGGCATGATTTATTAACAAATTGAAAGATAATACATGAATTGTTAGCACGTATTTTCATCTAATTGTCCGTATAAATTAGATATGATGGTCTAAGTTAGCCCGAGTCCAATATGTCAATAAGTAGAAAAATGTTCATAAAATTGGATCAATAACATCCGACCAAAAAATATTTATATAAATCAATAACATGACCAATGAATCAATTTTTGTCCATTGGCGGTGCAGAAAAAGGAGGAAACTTATTATGATTACAAGAAAATCAAATTATGACTTGCTAAGACATTAAGTTACATGAAAACCGAAATTCAAAAAATTTGACGGACAAAACATGACTGCTCTTCATATCAAAAAAGAAAAATTAGCTAGATTTCCTGCCTAAATCATTATTTTTCCAAACGACACACTATTATTAAACCAATTTCTAGCATGTTTCAAAATAACAAAGAAAAGAAAGTTCTTGTCAGTGAAGGAGCACAACCAAATAAGGGGGGCATAATTGTAAACCTAAAACTCAAGTCACTCTATAATCAGCCTAGAGTGATGCTATGAGAACTCATTTCAAACAGCATAAATAGAGTCCTGACCAAAACGATTCAAAATGGTGACTTTGAAAACAATGTCATCTCTACCAATTAGATTGAACATGCAGACATTTGTGCATGTGGATGAGTTCCTCTCATGAATGCATGCCAACTAGGGACAAAGACATAGCCTCTCTAACTCATCTATAGCTCCTAATGAGCTTCACTGGCCGTTATTTGTAACGAGCTCCACTGGTTATAATCTGTTGAAATACCTAAGAGACGCTCTTTGCTTTTCTAGAACGTGTTGCTTGATGAATTCACTCGGAATTGTTTGCACATGTTCATGTTGGAACAACCAAGATATGAAATTGCTTAAGTGAAATGATAAATCCAAGGAAAAATGGAGGGCAAGGAGCAAGATGATATTGATTTGAGGTCGTGGAAATCCAAGGATAAATCTATCCATTTGAAAGTGTTCAAGGATGAAATAAAGTGAAAGATGCCGTGGAAGTAGAAAATCCGGAGTAAAAAGAAAATCAACTTCGCCAGCTCGAGATCAATTCAATTTCAAGAGAAAGAGGCAAGCAGTGCATGCGTCACTTGAAAACTCATGCGAATGCATTTGCAGCTCCTCAAAGCCTGTTGTTTTGTTTTTTTTTTTTTTTTTTTTTTTGGTCCTTTCCATAAAACCTTCAACATCATGGCTCCTCCTCATCCTCGTCCTTGCCGGAGAGAAGATGGAGTTGTTGTTGAACAGGAGACTCCTCCAAGTAGTAGCCCTCCCTTCTTCATACTCTTCGATGCGCTAGTTCGCTAGTTCAGTAACTTTAATCAAATTAAGGGGCTCATGAAAGTCATCGATCTTAATTATCCAGCAATCAAAAGCAAATTTTTTGGAGAAGTGACTGTCCATTAATAGCTATTTTTCAGTTAAGTCACTGTGCAATTGCCACTCCTTATAAGCTGATGGACCATTGACTCTTCTGTCCAATTCCTACTTCATGCGTTCGTCCCAGGAATTCAAGCAAATGCATTCTTCCCGGAAACTAATATTTGCTCATTTCATTGGCAAAACAAGAAATTGCCGCGTTCCAAGAGAAATCATCCCTGCACGGCATGTAACTAACACATCCAGAGACTTAGGCGCCTCTCCCATCCTCATGTATCCTTCGATCATCGTTTTCCCAATTCCCAGTGAGTCATATCGTCAAACAGTCAACGTGCATTATCTATTTGACTGAACACGGCACAAAGCCGAAGGAAGAAGAAGGTTCGCAAGCGTGATGGTGCAGTTCAAGAGACTAATTACCTTCTCTTGAAAAAGCACGCAGATCGACCGCAAAGCAGGACAGACCATGGCAAAATCTAGAGCTGGAACAACGAATGCCGAACTGAAAACGTGTCGGATCTCTCTCTCTCTCTCTCTCTGGCATTTCGTCGAGAAGAGATTCAAACTTCACAATCAGAACAAATGGCGACGAGGATGCATCAACGGAGAAAACACAGCGACGGAGTGTCGGCGCTATGACGAGATCGGCACAACTGAGGGTCGGAGGACGACACGAGATTTCTGCTACAGCCATCGCTTCGGAACCTCTCGCGAGCTTCTCAGGCTCCTAATCCCGAAACTATTTGTTTCGTCGATTGCTTGAATCCACTGAACTGCAAATAAAAGAAGATCAGTGAAGGGTTCCGAGGATCTTGCGATGATGACGCTTGGCGACGATGGAAATCCAACGATGGAAAATCGCCGTACATCACGGTCCGAAGGTCGGAAGAAGAGACGGCGACGCGGCGGAGATCGCCTCCAGCGAAACTCCGGTCGAGGAAAACGGGGTCATGTTTGATGGGCTTAAGAGAGGAATTGAGTCAGCTAATCGTCTAGCGGGCTGAAGACACGAACTTGGGCTGATGTATTGGATCTCAATTGGTCTCTCTTCTTCTTGTTTTTCTTTTTGTCAATTTATTTAATATCTATTTTTCTTGTACCTTCCTATTTCCTATTTTAATTCTTCATTTTTATTCATTTAAACCAATGTTTAATTTGTCAACTAAAATTCAGGTGCCAACAACCCTTCTTATTTTTAGGAGTTTCTTGAAGCGTCTTCCACATAGTTTAGGCTGGCGTAATGAAATTTACGAAATAGAAATTGATTTACGTAAATCAATTTCTTAATTTCTATTCTTGACAAGTTTCTAAGAAAAACGGTTTGATAACGACTCAAAATTTCTTTTTTCTGAAACAAAATTCCGTTTAATAATAGAATAAAATTTCTATTTAGGAATAGAAATTGATTAGATAACAACATAGGAAATCCTCAAATACAAAATAATAGTCGAAATAATACTAAAACAACATGGGAAATCCTTAAATACAAAATAATAATCGAAATAATACTAATACATTACAAAAGTTGAAAATACAATTTCATGGAATTTCCGGCATATTATTATCCCTTGCCATTTTATTACCAATTGTTTTACTAAGCGTATTTATTTGGTTTCTCTCCTCGATCAATGTATCTGCAAGCTAATCTTGCGTAGGTTCAGACAAGTACTGCGGAAGCATAAATATGGGTGCCATCAATGTCGCCTATACAACCTTGTCATTTTATCAAAAACTAGTATTATACAAGATTATCAACAAAATAAAATTAATGGTGTAAAGGAATATATGAGAATTCTACCTAATGTTTATGGTTAGGAACCAATTGGGGGAAGGTCGGTTTATTTTGATTCTCGAATTGAATCAGTCTAGTTGCTAATCATTTCTTTATTGTTGCTCAATGAACCTTTAATGGCCCTTGCATAGCAAAGAGAGAGATTCTCTTGAATCTCTTGCCTTCGAATTAAAATTCAGGATTGTGTAACAATCTAATTATTTTGATTTTGCAAAAATTTTGAATCCGTAAAAAAATAAGGTTAAATTTCTAGGCACATTTTTTTATTAATCTATTACGTAAGAACTTTTTCTTCAATCGGCCATGCGCGTGCCTTTTCTAGGAGGAAAGAGCCCCATTGTTTTTAAGTAAGCATTTAAGAACTTTGATCGTTTTTGAAAATTGGGGATCAATTCAATTGTCTTTCATCCTAAAGAGGAAGTTATAAAAAAAAAATGCAAAAAAAAAAAAAAAACACGAGCAAAATAAGAAACAGAAAAATTAGCAATAATTTGTGAAGTTGTGGTTATGAGTGAATTAAGTTAGCAAGAAAGCGCAAGGTTCTTTTATATGATTTGATTTTAATTTTGATTTCTATTTGAAAGCGAGAAGTTGAAAATTTCGGTTTCGATTTCTTCAATTTCTCTATTTCGAAATAAAAATCTGTTTTAAATAGAGAAATCAAATGCGTTACCAAACGGATTTACCCAAACCTGTTCCGGGGAACAAAGAAATAGAGAAATCGAAAAACAGAAATTTTTGTCATGCGCGCCCGATCCGATGAGCTCGAGCTCGCCTCTCGCCGGAACTGGCGAGCTCGAGCCTCACCGACGCTGGCGGGCTTGAGGCTCGCCAGATCGACGAGGCTCGAGCCTCGCTGGGCGTCGGCGAGGCCTCCGCCTCTCTAGATCCGGTGAGCTCAAGCTCGCCCAACGCCGGCGAGCTCGAGGCTCGCCTGGCCGGTCGCCGGTCGCCGCCGTGCCGGCGACCAGAAGGAGGAAGGAGAAAGAAAAAAAAAAGGAAAAAAACAAAAGAAGAAAGATAAAAAAGGAAGAAAAATAAAAGAGAAAATAAAAATAAAAAAATTATAATTTCGATTTTTATAAAGTTAAAGAGAAAAGGGAGGAATTATAATGTTTTTGTTAAAGATGAGTTTTCAACCCAACCCATTTAAAAACCCACTTAAGACCCACCTATCTTAAACCTTTAATTGTGAAACCCATTTAACTATCTTTTGTTATAAACGGTGACCCATTTTAACACCTCTAGTCAAAGTTAAGTCCAAGACTAACTTGTCAATAACTAGAATATTTTCCAAAGTTGCTCTTGAATATATAAATCAATGACACAGCCATTATACATTTTTAAATTATTTGATCTGGAAACTAATTTGAAAATAAAACGTTAATATTTTTCTTGTTCAACTAGCTTAATTATAGTATTATTTCTATATTCTCTATGGGCTTCGGATGTTCATGTTTGTGCCCCTAGGTTACAAAAAAATGCTAACTGTATATAATAAATTTTTTGTATGCACTTCTTCCTCATAAACTTTATTATCAACTTTATTGTGAAGAGAACATCACTCATAACTTTCTTAGTCGTAGAATTTTCTTTGTTAGAAATTAGTCATAACCTTTTCAAACGGTCATAATAAATATAAGGATTTAGCAGTAATTTGACATTCTAATCAAACAACTATCGCCGAGTTTGAGAAAAGGAGTGAGGAAGCTGTGGCAGCACCCAGTGTTCCAGTTGAGCAAGCCGGCGAAGAAGACACCAAGTTCATGAGATGTAATTGTTGGAACGTTTTTCAGTTCATAGCCTTTTGTTCTCGTGTAAGTAATATGTCGGAATGCACTCATTAGAGAAGCTGTATGTAACTGTGAGTGTTTTGTATGGGTTACCATACCATATCATAAAGCCTCAAATCATTGCGATTTTGTAATTTGTAAATTGTCCACTTCTAATGAGATTCACATGGCACAGTGGCAATAGGCATCAGATGGACAACTTTTATCAATGTGATTGTCATGAAATAGGAATATGCAAGAGTGATTCTAAAAGATTCCACACTACGTTCTATCATTACTTTTGTCGACTTCTTATTCTATTTGCTTACCCTTATATTAAGTATATTTTTTCTGCCTTTTGATTTCCCTCAAAAAAATTAAAAATGAAAAAAAAAAAATTAGGTTTGTAAATTTTGAAAAACCATATAACTCTCCTTGCTAATAACTGTGTATTAAGAAATTTTTAGAAATCAATTATTGATAACTGCAATTTTGGAAAAAAATGTTAAAAATTAAAGAATCCAAATAGATCCAAGCATTTAAAAAAGGGGAAACTACAATCAGAATGAGAGACCACAAAATAGTGTTAGTTGGGGCTCGCAATCGTTTCTAATATCAATTTTGTCACGTAAAGGGTAGCGGTATTCAATAAAGTAAACTAATTTAAAATGTTAATGGAAAAAAAAAACGATTAACTTCGTTAGAAGTTCTAATCTAATTTTTATAATTGAAGTTACTTCTAACCTAACAATCATAATTGACATTCTAATCTAGTAATTGGCTTAACTGTAATGCTACTTCTATGCTTTCAGTGGGATTTCAAGGACCAACACAAGGAATAGATTTAGGACCTGTACCTAATCAATGTTTGTCCATTAGCCATAATCAATTTTTGTCCGTTAGTAGGGGAGGAAGGGATAGGAACTTAGACATTGTCGACATTGTTGTCATGATAAAGGCTACCGACAATGGTCTTTCTTTATTTTTCCTTTTGGGTAGTGGAAGACTTGGAGTCTCCTACCAAATTTATTGATTGATGTTTAGTTAAAGTCTTAACTAAGGTTAGGTTGCAAATAGGAAATCAAACATGCACATTTTTTAAAGCTAAATTTGCATATTGACCATATTTTTAACCCACCAATCAAAGGCTTAATAATGATGGAAATATATAAATTCTTGCTTAAAATAAACTTAGCCATTAGACGATGTCTCAATTAATGAAGAAATCCCATGAAATGTGAATATTGAATCATTCCAAAGCATGAGAAGACCATGTGACCTTACTAATTACTACGTTAGATAATTTTGCCCCGTGTCTCTCTATACTTTTCTCTAACCCATTACAAATGAAACAAGTAATCTAATATTCACATGCATTGATATTACTCCTCTTATACTTGTATGCATCCGCACGTCACTATCATTACAATATAGCAAATATGCCACTAGCTCTATCTAAAAGAATTGCAACAGCGTTCCCATCTGCGTTGATTATATGCCAATCAATCACCAAAAGTAGCAAACGCAGACCATTTAACTAAAGACTATCTTTCTTTAAAAAGTTGTGCAAAATGCATAATACAATTATTCTCTACATATATATATATATATATACTTGCTTGACATATTTCTTTTACAAATAATTGAATATTAATAACATGATAATTTTCTGTTAACATTGTCATTTTCTTAAAGGATGATAAATGATGCAAAATAAACTTACTTGTACAATAAAAGATATGGTTACTTAAACCAAGTAGTGTTGCTATTGGCTAGGGGCATTGAAGGATTTCTAAATTTGAAACTAGAGATCGCCCATTTGAGTCCCACAATGTTTTATGGTTTTAGAGCCACCTACACATGCTAATGTCATGAGTTCAGTTTATAAGGTTTGCAAGATATATTATGAGCATCTAGTTAGATGGATCTTCACGTTTGTTCCCCTATATATAAAGGAATACATTTTCCGTAATTCTTTTAAATGCATTTAGTCCTGATAAACTAGTTAGTTGTTATGCAAAAGGTCCTTGTCAATTTAATTAGAAAGAGAACATCCCTCATAACTTTAATTAGTCAAAATATTTTTTATATTAGAAATTAGTCATGACCTTTTGAATAGTCATAAAAAATATATGAGATTCAGTTATTTGACATTCTAATCTAACAATTATGGTTGTAAAAAATTTAGACAACTTCAATTTTTCCTTATAAACAGAGTTTTTTTTTATTGATGATTTTAAGGGCTTTCTATCGGCAAATCTGTGAATCCAAGTCTAATATGTCAATGAGTGGAGCTTTATCAAAAAACTGCTAGGCAACGTATAAATTAATAATATGACAACGTAATGGATTTTTGTCCTTTAGTGGTGGACGAGATGATGGAGACTCATCCAATGTTTGCCCATTAGCGTGGGTGTGCAGATAAGGACGGAGACTAAACTATTGGTGATGGTAATCGGTCAATAAAGTAAAATATAGAATGTCATCCTTTTCTATCAATTGGTCACAAGTCCATCGTTCTTGTCTCCATAAGGGTGGCCGACAACGGTCTTTATATGTATATTGAGTGACGACTTACAGGGGTCTACCACTAAGTTTTTGGCTTCTCAAGAAATAGATTAGCGCACGATTAAGGCCTTAACTAAGGTTAGATTAGTAAGTTCCACAGTTCGTACCCATCTCCTCTTTCTTCCTTATGATTTAGGTCTTTTCTAAGGTTCATCCGATGTATAGCTGGTATTAAATCTCGGCTATTGATAATCAAATTTCCTAGCAAAAGTTTGCTGTGGCTGTCCGCTTTGTTTATTTTTCTATCTGCTTATTGACAATTTGGAGCAATGTTCAGTCTAACACTTTTCAATTTTGCTATTTTAATCTTAAACCATTTGATAATTTTATAATATAATTTTTCTATCTAATTTTGGCAAAAATATGTCAACACAAAGGTGGAGTTAGTGCGGTTATTTTACATGATATAGCGAGCATATGACATTAAAAATTTGCAGTAAAATAAATTGGTATTGTAGATATTTCAGAATTTTTTTTTATTTTTTCTTTAATTTTTCGTTTCTTTCCTTTTTTCGCTACTGTTTGTTTCTTCCTTGTCATCTTCGGCCTCCCTGCAAGTTTTTTCGATCACCGCCACTGCAAGCCGCCACCGCCATTACCAATTTACCACGACTGTATTCAAGAACTTAAATCGTGGTGCGAATCTCGTTATAAGAATTTGTTTGGGAACGAGAGGGTACTCTCAACTAAGATTGACGGTTGGCGAGATCGCCTGGCTCGATCTTGGTGTGCTGCTTGGCAAAGTCTTGTACCTCCAACCTATCTAATTAGTACTATTGTCATCGCTAGACAAAACTACATGTCACGGGGCGTGACCTGTCTTTCTCCATTTGTACTTACCACACGTGCGAGGATTCAAGTCGAATCGTTTTGTTATTTGGACAGATGGTCATTACATTCATGATTTTCTCGTAAAAATTCAATTTGCTTATTAGCGGTGGAGGTTCCGTAGTGTCGGTGACCGGTCAATTAAAGAAATAACAAATTGCAGAAAATCATCCATTTTTGTTACCCTGATTGTCCATAAGTCCGCCATCCTATTATTGTCTTGATTAAGGCGACCAATAGCGGTCTTGTTCATTTTCAATTTTAGCTACCCAAGGTATTAATTGATATTTAGTAAAGGCCTTAACTACGGTTAGGTTACCGAGTTCATTCATACTTCAATTCATTGCTCTTGGCTCCCCTTCCTTCATCCTTCTTTGCACTCAAATCTCTCTGCCTTCTTCATTTCTCATCATTCTTGCTCTGTTTCCCTCTTTCTTCTCCTCGGCACAACCATTCTTCTTCCTCCTCTTCTTCCTATTCAGTATCTGCTTCTCTTTTTTCATCATCCTCTCTCTCTGTCTCCCTATTGTCTCGCCCCTTTTTTTTTTTTTTTTTTTTAAATCAAAGAGAAATGTTGATCGATTCTGCTATTTATATTGCGTTGGATGTCTTGAAGTGGGTAGTTATTCCTAGGGGTGAGCATAGTCCAAGTTGGGCTGACCCACCCCCTAACCCTAGGATCAACTCACATAGTGCCGGTCCTTAATTTTTAGGACCGAGAATCGACTCTATTGAGCTTGGGACTGAGGATCGGATCAACCCGGGACCAACCGATAATTTATTTATATCATTTTTTGTGCTCTTTGAAAAGACAACTGATGATCGGATTGACTCAATGGGTTTGGTTCGATTCCAAGATTAACCCATGACCAACTGATAATTTTTTGTAGTCCCTGAAAGCCGAGCGAGGACCAAACCGACCCTATGGGTTCAGTGACGAGTGAGGTTAGCTAAGAGAGGCGAGCGACGAGTGTCGAGTGGGGTGAGCATCGAGCGTTGAGCAGGGAGCAACAAGCTAGGCGAGCGTTGAGCGGTGAGCGGCACAAGTGACCCAAAGCGAGTGAGGCGAGTGTTGACTGGCGAGCGGAAAAGTTGTTTCTTTTGATTTTGGCAAATTAAAGACTAAGGGGACAAATAAGACGGAAAAGAATGAGTACTAAAGGAGGATGTCGTGAGGAGCTATTTATGCCCTTTTGAACGTCGTGAGGACTCCTCACGAAAACATTTTCCTCATTTGTAAATTATGCCTGTTGATGCCGTAAAAGATATTAAAAGATCTAAATTATTAAAAAATAGCGTGAAATTACTTGAACTCCTCACTAATGAGCTATTTAATATTGTTGACACCGTTTATCTTAGAGCTTTCTCTATATAAAAATATTATAAATAATATATTAGATATATAATATATATAGAATCAGGGTTGATTAGGGTTGGACCAACCCTAAACTCCCAGGACCGAGGACTAACCGCATAGTACTAGTCCAGGAATCCCAAGACCAAGGACTGACTCGGTCTCCCTAGGAACCGTACAGGACCGGTAGGGTTGGGCCGATCCAGGATTGGTCCAGGGTTGACCCTAGACTGATGCTCACCCCTAGTCTTGTATGGAGGGTTTGATAGATCCAACTCTATGAATAGGGTGACTATCGCGAGCAATTGAAAGCAAAATAGTGAGGCCAACTCAGGAAGAAAAATGAAGATTGAAATAGAGAGCAAGAAGCTGGTCAAACCCTCAGCTCCAACAGCTGACCACCTTCGCAAGTTGAAGATTTCTCTAATTGATCAGCTTCAGCCTCCAGTTTATGTCGGTATCATTTTCTTCTACTCATCCAAAACTGATTTACCCGACCCTTCATTCGTGCCTATCAGCGAAAGATTTCGTCTACTTGAGAAAGCTCTCGCAGAAACCCTAACCCTCTTTTACCCTCTTGCGGGCCGATATGTCGAAGAGAAGTGCTTGCTTGAATGTGACGACCAAGGAGTGGAGCTCATGGAAGCCAAAGCTGATGGAACTCTTGATCAATTTTTCCATAGAGAAACTGATCCCGATGATGTCCTCGGTCATTTGGCAACTCAACCTCATCAGATGGACCAGATTGGGTCGCCTCTGGTGGTTGTCCAAATGACCAAATTCACTTGTGGTGGCATGGCGGTCGGCCTGCGTGTCTCGCACAGAATCGCTGACATGCACACTATATCATCCTTCCTGAGCATGTGGGCGATGGCATGTCGTGGAAGCATTCAGAAGGCTATCCATCCGTGCTTCGATGTATCATCCATTTTACCGCCAAGAGATTTGCCCAAGCTCGAGCCTCCTGCCAAACTAATGCTAGGTGCGAAATATGTCGTGAAAAGATTCGTGTTCGACAACCAATCTATCTTGAAACTCAAAGCCATCGCAAGGAGCGGAGGCTTCAATTCCAAAAGGGAACCCTCTCGTGTGGAACTGGTCACAGCGCTCGTTTCCATTGCTCTCTTGAAAATTGCCAAGCTGAGAAATGGTCAATCCAAGCCGTTCCTCATTTCACACACGGTGAACTTGCGCGGAAGGACAGATCTCCTATGGCACGATAATTTGGGCGGCAATGTCTACACAGTGGTGAATGGGAAGTCCACAGCCGAGGTGACTGAGCTTGGGCTACATGGCTTGGTGGGTTTGGTGCGAGATGCGATAACAACCTTGCTTGCTAAATTACCTAATGCGATTGACGGGGAGGATTTGGGCGACATGGTGACGAACTTGGTGGGACGGTTTGAAGAGGAACTGCGAAAAGGCGACACTGATGTGCTCGTTTTCACCAGCTGGTGTCGGTTTCCGCTGCACAAAGTTAATTTGGGTTGGGGTGAGCCTGAGTTTGTGAGTAGCTTATGCACTTCGTTTGACTCGGTCATGTTGATGGATCACAAGAAAGGTGATGACGATGATGGAGTTGAGGCGTGGGTGAGCCTGACTGAAGAAGACATGGATCTTTTCGGTCAACAAGATGACATTTTAGAATATGCTTCCCATAAGTAGACAGCACAATCCTATCATATAGTTTGTCCGCACGTGACTGGTGGACTATATAATTTCATGTATGCACATTGTAAGTCCAAATGTAATGTGAAGGATGGACGAATAAACTTTTATCTGATTTATTTAGTTTTTCAGTGTAATAGCAGTATGTTGATTTGTAAGGTATATTAGGGAAATGAAAAAAAACTCGAGGCAAATCTCTCTTGCAAAAAGTTAAGTAAGTTTGGATCTAACCAACTTTAGGTAACCCTGTTGTACTACTATATTGCCACTGGAATGAAAAGCTATAGAGGTTTGCTTGACTATATCTTGAATTATTTTCTTGCGGTTTGATCAGTGTGAATTACTTGTCCATCATCGTACCAACTTTTTGCACCTCATACTTTCGGCCTGCGTTGGCACATATGTCACAAATGTTGGTTTCAATTTGCTGAGGTACTTTGATCGGAAGAATTCTACAAATTCAACTACTTGTTCCAGAATTTATAATTTCTACAAATCAACAAATCCAGTACGTATGGAAAGTCTTTCTTTATAATTGTTCTTGACGTGCTGAACAAAACGAGGATAGTGAAACTGACTGGCTGCCGGCTTGGTAAGAATCAAGCGTCAATTCGGATACGTGATCTACTCCAAGAGGCGCGTCCAAGATCTTCAGAAGGAAGTTGAGGAGCTTGCGCACGAGGTTGACAGGGTCCATGATGTCGCTGAAGAGGCCAGACACAATTTTCGGAATGTCTACAATCGCGTCACGGAGTGGCATGCAAGTGTTGAGAAGGCCTTGAAGGAGGCGCGAGACCTGTTGGGAGACTCCCAAGAGGCGAGCAAGACTTGCTGCTATGGGACTCTTCCTGATCCCAAGTGTTGCTATCAATTCAGCAGGAAGGCCAAGGACAAGATCGAGGTCATTCAGCAACTCACTCAAAAATGCAGTGGATTCAAGGAATTGAACGACATCTGCTCCAGCAATCCTGCTCCGGGGAACGTTCCTGCTCTGACTCCGGCAAGAGGGAGGGCAAAGATGTCGTCCAGTCGGCCACTGTGATGGCCTCTCCTTCTTTTGCCTCGACGTCGAATAAGGTTAGGGACAATGGTGTCTTCGAATCCAGAGCTTCTATCATTCGGGACATCATGGACGCTCTTGCCGATGACAGCAATAGCGTGGTCGGGGTTCACGGGATGGGCGGGGTCGGCAAGTCCACCCTCTTGGCGGATGTTGAAAGGAGAATAATGGAAAAGAAGTCGTTCGATTGGGTCACTAAGGCCGACGTGTCGGAAAATCCAGACATCAAGAAGATTCAAGGAGAGATTGCGGACGCCTTGGGCCTTACTGAGATAAAGAACAAAGAGACTACCAGCGGGCGAGCAAAACTTCTGCAGGGGAGGTTGAAAGACGAGGAGAGGGAGAAAAAGAAGGTCCTCATAATACTGGACAATCTGTGGAAGGGGCTGGACTTGAAATCAGTGGGTATTCCTTGCGGTCATGACAACAAAGTCATAGGATGCAAGTTGTTGCTGACGTCAAGATTTCAAGATGTTTTGCGAAAGGAAATGGGCTGCGACAGGGACTTCTGCCTTGAAGAGCTGAAGGATGAAGAGGCAAAAAGATTGTTTGAGAGGACGGTGGGAGACAAAGTTCATCATGACCCGTTCAAATCCTGGTGGATGAAGCAGTCCACAAATGTGCAGGTTTGCCCTTCCTCATAATTGCAATGGCGAATATTTTTAAAGACGCCGATTTTCCTGAATGGAAGGATAATTTGAGACAAATCGAGAAGTCTACAAACACAGGAATCAGTGAGAGGATAAATGAGATGCTGCAGTTGAGTTATGATCATTTCAAAGGGGAGAATGGCAAGGAGGTGAAGTTGCTATTACGACTTTGTGTTGTTTATGGTG
Source organism: Eucalyptus dawsonii (assembly GCA_016097615.1). Classification (NCBI taxonomy): domain Eukaryota; kingdom Viridiplantae; phylum Streptophyta; class Magnoliopsida; order Myrtales; family Myrtaceae; genus Eucalyptus; species Eucalyptus dawsonii. The sequence continues at coordinate 28,785,669 of CM027881.1, read as the reverse complement.
TCCCTAAACCCTCTCTTGAAAATTTGGTGAGGTATAGTGTGGGTTCAAGGTTATTTCGAGAAGATACTAGCATGGAAGAAGTTAGAGATAGGATGAGCTCACTTGTCCAAACCCTGAAAGCCTCCTCTCTTTTGTTAAAAGACGATGAAGATGTTGATGGTTTCAAGATACATGATTTGGTTCGTGGATTTGTTGCCTCGGTCGCTTCGAGAGATGACCCTCTTCTCGTGTTGAAAGATAATGATAAGTCGGTGATAGAGTTGCCAAAGGACAAGCTCAAAAGTTGTACAGTGGTATGCTTTCCCTTCCCGAAGAGTTAGATTGCCCCGAAGTGCGGATCTTTTTATTGTTCACAAACAATGAATCTCTCAAGGTCCCAAATTCATATTTCAACTCTATGAAAAAACTCATGGTCTTACATCTTTCTCAGGTATGTCTTAGTCATTCACCTTTGCCGTTTCATTTCTTGAAGAATTTACACACTTTGTGTCTTGATGGTTGTTCGTTAGACGATGTAGCCATGATTGGCGAGCTAAAAGGGCTACATATTCTCAGCTTTGTGAACTCAAAAATTCAACGATTGCCAAAAGAAATTGGACAATTGGTAGAGGTAAGGTTGTTAGACTTAAACCATTGCTCACGACTTGAGTTAATTGAATCAGGTGTGCTTGGAAGCTTGATGAAATTGGAGGAGTTGTATATGGAGAATAGCTTTAATCGATGGAATGCTGTGAAGGAAACTCCACCAACTAATGCCAAGCTTATTGAGTTGAATAACTTGAAGAATCTCTACACTTTGCATGTGTCCATTCTCGATCCAAGTAGGCTCCTTGAGGATCTAAATGTCGAGAAATTAACCAAGTACAAAATCCAGATAGGTGATGCATGGAAGTGGCCAAAGCACAAAGGATCGAGCACATTACAGGTTAAGTTGGATCCAATAAGCAATATTCTTCGAAAAGGATTCATGCAAACTTTCTTAGGCAAAACTAATGATCTATTTTTAGATGGATCAAACGGAATTAAGCAAAGTATTTGCAAGTTATCCCAAGAAGGCTTTCCAAAATTAAAGTATTTGCACGTCGAGAATAGTCCCTCCATCCATTATGTCCTCCAATCGTCGTCCCATATAGATTTTAAGACATTGGAGTCATTACTTACCAAGAATCTCATCAACTTAGAGAAGATATGCAGCTACTCTATTTCCTCCAAGTCCTTAAGTGCATTAAAAGTGATAAGAGTTGAAAGTTGGGACAAGATGGAAATTTTGTTTCCTCTTTCATTATTGAGAGAACTTCCACAGCTTGAAGAGGTCCAAGCTGTCAAGTGCAACTTAGTGCAGGAGATCGTGGAAGTTGATGATTGTGGCAAAGTTGAGTTGTGTAATTTGCATGTATTGGAATTGCGTGACTTGCCAAATACCAAGAACTTTTTCACCACTGGGATAGCTCCTTCAAGTAGTACATCAAACAACCAAGTTGGCACTCAAGTTGCATTCTTCAACGAGCAACAAGTAACTTTCTATCAAAGGAATATACTATTTATTAATCTTTTGTTCATTTGCTATTTAGATGTAACTTAGATTTTAATCCTTATTCTTTTTTTTTTCTATTTAATTTTCAGTTCATTTTCTTCCTAAATAACTTATCCAATCATGCCTTCTCTGCAATTAGATAAAGCAATCTTCTGTTTCTCTTCGCTGTGTAGAAGTCCAATTGATAGAATGAAATCCATATAAGTGATAGGATCTGAGTAATTTTCAACTTATATGCTGCAAATACACGTATCTTAGAAGGGCTTTATAGGGAAACATTGAAGGGAATTTTGGCATTAGAATAATCCCTAATAACGTGATTTCATAATCTTGTGAGAAGGATTCACTGAATTTAGTTATCTAAGTTTGTTAATATCTATAAAATATAATGTCTAGGTGACTTATGTGAAAATCAATAAGAAGAATGGGCAAGGGGATTGAATTTTCAAATATTAGCAATGATGCTAATCTAAATGATGCATTTCTTTTCCATATCATGTATTTCAATAAGCACTTTGCCATTGCATAGGTCCTATTACTATAAAAGTCCACAATGTCATGCATTTTCATGCTTGCAAGCATACAAAATTGTGTAAAAGAAATAAATTTATTTGTAAGCACTTCTGGCATAACAAACATGTATCTTCAACTCATGCTAATATCTCATAGTCGTAGGCATTAGTGAGTGGCTTTTAGGAAAAACAACACGAAATCCCCCATGCAGATTTAAAGCGGTACACATTCACTTCCAAAATATGTGTATATATATTATGACGTTTGGAGCATAGCTATGTGATGTTGTCATCCATTGGTGCTTTTAAATAGCTGACCAGGGAGACTATCTGCATAAAGAAGTAAAAAAAATTAGCCTTTTCTATGATTGTTTTATGTGCTTGGGATATATTTTAAAGCCCACTAGATGTTTTGCTTTTTTCATGAAGTCAACGCACTGAAGGGCCGATAGCCAGATCTGCTTGCCCCCACCGTCGCCACGCTCACCCGCCACCACCATGGCCAGCCACAACTCACCTCCGTCAACGTCGCCACCAACAGCTCAAGGATTCTGCACTTGCGCTCGGTCATCTCCTTTGCGAACCAAGCGCAAATTCTATCTCTATCTACTTCTCTCACGAACTCAGCGGGACCAGCAAACTCAACGCTCGCAAGAGCCTTGGTCGTGCTTTCCTGAGGTTGATTCTTCGGTGATGTAAAGAGAGTGAACAAGAATTAGGTAAAATGAAAAAAAGAAGAAGAAGAAGAAGAAAAATCGAAGAGAAAATAATGCGTTGTGTGTTTAAGTATTCGTGTTGCAAACAATAGAAGTAAGGATTGCAGTAGACTATCCACGCCCAGTTAGTTAATATCAAGGATAGAAGGTACTGCCATTCGTGAGAAGATATGGGACAACTATGGAAGACAAACTCATCATGTCATTAGATAAAAATGCAATACTTTATTGGATCTTATTATATAAATTATAATACTTCACGCATCAATTGATTGGTTCTGAATAAGCCCAAGCGGGCTAAGTGCGTGGCATAGGCATAGGAAGATACCGGCAGCAACAAAACTATCATGACAGTAATCTTCCCTTCTGAAGTAGCAAATTACTTTTTGAAATTGCTAAGTTTAATTATTTTTGGCCAGAGCTAAGATTCCTTAGCTAGGTAGTAATTGAGGTCTTACAACATAATAATTTATTTCTCATGATTGCAATCTCACCTTATTCATCAATTATTGCCATGAGATATGTTCCTTTATAAGTAAATTGCCTATATCTTTCGTAATCACGATCATTGTATTGTTTCTTTATTCTTGTTTCATTGTAGTAATCTCTGTTGTGAGATAGTACATTACTTTCTTGCAATCATCCAATAAAATGAGTCATATATTGTCACAGCAGTAACATAACCTAAGAGGGAGTGGTTTATCGACATAACCTAAGAGGGAGTGGTTTATCCTATAGGAAGTAATTTACCTTGAATGCATTGTCTTTCGTTGTATGGATCACGAATTTTCATAGTCATTAGCAAAATGAATGACTGTTATTTCTTGACGACCGTAATTTCCCTTATTATTAGTAAATTGCAAAGAAAATTAATTATAGTAACGTCCATGAGTAAATGAAGTTTATTAGTTGTCTTTTAATACCTTTCCGGATTGCAAATCAGCTTCCCTATCATAGATATATGTAAATGCAAAAGTTATCTTAAGTTCGTAAACTTCCTTCCAAAACCATCTGTAATACTTGCTAAAGCACGCAAGTTTCTTGGTTGCTCTTTGCTAATGGGTTTATTCGTCATGTTTTAATCCCATCCTTGGAGTCCTTGACAATGGCTGGACTTCCTAATCTAGAAGATTTATGGACTGATGAATCTCCATTGGAGCTAAGCAATCTCCAATTTCTTAAGCTGTCTTCATGCAAATCTCTCTCAAAAGTTATCAACTCTAGGTCACTAATAAAACTACACAAGTTACACACTTTAGAGGTAGAAGATTGCATTTCAATACAAGAAATTTTTGACCTTGACGGATTAGGTGCCAGTGCAAATATTGAGACTCTTTTTGAGCTAAACACCATCTATATAAAAAAAAAATTACCAAGCTTGAGGCACATATGGAACAAGAACCCTTGTGGAATTGTGAGATTCCATAATTTGAAGAAATTACACGTGGGGTACTATAAAAACCTCATGTTTCTATTTTTCCCATCTATGGTTCAGTCTCTTGCACAATTGAGAGAACTGCACGTATGGTATTGCAAGAACATGGAGGCGATCATTATGGAGGAAGAAGAGTCGAGAATAGAAACATCAAAAACTCTAGTATTCCCAATTTTAACCTTGTTGAAATTGATAATGTTGGAAAACTTGACGTGCTTCTCTCATAGAAAGTGTAAGATTGTTTTTTTTTTGGGTTTCATCATTGAAGATCTTCTTGGATTAATTCATCCTTGCAATGCAAAAGATGACATTCTTTTCATTTGATGAAAAATGGATCATAGGTACACCAAAAGCTCGGGATGAGGATCGCATCAAATCATGCTCTATTGTCCTCTTCAATCAAGAGGTAAGTGATTAACCTTATGTCAAAATATTAAATATAATAAAAATCTGATGGAGTGAAGGCATCAATTTTATATGTTATAATATTTTAGAAGTTTACATGCTATGCATTTCAAGTTGCTACACGCCGCTACAAATAATTGGCAAGAGTTGGATCAATCACATCAAATGGTTAAGAAATTAGAATAAAGATATATGCATATATATAATTATTATGCCATCCAGCTAATTAATTAAAATTAACCAATAAATAGTTATACTGGAGACTAAGCATAATCGGCAAAGCCCCCTTTGGTTAAAATTGATTGTGTTTCACATTAATCACTGCACCACTAAAGCTCAATTGTTAACTCTCAAAATTATGGGGTAACCATATAGTAAAAGATGTTGTAATATAGTCATTGAACTTTTATTTAATCATCTAAGGCAATAAATTTTCATTTCATTATAATTTATGCACTTTGACACAAAATCCGAAATTTTCCAGCGAATTATTGATGTGCAAGACACGTGGCTAATTTTCCATCACCAAATCAGCACTTCACTGGAAAATCTATATAAATATTTAATATAAGCACCAAAACTTTTAATTTGCCAGATGATTGTTCTACTTCTCTTGTACTTTCCACTCATCTTCCTTCCAATAAGAACTCCTTATTCTCATAGGTAGTTTCCTTGTTCGATGCCATTGGTTTTAATGAGTTTTAGTGTTGTAAATTAGCAATGTAAGTCTTCCTATTATATATATATATATAGATGATTTTTGTAATTTGCTGTGAATATTACCATAATGTTATTTTTTTTATATAAAATCACAATATGTCATATAACAATGACAATTAGGAATTTTTAGATATTATCAAATCTCTATGTTTTACATAATACGAGTTAAGAATTTAGCCTTTTTTCTTCAAAAAAGGGAGATTCATATGAAGTGAAATACAATTTAATTTACTTGTATTAGAAACATATTCCGATTTTACATAAATGAAAGATTCCATGCCGGTACAAACGAGTGAGAATGCTACTAATTACCTAGTAATTGAAGAAAGAGGAATCATGCAAAAGGAATCTCTCAGCTTTTGCTTGTTGGGTAGGCGTATAGGTTATTGAGAGAACTACTTTGAACATTCTGAAGCTTCCACGTTAGCGTCTTTCTTCCAAATATAACTAAATATAAGTACTTTCTATCAAATTAAAAATAGAAAATCGACTAGCTGGCAATAATGTTCATTAGACCACTATTTTTTTTGTTAATTTTGCTAAAGATTTACATATATTATGTTCATATCAATTCGTGTCATTTTCGAATTTATTAGATACTCATTTACAAATATGTTATTTTGTATCACAAAATGTCAGTTCTTTCAATTCTTATATTTTTTTATGTATAAAATTATTATAGTATCCTCTTTTAGAGTCAATACTTTTGGAGTTGTTTCAAAAATCAAGTTCTCATCAAAAGCTAGCTAAAAAGAAATTGTAAATATTGAACAGTTTTATTACAACATAGACCTTATTAAGAAGTAGACAATTGGGAAGTAAGCAAAATCGCATTAAGAGAACATATGAAAAGAACCAAGAAAGAAAAGATAGAAATTCCAATCATAAATGCACGCGTGTGGAAGGAAAAGTAATAAAAGAAAAAAGAAAGAAAGAAAAACATGAGGAGAGAGAAGATCACATAAGTTTGACATATGTGAATTTAAGGCGACCTGGGTATTGTTCCGCTCCGCTGCTCTGCGAGCCTACGTGATCGCGCCTGTGCGAGTCCGCCACGTGCGCATGCCGCGGTTGAATCCCAGGCACCAGGTAACTCGACAGCCACAGACGCAACCTCAGCTGTTGCGCCACGTGGGCCCTAGCACGCTCGACGATGCTAATCGGTCGCGAGTGCTGGGGTGCACGGGATTGTCGCTCACGTAAAAAGGTGGGGTTCGGGAACTCTTTGAGGTACTATTTTGAAAGTGGGGGGCTTTTTATGGCGTAGTGGGAGACCATCCGGCAAGGGAGAATGGGCAATGGGCCCCTGGCAAGGCTTTGCGTTGCATTTGGTTTTTTCTTATAGAAAGTCTTGCTACGCGGGATTGTAAGGATGTTTTTCATGCCATGTTGGGGTTAAGTCTTTCTTCTTGATGTGGTGGTCCACAGGGGAAAGAGAGGTGCTAGATGGCTTAAAACATTGGTTTGAAACTTAGGTTAAATTGTTCATTGGCCACCACATAGAATTGATGGTAGTGGTAGAGCTTTATGTGAGTTCTAGATGATGATCCATCGAATTTGATTCATCTGTGAACTTTGATTTGTGCAAAGCGCTCCTTGTTTGAGGTAATGCTTTCACTTGTATCATCAAGCTGATTAAGCTGTCAATAATAAAACCGAGCGATCCGTTGATAACCCGGAAACCATAAAAACAATTTCCAATTTCGTCAGACATTCATTAAGTTTTTATGGTGTAACTATTTTAGTTGACTCATCTAACTTCTTGAGTGGACGGTGGAAGGACATTTCAATGGAAAATGAACTAATGAAGTCTACAAGCATATCCACTTTGACTTAACTAAATTGGCCCTTCAATAGGATTGATATGATGACTGTAATCTTTTTTAATGAGATATTTAGGACTATTTTTGACAATTGGACTTAATTATTTATTTGAACTACAATATTGAGTTCTTTCGAGAGTAAAATGATATAAGGAAGATTTGTTCATTTAGACCCAAGCAATCACATTTTCTTTGTTTTGTTTTAGCCCGACTTTTTAATTGCTTTAGAGTGATAAAATATTGAATAAAAATAATTGATATTGACTTTAACCAGAAGTGATGATGTCCTTGATATATTTCACTCATATTTTAGAGATATTAAAGATTATAAATAGTAATTTTATTTGTATCACACATGTTCAATTTTAGCAAATTAGTAAAATCAATAGAAACCTAAGGGGCTAACAAAGACAATATGGGGATTAATACACTAATTTGAAGCTAGACTTGTCCAAAATGAAACATGAAACTACTTTTAGTAAAATGAAAAAAAGGAAAATCGCTAATATTGACAAATCAACCGCAATTACTTCATTGAAGTAGAATAGTTAGGGCCCGCCATGAATAAGGAATATCGTCCTTTTTGTTTTCAAATATTTCATATTGCCTTTTGAACTATCCTTAAAGAAATGGGGAGACTTGTGCGGTTTGTCAAATCTTTCATATGGCCTTTACAAAATGAGGATGCGTTCATCTAATAAGACAACCACAATCGATGGACCCAGATTGTTAGGACACCACTTCTTCCATGCGTTTCCTTGCATCTCGTAATTTTTCAAGGTTAGTGCGTGCAGTAATTTTGTATTGTACCGTTTGATGGATGATTAGCCGCTTTTTTTATCTCAATCTTTCCATCTTTTTTTCTTTCTAATGCTAACACTCTTCCTCAAGCAAGCTCTTCTATATGTAATGGAACTTCATGAACTTTTTAATCTAACATAATCACTAATTTCACGAGCAAATACCACAGGTTGCGTTTCCTAGCTTGGAGGCATTATACATCAATGGCATGGATAATATTGAGATACTATGGGAAAATCGAGTTGCTACGGAGTCTTTCCACAAACTAAAATTGCTTAAGGTGCAGGGCTGCCATAAATTAGCGAACATTATTCCTTCTTCCATTCTTGGATGGCTCAAGAGCTTGGAAAGTTTGGACATACAATCATGTGATTTGCTTGAAGATGTTTTTGAACTTCAGCCATTGAATCATCTAGATGGACATCCAGTTGCTCGTTTGCCATTAAAAAAGCTAAAGTTACATGGACTACCAAAGCTAAAGTGTATATGGGATAAGAAAATCCTCGATCAAGTCAAATTCCAATGTCTCCATTCTGTTATTGTTTTTGGATGCAACAACCTCACCTCTTTAATTCCACCCTCAGTAGCAATACATCTAACTCAACTTGAGGAGTTAGAGATTGCTGAATGTAGCATTGTGGAACTCATCGAGAAGGAAGGACTAGTTCCTAGGGATGTGTTCCCAAGGTTAACTTCCCTCAAGCTTAAGCATCTAATAGAGTTGAAGTGCATCTACATTAGAAGACATACTTTACATTGGCCGGCATTGAAGACCTTGGAGGTGCATGGCTGTAGCAAAGTGGAGATACTTGCTTCACAACCTGAGGATGTGATGCCACTTCATAAACAACCTCTATTCTTGATAGAAAAGGTACAACTTGAGATAATTTTTTTTGCTTCGATGGTAAATATTAGAAGTGATGATTAAGGTCACAACCAAACAACCAATACAAGTAGCTATACATATGAAGGTGTAAACTGTATGACTCTCCTTGAATCCATAGAACTATTACAACATGGAAACAACATATGTTCTTCAAATATTGAATGAACATTCTTGTCAATGTCTAACGTAATGCATAACCATTGATTATTAAAAAAAAAAAAAAAAGGTTTAGGCTAATTCTGATGGTTTGGCTCTCTCTTAAGTACAATGAAGATTTAAAATAAGTGGCACGTGGTGTGATCTTACCAAGGCAACTGTTATCTAATTTGGACTTTGTATGGATGATTGATTTTATGCTAAAAACGAAATGATGTGACATTTTTGTTGATGTAATCTTTGAATTTGCGCGATTGTAATTGTAATCGATGGAGAAGTTATTTTCACAAGGTATGTAGATGTAAAAATGAGAATGTAGGGATTTATTTGAGTTCAATTATGGGTACAAGTCAAATATAAAAGATTGGTGATAATGTATATTGCCCTTCCATTGAATCACATAAGACTCAACCTCTTAAAATGCAGTTATTGTGCACGGTATGCAAGACTTATGCCATAATACATTAATACTTTTTTAACGAATTTGGGTTTAGATTCTAATTTGATAATTTCTCAGGGTGCATTCCCAAATTTGCAAGAGTTAAAATTGGATTTATCTGGACATATGGAGATATGGCATCAGCATTTTCATGATGGAGAATTCTTTTGCAAGCTTAGAGCTCTTGAGCTTCATCATTTCTTGAAGGAATTTGCAATATCTACATGTCGTTTTGTTCGGAGCTTAGCCAACTTGGAAAAACTTGTTGTGTGCAAATCTTACCAAGAAGAGCTAAGCATTAGTATAGAAGCCATAACAGGCCCCAATCATAAGATAGAAGTGTCATATTGTGATGGATTATCTCCATACATAATATTACCCTTTCCAAGACTTTTTCAACACCTCAAGACTCTAGATGTGTCATATTGTGATGGATTATCCAATATGTTTACACCAACGATATTTGGAAATTTATTGGAACTCACAAAATTGAGGATAAATCACTGTAAAATGTTGACATAAGTGATTTGTGGTGAAGGAGGTGAGGAGGGTCTTGTGGTGGCTCTCAATAAATTGAAGCATATGGAGTTGACGGGTTGATAGAGTTGAGATGTTTCAGCTCAATTGGATACACTTTGAAGTTCCCTCTCTTGGAAAGTGTCATTGTAAGTAAATGTCCCCGCATGAAATTTTTCTCCAAGGGACCAATAGAGGTACCAAAGCTAGAGAGAGTACAAGTATCAACAGAAGCTCAATTTTGGAAGGGAAACCTCAACATTACCATCCAAAATATGTTCGAAGACATGGTATGCATCAGTTACCAAATTTTGTGCAATTGGATGGTCTTCATCACTAATGGAGTAATTTCTTTTTGCTAACCAGAAGTTTACATTTAATGATGCTTTTTCTAACAGGTTACGATTGTTGGAGTAAAGTTTTTGCGGTTGTCTAAGTTTCCTGAGTTGATTGGAAAATGGCACGGCGAACTTAATCCCATCAAGTTATCTTGGCAATTAAATTCATTAATGGTGGATAAATGTCCATCATTTAGTAATGATATTCCATTGAGATTGATGTTTCTTTTGCACAATTTAAAAAGATTGCAGGTTTGTGATTGCGAGTCGCTAGAAGAAATATTCGATCTTAAAGGGTTGGTGGGTGTGGGAAGCACCCGGGTGTTGCCTAATTTATGGTATCTAAACTTGGTCAATTTACCAAAGTTGAGGTGACTATGGAACAACAATCTTCAAGGAATGTTGTGCTTTAATATGATATGTGTTCTCACCCTTTATAACTGCAGCAATTTGAGGCATGCTTTCACTCCGTCAATGGCTTGGTGTCTTGCCAATCTATATGAGATGGAAATAAAGGAGTGTGATCAGATGGAAGGAGTGATCGCAAAGGATGAAGGGCAAGGAAGTGTGGTGCAGAAGATTATATTGGCGAATCTTTATTTAGTGAAGCTGGAATGCCTGCCCAATTTGACTAGTTTCCTCTCAGGGAAGAATCACAAACTAGATTGTCCCAAAATGAATTATCTGATCATTGCCCGTTGTTCCAAGATGAGAAGTTTGACTTGGCAATTTTTGTCAGAGATTGACCACTGCACTCCTTCACTTTTCACTCCACATGTTAGTCTTCTTTTTATTAATTTAATGCTTTTAATTGTTAGTTATTCATCTTGTCAAATGGAAGTACCAATGGAATGCCAGTGATTGAAATTTGAAAGTAGAATGGTGCTTTGCACGCGTCACATTAAATAATTTCAGTTCTAATGCAATGCAAGATCCACTTTTTTTTCTTTCAATTGTTTTTGCTTCCGAAATGCTCAACATGCGGTATCAATCAAGAATAAAAATTTGGTTAACTATTATAGGCTATAAGATATTGTAGTTAGTTGTCAAGACCAACTGAAGCTTGATAATAGTAAACCCATTCGCAAATTAATAAAACTAAAATGTTCCCAATCACTGAAATCACAAATCAAGAATTAGTTTTCTCGAAAAAGGTCAACTGAATAGCCAATTGCATGTTCAACTTGAAGCAAGAAAATCAAAGGATTGATACCTTATAACAATTGTAAGCAATTTTTTGTTTTATAATTCAAATTGAGTGAACTTTCCAAGAAGTCATCACGGCAACTCTCCAAAAATTTGAGGGAGAAGGCGTTGCTAGCATTAAATGTCAAATAAGCCAATTAAAAGTCAATGTTCAATGCAATATTGATTATAAATTGAATTTATGAGAGGTTTGATATAGCTAGTACGAGTACCTAGAGGGGGGTGAATAGGTATATAAAAGATTTTTCTTGATAATTGCACAATACTAGACAGTTGAAGGATTTGCAACAAATAATAATCAACGTAAGACAGAGTAAGGGAAAGAGAGAATTGAACACGCGGTTTATAGTGGTTCGGCTTGATTCAAGCCTACGTCCACTCTTCTGCACTGACAGCCAATTGGCTGGATTCCACTATGAACAAAGAGATGTTACAGCGTTGATCTTCCTTGATTTCTCGGTGTAGATGATTTACAACACTCGCTCAAGGTATCACCAAGTATAGACACTCTCTGTGTATACAATTTCGCTTAGAATGAATCGACTAACAATCAAGGTGCTTCAGACTCTGGAATTTCTCTATCGATCATGCACTAAAACAACTAGAACGTCTTCCTTTTTATACTCCTTTATGCCATCATACCCGTTGGCACTTACCAAAGGAATTCCTCTAATCTACCCGTTGGACGGAATCAATTAAGAAGATCATTCGAGCTATTAAAGGAACCTGACGATAGCCCATCAATCATGTTCGCCCATACAATCAGGATCTTGGTTTCCAAGAATAGAACATTCCAAGAATATTTCGTCGACCATCAGATCTTCAATCGATCTAGATAAGAGTAAAAGAATCCGTTATATTTATCCAGCCAAGAGATCTTCTCCAGAGGATAGGATTAAATCCTCAACCATATACTTCGGCTCTGGATTTCCTTCGTCACTGGATTAGAAAGACTGTCAATGAGAATAATCTTGAGTCTTGAGTCTTGAGTCTTGAGTCTGGTGATCAGAAAGTCTTCAGACTCACAACAGAAGGTCTGCGAATATCCAAACTAGACTGATAGAAACGTTTTGTCAACTTTAAAATATTCTGGAAAGATTTCTCCAACAAGGTTGCCATTGAAAGTAGAATAATAAGGAAATACATGCACACACCACCATCAAATTTTTCCAAGAATGAAAGTCATCTTTCAATTTTTTTTTCATTGAATTTAGTAAACGCAATCTAATATCTTTACCAAATTTGTTTTAATTTCCATAAATTCTTAAAAAGGCAACAAACACATACTAACTGTTCAGTTCTTTTTTCTTTTTCTTTTTTTCCGTTGCTCCTTTTTTGTTACAAATACTTTACATATTTTAATTAGGGTCATGCTTTTTCCGCTCCTCATTTGACTTAGACACTCTCTATCACACATTTTAGCATTATTTGCTTCTCTTTTTTCTCTACTTCTCTTTCTTCAGGGGTCCCACTTTCCTCCCCTTCTCATCTTTCCATGCCTTCGGTGTCTTATCGGCAATACTGGTTCTCTCTATTCCCCCTTTTTTTTTTCCATTTTTTTTCTTCAGACACGCCTTTGGTGTCGCGTTCTCTCCCCTTTTTTCCCTCAAAAAATGTTCAAATGCTTCATGTGAGTCCCTGACAAAGGTTCAAAAGGAAGAGCAAAATATGATGGAAAATGTCAACTGAACTTGTTGGCATTATTGTCTGCTCTTCGCCATTCGCAACTTCATTATCAGCTACATTTCAGCAATTTGGAAATAGAGAGGGACACTCTCTCTGCACAACCCCGCAACGTCTTCCCAACCCCATCCCCTCCTCCACATCTAAGAACATGTGCTCATCAACATGACATCCAACTCTCCCCGATACCCCTCGCTAACTCCTCTGATCCCCACACCACCCCCCTCACCTCCACTCATTCCCCTCAGCCGTTTGCTTCCACGTTTCTCCTCAACTTGGGAGGATTAGCACAACATCAGTGAGGATGACATGGTTGGCCTCGAGCCGAGCTGTAGTGAGCCTAGGAGCCCGGCCGAGCTCAATGATGTTCTTGCCAATGAGAGGGAACAGGCGAAAGTGAGCTTCGATATAGAGTCCCAGTGCCAGGATCTGGTACGGGGACGACTAGTGACCGAATCATAGACATCCTCATATTGTTCAATGACGTGTATCAGTGTCCTACTACTCCGATCTCCCTTGTGGTCATTAAACCCAGTGTTTGCAAGCTGCTTCAACGAGATTCGTCAGTTATCTCTTTATAGGAGCTAGGAAAAATAAATGTTGTGTGGGGGTCCTTTTCCTTTTGGTTTTATGAATGCGATTGCCAGCTTGAGTTCTATGCATTCACTACTCAATGCTTCGCCTTTTAATCAAAATTCTGGGACTTTTGGCTTAATCTTTCTTCCAGCAATCCTCCATCTAGAGTCTACACATGCTGAGAAGGCTTGTCTAAAGCGAAAAATGGACAAAGAGGGAATAGCAAGGGAAAGATAAGAAGAAGAATAGAAAATTAAGACACATGAGAAAAGAAAAGAAAAGGAAAAGGAAAAAAATAAAAACGAAGGAAAACAACACCAAAAGGTGGGCCATGTAAGTGGTCAAAACATTGTAATATGGAGTATCTAAGTTAAATGAAAAGTGAAAAAAACGTGGCCCTTTAATTATTGCTTTCTTTTCCGATGGAGGAAATGCTTGAGTTTTTTCTTATTCTAATACTTTTTCCAATTATTTATTTATTTATTGTTATGTGTGAGTAAGACGTTGCATCATAATTAGCATCCGCACTTTTTTTTTTTACTCTTCAATGATAGAAGTTACTACTAATTATGCATTTACTTCTAATGCCATTAATATGTCGTTTATGAGTTGTCATATGCCCACATTGTTAGGATACTTCAAAAGGTCACTATAATACTCACTTTAGAATATTAATAGATAAAGAGGTATGAAACTAGTCACCTGATTTTTGTTAGTGACAAATTGCAATGACTTTATTTCATTTATTTGTCAAATATAAGGTACCATCACATCTTTTCAAATAATTCAAAAACTCCTCATAATCCTCAACTTAGAATATTAATAGATTTAGGGAAGTATGGAAATAGTCATTCTGTCTTTTGCAAGTGATAAGTCGTAATTGTGTTAATTCTATTGAAACCAAATAAAAAATGTCAATACCTGCTTCTTAGTGGACAAGTTATAAGAGCTCATAACATCGTTGATTGTTTGTAAACAAACATGATGTGCTCATAGAGATCATTTGAATAAGACAGATGTCTTGGTGGACCATTCAATACTTGTATGACAAACTTGTCTTTTTCTGGGTCCGTGGACTTAGGGAACTACGCAAATATGCATTTGGTAATTGAGATTGTAGCTTGTCGTAATTTAATTAATTTTATCATATTGAAATGAAAATTCCATACGGGCTATTAAAATGAACAATTCAGAGCAGCTCGTACAATGGTTTCAATTTTTGTATCACAATCAATTTTGGCATAACATGTTTCATTTGTTCATGAAGATTAATTGCATTTGACCAGGTATCCTTGTTTGTGTAAGAAACTTGCCTTAAAATTTCATGTCACATGACATGAAATTTTTAGGAAATTGCAGGAGTATTCATGTGGTATTTGAGATCATCTTTGGGTCGTAACACAACAAAAAATGTTTTCCTATCTTTAGGTGGTATGGACAATAATGTAATTTATTTTGTTGCACCCACTTTCATGTTTGTTCCAATGCAATAGACTCAACCTTAGTCATCAATCAATTGAAATGAAAGCATCAAGCAACCCCTCCTTGATTGTGTCACTAACAAGTTCTAGAATGTTGTAATTCGTGAGAGGAAGGGAAGTTTGGAAATTCCTTCTTTGAGGTCATCACTCAATGTAATCGAATTTATTGTGTCATTTTTCCAATATGGTAGGTACAATTTCCTCAGCTTACATCAGTGGTTCTCTCCTACATGGACGATTTAAGCAAAATATGGACTGACAATCCTCAAGATACTCTCACTTTTGAACATTTATGGAATGTAAATATTGAGAATTGTAAGAGCCTTGAAAATCTGTTTCCGCATTGGGTGGCTACAAGTCTAACCCAACTTGAGAATCTTCGAGTAGAGTCATGTGGGATTGAGTGAATAGTCATGAGTAGAGATGACATTTCACGCTCTACTATTGCTCAATTTCTTTTTCCGCAACTGACTTCTCTGGTGTTCCATGATATGCCACAACTCAAGGGCTTTTGCCCTGACTTGCACACTTTGAAATGGCAATTCTTGGAGGAATTGTGAGTGACCCATTGTGACGAATTGAACATGTTGTCCTTTGTGGCATCCATAAACAAGTGGACTCAAAGAGACGATCAACATGACATTTCAGACCATGAAGCACACTTATCATTTGAGAAGGTATGATTGCAACCGCTCTCCCTCTCTTTCTTCTTAATTATTTTATTCATCCAATAGATCTTATGTGTACAACATTAGTCATGTCACATTATGATAAGACAATAAACACGAACCCATTACCTATCAATTCATGGATAGCAAAAGATATTTCTAACATCTTTAAGCATGCTTTTCATCAGTGGACACCCAAAATGTTTTTAATAACACCATGAGTGCATCTTGTCACCCGAAATTTCAAGGAACTATTTTTTTTTTTACTAGATAAGATATTCCTAGAAGATGAATTTGGTTAGGGTGATTACTTTACTAATCTCTACTTAAAAATTCTCTGAAAATTTTTCAATGTGAATCAAAAATATGAATTTCCTATTGGCTAAATTGAGAATCAAGCGTTGACATTTAGCAATTTCTTTTCAAATTGCAATGGGATGACCATCTTTCTATTGATATCTTCTAGGTAAAATGAATTCTCATTCGTTTATTTGATCATTCCTATGTCAATACGTTTCTTTTGCTTCTATCTTATCATTGTAATGTGGGCGTATAGCCTACCTTGGCTGGCGGATAGCCATACTAGAGCATTTGTTTAGAATTTGCATTTTGTAGCTTGACTTTAGAAACTTGAGACTCGTATGCATGGCTCTAGAAATTAATGAAATGTAAGAACAGGGCCCCTTCCATAGGAGTTACCCAACTTATTTTTACCTCTATGAGACCATGATTTATTGTCAAACCTTGTTGAATTTACTTCTCTCATTGTATTGGCAATTTTGTAGGGCATTCCCAGATTAAAGAGGCTTTTATTAGTTGACAAGGATATTCAGACAATACCGAATGGAAAATTTTCTGACGGCTTCTTCAGCAAGCCAAAAGTGCTGACATTGGCATGCTTTCATGGTGAAAATGCCGTCTTTCCTCCCATATTCCTCCTACAAAGATTTCAGAACCTACAAAGCCTTAAAGTCTTTTGTAGTTCTTTTGAAGATATATTCCTTGATGACGGACTTGTTGATGAGGGAAAAAATCTAGTGCTTGATAATTTGAAAAAACTTAAGTTAAGCAAGCTACACAACCTAAAGCGTGTCTGGAGAGAAAGCTATTTGGTGGCGAAAATTCTTCAGGGTATTAGCAAATTTAAGGTTTGCGATTGTCCTGGTTTGACAACAATATTTCCAGTTGTGACATCCTTCCAGAATTTGACGAAGTTAGTGGTGAAGAATTCTTTTGGATTGGTATATCTAGTGACACTTTCAGCAATCGCAAATTTGGTGCATCTCACTAACATGACTATAATTGGATGTGAAAGAATGAAAGAAGTAGTGGCAAATGATGAACATGGAGAAGGAAAAGTGATTTCTCTTGGGAAGCTAAGATGGTTGACACTCCAAAATTTGTCAAGCCTAGAATGCTTCTCCTCCACCACAAGTTGGATATTCAAGTTTCCATCCATGCATTCAATAGAAGTGGAAGAGTGCCCGAAAATGAAGATCTTTTGTGAGGGTGCTCTAAGCACACCAACACTTTATTCAGCAACACTATTCAAATACAAGTGGCAAGGGAACTGGGAGGGTGATCTCAACACAACCATACAAAAGTTAACAACATAAATAACTCAAAATTGGTAAGATTCAATTAATGTCATTCTTATCCATTTTTTTTCTCTCTTGCCTTTGCTTCTCAAATTGTCCAACACCTGAAGCACCACAAGTTCCTAAAATTTTCACAATGATGAAGGGAAAGGTGGATACTGTAAGTGGTACAGAGATCTGGAAGTTACTAAGGCATAGTCAAAAGTTGAGATGACGGAAATTTCTATTAAGGCATAGCCTTGTTCTGTGGCGTGTTTGAGCCGTGGCTATTTTGTTTTTCTTGTTGTTGCCCTTGTGGCCTTTATACGGCCCCCTTTCACTCTTCCTGTAGTTGCAGTTAGAGTGTAAGTTTTTGGCGCTGGTTTCTGTATATTTGTCCAAAGCTTAATATATTCTTACCTTTAATAAAAAAAAAAAAATCACAATGTTGCAAAAGAGGGGGTTAGCTGCTGGGGATGGATAAAAAGGTAACGACATCATTTTCCATCCATTTGCCACGCCAGCATAATTGCCCGGATCACACCCTTCTCATTTCATAACTACACGAAGCATCCCATTTCTTTTTTTTTTCCTTCAACGCTCTTCTCATTCAAGCGAATGAACATATTGATCCGTTCTTTTCTTCTTATTTTTTAGGAACTTGTATAAAAAAAAAATTAAATGTTTCGCTTAACGTACAATCAAGTTTTAAATTTTAAAAAAGTTTGATTAAGTCATAAATGTCTTGAATAAGACGTAGTGAAGCCCTTCCTGATGACCACTCAACCAGTTTTGCTGACGTCACATGTCGGAATTTGACTTCAATTTTCTAATAGGTATTGGTCTCTAGTGATCAATGCACAAGTAGGTTCAGATAAAAGTCTATTAATCACTTACTTAAATAATCAAGGATGAATGTTAAAAGCCAGCATTGACATTGAAGGAGGAAGTTCCACGAGGATTAGTCTTTCACCTTCTCAACTTAGAACGATGAATAAAACTGAACAAAATAAGCATGAACCTTACCTAAATATTAGCTGGAAAAAACTTGAACTTAATTGCCTTAAAAGTACAGGACTCACGGTTGAGGAATTTCTAAAGGCTAAAGATCTTCGGTTTGTAGTAGGCACCTAGTGTTTTACCTTCAATTCTTAGTTACAGGAATTGCTACTGTGACTCTCCCGGCAACAATATAAATTAAATGCTAATCTGGACTCAAAAACTGAAAGAAAGATTGTATAGCTTAAACATGATAGATACAACCCGTTGAACTTGCTTGTATCCCCCCAAATAAACCATGAGCAGTCGAACTATCCGGGGGCTTTTATGAGTCAGAGACAGCTGATCAGAAGAAACGGCACTGCTTGGCTTGCTGTTTTTTTCTGATGAGATTGCTGAAGCAGCCATTGACTTTTGCTCCATAAATGTGCCCCATCTTGGAGCGATTCGTCTCCAAGTATCTCTTGTTCTCCTTTGTCATGGGAGTTACTAGAGGGACTCTCCTAGCAATAACCAAGCCATAACCTTTAAGCCCCACATACTTCAATGGGTTGTTCGTCATTAGCTTCATTGTTCTGACTCCCAGGTCACACAGCATCTGCACTGTAAGTCAATATGTTAAGCACTAATGCGAATGCCTCAAATACTACAAAAATCTTGATTATGGAGTGAGTCTTTATGCTGATTAGACCTCCTCCACGGAAGATGAGAACTTGAGGCTCCGCTGGAGTTACCAGTTTCCTCTAGTCCTACAAATGAGTACATTCTCTGAAACAGTCACTTGAATTCAACTACCTTTAATTTCAGATTAACATAGTAGTTTCTTAATCCTTGACAATGACCATGAATCGAACTCATTCAGAATCTAAATTATGCAGGATCTTCTACATCAGTATAGTTTGACTTAAGGAAGAAGTACCGGCACATCAATTCTGTACTCTCTATGGTCAGAATCTAAATTATGCAGGATCTTCAACATCAGTATAGTTTGACTTAAGGAAGAAATACCGACACACCAATTTTGTACTCTCTATGGTCAACGGGAATCCGAGCTCCACATTTGATTCCACGGTGTCACATCCATCGTCCGGCGGGTCATAGGCACGTAGCTTGAGCCCTAAACCTGTGCCTCTTCCTTCGTGCCCTCAGAGGTACACCAGCATGCCCCTACCAGCCGCTTCTATCTGCTACAGCGCAAAGTGCATCCTGGTTGCGTAACACCGAGAAGCTTTTGTTTAGCATACCAAGAACAAGAACCATCCCTGTTTAGGGGCATCGTTCGTCGTCTCGCTGGTTAATATCAGCATGTATTCAGCCTTGAGAATCGTAATTAGATCCATCTCAGTATCTATAGATAATTGTTGCTTAATCTAGGAGATTGCAGTATAATTTCCTTAATTGTAGATAAGATTTGTTTATTCAAATTCAATAATCATTGTATGTAAATGTCTATAGATAGTTATAAATACCATAAATGTAATTATTGTAAACTCCCCCTCAATCAATCATAGAACTCAACGTATTTTTTTTTTCCTTTACTTTCCTGCAATTTATATTTCCTTACATTTACATGGCTAAAGTATTCATTCCCTCTGGTCTTGTATCTTTAAACTTCTTGTCAATTATTTTTTATCCAAAATCAATAAAGGACCTATTGACACCTAAATGTTAGCTAAATTTATGATTAAATTGCATAAAAAATTGAAGACCAATTTGGCCCTAACAAAAAGGATTCTCACATCACATGGGTACTAATATTGTTTGCATTAATTAAGTTTTATTTTCATTTTATTTTCCCTATTTTACTGCATTTCTGATAGATAAAAAAATTATATAAAATAAATTAAAAGAAGGAGGAGGAGGAGGAGAAGAAGAGGGGCGCTCGAGGGCTGGGCTTTCGCCCCAGCCCCCTTCTCTTTGCTCCTCCCTCGCGTGGGCCCAGGGCCCATCTAGCCCCTAGCCCGCTCCACCCTCCGCGGCCCGGCCCTCTCTCTTCTCCTCCTTCCTCCTTCCTTCCTTCCTTCCTTCCTGCCTCCTCTGCAACTCACGCACGCGCGAAGGACAGTAGCAGCGCGGAGGCCCCCGAGAAACCCGGACGGATGGGACGCGACTTCAATGCGCTGAGGAGCTCGACGCGGTAGGCCTGGCCATGGTAGAGATGTCTGCAAGGAGAAGACGGGAGGGGACGCCGGTTCGGCCAAGAGGGAGGGAGGCCGGTCGGCGCGCCATGGACCGGCGGCCGAAGCTCTCCGTCGACCGGCCTCCTCAACCTATAAATAAGGGGAGCTAGGTCAGAGAGAAACGGGGGAGGAGATCCGAGAGAGCGAGAACCCAGAGAGTCTCAGCCGGTGCCCTCAATATCGCGACTCCCGTTTCCTCTGACGCGAAGCCTCCGGTGGGTTTCCGATTTTTGCTTTGGTCTAGGTCTGCCTTTCCCGAGGACCCTAGCTCGACGACATAAAGGCGGCAGCCATGGCCCGGCTCGTTTCGGGCTCGCCTTTCGGTCGCCATCGTCGAGCCAGGTTGGGACCCGCGGCCGACGCTTCTTTTAGTAACTTGTTTGCCTTGCCTTTTCCAGTTGCCTTAACGCCCATCTGCCCATCCGTGTTGTTTTGGTTGGTATGTAGCCGAGCTCCAATCAGCCCGGCTTTGCTTCCATTTCAGTAGCGTGTGCCAAGCGTTCGATGAAATGCCCAAGTTAGACCCGCGTTAATGTCCTTTGTTTATGGCTGAGAATTGTTGGTTTTCATGCTCGTACTGATTTCTACGCTCATTGTACGCGGATTTCGGTTTGAGTATGAGTCACGGGTATGCCTACCTTCTCCTCATTTCACGCTCACTACGTGCTAGACGAAATGCTTCGATCAAGCTCACTTAAACTTGTCTATGTGCTGCGTATCCGAACTGACTGCCATGTGTTAGTGATAATGTCTAAATAGGACTTGTGCTCTCGTTTGAGGGAAACGTTTTGAATCGAAACACTGAGATAGTCGTTTCATCAAAAAAAGATCGTAACATTGTCTTTGGTTCATTCAGCTCGCGTTCATTTTTCCATGATTCGAGTCTCGGCTGTGGACGTGTGGGGGTTCTTTTCTCGGCTGTGAACTTGTGTTCTCATTTGGGTGTTCAATGAATGCAGTTGAACAAAAGATTCATGAATGTTGCCTATTACTCAAACAAAATCATATACTGGAAGTATATAAGATGAAGTACAAATTGAAGTTGTGTTGAAAAATGCACTGCCACAAACTTGATTCTCAAAGTTTACAACTAATCCATTCGAAACTCTCTGTTTACTAGTTTCTGAATTCTTTGAATAGTTTTAGCAATTCACTCATAATCTATCTCACCTTGACCATTGCATATGTGCATTCCAACTAATATGATCTATAGTAGTAGGCTGTGAATGGCCCCCACGTTGT
The DNA here is from genome assembly GCA_016097615.1 of Eucalyptus dawsonii. Lineage (NCBI taxonomy): Eukaryota > Viridiplantae > Streptophyta > Magnoliopsida > Myrtales > Myrtaceae > Eucalyptus > Eucalyptus dawsonii. Next base: position 28,763,776 of record CM027881.1, on the reverse strand, counting down.
TGGTAATCTTGCAGCAGCAGCACATTCAATTAATTTATCTCTTTTCCGGCAGTACCTGTAAATTTATGCATTTAATGAGTCGTGAAATCATTTCTCGATCACACAGTATAGGAAGCTTCTCAACATATAAGTCAGGATACATCAGACAACTTTAAGCACTCTTTTGTCAATCAAGATGTTCTATCCTTATTTCCTGGTGATAATGCTGAGAATCACCTCAAACTCCGCCCCAGTTAATGGTCAACTAACATTCAGACATAGGTTCTGAAACAAGGTAAATACAAGAAAATGTACACAGAGATAAGGGCAGTCATGAGCTCATGGACATGACTCAACAAGAATCCTGGCCAATCATTACCAATTTCTAAAAGTTGAACATCAGGTAATAGATGAACTGTAAACACTAATCTAACAACAACATGCACATAAAAAATTGTGAGAAACAACTCTTCAGATCCCAAAACTGTTGATCTGCATGGTGTTGACGAGCAGAATAACAACCACAAGCTTAAAGCATAAAGTAAACTTAAGACATGAATAGACCAAAAAAGCTTATGCTTCTCTCGTTCTTTGCTATGTAAAACAACAGCCCATCAAGCCCCCATGAAAGACTCTTTTTCCCACCCCACCTGGGAATCCAAAGTTTCGGCTCCTAGTTTATCCACTCCAGAAAGGGGAGATGCAGCTGAGACAACATCTTGGCCAAAAAAGCCAATACTTAAGAATTGAAAGTTGAAGCCAACATTTGGATCCGATTGGGAACTACGTCTCCTAAGATATATTTGCATTGGATTGCTAGGAAGAGATACTTACCTGATTAGATCAGCAATAGATACAATTTTCAAGCTCTCCCGCTGCGCAAACTTGCCGAGCTTAGGTAATCTTGCCATGGAGCCATCATCATCCACTACCTCACAAAGAACTGCCACAGGTTCCAATCCAGCTAACACAGCAAGGTCGACAGAAGCCTCCGTATGCCCAGCTCATTCCAGGACACCACCCTCCCTGTACTCCAATGGGAAAATATGTCCCGGCGTGTTGAAACCTTCAGGTTTTGGAATCTCTAGACGCAAGAGCCAAAGCTGTCGTTGCCCTGTCAAGCACCGATACTCCTGTAGTCGTCCCATGCTCTGCATCCTATAACAATGTCTCTTAATTACCATCCATTACAAGGTAAGAGAAGAGATGATTAAAGAAAATAACTACGCTGATCGAAGGCTATTAGAAAATCAAGAATTGGAGGAAACAATATTGTCCTACTGAACTATGAAAGAAAGTGCACGTTCTCTATCATTGCTCTCGAATATTGATTATCTACCGACTGTGGACAAGTAACAATCCGAAGCGTCTCACTCTCCAAAGGGCCATTCCTTAAGTACATGAACGTCTAAGAAACCAAAGCAGAATAACAATAAATACAAGCGATAAGAAACAAAAACTCAAGGATTGAAAAATAGATTTAGGGGGATAAAAGCACGGTGAATGCAGTCCGAAGCTTGTCTTCATTCTCCACACATCAGAGGAAGTTGCAAGCGCTCCAAATCTTCCCTCTTTCATGCTCGCACAACCAATCCCAAAGCGCCATGCTTCACGACGAAACACCAATTCGCGAAGAAGGGTCGGCCTGAAGCAGCAGAATTGGAGGATTACGAGTTTCGGCGACCTCGGCATGAAACAAGGCCGCTCGGATCTTCGGCACGAAGGTCGAACGCCGATTGGAGTTTGGATTTGGGGCTTTTTGGACCGTCGACAAAAGGCCTAAATTCGGAACGATCGGGCTCACTGGCATTGTCAATTTGTGGGGAATCTTTCGGCAGAAATTGCGAGTGTTGGATCGACGTCGCTTTTGGAGAGCCTTTCTCCGATGGACATTAGAATCTGACGAGACAATACAAGAGCATTTTCCGCTCAGCTCCTGAGCACTTTCATCTTTGGACCAAATAAGAAGTCTTTCTCTTCTCCCTCGACGACGACAGTCTCCACTTTAGCTTTTTTTTTTTTTTTTTTCAAAGATTAACGATTAAAAGAAAATTTCAACTGGGCCCCAAAAAATTAACAAAAAATACAAAAGGAGGTGGCACGAAATGATCTGGGCCGTATTGGGCCAGACTGAACCGTCCTCCCGCGGTCCCCACTTTGCTGCACTCATCTCCATACACTTGCCTGGAGACGCTTCTTTGAGAAGACGTGTGGCATGACAAAAAAAGGAAAAGAAAAGCATAATATAATGGGCCTGTTTGGTTCTTTTGGGGAACGCCCAGGAGAACGCAAATATCCTCGAGATAAAGACGTTTTCCGAAATGTTACACCGTTTGGTAATTTGTAGCCCCAAAATGGCATTGAAATACAACTTTGGCATAAATACTGCTTTTGGCAAATTTTACATTACAAATGGACTTTTGCTTTTATTTTATTATTAAAAAAAATTAACAATCAAATCCGGCAACGACTAACCGCCGGCCAACTCCGACAGCTAGATCTGGCCGTCCGACCACCTGAGGTCGCAACCTCAGGCGACACCTGGGGGCACGACCTCAGGTGCCTGGAGGCGCAGAGGCCAGATCTGGCCTCCGCACCGCCAGATCTAGCGGCCTGAGGTCGCGTGGACCCAGGCGGCACGACCTCAGGCGACGCCATCGCCGCCTGGAGGCGCGACCTTAGGCGCCTGAGGCTAGATCTGGCGGCCTGAGGTCGCACAAACCCAGGCGGCGTCGCTTGGTTCGCGCGGAACCAGGCGACGCCGCCTGGGTCCTCGCGACCTCACGCGGCGTCGCCTGGTTCGCGCGCGCCAGGTGACGCCGCCAGAGGTCCGCACAACCTGAGACGGCGTCGCCTGGTTCCCGTGCGCCAGGCAACGCCGCCTGGGTCACGGGTCGCGCTACCCCCAGGCGATGGTCACCGGGGAAGCACGACCCTCAGGCGGCGGTGGCGGCTGCCGGAGAAGCCCGATGGGCGGGGAAGAAGAAGACGCCGAGAAGAAGAAGATGACACCAGGAGGAAGAAGACGCCGTGAAGAAGGAAGACGAAGGTCGAAGATAAATGAATAGTAATTTTTGCATTTCTGGAATGCCGAATGCTGAATGCCGCCCCTCCCCAGCTTTCAGCATTCAGCCTTCGGAATGCTCATATTTGGGTAAAGAGACTTTCAAATATTTGCCAAACACCCAAAATTTCTCCCAAGGGGCTTTGGGGGGCCAAAGCCCCTTGGGAATGCTCAACCAAACACCCCAAATATACAACAACTCATGTGCTCTACTACTAGGTATTCCTCTACTATTTTAGCTATTATATAGTTTTTGAACATTTTAGAAATTAGTTTTGTGATGGTTAATAAATTAAGTTATTATATTAGACAAATCAATCACATTTAGATATACATATACTTAAACGATGCATATAAATTTAATCGTCGAAAATTCATGGAGTAAATGTTAACTAACTATAAAATTGGATAGATTGTACACACAAATCTAACTAATTGATAAAATACAATAAAAAGTCTAGCCGAATCAACTAAGTAAATTGGACTATATATCTTTTAAACACATGACATGTAAATATATATACACATTTCTATATGCAAATTTATTGTCCATGAGTTTTATGTCCATATAGGGAATGCTTCTAAATAGAACAAAGATAAATAAACTGTAAACTTTGAAAACTTTTAAGGAAAGTGTAATCAAATTCTAGATTTTATCTAACAAGCGCAACCAAGTAGTTTAGTCAGTTTTGTAAATTATGATTATCAGTATAACCTAATAATGCCGCCACTTTTAACTACGTTTGGGAAATATACTGTCAAATGAGAGCCATATTAGCAAAATATGGTGGCACACTGCTCATGACCACCGATAAGGATCAATCACGTGATGCTTTGGTCCTAGGTCCTCGTGCTGATCAGTGTGCCACTATCCCATGGGAGCTAGAGGAAAAGACCACAACATGAGAGCTTTAAGATCTTACATTAAAAAAAAAAAAAAAAATAGTTAGGTGCACCATCAATTTTAGCTGTCATAATATATATATATATATATATATTTAAAAAGACCAGACTTTGTCACTTAAATTAGAGGAGATAATGTGAAGTACTTGATAATATTTTAACCAAATTTTAGGATTTTATTACGCAGGATCTATAGAATTTGAATTAATTTGTTCTTATACATGGCTTAATTGCGAATTTTTTTCAAATTATATGTTAGTGATATAAAGGATTTGATTGTCCTTTTTCTTTTACCAAACTTAACGTGATAGCTAATGACACAAGAATGACGTGACAACTAAACTAACAATTGAAAGCGTAAAGTAGTAGATGGAATACAAGACTAGTGGTGAATTGATTTTATTTGCCCTAGATAAGTAGCGTAATGCTTTCCCGAATGTCGTGTGCTCACTTATCACAAATTGATGTCAACTTGGATGACAAAGCATCTCAACTATGCGATCAAAGATAAATTGATGTCCACCTTTGGATCTAGCATGACAATCTTGTCCTGCCAAACCCCACCGTCCCATAGTTCATGCTAGAATTAATAAATCGTGTTCTACCATAGGAAAAATTATCAAAAAGGTCAAAACATTTTGCAATTTTATCAATTTAACTCTAAATATTTTTGTTTTGTCAATTCAATCATAAACCTTTTACAATTATACCAATTCAGTCTATATGACCAAATTTGGCTGATCAATACTAATGTGGATGGCAATCGTCCGATCGACATTAATGTGGATAATTAGTAATAATAATATTTCATTTTTTTGATTTATTTTTTTCTTTTTTTTCCTTCCTTTCTTCTTCCTGCCCAATCATGTTTAATTGAATAAAAAAACACCCAAGCAACCTAATATTGTCTCTAAAAGAAAATGGCAATCCAAAAATCTCTATTGTAAAGCCATAAAGGCTTGTTTAATTTTGGATTTTAATTTTTTTAAGGATTTTCCAAACTTTAATAGAAAAAACTATTTGAAGAGCTAGCAAATTTTCTAAGGAATTCCAATTTTCTAAAATTTTCTGATTTTTCAAGGTTTTCTAAAAAATTTATGATTTTATGATTTATTTATAATGTTTTATGAATTTTCTGGATTTTTAAAATTTTCAATGATTTTTTTGAATTCTATGAATTTTTAATTTTTACGATTTTTTTCTGCTTTTTAAGATTTCTTTTAATGATTTTCATCATTATTATATTTGGTCCGACCAAAAAAAAAAAATCATTATTATATTTGGGAAAAGGATTTCGCGCCAGGTTTACCCGGGCCGACCCGCTAACCCGATCCGTCTATCTGGAACCAACCCGCGTCGGATTAAACCTTAATTTTTAAACTTTTTCTTTTTTTTTTTTTAATTTCCTTCATCCCCTTCTCAAGTCGTCTTCTTCCCGAAGCCGATCTATCCCCCTGCAACTTGCCGAATCTTCTCTTTGGAAAAACTCAAAGCTCACCACACCAACGCACTTCAAAATCTCAATCGTTCCAACCTCGCCCACCTTCACCAAACCGTCACTGCCAATCATCTCCGACCGTCGTCAAACCTTCGCCGACGATGGCTTACCCTGCGGTAACCCCAACGCATCCTCCACCGAAAAAGAATTCCTTTCTAACTTAACAGTCACACGCACCAATCCAGAACCGGACGAAACACTAGTGCTTGAAAGAGCGGTGGAGGCATCCAACACGGCCGTAGCTAATCGCGATCGTCACCAAAATAAACAAGGATGGATTTGAGACTCTGACCACGTTCAAACTACACCATGAGCATGATATGCATCCAAAAGGAAAGGAACGCAGCAGTTAGTGTGCTAGACACGAATCACTACAGATGTAAACATTATCAAGCATCCGATTATGCAAAGTCAGATTCAAAACGTCTAATGCGCAAATCATCGACCAGGTGGCGTGCGTTTTTTGTATATAAGTTCCGAGACCATATTTGATGCTGTACTCGGTCTAAACGCAGTGCATCAACCTCTAGATCAGCACAAATCACGACGAAAATGATATCAGTTTAGTAACGTCTTCTCATGAGTTCGATGGCTAAGGTTAATACTCTAAACTTCAGCAAAACCGAACGAAACAGAGCAGAGATTACCCGACTTGAAATGTTCGTGTTGTGATAAAAACTCGAATCGGCTACCGAATCCTTCACGTCCTACCAATGAACGGGATTTCGGCTTCGTGAAGAGTTTTCGGAGGAGATTTGCTTTTCCTTGAATCAACTCGGCCACGAACAGAGCCACACCAGCTCTTTTGCAAAACGTGGCCTAGCTCAAGAACGGAGAACTCCAGTAGATGGCAGCAAACGGCGGGAGATCTTTCTATTTTGAGGAAACAAAATGGGCTGAGAAAGGGAGAAGAAAAACCAGAGGAAAAGGGTTGGGCTGGAACAAAATAGGAAAAATAAGAGCAAAATTGGGCCAATTCAGGGATTAAGCCCGAGTGGGCCGGAAATTTTGCTTAGAAACCGGGCCAGGCATAAATGGCCTACCCGAATTTTATTTTATTTTTTCTTGTTTATATATTTATTTTTTGTTTTCTTTCTTATTACTATATTTTTGTCGTTTTTACCCTTTTTTTTGTATTTTTATATTTTGACAAAAAATGGATATCCGAATGATCTAAAAAAATTCGAGTGTTAGTACATATGAGTTCAAACAGCCTAGATGTAGGGTCAATCCATGTCCAACATGTCTCCCCCCTCGTCAATCCTCATCAATTAGCTGTCAAATTCGAATTGGAGCATCCATTTTCTCAAGTTCGTGATGTAGCCAACTCATATGAAGAGATGCCCTCCGTCCCCCTCCCAAGGGGAGGGGGGGATTAGATCCAGAGCTTTATTCATCACTAGCATTACTCAAATTCGAATATAGATGTCGCCTAACGCTGCCTCGCATGCTAATTTCTTTTGCCAAGTGGATTTGGTGTAGTGTAGGAAGAATGTGATATGTCATTTTCTTCAGAGCTATCATGGTTCAATCCCTTAAACCGGGACTTATTGATAAGGACAAGTTCAGAATCGGGTGGACATATTTATACTCCACTTGGTAAAGAAACCTAACCGAAGAAGAAACGGTAAAGGAGCAAATACCACTAATCCAATAGTTAATTGAGTTAAAACATTGAAAATGTCATTTTAGGCCTTTTGCGTTGCTGACCTGAATTTAGAATTCCTAACTATGCCTCCTTTGTGCAATTGTGATGAATCGATGAAGAAGTGTACTCTTTCTGCTTTTATTTTCTTCCTTTTTCGAGCTAATTGCAATTTATCAGCCTTTTTTTGTTTTTGTTTCTAAATAGAATCTCTCAGCATTAGTGCTTCTCATGTTTTAATGAGAGAGAATTTTTTCAATAATCTCTTTTCTAGTTCATAACCATTTCACGATACACCTTTCTTAATCTATAGTTTCCTAGATCACATATTTTGACACACAGGCAACATTTTGATTTCAACTAAGTAGAATGATAGAAAGTTCTTGCCATTTTATACGAGAATTCTCCTATCTTTGCGCAGGCCTAATTAGTCTAATTGTAGAGTGAGATGTTTATGAGCTGGTGAATTCATATGTTGATGATGTGGCCATCTTACCATCTATAGATAAAATAAAATAGTTGGCGGTAATTGCAGATGAAGTCTACATAGAACTAGCAAAATACATGTTTGTTGCACGGCTCCAAGACTATAGTTTCCTCATATTTTTCTAAATGTTAGTTTAATTCTATTTTCCCTTTATTCATATTTTAAGTTAATTGTTTTACTCAACCTTTATATTTTTAATTTGGTCATATCATGATATTAGTTAATATATCTTTTACTTCATTACTATTTTTAATAAGTCATATAGACATTCATGTCAAGATGGAGAAATATTGATGGCCTCATACTTTAACATCCTTATGAGTAAAATTGGTATGAAATTAAAAAATAATGTAAGGTATTCTTTTAGAAGAAATAGAGGACAAAATTGCATTTACCATGTCCTCTGCCATGCCTGATGTGGTCCCCTCATATAAAGGTCAATAATAAGACAATGACTAAAACGAGATAATTTGACATAGACAATGACATTAGATATTGGGATGCCCCATTTATCTCCTTCTCATGACTACCTTTAATAAAGACGCATTTTGAAAAAGCTAAAAAGACCAAAGGATGCAAGTACTCATGGACAATCAATGTTTGTCCATTAGAGGTGGAGGATAAGATAGAGACTAGAAATTGTCGGTGGTCACTGTTCTAGCAAAGCAATGATAATACAGAAAATCATCCATTTCTATACTAAAGAAATCTATGGGTGCTTAGTTTAGGCCTAAATTAAGATTGAGCTACCAATATCCATTTTTCTATATTAGAGATGTTTAGAATATTTTTTCTGAAAATAAAATGACTAAAGACAGTGTTGAAAAAATCATGAATTTCCTTAAGATGAGATAACTAAAGATGGCGGCATAAAGAAACAAAAAGCTGGGGTTAAATTTGATTCATTTTCTCTTGATGGATTAGGACATATCCTAAATATTTCTAACAGTCTATGCCAATCTCCCCTTTCTTCCTTATGGTTTGTGTCTTTCTTAAGGTTATAAATAGTTGGATCTCTACTATTTAATCTCATTGGTTGATAATAAAATATTCCAGAAAAAAAGTTGTTTAGTTTCTATCACCAAAATCTAAAGATCATCATGTCAAGAACCAAAATTGGCTTACTACAAAACGAAATTGTAATGCACAATTATAAAGACTCATCACGTATTTTTCTTTATCACCCTCAAATTAAAACAACAGAGACATTATTGTAGCCCATATATTTTAATAAATATGGAATAAGACCCGTTATTAGGGCTTGGTGTTTAGAGAAAAGACATAACACTGTGTCACCATTAATATACACTACAGAGGAGTGAAAAAGAGGATTCACGTTACCACTAATACAACTAGCATCTGACACCAATAACCCAAAATTATTCCATAACACAAGTTTTCAGCCTTTCAAAGGGATTATTTTTAGTCTTTAGACATCATCAATGCATATCATAAAACTACCTCCGAACTTTTCAAATCCACGACAGAATGGTTGGAGGAGAACATGATGGTAGAACTGACTCATCGTGTTAGATTAACCATATAGTTCTTGCTTTCTAACATCATTGGACCTTTTGAAAAGAGAACTTTATGTTCGAACTTCAAAAACTCCTCTATAATTGACCTGCTTCTTCACAGGTAAACTTGATATGTTGTATTTATATCTTATCCTTTATAATAGAACAATAATGTCACTCATCTCGATATTGAACATTTTGATTCACTTTTATTTGTCAACCTAATTTACGGATCTTGTAGCGACTTAATTTTAGTGAATTTTGGCTCTGGATCGAGATTGAACGTTGCGTGAGTTAGAACAAGATGGCCCAAAGATCAAACGTTATGGTCTTGCATTCAACTTAGGGTTTTTCAAAACCTTTTGTAAGGAGGCTACGTCCACTATTTAGCTCTTTTTAAGTATTGGTATTCGTTGTATTCGGTTCCTAAGTTGAACTGACTTCATACAAAATTCAATATGGCTTTCACTTTGCATTGAGCGTGCAATTACAAGCACAAAATTACACACCGATGGTGACCCAAAAGATGGAAAACAAAGGCTTCAGAAGGAACCGGAAGACTGGACTTACATATCATTGCATGCAATTTCGTTTCTTATGGCAAAATAGACCGAACATTGCAAAAGCAAGATGCGCAGGAAAAGATCGAAAGTGAAAGCGCAATTCATCGGAGAACCCTAGGGTTAGTCGAAACAAAATTCAAGGCTAGAGATTCACGATTTATCACATCCACTTCCCCATGCTAACAATTCTTTCTCCACCACCACTAACGGGCATGGAGATTGTCCCATGTGAAATCGATTCACATTGAGTTGCTTGCACAAATTCGTGTAGGCAAACCTTCCTGAATCATTAACCCTAAAAGATATAAAGAGAAGGAGGAAGATGCTACCCTGTCCCTACGCTCATCACATGCTGTATAGCTCCCTACTTGTAAAGTGTAACTTAGGATGTGTTTCATAATCATTCTATTCTCGGATCAATTTTTTTTTTAAATAATTATTTTTTATTCTGTTCCATTGATGAGTTTCTGAACATTTGAAAGTGTGTGGTAGTTATTCAAAATTTATATTCTCAAAATAGAAATGTATTTGTAAAATCTCAAAATCTTTTTTGAATTAAAATTTCTTTTAAATTTTTAATATTTTTAATATTTTTTTCTTTTTTTGTATTCTCTTTTCTCTTTTCTTTTTTGGCTTTCTTCTTCCATCCCTCTTCTTTTTCTCTAGCCAGTTGCCAGTGGGGTGAGGTTGAGCCTCGCTGGTGCGAGACCAACCTTGCCCTAGTGTACAAGAATGGGATTTTCACGACGATACTCAGAAGGACAGCCAACGTGGATTGCCTCTCCTTGGCCTTTTCGTCTTTGAAAAGAAAAATTACAAATTTAATGTGATTGGACCTTTTCTCGGAACACAATCCGGTGTACGGAAAAATCATTGAAGAGACCTATCCACCGTTCTGCAAACGCGTTATATCCTCTTCTTCTCCTCTCTCTTTCTCCTTTCGGATACGGACGGTCTTATCTTCGTGGCGGGGGTCATCCAGCATTAAAGACGTGAAGATACCCACCAGGGGGTGATCCTCTTTTTTCTGGAATACACAGCTGGTGTTGGGAGAAGTAGAAAAATTAATTCCTCGAGGCACTGCCGTCGCTCTCTCCTGCGATTACCTCCTTTCGGATCTCACCCGTCTTCCCGCCAACCCACCTCGTGCCTTTCTCTCTTTCCTGCCCCACCAATTTTGTCTGCTTTGATGTCACTGTAATCTCTTCATCTCTATCTCTCCCTCTAGCTTGATCTGTGTTGTGTTAATCTATGGGCATTCTCGTTACGTCTAATGACATCGTTCGTAAGTGTTGGGGGTATGAAAAGAGAGTTTGGATGGGAACATGGATGGGAACATGGGTTGCTTGTATCTTAGCTTTCCTTGTGACATGGATGATGACACAGGGTTGGCGAGCGAAGATGCCTAGAAAAGCATTTCTCGGTCGGTTTAGGGTATTATTAAAAAGAAGAACACTCGATATTGAAATTATTGGATTGTTATCTTATTTAGTAAACTCCTAGTGATTTGAAAGAAACAAATCAAAATCGACCAAGTCGACCGAGAGTACTCTAATCCATAGAAACCTCATGCCATCCATGGATTTGACTCTACGAATAGAGATAAACCTACACTATGCATGCCAACTTCACAGTAGAAATAGACTTACACGGACTTTGTTGGAGGACCGAATGCATCTAAAGTATTCTATCGAGTCCATCCGAACCGAATACGCTCGCTTACTTAGAGATCAGCATACATGGTGTTGATCACATTCGCACAATGTATTTTGTCCGAAGAACATTTTTATTTAAACGAATTTTTCTTTTTCCCAATTTGGATAAGATGGGCATTGGCGATGTACCATCAATTCATCAGTCGGCAGCTTTGGAAGTCAGCAGGAGCAAATGGGCCTTGCCGTGGAATCTTGGAACCTCCCGCAAGGAGAGAAAAGGTAAGAGTTTTGGAAGTAACTGGACAACCTCGTGGGTCGCCGGCTGTCCCCACTCCTACTACCCCTCCTCGTTGATCCCGACACCGTCCGTTCTCGCCTTCCTCCGCGCTTCCGTCACCCACGTGTCGCTTTATCACCCCCCCTCCTCCTCCTCCTGCTCCTCCCCTCGGACCACGATATCTCGGACGTGCCAAAATCTCGTGACTCCGTCAGAAAGATCGACCCTCTCAATCTCTCTTTCTCTTGTCAAGGTCTGGTGATCGGGCATCCCGTTCTCTGCTCAATTTTTCGTACGCGGTATTTGGAATTTGACTCAAGCTCGATTGGATATTAATTTCTATGTATAAGCTTGGCTCAATTTGAGTGCCAAGACAGTAGAGAATAACTTGACTCAACTCTATCATAATCTACTCATATTAATCGATCCACGATTGATCCGCATGATGCATGGACCGATCCATTTGGCCGAGGTCCTCAACCATGATCGATCCCCGCTAGACTGGGATCGATCCACGATCAATCCGCACGGTGCAGGGACCGATCCCACTTGACTGGGATTGATCCACACGGTGCATGGATCGATCCACACAGTTAAGGCCCTTAACCACAATCGATCCCGCTTGAGCGAGGATCGATCCACAATCCACCCGCATAGTGCAAGGATCGATCCGCATTGTGCAGTGTTCAATCCCACTTGGCCTTGATCGATCCGCATTGTGCATGAGGTCGATCCACACAGCCGAGGCCCTCGACCAAGATCGATCCGCGCAATGCAAGGATCAATGCACAGTCGATCCGCACGGTGCATGGGTCGATCGGGATTGATCCGGACGGTGCATGGATTGATCCACACGTCCAAGACCCTCGAACATGATCGATCTCGGCTGGTCGGGATCGATCCACATGACCAAGGCCCTCTACCATGGTCGATTCGGACAGTGCATGGATTGATCCACACGTCCAAGGCCCTTGATCACAATCAATCTCGGCTGACCGGGAACGATCCATAATCAACCCACACGACCAAGGCCCTCGACCACGATCGATTCGCATGGTGAGGGGATCAATCCATCCACCGTGCGAATCAATGGGATTGTGTGAAGATAAAAACTATAGAGCCAACCGAGAAAATATGAAGAGTCTCTAAATTAGATGCAACATCTCAAGAGATATGGAAAATTGGGGGAAAGAAAAATCCTTAAAATTAAATCCCAAATGTCAAGCCCTTCAACTTGCAAGTCTCTTGTTCTTTACTCAAGATAAGACATGAGAAGTAATACAAATAAGACAGGCACACCTTCTTCGAACAATTATGAACGCACCTATGACATTGATATTCCAACTTCACCATAAAGTACATATATCTGCAAAGTAATTATTCGTAATTTCTTGGCAATTCATCTAGGTGATTTTCTTTAGCAAAATGACGACATTGACGAATGCATTCTTCTCCTTGGACATGCGATCAGCAAGTAGAGCCTCATACCTCTTAAAGACCTCATCAATAATCTCTTTACCAAAGTGATCAATGAGCAAGGGCTTGGCCACAGCTCTCATGCACCGGGCCAAATTGTGTCCCCCATCCTTCAAGACAATATCAGAGTTAGAATTGGTGGCAAGTATACTCCAATTCACTTCGGACGCTTCCAAACAATCAATTGAGAATGACCCTTGCTTTTGGACCTCCCTTGTACTTCTTTTGGTGAGGGTGTGTAGTGAGGGATGTTGAAGGAGTCTAGTTTTTGTTCTTCTACAAGTCCCTAGATTAGTGCAGATGTAGAATTTTAGATTTTCCAACCAAAGAAGTGACAACTGCAAAAACATTAGCTGTTACTGTAATATCATAACAAAATTCACAGTTACTTGTCTATGTTATTATTGCATAGTGATAATACATGAAGTTTCTTATCATGTAAATGTTGATTCCATTTTAATAAAGTCTACACTAGCCTATGAGGGAATAAGAGTGCGCTCGAAGCACCTCATAATTTTATCTCTCATTCTCTGATTTTCTGGGGAAATTAGCAAAAAAGTCCGAAACCCATTATACTTATTCCAATTTAGTCCTAAATCTTTTAATTTTGCCAATTTAAACATAAAATTTTTAATGATTAGCTAATTTAGTAATAAATTTTCAATCTTGCTAGTTTAATCCTAAATCTTTTTGACAATTTATCAATTTAGTTATTCTAGCTATTTTGGGCCGAAATCGCTAACGTGGCGATCTAATTAGCACTAGCTATCTTAATGTCGACAATTTTATTAATTTTCTTAAGTTTTTTCTTCTTCTTCTTTTTTCCTTTCCTTTTCTTTTACTTTTTCCCCTTTTTCCCTCCAAAAGCCTGAATGAGGGCAACCCTTGCCTAGGTAAGGGTTGCGCTTGCCAGGGGTCAATGATGGGGACCCTTGCTTGAGGCTAGTGAGGGAGAACCTTGCTAGGGTAATCGTCACCTAGGGTTGGCAACCTCCATTAGCCATCATTGAAGACTAGCAATGACCAGTGGAGTGAAAAAGGCTAAGTCAAAAAAAATTATAAAATTATAAAAAAATTATAAAAAGTGTTCACTTTAACGCTAGCCATGTTATTTAGCATAGTTGGTGTTTGATGGATCGCTACGTCAATGATTTATAGTCATAATTAGCCAGAAGGATTAAATTGGCAAATCATTTAAAAAAATTAGAACTAAATTTGTAAATATGCAAAAGGTTTATGACTAAATTGACAAAATTAAAATATTTAGGATTAAATTGACTAAATTGAAAAATATAGAACTTAAATGGCACAAGTGTAATAAGTTTGAAACTCTTTTTTTTTTTTTTGGTAATTTTCCCTTGATTTTCTCAAATACATTCCTAAGCAAGAGAAATGGGATTATTCTTTTAAGATTTTCAGATTGGAATTTTGCTTTCGATCAGAGAATTCATGTGCAAATCTTAACTATAGGTTTGCAAGAAAATTCTTGATGTTATCTAACATAATCAGGGATTATGTTTGATTTTACAGAGTGCAGAAACAAAAATTATTCCCAAGGGACCGGCAAATTTCACTGGCGTGGTAGGATGTGACAATTTTTTATGTGATATTAATTATTCACAGAGGGCTAACAAAACTAACCTCCAATTTAACTTAATGTGTCCATGACGATTCAAGCGCTATTTTGATTTTTAATTTGTTACCTCTGAGACCATCTGACTGAGAGCAATAGCTAAGAGCTCCCAAATGTAACAACACTCTTTACTTGAAGGATCGTCACTTCTTCGACCCAAGAGGGTCAACACCATACATCCTCCCACCAGTAACTCTTGCCCAAGACATTCCAAGAACGTCGAGAAGTCCCTCTGAAATTGCTCGTAGTATGCCCTAAGCACCTTTGGAGGGCTCGATCTCGCCATGTATATGTTGCCTTTGTTTCCCTCTAGTCCTTGTGGGACCTGAGGAGGGAGGAGGGAGGGAGGGAGGGAGAAAAAAAGTGAGTGAGTTTGATTTCCAAGCACACCCCTCATTTCTTCATAAAAGAGTATAAATTTCCTAGAACCCCAAAATAGACCTTTTGGGTGTCTCGACTATTATTTGCTTGACTCTACCCTTAAATAAGGGTTAGACAAAAGTTTCCAGAAAACAACAATAATAACAATGATAAAAATAGTGTTTCTCGACATATATTTCCCATTAGGTTTACAAACTATGAGACAAAAAATTACCTGAGATAGCCACATGAGGCTATACGAAGAATGAATCAAATGCAGGCTCTCTCGAGCGAACAATCTTCCATAGAATGAACCAGGAACGCCATTGACGAAGCACGGCAACGTTGCTGACAGTCCATACTTGCTCTTCAATTTCTCGCTCAGCTTCCCTTGGAATCTTGGCAAGAAGCTGCTGAAGAGGGTGTTGAAGTCGTTCCCTGGGAGATCGTTCAAGAACACTTGGAACTCCGGCAGCTCGTGCTTCATTGCCTTGCAGAGATCAATCACGATGTTGAGGATCTCGGACACAGCGAAAAGAGCATTGGGACCGGTGGAACAACCCAAGTCCGCAATGGCAAGGCTCGTCGGTATGGTGGCAGCAACAGTGGAGAAGAGAGCTGTGATGGCTGCCTCCATTATGGGTTTCGTCATCGATATCACTTTTCTCATTCACTCAATATAAAGAAAAAAAATTCGTGTCTTTAATTTTTTGTAAATATAAAGTCTTTAATTTTTCATATATAAAGTAATAAATCCCAAAACTAGCCAATATATCCAGCGATATATCTGCGGGCAGTCCAAATAAAATGAAATAATATTGCAGATTCCATGCAATTTCTTTGTAAATTCAAATTAGAACATCATCGGAAAGGGTTTGTCCTATATTGCAATGATTTTGCGAGATCTAGTACTTTCATATAGCCTCTGATGTACATTCTTTTTCAAGAGAAATCTTGTTGATTGAAAAGTGTATCTAGGAATTAGGGTCATAATTTCAATTATTGAATAATAAGTCATATAATCTCAAAGGGCATGGTAAATTGGCTTCTTTCTGCATATAGAATTTCAAATCTTGGTAAAACAAAAAGAATCCTAGTTTTCTATAAAATGAAGAAATCATGTTATGGTGCACATAAGATTGAAATAATCAAACATTAAATGCAGATTAATCCAAGATTTTCGGAGCCCACGAGGGGGCAATGAGAGATGTACCTGGAGCAATGGGTTGATAGCATAACTTGTTTCTCCCATTCCTCAATCATGTGCAGTACTTGCATGACTTCCATCTCACCCGTGAGTTCCATCTCTCTCTCTCTCTCTCTCTCTCTCTTATACGTGTGTGTTGCGTTGCTTTAGTTGGCTTGCATTTGAATTGGTACGGGGCTCTTCTATTTATAGACAGTTTTGGGGTACTTTGTCTCGATGTTCTGCATTGATTGCAAGTTGCAACTTGAGCCTAATTATGTGAAAGATGCATGGGCATGAGCTGACACGCAAATATCCACTTTGAGAATAAAGATAGGGATCTGAGTGTATAAGAGTACAAAAGAAATATTCAGTGGTTAAAGACTGTCATTTAAACAACTGATATTATATGTATATTTTTTTACTTTCAATCATTCACAATTTGACACATGTTCATTTGTTTATGCAATTGATATAAAGGATCATTTTTATGAAAATGCCCTTTTTAGATCATTTATATTTCAGAAAACAAACGGTGTAGAAATTGCACAAGTCATTTGAAGTTTCTATTAAAAAAAAAAGTACACATAGATCGGTAGAATCACAGCACAAAAAGTTAGATTGCTGGTGCATTTTGTGTTTTGTGGGGCTAACGTCGACTAAGCTTAGATTTTAGGGAGTTTAAAGCAACTCTGCAACAAGGTTGTTACCAATCTAGTAAATATGGAGGGCTCATCATTTAGTTCGCCTCCACCAATCAGCATCCACTTTACTTGCCCCGACCACGACGTCGACTGCTAGGCTGCACTTCGAGCCGCCGCTCGTGTAGTGGACGACGTACGGGGAGGAGGAGGAGCGAGGGAGCTCCAGATCCGTCCCAGGCCGGTGATGAGCTCTGTGTCGCGGGACTCCGTGCGCGAGCAGAGGAAGGAGTCGAGGACCTCGCGGCGGAGCATGGCGATGAACTCGTGCGGCCTCAGGGTCTTGCTGAAGTCGACGGTGATGTTCGACGGCGAGATGACCCTCATCTCGGTGACGCGGTGGTCGACGAGGCTGGGCGGGAGGTCGAACTCGTCCAGCATGCAGAGTGGGATGGTGCCGCTGCAGGGCTTGGTGGAGGAGGGGCTGCGCTCGAAGAGGAAGGTCTCTCGATGCTGCTGGAGGCGAGGGACTCAGCGGCGGAGGACCCGGCCGGCCTGCCGCCAATGACGGTGGTGCAGAGCTTGCAGCCGGGGAGGGGGCGCGGGGAAGGCTTGCGCGGTTGCCAGGTTCCGAGGCGGAGGGAGGCGAAGGGGTGGTAGAGAAATTACTTCAAGAAATATCCTAAAGTCTCTGTTAATGATCAGCCCTCCATATTGGCAAAAGATAAGGATTGCTTTTAACACTAATCAGCTATAATTTAGTTCGCCTTAAGGATTCAATTTTCTTTTGGTCCTACGTCCTCGCGCTGATTAGTGTGCCACTATCCCATGGGAGCTAGAGGAAAGACCACAACATGAGAGCTTTAAGATCTTACATCTAAAAAAAAAAAAATAAAAATAATAGTTAGGTTCACCATCAATTTCAGCTGTCATAAAAAAAAAAAAAAAAATACATTTTGAAAAGATTACATTGGACTTTGTCGCTTAAATTAGAGGAGATAATGCGAAGTACTTGATAATATTTTAAATGAATTTTATGATTTTATTACACAACCTAAAAACGTTAAGATCTTATTGGATCTATAGAATTTGAATTAATTTGTCCTTGTACATGGCTTAATTGGAAAATTTTTACAAATTATATGTCAGTGATATAACAGCATTTAATTGTCCTTTTTCTTTACCAAACTTAATGTGATAGCTAATAACACAAGAATGACGTGATAAGTGAACTAACAATTGAAAGCATAAAGTAGTAGATGGAATACAACACTAGTGGTGAATTGATTTTATTTGCCTTAGATAAGTAGGGTAATGCTTTCCCGAATGTCGTGTGCTCACTTATTGCAAATTGATGTCAACTGTTGGATGACAAAGCATCTCAACTTGTGATCAAAGATAAATTGATGTCCACCATTGGATCTGGCATGACAATCTTGTCCTGCCAAACCCTACCGTCCCATAGCTCATGCCAGAATTAATAAATCGTGTTCTATCATCAGGGAAAATTATCAAAAAGGTCAAAACATTTTGCAATTTTGTCAATTTAATTCCAAACATTTTTGTTTTGTCAATTCATTCATAAATCTTTTACAATTATATAATTCAGTCCATATGACCAAATTTGGCTAACCAACACTAACGTGGATACCGACCGTCCGGTCGACGTTAACATGGACAATTTTTAATAGTATTTCAATTTTTTGATTTTTATTTATTTTTTTTTTTTCTTTTTTTCTCTCCTCACTTCTTCCTACCCAATCATGTGTAATTGAATAAAAAACACACAAGCAGCCTAATATTGTCTCTAAAAGAAAATGGCAATCCAAAAATCCCTATTGTAAAGCCATAAAGGCTTGTTTAATTTTGGATTTTAATTTTTTTTAAGGATTTTCCAAACTTTAAGAGAAAGAAAATATTTGAAGAGCTAGCAAAATTTTCTAACGAATTCCAATTTTCTGAATTTTTCTGATTTTTCAAGGTTTTCTAAAAATTTTTATGATTTTTATTTTTTATTTATTTATTATGTTTTATGAATTTTCTGGATTTTTTAAATTTTAATGATTTTTCTGAATTCTATGAATTTTTTATTGTTTATTTCAAAGATTTTAAGATTTTATTATGCTTTTTAAGATTTTGTAATGATTTTCATCATTATTATATTCGGGAAAAGGATCTCGGGCCAGGTTTACCCGGGCCGACCCGCTAACCCAATCCGTCTATCTGGACCCAACCCGCGTCGGATTAAACCTTAATTTTTAAAGCTTTTTTTTTTTTTTTTTTAATAATAATTTCCTTCATCCCCGTTCTCAAGTCGTCTTCTTCCCGAAGCCAATCTCTCCCCCTGCAACTTGCCGAATCTTCTCTATGGAAAAACTCAAAGCTCACCACACAAACGCACTTCAAAATCTCAACCGTTCCAACGTCGGCAGCCAACCTCGCCCACCGTCACCAAACCGTCACTGCCAATCATCTCCGACCGTCGTCAAACCTTCGCCGCCGACGGCTTACACTACGGTAACCCCAACACATCCTCCACCGAAACAGAATTCCTTTCTAACTTAACAGCCGCACACAACAATCCAGAACCGAACGAAACACAAGTGCTTGGAAGAGAGGTAGAGGGATCTAACACGGCCTTAGCTAATCGCGATCGTCGCCTAAAGAAACAAGGATGGATTTGAGACTCCGACCACGTTCAAACGGCACCATGAGCATGATATGCATCCAAAAGGAAAGGAACGCAGCAGTTGGTGTACTAGACACGAATCATTACAGATCTAGACATTATCAATCATCCGATTATGCAAAGTCAGATTCAAAACGTCTAATACACAGATCATCGAACAGGTGGCGTGCGTTTTTTTCGTATATAAGTTCCGAGGCCAAATTCGATGCTATACTCGGTCTAAACGCAGTGCATCAACCTCTAGATCAGCACAAATCGCGACGAAAACGATCTCAGTTTAGTAGGATTTTCTCGTGAGTTCATTGGCTAAGTTTAATACTTTGAAAAACTTCTGCAAAACCAAACAAAACAGAGAAGAGATTACCCGACTTGAGATGTTCGTGTTGTGATAAAAACTCGGATCGGCCACCGAATTCTTCACGTCCTACCAATGAACGAGGTTTCGGCTTCGTGAAGAGTTTTCGGAGGAGATTTGCTTTTCCTTGAATCAACTCGGCCACGAACAGAGCCACACCAGCTCTTTCGCAAAACGTGGCCTAGCTCAAGAACGGAGAACTCCAGTAGATGGCAGCAAACGGCGGGAGATCTTTCTATTTTGAGGAAACAAAATGGGCTGAGAAAGGGAGAAACAAAACAAAAAGGAAAAGGGTTGGGCTGGAACAAAATAGGAAAAATAAGAGCAAAATTGGGCCAATTCAGGGATTAAGCCCGAGTGGGGCGGAAATTTGCTCAGTAACCGGGCCAGGCATAAATGGCCTACCCGAATTTTATTTTATTTTTTTATCTATTTTTCTTGTTTATTTTTTTTTCTTTCTTATTACTATATTTTTTTTTTTCGTTTTTACCTTTTTTTTGTATTTTTATATTTTGACAAAAAATGGATATCCGAATGATCTACAAAAATTCGAGTGTTAACGGTGTTCATTACATTTCTCCTCTTTAAGGTACATATGAGGTCAAACAGCCTAGATGTAGGGTCAATCCAAGTCCAACGTGTCTCCCCCTCCCCTAATCAATTATCAATTAGCATCCGTTTTCTCAAATGATTAGCCAACTCATTGAAGAGACCTCTTTTTGGGGGGGGGGGGGATTAGATCCGTTAATTCATCACTAGCATATCTCAAATTCCAATATAGATGTCACCTAACGCTGCCTCGCATTCTAATTTCTTTTGCCAAGTGGATTTGGTGTAGTGTAGGAAGAATGTGATATGTCATTTTCTTTAGAGCTTTCATGGTTCAATCTCTTAAACCAGGATTTATTGATAAGGACAAGTTCAGAATCGGGTGGACATATTTATACTCCACTTGGTAAAGAAACCTAACCAAAGAAGAAATGGCAAAGGAGCAAATACCACTAATCCAATAGTTGATTGAGTTAAAACACTGAAAATGTCATTTTAGGCCTTTTGCGTTGCTGACTTGAATTTAGAATTCCTAACTATGCCTCCTTTGTGCAATTGTGATGAATCGATGAAGAAGTGTACTCTTTCTGCTTTTATTTTCTTCCTTTTTCGAGCTAGTTGCAATTTATCAGCCTTTTTTTGTTTTTGTTTCTGAATAGAATCTCTCAACATCAGTGCTTCTCATGTTTCTATGAGAGATAATTTTTTCAGTAATCTCTTTTCTAGTTCATAACCATTTCACGATACGCCTTTCTTAATCTATAGTTTCCTAGATCACATATTTTGATACACAGGCAACATTTTAATTTCAACTAAGTAGAATGATAGAAAGTTCTTGCCATTGTCTAGGAGAATTCTCCTTTCTTTGCGCAGGCCTAATTAGTCTAATTGCAGAGTGAGATGTTTATGAGCTGGTGAATTCATATGTTGGTGATGTGGCCATCTTACCCCTCTATAGATAAAATAAAATAGTTGGCGGTAATTGTAGATGAAGTCTACATAGAACTAGCAAAATACATGTTTGTTGCACGGCTCCAAGACTATAGTTTCCACATATTTTTCTAAATGTTAGTTTAATTCTATTTTCCCTTTATTCATATTTTAAGTTAATTGTTTTACTCAACCTTTCGAATTTTAATTTGGTCGTATCATGATATTAGTTAATATATTTTTTACTTCATTACTATATTTAATAAGTTATATAGACATTCATGTCAAGATGGAGAAATATTGATGGCCTCATACTTTAACATCCTTATGAGTAAAATTGGTATGAAATTAAAAAATAATGTAAGGTATTCTTTTAGAAGTTAAAATAAAGGTTCGCTAAAATAAAACTTGAAGACTGATGCAAACTATACTTTGAACTTGATGATGCTGTAAAAATATGCTTTAGAATATTAATCTACTCTATCAAATAAAAAAAATCAATGACCTCTTCTACCTCACATTTTTACAAAGAAACTTCCATGAAAGACCTGTGCATATATTTAAGAAGATCGCAAGTAATTGATGAATCTCTTGCCTTCTAAATTTTGCGCCTCTCAATGTTCGAAGTGGACCAACTTGAACTATAGCACTAGAAATGCGTAGTCATGACATCATTTCATTGTTGAAAGGGTGGCAAGAATTCATGAAGCTAGTACTTCAGAGATATTATGATGGCATACAATTGTACAAACATGCAATCATTAATTTAAACTAAGCATGCACTTCAGTTAAATTGTCTACATTTTGAAGGCCATTCAATATGTGCATAAATTCAATTGAACATCGACATGGTGCCAGCATTTTATTAAATGAGATTAGCCTAGATTGACATGTAGTTGCAAAATTACGGCACTCCACCATTCAATTTTACTCCCACGCAAGGGCATTTTAGTATATCAAAGAATAGCAATATGGACCAATTGCATAGTGGTGTGAAAAAAGGTAATGAAAATATGAGGAATGAAAAAACTGCGGTAACAATCAAGAGAGCGGAGTGGCAAGTAAAGAAAGTTCCGGTCATGGATCAAGTTAGGCCCAGTCGCATGTATGCCAGCAACGAAACAAGGCACATCTGGATCATGTAGTAGGCCTCATCCCGATCATGAATCAAGCTGGGTCTAGTTGTGGCTTGATTCATTCTTTCCCCTTTTTAGTTGCATAAATCTTATTCCTTTCCTTTGTCAAATTCCACAAATGCCTTGATTCTTACTTTGCTTAAGGTGATCCAAGGGTGGCAAGGAATCATGCCCGAGTATGGTATGATTCCATGCCATTACAGTTAATAAGGGGGGGGAGGGGCCGGGCTATCAAAAGGTCTTTCAGACCTAACCTTCAAAATTGAAATGGGCCAAGGCTTTGCATGCATGATAGGAGGGTCTTATTGAAAAACCAAATTCATCCATACCGTGAGGACTTGAAATATTTGCATGAAATTTTGAATACGATCGCATATCAATATGGTTAACAAAATTATGTGGTATTATCCAAAAAAATCCATAATTCTTAAACTTGGAAGAATGCTATTAAAGAATAAGAATGTGAGAATATTCAATTTGGATGTTTTTGTTTAGTCATAACTTCTTTTTTTTTTTTTTTTTTGGGTTAAAAAGCAGTCATGATCTTTGCAAATAGCCATAGTATATATACAGAGTTAAAGAGTAATTTGACATTCTAATCTTACAATTTGGCAAAAATAATAAAATTTCCTTATAAAATGATAATGCATGAAAAGTCAAGACTTATTTTCAATTAATGGATAACATTAAATAGATATAAGAGTCTAAGTTAGCTCAAGTTTAATATGTCAATAGGTAGAACATTATATAAAAAAAAAAAATTCATACACACACATTATATACATACGACCATTTTACATTTTATTGAGTGTTTTCTTTATTTTTAATTTAAAATTTTGTGGTATTTTGAAATTTAAAGTAAATAGAGATAGAAGTTTCCAATTGATTATGGCATTAGAAGAAGAATATCAAACAATGTATAATTTATGACATGAATGAAGTCTATGTAGAAAATAGGAAAACTCTCGTTTTCTAGGACATTCTCAAGAAAGTTATTATTTGCCAAAAAGCAGTCACGAAAATTCCATGATTGAACCATTCATGCCAAAAAAAAAAAAAAAATGAGGTCCACACGTATTCTCATCTGATAGAGCTCTGTCACCGAAAAAAGCAATGCACGTTGTGTGCAGGCTTCTCGATGCAATAATTTGACAAGACATGTTTTAATGGAGTGTCCCCACTCTCTCTGTCTCTAATTGACCTTTAGCATAAGGAGCATTCCGCCCAGGATATTTTTGCTACAATGTGGAAATAAACCAATGATTTATGATAAACCAAGTTGATTTATAGTTGGGCAAAAATGAGGGTCCTTCGGCAATTTTAATTTTTGCTGATGAAATGAAACTTGCTTCTGTTTTGTTGTGTGCCTCTTTCATGGTTAGTCTGTTTTTGTGTACTTCTATGGTAGTTTTGTTTAAGAAGGGTCGCGTTGCTTGCTAGTGTGGGTGTTGCGACTTACTCTCTATTCGCTGCTATTTGGTAGATTGGATTATGGATTCTCGATTTTGGACCTAGAGACTGTGTATCGTTGGACCCTTTTGTTTAAGTCAAGCGTTAGAGCTAGAGATTCGCTTGACCAAGCAAAGAGAGCTGATTATAACTTTTGAGATTGGCAAATACTGTCAAGAATCGCGAATGCATCTTATGTCTTCTCTCATTCTGTGTGCTTGTATTATGATATTAAATTCATATTCCTACATTGCTTGTTCAAATAAGCATGAGGACAGACAATTCCGTTTGGACTCTTCTAGGTCTATATTGAGGAAAATAATAATTATTGAAATTAAGGATTCATCACATCTTATTGAAAAAATAGAGGACAAAATTGCATTCACCATGTCCTCTGCCATGCCTAACGTGGTCCCCTCATAAAAGGCTCAATACTAGGACAATGACTAAAACGGGATAATTTGACATAGACAATGACATTAGATATTGGGATGCCCCATTTATCTCCTTGTCGTGACTACCTTTAATAAAGACGCATTTTGAAAAAGCTAAAAAGACCAGAGGATGCAAGTACTCATGGACAATCAATGTTTGTCCATTTGAGGTGGAGAATAAGATAGAGACTAGAAATTGTCGGTGGTCACTGTTCTAGCAAAGAAATGATAATACAGAAAATCATCCATTTCTATACTAAAGAAATCTATCGGTGCTTAGTTTAGGCCTAAATTAAGATTGAGCTACCAATATCCATTTTTCTATATTAGAGATGTTTAGAATTTTTTTCTGAAAATAAAATGACTAAAGACGGTGTTGAAAAAATCATGAATTTACTAAAGATGAGATGACTAAAGATGGCGGCATAAAGAAACAAAAAGCTGGGGTTAAATTTGATTCATTTTCTCTTGATGGATTAGGACGTATCCTAAATATTTCTAACAGTCTATGCCAATCTCCCCTTTCTTCCTCATGGTTTGTGTCTTTGTTAAGGTTATAAATCGTTGGATCTCTACTATTTAATCTCATTGGTTGATAATAAAATATTCCAGAAAAAAGTTGTTTAGTTTCTATCACCAAAATCTAAAGATCATCATGTCAAGAACCAAAATTGGTTTACTATAGAACGAAAATGTAATGCACAATTATAAAGACTCATCACATATTTCTCTTTATCACCCTCGAATTAAAACAACAGAGACATTATTGTAGCCCATATATTTAAATAAATATGGAATAAGACCCATTATTGCGGGCTTGGTGTTTAGAGAAAAGACATAACACTGTGTCACCATTAATATACACCGGAGAAGAGTGAAAATGAGGATTCACGTTACCACTAATACAACTAGCATCTGACACCAATAACCCTAAGTTATTCCATAACACAATTTTTCAGCCTTTCAAAGGGATTATTTTTTAGAGACATCATCAATGCATATCATAAAACTACCTCAGAACTTTTCAAATCCACGACAGAATGGTTGGAGGAGAGCATGATGGTAGAACTGACTCATCGTGTTAGATTAACCATATAGTTCGTGCTTTCTAACATCATTGGGCTTTTTGAAAAGAGAGCTTTATGTTCAAACTTCAAAAACTCCTTTGTAATTGACCTACTTCTTCACAAGTCAACTTGATATGTTGTATTTATATCTTATCCTTTATAATAGAACAATAATGTCACTCATCTCAATATTGAACATTTTGATTCACTTTGATTTTCCAACCTAATTTATGGATCTTGTAGCGACTTAATTTTAATGAATTTTGGCTCTGGATCGAGATTGAACGATACACGAGTTAGAACAAGATGGCCAAAAGATCAAACGTTATTGTCTTGCATTCAACTTAGGGATTTTCACAACCTTTTGTAAGGAGGCTACGTCCACTATTTAGCTCTTTTTAAGTATTGGCATTCGTTGTATTCGGTTCCTAAGTTAAACTGACTTCATACAAAATTCAATATGGCTTTGACTTTGCATTGAGCGTGCAATTGCAAGCACAAAATTACACACCGATGGTGACCCAAAAGATGGAAAACAAAGGCTTCAGAAAGAACCGGAAGACTGGACTTACATATCATTGCATGCAATTTCGTTTCTTATGGCAAAATAGACCAAACATTGCAAATGCAAGATGGGCAGGAAAGATCGAAAGTGAAAGCGCAATTCATCGGAGAACCCTAGGGTTAGTCGAAACAAAATTCAAGGCTAGAGATTCACGATTTATCACATCCACTTCCCCATGCTAACAATTCTTTCTCCACCACCACTAACGGCCATGGAGCTTGTCCCATGTGAAATCGATTCACATTGAGTTGTTTGCACGAATTCGTGTAGGCAAACCTTCCTGAATCATTAACCCTAAAAGATATAAAGAGAAGGAGGAAGATGCTACCCTGTCCCTACGCTCATCACATGCTATATAGCTCCCTACTTGTAAAGTGTAACTTAGGATGCGTTTCATAATCATTCTGTCCTTGGAGCAATTTTTTTTTAAAAGTGATTCTTTTTTAATCTGTTCCATGGACGAGTTTATGAACATTTGAAAGTGTTTAATAACTATTCAAAATTTATATTCTCAATATAGAAATGCGTTTGTAAAATCTCAAAATCTTTTTGAATTAAAATTTCTTTTAATATTTTAATACTTTTATCATTTTTTTTCTTTTTTCTATTATGTTTTCTCTTTTCTTTTTTGGTTTTCTTCTTCCATCCCTCTTCTTTTTCGTCAATGGTTGGACAAACTCACTTGGTCGTCGACAAGGCTCCAGTGAGTTCGCTAGACCTCTCCTAGCCAATCGTCGATCATCACCATGGCTAGCGACCGACAATTAGGAAGAAGAAGAGAAAAGGAAAAGATAAAAAGAAAAGATAAAAAAAATTGGCTTGATTTTGGAATTATTCCTAACAATAAAGGAACACATTTTTTCTACTTTTTGATTCTATGCCAAATCTATCATCGTGAACAAATTTGTCCTAAAAAATAAAAAAATTACAAAACAGATTTTTATTCTTTTTTTTTTTTTCAAGAATAAAAAAAATATAATCGGTATTATTTGACTAATTAACAAATAGAACCCTAGGTGCACATGACAAAATTTCTTGAATATAAATTGATTTATGATCAGAAATTGATTTCTTAATTTCTATTTCACAAATTGAGAAGTAAAAAATTTTAACTTCTGATTTCTTCTTCAAATCTATTTCTGGAATAGAAATCTATTCCAGAAATAGAAAAATGAAATTGCGTTACCAAACGAATTTATATTCCAAATTTGTTTCGAGGAACAGAAAAACAGAGAAATAAAGAAATATAAATTTTATCATGCGCGCTCCTAGTGTCTAGCCAATTTGAAGACTAGAGAGAGTAGGACTGAGTTCACAGCAAATAACTACTTCTTCCAAATAGTTGCGACATGAACTGAATATCGTGAACGAGAATGGGATCTCCACGACGATACTTAGAGGACAACCAACGTGGATCGCCTCTCCTTGGCCTTTTCTTTTTCGAAAAGAAAAATTACAAATTTTATGTGATTGGACCTTTTTTCGGAACACAATCCGGTGTACGGCAAAATCATTGAAGAGACCTAACTCGGAACGCAAATCCAGTGTACTCGTATTAATTAAGGTCAAGTATTATACCAACTCTTAACAATTTCCAGATCAATTTTTATGCCTATTAAATACGTCCAAAAAAAAAACAATAGGGATTCAAGTAATAACTTGCGAGTAACTTGATTTATTTTCGCTCATGCCGTGCCCCAAATTTTGCCATTTCTATCATCACTCGATTCATTTTTCCCTTTTTGTCGATTAAAAAAGAAATAGAATGACTTATGACGTAAGGGTGATGCCAGCGTGATGTATGGAGTCCTGCCAAGGGGGCTCGGGTCAACCGGGTCGTCAGGGGTCATAGATTCCGAATGGCATCCTTTCCATCCAACACTTTTTTTGTTTGTTTTTTTATCGTATATTTTCTTTGCCTAGACTTTTTTTTTAGTCATACTTTGGCTGGAATTTGACATGTATTATGTTAGAAAATTTACTTCTAACACTTAAATTATAAGGTGCAGAAAAATCTTATATGTATAAAGAGCATATAAGATCTATTGTTAAGTAATGTGGGATATTTCAACAATTATTAATGTTGTGGAACATAGAAAAAAAAAACGAAACAAAAACGAGATTTGGTGAGAAGGGTAATTTGATATCATTTCCAAAAACGAAATCACCTAAACAAAGTCGGAAGTTCGCGTAAGGAAAAATATGGAGGGCTGATCATTTAGTTCGCCTTAAGGATTGGACTGCTATAGCAAAACCCTAGAGGCGAACTTCCGACTTTGTGTAGGTGATTATCAGTGCTGGATAGTGTGTCACTATTCCAACTCTGTTATCTTGAAATATGCAATGGTCTCAAGACATCAATATGCATGGTGCATGGATCGATCCACGATCGATTCGCACGGTGCAAGGACCAATTCCGCTCGACCGGGATCGATCCACGATCGATCCGCATGGTGTATGGACCGATCCATCTGACCAAGGCCCTTGACCATGATCGATCCGCACGATGCAGGAACCGATCCCACTCGACTGGGATCAATCCGCATGGTGCATGGATCAATCCACACGGTTGAGACCCTTGACCATGATCGATCCCGCTCGACCAAGGATCGATCCACGATCCACCCGCATGGTGCAAGGATCGATCCGCATTGTGTAGTGATCGATCTCGCTCGGCCCGGATCCATCCGCATCGTGCATGAGGTCGATCCACACGACCGAGTCCCTCGATCCGGGATCGATCCACAATCGATCTGCGCAATGCAAGGATCGATGCATGGTCGATCTGCACGGTGCATGGGTCGATCGGGATCGATCTGGACGGTGCATGGATTGATCCACGATTGATTTGCATGGTGCATGGATTGATCCACACGTCCAAGGCCCTCAACCACGATCAATCTCGGCTGGTCGGGATTGATCCACACGACTAAGGCCCTCGACTATGGTCGATTCGGACGGTGCATGGATCGATCCACGGTTGATCCGCATGGTGCATGGATCGATCCACACGTCCAAGGCCCTCGACCACGATCGATCTCCGCCAACCAGGAACAATCTATGATCGATCCACATGACCAAGGCCCTCGATCACAATCGATTTGCATGGTGAGGGGATCGATCCATGCACCGTGCGGATCAATGGGATTGTGTGAAGATAAAAACTATAGAGCCAACCAAGAAAATATGAAGAGTCTCCAAATTAGATGCAACATCTCAAGAGATATGGAAAATTGGGGGAAAGAAAAATCCTTCAAACTAAATCCCAAATGTCAAGCCCTTCAACTTGCAAGTCTCTTGTTCTTTACTCAAGATAAGACATAAGAAGTAATACAGGTAAGACAAGCACGTCTTCTTCGAACAATTATGAACACACCCGTGACATTGATATTCCAACTTCACCATAAAGTACATATATCTGCAAAGTAATTATTTGTAATTTCTTGGCAATTCTTCTAGGTCATTTTCTTTAGCGAAATGATGACATTGACAAATGCATTCTTCTCCTTGGACATGCGATCAGCAAGTAGAGCCTCATACCTCTTAAAGACCTCATCAATAATCTCTTTACCAAAGTGATCAATGAGCAAGGGCTCAGCCACGGCTCTCATGCACCGGGCCAAATTGTGTCCCCCATCCTTCAAGACAATATCAGAGTTAGAATCGGTGGCAAGTATACTCCAATTCACTTCGGACGCTTCCAAACAATCAATTGAGAATGACCCTTGCTTTTGGACCTCTCCTTGTACTTCTTTTGGTGAGGGTGTGTACTGAGGGATGTTGAAGGAGTCTAGTTTATGTTCTTCTACAAGTCCCTGGATTAGTGCAGATGTAGAATTTTAGATTTTCCAACCAAAGAAGTGACAACTGCAAAAACATTAGTTGTTACCGCAATA
The DNA here is from genome assembly GCA_016097615.1 of Eucalyptus dawsonii. Lineage (NCBI taxonomy): Eukaryota > Viridiplantae > Streptophyta > Magnoliopsida > Myrtales > Myrtaceae > Eucalyptus > Eucalyptus dawsonii. The sequence goes on along the minus strand of CM027881.1, from coordinate 28,733,822 downwards.
TCATAACAAAATTCACAGTTACTTGTCTATGTTATTATTGCACAATGATAATACATGAAGTTTCTTATCATGTAAATGTTGATTCCATTTTAATAAAGTCTACACTAGCCTAAGAGGGAATAAGAGTGCGTTCGAAGCACCTCATAATTTTATCTCTCATTCTCTGATTTTCTGGGAAATTAGCAAAAAAGTCCGAAACCCATCATACTTATTCCAATTTAGTCCTAAATCTTTTAATTTTGGCAATTTAAACATAAAATTTTAATGATTAGCTAATTTAGTAATAAATTTTTCAATCCTGCTAGTTTAATCCTAAATCTTTTTGATAATTTATCAATTTAGTCATTCTAGCTATTTTGGGCGGAAATTGCTAACGTGGCGATCTAATCAGCACTAGCTATCTTAATGTCGACAATTTTATTAATTTTTTTCTTCTTCTTTTTTCCTTCCTTTTCTTTTACTTTTTCCCATTTTTCCCTCCACGGGCCTGAATGAGGGCAACCCTTGCCTAGGTAAGGGTTGCGCTCACCAGGGGTCAATGATGGGGACCCTTGCTTAAGGCTAGTGAGGGAGAACCCTTGCTAGGGTAACCGTCACCTAGGGCTGGCAACCTCCATTAGCCATCGCTGAAGACTAGCAATGACCAGTGGAGTGAAAAAGGAAAAAAAAATTATAAAAAAATGTTCACTTTAACGCTAGCAGTGTTATTTAGCATAGTTGGTGTTTGATAGATCACTATGTCAACGATTTATAGTCATAATTAGCCGGAAGGATTAAATTGGCAAATCATTTTAAAAAATTAGGATTAAATTTGTAAATATGCAAAAGGTTTATGACTAAATTGACACAATTAAAATGTTTAGGATTAAATTGACTAAATTGAAAAATATAGAACTTAAATGGCACAAGTGTAATAAGTTTGGAACTTTTTTTTTTTTTGTAATTTTCCCTTGATTTTCTCAAATACATTCCTAAGCAAGAGAAGTGGGATTATTCTTTTAAGATTTTCAGATTGGAATTTTGCTTTCGATCAGAGAATTCATGTGCAAATCTTAACTATAGGTTTTCAAGAAAATTCTTGATGTTATCTAACATGATCAGGGATTATGTTTGATTTTACAGAGTGCAGAAACAAAAATTATTCCCAAGGGACTGGCAAATTTCACTGATGTGGTAGGATGTGACAATTTTTTATGTGATAAAAATTATTCACATAGGGCTAACAAAACTAACCTCCAATTTAACTTAATGTGTCCACTACGATTCGAGTACTATTTTGATTTTTTTTATTTGTTACCTCTGAGACCATTTGACTGAGAGCAATAGCTAAGAGCTCCCAAATGTAACAACACTCTTTACTTGAAGGATCGTCACTTCTTCGACCTAGGAGGGTCAACACCATACGTCCTCCCACCAGTAACTCTTGCCCACGACACTCCAAGAACGTCGAGAAGTCCCTTTGAAATTGCTCATAGTATGCCCTAAGCACCTTTGGAGGGCTCGATCTCGCCATGTATATGTTGCCTTTGTTTCCCTCTAGTCCTCGTGGGACCTGAGGAGGGAGGGAGGGAGGAAAAAAGTGAGTGAGTTTGATTTCCAAGCACACCCCTTGTTTCTTCATAAAAGAGTATAAATTTCCTAGAACCCCAAAATAGACTTTCTGGGTGTCTCGACTATTATTTGCTTGACTCTACCCTTAGAAAAGAGTTAGACAAAAGTTTCCAGAAAACAACAATAATAGCAATGATAAAAATAGTGTTTCTCGACATATTTTTTCATTAGGTTTACAAACTACGAGACAAAAAATTACCTGAGATAGCCACATGAGGCTATACGAAGAATGAATCAAGTGCAGGCTCTCTCGAGCGAACAATCTTCCATAGAATGAACCAGGAACGCCATTGACGAAGCACGGCAACGTTGCTGACACTCCATACTTGCTCTTCAATTTCTCGCTCAGCTTCCCTTGGAATCTTGGCAAGAAGCTGCTGAAGAGGGAGTTGAAGTCGTTCCTTGGGAGATCATTCAAGAACACTTGGAACTCCGGCAGCTCATGCTTCATTGCCTTGCAGAGATCAATCACGATGTTGATGATCTCGGACACAGCGGAAAGAGCATTGGGACCGGTGGAACAACCCAAGTCCGCAATGGCAAGGCTCGTCGGTAAGGTGGCGGCAACAGTGGAGAAGAGAGCTGTGATGGCCGCCTCCATTATGGGTTTCGTCATTGATATCACTTTTCTCTACAAAAAGAAAAGGAGAGCATTCACTCAATATAAAGAAAAAAATTCATGTCTGTAATTTTTCGTATATAAAGTAATAAATCCCAAAACTAGCCAATATATCCAGCGATATATCCATGGGCAGTCCAAATAAAATGAAATAATATTGCAGATTCCATGCATTTTCTTTGTGAATTCAAATTAGAACATCATCGGAAAGGGTTTGTCCAATATTGCATTGATTTTGCGAGATCTAGTACTCTCATATAGCCTCTAGTGTACATTCTTTTTCAAGAGAAATCTTGTTGATTGAAAAGTGTATCTAGAAATTAGGGTCATAATTTCAATTATTGAATAATAGGGCATGATAAATTGGCTTCTTTCTGCATATAGAATTTCGAATCTTGGTAAAACAAAAAGAATCCTAGTTTGCTATAAATGAAGAAATCATGTTATGGTGCACATAAGATTGAAATAATCAAACATTAAATGCAGATTAATCCAAGATTTTCAGAGCCCACGAGGGGCAATGAGAGATGTACCTGAAGCAATGAGTTGTTAGCATAACTTGTTTCTCCCATTCCTCCATTCATGTGCAGTACTTGCATGACTTCCATCTCACCCGTGAGTTCCATCTCTCTCTCTCTCTCTCTCTCTCTCTCTCTCTCTCTCTCTCTTATACGTGTGTGTTGCGTTGCTTTAGTTGGCTTGCATTTGAATTGGTACGAGGCTCTTCTATTTATAGACAGTTTTGGGGTACCTTGTCTCGATGTTCTGCATTGAATTGCAAGTTGCAACTTGAGCCTAATTGTGTGAAAGATGCATGGGCGTGAGCTGTACTTCGAGATAAAGATAGGGATCTGAGTGTATAAGAGTACAAAAGAAATATTCAGTGGTTAAAGACTGTCATGTAAGCAACTGATATTATATGTATATTTTTTTTACTTTCAATCATTCACAATTTGACACATGTTCATTCGTTTATGCAATTGATAGAAAGGATCATTTTTAAGAAATGCCCTTTTTAGATCATTTATATTTCAGAAAACAAACTGTGTAGAAATTGCACAAGTCATTTGAAGTTTCTATTAAAAAAAAAAAGTACAAATAGATCCGTAGAATCACAGCACAAAAAGTTAGATTGCTGGTGCATTTTGTGTTTTGTGGGGCCTAACGTCGACTAATCTTACTTTACCAAAAAAAAAAAAAAAAAAAAAACGTCGACCAATCTTAGATTAGGGAGTTTAAAGCAACTCTGCAACAAGGTTGTTTCCAATCTAGTAAATATGGAGGGCTGATCATTTAGTTTGCCTCCACCAATCAGCATCCACTTTACTTGCCCCGACCACGACGGCCACTGCTAGGCTCCGCTTCGAGCCGCCGCTCGTGTAGTGGACGACGTACGGGGAGGAGGAGGAGCGAGGGAGCTCCAGATACGTCACCAGGCCGGTGATGAGCTCCGTGCCGCTGGACTCCGCGCGCGAGCAGAGGAAGGAGTCGAGGACCTCACGGCGGAGCATGGCGATGAACTCGTGCGGCCTCAAGGTCTTGCCGAAGTCGACGGTGATGTTCGATGGCGAGATGACCCTCATCTCGGTGACGCGGCGGTCGACAAGGCTGGGCGGGAGGTTGAACTCGTCCAGCATGCAGAGCGGGATGGTGCCGCTGCAGGGCTTGGCGGAGGAGGGGCTGCGCTCGAATAGGAAGGTCTCAACGCCTCCGGAGGCGAGGGACTCGACGGCGGAGGACCCGGCCGGCCCGCCGCCAATGACGGCAGCGCGGAGCTTGCGATCAGGGAGGGGCGGGTTCTTCAAGGCGGCGATGGTGAGGGGGCGTGTGGAAGGCTTGCGCGGTTGCCGGGTGCCGAGGTGGAGGGAGGCGAAGTGGTGGTGGAGAAATTACTTCAAGAAATATGCTAAAGTCTCTGTTAATGATCAGCCCTCCATATTGGCAACCAATTGATAAGGATTGCTTTTAACACTAATCAGCTATAATTTAGTTCGCCTTAAGGATTCAATTTTCTTTTGGTCCTACGTCCTCGTGCTGATTAGTGTGCCACTATCCCATGGGAGCTAGAGGAAAGACCACAACATGAGAGCTTTAAGATCTTACATTTAAAAAAAAAAAAAATAGTTAGGTGCACCATCAATTTCAGCTGTCATAAAAAAATATTTGAAAAGACTACATTGGACTTTGTCGCTTAAATTAGAGGAGATAATGTGAAGTACTTGATAATATTTTAAATAAATTTTATGATTTTATTACACAACCTAAAAACGTTAAGATCTAATTTGATCTACAGAATTTGAATTAATTTGTCCTTGTACATGGCTTAATTGCAAAAAATTTTACAAATTATATGTGAGTGATATAACAGCTTTTAATTGTCCTTTTTCTTTACCGAACTTAACGTGATAGCTAATGACACAAAAATGACGCGATAACTAAACTAACAATTGAAAGCATAAAGTAGTAGATGGAATACAAGACTAGTGGTGAATTGATTTTATTTGCCTTAGATATGTAGCGTAATGCTTTCCCGAATGTTGTGTGCTCACTTATTGCAAATTGATGTCAATCGTTGGATGACAAAGCATCTCAACCCTGCGATCAAAGATAAATTGATGTCCACCATTGGATTTGGCACGACAATCTTGTCCCGCCAAACCCCACCGTCCCATAACTCACACCATAATTAATAAATTGTGTTCTATCATCAGGAAAAAGTGATCAAAAAGGTCAAAATATTTTGCAATTTTGTCAATTTAATTCTAAACATTTTTGTTTTGTCAATTCATTCGTGAATTTTTTACAATTATATTAATTCAGTCCATATTACCAAATTTGGCTAACCAACACTAACATGGATACCAACCGTCCGGGTCGACATTAACGTGGATAATTTTTAATAGTATTTCATTTTTTTATTTTTATTTATTTTGTTTTTTTCTTTTTGTTCTCTCCTTGCTTCTTCTTGCCCAGTCATGTGTACTTGAATAAAAAACACACAAGCAGCCTAATATTGTCTCTAAAAGAAAATGGCAATCCAAAAATCCCTATTGTAAAGTCATAAAGGCTTGTTTAATGTCAAATAAGCCAATTAAAAGTCAGTGTTCACTATAATATTGATTATAAATCGAACTTAGGAGAGGTTGTCGTCAAAGTATAATAATAAGAAAATACATATACACGCCACCATCTAATTTTTTGAAGAATAGAAGTCAATTTTTAAATTTATTTTCATTGAAGTGAACACAAGCTAATATCTTTACCAAATTTATTTTGATTTCCATCATATCTTAAAAAGGCAACAAACACATACCAGCTGTTCAAGTTAGTTTTTTTTTTTTTCCCGTCACTCCTTTTTTATTACAAATGCTTTACAACTTTTAATTAGGGTTGTGATTTTTCCACTCCTTATTTAGCTTAGACACTTTCTATCATAATATATTGACCATATTGTCCCTTATATGGCCTACCTTTTAGCATTATTTGCTTCTCTTTTTTCACGGGTCCCACCTTCCTCCCCCTTCTTGTCTTTCCATGCCTTTAGTGTTTTGTCGACAATCCCGTTTCTTTCTATTCCCTTTTTTTTTTTGCTTTAAACATGCCTTTGGTGTCTCATTCTCTCCCTTTTTTTTTTCTCAAAAAAAATTCAAATGTTTTATGTGAGTCCCTAACAAAAGCTCAAAAGGAAGAGTAGAATATGACGGAAAATGACAATTGAACTTGTTGGCGTTATTGTCTGCTCTTCACCATTCGCAACTTCATTATTAGCTACATTTAAGCAATTTTAAAATAGAAAGGGACACTCTCTCTGCACAACCCGGCAGTGTCTTCCCAACCCCATCCCCTCCTCTGCATCTAAGAACATGTGCTCATCAACATGATGTCCAACTCTCCCTGATTCCCCTTGCTAACTCCTCCAATCCCCACACCATCCCCTCATCTCCACTCATTCCCCTTTGCCGTTCACTTCCACGTTCCTCCTCAACCGGGGAGGATTAGCGTGGCATAAGTGAGGATGACATGGCTCGCTCCGAGCCGAGTTGCTGTGAGCCCAACTGAGCTCGATGACGTTCTTGCTAGTGGGAAGGAACGGGCTAAAGTGAGCTTCGATAGAAAGCCACTCGGAGAGGAGGAGGGTAGAGTCCCTGTGCCAGGATCTAGTAAGGGGACAACTGGTGACCGAATCATAGACGTCCTCGTATTGTTCGATGACGTGTATCAATGTCCTGCGACTTCGATCTCCCTCGTGGTCATTAAACCCAGTGTTTGCAAACTGCTTCAACGGGATTCGTCAGTTATCTATTTATAGGAGCTAGCAAATGATAAATGTCGTGTGGTGGTCCTTTTTCTTTTTGTTCTATGAATGTGATTGCCAGCTCAAGTTCTACGCATTCGTTACTCAGTGCTTCGTCTTTTAATTAAAATTCTGGGATTTTTGGCTTAATCTCTTTTTGATCAATCCTCCTTCTAGAATCTACACATACTGAGAAGGCTTGTTTGAAGCGAAAAATGGAACAAGAGGGAATAGCAAGGGAAAGATGAGAAGAAGAAAATTGAGATCCATGAGGAAAGAAAAAGAAAAGAAAAAGAGAAAGAAATAAAGAAGAAAGAGAATAATGCCAAATGGTGGGCCACATAAGGGACGATACAGTCAAAACACTTTAATATGGAGTGTGTAAGCAAAATGAGGAGTGGAAAAAGCGTGACCCCTTAGCTATTGCTTTCTCTTTTAATGGAGGAAATGCTTGAGTTATTTTTAATTTTAATACTTTTTTTAAATTATTTATTTATTTATTGTTATGTGTGAATAAAACATTTCATCATAACTAGCAACGAAACTTTTTTTTACTCTTTAACGATAAAAGTTACTACTAGTTATACATTTACTTCAAATGTCATATGTCCGAACTTCAAAAGACCATCATCATACTCATTTTAGAATACTAATGGAAAAAGAAGTATGAAACTAATTGCCTGATTTTTTGGTAGTGACAAGTTACAATTTGTCAAATATAAGGTATTCCCCACATTTTTTAAAATATTTCAAAAACTCATCATAATGCTCAATCTAGAATATTAATAGATTTAGGGAAGTATGGAAATAGTCAGCCCCATTTTTTGGTAGTGATAAGTCATAATTGCGTTAATTTTATTGAAACCAAATAAAAAATGTAAACACCCGCTTCTCAATGGACAAGACATAAGAGCTCACAACATCATTAATTTTCTGCAAAGAAACATAATGTGCTCATGGGGACCATTTGGCTAAGGTGGATATCCTAGTGGACCATTCGATATTTGTATGACAAACTTGTCTTTTTCTGTGGTTTGTGGACTTAGAGAACTGTGTAAATATGCATTTGGTATTTGAGATGATAGCATGTCGTAATCTAATTAGTTTTATCATTATGAAATGAAAATTCCATACAGGCTATTGAGTGAACAATTCAAGCACTCCGTACAATTGTTTCATTTGTTTGTATCACAATCTATTTAGGCATAACATGTTTGATTTGTTCATGAAGATTAATTGCATTTGCTTAGGAATCCTTGTTTGTGCAAGAAACTTGCCTTAAATTTCATGGCACGTGAAATTTTTAGGAATTTGCAGAAGTATTCATGTGGTATTTGAGGTCGTCATTGTGTTCTTTGGGTGGTAACCCAATGAAAAGTGTTTTCCTATCTTTATACATGAGTATGAACAGGTGGTATGGACCACAGGTAATTTATTTTGTCGCATTGCATTTCAGGCTTGTTCCAATGCAATATACTCGGCCTTAGTTACCAGTCAATTGAAATGAAAGCATCAAGCAACCCCTCCTTGATTGTGTCACTAATAAGTTCTAAAATGCTATGATTTGTGAGAGGACTAGAAGTTTGGAAATTCTTTCTTCGAGATCATCACTCAGTGAAATCAAATTTATTTATCATTGTTTTCAATATGGCAGGTACAATTTCCTCAGCTTGAGTTGCTGGTCATGTCCACATGGATGATTTAGGCAAAATATGGACTGATGATCCTAAAGATACTCTTCCTTTTGAACATTTACAAGAAGTGGAGATTGATAATTGTAAGAGCCTTGAAAATTTGTTTCCACATTGGGTGGCTACAAGTCTAACCCAACTTATGGAACTTCAAGTGGAGTCATGTGGGCTCAAGGAAATAGTCACGAGTGGAGATGACACTTCCCACTCTACTATTGCTCAATTTCTTTTCCCACAACTGACTTCTCTAGTGTTCCATGATATGTCATAACTCAAGAGCTTTTGCCCTAACTTGCTTACTTTGAACTGGCCACTCTTGATGGAATTGCGACTGACCCACTGTGACAAATTAGACATGTCCTTTGTGGCATCCATAAACAGGTGGGCTCAAAGAGATGATCAACATGACATTTCAGACCATGAAGCAGACTTCTCGCTTGAGAGGGTACGATTGCAATTGCTATTTCTTCTTCATTCTTTTATTCACCCATACAACTCATGTGCAAACCATAGTCATGTCATATTATGATAATATAGTAAACATGAACCCCTTACATGTTAGTTCATAGACAACATAAGATATTTCTAACATTTTTAAGTGCACTTTTCATCCTTGGACACCCATAATGTTTTTAGTAACATTATAAGCACATCTTGTCACCTAAAATTTCAAGGAACTACATATTTTTTATGACAAGATAAGATATTCCTAATAGAAGATGATTTTGGTTAAGGTGATTACCATACTGACCTCTACTTAGAAATTCTCTTGAAAATTCTTGATTTAAATAAAAAATGTGAATTTCCTCTTTTTGGGTAAAATGAATATTTATTCATTTGTTTGATCATTCAAATGCCAAAACAATTCTTTCCCTTTCTATATAATCATTATAATATGGGTGCACAGCTTGCCTTGGTTGGCAGATGGGCACAATGGAGCATTTGTTTGCAATTTGAATTTTGTAGCTCGACTTTAGAAGCTTGAGAGTCGTATCTAGGGCTCTAGAAATTAATGAAATGTAAGAACAAAGACCCTTTCCACGGGAATTAACTGATTTAAGTTCACCTCTAAGAGCCCATGATTTATTGTCAAACTTTGTTGAATTTATTTCTCTCATTGTATTGGCAATTTTGTAGGGCATTCCCACCTTAGAGAGACTTCTATTAGTCGACAAGGATATTCAGAGGATACACGATGGAAAATTTTCTGACGACTTCTTTGGCAAGCCAAAAGCACTAACATTGGCATGCTTTCATGATGAAAATGTCGTATTTTCTCCCATATTCCTCCTACAAAGATTTCATAACCTACAAAGCCTTGAGATATTTTGTAGTTCTTTGGAAGATATATTTCCTGATGAGGGTCTTGTTGACAAGGGAAAACATCTGGTGCTTGAAAATTTGAAAGAACTTAAGTTAAGACAACTACCCAACCTAAAGCATGTCTGGAGAGAAGGCTATTTGGTGGCAAAAATTCTTCAACGTATTGGGCAATTTGAGGTTTCCGATTGTCCTAGTTTGACAACATTATTTCCAGCCATGACATCCTTCCAGAATATGACAAAGTTAGTGGTGAAGAAAATTCCTCTGGATTGATGCATCTATTGACAATTTCAGCGATCACAAATTTGGTGCATCTCTTTGACATGATTACGATAGGATGTGAAAGAATGAAAGAAGTAGTAGCAAACGATGGAAAAGGAGAAGGAAAAGTGATTTCTCTTGGGAAGCTAGGAAGATTGACACTCCAAAATCTGCCAAGCCTAGAATGCTTCTCTTCCATCTCAAGTTGCATATTCAAGTTTCCATCCATGTTTTCAATAGAAGTGGAAGAGTGCCAAAAAATGAAGATCTTTAGTGAGGGTACTCTAAGTACACCAACACTACATTGGGCGACACTGTTTAGATACAAGTGGCGAGGGGATTGGGGGGGTGATCTCAACACAACCATACAAAAGTTAACAACATAAATAACACATAAAATTGGTAAGATCCAATTAATGTTATTCTTATCCATTTTTTTTTCTCTCTTGCCTCTACTTCTCAAATTGTCCGACACCCGAAGCACCACAAGTTCTAAACTTTTCACACTGATGAAGGGAAGGGTAGATGCTGCAAGTGGTACAGAGATCTAGAAGTTACTGAGGCACAGTCAAAAGTTGAGATGATGGAAATTTTTGTTAAGGTAGTGATTCTATTTCCAATTTCCTTTCTTTCTCACTAATAAAAATCACAGTTTTGCGAAAGGGGGTAGCTATTGGGGATGGATAAATAGGTAACGACATTATTTTCTAACAATTTGCCATGCCAGCATAACTGCCTGGATCACACACTTCTCATTTTTCATAACTAAACAAAGCATCCCATTTCCTTTTTTTTTTCCTTCAACTCTCTTCTCATTCAAGTGAATGAACATATTGATTTGTTCTTTTCTTCTTATTTTTTAGGAACTTGCATAAAAAAGTCTTAAACGTTTTGCTTAACATACTATCAAGTTTTAAATTTTAAAAAAGTGCTATTAAGTCATAAATATTTTGAATAAGACATAGTGAAGCCCTTCCTGATGACCACTCAACCAGTTTTGCTGATGTCGCATGTCGGAATCCAACCTCAATTTTCTAATAGGCATTGATCTCTCGTGATCAATACACAAGTAGGTTCAGATAAAAATCTATTAATCACTCACTGAAATAATCAAGGATGAATGTTAAAAGCCAGCATTGACATTGAAGGAGGAAGTTCCACAAAAGGATTAGTCTTTCACCTTTTCAACTTAGAAAAATGAATAAAACTGAACCAAATAAGCATGAACCTTACCTAAATATTAGCTGGAAAAACTTGAACTTAATTGCCTTAAAAATACATGACTCACGGCTGAGGAATTTCTAAAGGCCAAAGATCCTTGGTTTGTAGTAGGCACCTAATGTTTTACCTTCAATTCTTAGTTACAGGAATTGCTAGTTTGACTCTCCCAGCAACGATATAAATTAAATGCTAATCTGGACTCAAAAATCGAAATGAAGATTGTACAGCATAAACATGATAGATACGACCAATTGAGTTTGATTGAATTATCTTTTCTTTTGCCCTAATTATCTCTAACATTTAGAAGAGGTGTTTGGCCTCACGGCATAGTCTGCCGAGGTCAGCCAAGCCGCAGGTGCAAATGAAGGGGCCAAGACAGACAATTTTCTTCTTTAGCTTGGTGCGTAGAGTTAGACCCTCTCAGACCGGCTCATTGGTCAAGCCTTCTAACTAGTGGGCTGAATGTCTAATGGCTATGGTCATGCTTATTACACATCACTTTGTAGATCAATTCTATCGATTTTAGCCTTAGTACCTCTGGCATTATTCTTGATACAATTTTGATCAAATAATAGGTTGCCAATCTTTTCATCCATTTGATTCCCTATATGTTCTTCTTATTGAGCTTCCACCAGCATTCATTTGCTTTTCAAATTTTCGTCCCATAAATGATTGGCTTCTCTAATTAAATGCTTCATTCACAAAAATTGTTTTGTTTGAGACGTTAAAGCTTACTATACAAATTGTGCTCAGGGGAAGACTTGTCGTGGGAGAGAAGATGAACAGCGGCTGGCTATCTGCACCTGGAGACAACTCATTTTTTCAAGATCATACTCTCTCTAAAGGAAGGAGATGTCTGTGTGTTTGAGCCTGTTAGAATTGATAATAAGGAACTCGAAGTCTCCATTTTCAGGAGGAATTTCAAGACTAAGGTGTAGACTTTAGCATGCCCACAGAAAAATCACTGCCTCACTATGTTTTGTTTATTAATCAGATCAAAGAAAGCAAAAGTTTCTGCTGCAAGTAATTGAATGGTGATGTATTTCCTGATTTTTTTGGAGAGTAGTGAACATTGCACCTGTACGTTGCGTCCTTTGTTCGGCAAACTATAAAATCGAGCCCATACGGAGGATGGGATTGATAAAATAAAAGGTCAAGAGCAATCCTTATCTATTGCCCATATGGAGAATTGATCTACGACACCATTGAGGTGGTCACAGAAAGGGAAAATGTCTTGCACCAACTCTGTTTTCATGAAATCTGCAGTGGTCTCCAGATTCTAAGGAAGGTTGTATTGAGGATAAATCTTGCAAACCATCAATAGCACAAAAGGCAGTTTCAATAAGAGGGCTAGTCTTTCACCTTTTCGCTGCACAAAATGGATCAATGACCTCAGAAGAGTTACAATGAAAATTAAAATAATTATAGAACTGCATAGCCATAAAATTTCCAGAACTCAAGATCAGCAGGTATCCCAATGTTCTTGACCTTGGGGCTTTAAAGATAAAGTAATAACACCATCTGTCAGTGAACTTGCTTGAATCCCCCAAACTAAACCATTAGCAGTCGAACTATCCAGCGGCTTTTATGAGTCAGACACAACCAGATCAGAAGAAATGGCACTACTCGACTTGCTCTCCTTTTTTTTCTGATGAGATTGTTGAAGCGGCCATTGACTTCTGCTCCATAGATGTGCCCCATCTTGGAGCATTCGCCTCCAAGTATCTCTTGTTCTCCTTTGTTATGGGAATTACTAGAGGGACTCTCCTAGCAATAGCCAAGTCATAACCTTTAAGCCCCACATACTTTAATGGGTTGTTCGTCATTAGCTTCATTGTTCTGACTCCCAGGTCACGCAGCATCTGCACTGTAAGTCAATATGTTAAGCACTAATGCGAATGCCTCAAATACTACAAAAATCTTGATTATGGAGTGATTCTTTATGCTGATTAGACCTCCTCCACAGAAGATGAGAACTTGAGGCTTTGCTAGAGTTACCAGTTTCCTCTAGTCCTACAAATGAGTACATTCTCTGAAACAGTCGTTGAAATTCAACTACCTTTAATTTCAGATTAACATAGTAGTTTCTTAATCCTTGACAATGACCATGAATCGAACTCATTCAGAATCTAAATTATGCAGGATCTTCTACATCAGTATAGTTTGACTTAAGGAAGAAATACCGGCACACCAATTCTGTACTCTCTATGGTCAGAATCTAAATTATGCCGGATCTTCTACATCAGTATAGTTTGACTTAAGGAAGAAATACCGATGCACCAATTCTGTACTCTCTATGGTCAAGGGGAAATCCAAGCTCCACATTTGATTCCACGGTGTCACATCCATTGTTCTGCAGGTCATAGGCACGTAGCTTGTGCCCCAAACCTATGCCTCTTCCTTCGTGCCTTCAGTGGTACACCAGCATGCCCCTACCAGCCGCTTCTATATGTTACAGCGCAAAGTGCAACCTGGTTGCGTAACACTGAGAAGCTTTTTGTTTAGCATACCAAGCGCAAGAATCATCCCTGTTCTGGGGCTTTGTTCGTTGTCTCGCTGGTAAATATAAGCATCTATTCAGCCTTGACAACCGGAATTAGATCCATCTCAGAATCTAAAAAGTTGACAATAATTGTTTTATCCCCCTAGCTAACCACAAAATCATGTTCTCAATTGCACTGTTCCCACCGAATCGCTGCACAAGATTGAAGAAAAGAGAGCAAAGGCAAATGCTTCAGTTTAAGGCAGCTTGGTCTCTACCCAAGATCGAGTCCATCCATATATCTAATTGCTTTCACCAACTTCTCTCCTTCCAAGTATTGGTCCAAGGATGACTTGCCATTGCTGGAGAGAAGATTGACGTCACAGGAGTAGCTTTCTGCGGGAGTCGCCTCATCAAGATCATCCTGTGTGGCACACTCCTACACAGTCATAAAGCACTCCCGTTTTTGGCACCTATTGTGAATTTCACTGAACGTTGTTGCTGCCCCAACGAAACAGATCCTTAAGTATTGTTGTTTCGTTCTTTATCTACAGGGAATGCCAAAAAAGTTCTTGAGAAAGTATGGGGAGAATCTAGCAAAAAGGGCGCTTCTAAGGGTTCCAGATGGTGGGATTTGGCCAGTGTGGGATTGGAAGTATGGGATGATCTTGTTAATCGGCGTCGCAGCGGAAGCGGACCGTAATTTTGCAATTATGTCGGGAGCTATAGAAATCGATCGAAATAAAACGAGGAACAATAAAAGTAAAGAACACCAGAAATTTACGTGGTTCGGTCCGAATGTCGGAACCTACGTCCACGGGGAGAGCCGGCAAATCAATCCACTATAAATCGGAGAATTACAGAGTTACAATCACATATACACTCAAGTGTTTCCCAGCCCTACTTTATACCCGATACCCACGGTGTTTAACAACTAAACTCACTCACTGGACTCGACTTCCGCACAAATCTCTCTGAGCTCAAGCTCTAGCTCTCGGTCTCTCGAGCTCCTTTCTTTCGCTCTCTCTGCCGAGCTCTATACTTTCGCTCTCTTATTTTGCGTAGTCCGCGATCTCCAGACGTCTTTCTCCTTTTATCGGTGGAGCTGAAGGAAATAAAAAACAAACTTGTATTCCCCAATTGTCAGAACGGTGCCGATTCAAAGCATGCGTCTCCATGCATTTAATGATAGCGTGTGAGCGTGAGAAGCATAAACTGACACACGTAGAAGAGCTTCCGCCTTCCCTCTTTCTTTAATAATAATAAAACAAGAGAAGCCCACAAACGTTGAACAAAAGAGAGGGAGAGAGTTCGGCGCCTACATGATAGGCTTCTGAGGCAGCACACCTTTTTCTACGGGCATGCATGCACATGGCCATGTGCGTGCATCTAATAACGTAGGAAAACATGGACGATCACCCCTTCAGTTTTCAAGCTGACAAATGAGAAGAATCCCATGGATTGAAGACTTTATTTCCAACGCCAAGGGTTGGATCTTTTTTTCGGCTCCTATCGCGCACTCCTTAATTTTAATTAAATGCTTTGCGGACGTTCTTCCTTGTTTCAGCGTGAAAATGTTTTGCGCGTAGTGGGTATCATATAATGGATTCAAATTTGAGACATAATTCAACAGATGACATGGTTTGGTTGTCAAAGGGTTGGAGCAAATTTGTGGAGCATTATTCCATTTGCGATGGCCACTTTTTAGTCTTCAAATATGAAGATGACTCGTTTTTATGTACTCATACTCTACAAAAGCGCATCTGAGATAGAATATCCACTGCCGAATGCCATTGGTCGAAAATCAGCCTCAAAGTCAAAGGAAATTCATCTTGCCCAAAATGGAAGTTGTCGTTGATGATGATGTTTGCACGAGCATACACTTTAAAATGCATTATCATTAAGTCTAATTGGTGCAACCAAGACTATGTTTTGCAATTGTTTCCTTGGATAGACTAGCCTAAGATCATAAGAGCATTTGACATTAGATATGTAACAAAGTCACTACTATCGAAAGAAAGTTGCAAAACTAGTGAATTCTTACATTTTTGTTACTGAGCATCGCATAAATGTCTATTGTATCATTTACACACATTTTGTTATATATTTTCTTCTTTTTGATGGTAATACATCTCAAGTTGAATAATCAATGAATCACTCAATTCTTCTAAAAAGGGGCATATGTTGTCAAAAAAAAAAAAGGCTAAGTTTTGATTATTACCAATGAATAACAAACCAAGTTGATAAACGGTTTGGTCCAATCAATCGATAACTCTATAATATAATTATCAACACCAAACATCAGCTGTCTATGAGAACCTTCACCAGTTAATGAAATCATCAATAGTCATTGCAGATTTTACTAAATGTTGGAACTCGAAGGCAGTAATGATGAATTGAGGCTGGAACATAATGGCTACATGGTTAGTTTATAACTTCTTATATATAATTGTTGCTTAATCTTGGAGATTAGGTAAAATTTCTTGTAACTGCAAATAAGATTTTTTTATTCAAATTCAATAATTGTTGTATGTAAATGTCTATAGATAGTTAAAAATACCACAAACGTATTTGTTGTAAACTCCCCTCAATCAATCACAAAACTCAACGTTTTTTTTTTTTTTTATCATTACTTTCCTGCAATTTACATTTCATTATATTTCCATGGCTCAAGTCATGATTGTCTCTGGTCTCTATACCTTTAAATTTCTTGTCAATTATTTTCTATCCGAAATCAATAAAAGATTTGTAGACATCTAAATTTTAGTTTAATATTTAAGATTAAATTTCATAAAAAATTAGAGACCAATTTGGCCTTAACGAAAAGAATTTTCACATCACATGGGTACTAATATTATTTGCATTAATTATTTTTTATTTTTTATTTCATTTTTCCTTATTTTACTGCATTTGAGATAAATAAAAAATTATTTAAAAAATTAATTAGAAGAAGAAGAAGAAGAAGAGGGGGCTCGGGGGCTGGGCTTTCGCCTTCTCTTTGCTTCCCCCTCACGTGGGCCTAGGGCCCATCTCGCCCCTGGCCCGCTCCCCCCTCGGCCCGGCCCTCTCTCTCCTCCTCCTTCCTTCTTCCTTCCTTCCTTCCTCCCTCCTCTGCAACTCACGCACGCGCGAAGCACAGGAGCAGCGCGGAGGCCGCCGAGAAACCCGGACGGATGGGACGCGACTTCAATGTGCTGAGGAGCTCGAGGCAGTATGCCTGGCCAAGGTAGAGAGGTTTGCAAGGAGAAGAGGGGATGGGACGCCGGTTCGGCCAAGAGGGAGGGAGGCCGGTCGGCGCGCCATGGACCGGCGGCCGAAGCCCTCCGTCGACGGGCCTCCTCAACCTATAAATAGGGAGGCTAGGTCAGAGAGAAACGGGGGAGGAGATCCGAGAGAGCGAGATCCCAGAGAGTGAGACTGAGAAGAGAGAGGGAGAGTTTGAGAGTGACGAGTCTTGGCCGGTGCCTTCAGTCTCGCGGCTTCCGTTTCCTACGGCCCGAAGCCTCTGGTGGGTTTCCCATTTTTGCCTTGGTCTAATTCTGCCTTTCCCGAGGACCCTATCTCGACGACACAAAGGCGGCTGGCCATGGCCCGGTTCGTTTCGGGCTCGCCTTTCGGTCGCCATCGTCGAGCCGGGTAGGGACCGGCGGCCGACGCTTCTTTTAGTAACGTGTTTGGCCTGCCTTCTCCAGTTGCCCTAACGCCCATCTGCCCATCCGTGTTGTTTTGGTTGGTATGTAGCCGAGCTTCAATCAGCCCGGCTTGGCTTCCATTTCAGTAGCGTGAGCCAAGTGTTCCATGAAATGCCCAAGTTAGATGCGCGTCGATGTCCTTCGTTTATGGCTGAGACTTGTTGGTTTTCATGCTCGTTCTGATTTCGTTTGCTCATTGTACGCGGATTTCGGTCTGAGTATGAGTCACGGGTATGCTTGACGAAATGCATCGATCAAGGTCGCTTGAACTTGTCTTGTGTTCTCGTTTGCGTGTTCAGTGAATGCAGTTAGAACAAAAGAATCATGAATGTTACCTATATATTAGCTGAAGAAAATTAAATATTTTTTTATCAGAAAAAAGAAAATTAAATATGATCGCCATAAAAATGCGGACTCACGGCCAAGGAATTTCCAAAGGCGAAAGTTCTTCAATTTGTAGCACATACCCAATATCTAATTTCCTTTTCTTATTTATAGTAATTACTAATAAGACGTTCCCAGCAATAATATTATTAAATGCCTGGATTAATCTGGACTTAACACAGGAAATAGTAGGTTGACTACCTAACGCGGAGGATGCCGGTCTGACTTTCATTGAATTATCGTTGCTTTTACCCTAATCATTGATTGGCGCTCGGCTTCACGGCAGTCTGCCGAGATCCGCCGAGCCACGGTTTCAACTGAGTGGGTCGGGAAAAGCGATTCCCTTCTTTTAGCTCGGCATGCAAAGCTAGACCACTTAGACCCCATCAATGCTAATTAATTATTAGATCATTGACGAGTCTGAGAAAGAGTTTTTACGCCTAATACCTAAATCGATTCACTCGTTGGTTAAGTTTGGCGTGCTTTCTGGACATAGTATTGAACAGTAATTCTGGGCTTGAATTTTAGCTATTTTTGGTAAGTTGTTGGAGCAGTTGAGTTGGAATTATTGTAATACATCAAAAGAGCTTTCTAAGAACTCTAAGCGGCCTTGAAATAAAAAATTTTGGAGAAAATTATGGCACGATGAGGCTTAACGTGTGAGCCACACCTAGCGGACAATAATAGGTTTATGCTAAAGGCAAGCTTTTTGTTGGCATATAGGTATAGTCAAGTTTTTTTTTTTTTTGGTCGGTATAGTCGAATCATTTATTAAAATATCGTTTTATTTGATCTTTTGATATTGTTTTTTAGCCATTTATTAGGAATTTGAGTGCGTCAACTTGAGTAATCACCCTACTTAACTTTCGACTTTTCCCAGGATAGTATTTCTTCTATGAGTTTGTAAACGAGTTTGTAAACGCATGTCTTAAAAGTTATGGAGATTTGATGTATAAAGCATGTTTTGTTGCATAAAATCTATATCGAGCATTTACTACAATTTGGTATTTGTGAATGGTTGGCAAGTTATTGTGAAAGGTTATATATTTATATACATTGATTTGTGAACTTGATCTATGAAATGTGTTGTATAAAGGTATGTGAAATTTATTCTACTTTAAAAAACAAGTTCTGAAATGATTTGAGAAATACTTTACGAAAATTATTTTTGGTGAATGAGCCGAATTGCAAAAAGATTAAATATTTTGATCTATGAAACTTAGATTTTGGTTTGGCTTTGTAAATAATGGAGGTTGTTATGGATTGGTGTTGATACTCATGTCGCTATGAACCTATGGGTATGCGCATAGTAGTCTATTATATCCTTATAGGGCAAGCCGCCGGCTAATAATAGATGAAGACCTAACCAATGGGGAATCTTGATCGCTTTGTCACGGGCATTATACGTGATCATGGTTTGATACTTGAGCAAAAGATTGATTGATAGATGGACCATCGACGTGTAGTTTCAAATGAGATGGATCAATGAGGCAAACCATTTGTGTAGAATAAAATTAATTGATGGAATGGATTATTGATGTATGTTTTACGAGATTGGTAAATGGAATTGATCATTGACGTGTGTTTTTATGAGAATGACCAATAGGTTAGATCATTGGTATTTGCTTGTTATTATCTTGAATATTTCTACTTTGAAGATATTATGTTAAAGTAAGAAATATTGCATTTTTAGACTTGAAGCTTTGTTCAATTCCTTTTCTTCTTCTTTTTTTTTTTTTTTTTGGTGTGAAAGTGAGTTATATTTGTGTTTAAAGTGTATAGTGATTGCTCGATTGGCTTAAAAGAAATATATTATTCACTGGACTATGGTAGCTCATTTCTTTTTCTTATCATGTTTTTCATATACCTCGGTTAGTTAGTGATCGATAGAGCAAGAGTATTATCACGGAAACTATTGGGAGTTGGATATCTGGATAATAGTGTGAGGCCACGTCCTATAGGGAAAGGATAATCGTATTACCCCCCTCATCCCTATAGTATTAGGGCTGTCACAGCTTGGGTAAGCTCTCTGCCGATTGGGGTGCATTTCAAAGAGGAACTTCTCTAAAGGATGGAGACGTCTATGTGTTCGAGCTCGTTGGAATTGGTAAACATTGAATTCAAAGTCTCCATTTTTAGAAGGAATGTCAAGACATGGGCATGATCTTTGGTATGCCTAGAAAAATCTCTGCTTCACGGTGTTTTGTTTAGTTAATCAGATCAAAGAAAGCAAACCTCTCTGCTGCTAGTGACCGAATGGTGATGTGTTTCCTGAACATTACATAGGGGAATTGCATCGTCAAAAATTCCGGGTACATGTGTCTTTCTTCGACAAAGTATAAATCCAACTCATACGTAGCTTGGAGAGTTGATCTAACAGTATTATATTCCTCCAAGTAAATATGTCACCAATGTGGTGGTCACCGAAAAGGGAGGAAAGAATGTCCTGCACTAGCTCTGTCTTCATGAAATATGCAATGGTCTCTAGAGATCAATACAAACAAATTCAAGGAAAGGTGAATAAAGGATAAATCTTGCCATCCAGCAATAACACAAACGGAAGTTCCAATAAAAGGGCTAGTCTTTCTCCTTTTTGCCTTACAAAATGGATGAACGACATCAATAGAACAACACTGTACCTTATTATAATTATAAATTTGAATAGCCATAAATTTCCAGAATTCATGGTCAGCAGTTATCCGAATGTTCTTGTGTCCCCCCAAATAAATCATTAGCAGTCGAACATTCAGCTGCTCCTATTAGTCAGACACAGCCAGATCAGAAGAAACATCACTGCTCGGCTTGCTGTTTTTTATGAGATTGCTGAAGCGGCCTTTGATTTCCGAACCATAGATGTGCCCCATCTTGGAGCGTTTCGTCTCCAGGTATCTCTTGTTCTCCTCTGTTATTGGAGTTACCAGAGGGACTCTCTCAGAAATAGTCAAGCCATAACCTTGAAGCCCCACAAACTTTGACGGATTGTTCGTCATCAGCTTCATTGTCCTGACTCCCAAGTCATGCAACATCTGCAGTATTACTCAATATGATAAGCACCAATACAAAGGCGTCAAATGCTATGAAAAGTTTGATGATAGAGTGACTCCTTCGACTAATCAAATCTCGTCTTTTTAAGATGAGAATTTGAAGCTCTGCTTTAGTCATCAGCTCAGCTTCCTCTAGTAACCCTACAAATTATGCTCAATTTCAGAAACAGTCACCGATATTCAACTACCTTTAATTTCAGATTGACGATATTAGTTTATTAATCTTCTCAATTCCATAAAGCATAATGACAATGACCATGAACCAACTACGTTCAGAAGCTAAATTATGCAGTACTTCTCACGGTATTTTCTCACTTAAGTAAGAAGTACCTGAGCACCAATTCCGTACTCTCTAGAGTCAACGGGCAATCCAAGCTCCACATTTGCTTCCACAGTGTCACGCCCATCGTCTTGCAAGTTATAGGCACGTAGTTTGTGCCCCAAACCTATGCCTCTTCCTTCATGCCCTCGGAGGTACGCCACCACGCCCCTACCAGCCGCTTCTATCTTCTGCATCGCGAGTGCAAGCTGGTTGCCACAGTCGCATCTAGCAGAACCAAAAATGTCTCCTGTGAGGCATTCCGAGTGCACCCTCACAAGGACATCTTGACCATCTCCAATGTCACCCTGTTCAGATGATAAACTATAAAGTCTGAATCACATGAGGAGAAATATGGCTGTTTGAAGGGAGGACACAAAACCTAAAATAAGAAAAATTAAGGACACTATTTTTAATCAAAATCAGGGCATTCCAATATCAATCGCGCACACATACAGCCCCATTTTCAATCATTTCATAAACTGTTAGTGAAAAATAAATTACTGTTCTCCTCATTTCAAGAATATCCTAACAATCATTCCTCTTGATGTCAAACATTCCGGTCCAAACAACGTTATTAGCCAACATAAATTTCGTTCTCCAAATTATGGTTGACACATGATTAGACATTTTTTTTTAACAAACTTCAATATAAATTTCATGGTGTTCCACCTAAAAGATACCATCAATTTCTTAATACAACTAGTTCCAGTGAAAAAAATGTCAAACAAATCATGCACTGGAAGTACATAAAATGAAGCACAAATTGAAGTTATGTTAAAAAAAAAAATGCGCTATGAACATGATTCTCAAAGCTTTACCCAAAAAAAAAAAAACATGATTCTCAAAGTTTACAATTAATTTATTCGAAACTATGCTATTATTGGTTTCTTAATTCTTCGAACGGTTTTAGCAATTAATTCATAATTTATCTCACCTTGACCATTGCAATGTGCTCATTTCCATCTACCAATGATCTATAGCAATGGACTGTGAATGACCCCCACATTGTTGGTAATCTTGCAGCAGCAACATCTAATTTATCTCTTTTCCGGCGGTACCTGTAAATTTATGCATCTAATGAGAAGTGAAATCATTTCTCACTCATACAATATAAGAAGCTTCTCAATATACAAGTTAGAATTCATCAAACCAGTGCTTCTTTGACCATCTAGATGTTCTATCATTATTTCCTAGTGATAATGTCGAGAATGCACTTCAAACTTTGCCTCAGTTAACAGTCAATTGACATTTAGATATGGGTTTTCAAACAACGTCAATACAAGAAAATGTACATAAAAATAACGGCAATCACAAGCTCATTGGCATGACTTTGACAAGAATCCTGGCTACCTATAACCAAATGCTACAGTTAGACATCGGGCAAGAGAGGAACCCATATACTAATCTAACACCACCATACACATAAAAAATTGAGAGAAACAATTCTTCGGAACCCAAACCATTGATCTGCATGATATCGACGAGGGGAATAACAACCACAAGCTTAAAGCATGAAGTGAACTTGAGACATGAATAGACCAAAACAGCTCATGCTTCTCTCCTTTTTGCTAGGTAAAACGACAGCCCAACAGCCTCCCATAAGACTCTTTTTCCCACCCCACCTAGGGTTCCAAGTTTCTTTATTTATCCACTCCCAAAAAGGGGAGACGCCGCTTGGAAAACATCTTGGCCAAAACAACCAATACTCAAGAAGTGGAAGCTGCAAATGAAATTTGGATTTGACTCCTAAGAAATATTTGCATTTGGATTTCTGGGAAGAGAATACTTACTTGATTAGATCAGCAATAGATACAATTTTCAAATTTTCCTGCTGTGCAAACTCACGAAGCTTAGGTAATCTTGCAATGGAGCCATCGTCATCCACTACCTCACAAAGAACTGCCACAGGTTCCATTCCAGCTAACATAGCAAGGTCAACAGAAGCCTCCGGATGACCAGCTCTTTTCAGGACACCACCCTTCCTATACTTCAATGGGAAGATGTGTCCTGGCCTGTTGAAATCTTCAGGTTTTGAATCTCTAGATGCAAGAGCCAA
Organism: Eucalyptus dawsonii; assembly: GCA_016097615.1. Lineage (NCBI taxonomy): Eukaryota > Viridiplantae > Streptophyta > Magnoliopsida > Myrtales > Myrtaceae > Eucalyptus > Eucalyptus dawsonii. The sequence continues at coordinate 28,710,822 of CM027881.1, read as the reverse complement.
AACTGTCGTTGCCCTGTCACGTGCTGATACGCCTGTAGTCGTCCCATGCTTTGCGTCCTATAACAATATCTCTTAATTACCATCCATTACAGGGTAAGAGAAAAGCCAATCAGATGTCATGACACAAATAACTAAGCTGATCGAAGGCTTTTAGGACGTCAAGAGTTGAAGAAAACAATATTGTTCTTCTAAAGTATGAAAGAAAGGGGAATTATTGATCATTTTTTTATAAAATTCATTTCCAATAACACTTCACAAATCAAGACCTCTACTGACTAGGGACAAGTAACAATCTGTAGTGTCTTATTCTCCAAAGGGCCATTTCTTAAGTACATAAATCTCTAAGAAACCAAAGTAGAATTGACAATAAATTCACTGGATAAGAAACAGAAAGTTCAAATTTTCCCTACCTGAAGGAACTAGTACCAGTCAATTATCTTTGAATAAGTTTTGAGAAAAATTTCATGAATTGAAAAACAGATGTAGGGGAATAAAAGTACATACCACAGTTATAGTGTACGCAGTCCGAGGGTTCTCTTCACTCTCCCTGTCACTCACCATCAAAGGAAGTTGCAAGCGCTCCAAATCTTCCTCTTTCATGCTCACACAAACAATCCCAGTGCCATACTTCACAATAAATGCCATAGCCTCAGGCGTTGCCTTTTCTGCTGCTAGTATAAGATCACCCTCATTCTCTCTGTCCTCATCATCCACCGCCACTACGATCTGGAATTCAGTTCCAATCATGACATAGACATTTACGGACGAAAAATTAAAATGAACTTGATAATGTAATACAGAAAGCATACTGACCTTTCCTTGGCGAATGTCCTCAATCGCTTCTGGAATAGATGCAAAGCCTGCTGTGGGTTGGTCCAAGTCAAATTCATCATCTTCGATTGGGAAAGAAGTGCTTATAGGCGCAGTTTCAGCTGCAAGCGCCCCATCCGCTACCGCATCGGGCTGCAATTGAACGCCAACTGATTCCTCACCTATCAGAGTCTCGCTCAAAGCAACATCACCAGGATAAGACAAAGTTTCACCTCCGCCAGGTATCTCTGCAGCTTTTGCTGCAACAACGCCCCTTCCATTGGAGGTTAATTTACCACCCAACAAATCCGCAGTTAGATCAGATGAAAAACCAATTTGCAAAGAGGGGTTTGCCTGAAGCAGCAAATTGGATGAGTTTGAGTTTCTGGAAACTCTGCATGAAATAAGGCCAGCTAGATTTTAACCATGAGGATAAGCTTGGAAAAAAGCATCAATCTTGGTACATTAGCAAAACCTACTTAAACTCAGCGCAGCATCCACTCTCTAGAAGTCGAAACTAACAATGAAGGCGCAAAAGATCAATCATTTCAAACGACTAGTTAGCAGCATTCGATACTTGGAGAAGCATCAATATAGATGCCCACCAGAGATGGTCTTGTCTTCTTCCCAATTTCTTATATGACAGCTGATGTATCAATCAGTCATGGGAATTAACTTCACCAATTACTTCGAAAAGCAAATCATGATTTGATTACTTATGGGCAGGAGCCAACATCTCCAATTACGTTATTTTGAGACAAAGACCAACTCATCCCTTGTTAAGTCAAGCAGAGGAAGAGGACAAAATTAAGTCAAGTTAAGTGGGTTCGATTGTGTATTACTTTCCAGGCTCCCAAGGATGGACTAAGCACAAAGCTAGCGACAAACACAAAATCTCGTCCACCATTTCCGAGCTGCCTCCGAGTTCTAGTGAATTGAGAAATTGACGAGAGCAATATTTTGATGTGCCCAATTAAGTGAGAACGGCACCAACCCATTGCGATAAAAATTGTTTTGATGCGTACCCTTAAGCATATTTTTTTTTTTTTTAAAAAAGAGAAATAATTCAATTGCGAAAATAATATATTCATATTAAAATGTAATCGAAGTGGAGATTGAGTTTTGTCCGCCAAATTAAGTTGTCTAAATCTAAGAGATTTCTAATCTTCCAAGTGACACAATCCGTCTTTTCCAACCTGAGAGAAGCAAGTTTAGACGTGTAGTTTACATGAGAATAGTCTGAGTCGTTTCAAGTAATGAATGGTCAACCCAAAGCAAAGAAAAGCAGTAGGCGAGGTGACGAAATACAATGCTCTGGCGTGCCAGAAGCATCCGTTTGATTATAGGTGAATAAATAAATCGGTACTTTTATGGTATGTCGGACCTACGGTTTGGTATCACGACGTGCCGTTGTAATCAAATAAAAAAGCATGGTTATATACCGTAAAACAATTTCGCGATTTTACTATGGTTCGTCACGAACAGCTACGGAAAAATATTTTAAGAAAAGAAAATACACGGTATAATGTTGTTCGCTTGGAAATTCCAAACGGACATAACTAAGAGAAAAGCCCAAGTCTGTCCTCGGAGCACCCTTTCGCGGACTTTGTACCTTTTTCTTTCCTTTCCTTCAAAAACGTTTTTCATCTACTCAGAAGCAAAATCAGTCACAACGGTCGTGTCCTACGGTGAACTTCAATGATTTTGCCATGCTATGTCATTCGCATGTTTAATAGCATCATAGATAAGGTGGCACCGCTTGGTCAACCACTGGGTATGCGGTGAAGCGATCGGGGCGAATTTGTATCAGGACGTAACCGGTTAGTCCATAAATTCTTGAAAACTATAGATCCAAGAGACTGCAGAAAGAAGGGGAAAACTCGGGTTTCCCAATATTTTAAGTTTCTTTCCGCATGAAATGGGAGCTACCGATAACAAAAAAGTGCAGAGAAAAATGAACACCTGAAAAACACTAGAACAACTTCGCTTAACATCTTGAAATGAGGGAAATAAAAGACTATGCAACGACATATGTAAATTTTAAGTGTGAAGTATGAGAGTGATTACTCAGGTCCTTAGCAAGACCTTAAAAGGCTATGACATCCAGGAAAGACTACATAGAGGCCGGGATCCAGGCCTCGATAAAGGCTCCGGCCCCATTGCCCTACCCGGCCACAACCCCCTTTACGGGGGATGGGAGGGCAGCCTTGATTCCCGCGATGCCTTCCCCCAGGCTGCTGGGTCGCGATACAAGAAAGTGATGGGTCTCCCCCAAAAAGGGGGAGGTGGGAGTCCATAACAGCAAATGCAGCAAGCAAAATTGACTTGATCTGCTCTGGAGTTAGACTCTTTAATTGCAAAAGGAAGTTTTGGGGGTTTGGTGAGACAAAAGGTCCTTCCAATAGGCCTTAAATACAAGAAAATAAAGGCCTTGTTTTGGCAATGAGATGATTTTAAGGGCATCCGGCAAATATTGTTGAAGGGGAAATCTCTTTCGATATGCTTTCCCTTTTCAACATTGCCATTTACGTGATAAGAATACATAGAAACGGCAATAAATTCAATAGAAATTAATATTGCCATTTTGCATTTGGAAATTTGGAGTCAATAGCCTTCTATATATATTGAAAGGGGAAGGATAAGCTTTTGGTCACATATAAGGCAATTAACGTATATGGGCCAACAATATCTAGAGTGCTAATTAATCACTTACTGTAGTTAACTATGGTAGATCTAGGTTACACGAGAAAGGCGATTCTACTGTAAGAAAAAATTATCTTGCACTTGGCAAACTCTATCATTTTATTCTTCTTTTGAGATTACTTTAAAAGGGATTTTTTTTTAATTCTCTTTTTCCAAATTTAGTAGACTCAATTACTAGGTAAAGTTATCATATATAACCATAAAGTGGTTATGATCGGAGTATTATATGAGAGAACAAGGAAGTATAACAAATTAACATATCTATATGAAAGCATGGAAGGATGTATCTAAAAGGAAATGATGTATAAGAACAAGAAAGTAAATGACTTAAATAAAATCGCGAGAATTAAAAATAATGTAAAGACCGAAAGCAATATATAAGATATAAAGTAAGAGTATGCATAAACAAAAACCAACCATGAAGGTGGTATGAACTTGTATTATATAAAACTGAAAAGCTGAAATTACATGTATTGAAAGATGCAGAAACTAAAGCATCAAGTCATCCACTAGGGCGGTAATCCGCACTCCAGGGAGTATTGATATTTGTATTACAAGAAATTGTCACCTAACTATCATGTAAGTTGATAACCTTATATAAAACTATGTATATGAAAAACTAACTTACTTTGAAACCAAGGGATACAAGGTAAGAGAGCTTGGAGATGGAAGAGATGAGGGTGGAGAAGGAAGAGATGATGGTATACAAGTGAGAGAGAGGAAGAAGAGAGAAATGTGGGAAATTTCGGGTCCTCTTCTTCTATGTCGAGAGGGTGTATTTATAGGGGGTGCTACAGTGAAAGTGCTACAGTGCTGAACAGTGTAAAGTGAACAGTACTGAGTTAACAATGTAAGGTAAATAGTGAATAGTAAACAGTGTATGCACAATGTATGTCTATTATGCTACGGTGTATAGCCTTTTGCGCCGCTCGTAATAGTGTTGGCATATGATGTCTTGAGTTTAATCTCTGTCTAGGTTGATCCCGTAGCAATCGTCTTCATTGGTGTTTTCACTGTGATGTGACTGTGAGGATCCATCTGTATCGTCTTGAGATTTGGAAGATCCACATTGTGATCTTTCCGCTTCGGAGAGCATTGTTTTGAGGATGTTGCAGTATTCCTCCTTACTCTGGATTGCAGCTAGTGCTATACTCGCAATGGATTTTTCTTGTAGAAAAGATGTATTTGATGGGACTATGGTTATTTGATTTTTCTGGTTATTTAACCATGTTCTAACCGCGGCTTCGGATCCTTGGTCATGAAATTTGAATCCATCCCACCATTTTGTTTTGTATTTTCGGACAAGTACTAGTACACCCGGTTTATTGGATGTATTGTATTCAAATTCCCATGCTTTTACCCAAGATATTCTGAATATTATAAAGAAATGCATAAGGCATGGGAACCTTATATCATGAGGTGTTGGTATGAAGTGTTCACTGAAAACTTTGTATCCTTATTTGACTGTGGGGTGTAGTATTATGTCCAAAGGACCAAAGAGATCCCACCAGGAGTCAAACCAGTTTGGTAGGCTTTGTCTTAGAAAGTTGTTTTTGAAGAATAATAACCAAGTGTGTTAGAAATTTGTTTTCTGTCTGAAAAAGACATTCCACCAAGCTTATTGGTAGTCCCAGTATGTATATGAGGAGGAGTATGGCAGGCTTTGGGTAAGTCTGGTTTGGAATTTTCTGGGTGTATGGGGTGAAGCTCCCCAGTGTGAGGAGTGTATGACTTTACTAATTCTGTATTGTTTTTATCAGCAAAGTGAGTGAACCTTGCCGATTCTGTTTCCACTAAAATTTGCTCATAATAAGCAAGGGTTTTGTTTGTATTGTGAGGTTTGAAAAGCTAATTTTTTGGAAATATGTTTTTTGCAAATTTGATTGGATCTTTATCAAAGAATCAATCTTCCACAGTCAATATTTTTTGAAAATATGTTTTGGGAAAAAAATTTGATCTTTGAGAAAGAGGGGTTGCCCGAGGCCTAATAACCACCTCATTCGAAATTCTTTTGTATTCCACTTGTTTTTGTGTAGCAAGCGGGGAAGGATTGTTACTTACCTCTATGGCATTGGATGGCTCTTTCTTTACGTCTTTTTGTAAAGACTGGGCAAGTAACACTATTGTTTCTTTTGGTAGCATGTTGGCTAAATGATTAAAGGCTAGCATGAGTTTAGATGATATGGGTTCTATTGTCAAAGGTGTTTGTTGTAAGAATGTCTGGTTGTTTTCTGCCATTTGGAACCATGTCTTGACGGATGTTAAGCCTTTTGGCTTTGGTGATGTATTGGAGGGTTCGGCAGTGGCTTTGCCTTTGCCTTTATCTTTGTCTTTTTTGGATCTTGGCATACTGTAAAAATTCTCTTGTGAGAAAATCAGGTAATGAATTTGAATAACCATTTATAAATTCAATGTCAAAATCAAATACTGAAAGTATGGCTTGCCATCTGGCAAAAATCTGTTTTGATGCAATGTTTAAAACGTCTTTTTGTAAAATGTCTTTGGCTGATTTGCAATCAATTCGTAAGATAAATTTTTGATTTAATAAATCTCCTTGGAATTTTGATATAGATAAAACTATAGCAAGTATTTCTTTTTTGATTGTCGAATAATTTTGTTGAGTGTAATTCCAATGTTTTGATATAAACTGAACAACTTGTTTTTTGTTGTTTTTTAATTGTTTGAGAATGCCACCATATCCTAATTCTGAAGCATATGTTTCAACTATTTTGAAAGCAGAAGGGTCAGCAAGGTGTAAGCATGGTATATCTTTCACATGCATTTTTATTTGTTTGACAATGTCTGTATGGACCAAGGTCCAGGGTGGAGGATCCTTACGAAGCCTTTGATGTAAAGGTTTGCAAAGGATATTTATTCAAGAGATCTTGTATTTCCGCTTGACAGAATTTCAAAACTTCTTGATTCATCTGTGTCAGGTGAGCTTTGGTAGGTATTTTATTTTCAGAAAAATCTTGTTCATAAGGTAAATCAACGATATGCTTCTTCATTTCCCAAAAGGCATTGGGTAGAGTAGAGCATATAGTTTTTTCTATGTGGTTTTGTAGGGAAGCTATCTTTTCTACGATGTTGGGTTTTATAAGATTTTCTTCTATTCTTTTGAATTCTAAATCTTCTTTTAAGAATTCAAGTTGGTTCTCTTTGTCTTTTATGAGGCAATTTATTTCAGAAATAGAATATTCTTGTAAAATATTTAGGCTTCTTTTTTGTGGTTTTGTTATGAAGTTGAAAGTGATTTTTTTGTTTAAAGCATGAGTTTCAATGCCTTCATTAGTAAATGTAAAAGGTTGGATTAATTGAATAAAAGGTGTTCCAAGAATTACATGTTGCCTCATATTTTTTACTAAAAGAAAGATGTTTTGTAAAACATTTGATATTTTATTATTAAAGCTTCGGTAATTTGTATTGGATATTAAGTTTATCACCTGATGCTGATTTTAGGGATTCGGAAGTTTTATCAAAGTATATTGTTGGAACAAGGCTTTCTTCGATACAATTGAGATAAGCTCCTATATCAAAGAGTGTTGTTGTTTCAATAATAAACTCATTGTTGATTTTTATCATAATATTTATTATTCATTTTCTAGATGTTATTTCTGTTAATAACATAAGGAAGGCTAGATTCGAAATATCTGATGTATTGGTGATTTCGTTTTGGTCTTCTAATTTTGCCTTTCCTTTTATGACGAGAGATTTTATATCAGAAATCTCTTTTTTTCATTTCTAATTGTGTTGCTTTCAGGGCTTGAATTTCTAATTTTTGTTTTTTTATTTCATTTTGGAGGTCATTTATATTAACGGGTCTAGACTGAGGTTTTTTGTTTCTATTCAAGATGTCTTTTAAATTGTAAGAAGTATTGGGTTTGGAGCTAATATTTAGGGAAGAATGAAGTCTATCTAAGTATTCTTTCTTGGCTTCTGGGTCAGTGATCTTATCAGCAGTGCTAAGGAGAAATTCTTCTTCTTTTGTTAACATGTTTATTTCAGGAACGGGTTTTTCAAGAGAGGCGTCTTCATAATCAGAGTCAGAAGAGGAATCTATTTCGTTAATCTGAAGAGCTTCTTCCTCAAGAAGTTCATCAGAAGAAGTATCATCATTTTCTATGAAGATGTTGTTTAACTGGTTAAGAGTATTGTCGTCAAGAGAGAGTTCATTTAAATTTTTATTAATCCTACAGTATTTTGAAATATGACATTTTTTACCACAAGAGTAACATTTGATGTCTTAAAAAATTTTCCTATCGGTATGAGGTCTATTTTGGTTATTTTGGTGTCTTTGTTTATTCCTACAAGGTTGAGGTTTGTTGTGATGTTTCTTTCTTTCTTTCTCAGAAGGACAAGTTCTCTTACATTTTGGTTTTGTTTTTTCATTATAAGAAGGGTCGTATTGAGCACAAAAATCTCCTAGACTTCTATTGATGAGAGATTGTTCTTCCTTGAGCTGTCTTTGTAATTTGATAGTATTACACATTTGTGTTCCTTGTCTGTAAATATAAGAGACTATTTCTCCATAAAAAAGAAGATAATAAGATATTTGGCCATTGTATTCTTCTATAATTCTATCTCTAACTTGATCACCTATGATTTGGGGTAATCCTGCTAAAAACTTTTCTTTCCAAAAGAGTTGATTGCAATCCAGTATGATAAGAACCCTTTGAAGGAAGAGTTCTTTATATTCTCTAAATCTTCCTAAGGATTTGCAGCGCATATTGGATAAGACATCCTGGTTCCTATCTCTAATATGTGAGGGGTCTCCTATAAAGTGTTGTGAAATGGAATAGATAAGAGTATTCACTATGTCTTGGATGAGATGTCCTTGATCATCATCCATGCATTGGCCAAGGTCATCGATTTTATAGGCAGTTAAAATTTGTATTATTTGTTCATCAGTCAAATAATTATCCCACCAATCTTTTAGTTGTCCAGTAAATCCGGCTACTAAAAGATTAGCAATAGCATGATCAGAAATATCTTGCTGAATTTTGTAGGCATTGGCAAGCATCACCATGTTATTTAAAATATTCATGATATTGCTTTTGACAACACCATTTATGTTCCATTCATAAATGGCGTCAGGAGAGTATTTATTCTGTATTTTCTGTGATGATTCTTCTTGGGCAATGTCAGGTGGAGTAGCTCTACTATAATAAAGCTTATGAGGTTGTCTCCAATTGAGTCTATTAATCTCGGCAACCGATTCATTATCAGAGTCACCGGAGTGTTTGGTCAAGGTACTGATAGTGGGTTGTTCTGGAGTATCTCTAATGATATGATTCTGGAATTTATGGGTGTCTATAATAGAAGCAGGCTCTAGCTTTGATTTCCCTAGGAGTTTTTTCTTTTGTTCTATGGCTTTGGCAAACTCTGGGTTAAGATTTTTTGGGAATTCGAAGGCTTTAAAAATGGGCTTGTTAAGCTTGTCGACTTGTGGTGTAATAAGTTGAGTAGGATTCTGAATGGTGGATTCTATCCTATTCAACTGTTTTCCTATGATTACTAAATTTTGATTAGTAAAATTGTTTTGTTCAATAACTTTGTGGGTGTAGAGAGAGTCTCCTTTGTCTGGAAGCCTAAAGGGAGTGGCTGTAACCTTGCTATCTCCATGTTGTATTTTTATTCTCCTAAGGGGTGGATGATTGGATTCTATGGTTTCACCATTATCAAGTTTCCACTTATAATGATGATCTAAAACAAATATTTCTTTTGGTTCAAGGAATTGTTCTTCTAACCAATCAAAGAAAAATATATGGATTTCATATTCATATATGTAGTCGTAATATTTTTGTTTGATGTCTTTTGCTTTATCAACAAAGGTTTTAAAGAACCATTCTCTAATTTGTTTGTTGTTTTCAGAATTAAAATCTTTATTAAGAAAAGCTTTGTTTGGTTCAAAAAAATTTTCTAAAACATTAAGCTCGGCATCTATCATTTGCGAATAAGTAGGAGAATGATGAGAAGAATCTGTATTTTCTAGGACTAGTTCAGGCTGGTTTTGTTGATAAACTGGCCTAGAAATCCCTGAGCTATTATCTAAATCACTAATTTATGCTTCAAGAGGTGTCTCATGATTATTTCTACTGGTGGAAGGAGGTAAAGGTGTTGTATCACGTGTGGGAGTGTCTCTATTTATACTAGGAGTAGGAGTGTCTCTGTGTACTTGGAGGGATAGTGATTATAGGCGGAAGATTGGGATTAAGATCTATTGACCTTGTAATCTAATGGTCACTCTTCCTTCTGGATGTTGGATGACATTGGTTGGACTAGTATTTTGAACAACTTGTTGGGGAATTTGGTTTTCTAATTCCCATTGTTCTGGTAAAGTGACTTTGTTCCAATTAATGGATCTAGGAATGGTTGTATTTGCTCTAGAAATGTCAGTCTGGAGGAGAAGTGTTTCTCCTCTTGGACTATGTTTGAAAGCATTTTCTCCAAAGGCGGAGGACATGACTTTATAATGGATTCTATAGATAAGAGCTAGAGGAATGGATCCATCTGCTACTTTGTAATTATGGGTTTTGATTTGGAGTGTGAGGGCTTTAAGAATATTTTTATCCTTAAGAGAAACTGAGAAATTGGGATAACAGTCAAAATGTATTGGTCATTTGCAAAAACTTGTCTCTACTGTTCCAATGATGGATTCATCATAGTTTAAGAGACGTAAATCTCGTAAAACTAAGAGAATGGATGTGTTAAGACCTTCTTTTGTAAGAGGTTTAATTCCTACTTGGACTAGACCTATATGAATGTAATTGTATTTTTGTTTATGCTTTTGGATGGACTCTTTATTTAAAAGATGTATTTTTTTCATAAGAATTAGAAAGAGGAACATCTTTTTCTTCAGTGGTTATGACATAGTCTGATTTTTTGAAAAATTTCAATTTTGATTGCTTGTATATTTCCTTAAGTTGTATTTTAGGAATTTCCCAATTTTCTATAGATTTGTTGAAATCTTCTATCCTTACTTCTTCTCTATGTATAGGACTTGGATCTGAGTTCATTTGTGATAAAGAACTAGAGGAAGATGTAGATCTTCTATGTAAGCTCATACTTTAGATCGGAACTATTCCTTCTTCAGAATCGTTACAGAGCTAAACCAACGGTCTAACAGCCACTCTGGGACTTACGACCTGGACCACTCTGTAGAAACAAGAAGGATGCCAATGAATGGCTCTCGATCTATGAGTATGCTCTTACAAAGACTATCTATACTTTCCCACTGGCTCTGATACCACACAAGCCTAGTTTGCAATTAGCTCGTGACACTTACGTGCAAATTACATGCAACTACTTTAAATTAGGACCACCTACACAAGTATAAAGCTCGTGGTTGGTTCATGAGGCTTATAAAGTGTACAAAAAATGTGGGGCAGTGCCCTGCGACATTAGAGAGTTTTATAGTTTAAGTTCATATTTTCTTGGTAGTTTGAGTTTGAACTCATGAATAGTTATTGCGTATGTATCTGCGTGTGTATAGTTCCCACTTGGATATATATCTTCTTTTTCTTATTTCATTAGTAAGTTAAGTTTGGGCTCATTAATAGCTATATATATATATATATATATATATTCTTTATTTTTATAATTCAAGGATGCAATAGAGAAGTGCAAGGTGCTACTTACTGTAGAATTATCGGCTAAATGTAGCTCTAGTTTAAGGATAAACTAAGATAAATCCTTGCGTCTCAAAAATTTTCTTGCTTTTACTCTTTTTTTTCTTTGTGATTGTGTAGTGAATCCTAACATCTGGTGTCAGAGCTTGGTTTGATATTAAAATTTTCTCGGTGAAGAGAGATCCAAAAAAAAAAATTTGAATCTTGGGAAGATATCGTCATCATATCAATAATGAATTTTAGTGGAGAAATTCAGAAAAAAGGTTTTGAGTTAAGGAAATTGAAGATGAAGGCTCTGCTTGTGGATAAAGACATGTGGCACATGATTGAAGGTGATAACACTTGAGGAGAATACCAAGGAGAAGCTGAAGGAGGACGAGTTGAAGGAATCCATGTCCATTGAATTGAAGGAGTGGAACATTTAGTAATTGGAGGGCATAAGGCCTGATCTGGATATGTCTTACTGATAACGTCCTAGTGAACATGACCTCTTAGAGGATAGCTAAGAATCTCTGGACGAAGTTGGAAAATCTTTATTAGAGTAAGTCGCTTGTGAATAGCTAGGTTGCACCGACACGGCGCGACACGACACGACATGACACGTCGACACATCATTTCTCAAAAATAAAAAATTTCGACACGCTGAGACACGTTATATATTAAATAAATATTTTTATTTTTAATTAATTTGAATTTAATTTAAAGAACTCATTATAAATTTACACTAATCATTCAACATTTTCGGTAAGATTCTAAGTTTTTTTTTATTTCATTATCCCAAATTTACTTTTATTTCACTTTCAGTCGACAGACCCCACCCCCAAATTTTTTCACCTTTTTTCCCTCCCCACCACCTCACAGCCGTCCCTTCCCCTCCCCTCCCTCCTGTCATTTCCTCCTCCCTCCAACACGCAAACCCCTTTTTTAATCTTTTATTTTCCTTCTCAGCTCTCAAAACCCTAGCAGCACGGCACCTTCTTCTCCTCCTCCTCAGTCCTCGCCGCACGACGCCTATCTCCGAAAGCATCGAAGACTCGCAAGAAAAGCACCAGCATTCACCGAAGGAGCGGAAAAGGGAGTAATCCAGAAAAAATTTCAGTGGAAGGGATCGGAAAAGAAGGCGGAACGCGCGGTCCCTGTGCGAGGAGAGGCTGCACACCACCGCGAACTCCTCCTCCTCTCCCTTGCCACCGCCACCGCCCCACTCGACAACGCCGCCCTCCCCCATGAGTACCTCCCTCATGAAGTTCCTCCTCACGGCCCTTGCCTCACTCTTTTCTCTTTCTCTGGCCGTCTCTCGCCATCGCGGGCTCGCCTTCACTCGCGGCCTCCACCCTTTCGGACACGCGTGTCGAAGCGTGTCGACAAGCATTGACCGCATGTCGGATTTGTCAACACGTGGTCAACATGTGTCCGAGCGTGTCCGAGAGTGTCGGACACGTCGACACATGTCAGACACATGTCGGACGTATCGGTGCTACCTAGGTGAATAGGTGGTTTTTGCAAAAGCGATTGTATGAGCGAAATCAATTCTTTGTATGCATACTTAAACGAGTTTAATACTATTTATGGGCAACTATGTTGCAAATGAGCAATTCCTTTCTTTAGCTTGGCATGTAAAGTTAGACCCACTTAAACCCCATCACCCCATCAAAGTTAATTAATTATTTGATCATTGGCCAATCCCTGAAAGAATTTTTATGCCTTATACCTAAATCAGCCCAATTGTTGGTCAAGTCTTTGGTCTGAATATCAAGTGGCAATGGTCATACTGATTATTTATTAATGCAAGCATAATATATTAGAGATACCACAAAAACTCGATACATAAATAAGCATGTCATACTCAAACATTCAATAAAAATCTTACACGTCACTTTGTAAATTAGCTCTATTGGTTTTGGTCTTTGTATCTTTAAAGCGACATGCAAGTCTTAGCATCTTGGACATTATTCTTGATATACTTTCGATCAACTAACATATCGCCCTGCCTTTAATGCGTTCGATTCCAAAGGTTTTCTTCTTAATGAGCTTCCTAGAGCATTCACTTGTTCATCAACCTTTCTTCCTCGTAATGTAAGCTGAGCTAGCAATCGTCATCCGTTAACATCTATAGAGAAGATTAATAGCTTCCTAAAGCTAGTTGTTATCCCTGAAATGAATGTCTTCTCCAATTAAATGCTTCATTTAGTAAAGTTGGCTCCCACAGAACTAGGTCAGATTCAGATGTTACAACCTATTACTCAACTTGTGTTCAAGGGATGACTTCTTGTCGCCGGAGAGAAGATGAAGAGAACTGGCGAAGTTTTGCACTGGAGACACCTCATTTCTTCAAGATCATACTCTCTCAAACACTTCAAACTAGAAGGCTTTTAAGTTCTTTTCTTAAAAATTCTTTTTGACCTACCAAGGCTCGGAAGGTTGAAGCGTACTACAGACTCGCCGTTTCTTTGTTGTTAATGTTAAATATATCAAGCGTTGCTTGTTTACTGTTTATGATGACTTTATATGTTATGGAATTAGGGTATTCCAAAGAGGTTTGTGAGAAAGTGCGGCAAGACTTCCCAAAACGTTGCATTTGAGGGTTCCAAATGGTGGAAGTTGGAGGGTGGAGTTGGAAATATGGGATGATTTGGTTTGGTTATCAAAGGGATGGAAGGAATTAGTGGAGCATTAATCTATTTGTGAGGGCCACTACTTAGTCTTGAAATACGTAGAGGACTCAAATTTTCACTTGCTCATATTTGACAAAAGTGTTCCGGAGATAGGTTATCCGTTAATGAATGTTGATAGCAGGAATCGAACCTTGACACTGTCGAATTTGTTCCGCCTAAAATGGGGAATGTTGATGATCACTGTAATCCCTCAGTCGGACCTCAAAGTCTAGATGGTTTCTCGTTGAAGAGAAGAGAAGGATAAATTGCATCTGAAACCATATCATCACAAACTTCTCGAGGTGATGAAATCTGATTCCGTTAGTTTTGTCGTAGATGCTACTATTTCCCATGCAATTCGACTCGTATCGGGCTCCAAATCGAAAGGCGTCTGAATTGATCAAGGAGCAAAGTTTCAACAACAAGATCCAGAAGGTGTATGAATCGTAGCCTATTAATAATGCATACTGTGACGTCCTGAATTTCACGTAGTCGTATTGTGAGCCACAGAAGATCATTTTAGTATTGAGTTCACACGTTTTTTTTAATTATTTAAGGAAAATTAGGGATGGTGACTCTAACCTATGTCATGTGTGAATATTATAAGTAATTAAGATATACAAAATAGGACACAATTGGAACTTTAATGTGTACGCTTGCATAGCCGGCCACCATAGGTCTATTTTGCATGAAATAAGGTTGATTTTTCTTGATCTTAATCATTGCTTGCTGCCCCTTCAACCAATAGAATTGCATGCAAGATGCGAGAAGCTTGTTAAACACACATTAAGTGTGCATGATGATTTGATATTAGATGCATAGGAGGAATTGAGTGTTTGTTGGGTTGATTGGTTTATAAGCTAATTACTTTCCTTGTTGAGCATGCGCTCACTCCTATTGTTTTTATAGATCATTAGCCATGCCTCCACTCTCAGTGTCTCCATCTCTCGTTACGCTACACCTATAACTTTATTGGCGATTTATATGAGTTTACGAATCCTAACTTTCCTTTGGTGATTTTGTGAGGTACATCGCCACACTTATGGTGGTGGATGTAGGATCTCCAGAGGGTCACGTATCATATCATTTTGTATCGATCTTTGCACTGGTGGATGGACGACTAGCGGGACCGGTCCCGTCCCTATTGACGGGAATGGTGACGAGGGAGGTGACGACAAAGAGTATTAACTAGGGGATGGCCTAACATGTTGAGGAAACCACTTTTTGGCTTGGACTGTAAATTTGGGTGGTGATGGATGGTGATAGCCGTGGGGCGTGCCACCCTGAGGAAGTTGCCCTTCCCCGGGACCTTTCATTGGGGGTTTACCAGCCTAGTATGTTAGGAGAAGGCAGTAACCTCCCTCTAGGTGGGATCCCAGCGCTAGAAGCACTGTGGCTGGAGAGCCCAATGGCGACCTTATCCTGTGTTTCTTCCCCTCATTTCCCTGTAAATGGATTGTGGGGGGAAGACACCCTAGGATGTCCAATTTAGGGTGGAGCAGTTTTAGGACTTGCTCAAGTCCGTGGATGGGTGATAGCCATGAGGCGTACATATAGCGGTGGTTAGGGAGTCGAGCATCTTTTTGATTCTCCTAGAATAGGTTTCTTTTGCAGCTATGGTCGTCCACCCAATATATGTAAATACTTTTAAATGAAATGGATGTATGGTTTCCCTTTTCCTTTTGTTAGTAACAATGCGTTCATTTATACAAAATTCATGTTACAAATGTTTAAGATGACTAATATCTTCCACTTGCGTGATAATATAAAAGAGACTAAGTTTTTTATTTTATTTTTTTTTGGTCGAAAAAAAGAGACTAAGTTGATCCTTAAGAAGTGGCGTACTAAGGCACCACACGTGCACTTTGTATCATTTTTCTTAAAGTCACTGGTATTGAAATAAACTCGCAAAACCAGTGAATGCTCACAAAACTCTCTATTGTATCATTTACACACACTCGGTTGGTCTTTTCTTCTTTTTGATGATAATACATCTCAAATTAAATGATCGATGAATCATTAAATTCTTTTAAAAGGGGCATATATTGACAATATAAAATGACCAACTTTTGATTATTATCTACAAATGACAAACCAAGTCGATAATAGTTTGGTCAAAACAATTGACAACTCTCTAATATAGTCATCAATAGTAAACATCAGTTATCTATGAGAACCTTCACCTGTTAACGAAATCATCAATAGCCATTGTAGATTTTACTGCTCTGTTCGTTTCGCGGAAAACAACTTCCAGGAAAATATTTTCCGAAATTTCTAGTGTTCGGGTGGGCGGAAAACACTCGGTCAAGGAAAACATTTTCCGATCAACGGAAAATCTCTTCTTGACATGGTGGAAAATGATTTCCTCTTTTGAAAAGAGGAAATCATTTTCCGGGCGAGCTCTCGCGCTTCCTTTCCCTTCCTTCAGTTCTCATTCTCTCTCTCTCTTGCTCTCCCTGCTGCAATGGCTTCGACGACGTCCTTCTTCGAGATCAGCCTCCGCCCTCCCCGGCCGTTCCTGCCCGCCTGCTCCGGTCGAGGCGCCACCGCCACCGCCGCCGCCGCGCTCCTCTTCCCCGGCGGCTCGAAGCCACTCGGGAGGATCCAGCTCAAGAGGGAGCACCGCGGCGGCGCCAGGAGGCTCGCAGGGAGCCCGCCATCCAGGCCGCTTGTCGTGCGGTGGTGAGCCGTGAGCTCGTCGGATCTAGCGGTGGAGCTCACGGCTCGCCGGATCTAACGGCAGAGCTCGGGCTCCCGATCCAGGCGAGCTCGAGCTCTGTCACCAAATCCGGCGAGCTCGGGTGAGATCGGTCGAGCCTCGAGCTCGCCGAATCTGGCGGCGGAGCTCGCGGCTCGCCAGATCTAGCGGCAGAGCTTGGGCTCCCGATCCAGGCGAGCTCAAGCTCTACCGCCAAATCCGACGAACTCGGGTGAGATCGGCCGAGCCTCGAGCTCGCCGGATTTGGCCACCGAGTCTTGGTCGGCCGCTGGGCAGCCGACCATCGTCAGGTAGGAAGGAGGTGGCGGCGGCGGAAGGAGGAGGAAGAAGGAGGAGAAAGGAGGCGACGGCGGAGGAAGGAGGAGGAAGAAGGAGGAGGAAGGAGGAAGGAGGAAGGAGGAAGGAAAAGAAAAAGAAATAATAAATAATAAATAATAAAAATTTTGATTTTTAAAAATATAAATAATTAAAAAATCATTTTAAAAAAAATATATAAATAAATAAATAAATTTTGTGGTCAATTAAAAATATTAAAATTTAATTTTTGATAATTTTTCCCAAACAATTAAATGAGCTAACGAACGGTGGAAAATATTTTTCACTCAAATTTTAGATTTTGACCAACACTGGAAAATAGAGTCATTTTCCTGGAAAATGCTTCCAAGGAAAATGTTTTAGAAACACGATGATATTTTAAGGTAAACGAACGGAGACTTAGTGTTAAAACTCAAAGGCAATAATGATGAATTGAAGCTAGAACATAACCACCGAAAGGTTATTTTATAACATCTTATAGATAAGAGATCACAGTATAATTTTTTGTAACCGCGTATAGCATTAGGAAGTTATTTATTTATTCAAATTTAGTAACCACTGTATGTAATGGTTGTATGTAAATGTCTATAGATAGTTATAAATATCACAGGTGTATTCATTGTAAACCCCCTCAATCAATCAAAGTCAATGTTTTTTGCTTTTTTATATTTACTTTCTTACAATTTATCCTTCCTTGCATTTACATAACTGGCCACGATTCCCTCGCGTACCTTTGGATTTCTTGTCATTTACTTTTCTTTCCAAAATCAATAAAAGACCTATTTGTCGATTCATATTAATTCATTTATATTCTCAGAGGATATTTTATCATTTTTTGTGAAACAACGATGCTCTCTACTGATCAATACACAAGAAGATTCGGATTAAAGTCTAGTAATCACTTAACTGAGTTAATAAGCATGAATTTTAAAAGCCGGGCATTGACATTGAAGGAGGACGTTCCATGAGAGGACAAGACTTTCACCTTTTCAACTTACACAACAATGAACGAAATCGAACAAAATAATCATGAATGTTACCCATATATTAACTTAATAAAATTTAATTTAATCACCGTAAAATGCAGACTCACGGCCAAGGAATGCCCAAAGGCTAAAGTTGTTCAGTTTGCAGAGAGGAAAGTACACTAGAGTGCCCAAAATTTGGCACGAATAGATACTTAATTGTCAATAGTTCCAAAATATACATTTAAATGTCACTTTAAAAAAAAATTGGGACATTTAAATGCCAATTCCAATGAGTTTGCCGGAAATCTAATGTGACATTATTTTTAACAATAAAACTGGTCTACATGGCTCGTCAGAATCTCCACTCAACAATCCTTGTCTAAAACGACGTTTTCATATTCACTTAACTGACAGTCATAGTTAAAAAATGATTACTTACGTATCAAGTTATGGCATAAGTAATCATTTAAGTGTCACTCGTGGTTAAAAGTAACACTTAAGTGTAAAGTTTTGCATCAAGTGATCACTTAAGTGTCAAAAATGATGTGGTTTAGTGTACTATTGGTGTCTACGTGGATGATTTTTTTTTTAAAAGCATTGTCACATCAGTAAAAAATCTTGCCAGAAAAAACCACGGTGTTCGCACCCTGTTTGCAGCAAGTACCCAATGTCTAATTTCCATTTCTTAGTCATAGGAATTACTAGTAAGACCTTCCTAGCAATAATATTGTTCAATGCCTAGATTAATCTGGACTCATCAGAGGAAATAATACGTTGGCTTCCTCAAACGCAATGGATACCGATCTGAGTTTCAGTGAATTATCTTTGCTTTTACCCTAATCGTCTCTAACGCCTAGAGGTTATGTTTGGTCTCACGGTATAGTCTGCCAAGATCCGCCAAGCCACGGGTGCAAAAGAGCAGGCCAAGACAAGAAATTCCCTTCTATAGCTCAGCACGCAAAGCTAATTAATTACTTAGACCCCATCAACGTTAACTAATTATTTGATCATTGGCAAGTATCTGAAAGAGTTTTTATGCCTAATGCCCGCATCGACCCACTCGTTGGTCAAGTCTTTGGGCTGAACATCAAGTGGCAATGGTCATACTAATTACTTATTAATGCAAGCATAATATATCAGAGATACCACAAGAACTCGATACATAAATAAATGTGCCATACTCAAACATCCAATAAAAATCTTACACGTCACTTTGTAAATTAATTCCATCGGTATCAGTCTTTGTAACTTTGAAGCGGCACACAAGTGTTACCTTCTCTGACATTATTCCTGCCATAATTTTCATCGACTAATGCATCATCCTGATTTTAATGCATTTGATTCCCATGGAGTTCTTCTTAAAGAGCTTCCTAAAGCATTCACTTGTTCATCAACCTTTCTTCATCGTATTGTAAGCTAGCATAGCAGTTCGTCACCTGTTAACATCTATAGAGAAGATGAACAGCTGCCTAAAGCTAGCTGTTATTCCACAAAGGAATGTATTCTCCAATTAAATTCTTCATGTAATAAAGGTGGCTCCCATAGAATTAGGTTAGATTCATACATTACAACTCATTACTCAACTTGTGTTCGACGGATGACTTCTCATCACCTGAGAGAAGATGTAGAAAACCGGCAAAGTTTTGCGCCGGAGACACCTCATTTCTTCAAGATCATGCCATCTCAGACACTTAAAATTGGAAGGCTTGTAAGTTCTTTTCTTAAAAATTCTTTTCGACCAACCAAGGCTTGCAAAGTTGAAGCGTACTACAAACTCACCTTTTCTTTTGAGTCAGTTAATGTTAGAATATATCAGGCACTGCTTGTTTATTGTTTATGACACTTTATATATTATGAAATTAGAGTATTCCAAAGAGGTTTGTGAGAAAGTATGGCAAGAATCTTCCCAAAACGGTGTGTTTGAGGGTCCCAACCGGTGGAAGTCGGCTGGTGGAGTTGGAAAAATGTGATGATATGGTTATTTAACAAGGGGATGGAAGGAATTTATGGAGCACTACTCTATTTGTGAGGGCCACTTTTTAGTCTTCACATACGTAGAGGACTCAGATTTTCACTTACTCATATTTGACGAAAGCGATTCGGTGATAGATTATCTGTTAATGAACGTTGACAGCTAGAATGGGAGACTGATGATCAGTGTAATCTCTCAATCGGACTTCAAAATCTAGATGGTTTCTCACTCAAGAGGAAAGAGAAAAATGAATTGCATCTAAAACCATATCATCACAAGCCTTGCAAGGTGATGAAATCTGATCCCGTTAGTTATGTCGATGATGCTACTACTTCCCATGCAATTGGACTCGCATCAGGTTCCAAATCGAAAGGCTTTCGAACTGCTCAAAGAGCAAAGCTTTTGCAACAAGATTCAGAAGGTGTGCGAATCTTACCTATTAGTAATGCATGTGCTTTGTGTCATTTTTCTTATGCTCTCTGCCTAACTAATTCAAGTAGGATTGAAAATTCAAAATGCAAGGTGAGCCTCGCCATGCCGGCTTCCCATAGTTCTAAACATTCGCAGGTAATTACAACTCTTGAAGCAGCCAACAAGGACGAGCTGCAATATCCTTCCTTCACAGTAGTTATCCAATACATAATCTATTGAAGCAAAATGAGGCAGGAAAAGATAGAGATAATAGTTCCTATGTGCAAAACTTGGAAAGGAATGAAATCGACTACCTTCCCATAAAGTACCACTGTATTCCTACATGATTTGGGTTTGCCTATGAGATTATACATGTGTTCTGGTTAACGTTACTTATGTTAGTCATCAGACCTTTTATGTTCTTACTCATTGATCATTTGCTGATCAAAAATCAACTCTGTGGACTGTCCCAGGCGGGGTTTTAAAGGGATGCATCAATGGAAGAATAAAGACTGCAACACTTAAGTATTCAAATGGATCATGGCCTGTGAAGCTACTGTACCACCCACAGCAAGGCTCAGGAAAGCTCTCCACCGGTTGGGGCACATTTCAGAGAGGAACTTCTCTAGAGGAAGAGATGTCTGTTTGTTCGTGCTTGTTAGAACTTATAAGATTGAAAGGGGCGCATTTCAGAGAGGAACTTCTGTAGAGGAAGGAGATGTCTATGTGATCGAGCTCGTTAGAATTGATAAGATTGAAAGGGGACGCATTTCAGAGAGGAACTTCTCTAGAGGAAGGAGATGTCTCTGTGTTCGAGCTTGTTAGAATTGATAAGATTGAACTCAAAGTCTCCCGTTTCAGAAGGAATATCACGACATAGGCGTAAACTTTGGCATGTCCACAGAAAAATCTCTGCTTCCCTATGTTTTGATTAGTTAATCAGATCAAGAAAGTAAACATTTCTGCTGCAAGTACTTATATGGTGATGTATTTCCTGATGTTTTTTTAGACTAGTGAACATTACAAAGGGAAACTGCATCTTCCAAAATTCCAGGTACACGTCTTTATACGTAGCATGGAGAGTTGATCTAACAGGGACTTTAGTATATTCCTTTAAGTGATAAATGTCACCAATGAGATGGTCACAGAAAAGGAAAGAACGTCCTCCACCAGCCCTGCTTTCATGATATATGCAATGGTCTCTATAGATCAATGCAGACAGATTCAAGGAAAGTAGAATTAAAGGATAAATCTTGCCATCCATCAATAACAAAAAAGGAAGTTCCACTAAGAGGCTGGTCTTCCACCTTCTCGCCGTACAAAATGGATGAATTGACATCAATAGAACAACAATGAACCTTATAATAACTCATGGTCAACCGGCATCTGAATGTTCTTGACCTTAGGGCTTAAAAAATAAAGTAATAACACTATCCGTCAGTGAATTTGCTTGTATCCCCCCCCAAATAAACCATTAGCAGTCGAATGATCCAGCAGTTGCTATGAGTCAGACACAACCGGATCAGAAGAAACAATACTGTTTGGCTTGCTGTTTTTGCTTATGAGATTGCTAAAGCGGCCTTTGACTTCCGCACCATAGATGTGCCCCATCTTGGACCGTTTCGTTTCCAAGTATCTCTTGTTCTCGTTTGTTATTGGAGTTACTAGAGGGACTCTCCCAGCAATGGCCAAGCCATAACCTTTAAGCCCCACGTACTTTGACGGGTTGTTCGTCATCAGCTTCATCGTCCTGACTCCCAGGTCACGCAACATCTGCAGTTAGTCAATATGTCAAGCATCAACACAAAGGCGTCAAATGCTATGAAGAGTTTGATGGTGGCGTGATTATTTGTATTAATCAAATCTCATATTTTTGAGATGAATTTGAAGCTTTAGTCACCAGCTTCCTCTAGTCAGTCCTACATATGATGTACATACGATATATGAAACAGTCACTGAAATTCAACTACCTTTAATGTCAGATTAACGATATTAGTTTATTAATCTTCTCGATTCCATGAAGCATAATCACAATGACCATGAACCAACCTCATTCAGAAGCTAAATTATGCAGGACCTTTCACAATAGTTTCTCACTTAAGTAAGAAGTACCTGAGCACCAATTCCGTACTCTCTAGAGTCAACGGGCAATCCGAGCTCCACATTTGCTTCCACAGTGTCATGCCCATCGTCCTGCAGGTTATAGGCACGTAGTTTGTGCCCCAAACCTATGCCTCTTCCTTCATGCCCTCGGAGGTACACCAGCACACCCCTACCAGCCGCTTCTATCTGCTGCATCGCAAGTGCAAGCTGGTTGCCACAGTCGCATCTAGCAGATCCAAAAATGTCTCCTGTGAGGCATTCCGAGTGTACCCTCACAAGGACATCTTGACCATCTCCAATTTCACCCTGCTCAGACGATAAACTACAAAGTATAAATCACATGAAGGGAAATATGGCTGTCTGAAGGAAGGACATAAAACATAAAATCAGAAAAACTAAGGACACTATTTTTAATCAAAATTATGGCATTCCTATATCAATTGCAGACATATACAGCCCCCTTTTCTATCATTTTATAAACTGTAAAAAGAAATTACTGTTCCCATCAGTTCACTAATATCCTAACAATCATTTCTCCAGATGTCAAACATTCCTGTCCAGACAACATCATTAGCCAAGATAAATTTGGTACTCCAAATAATGATTGTCACATGATTAGACTTTTTTTTTTTTTTAATCACAAACTTCATTATAAATTTAATGGTGTTCCACCTAAAAGACACTATCAATTTCTTAGGACAGCCAGTTCCAGTAAAAATTCTGTCAAACAAAATCATGCACTGGAAGTACATAAGATGAAGCACAAATTGAAGTTATGTTGAAAAATGCACTGCTTTAAACAAGATTCTCAAAGTTTACAATTAATCCATTCAAAACTCGTGTTCCTTGGTTTCTGAATTCTTTGAACAGTTTTAGCAATTAATTCATAATTTATCTCACCTTGACCATTGCAATGTGCTCATTTCCATCTAATATCGATCTATAGCAATGGGCTATGAATGGCCCCCACATTGTTGGTAATCTTGCAGCAGCAGCATATTCAACTAATTTATCTCTTTTCCGGCGGTACCTGTAAAATTATGCATCTAATGAGCGGTGACATCATTTCTCACGCACACATTATAAGAAGCTTCTCAATATACAACTCAGAATACAAGAGACAAGCACTTTTTTGACAATCTAGATGTTCTATCCTTATTTCCTGGTGATAATGCTGAGAATGCACCTCAAACTCTGCCTCATTAACAGTCAACTGACATTCAGACATGGGTTTTGAAATGAGGTAAATACAAGAAAATGTGCAGTCACAGGCTCATTGACATAACTTTGACAAGAATCCTGGCTGGTTGTAACCAAATGCTATAGGTAGACATCAGGCAAAAGAGGAACCCATATACTCATCCAACACTGCCATACACATAAAAATTTGAGAGAAACAACTGTTCAGAACCCAAAACCATTGATCTGCACGGTTTCCAAGATTTCAACTCTTAATTCATCCACTCCCAAAAAGGGGAGATGCCGCTTGGACAACTTAAGAAGTGAAAGTTGCAGCTGAAATTTGGATTCGACTCCTAAGACATATTTGCATTTACATGGCCGGGAAGAGAATAATTACCTGATTAGATCAGCAATAGATACAATTTTCAAGTTCTCCCGCTGCGCAAACTCACGAAGCTTAGGTAATCTTGCCATGGAGCCATCATCATCCACTACCTCACAAAGAACTGCCACAGGTTCCATTCCAGCTAACATAGCAAGGTCAACAGAAGCCTCTGTATGCCCAGCTCTTTTCAGGACACCACCCTCCCTGTACTTCAATGGGAAAATGTGTCCTGGCCTGTTGAAATCTCCAGGTTTTGAATCTCTAGATGCAAGAGCCAAAACTGTTGTTGCTCGGTCACGTGCTGATACGCCGGTAGTCGTCCCATGCTTTGCATCCTATAAAAATATCTCTTAATTACCATCCATTACAAGGTAGGAGAAGAGCCAGATGTCCTGACACAAATAACTAAGCTGATTGAAGGCTCTTAGGACATCAAGAATTTAAGAAAACATTATTGTTCCACCAATGTGTGAAAGAAAGTGCAAATTATTCATCACTTTTTTATAATATCCATTGCCAAGAATATTTCACAAATCAAGACCTCTACTGATTGGGGACAAGTAACAATCTGAAGTGTCTTATTCTCCAGAGAGCCATTTCTTAAGTACATAAACCTCTAAGAAACCAAAGCAGAATAACAACAAAGACACATGATAAGAAACAGAAAGTTCAAATTATCCCTACCTGAAGGAACCAGTACCAGTCAATTATCTTCAAATAAGTTTCGAGAAAAGATTCATGGATTGAAAAATATATATAGAGGAATAAAAGCACATACCACAGTCACAGTGTACGCAGTCCGAAGCTTCTCTTCATTCTGCCTGTCATTCACCATCAAAGGAAGTTGCAAGCGCTCCAAATCTTCCTCCTTCATGCTCACACAAACAATCCCAGTGCCATACTTCACAATAAATGCCATAGCCTCAGGTGTTGCCATTTCTGCTGCCATTATAAGATCACCCTCATTCTCTCTGTCCTCATCGTCTACCACCACCACCATCTGAAATTCAGTTCCAACCATGACATAGATATTTATGGATGAAAAATTAAAATGAACTTGATAATGTAATACAGAAAGCATACCAACCTTTCCTTGGCGGATGTCCTCAATTGCTTCTGGGATAGATGCAAAGCCTGCTGTGGGTCGGTCCAAGTCAAATTCATCATCTTCAGTGGGGAAAGAAGCACTTATAGGCGCAGTATCAGCTGCAAGCGCCCCAAACGCTACTGCATCAGGCTGCAATTGAATGCCAACTGATTCCTCACCAATCAGAGTCTCGCTCACAGCAACATCACCAGGATAAGACAAAGTTTCACCTCCGCCAGGTATCACTGCAGCTTTTGCTGCAACAACACCCCTTCCATTGGCGGATAATTTACTACCCAACAAATCCACGGTTAGATCAGATGAAAAACCAATTTGCAAAGAATGGTTTGCCTGAAGCAGCAAATTGGATGATTTTGAGTTTCTGGAAACTCTGCATGAAATAAGGCCAGTTAGATTTTGACCATGAGGACTAGCTTGGACAAAAGCATCAATCTTGGTACATTCGCAAAAGCTAGTTAAACTCAGCACAGCATCCACTCTCTAGAAGTCAAAACTAACAATTTAGGAACCAAAGACTAATCATTTCAAACAACTAGTTAGGAGCATTCCATACCAGGAGAAGCACCCTATATAGATGCCTACCAGAGATCATGTTGTTCTCTTCCCAACTTCCTATATGACTGTTGATGTATCAATCAATCGTGGGAATTAACAAGAAAAAAGGCAGGTTGACTTTGCAGAGTGAACACATGCCATCAACTTCACCGATCACTTCAAAAAGCACATTACGATTTGTTTCCTTATGGGCAAGAGCCAACATCTCCAACAACGTTCTTTTCAGACAAAGACCAACTCATCCCTTACTTAAAAAAAATGGGGCCTTTTTATCAAGTCAAGCAGACCGAGATGACAAAATTAAGTCAAGCTAAATGGGTTCGATTGTGTATCTACTTTCCAAACTCCCAAGGATGGACCAACCACAAAGCTAGTGACAAAACAGAAAATCACGTCCACCATTTCCCGAGCTGCCTCCGAATTCTAAATGATTGAGGAATTGACAAGATGTGCCCAAAAAAATCACCAACCCATTACCCAAAAACCTTCAAAGCAACGTACCGACACAGGTTCGAAGCAAAGCAAACACCAAAAGCACCAGAGACACTCAGGCCACCATCAGCCACAAAAGCTACAAGAACCGACGGAACACATAGATCACGGAACTACAAGCAACGACAGAGAAGCATTGGACCAAACAGAGCCGCCCATCATCAACAAGATCACGATGCCCAGGAACCCAGGAGGGACAAGAACGTACTGCGACCGAGCGAGCGCCGTGGGGAGGGAGACAACGTTGACGGAAGCCATTGCCAGAGCCCGAATTCCGACCGACCGACCCAATTCGCGAGGCGGGTGTTTCTTGAATGGGTCTCTGTGGGGGTAGAGGAGGGGCTGCTGCTGCTTTATATACCGTCAAGATTCGACAGTATATTCAAAATTGGGGGAGGAGGAAGTCGATGCGAATTTGTCAACTGGGGAAGCTCGAAGGAAGAAGAGAGAGAGAGAGAGAGGAGAGAGAAGGATCGGCTGTAGAGACGTGGAAGGAACCAGAGGAGCAGGCAACCCCCACGCGCGGGTGGAAATTTCTGTGGGCCGGCTAACGCGAAGGCGCTTTATTGGTTCTTTTTCTTGCAATTGCAAAACGGACTTTGATAATAATTTCAGACGGAATACAGAAGGTTAAGGTTGAGGTCGGATTTATTTATTTAATTTTTTTTTTTATGACCAGGAACCTCCGTAAGAGGTCGGATTTAAGCGTGTTTTGCAAAAGTTGATCACTTTTCTGATAATATCTATTTTTTTTTAATTATTCGATAGAAAGATTTTTGGGTATTGAAAATTTAATCAAGAGCGAAGCATGGTGATGTTATAAATTTGGTTCGAATTTCGATCGATTTTTGCATTCCTATGGAAGGTGTTGTCCGTGTGTAAGGGAGGAGTCACTTGCAATGGATCAAGCAATGATGATATGTTTTCTTTTTAAGACGCTGAAAGAATGTGGTTTTGATTATTCAAGTGGAAAGTTTCTAGTAATTAATGGGAAAAAAATGGCTATGAAAAGAGAATAAAATTATGGTTTTATTGGCACATTGAAATTCATTTGGACAAATTTGGACAAGATCTTATCACCAAATATTAATGATGGAGTTCCATGTAAAATTGCCGGAATTTGTAAAAAAAAAAACATTTAAAATAAAAATTGCTTTCATGCGTACGCTTAAGTATATTGAAAATGAGAAATGGATGAGAAAATATTCAATCACAAAATGAAAATATTGATACTAAAATGTAACCGAAGTTGAGGTTAAGTTTGGTTGACCAAATTAAGTTGTCTATATCTAAGAGATTTCTAGTCTTTCTAGTGACACGATCAGTCTTTTCCAATTTGAGAGAGAGAAAAGTAGGATTAAAGGTGCACCTCACATTAGAATAGTCCTAAGTCATTTCAAATAATGATGGTCAATTCAAAGCAAAGAAAAGTAGATAGCGACCTTGCAAAAACCAATGCCTTTGGCGTGCTAAAAGCGTATGTTTGATTGTCATGCCTACGATTGCACTTTAGTTAGCGCATCTGAATTTGGTATCGACCCATCGAGTCTCATTTTATTCCTTATATTACTAGCGTGATTACTAAACATAAGATGAGATCAATTAATCTATAATAAGAGGAAGAAAAAGGAATTGGATTAAAAGAAGTGACAAAATTAAGGGTAGAGATTTTTCATTTGCAAAATCATTTTTAGTGAAGAAAATGACGTAATGTTTGAAATCACTACAAGCATATACATTTAGGAAAAGGGTGCGTAACTATTGTAATTAAAAAGGCAGTTACAGTGTACATACGGTGACCACCGAGGTCACTAAAGGAGATGCATTTTATTATCTATATACAATAAAAATTCATTTTCTAAACTCGATACTTAATAGCAAACGGGTCACATCTTGTCACCGTGTGATGACCAACGGCTTAAGAAGGGTGACGAAGGCAATGTCCTCACGCGTGAGGAAATAGTTAAATAAGTGGTAATCGAATGAGAAAGCATTATAAAATACGTAAAATGATTTTGTGATTTTACGGCAGCCCATCATAAATAAATGTGGAAAATAATTCAAGAAAAGAAAAGCCACGGTGTATTGTCGGACGCTTGGAAATTGCAAATGGATAAAGAAGATGGAGGGACAGCATTGATTGGCCACCTCAGCACCGACCAACTCCCACTGAAAACGATGTAACCAAGAGTAAAAGCCCAAGTTTGTCCTTGGAGCACCCTTCCCTAACTCTGTAGAACCTCAAAAGCCTCAAAAGCGTTTTTCATGGTAGTCAAACCAAAATCAGTCACAACGGCCGTGTCCTACAGTAGATTTTAATGATTTTCGCCATGCTATGTCATGTCATATGTTCAATAGCATCGTAGACAAAGCTTCCATCTCTTTACCAACCACTGGATATGTGGCGAAATGGTCGAGGCGAGAATTGTATTAGGACGAGTTAGGGTCCGTTTGATTCGGCTTTGCCAAATGCAAATATCTTTGGGGTAAAGGGATTTTCAAGAATGATTGAATTTTTAATTTAAAGTGTATTGGGAAGTGGCTTTGGTGTATACCGTTTAGTAAACGCAACATTTGCAAAAAGCTTTTATTATTTTTTTTAAAAATAAAAATAAAATCTAATGAAATTTCGTTGTTGATCAACGGCGAGGCCAACCACCAACGACCGGATTTGGCTGCCGATGAGGCTGACCGAAGTTGCATGAACCAAGATCTGGCCACCGCCGGCCAAATCTAGGCTTGCACGACCCAAGCAGGCGTCGCCTGGGTCGTGATATCATTGGCGACGCCTGCCTAGGTCACGCAGACCTAGATCTAGCAACCAACGAGGCTTGGGTGGTGCCGCTTAAGGTCACGCGACCTCAGGTAGCCTCGCCAACGACTAGATCTAAGTTCCCTATACCTCGAGCAGCCTCATCGATGGCCAGAGAGCACTTGGCCTAGGGGAGTTGCAAATGCTAAACCAAACACCTAAACATTTTCCCAATGGAAAGCCGAACCAAACGGGACCTTAGTGTATAAATTCTTGAAAACTATAAATTGGAGAGGCTACATCAAGTAAACTAAAAGGGAAAGGAGGAGGAGAGGAGGCGTGATAAGGAAAAATAGAGAAAAAAATGAGGATTCAAAAAATTATTAAAACAACTCCGCCTAACATCTCAAAACAATGATCATAAAAGACCATGCATCTTAGATAAGGTTGCATCTCTTTATCGATCACTAGGTATGTACCGAAGTAGTCAAAGTAGGATTTGTATTGGGATGAAGTCTATTAGTCCATATATTTTTGAAAACTACGAATCCGAGACATTATACCGAATCAATAAAAAAAGGGAGGAAAAACTCGCGTTTCTCAATAATTTAACTTTCTTTCCGGACCAAATGGGAGCTACCAATAACTAAAAATAGAGAGAAAAATGAAGATCTGAAAAACACTAAAATGACTTTGCTTGACATTTGGAAATGATGGAGATAAAAGACTATGCAATATATGTAAAATTTAAGTAAAATTTAAGTGTGAAGTGTGAGAGTGGTTACTCGGTCTATTGGTGGGAGTCCATATCAGCAAATGCAGCCAGCAAAATTGACTCGGTCTGGTCTATAGTTAGGTTCTTTCACTTGCAAAAGGACGGTTTAGGGTTTGGTAAGGCAAAAAGTCCTTCCACTAGGGCCTTGAATACAAGAAAATAGGGGTCTTGTTTTGGCAATTAGATGATTTCAAGGGCACATTTGCAAATATGGTAATCTCTCTTTCGATTCTATGTGTTCCTTTTTCGACATTGCCATATACATGATAAGAATCCATAGAAAAGGGATTATCCTACGATGTAGATCCGACTCCCTTCAGGATGAAGTTAGAAATTAAACTTGTCATTTGCTAATTTGGAGTCCATAGCCTTCTATAATTTGAAAGGGGAAGGATAAGCTTTTGGTCACATAAAAGGCAATTGACAAATATGGGGCAACAATATCTAGGATGCTAATTAATCACTTGCTATAGTTAACTATGGCAGGTTTAGGTTACATGAGAAGGGTGATTTTACTGTGGGGGAAATTATCTTGCACTTGGCAAACTCTATTGTTTCATTCTTCTTTTGAGATTACTTTAAAGGAGATGTTTGGATTTTTTTTTTCCCAAATTTAGCAGACGTAATTACTAGGTAAAGTAATTAAGAGAAAAAAATATAAAAAATATTATCCACTTGAATTTCACATATCACGTGCAACTGTTTTGAGTTAGGACCTATGCAGATATAAAGTCTGCAATTGATTCATGAAAAAAGTATTACCCACTTGAATCTTCCAAATTATGCGCAATTGCTTTGAGTTAGAACCATCTACACAAGTGTAAGGTTTGCGATAAAAAACGATAAGTGTAATAAAATTCTTAAAACTTACAATAAAAATGCAATCGAATCTTAAAAATTTCAAAAAAAATAGAATTAAGTCCAAAATTTTGTCAAATTTGTGCAATCATGTTCCATTGTTTTGTTAACTCCATCTAATTTAACTAATAAAAAATTCTGACATAGATTTTGTTTTATTAATTTATTTCTCCTTGTTTGAATTATCCCTCTTTTTCGCCTTCTTCTCCTTGGTGTTAGCACTGGCAAGAGAGTGTATAAGACGAATGGAGGGTGAAACTAGAGCTTGAGCTAAGTATACTTACTGTAGACTGTCTAAAGGATGTCGAAAAGAAGTTGCAGTGCAGGAGGTGGAGTTGGGCTTGGGCTTGAGCTTGGGCTTGGCAAAGGAAATTTGAAGCCCACGGCCATAGCAACTTGAGCTTCTTCAAGCTTGCGGCCATGGCAGCTCTAACTCATGGACCGAAAGAGATTTGGAGGTTACAGCCATGGCCCCTCAAGCTTCGTTGAGCTCGGCCATGGCTGCATGAGCTCATGACCATGGCAGCTCGAGCTTCATCGAGCTTTGTGTGGAGCTCATGGCCAAGGTTGCTCGAGCTTGGTCGAGCTTGGCCATTTGACCATGGCAGTTGGAGCTTCTCCGAGCTCGTTGCCATGACCAATCAAGTTTCATCGAGCTCAATAAATTTTAAATCGAATGCATTGATTTCTTCAATTCTCTTTCTTGCACTGTTGGAGCCCGAAAGTACTCATCAAATTATACTGAAAATCACAATCAAATCGGCCAATATCTCTCTATAGACGAAATTGAAGTCAAGCTTAGTGATTGCAAGAGCTCCAAACACAGCGCCTTCCTCGGTCAAATGCGACATGTCAAATCACCCACGTCACGTGCAAGTGAACCTCTAGAGAACGTAATCCGCAGACCGATGACTAACAAGGTCTTGCCTTATTTACAATATCTGCAAATTTCCAATAGAATTTGACGGAACTTTAGCACATTATTTTGCTAGTGTATACCTTCATTGACATTCCGTTCTCTTCTGTTGGCGATGAGGACCTAAATACTCAAGATTAGTTAACATTAATGGACATGTTGGGCCTTGTACATAAGTAAAAGCCCACCTGAGCCCTATCCTTGGTCTTTTGTGCCTGCAACAAACCTGGGTTTTGATCAGTCGTCCAAGCCCGATCTGATTAGAAAAGCCCGGTTCGTTGGACCTTGTCCGTACAATAATTTCTCCGATTGAGTAAAGAAGCACACACATCTCGTTTCGATCAATGGATGCTTCGTGCACGGAATGAAGTCATCGAATGTGACAGCATTTCGAGAGGCTTTCGGAAGGAATTTCTCTCGAATTGCCATCATCTGGAGAAGGAATGAGTAGGAAATCAATCGTGGGACGGCTGATGACTTGGATATCGTGAGGATAGAGGATGGTTGTGTCAAGTTGCCGATCACAACTTAGACCGAAGACTGCAGTCACGCGGCCTTGGACTGATGGACCATACAATAATTTCTCTAATTGAGTAAAGAAGCACACACATCCCATTATCGATCAATGAATGCTTCGTGCACGGAATAAGGTCATCGAATGTGACAGCATTTCGAGAGGTTTTCGGAAGGAATTTCTCTCAAATTGCCGTCATCTGGAGAAGGAAGGAGTAGGAAATCAATCGTTGCACGGCTGATGACTCGGATATCATGAGGATAGTGGATGGTTGTGTGGAGTTACCGATCACAACTTAGACCGAAGATCGCAATCACGCGGCCTTGGACCGATGGACCATATCTATTGCAACATAAATTTCAAACAAGGTCAAGATGATAACATAATTCTTAGGATTTGGGACATTATCACAAGAAAAATAGGGAAGACAAAAACAAGAAAGAGAATTTGAGACGCGAGATTTTATCTTGATTCACCCTTAAACTAATGTTATATCTAGTAGAGGATTTCACTATAATTAACACTTTGTATTTATATATTACATCCCTCAATTACAAGAGAAAGATGATATATATCCAGTAATTATTCAAGGGCCAAAACCCAAATACTAATAAAATGTGAACTTAAACTATTGAAGTCATTTGGCAGCTCGGGAATACTATCCCCGCTACCCCAACAAGGCAGCTCCCGATCCCTCGCCTGCTTGTAGGGGAGCGGGGCCCTTTTGCCATTCGGTTAATGAAAAATATGAATCACACTCCAACTATAATTACTTATTCCCACTTATGTTTCATGATGGAAGCACATACATAATTCACATTCATGATATTACGAGTTCACTCCAGGACCAACTTCGCGGATTCATGAATACGGTCGGTACGCGATCCCGTATCCCGTTTTGCACCCATCGGCAAAGTTCGGTCGCGGAAATAGACTATATTCACGCCCCGCTCAACTTGAGAGCCTTGTGTTTTTTGCATAGAAAAAAGGTGGGAAATGGAAGTGGTACGAATGTCGACGCGAGTATCTATTTTAATATGTGCACTCCCAACGACCAAGACGGCAAGCCATGAGGAATGTCTATCGGGAATGCCAGGAACGACTTTAAGACGAAGTGGTATTTTATAATTTCCTCAAATCACATCATTGATTCGGACTCGAATAACAGTTATATTATCCAATTAGTTGTTGGATAGTGTGGGGTCGATCCATCATGCCACTCGGAAAATTTATTCGAAGTCCAACAATTTGACCATTACAATGCAAGGTGATTGGTTCTCGATTCTTAGTGTGAGTCAGTCCCACTCAGGAATTGAAAATTGAACTAATAGGATTGATTCATGTTTCTATTATAGGAACTATATTGATTGGTCATGGGACCAAACCAAACCAATTGGTTTGGTTTCGAGTGGTCCAATGAAACTAGCGAAAGATGATGGTTATGTGTTGGTGCCTGCTCCTTTGAAATTAAGCATTTGCTCTTTATTCACACAAAGATCAAAATGCTTCAAAATTGCATGAACATCACACTTTACAAAAAATACATATGATCTTAACCAAAAGGCCAAGAAAGGCACGTTTTAGTAGGCACATGACCTGACTTTTACATAAGTAATATAGGATTATAAACATCAACATTAGTGATTTTTGGTTAATATTATCTAAATGACTTAGTTAGTAAAATATAAAAATGTTGATGATTGAATTGACATAATTAAAATATTTATAACTAAATTATCATAAGTGAAATAGGTTTACAATTTTTTTGTGGTTTATGGGATCAATTGCAAAGTGCGCATGCGAATTGAGCATGCGCGGACAGCTTACCCAAACCGAAGACCAACTACAAAACAAGCAAACATAGCAAGTCTCATCGACTCCTACCTATTCAAAAGAAAATAAAGAATGACACAAAGGAAGAAAAACGTGCACAACATGCACATATCACACGTTATTACCTATGTGCACTTTAGGCTTTTCTTTTTCCCCTCGAAAAAGTTGTACTTCTCACCAATCAGGAAACGATTGCGGGTACAAGTCCTGTGGGCCCTTCTCGATTTTTTTTTTTTTTTTTTTTTTTTTGCCCTTCTCGATTAGAAAAGCTAGTTTAACCACGTTGAATGTTCGAGCGATTGACAATCAGTTTCTCTTCTTTTTGGGGTGTATAAATCCTCTATTGATTAGGGGTGAATTAAATTTGAAATTCCAACTTATCAATCAAAATAGGTTCTAATTTTTTGAAATTTGAAATCTATTTTACATATTCTTGAATTTAGAATCTATCATATTACATAGATTTAAAGTCTATCAAAAATCTATTTATATTATTATTTGAATAATTGCAATGAATCATTAACCACTTGTTACTATAATCCATTGACAACAATTCATATTTAAACACATAAATAATATGAAATATTAACAAAGTAAAATTTTTAGTCATAAGATAGAAGTTTAGATTAACGAATCTAGATTTATATAATTGGACATTATGAAATATTATAGAAGCATGCGAATATATAGATCATGAAAAATATAAAAACTTATTCCAGATTTTAAGTTTTAAGTTCTATTTAATTAGAAATTATTAGTCAAAATAAATTTTCTAATTTTTGAAACTTGCAACTTACCTACATAGTTTAAGATCTAGAATTGAATAGATTTTCCTGGTCCAGCTATTTGATTTCAGAGGTTCTACTTAGAACCATACTCACTTTTATCAACCCGCTTTCAACGATCCGATCTTTCCTCGTGATAAATTCGCTCCGCCCGTGCTCTTACTTTTGCAAATAAATACTCATAATTAAAAAAAAACTCAACAATCATTATTTTATAGCCAAGGGGAGAAATAATTATTCACGATGCGAAAACACACCAACCAGTATAAAAACCCAGCTCTCTCGTCACACAAAACATAAAATATTCAACTTTATTCCCCAGCCTCAAACAAAAAATACAAAAAAGAAAAAC
Organism: Eucalyptus dawsonii; assembly: GCA_016097615.1. Lineage (NCBI taxonomy): Eukaryota > Viridiplantae > Streptophyta > Magnoliopsida > Myrtales > Myrtaceae > Eucalyptus > Eucalyptus dawsonii. Next base: position 28,676,032 of record CM027881.1, on the reverse strand, counting down.
ATAATATATAATTTTACTTATTATAATAATAATAATAATAATAATAATAATAATAATAATAATAATAATAAGACACATGCACATCCGTTGTCCCCCCACCACGTCACATGCCCACGCCTCTCTCTCTCTCTCTCTCTCTCTCTCTCTCTCTAACATTGGAAAATCCGTTGGCCCTCCTTCCCCGCACGAACATCGGATACAAATCACAGACAGCAACACCCATTTCTCTTCACAGATTCCATTCTCTCTCTCTCTCTCTCTACAATGGAGAGCCTCTTCGCCCTCCACTCTCTCTCCTCCACCGCCGCCGCCACCGCCGCCGCCGCCCGCTCCTCCTCCTCCGCCTCCCTCTTCCACCGGCCGCGGCCGTTCCCGAGATCGCCGCCCCCATTCCCCCGCTCCCCGCCCTCCGATCAAGGCCTCAAAGATCACTCCTCTCTCTCCAACCCCGCTTCGCCTTCCCTCCCAGACCCAAGACCCACTCCCCAATCCGCGCCTCCTCCTCCGATGCCTCCCCTCCGCCGCCGCCGCCGGTGACTCCTCCCCCGCTTTTCCAGGGCGCCAAGCCCCTGCCCCTCGTTATCTCCGTCGCCGTCGGCCTCGCTGTCCGCTTCCTCGTCCCGAGGCCCGTCGAGGTGTCCCCGCAGGCCTGGCAGCTCCTCGCCATCTTCGTCTCCACCATCGCCGGCCTCGTCCTCAGCCCGCTCCCCGTCGGCGCCTGGGCCTTCCTCGGCCTCACCGCCTCCATCGTCACCCGGACGCTGTCGTTCGCCGCGGCCTTCTCCGCGTTCACCAACGAGGTGATCTGGCTGATCGTGATCTCCTTCTTCTTCGCCCGCGGGTTCGTGAAGACCGGCCTCGGGGACCGGATCGCGACCTACTTCGTGAAGTGGCTGGGCCGGAGCACGTTGGGGCTGTCGTACGGGCTGACGCTGAGCGAGGCCCTCATCGCCCCCGCCATGCCCAGCACCACCGCGAGGGCCGGCGGGGTGTTCTTGCCGATCATCAAGTCGCTGTCGCTCTCTGCGGGGAGCCGGCCCGGCGATCCCTCCGCCAGGAAGCTCGGCTCTTATCTCGTCCAGTCTCAATTTCAGGTAAACTACTTGAATTGATGGCACAGTATTAAGTAGACTGGATTCTTGTCCAATGAATTGCTTGTGTTTTGAGTATGGTGCTTGCTGTCTCGACGAAGGGTTTCTTGATGTCAGGGCGAATCATTTTTCGATCCTCATGTATGCCAATTGATTAGTAGAAATGCATCTTGTCGTGAAGGTTACTGATGGAACTAACTTATGTGGAATGTGAATTTAAGATTATCAATAGTATTGTAGTATAGCAACCTGAAATTCATGTAATGTTTTCACTCTACCGAAAATTTCAGAACTTGTGACTGGTTTTCTGTATTCGATGGTGTTTAGCCCTTTAATCATTACAAATCTTGATGTGTTGCGCCCCTGTTGTTTATATCTGCGTGTACCAAAAAGAAATGGGACCAAAGTTTGATGCGGCTTATGGAAATGGGATTAGTCTCTACAATTTTTTTTTTTTTTTGGTAAGGTAGATTAGTCTTTACAATTAGTTGCAAGGGAAGTTTCTTTTTCGATTTGAATTGCCGTAGGATGTATTGACATAGATCACTAGTAATCCTTTCATAAATCGAGTGATAATCAATCTTTATCTTTAAATGGCAAAAGAAATTTTCTTTTACTTACACTTACTATAAAAAATGTTTCTGTACTTGTATGTCCTTGTGTATGTATTCTAGCACTTTTTCGCCTCATGCTTGTATATCCTTAAAAGTTCAGTAATGAGGAATGAAAAGCTCATGTACTGTTATCTATTGTCTTTATTTCATTTTCTGGAATAATAGCTGCTGCAGTTCTTGGATTTTTGTACTTACATTGTTCCAGTATCATTATTTTTGCTTGAAGATTTGGCCAATTATTATCATACAAAGGACATTTTTCTTCTCTTTTTATTTTTAAATGATGGAAGCTGCAATTGATTTGATATATATATCTTGCTTCAATGGGTTCCAGAATACTGGAAAGTTTCAGTATGGCCAAGCAAAACCTTTGTATGTCTTCATACTTAGCATAACTAGAGTACCGTACTCTATGTTTAATCCATCATAATTAAGTTATGGAACAGTGTAGTGGCTGATTTGCATAATTTTAGAAAAGTCAATAATAAATTTCATAGATTCTGGTACATTAAATTGTTTGTAGAGAATTCCAATAGGTCCGGATTGTTTAGGCACTTAGTTGAATTGAATCAGTTGAATTAATTTCATTAGAAATTCTACATTTTTAATGCTTTCTGATGATCTTTGGTTTGGTTATTTGGCTGTCGGTGGTTGTTATTTGTGGAAAATAGAGGAAATGTGTTAAGAGTTTTACTTGATTATTGAATGACCTTCTCTTAGTTAATTGTTGGACACAGGAGCAGCATAATAAATGTGGCCTTATGATTTCTTTTAATTTTGGTTTCATATGAATCCTATATGACTTATGGATGTTTTCTGTGTGATGCCTGACAGTCTGCTGGTAACTCTAGTGCTCTTTTCCTAACTGCTGCAGCTCAAAACCTCCTTTGCCTCAAACTGGCGGAAGCACTAGGAGTTATCATAAGTAATCCTTGGGTTTCTTGGTTCAAGGCTGCTAGTTTACCAGCCATTGTCTCTCTTCTAGCTACCCCACTGATATTGTACAAGCTATATCCTCCTGAAATCAAAGACACCCCAGATGCCCCTGCTATGGCTGCCAAAAAGCTGGAGAATATGGGTCCTGTCACGAGGAATGAGTGGACCATGGTTGGCACAATGTTACTTGCAGTGTCACTTTGGGTGACTGGGTGAGTAACTTTCACTTCCTTCTCATCAAGTAAAATGAGATGTTCAAAATCGCTGAGGCAATTGCATGAATGGATTATCTTCAAACTTCAAAGACTCTCAATGGGTGTAAGAAAGATGTTTAAATGTTACCATATTCCCTAATGCGACAACTCTTGTATATGCATTTATAAGGTTCCAATTGCATGACATGTTCTCCTTTGTTTTCATTCAATCATCATTATTATATTTGAATATTTTTTTCGATGGCGTCGTGACATGCAACAAGATTATCAACTCATGCCAGTGTTAGGGGAATTACATGATTTAGGACTCTCAAATTTGCTTTCTGAGAAAATGTGAGATCTTTTTGTTGAAAAAATCACTCGGAAGTAACATATTCAAGGATGGTTATCTGCCTTAGAGAGCGGATAGGATATGTTTGCTGAGTCTCAGAACTTCCATAATTCACCATGAGGTGATGTGGGAAGACAGATTTGGCTGGCTGAGTGCTGATGCAGTTAATGCACAGTGGAATTAATGGCGTATTAGTGCTTCTCTTGTTGTCTAGCGTTCTTCTTAGTTGTCTGCCTTGTTTTATTAATGAATAATGCACCGAACGACATAGTGGCATTCTGATAGTAGCAAGTGTAATGTGCTTTTCCAAACTCAGCATAAAGAGACCTGACAGAGGAGATATTTTGAAAGAGATATGCCTGATTCTTGTTTGCCTATGCCAAAAGTTGCGATTTCTTGGATTAATGCTTTGTTGCATTTGTATGTATGCATATTGTTGTGTATGCATTTTGAACAGTGTTTGTGCTTTGCAGAGACGCAATTGGGATACCTAGTGTTGTAGCTGCTATGATTGGCTTATCAATACTCTTGTTATTGGGAGTCCTTGACTGGGACGACTGCTTGAGTGAAAAGTCAGCATGGGACACATTAACTTGGTTCGCCGTTTTAGTTGGTATGGCGGGGCAATTGACGAATCTCGGCATTGTGGCGTGGATGTCTGGTTGCGTGGCTAAGTCCCTAATATCCTTCTCCTTGAGCTGGCCTGCCGCATTCGTTGTTCTGCAGGCTTCTTATTTCTTGATCCACTACCTCTTTGCTAGCCAAACGGGTCATGTGGGCGCTTTATACTCTGCATTTCTTGCCATGCACTTAGCAGCTGGAGTGCCTGGCATGTTGGCAGCACTAGCATTAGCCTATAATACCAACCTATTTGGCGCTTTGACACATTATAGCAGCGGTCAAGCTGCTGTCTACTATGGAGGTATGTGTGACTCTGTCCCCTGCAATATACATGGACTTATGCTTGGTTTGATTGCTTCCCATAATAAAGTAATGTTGTTTTCACTTCTTTTGATCAATCCTATTGAGTTCTCTCTGACATTTTCCGTTTGCGTTGTTGCAGCTGGTTATATAGATCTTCCCGATGTGTTCAAAATGGGATTTGTGATGGCCCTTATCAACGCCCTCATCTGGGGAGTAGTCGGAACCTTTTGGTGGAAATTCTTGGGTCTCTACTGACAAATTATATGAGACACCGGCACTTGATTTTTATTTATAATCCCATCATGTCCTTACCATCGAGCTTACTTCCCGTCCTCAGGAAGTTCCAATTTTTGGGAGCTTTAGATGGGATTGTCTGAATAATTTACAGCTATTTTTTTGGTGCAAGCCTCAAATTCAGAAATTGAGTTATATGTCTATTGATTATTGATACAGCGACAAACTTATATTTTCTTTGATGGTATGACCTGTTCAAATGTTTGTCGGAAAGTAAGATTGGAGTTGCCCCTAAAGAACTTTGTTGAAATTGACTGCTTTTTGGCTAAGGTTTAAATGAGTTTTGATTCTTGTCCGTGTCAATTGGATATTGGGTTTAAGCGGGTGGCAAAGAAAAGAGCCGAACTTCAATGAGTTTCTGAAGGTCCATTGAGCAACTTTGGGAAAGATAGAAATGGCACTGGACAGATGTAAAGGAAGTAAAGCGTACATTGCAAGGAAAAGAAAGATAAAGCATAAAGCGTTTCATCTACTTTTGAGGGGAGGCCTGGTTACATCCTAATCCATAGAGAAATCCTAAAGGAAATTGGTTACATTCATATGAAGAGCATTCGAGTTGAAAATCAAGCGTGTTACAAAAACCCTCTCCTGCATATTGAGGGTAATTCTTTCACTGCATCTGCCCCAGCCATGCCGCGGTATCAGCAATTCGTAGCCAACCAGAAATCGAATCTGTCGATGGCACTTCATTGACACGGGTACTACTTCAATCACTGTCTAATCGATGGCTATAACTACCTTGACAACAATGGCGACTAGAACTACTTTGTCAATGTCTGTAACCACTTTGTCGATGCCAAACTTCAAGTATCATTCTCATTCACTCACTTCATCGATTCAACTTCAGATCGGGATGTGTTAGCTCTCAACACAAGTACTTCAAAGGAATCATCCTGATCAAGCTCGATTCCGAGTTTCCGCAGTTCATGCATAGTGCTTCCGTTTGCATCCGTGGCATGGGGTTCGAACACGATGCTTGATGAATCCAGTGCACTAACTTGACTTCTGGCGCTAGACCTACTATATGACCTTTTCAGAACAGAATCATCCTTTCGCCTTCTCGCCCATGCAAAGCCATTTGACGCACTGATCTGTGTTGGACCTGATAAAATACTCGGTCCTTGAGAAGTGTCCGCTGCTTCAGAAATCGCCGAGGCGTCGCAAGATGACTTCAGAGGCTCTCTACATGGAACATCAATTTCTCCCCTCTGGCTACTTCTCACATGATTTCTCCGAACAAACTGAGCCTGGCCTTGCAACTCCTGGGCAATCAACATTGAAATTGTTGGATTACAAGAGCGTTTGACTATAAAACCGAGACATCCTAATGGCGAAGAAGCAAGGTGCTTGTGAACATCTCTATCAAGGAAGAGGTTTGAATCCAAGCTCTCAGTGTAGCTTCTCTTCTTAAAGAGACGAAGACAAGGTTAAGTGGAGGGGATCAATGGTTATACTGATTGAACTGATGTCAGGTACACTCTTAATTTTGGGATTGAACACGGGTCTAAATGAGCTAGTCAGATAGCAAAAGCTCAGGTTTTGGTTCCCACTAGGTAGAACCAGGTAAAGCAGTCTAAGTTTGAAAACAACATATCCATCGCATGCAAGCAGGAAGTAAAAATGGTGAATTGAGAGTACCAACCTCTTTTGGAGCTATCTTACTGGAAAACCCCTGCTCTTGTGAAGCTCTATGGATTCTTGTTGGCCTTTTCCCTACTTCGGGTTCTCGTACTCTAGAACGAGCCTTTTTCCTGAAAGCCACATTGTCAGTACATGCATGAATCTGCCAGAAACAGATTGCAAGTAGTCCATCTTGTTATCAGCATGCTTCGCACATACTTTAATCCCAATTACAGTGCATTTAAGTTTGCAAGCATGGAGAGTAACTTCTAACAACAAGAATAAGGAAATTCATACAGCGACTTCAAATGGAAAGCTAGAAATAAGGTTTACATGGACTTCAACAGCAGGTCTGCTTTTCTATGTTGACTTGCTAGTGTTCTTTCTAGGCTCAGAGGGAGTAGTTGAAAGACGATGTTCAGCCTTATAAGTAAATAAGGATTTGAACCTCCTCTAAACAAGCTGATAAATGATGGAATTTCCATCTTGATAACCCCATGTTTCTTTGAGCGTGGAAAGAAACTCACCTCCGTGCCTCTTCTCGATGTTTAGCATCAATTTCTTTGTTGGGAGGATACTTGGGCAAGCTTGATGGATCACATGCATATGGTACTGTTCTGAAATACTGGACCAGAAAACAAAAAGAAATTAGGAAGTCAACTGAATTGTATCTCTGTTGCGATACATCGTCTCATATAAATCAAAACTCAGGAGACTGAAAATGTGGTGAGGCAGTATCTGTGTGAAAAGCATTTTGGTTGCTGAGCCAGAAAGAAGGGAAGAAAAAGGAAATTCATTTTAACTCATATTAAAATCGTCTTGATTTGTAGAATCAAATACTTCAAGCTGACTTAATTCCAATAATGTTACCTCAGATATGAGCGCACTTGAAGCAGTTCCACGCTTGTGCGGTTCTATGGAAAGAAAAGTCTCCATCAGCTTCATTGCACTGGTCGCAATACCTTTGCATCTCTCTCGCAGAGTGCATTCATAAGCATGGCGGGGTCTAAACATGGTGGCCTGGGGTACCTTACACATTTTCCAGTAGCCATCGGGCGGGGAACCACAGAGTTTAAAAATTTGTGCAATTGCTCAACCTGCAATGTTGATCGATGTGAGAGTGAAATAGTGCAGAAGCAGAGAAACATAACACAGTCAGCTTCTTGGACAAGAAGTTCAGCTTTTGCAGCTCCTTTCTTTTTCAAATTTGGACAAAATAAGATTTCGACTTTCCTCTTTAGTATTCAAGTAGGTACGAGGAATCATATCAACAATAGCTTCATGAGTCCTGGGACTAGACTTGCTTTCTCATGTCATTCTCTCCTCTTGATTAACGATTACTGAGAATCTATCTAAGTTGGGCTTCCTTGTTATTATAAAGGGAAATGAGAATCATCAAGATCCTATACCGGTGAAAACTTTAAGCAAACGGGAGGCTGATTACCTCTGTTCTCCCTCTGAGAATGGGCTTTCGAAACAGAAGTTCTGCAAAAACACAGCCAACGCTCCACAGATCCACAGTCACGCCGTAGCTTGTGGAACCCATGAGAAGCTCAGGAGGACGGTACCATAAGGTAACGACATGACTGGTGAGTTGTTGCCTGTCCTTTGGATTAAGAATGTTAGCCAGTCCGAAATCTCCTATTCTCAGAATCCCCTCATTGTTCACCAGAATGTTCGAAGCCTTTACGTCTCGATGAATCACTCCGTGCTGGTGGCAGTGCTCTATTCCTGACAGAAGCTGCTTCATGTAGCATTTGATCTGCAGGAGAAGAGCTCAAGTTCCGAATCAACAGACACGAGAGAGGTTACTGCAAGGACAAAGCAACACGGTACATGTATCCATCTCAGAAAAGGCCGGTTCCTTTCCTTTCCTTTTCTTTTCGATGGCTGTTTAATGCGTCCTTTCAAAAAGAAGTCGATGAGAAGAAAGCCTTCATACCTGGGCATCGCTGAACTTGACCTGAGGGAAGATATTAGCCCGTAAAGGTCATGCTCCATGTACTCGAACACAAGATAAATGCTGTTTGACATTCGAGAAGTGATTATGCCCTCCAGTTTCATGATATTCGGATGATCGAGCCTGCGGAGGATCGATATCTCTCGTGCCATAAATTGAATGCTCTCGGGTTGAAAGTTGTCAAACCGGACTTTCTTAAGAGCAACCATCCTTCCATTTGCCAACTCCCTTGCTCGGAAAACACTGCTGTATGTGCCTTGTCCTATCTAATGCAAATTAGAAATATTAACGAGGTAGCTTTTCTGCAGGTGCTCAGTTATAAGGCTTTCCATGTGCAACACATCCATGCAGATTCTTATCAGCAGGAAATGCTTCGAACATATATACATATAAGAAACATGGCCTAATCAAATCAACAAAACTCAGATTTTAAACTCGATTGGTTCGAAACCATACCTTCTCCAATTTCTCGAAAGAATCTGCTTTAAGAGGAACCAATCCCTGAATTGCGTCACCAGCAACGGTGGTAAGCCAAGAAGGCCATCCCGCGGCCGCTTGTTCGGCTTCCACATACCGATGCGAAAATCCCAACTCCAACCTCAATCTCTTGCTCAACGAACCCTTCTCATCCAACTTCCTCAATTCCCCGCTACGACCCTCGTGTTCCTTCACACTGCTCTTCTCGAATTCAAACAGACCGGATGGGATCTTCGACGACCTGGTACTGGTACCGGTACCGGTACCCGCTCCAGTCAAGATCCCTGAACCAGGCGATGCTGGTCCCCGGTCCGCCTGCTTCGCGCATATGCAGCCCATCAGCCGCGATGCACCGACCTCATTGGATCGAATTACATGAAACGGTGATTGACCCGCATCAGGAAACGACCATGTACGGGGGGGAGGATACACCCCACCTTCTTGCAGGAAGGAACGTGCATTACATCTGTGAATAAGTGAGGAAACCCTCCCCCTGGACAAAAGTCTTTCTTTCTTTTCTCTCTTCTCTCCTTTTTCTTTTCTCCTCGTCGAGTCTCTGTCTTTGCCTATCTGCTGGGGCTGCGAGATATGCGGGATTGTGGAATTTGTAAACGAAATGGACCGTGGAGAGAGGGAGAAACAGACGGAGAGAGAGAGAGAGAGAGAGAGAGAGAGAGAGATGGGGCCAATCCGAAGAAGTGGGCGCTTTCATCGTTTCTTGCGAATGCAACAAGGGAGGGCAAGGTGAAGCGTAGCCGTTCGGAGGATCCTGTTGTTGTCATGTCCCAAAGTCGGTTGCTTTTATCTGAAGACAAGAGAGAGAGAGAAAGAGAGAGTGGAGTTTGTACGGTTGGTTGTCCCAGGCCAACTGCCCAACCAACTTCACCATGAACTGAGGAGTTCAACGTTTTTTGGAAAATTGCTCTGGGTATACCTAACCGATTTTGCACTAATTTTACTGGAGGATGTGCAAAAATTGTGACTCTTGTCTGTATTCGGTAGATTCAGATGGGTGATCTTTAATCTGTACTCAAACATTTACTAATTTCTTCGAAAATATCGTGCGTTTGTTGTCTAGTTCACTTAGTCGACTCGACACCTCTTTATTTGTATAGTCTCAATCAAGCTTGATATGATTAGAGTAGGAAGGAGGGATACTTTTTTCGTACGGAAAAGGCACATAAAGTTCGGGAGGCAAGTTTGCTACACAAGCTGCTCTTATTTGGATCACAAGAGAACAATTGTGTTTATGTCACGGAAAAAAAAATCTCAGGGTATAGCTGCAATTCAATCTAGAGGTCTGTTTATTTGAAGGAAAACTATTTTCAGGAAATTGTTTTCCAACTTTTCAATGTTTGGAGGAAGGAAAACTAGTTGATCTACAGAAAATGCTTTTCATGAATTGAAAATAAGCTTCGATGGAGAGTAATTAAATTTACCTTCTTGCAATAGAGAAAATCACTTTCTCTAAATCACCAAACAAATAAAAACTAATCAATTTTCTCATAGAACTTGTTTTCTTTTGTTATGAAACTTTCAATGAAATATTAAAGTAGACATGATTTACTTATTCTGCTCATTATTCTTGCTTTGGTGCTTTAACTTTACATCCTTTCCTACTGTTTCCTTATTTGAGGTGATTCAATTCCTATGTTATGATAGTTTTACTTTTGATCTTTTTGAATATCTGTCGGATAATACCCTCTTTATTGACTGCTCGAAGATCTCATGTTCTTTTAACATGTGAACTGAATGCTAAACCAGTTTTAAAGGCAATAGGCAACAAAGAATATGCTGTCCGCGTTTTCATTGTATTCCCTCGATTCTCCGGTGTACTCGGGATGAGAATCAGGGAATGGTGTTCGCGAAGCCGCCTCCATCGATCAGCATGGTAAATTCTTCGAAAGAGAGAGCCAAAAAGCACCAGTACAGTAGAACTACATCAAGCTGTGAAATTCTTGACTATGACTGCAATTCAAGATAGTTTAAAAGGCATCATAAGTTGAATCTGCCGAAGTGGCCACGGATAGCGAACTGGATCGGATGCATCATGTCGTAATCCCCGTGGAGTTTTGTCATCGAGAGCAAAGATCGAAATGGACCACCACAGATAAATCATCAAGTTCGCAGGAAGAAGCAAAGGAGGAACATTCTTTGTTTTCCTTTCAAGACCCGAAATCCATCAGAAACCATATGATTAAATGGACCACAAATGGTACCTGTCATTGTCTGAAGGTACTAAAATGACTAGAAAAATCGCGCTTTCCTTTTGCCATAATTGCCCCCCATCTAAGCTCAGATGGCTCTTTAGCCGATAAGAGTCTGCATAGTAACATTTTTGTTTCTCTCAATTTTTGTTCTTTTATTCCCTGGAACAAAAAATGAACATAAATCTGTTTAGTAAAAATTTTGTTTTAGGAATAAATTTTCATATTTTTTTTGTTTCGGAACGATTTTGGAATAAAAAAAAAAAAAAAAAGTAGTTTTTTTATTCTCGGTAACAATTTTTAGAAATAAGCCAATTTTCTTTTTTATTTTTCTTTTGTTCCTCCCTCTTGCTATGGCCACCTTCAACTGCTCGAAGCCACCGCTGACTACCATCGCTGCTAGTTGCCACCAATCGCAGGCCTCTACCGCCGTGGGTCACCACCGTCCGCCGCCGTCATTGGTCGATGTTGTCCACTATTCGCCATCCATCACCACCACCGCCACCTTCATTTGTTGTTGCCGCCACTATCCGCCAACCCACCGTCCGCCAACCGCACAATTGCTAGCGCCAACCATCACCGCCAATCGCCGCCACACAACCCATCAACCACCGCCGGCCGCCCATTGGTTGGCGCCCATTGGTAGGTAGTGGCGGCGGGCTGGTGGGATGGCGGAAGCGATGACGCGTAGCGGCCAGCTGTGTTGGCGGTTGACGATCCGTGAGCAAAAATAAGAAACGAATAAATACAAGAAAGAAACTATTTCGTACTAAATGCTTTTTTATTCTTTTTCCATTTTTTTAAGTAAAAATTTTGTATAATTACAAAACATCTTATTTTATTCAGAAATTGTTCCCTAGAATAGAAATAGAAAATAACTATTTCTAAAAAAAAACTCTTCCCCAGTCAAGAAGAGTTGTCATGCATAGCTTAAGCCTCTCATTCAATAATGCTGGGGAGGGAAGAGATAGAGATGCCGGGGCGAGGCTACCTCTCAAGCTACTAGAAAGTGGTGATTCTTAAATCAGGAGTCTAATACCGCATCAGAAAATGCCACCATTGGAATGAAGCATCGTTCACTTGCAAATGAAGGCAGCAATGGCGTCGCCACGGCCTGAAAGCAAATGAGTAGTTTCAGTCATGACACCTAGAAAAGCCCAACATGTCAGTGTACAAACAAGTTTACGCGGTAGCCATGCAGAACAAGGTGGACAGCGAACATCAGCACAAACTCAAAGCACTCGCGAGTAAACAATTGCAGATGACGCGACCGTGCAAAAGTAGAGACAATACAGCATAAACTATGCATGGCATCACAACATTGCAAGTTATGAATTACCGCAGCATGCATCGGTTTTGTCACTTTCGAGATTTGAACGGCTCGTTACATACTCCGATCTCAGCGAAGGTATCTGGAATTGTCCGTACCGGCGGAATAAAATCTTTCAAAGAATTCACCGGATCATTGGAAGAGTCATCACACCATGCATTGAATTTCTCGATGTTATATATAGTCGATACCCTCGAAGGAAGTCCTGCTCATCCTTGCACTTTCCGAACCCTGAAGTTCCCCATCTGTCGTCGTAACATCATCTTCCTTAGCAAACCTCCAGTGATCTCCACAGATCTGCCATGAACACTGGTCTCTGCAAAGCTGAACATAACTTCTAGTTCCAAAGTCGGATATTTCAATAGTTTTGAAATATTTATTAAAAATTATGACCGTCATGAAAAACATCATTTTTGTAATGATTTTTCAACGGCTGTGTAATGGCTTTCTAATGGCCATATAAGGTCTTTCTAATGGCCGCATAATGGTCATCTAATGGCTTGATAACTTTTGAATCATTATGCCATAAACTCTCATTATTTTATAAAGGTCATCTTTTAATTACCAATTGATTTATGATGATTTCTTAATGGCTCTCTCTTTCTCTTGTTTAACTATAAATTAAATTTCAAATTACAATTTTTTATGATACAATATGTTATCATATCTTTCATTCATTCTCTTTTTTGTTGGGTTATATACCAAAGTTGTTATATTTCCTTTTAATATTCAATGCGAAGTATATAAGAAGGTTTGTTGTATTTTAGGAGAATAACCGTTGACGCCTTAAGCACCAAATTTTGTACTTCAAGGGTTAGAATTATCCTTAAGGACAGTAATTGCATGTCTCACATATTTATTTTTATTTTTAAATCTTTTGTAATGTATTTTCAATTGTTATTATTAATTTATGTTATTTAATATTTTTCCAACACCGGATGCTTTACAAAACACTGAGTCAGCACAGATTACTTCCGCCGGCGGCGCTCAAAGATTGGCTCGCGTTCACCATGGCACACCCGAAGCTAATGATCAGCCAGGGGTCCGTGAGCAAGCAGATGCTTTCGGACAGTGCCATTTTTCCGAGTTCTTGCAGTCGTGCGCACGGGCAAGCAACGTTTTCCTCCTCCAGCTTGCTCATATCCATTGCTCGATCTGGGGGTGCTGCGGATCCAGCTCTTGTCCATCACAACTTCCATGACGGCCCCGTGAAAGGAGATGACAACCAATCAACGCCATAAATGTCAAAAGAAAAAGATGCAGGGGACCCGGATCGTAAGGAGATTGATCAGATCTAATGGACCTTGCATTATGTCAATTAAGCTTGAAACATGGAAAGATCAAATCCAGTAGTGTCCGGTTCGGTTGTCCCATCGTGTCTCAATCTGTATCATTCTAGGAGGGTGTCTCAATCCGTATCATTCTAGGAGGGATTTTTATATATAAATTCGAGAATTCTCCAATTAAAGCTCTTTCTATTTTGGATTTAATTCTGTAAATAAAAATTTTAGAATGAAATTACATTTAGAGAATAATTTTTAAAACTCTTGTTGTAGTTATTATTATTATTTTTTGCCTCGAATTATTAGAAACAACCCCTTCCTCTGCCAAAATGATCAAATTTTTCAAATCCAGGTCAGAGTAATTAACAGTCATTTTATTTAATAAATTTAGGCATACATTTCAGTTAAAAATCTAGACAAAATCGGGAAGTCAGGCTTGAGCTTGAGTATTCCACCTTATAAGACCAGATTAGTCTATACATTACCAAGATTAAAAAATGACAAATACAAAATTGCCTACAAAGTGACTTTCACGGGGAGGGACTAGGGTTTGAAGTGGTTCTTGAGCTAGTCATGGAAAATTTTCGCCCAAAATTTTAAGCTTACTTACGAAATGCAATTAAATTAAAAAATTTTCAATTGACAATTTCAATAAAATTTAAATAGAGCGATCTATTCATCGAAAGGTCGATACTAGAAATTAATTAAATATGGCCTTAGAGATGGTTAAGTACAAGAAATTAAGGGGATCACGAGTGCAAAGCTGAAATCGGGATCGCTAAACTTACCCTACCCCATCCCGTCCTATTTGCCGGTCTCTCAGCATGCACGGCGCCGCGAGTGGTGGCTGCAAATCTTCGGGGACGGATGGGGTAATGGATCAGTTGGCAAGTGATACGACGGCGGGCCTGTCGCAAGGAGAAAGAGGAAAAGCCCATAAAGGAGGGGGGAAATTTGGGTGACTTTTTTTTGGTCACAAAGTAACGACTTTTTTAGCAAACCCAAAAGTGGATTACAAAAAGTTCCAAAGTGGATTAACCATAAGGAATGAAGGAGATTAACAATTCAGTTCGATGGGAGGGTACTTGCTCGATCGGCCTTGGCAATTTAATCCGTGACTTTAATTTGTATCTCTGGGCTTATACTTCAAATAAGCGCCTCCTAGTTGGGCCAATAATGAATGTCAATCCTGTATAATGGACCGAGAAGCCCATGGAGTCTTCGTGTGGCCTAAAATGCAGTTCACCACTGATGAGCTAACTGAAGATCAGTCTATGCACAGATCAGTTCTAAGTGCTTCTTCAGCTTGTGTTTCATGCTTCTGCTTCAGCCATAAGAGAGCTTCTCTAACGGCTAGGGTTTCAGCAGCAAATGCAGAAGGGGCGCAGATCTATCTTGCAAAACCGTTTATGAGAATTCCTGCGTTATTCCTCCAAATTCCCGCAACCGATCCTTCCATAGAGGTGCAACGCCAGGAACTGTCCACGTTGATCTTCGCTGATATGCACGAACATTTTGAGGATACTAATTTCATCTCGCATATTAAATATTATGCTTTTATCTTTTACAATAAGAAAAATTGCGATAGAATTATAAAAGAAAATGGTTAATAACACGAAAAATATCATTGAAATGGTACATGAATGATAAATTTATCCAAAATTAATTTTTTGATTATAAAAGCCCATAACCGGTACACTTATGAAAAATCTAATTTAAACTAATTTTTTAACCACAAAAAATCTAAAAACTAATACATGTTTGATAAATTTACCCTTAATTAATTTTTGCTAAATTGGATTAATATTTTGAAAAACCATAAACTAGTACTCCTCGACAAATTGAGGGTATACTACCACATGTTATTAGAAATTAATAAATAGTAAATTTATCACAAGTATATTGATTTTTGGTTATTTGTGGTAAAAAGGGGTAACTTATCATGGATGTATTAATTTGAGGTTTTTTTTTTGTTGTATTGAACTTTCTAATTTTAACTCCCACAATAAATACACAATAAATATATTTTTATTTTTTGAGAAATAATTTTAAAAAAAAATGAAGGTCTTATATGCTTTTAATTATTTTATTTTTTTACATTCTACCAAAACTATAAGCTAATTTTTATATATAAAAGGAAAAACTCTAGGAAACATTTTCTTATTTTGTTGTGTAAATTTTGCCCAATGTCATAACTAATAATTCTATGGGTTAAGTTCACTGAAATTTTTAAAACTTGTTACCAAAATGTAATTGAGTCTAACAACTTTAAAAAGTATAATCAAGTTTTAAAACTTGTTAAATTGGTGTAATAAGGTTTTTCCGTTATCATTATCAACTTAATTAATGAAAATATTGACATATTATTTTAGAATTAATTTCTTTCTCACATGTGGCATTTTTATTATTATTTGATTCAAATATCATTTAAATTAGTTTAAAAAACTTAAGAAGGAATGCCAAAATTTTAATTCTTTTTAAAAAATTGAAAACAAAGAAAATGAGGGATAAGTTCACCAATGGAGCATTGCTACTACCATCATCATCGTTGGAGGGGCCAATGAGGTCATTGACCTTGGGTGAAGGTGGCTGGCCCTCCTTGGCCCCAAAGAGGGCTAACCTAGTTAGATTCGAGCAAGGGCACCTAAATTTGGGTGATGCTGGCTCTCTCTTGAGATCGGCGACCCTTGTTAGGCTTGTGTAAGGTTTTGTTGGCCCTTGCTTGGGATTGGCGATGTTAGCCTTCACCTAAGGCCAGTGATCTTCACTGGGCTTGTGCAAGCACCAACAAGGCATTGCCCAAGCTAGGCAATGCTCACCAATCCTAGGTGAAAGCCGGTAGTGCCCAAATCTAGG
Source organism: Eucalyptus dawsonii (assembly GCA_016097615.1). NCBI lineage: Eukaryota > Viridiplantae > Streptophyta > Magnoliopsida > Myrtales > Myrtaceae > Eucalyptus > Eucalyptus dawsonii. The sequence goes on along the minus strand of CM027881.1, from coordinate 28,659,894 downwards.
CACCCTCGCCTGAGCTTGGGACTTACGAGGGTCGCCCACCCTCTCCTAGTGTGTGACCTCTATCGTCTCCTTTGGCGATGATGCCATGATCTTAATCAATTCATTTTTACATTCCACCCAATATAAAAGCTAACATTTTTTTTTTTTTAAAGAAAAGAAACTCGAGGGCCTGACATTTTCTTAGTTTGTCGTGTACTTCATTTCCCCAAATGTCACAGACGCAATAACAATTCCGCAACACCTCGTGACCGTCGGCGAGTCAATCCATCGTCCTTCTCCTCCTTCCCAATCCCATGTGAGAGATTTTAACTTCAATCCTACTCCTCCTCCTCCTCTCTCCTCTCTCTCCATCTCTACACCTCCCTCGCTCAAGATCTAGAATCCCCCAATGCCGCCGACCCTCTGACCGCTTCCGTTTCCGGCCCCGATTAAGCCCCCATGCGGGTCCCGCCGCCGCCCTCAGCCGCCGGCGCCGCCGGCGGCGGCCACCAGGACGCCGAGTCCCTGTTCCGGGCGAAGCCCATCGCGGAGATCCGCAATGTGGAGGCCGCGACCCGGCGCCAGATCGAGGACAAGAAGGAGGAGCTCCGGCAGCTGGTCGGCAACCGCTACCGCGACCTCATCGACTCCGCCGACTCCATCGTCCTCATGAAGTCCTCCTGCGAGTCCATCTCCCGCAACGTCTCCTCCATCCAGTCCTCCATCCTCTCCCTCTCCGACGCCTCCCCCGATCCCCCACCAGCCCCGGTCGCCGGCGCCGCCCCCACCACCCCGCCCGGTTCGACGTCTACGGCATCGCCTGCCGCGTCAAGTACCTCGTCGACACGCCGGAGAACATCTGGGGCTGCCTCGACGAGTCCATGTTCCTCGAGGCCGCCGCCCGGTACCTCCGCGCGAAGCACGTGCAGCACGGGCTGGCGCGCGACGGCGAGGGCGGCGGCGGGGACCCCAAGATCCTGGCCAACTTCCCCCTCCTGCAGCACCAGTGGCAGATCGTCGAGAGCTTCAAGGCCCAGATCTCGCAGCGGAGCCGCGAGCGGCTGCTCGACGGCGGCGTGCTCAAGATCGGGGCTTACGCAGACGCGCTCGCCGCGGTGGCGGTCATCGACGATCTGGAGCCGAGGCAGGTGCTGGGGTTGTTCCTTGACAGCAGGAAGTCGTGGGTTCTGCAGAAATTGGCCACTTCGTTTGTCAATCCGGCTTGTTCGGATGTCGTGACCATGTTCTGCGAAGTGCTCAGGGCGATTCAGGTCACCATGGGCCAAGTGGGTGAGTTGTTCTTGCAAGTGCTGAACGACATGCCCCTCTTTTACAAGGTCACGTTGAGTTCTCCGCCCGCGTCCCAGTTGTTCGGTGGGATTCCGAACCCCGATGAGGAGGTGAGGTTGTGGAAATCATTTCGGGATAGGCTGGAGTCGGTGATGACGCTGCTCGAGAAGCCGTATATTGCCAGTACTTGCTTGAATTGGCTTAAGGAATGTGGACGGGAAATCGTGAGTAAAATGAGCGGCAGGTACCTGACGGATGCCATCAGTACCGGTGAGGAGATAGCCTTGGCGGAGAAATTGATTAGGGAGACCATGGATAGTAAGGAGGTGCTGGAAGGCAGTTTGGATTGGCTAAAGAGCGTTTTCGGGTCGGAGATCGAATTGCCTTGGAGCAGAATCCGAGAACTTGTTTTGGAAGCTGATCTGGATCTCTGGGATGAGATATTTGAAGATGCTTTTGTTCAGAGGATGAGATCAATCATTGACTCGGGATTTGGGAATTTGACCAGGGATGTAAATATAGCGGAATCCATTCGTGCCATTGAGGGGATGCCAGGAGAAAAGATAGATTTTCGAGCATATCTGAGCAGACCTTCTACTGGTGGTGGAGTTTGGTTCATAGAGCCTAATGATCGGAAGACCGTTAACCTTCCTTCCTCAAAAACGCAGGCAGAAGAGAGTAGCTTCCAGACCTGTCTTAGTGCATATTTTGGTCCTGAAGTTTATCGGATAAGGGATGCAGTGGACAATTACTGTCAGCGAGTTCTTGAGGACCTTCTGCACTTCTTGGAATCTCCCAAAGCAGCAATACGGCTAAAGACTCTGGCAAAATATCTGCAAGATAGGTGCTATGAGTATTTGTCTAGCATATTAATGCAACTTAAGGGTGAGGTTGATAGCCTCTGCACTGCACTTGAGAATGAGAAGAGAGAGAGCCATACACCATTTGCTGCCATAATTGTGGAAAAATCTCTCTTCATTGGGCGACTGTTGTTTGCGCTCCAGAATCACTGTAGGCACATCCCAAGAATTTTGGGATCACCAAGGTTCTGGGTAAATGAATCAATTTCAGCAGTTTTCGACAGATTACCAGGTCTTTTGGCGCAATCCCGTGGAGTAACTGATTCTCCTGTCAGTGACAGCCCAATTCGGCAATCACCCATGGGCTCTAGAAGACATACCTCGCTGGCGACAGCTGCAATACTTGGAGCTGATGATATACCAAGCCCGAAATTCAAAGATTTTTCTATTACTACACGAGATTTATGTGTAAGAGCTCATAGCTTGTGGATAACATGGTTATCAATGGAGTTGTCAACAATCCTATCTTGTGATCTTGCGCAAGATGATGGATTATCGTCGATGACTCCTTTGAGGGTGAGTGTTGCTTTCGTTGCAATTTATTCTTGTTTTTAAAGCCTGCATCATACAAGAATATCTCTGCTTTCCTTTATTCTGTCTCAACTTCCTTCTGCTGCAACTGCTGGTAGTATTGAGCTTAGAATCTTGAGGAATAAAGAGAAGTGCATTTGCAAGTTACAACTGCTGCAACTTCCACCTTAGATTGTCATAGAATTATGAGTTGGGAAAAGGAATGGAAACTCTAAGGCTAACCTATGAGGATCCAGGACGTGATTATTATTAGGGGAAACTGACAGATTCCTTATAGTGGGTTGTTAGGACTTTAAAAGCTGACTTTCCTCTCTAGATTTTGGGTGAGTACCAATGGAAGAGGTGTCTATCCTTTGCAAACTTGGTTGTGCACTTTCTGTGATTGTCATGAAACATCTGTTTTTTAGGTGAAAACCTGATAGCTTCTACTGGTAGGTGGCATAACATAATCAAGAACTCACTAGGGACTAGCAGACGGTGCAAGTTATTGAATTTTAGTTAAGGGATTTATTATTATTAAATTGATGATGATGCTTAAGATGGCCAGTTGAAGAACGCAGTATAAGTTTAGATACCCTCTTGATTCGTTTTCCCTGATTTATTTTGGATGATCATGCATACAGAGCTTTCCACTGGGAGGCATGAGATCACTATTAGTCCATGAAAAAATCAACGGTTCTAGCTGCAGTAAAATCTTAACCTGGTTAATACTGCAAAACTTACTCTATCTTGGTTAGTTTTAATTTGCTAACTGATCTTTAACTTCTTAAGTTTTCTCTTCTTAATTTTCTTGAAGAATATATTTTAGTTCTTAGTCTCTCTTTGTCCATTGAGTAGGGTTGGGAAGACACAGTAATCAAGCAAGAGCAGTCTGATGATGGCCAGTCTGAGTTGAGAATGTCGCTCCCCTTCATGCCTTCTCTCTATGTAATCTCCTTTTTATTTCGAGCATGTGAAGAAATTCATAGAATTGGAGGTCATGTGCTCGACAAGTTAATTCTGCAAAAGTTTGCCCTGCAGCTTCTGGAAAAGGTATTTACTTAGACTGCCACGGCATTTGGATCTTCATAATTTTGAATCTATTACATATGAAGGTGGAACTTTTATTTTATTATGAAATTAGTAGTTTCCTATTACTGTTTTGCTTCTGCTACTATTGGTTCTTCATCTTTATCCTTTTCAATGCCTTGCTATTGGCTTCTTCAATAAAATCTTGAGCATGCTTACAAGCAAACAATGTGCGTGAGTGCATTTTGAATGCTTGGGTGGTTCAATAATATTCATTTGGCCATTACTTTGGATAAATTGGCCAGGCAAATAACAAGCAAAGAATTCATTGTCAACAAGTATACTGGCACTAAGTGGTGAATGAATGCGTGTCTTGGTCAGATGCATGCTTCCAGTCTCTGCTTCTGATGATTTTATCATTTGGCACTTAATGTTACCTAATCAGTAGAGGCTGGAATCATTTGATACTAATATGAAAGTCAAGAGTTCCCTCTGGAGTTGCATTCTTGTTTGGGAGGCTCTTAAAACAAGTTTCTTTGACTGTAACAACTTGTTGAGGGGAGGGAAAGTGATGTTCATTGGATGTGTCTGCCAAAGTCATCAATGAATCACTTGTTGTGACATTACAATGGGGTTTGACTAACCTTTTTGCTTGGAAGCTTCTCGAGAGAGCATTTTGACCATTTTCTGGTCAAAATGCTCTCTTGGGAAGTTGGTTCTAGGTTCGCAGTGCGTCAGGCTTTCTATTTTGAGGATGAGATGAAAACTTCAGATGTTATTCCTATTTGTTAGTAAAGAAAGGTGAAAATTTGATTTTACCATCCCTCTTGCAAATTTTTGATGACTTGAAGGGGGAGAAGTAGGAGAATATTTGATGCAAAGGAAATTGTAAATTTGTTGTGATTAGTTTTTGTGAAACTTTTTATTTAGATATGATGGTTCTTAGACCCATTTGATATCTAGAGCTGCTGGAATCCCTCTCTTGTAATAACCACCCTTCATGCTCTGTCAATGAAATTCTGTTTCCTAATCCTCCAGATTGATAGCTAGGAAGGTAATGCTTTAAACTGCTTAACAATGTATAAACCCATTTGATATCTAGAGCTTAACAATGTCAATGAAATAATCCTCCAGATTGATAGCTAGGAAGGTAATGCTTTAAACTGCTTAACAATGTATAAAGAAAAGGATGCTTGCATATCTTTTAGATGGGGTGGAAGGAGAAAAAAAAAAAAATTCATATGAGGAGTCTGAATAACCATCTGCAGTGTTTTTGTTTGATATATGTTTTCCTTCTCTGCTAGACACTCTGTTATAGACATGTGCATGAGCTTTTTATCTGATAGTCTGTTATATTAGCTTTGATATGAAATTGCAATTCTTTTTATTTCTCCAATGACAGCTGTATTTTTCATTGCAGTGTTTCCATCAGAATTTCATGATTACTATTGTTTTGTGAAGCTGTAAAGAGCCTTTTCAGATTTATAGTGGTTCATGTCCTATGATATCATAAATTCCTCTTACTTTCCCATAATGGTGACTGTCTTACAAGCTGTACTTTTGGTTTTTGTCATTTACGTAGCTCTGGGGACAGTCCTAAAGTGGTTTTTGTGATTGCTTCATGTCTATAGCTTATTTCAATCAGGTGTTTGTTTACCGACTGTTTTTGCTTATATAGGTGACTGATATATATGGGAACTACCTTTCTACTGAAGAAGCTAATGGATCTAAAGTGTCAGATAAAGGAGCTTTGCAAGTTATGTTAGATGTGAAATTTGTATACGATATTCTTTCTGGAGGTGATTCCACTATGGATGAGGAGTTGTCTAGAAGTTCAAGGCCAAAGTATTCGTTTAGGCAAAAGGATCAAAGACAGAAAAAGTCTGCCATCAGAACACGTATAGATGGATTGGTACATCGTCTTTCACAGAGATTGGATCCCATAGACTGGCTCACGTAAGTTACTGGATCTGTTTTTGCAACATATATTCTACAAGCAGACGGTACTCTAAATTTCTTTTTGCAAAATCCAATCTCAATCTTCATGAAGATTTGCATGCAAGAGTTCTATACCTTGATTCTGTTTTTCATTTAAAATTTTTTGCAGGAATATGTTTTAAGCTAAGCAAAGGAAGATTAATGATCTAGTTTAGAGGGTAGATGACAATAGCAGGAGTAGAAAGAATTTTCTTTTATGGTCAAGTGGTTGCCTTTGCATTCGAGATTATTCTGATACCTGGATGGTCCTTTCACACGTGAATGATGCTTAGATGATGATGATGATGCTCAATTTTGTGCATTTGGTAGTAGTTTTGTTTGACTCGTAGACATATTGTCCAGGAATGATTGTGTACTAAATGCTTTTTTTTTTTTTTTTTTTTTTGGGGGGGGGAGGGGGAGGTAGAAAGGGAGGATAATGAGAGGCGAGGGAAGGTGGGACAATAATTAAATTCCCTAGAATTGTCAGTGATGAATTCAAATGAATTCGCCAAACATAGTTACAATCTTTATCTTCTTTTGGAGGTCTACTCACTATGATAAATTGTAAGAAGATGTAGTGAGTTGACGCCCTTGGACCATATGTCTAGCATCAGCTGAGTTATGTTTACGTCCCAGTAGATGGTTACTGTGAATTCAACTCTTCATTTTGTTGCAATTACTGAATAGTGTTTTCTTGTTCATTCATTAGGTTCGAGCCGTATCTGTGGGAGAATGAGAGACAGTCATATTTACGGCATGCTGTCCTCTTTGGGTTCTTTGTACAACTTAATCGGTTGTACGTGGATACAGTGCAGAAACTGCCCACGAATTCAGAATCAAATATTATGAGATGCTCCACAGTTCCCCGGTTTAAGTACCTTCCAATCAGGTAAAATATACCTTCCCATGTGTTTGTGTTTGCAGGATAAATATTTGAGCTTTGTGACCAGATTATCTCAGAAAAAAAGCATCTCTTATTATTGAATTTTGTCTGCAGTGTACCCGCATTGTCTTCAAGGAGGACATCTAAAGCAACTACTGGTGTTTCTATGGATGGTTTCTCATCGAGGAGTCCAAAGTCTTACAGTAATGGAGAAATTTCTCGAACAATTGATTTGGATGACAGATCATCTTCTGGAGTTGCAGCTCCACTGCTGAAGTCTTTTATGCAGGTGATTGTGCTTTCTTTCTTTTCTTGCTTCTTTTTCATTACCTTGTTATGTATCATTTGATCATGTCCGTGGCAAATCATCTACCAGCTTTACAGAGCTGTGTTGTGAACATCTGTATTGGAGAGATAATATGTCTCACTTCCTAAGCTTGATTTGGACTTAATCTTTCAGCTTTGATATTTTATTATTTGTAGTAACTCATAATTTTAAATTTGATTATTTCTTTGGTTGTTGTGGTATTCATTGTTGGGTTTTCTGTTTCATTATGTGCATTACTGTTGAAGGTAACTGAGTCGTTTGTGACATGGAATGTAATAAGTACCCAAAGTCTGGGACACTGTGCTAGAGAACTCAGTGGTGTAACTGTCTGGTGGCAATTGAAGTTTATGACTCGGGCCTTCCTTTTTTGAAGTTTATGACTCGGGCCTTCCTTTTTTGAGCTTGTTAGCTATAGTTGTGCACTAAAATAGTTCTGTGTACTTCATGTTGTTTTGGTACATTGGAAGTGGACATTGGCTTTTCGCTGAACATTGTTATTGTGAGATGATTTTAGTTTTAGAGATGTTGGACATTTGGCTTAGTTTTTTGGAAAGAAAGTCTTTTTCCATGTTCTGTGACATGCATCTGATAATTTTCTCTATCACAATTGGCCAGGTTGGCAGCAGATTTGGAGAGAGCACATTGAAACTGGGATCCATCTTGACTGATGGTCAAGTGGGCATATTCAAGGACAGGTCAGCTGCCGCTTTATCGACGTTCAGTGATGTTTTACCTGTGCAGGCCGCAGGTCTTCTTTCATCCTTCACTGCAAACTGACCAGATGCTTGAATGAGAATGCCTTACGCTATGCCAATTGATACTTTACATCGGAAGCCATGACAGGTAAAAGATAATGCCTTTTCAAGCTTTGGCTTCTGGCTTTCTTAAGTTTTGCCCAAGACTCGGGGGTACTTCCGGATTAGTGATGCAGATAACGGAATATAAAAGGGAATACCTTTTGGATTGGGTGTAAAATGGCAAGAGCTTGTATTGGTGAAGCAAGATCGAGAAAGGCTTCATATTCACTGTGGGCGCAGAAGGAATAAGTGAGCTGGTTCAGCATTTTTGATTACATACCTTTATTGGGCGCAGACATTTGTAAAGCATAAAATGGTTGTTATACTATGGATAGGAGGTGTCGACAGTGTCAAGGGAAGTTCGTTTTGTAAAAAGGAGACTCCCAAGTGAGGCATATGCTTGGACAGAAAGCTATGAGATGCCCCATCATGTGCAGATCGCTTGTTTTTAGCATTCAGATTTTGGTTCTCTCATGCATTATTTCATTTCCATAGACAAAATTAAGTTACAACAATGTATAATTTTGGCTCCCTTGGATGGCTGGATCTCTTTTCTTACTACCTTGTGTTCTTTCTTCTTTTTGTGTAGCTTAATGCATTTTCACTACATTGTAATAGCTTGATGTAACTTCTCTTGAACTCAACCTAAGCCATCCATTGCTGTAAATTCAGTAGACCGGACTTCCCATTGATCTCCCTCCCTCCCTCCCCCACTCCTCTCTGCTTTAGTTGTGAAAACAGCTCTGTGCACACCTGTTTCGAATGACTTTCAGCACCTGCTGACGGCATCGTCCCCCTAAGATCGGAAAAGTGTTCGAACCAACAGGGGTCTGGATGGCGAGTTTCAAGAAGACAGGTGAGTTCTTTATTTCTTTTAATATAGTCGCGAAATATATGCAAAGGCGAAGGCACTTATGTCATGGTCTTGAACGATGATCCTCTACTTTCAAAAAACGTGTATGCCAAGCTGTGCAAGAGACTCGTGCATTTCATATTAGGGATAATAACTCAAATACTGTCTAAACTTTTGACTGAATTTGCAATATAATCTCTGAATATTTAATGTTCAATATAGTTCTTAAACTTTAGTTAAATATATAATGCGATCTTTTGATTTTTAATTTGTTCAATATGGTCCGTAGAGTTTTGATACATGTTCAGCTTAATCTCCGACCTATCTGAAAATGTTTAATATCATCATTCTATTAATTCAAATTTAACTCAAATACTGTCTGAACTTTTGACGAATTTGAATATTTTCACATAGTTCTTAAACTTTGTTAAATATGTAATGCGATCTCTTAAATTGAATATGTTTTGATACATGTTCAAATTTGATGGATTACATAGAAAAAATTAAAAGTTTAGGGATTATAATGCACGTTGGGTTAAAGTTGATGCATTATTTCGCTTTTAAAAAACCAATCAAAAGAAATAAATAAATGAGAATATATCGAGTTAGAATTTCGAAGTCTCGCGTGATTAAAAAAAAAAAAAAACAGTGGTTTGATCCTTCTCCCACGAAACCTAATGAATAGGCCCAAAAGATGGCCCGATACTGAGCCCAAAGTCCACAGAGGAAATAACAGAAAAATCTCAACTGCAGAATCACAGGAATGGAGGGAAACCGATTACAGGCTTAAGAGTGGAATCAAACACGTCCTTAAAATACTAAGTCTATTTTAATTAAGATTAATACCACTAAAAATTTACACTATACCCACCATGACATTGGTATCCCAAACTCTTAATTACGTCCAAAAATCCAAAACAATACTTATGATGATATAAATACTTCAAATTATTTGTTTGTCTTTTTTGTCACCAGAACTTTCCAACTTGTAAAGGTGTTTAGAGTACTGTTTACACAAAAAAATTGGGAATTGATGTCATAATGTGAAACAGATAGTGTTTTTGTCACATTAGTTCAAGTATGAGGATTATAGAGATAACAAAAATATGGGATATTAAGACTACCGGAAATAGTTTAGATTATTTTTTGTAGTATTTTCCCTTTTAATAAATAATTCTTAGGAGTTCATTCATATTCGTTTGCTTATTTGCAATTATAGTTGTAGCTACAATTTTGTGCAAGCCCTAATAACGTAAATAGAAGTTTTCCGGAATTCACTCCTCTCTAATTTATCTCCCTCGTCGGTAGTGGCAAGACAATTGATGTAATTCTAATATAAAAAGTGAATACCATACTATTGTACTAGTAAAAGATTATTACAATCTTATAAACTCCAACGACTATAGAAATTAGAGTAATCATAATTAGGGGTGTTATGAATTAATACTGCTATAGCCAATATAAGGGGAAAAGTGTCAAAAAAGTCATAAACCTTTTGCCTTTGTGCCAATTTAGTCTAAACCTTTTTTTGATGCCGATCAATCCTAAACATTTTCAAGTTGTGTCAATTGAGTCATTTCCGACCAATTTTGGTCGGATTTTGTTGATTGGATGTTGCCGGTGATGATGGCTGATCGGATGTTGGCGTGACAACTTTTAATAATATTTTTATATTTTTCTATTTTTAATAATTTTCTTTTTCTTTTTTTCTTTTTGTCTTTTTCCTCCAGTCGATCACCGAGGTTCGGCAACCGGCTAGAGGTGACCACCAGTGAGGGTGAGGCTCGACCTCGCCGGGACCTTGGCGATCGGCTAGAGGCGACCGTTGGCGGCGAGGCTCGGCCTCGCCAGGACTCCTCGGTGACCGGCTAGAGGAAAAGACAAAATTAAAAAAATAAAAAAAATAAAAAAAATAAAAAAATAAAAAAAATAAAAAAATAATTAAAAGTTGTCCATGTCAGCGTCAATTAGGCCACGTCAGTCTGTCGGCGTCCAAGTCAGCCAAAATCCGACCAAAATTGGCTGGAAAGGATTGAATCGACACCAAAAAAGGTTTAGGATTAAATCGACAAAGACAAAAGGTTTAGGACTTTTTGGTACTTTACCCCCAATATAAGTTTTTACTTTATTATAAAATCAATAGTTATTGGAAGGAAATTGTCATAAATAGTCCATATATTTTCACTCAATATTAATTTCGTCCATGAACTTTCGAAGTGCCTCAATTTGATCCCTAAACTATTGATAAAATGTCCGATTTAGTCCCTGAACTTTCAAATGGCTCAATTTGGTCCCTGAACTATTAATAAAGTCTCCGATCTAGTCCATGAACTTTCGATCGGCTCAAGTTGGTCCCGAACTATGATGAAATATTCGATCTAATCCTTAAATTCTTGTTTTTTTTTTTTTTTTTTTTTCCGCTTTCCCTCTTCCGGAGCCAGCGGAGGGCTGGCGTCCGGTGAGGGCCCCTCGTCGGTGTCCCTCGCAAGCATGCGAGGGGCTCCCTCTCCGATCTTGCGAGGGAGCCCCTCGCCCGATGTTGGCGAGGACGGCCCCTCGCTAGATTTGCAAGGGAGAGCCCCTTGTCGGCGTCGGGTGAGGGACGTCGGCGAGGGGCCCTCGCTTATCTGGTGAGGGGCTCCCTCGCTGGACGCCGGCCCTCCGCCGGCTCCGGTAGAGGGAAAGCGAAAAAAAAAAGGAAAAAAAGGAAAAAGAAAGGAAAAAAAGGGGAAAAAAGGAAAAAGAAAAATAGTAACGAAGGACTAGATCGAACATTTTATCATAGTTCAGGGACCAACTTGAGCTGATCGAAAGTTCAAGGACTAGATCGGACATTTTATTAATAGTTCATGGACCAAATTGAGCCATTCGAAAGTTCAGGGATTAGATTTGACATTTTATCAATAGTTCAGGGACCAAATTGAGCCGATTGAAAGTTCAGGGACGAAATTGGACGTTAAGTAAAAATATATGGACTATTTGTGACATTTTCCCTTATTGGAATTCATAACATAGATAATAACATTATCACATGACAAGAGTATTATAATAAGAAGATAACTACAATTTGATGGATTAGAATAGTCATGACCAATTTTGTTATGAAATGATATTACTATGCTTTCATTTAGTTATACAATCAATATAGCTATTAGAATTCACAATATAAATAAAATAAAATAATTACATTTTTATTAGTGCAATATAACTTATATATGCGATCTCGGTAAAGAGATGTTTTATCTCTATTCTCAACATCAAATCAGAGAAATAATTACCCTATCAGCTAAATCAACGATCATAGTAGTTCAAAGCCTTATTTTATTGTACTTATCTATTATGTTGCATTCTTCACCGTTGATCACATGATCTATAAGCTATGCAATAATTTTGTCAATAATATCAAATTTGAACTTTGAAAGAATTCTAGCCACATCCATTATATATATATAAGTACAGAGATAATGCACTTGCTTAACCCGCAGATTTTAACCTCTGCAATCCAGTCCAAATTCCTAGTCATGAAGTCGGCCTCATCAAGGGTTCCCGCTCGTGGCAAGAAGATGCACCGCACCATTGTGCGGAAGCAATCGGAAAGAGACCAGTGGATGCAAAGGATACATGACGATCTCGAATTAGCTATCGAGGATGAGAATGTTGATGTCGTGCTGCAGCCGAAGAAGCCGATGCCGTCGGTCTCGCGACAGCAGGTTACGAAGGCCGATCACGTGTCTTTGCGGAAGCAGTCGGAGGGAGACCAGAGGATGCAAAGGATACATGCCGATCACAAATTAGCTATCAAGGACGTGAACATTGATGTCGTGCCGCCGTCGAAGAAGGCGATGCCATTGGTGTTGCCACGGCAGGTTTCGAAGGCCAATCACGTGCCTTGCGAGGAGTGCAAGAGAGAAAAGGCAAAGGGTGATGCTTTAGGGTTTCACTTTTGTCCAAACGATGAGGTGGTAGTCGGATTCAGGACCAAGGCGGGTCCGATTGGCTCCCCATTAGCAAGAAAGTCCGGCCTGGATCCGGGCGCAGTGAAAAGAGCTGGTTGAACCCCGTGGTATTGGCAGGGCGGCGATGCAACTATGCACAAATATAGTTCTTGTCATAAAAACTCAAAACTCAATCCTTTCCATGTTTTTGAGTTCATCCGTTCTGATTCGAGTTTATTGAAGGGATACTTTTTCTCTTTCACATTCATATCACGTTCTAATGAAGATTCAAGGAGTAATTCTCAAGATAACTGTATTTATTTATGAGTTTATGTGAAGATAGATATATTGAACAAATCTCTTTCAGAGATCTTGTTTACTTCATTAAATTGCTCATATTCTTATGCATAATTGTATCATATGTGTAAATCGCCAAATTCGGCATGACAAAATCTCTGCTTCATAATATCACAAAGTCAAATTTTTTTTTTTGGTGAGAAAATCAGTCGGCATTTGATTTGCTAATTTTGTGCGTTATTAATATAACAATTCGAAGACGGACCATCAAGAGTGCGTTAGTAGAAAATATCGCCAATTGCTTCGGCTACAATTCACAAGCTAGCTTTTGTTTAATTTGCGAGATGGATATCTCTTTTTTGAATTGGTGTTATTGTGGAAATCCAAATAATTTAACTATTATTCTTTTTTTTAATATTATTTTTGGTTGGATGGATTGTATTACTTGATAGAGCATGAATGATTTGATTGGGAACACAATGTGAAAGTGGGTAATGTTATTTAGCATTCAGCAAAATAAAATAGAATAAAATCATAAAACGATTTGCTTGGCTTCCGTTTGGATCAGTTCAATTTATTTCCTATTTTCAATTCGACTTGGTTTGGTTAGACTTGAATCTTCGCACCGTTCGTCGTGATCACCCCATAAAGAAGTGATTTTTTTTTTTTTAATAGCACCCTCGTGTAAAAAGCTGTGTAAAAAAGGTCAGTAAGTGAATTCTTGGTCATAAAAAATTCAAACAGATGAAACAAAAAAGTAAGTCAAGTTCCACAATACCAATAAGCGCAGAGAAGGAAAGATTTGCTTCGATATATTTGTTTCGTACGGGATTTTGACTTTTGAGTGATCAAATTCATATTTTCTCTCCTAGATAAGAATCAAGACTCCCACATCAAATATTTCCTTCTCTCAAACTCTATCCCATCAATACACGGAATAACATAACTCTCACTCAATTCTTTGCATCTATCATTCAGCCATCAATTTGCAATTGTCAACGGCAAGGTGGATTTCACTACGACAATGGAGAATGTGACAGCAAACCGTGCCGTAGTGCTGAGACAACCGCAAGCAGATCCGACTATGCCAAAGGGTCACGAGTCTCGCGACAGATCCAACGTCGTCGGGAAGGCCATTAACGCGAGGAGTAGCTACATTGTTTGCGAAGAGTGTGCAGAAGAGAGGGAAAGGGGCGAGGGAACAACGGCCTTTCACCGTTGCCCATGTGATCCGGTGGTGGTTGGGTTCAGAGACAAGGCGGACTCGATCTCCTGCCCATCGGGGTCTCACCTTGGCCTATCTGATCAAGTGATGGTCGAGTTAAGGAGTGAGGTAGGTTCGATTTTCCACTAAATCATACTACATTGTACATTAATATTATTTCGTCAATAGCATCAAATTCAAACTTTGAAAGAATTATTTCCACATCCACTTCAAAGTACTACATTGTACATTGACAAAAGTACGGTGATAATGCCCTAACTTAACCATGCAAATTTTTTACTGTGCAATCCAGTCCAAATTTTCAGTCGTGAAGTCAGCCCCACCATCTGATGGGGTTACCACTCGTGGCGAGAAGATATACCGTGCCATTGTGCAAAAGTGGGCGGAAATAGATCAGAAGATGGCGCGAAAGCGGGCGGAAGTAGATCAGAAGATGGCGCGAAAGCGGGCGGAAATAGATCAGAAGATGGTGCAAAAGCGGGCGGAAATAGATCAAAAGATGCGAAGGATGCATGACGACTGTGAACAAGTTATCGAGGACGGGGACGTTGACATCATGATGCCGCCAAAGAAGGTGATCCCATCGGTGTTGCGACAGCAGGTTACGAAGGCTGATCACGTGCCTTGCGAAGAGTGCAAAAGAGAGAAGGCAAGGGGTGATGCATTAGGGTTTCACTTTTGCCCAAACGATGAGGTGGTCGGATTCAGGACCAAGGCTGGTCCGATCGCCCGCCCATCAGCAAGAACGTCCGGCTCGGATCCAGGCGCAGCGGAAAGAACTGGTTAAACCCAATGGTATTGGTGGGGTTTAGCGGGTAGTGATGTCCGTTCAATGTTCTTGTCAGAAAATTCAAAACTTGATATGTTTTAGGGTTCATTCCATTCCAATTCGAGTTTGCGATACTTCTTCTCTTTTACATTCGCATCTTTTTTCAGAAATTTTGTTTGTTTCATTGAATTGATATAGCAATGTACACATTCAAAGACGAATTATGAGTAGTGCATTCGTAGAAGATATCGCCAAGTGCCTGGGCTACAATTCACAGCCTAACTTTTGTTGTCGATCGTGAAAATCCAAATAATTTAGATATTATTCTATTGTTTATTTTTTCTGGGTCAATGAATTTTTTTACTTGGTTGAGCATGATTGATTTATTAGAAACAAAATGTGAAAGTGCGTAATGTTATTTAGCATTCAGTATTAAAAAAAAAAAGCATCATAAAGCGATTTGCTTCGGTTTGGCTCAGTCCAATTTATTTCCTCTTTGGTACGATGTGGTGCGGTTAGACTTGATCACCCTCGGGTAAAAAGCTGTGTAGAAAGGTCAGTGAGTTTTTGATCATATAAAATTCAAACAGAAGAAATAATAAGAGGAGTTGAAGGCCCGCAATGCCAGTAAGTGCAAAATAGGAAAGATTTCCTCCTTCGATATACTTGTTTCGCATTGACTTTTGAGTGATCAAATTCATGTTTTCTTTCCTAAATAAGAATCCAGACTCGACATCAAATATTTCCTATGCAGTCTCAATATCGATCCGAATCCCAATCATATATATGTACGTGCAGTCAGTGGACACTGCTCTCATCACTCGAACTCTATTCCATCAGTACTCAGTCATCAAGTTGCGAAATCGCTGGCAAAGATGGGTCTTGCAACCACGACCCGTGAAAAGATGGTGCCCCGCGCTGTCACGCTGAAGCAATCGCGAAGAGATCCAGGAACACGAAGGGGCCGCGGCGACGGTTTCGAGGGCGTCGAGAGGGGAATGAAGGCGAAGAAGGAGAGGGTGCTGGGCTGGCGAAGGGTGGGTTCCGTGCTTGGCAAAGAGCGCGAGGCTGAGAGGGAAAGAGATGATGGATTAGGTTTCCACAGTCGCGCTCGCAACGATCCGGTGATAGTCGGATTCAGGACAAAGGCGGGCCCGATCGCCTGCCCGCTTGAGAAAGCTCCCGGCCAGGATTCTGGAGTAGCGGAAGGAACGGGTTGGACGCCGTGGAGTTGGCCGTGGCCGTGCGTCCATGCTCGGCTCGGGAATTCGTGTCGCTGCTGAAGTATAGCTCGGGTTCGAACTTAGACAGTAGAAATATGTTGCTCGTAGGATTGAGTTTGTGTAGTTCGTCGGATTCGAGTTGCTCAAGCAATTTTTATTCGATTAGTGCTTTGCTGGAGTCAATTTCTAAGTGCATATCACATCAATGAATGAATCTTGTTTCTACGTGCTGTTGTATTGTGAATTTGGATGATGCACAGCTGCATTAAATCTAAGTATTTTTCGTTTTGGTCATGTAAATCTAAAGTATTGACTAGTTGCTTTATACGTAAAAGGGGATATAAATCTATCCATAATCGTGTCGTGTTAAGACCTCTCTAAACTGAAGTGTTATGATTATCATCAATAGCTGGGTTTTAATCAATTGACAAAAGTAAGGAGTAATTATCAAATCTTGTGACTGTAAATTAAATAACAAAAAAATACCCGGATGTACGTAATATGTAAATAAGAAGGGGATGTATTCAACAACCATACTTTCCATAAACGTAACCAAATAAAAGGCAAGGTTGCAAGATTATTTGAGAGAGGAGGGGACGGGGGAGAGGTAATTAAAAGATAATAAATTTCTCAAAATTTGAAAATTTGTTTGTCAATTCATAAACAAAAGTTCATATTGATTATAAAAAAAAACAAGATATTGTTATTTAAAACTTAATGACATGCTTATCCCTTCCCATCAAACATTAATATAAGTGTTTGACGAAAAAAAAAAAAAACATTAATGTAAGTGCATGGTAGGAAAATTTCCTTCTTTCTAGATTTTTAAAAAAAGGACAATGATTATTGTCTTTGTTCGACTCAGATTTTTGACTGACGAGTCCATGCGTACGAGGAGTTCCCAATTGTAAACTAGATTACCCACATCTTATCGCGCCTGTGTCAACTTCAAAAATAAATTATAAAAATTACAAAGAATCATTAATTCATGTTTTTTTTTTTTTGGATAAAGGTAAGAGATATATTGAGGAAATGTCAAATGTACAAAAAAATCTCGTCACCAGAAACTCACACTCCAAATGCAAGAACAAAAGGAGTGGAAGGGTGATGAGATGAAAAAGCTGCAAAACGTGGCACAAACACTACAACACCTAACCAACAAGAAGCATGGCATGGTCAAACGGCTACAAAAGACGCCATAGGCGAGGAAGAGGTCATCGTCGGAACGAACTACCTACGGGTCTCTAGTGAAAATAATCGGGTCTAGGCCCCAACTTCTTTGCAATCTTTTGGTTCTAAAATTATCTTTGACGTTCTTGAATGTGATAGCCTTGTCTCGGACTACTTTGAAGAGGTGGTTCTTTCATGTTTCCTACCTAAATTAGAATTTGACTCGTAGTCAAACACCTGAAGAGCCTAAATTTCAAGTATCCTGCTGATTTGAGATCACTTAAAAGTAAAATAGTATACATAGATTCATGGAATATCATAGCTTTAACTCAACTCTTTGCATCTATTATTCAGTCATCAAATTACAATTACCCACCACAACTCGCCACGATGACAAAGAACATAATGGCAAATCATGCCGTAGTGCTGAGGCAACCGCAAGGAGATCTGACAATTCAGTGTCGTCGGGAAGGCCATTAGCGTAAAGAGCAGCTACATCGTTTGCGAAGAGTGTGCAGAGGATAGGGAAAGGGGTGAGGGACCGTTGGTCATGCCTTGGTTTGACCTTATCTTGTGAGGAAATCAAGGAATCACAGTGCAAGAGGAAGGTAGAAGAAGAGGAGAGGGGAGAAGGGGGTACTTTGCAATTACCTTTCCCTCCTCGTTGCGCCTCACGCACTGTCACCGCAGCCCAGCAACTCCGGCAAAACCATCAGTCATCGAGCGATCCCTGTGCTCCTCTTATCACTTCCCGTGAAGCCTAGTAATTTATTCACTATTTGCAGATCCTCATGACATCCTGCGTTATTCTTGCTTCACGGATGTTACCATAAAGCTAAGTCGAGACTTTTTTTTTTTGGTTTGATTATGCGTAATTTCTTTTTACTATTCAAATTTTCGCAATCGTGTTTTCGTTTGCTGTCCAGGTTCAATTTCTCGGTCACCGTGGGCTTTCACGCCTATTCTACATCAACATCCCGCTACCATCTTTTTTGTTCTCTCTGCGAGAATTCATGCACAAGTCCACACTTGGGACACCACAGGGAGGAAGAGAGAGGACGTCCGCCTTGAAGAACTCCGCGCTCGACATGCAATACTCGAAGAAGCCAAGATGCTTGCTATTGCCACCATCCAGCTTCCATTTGTGGTCGTTTAACTCTTCGCACCCGCGAGTTGGCGAGGCGTTCCTCGGTATGTGTCAGAACAGTACCTGGGCCGCACTAGCGAATTCCTCAATCTCTTCGTGAAAGAGTCTAGATTGACGCCATCGCTGGCCGCCCGCAGTTCCGGCATCCCCCCGCCAGCTGCTCCCACAACCTAGCATCAGCTAGTCCAGCGTCATTTCTAGCTAAGCCCAGGCGTTCTGCACCAGGTCGAGCTTGATCAATGTCCCGTTCTCGATTGCTCCGCCATTGTATATCTAGCGGGCTTGGCGTTTCTTATTCCCACCGCGAGCTACACTGGCATTGCCGTACTCGGGTCTCGCATTGTCCTCTAACGACTACGCCAGGCCTTGATCTTTCCCTGCAGGTTTTTCCGACGCTCCAATCCAGTCCATCTGCGAAGCCTTGCTTGTTCTTGCCATCATTGCAGTTCCTCGCCACCCTGACCATCTTGCTCACGACCTGTTACTGGTGTCTCCTCAAGCCTACTGTTGCTGCCATTCGCAACTCACGAAGTCCATTTTAAGGAAATCCCAGATAGGTAATAAAGACTTGACTAATTTCATGCGATAGTTTTATTTTAATAATTTTAAATACATGATATACCTTAGGGTGTCCTATTTGTTACCCTACATTGATCAAGGCATACTCGGCTTTTGGACCTTTAGACACTAAGGTCTAACCCCATATTGTCTTGCGAGGTCTGTTGTGGTCGAGTATTTTATTAATGATGTGATTGATCCGTACATCGTAATTGCATATAGCTATATTACGCATGTTTACTGTTTAGAGTTCATAATTTGAGATTTTTATATTGAGGGGCATACATGTTTAGTCTCATAACATATATAAGTTGGGGGACATGTTAGCTTTAGAATCCTTACAGATTCAGATTAGTGCATGACTTTCATAAAATAATAAAAAAATCAAATAAAAAAAATGTTATTTAGCTTTTTCTTAGATTACATTTAGACCTAGGATTAATTAGGCTTATGTCATACAACGCTAGGAAATTTAGAATTAAGTATCATTTAGATAGTTTTAGTTATTTTAGAGGCATCGGTAAAAATGGATAATGGCTGTGTGCAAAACATTTTTGAAATAAAGAGAAAATATACTGAAAGGGCCTTAGATAAATCAAGCATAACTGTGTTCCCAAATTCCTGAATCTTTGATTTGTAGGAGTAAAATATACTCCAGCATTTTACTTGGGTGTCTAATCGATCATAACTGATTAGTGGTGGCTCCATAGGTAAGTTTAATCACATGTCGAATTGGGTATCAAGTTGCGATTGGTAAGATTTAGAAAAGTCTGTGCTAAATGTGAACAATGGCCTCGTAAGAGGGACCTTCGTTCTTTTTTAGTAATCCATTAGCTTCCCCTTGGTGGTCCACCGCTAGGAAGGTCGTGATAGGAAACATTATCGGAATTAAATTAAATATATAGGCCCCTCCTCATGCGTGGATTTTGTAACTAGTCAGGTGGCAAAGCAATTTAATATGTTATGTTTTGAACTGGTGTGTCTAGCTTTGTGAACTCTCATTCTTTAGGAAAGTACAAAAAAAGTCATAAATCTATCGTATTGATATTAATTCAATTATAAACATTTCAATTAATTCAATGTAGTTTTAAACATGTTCATAATTTACCAATTGGGTCAATCCAGTGGATATTGATAAGAAATCGCTGATGTGATGCCAACCACCCTACACAACATGGCCAGCACATAAGCCATGCTAATGTGAATTTTTTTTAAAAATATTTTGAGTTTCTTATAATTTTACGTTTTGTTTTTTCTTTTCTAATTTATTATTTTTTCTTTTATTTTTTTCCTTTCATTTTGGTTGGCAAGAGCCACCTCGTAGAGTTAGTAGGGTTGTGAAGGCTCTTGCCCACATCGAGCGAGGGCCTTCGTGCCCTTGCCCATGGCTGGCGGCCTTCGCCTGCCAAAATGAAAGGAAAAAAAGGGAAAAAAAAGATTTTTTTTTTAAATTGTCTACGTCAGCGCTGATTGTGATTAGCGTCAATTTCAATGATTTCTAATTAAAATTGACCAAATGAATTTAATTGGGAAGTTGTAAAAATGTTTAGAATTAAATTGACCTAATTGAAATGTTTATGACCAAATTGGCACCAATGCATGTAAGATTATGACTCTTTTGATAATTTTCCTCTCCTTTTCTTTATACACGTTACTCTTTTCGAATTTTCTAATAAGTGATTATCATGCTACTGTACTAGCAAAAGATAACTACAATTTTATAAACTACAATGACTATAGAAATTAGAGTAATCATGACTTCGGCTGATATAAATTGATAGTTCTATAGCCAATATATGCTTTTATTTTATTATATAATCAACTGTTATTATAATTCATAACACAAACAATGACATTAACACATGAGAAGAATATCATGTTGGGAAAGATAGGTACAATTTGATTGATCAGAATAGTCACAACTAGTTCACTTATTAATTGATATTGCTATGCTTTTGTTTACTTCTCCAATTAATACAGCTATTAGAATCCGGGAAAAGAATATAAAAAAAATTATTACATCACTATTAGTATAATATAATTTATATACGCAATCTTATTGGAGAGAGAATGTAGGAGTTTTGGATGTTTTATCTCTATTTTCAAAGTCATATCTGATAGAATAGTTACCCGATCACTTCAATCAAGGATTATAGTAGTTTTACAACCCTATTTCATCATACTTATCCATTGTGTTGCGGTCCAATATAACTACTTTATCACAGTCTATAGATCATGCTGACCAAACTCATCTCCACCGTTGATTACATGGCCTCAGTGTGGAACCTACATAATTAATGGTTAGGATGGTATTGGTTTACATGGTCTAAGCTACGCAATAAATTTGTCAATAGCGTCAACTCTGAACTTGCAAAGAATTATATCCAAATTTGCTTTTTCTTTTTTTTCAAAATCATAATAAGATTCAATGCGTAACCCCAAGCAAATATAAATAAGTACAGTGATAATTCCCTCGCTCAACACTGAATTTTATTCCAATCCAAATTCTCAATCATGAAGTCGGCCTCCCCATCTAAGAGGGTTTCGACTCGCGGCAAGAAGACGCATCGCGCCATCGTGCGGAAACAGTCGGAAAAAGATCAGATGAGGCAGAGGATTCATGATGATGTCGAACTAGCCATTGAGGGTGAGGACGTTGACGCCGTGGAGACGCCGCCAGAGAAGGCGACGTCGTCGGGCTCGCGACAGTATGTTACGAAGGCCGGTCGCATGCCTTGCAAAGAGTGCAAGAGAGAGAAGCAAAGGGGCGATGGATTAGGGTTTCACTCTTGCGCAAACGACGAGGTGGTAGTCGGATTCAAGGCCAACGTGGATCCAATCGGCCGCCCACCAACAGGAAAGTCCGACCTGGATTCAGGTGCATCAGAACAAACTGGTTAAACCCGGAGGTTGGCGAGGTGGCGATGCATCCATGCATATGTAGTTCTTGTCAAAAAACTCGAAACTTGTTCCTTGCAATGTTTTTGGGTTCTCCGACCAAAAAAAGAAAGGATTTTGGCTTCATTCCATCTCGCTTCGAGTTCATCAGAGCTGCTACTTCTTCTCTTTCATGTTCATGTGATGCTCTAATCAAGGTTCAATGAGAGATTATCATGATAATCATACTTGTTCATGAGTTCATGTGAAGATAGATTTGTTGAACCGAATCTTTTTCAGAGATCTTGCTTGCTTCGTTGGATTGCTCATATTCTTCCGATGCGCAATCATTATCATATATGTAAATCGTCAAATTCCGCATGACGAAAACTCTTCATGAAATCAGGTAGTCATCTGATATACTAATTTTGTGCATTATTAATATAGCGATGTACTCATTCAAAGACGGATTATCAATAATGCATCGGTAGAACATTTCGCCAAGTGTATGGGCTACAATTCACAGCTTAGCTTTATGCTTTAATTTGGCCTTTCGTCCCACGTTCAGAAGATGGATATTTCTTTTCCGAACCATCGTAGATCGTAAAAATCCAATTAATTTATATATTATTCTATTTTATTTATTAGTTTTGGGTGGATGAATTTTATTACTTGATTGAGCGTAGTTGATTTGATCGGGAACAAAATGTGAAAGTGGGTAATATCATTTAGAATCCAACATAAAGGTTAGCATCATTTCGGTTTCAATCATTCGAATTATTTTCCTTTTTTCAGCGATTTGATTCGATTAGGCTCGAATCTGAACCGAATTATATTATCGGTTATGGTGACCCCATAAGGGGTGATTACTTTAACAGCACCTTTATGCAAACCGCTGCATTGAAGGGTTTATTTATTTATATATTTTTGGGGGGGTCAAATAATGCTGTATCAAAAGGTTAGAAAGTGAGTTTTTGATCATAGGAAAGCAAGCAAGGATATAAAACAGTAAGTTTTGAGTGATCACATTCATATATTCTTTCCTAGATAAGAATCAAGACTCGACTTCAAATATTTCCTCTTGGGTCTTAAGAACTCGCCAGAATTTGTGCTTCACCACTGATGGAGAGCCGAGATGGACAGGAGCAACACTAGAACTGCAGCCATGGCAACCATGGAAGCCCACCGGCAAATCCTCACCGCGAGACCCGTCTTCCCTGAGGATCGACCTCGGGACAAGGGTGAGGGCGTTGCCGATTAGGAAGCTTACCGTCAGAAATCTTGTTTACTTCAATGGATTGCCCATATTTTTTGAATGTAAAATCATATCATATATGTAATTGTCAAATTTCACATGACGTAATCTCTTGAATTGATGCTTAATGAAATTAGGTAGTCATTTGGCTTACCAATTTTGTGAATTATTGATACAGCAATGTGCACGTTCAAAGACTGATTATCAATAATGCATTAGTAGAAGATGTCGCCAAGTATTTAGGCTACAATTCACAGCCCAGCTTTTAGCTTAATTCGGACTTTGGTCCCGTATTTGGAAGATGGACATTTCTTTTCCGGACTATTTTTGGTCGTGAAAATACAAATAATTTTGGATATTATTTTATTTTGTTTATTATTTTTGGGTGGATGAATTTTGTTAACTGAGCGTGATTTATTTGAGTGGGAACAAAATGTGAAAGTGTGTAATGTTATTTAGAATCTAGCATAAACAACAAAATAAGAAAAGCATCACTTAGCGGTTCGCTTCATTTCGATTTCAATCATTGTATTTATTGGATTAATACCACAAAAAATCCCAAACTAGCAATTAATTTTTTTACCAAAAAAATTAAAACCGGTATACATGTAACAATTTTATTCAAACTAATTTCTTAATCATGAAAAACCTAAAACCGATATATTTGTGAAAATTTTATCTTTCATTAGTTTTCATTAAATTGGATTCTTGCCACCAAAAACTACAAAGGGTAAAACCCTAAATCAATACACCCGTTAATTGTCATATGTCATCCAATTTAGCAATTTAATAGTAAAATTTAATGGAAACTAACGAAGAGTAAATTTATCATAAGTGTACTGGTTTTGAGTTTTTAGTGGATTTTATGTAAATTTATCACATATACACTAATTTTGGATTTTTCGTTATATGAACCTCAGTTCATTTCCTTATTTAGTGCGATTTAGTTCGGTTAGCCTCGAATTGAACCAAATTGTACCGTTGGTCATGGTCATGCCACGAGGGAGTGATTACTTTAAAAGCACCCTAATGTAAAACGCTGTGTAAAAAGGTCAGTAAGTGAGATCTTGATCATAAAAAATCAAACAAGAGAAATAAAAAGTAAGTCAAGTTCCATAATGTCAATAAGTGCAGAACAGGAAAGATTTTGAGTCCATGTGCTTGGGTGAAACATCGAATTCATTCCTAAGTAAGAATCAAGACTCGACATCAAATACTTCCTATGCAGTCTCAAGATCAGTCTAAATCTCCATCCCATCAGTACTCAGTCATCGAGTCGCTAAATCGCTGGCAAAGATGGGTCTCGCAATCACGACCGCCGAAAAAGACGGTGCCCCGCACCGTCATGCTGCAGCAATCGGCTAAGAGATCCAGGAACACGAAGGAGCCGCGACGGTTTAAGGGCATCGAGAAGGGAATGAAGGCGAAGGAGACAGTGCTGCGTTGGGGAAAGGCAGGTCACATGCTCTGCAAAGAGCGCGAGGCTGGGAGGGAAAGAGATGATGGATTAGGTTGCGCTTGCAACGATCCAGGCTGGGACAGTTTGGTTCGGATTGCGAATTAAAAATTAAAAATACACGGACGCACGTAATAAACGTAAATAAGAAGGGATTTATTCAATGGCTATATTTTTCCTGTACCTAAAGAAAAAAAAAAGGTAAGTCCACAAGATTATTTGTAGAGAGAGAGAGAGTGCGATAGAGTAGACTAAAAGATAATAAGTTTCTCAAAATTCGATATGTTAGTTAATTCATAAACTATATGATTCATATTGATGAAACTTCACAGTTATACACAAATTACGAATATTTTATTGTGCCTATTTCAAATTAAAAATAAATAAATATTTATTCAGGCTCTTTCGCGTTTCCTACCAAAACTAGAATTGGATTTGTAGTCTGATACCTAAAGAAACTCCATATCAAAAACCTAAGCAAACTTGACATTGCTCTGAATTACAATAGTATATATAGATGCACTGAATACTATATTTCTCATTCAACTCTTTGCATCTATTATTCAGTCATCACATTGCAATTACCCACAACAAGATGGATTTCACAACGAGGAACGCCAGTAGTGCGAAGAGCAGCTACATTGTTTGCGAAGAGTGTGCAGAGGAGAGGGAAAGGGGCGAGGGACCATCAGCCTTTCACTGCTGCCCGTGCGATCCGGTGGTGGTCGGGTTCAGGACCAAGGCGGGTCCAATCTCCCGCCCGTTGGAGTCTCAATGTGGCACATCCGATCAGGTGAAGGCCGTTCAATTGAGGACCAGGGCGGGTCCAATCTCCCGTCCGTCGGAGTCTCAATGTGGCACATCCGATCAGGTGAAGGCCATTGAATTGAGGACCAGGGCGGGTCCAATCTCCCGCCCGTCAGAGTCTCAATGTGGCACATCCGATCAGGTGAAGGTCGTTGCATTGAGGACCCAGGCAGGTCCGATCTCCCGCCCGTCGCCGAAACAGCCCAATCCGAGTCCGAGTGAAGCGGAAAGAACTGGTTGGACCCCGTGGGATTGGTCATGCCTATGTGTCCATGCTCGTCTGGGTATGCCAACATGTGGCTGCTACAATCGCTCGAGAAACAGTGTCATTAGCACCAGGAAACCTTACTAAAACTCTCTTGTTAGACGATGTGGCGGTCTTATATTAGATGTTGAAACGAGTGCGACCCATGCATTGAATAATCAAGGACCGATAAAAGACCGTCATGTTACTTCGTTGAAGGATTTCCTAAGATGTCTAGCATTCCTCATAGTTCGTGATATATATGATGTATAGGTTAGGAATATTGATTTCTGCAGGAGGCACGTGGTCCTTTTTATTTGTGAGTTTTTATTGGTCAGACTTGAGTTTTTCCGATTAATTTCTAATATTCTATGTTTTCCTTTTTTCTTTGGCATATATTTAATATATATAGATCATGCTTTTTGTGATTGGAAACGTTATGGGAATTTAATCAAGTCCATAATCATGAAAAAAGAAAACGCAAAACTATGTCATGTTATTAGAATGTCAATCTATCTAAGTTCTGAGATATGAATGACATAAAAGCTTGTCAAAAGTTCTGTTTAGACCTAATGAAAATTTTAAAAATTTCCCTCTCTATGTAGTTAGCTTTTGGTTTTGATTAGCTCTGTAAATTCTCATTCTCTCTGTACGCTTTACAAGCTAGTAAGCTGCACGTGTATTCAAACCACTATAACAGAAAAAACAAAGAAATAGGAACAAAGGTGTTGCTAATGATTATACAAGGAAAGATATAGTTCTCCGAAACACGCACAAGAAGGAAAATTGCTCCAACCGTAAACTCTCTCTAATTTGATAAAGAAAATATCACAAAAAAATTATAAACTATAACCATTGTGACATCAATTCCCCAAAACCTTTTTTGCATCACAAAAAGTTCTAAATATGTACCAGTGGCACAAAATTATCCTCCAGTATAGTATCATCCAAAACAAAACAAATTTGAGGTATTGGTGATACCATAAATAATTAAGATATTAGTTCACAATAGACAAAACTTAAGTTTTTTGGTTGATTTTTTCAGATCCTCATAAACTCCATTTGTCCCTCAGTGTCCATGAAAGCCGTTAGTCGAATTATTAATGGCATTTTGAATGAAACTGTGACTAAAGGTGTTGAGTTCTTGGTATAATTTTGGATTGTGGCATGGAAAAAAGTTTAGGGTATTAGTATCACAGTGGATATAATTAAGGGTTTTTAGTGGTGCTCTCTCTATTTGGTAACTTAAAGGCGCTGAATACTAATTCCTTGACAAAACCCATCTCACAATTTGTAACATCGAAGCCTGTCAAGTTTAATCAATATTGACAATATGGCCACAGAGTTATATTCTCTGGGTTGTCCTTACCGGTTTAGGCAATGAATTTCGTGAGTACATAATTCATTCATGTCAGCCAACAAATGCGGCAATTAGCATGGAGGTAAGTTTATTCACCTCCTTTCTCTGTACATTTGATTTCATGTATTTAATGAAAAATCTAGACTTAGCCTAGAGATCTTAGAACACAGACTCGATAGATAGTATATCCATCAAGCATTCATCCTCGGGACAACATTTTCCAAATTGCACAACACCTCTTTCCTTCCTACCAAACCAAGCATGATGTACCCAATGGCGCAACATCATGTGATCAGCAGATAGTACATCCATCGCAGTTTAGAAGCTAAGGTTAGCAGGTCCAATATGTTTTAAAGGCAAACATGTACATTCGACCATTTTTTTGACTGCTAATGCAAAATATAATCCAGAATCAGGAAAAAGAAAAAGAAAAAAGAAAACAGTGCAAACAACAACGGATTTAGAACAATTAGAACTCGTAGTCACTTGCCTAAGTTGAATCGAAGCTCCATTTGGATAAATCTGGGTCAGCAATCGTGCATTTGGTGAGGAACCAAGACAGATATAACCGCTTACAGATAACCCTAAGATTCTGTCCACTTCGATTTCATCAACCAAGAAGAAGAGCAAAGCGGCACCATTGTGGTCCACGTAAGAAACGAAAGGACCTTTTTTTTTTTTTTTTTTAATATCACTTAAGTCATGTTGATGCCGTATTAGCTCTATTTTCATTCCATCGTCCACGTCAGTGATCATGCAGGACTTTTAACAATACTTTCTGATGGAATCATAACAATAAATAAATGGCCACACAAGTATAAATTCGGACTATTTTAATGTCTAAAAAAAAAAAATTGCAGCAACTATAAGGGATGAGCAGTTTCAAATTCCGTGCAAATTCTCCATGAAACCTAGAATCTACTCGTTGGAATTTGTTTATTAATTTTTGGAATCTAGAACCTATCTCATATACCTTAGAACCTGAGAACTTACCTTATTATAGGTTCCATGCACCCCACAAGGAATTGATTCCTTTGACGATAGGATTTGCACCTGTGACATTTGATAACAAAAACAAGCATGCTACCAAGCTGCGTTTCATCCCTTTCAATTGGTCTACAGTTTTATTTTATAGATTCCATGTATTGTTTTCAAAATCCTTATTTTCTTCATTTGTATATCAAGTTATCTTGCCATTTTTTTTTCAATTGTCATGTAACATTGATTCCTTTGAAAGCACCCTCATGTAAAACGCCGTGTAAAACGGTTAGTTAGTGAGTTTTTAATCATAAATAAGCAATCAAGAGAAATAAAAAAGTAAGTCAAGTTCCACAATACCAGTAAGTGCAAAATAGGAAAGATTTCCCTATTCGATATATCTGTTTTGCTTGGGGTTTTGAGATTTCTTTCCGAAATAAGAATCAAGACGGGACATGAAACATTTCCTATGCAGTGAGTGGACGGTGTTCTCATTGCTTGAACTCTATCCCATCAATTCTCAGTCGTCAAGTCGAAGATCGTCGGCAAAGATGGCCCTCGCCAAGATGACTCGCGAACAGATGGTGTGTCACGCCGTCATGCTGAAGCACACAGGAAGGAGCCGCGACGGTTTGGAGGGCATCAAGAAGGGAATCGGCTTGAAGAAGAAGAGGGTGCTGGGCTGGCGAAGGCAGGTTACGTGCTTTTTCACAATGAGTGCGAGGCCGAGAGGGAAAGAGATGATGGATTAGGGTTCCATAGTTGCGCTCGCAACAATCTGGCGACAGTCAGGTTCAGGACCAAGGCAGGCCCGATCGCCTGCCGGCCGGAGGAAACGCCCTACCGGGATTCTGCAGTAGAAGAAGAACGGGTTGGACTCCGTGGAGTCAGCAATGACCATGTGTACATGTGTCCATGCACGGCTCTGGATTTTCTATCATTGCTGAAATATAGCATGGGGTTCGGACGTAGAAATATGATTCTCTTAGCATTGAGTCTGTATAGTTCGTCGGAATTGCTTTATTGTCGTTAATTTCTACGTGCATATCACATCATTGTATGAATCTACTACTATTTTAACGTGCTGTTGTATTTAGAATTTGAATGATGCACAGCTGTATTAGTATTGAATCTAAGTCATGACACTTCCACTACATGTTAAAGGGAATATAAATCAATTACAACCGTATTGTGCTAAGACCTCTGTTAAAATATGTCTCGAATTTAAATTCATTACACAATCTGATGCAAAATGAATTGCATATCAGCCGGGTACCTTTTAAGTTCAAAAACTGAATCTTAGAATACAAAAATCTTCCGTGGTGAAGTCGTGATTGAGAACGTAAGTTGTTCCATGTTGAAGTCAGATGGGTGTGGTGTCTACACGGTGTTGGAAAATATGGCTTCAAATTGGGTAAAACAATGAAGACGGATATTCAGAGTACTCAAGTCGGATTTTGAGGCGTGATATCACTTTTTTTAAGGATTTATTTGTCCCACAATGTTGCTAATGGTCACCGGCAAAAATCCCTCAAGATACAACAAAGTCTCGGATGAGAATACTAGATAGCAATTCTAGTATTTCTTCAAGGTCTCTCCAGGAAACAATTGAAAGAATGGCCATAGTTTTTCAGACAGAAAGCTTGAAAAAGATGAAAATGATCACTCTCGTTTTTCCGAAAAATAACGAGTATATATATATATAACAGTCTTGCAACTCTTCGTGAAAATTGCCAAAAAATGAACAAACACGTCATTTAGAAAAATTGTTCGGATAAACAAATGCGACTCTTCAAAAGAAGTCGAAAACCGAAAAATTGCAACCCTTCTAGAAAAGTTGCAAACCGAATAAGTAATTTTCCAAAGGTTGTATAAAAAAAAACACAAATAAAAATTCGGAATAATATATATATATCGGAATAATATATATATATATATATATATATAATATAGAATTTCGAATTTTCATTTTATATTTCATTTCCGAAAATTCTCAAATTAAAAAGCAACCTTTGAATTGATTAAAAAATTAATAACATAAATAATAATAATAATAACAATGGGATTAGTGCTAATTAAACCGCGGGCGCGCAGACGTGCTAAGTGTTAAGTGCCAAGTGCGCCAAAATCGCGTAATTATTTGCGCACCCGCACGTAGGTATGGTGGGGTCTAGCCCCACCAAATCATTTCTTTAACTACAAAAAGAAAATCCCACATTTTTAAATTGGCCTACTTCCTTCCACTTTTTCTATGTGGGATAAAGAAAAAAACACTCATTTTATTTTAACAAACAAATCTCCAACAATCTCCCACTTTGTTTGTAAAATAAAGATTTCAAAAGTAAAATTTTAAAAACCATACAGCCAAAGTTTCAGTAAGATCAATATACATACATAAAGGTCTCTTTCGAGTTAAACATTTACTTAGTGCAAGTATATTAAAGCTCTATCAAAGTAACAAGTAGCTCGGTTTTAAACTTGTACTTTTATGTAATAGAGCCAGACATACCACACATACACTAACCTCTTGTTTTAGCGAGAAGTTCTATATTATTCTACACTATTATGGCATGTGCTTGATCTTGTTTCATGAGCTCTCTAGAAAACAACCCTCACTTTTGTAAGAAGCGGTACCGCTTTTAAGCTCATATAGGTGAATATCTACCATGTGTTTCTGTTACTATCAACACACTACAAAATTGTATCATACTTCATTAGGAATTCAATTCAGCCTACAAAACGTAATAGACGATACTGACTTATCATATTAGGGCTACGTCAGTATCAAACAATCACATTCAATAACTTGTTCTTACTCATTAAATCTTGTAACTAGTGATGTTCTAGAAAAGGTCATATTACCATTATCGGTAATTTCAATTAAAAGGGTTTTAGCCCATTTCTTGTGAGGTCATTATTATCATGTGTCTTGGTAAAGCATTTGTCAAAGGATCAGCAAGATTGTTACTTGACCTCACATAGACAATTGTTATGGTACCATCTTTAATCAATTGTCTCACATATTCATGTTTTAGAATAATATGTCTAGACTTACCATTATAGGTGCTATTATAGGCTTTTGCCAAAGTGGCATGACTATCATAGTGGATAGAAATATGAGGCATATGACTAGGCCATAATTTGATATCCAACAATAAATTTCTAATCTATTCAGCTTCTTTCCTAGTTGCTGCCAAAGCAATAAATTCATATTCCATTGTTGAGTGAGTTATACTTGTCTGTTTCTTGCTCACGCCAAAATTGCGTAATTATTCGCGCACTCGCACATGAGTATGGTGGGGTCTAACCCCACCCAATCATTTCTTTAACTACAAAAAGGAATCCCACATTTTTAAATTGGCTCACTTCCTCTCACTTTTTTTTTTATGTGGAACAAAGAAAAAAACACTCATTTTGAAAACTCCAACACACGATGTAGTATTAAAATGTGTTGGACTTGGACCAGGAAAGCAAAGTGTACTATCAGAGAAAGAAGAAATTAAAAGATATGGAGATCTTTTGATAAGATTTGGTCACATGGGCTTATTATGAATATTATAATTTGGGGTTTTCTTGTCGTGGTGCAAACGGGCGATTTCTTGTGAGTGCCGTGTGGGTGTTCAATTCCTAAGATATGTCCGTAGGTGCCGGATACGGGGCCATGGGTAGGGGTGAGCGGTTCCCGGTTCCTTACAGGTTCCGCTTGGAACCTAGAACCTACCCTCGGGTACATGTTCCTCATTTTTTGGAACCTGGAACCTACCCGTCAGAACCAAGAACCTAGAACCTACCCTGTCACAGGTTCCGGGGTCGGTTCCAGGTTCCAACAGGTTTTTTTTTTTTTTTTTTTTTTTCATTTTTTAAAAAAAGAAATGAATGCAGCAATAATAAACAAACTTGTCATTCATCAAATATAGGACAATAAAAGGAGGAAAATAACAGATGATGAAAGTGCTTTGATGGAATCAAGTTCATCAGATTTGATTGAACAACGCATAAACAAATTTCATGAATTTAGATGCCCATAACCTCAAGCTATAGACTAACTGACCAACGGAAGTAGTATTAGTAGAATGGACAAGAGAGCTTCAACAGTTTGATTTCTATTCAATGAAAAAATGTCACTACCCAACAAAGTACATACAGATGCGCCTCTTGCTGAGAATCATCAATTGCCCATATCTATTCCACAAACTGACTTCCCTACTTTTCAAAAAGGAAGAACAAAGCAACAATCATTCAGGAAGCCGATTGGGCGTATGAACCCTCATCAAGCACCATTTACGTTGATATTACAGTGGAGATTGGGTAAACTTGAATGTTAGCTCTACAATTGGAAGAAACGGTGTACAGCGGAATGAATTCAAAATAAAAAAGTTAATTACCTCTGGCATATCATTAGGACAACCAAACTTATGACATCCGTCCACATACCCTGCAAAGAGGCTGGTATCATTCGTCTCTCAGCTTTGAAGTCAGAAACTGGATATTCAAGAAACTATCAACGCTCTTTTCCTGGATTTGATGAACCGGCATGTACGGATATGCCCTCTCTTGGCTTTAGCTCTACTTGACATATAGCACACATGAATAGCCTAAACATGTTGCATAGGGGGTATTTTGTATCTAGCCTGCATTTTACAAGCATTTCTCAGTCAAAGAAACATTGATACGTCATGCAATCACAGTTAGGCATACAAGAGTGGTCCACCAAATTACTGTAAAAAAAGATCCATTGTTGTGACTGAAAGTGGAGGTTAAGATGTAGACCTTTATGAGAGCATTGCGGATCCGTCCTCATATAACTCCTCCACTACATCTGGCTCAATATATTCTTGATCAATTTGAGAAGATGATTCGGATGACTTTTTACGAAACATTGTCTTGAATACTCCTTTTCCTGGCTTCTTTGGTGGTGGCAAAGAAGCCATTGGTTTATCTTGCGGTAATATATCGATAACAATGCATGTTGTATCATCTCGAAGTCCTTTTTCATGTAAAGCTTCCTGTAATAAAAGAGGCCATGAGTTTACATCTAATATAAAGTACATCAAGCTACGTCATGTACCAGATACAATTTACCACACAATATTTACCACAAACAAATTAAATGTTATCCTATTAAGTAGGGTTAGCCATGTGAATTCTTCCAATGCCATTGCACTTTGTGTCAAGACTTCCATAAGATCTAAGTGGTCCACATCTTTTCTTATAATCTCCTTCCTATGTCTTCCCTCTTCCCATTTAACTGGAGTCTTCATCTCATACCCACATCTCCTCACTGGAGCATCTGAAGGCTTCCCGTTTCAAACATATAAGCCTTGTCTAGGTTGTCTCTTCCTCTCCTCCTGAGCATGAACAAGAGAATGCAAACTACTCTTGTAGCAGGCGTGCCACATATTCCATGTCTTTCATCTCTTTCCACCAATGTTGGTAGGTACTTAAGGTTAAAGCTGCATTCACGAGGGAAGAAATATTCAAGAATGTTTTGCTCTCCTTTAAACAGCTTATGAGAAATGAACCTATTAGGGATAGAACATTGCATAAAGGGGACTATATCAACCAAAATCAAACATTTAAAGCACAATTCATTACAGCAAATAAGTAATCATGACTCCCAAACTAGGGTCCATAAACCCCAATGGAATTAGTCCTGTATTGAGCTTACTAAAAGAGCACACCTCAATGGCATAAGGACTAAAGACTTTCAGAATTATAAGAAAACATCATATATATTGGCCATCAGGTTAAAGAAACAAAAGAGACAGCAAAATGGAGGCTTCTTCTTTGCACTTATCCAGTAAAGTGCAACCAAGTAAGCATGTCACTGAAAGACATTTTGTTTTCACATGTTCTACTCAGATTTCCAAAACATCAAGCCCAACTAACTACAAAACAACAACGAGTGTCAGACGAGCACCACGAAAAACATAAGACTCTAAGCAATGTTTCTATTTCGAAGATTAAAAGAAAAGACAAGGCAGAGCTGCGGCATCGCGGGCTTTGGGGCACGGCTTCGGGCGCGACTTCGAGTCACGGCGAAGGCAGAGCAGTGGTGTCGCGGGCTGCAGGCGAGGTGCGGTGAAGGCAGCAGCGGGCCGAGCAGGAGCAACGTTGGGGCACGGTGAAGGCACGGCAGAGCAGCGGCGTCATGGGCTGTAGGCGAGGCGTGGGGGGGATGCTATTTGGTGGTGTCGAGCAGAGGCGAAGAGAGAATAGACTCGGGGGTGAGGCAGCAGCCAGCAAGAGGAAGGAAGAAGAAGAAGAATAAGAAGAAGAAGAATGGGGGGTTTCGGCCGAGAGAGGAGGAAAGAGGAGAGAGAGAAGAAAAGAAAAAAAGTAGGGGTAGGGGGGTAGGAAGTGACATGTGAGAAGGAAAAAGAAGAGAAAAGAAAGAGAGAGAAAAAAAAAAAGAAAGGGGAAGGAGGGAAAATCGAAGGGGAAATCACGTGGGGGAAGGGGAGAAGGGGAGGTTTAGGGTTTTTTTTTTTTTTTTTTTTGAATTTGACCAATTCCGGTTCTTGTTCTAGGAACCGGAATCGGAACCGAGAACCGCCGATTCCCAGGAAAAAGGAACCGGGAACCAGAACCGGCCACTTTAGGACCAGGAACCGAACCGGACCCTCCTCCGGTTCGGTTTCGGTTCCCGGTTCTACCCGGAACCACGCTCACCCCTAGCCATGGGTTCGTCCATCTTTTTTTGTGAGATTACATCTAATAATTTAAGTATTTTTAACCGATTAAACCTTATGATAAAATTTATTAATTCTTTCATAAGATTGAGAGATTACTACACTAGAAATTGTGGGACTAAACACTGCATGAATTATTGGGTATAATCGAGACTTGAGAAATACTAAAAGTGTGTGAGTGAATTATTATATATAATTTGGGCTTAAGAAATATGAAAGTGTTTAAGTGACTCGAGTCTAGTATATTTGTAATATTCATTTATCGTTTGATCTATAGTGAAATTTGTTCCTACTCTCTCTATAGACATAAATCACTATAACTAAACGAACAACACGAATTTAGTATCCGATCCATATTATTATTTTATCTATTTAATTATTTGATTGCGCTTTCGCGTTAACCTCCCCAAACTAAAGGCGTTATGATTATAAAAAATAACTAAGTTTTAAATCAATTGAAAAAAAAAAAAAGAAAGTATGGAGCAACCATCAAATCATGTGATTGTAATTGTAAAGATAAGAGTACCCGGAGGTAGGGGTGTCAGTTCCCGAACCGAAAACCGAACCGTACCGAAAACCGAACCGAACCGAACCGAAAAATTCGGTTTTTTCGGTTCGGTTCGGTTTTCGGTTCGGTTTTTATTAAAAACCGAAGTTTTCGGTTCGGTTTGGTTTTTATCGGTTAACCGAACCGAACCGAACCAATAAACCGAAAAGTAGAACCATTAAGATTAACCAAACCGGCACAAGCCAACCCTACTTCTAATTCTCTCCCGTCTCCTCTCGTCTTGAAGGTGCGACGGCGACTGTGGCTGCGACAGCGACAGGGACGGCGACAGCGGCAGCCGGCAGGGACGGTGACGGCAACGGCGACAAGGACGGCGACCGATTGAGGGACCGGTTGTTCCGCCGCACCCTTTTCTCTTCTTCTTCTCCTTCTTCGTTGGCAGCGGTGACTCAGGGAGCTGTGTGCTGTGCTGGGTCGAGCAACGGCGCTTCAGAGACTGACCCTTTTGTCCTCACGACGTCGCTCTACTATGTCAAGCGGGGGTTGTTTTCTGATTGAAATCACTCTAGTGGGATGGCGTAGCGGTGAAAGTGGAGATTTTGGGCAAGTGGGTTTGTGTTTATTCTGATCCAGAAGTTGATTTATTTCAAATGCCATCAGCACGACGTGATTGGCATGGTGTGTCCCCGATTTACATTTGCCTTGAGCGCAGCGATATCAGTTTAGTTAATTGGGTGGTTTGAGGATGTCGTGGCTTGACCTCTTTTATATGCAAGAAGAAAATTTGGGTTTTCTCTGTTAGCTGGTCCCAATTTATTTTGTGAAAGGTTTGGGGCATGAAGTTGCTTCCTTTGAGTTGGAAGAGATGGACAGTGAGCAGCCAAATTGGGTGTTCCCATTGTTTTCTTTTCTGGTTTAGTTGTTTTGAATTATTGGTACATTGAGTTTGGTTTGTCTGTGTGTGGTTCTGCAGGCATTCTGTGAAATATATGTTATGAGGGAATTAGGTATTGCTTCCTTTATGGAGAATCCTCATCTGAATTGGTACTTCAGAAAGCAGAGGATGTTTCGTGGTTGTTGGTGTTATTGTCATAGTGCTCTCTTGTAGTGTTCGGTGTTGCAAAGCACCAGGAAGGAGAAAAGGAGAAGATATGAGATTCTGATGTAGTATGCGGTGTGCGTATTTTGAATTGGTTGAGTTCAAGAAGCCCTTCCCTGGCATGAGTTGCATCTGTTAATGCTTGAAGCCCACAGGTTCTGTGCATTTAGGGCGAGGTTTGAGTGGAGAACATATTGGAGGTCTTCATTTGTGTGATTTATAATCATAGTGGATTTCGCTTTGTACAATGTTACTGTATGGAGAGTTTGCTTGCCAAATTTAATGTGTAGAGAAGAGTATTGACTGAGGCCCCTGCTTTAAACTGTGCTGTCCTTCTTATACGTGTTGTATGTATGCAATAAGAAGAGAAATGTTCACTGTACAGGTTTTGCTGACATATTGAATTTAGATTTTTTTTTTTTTGGTCAAAACTTTGTATTTCATACTAACGATTTGATGGATTACATAATGTTTCAAGATCAAGACATAAAATAGAGCATAGTGGAGGTGGGGGATTCTGTTTCCAAGTCGGTGGTTGAAAAAAAAAAAAAAAAAAAAACCGAAATCCAAAAGCTGAAACCGAAAACCGAAAAACCGAACCGAACCGAACCGAAATTTCGGTTCGGTTTGTATTCAGTTCGGTTCGGTTCGGTTCGGTTCGGAAAAATTTTCTAACGGTTCGGTTCGGTTCGGTTTTTCAAAAAAACCGAACCGAACCGAACCGTTGACACCCCTACCCGGAGGTACGTGACACGTCATACGTAGGGACGTCAAGAACCTGCAAACCACATGGAAATTTCGCGTCTATTTCCGATTAGGGTTTTGCGAGAACCAATCCGGCATCTCAATGGTTGGATTCGATATGCCCCGCGACGATCGTCCACCATAAATAGCCTCCTTCCTCGACCTCCGCTCTCCCCACCATTCCCTTCCTCTCCTTCTCCTCGCTTCCCCAGCTCAGCGATTCAGCATTTGAGTTTCTGCTGGATAGCGAGTTCGTATCTTCGACTTCGCGCCGATTCGGCATTTGAGGCTCTGCTGAATAGCGAGTTCGTATCTTTGACTTCGCGCCGATTCGGCAGTTGAGGCTCTGCCGGATAGCGAGTTCGTATCTTCGACTTCGCGCTTTGAGGCGAGTTCTTTGATCCAGATATCAAGATCTGTGAAACACATTTAAACACCTTAGCCAGTTCTTTGATCCCCGAAACGTTGATCCAGATCGCAAGATCTATGAACAAGATATCAAGATCTATGAAACACCTTGAAACATTGGTCCAGATTTCATCGTAAGATCTGTGAACAAGATCTCAAGATGTATGAAACACCTTGAAACTTTTAGCCCAGATCTCGTCTTGAGATCCGTGAACGAGATCTCAAGATGTATGAAACACCTTGAAACTCTGATCCAGATCTCATCGTAAGATCTGTGAAACACCTTAGCGAGTTCTTTGATCCAGATTGCAGTATCTGCGAACAAGATCTCAACATCTGTAAAACACCTTCAAACACTTTAGGGAGTTCTTTGATCCAGAATTCAAGATCTGCGAAGCACCTCAAACTCGAGATCTCAGGATCTGTGAAACTCCTTGGCGAGTTTTTCGATTCGGATCTCGGGTTGATGAAGCTCCCACCTCCCGATCCATATCTCAAATCGGTGAAACTCGAGATCTGTGAAGCACCTTAGCGAGTTCTTTGATTCAGATCTTGGATCGGCTCGGATCGGTGAAACACTCTCTCTTTTGGAACCAATAATAATAATAATAATAATAATAATAATAAAATGAAAAGCACCCTTCCACTTGAGAGAGAGAAAGGCAAGTTCTTTGATTCAGATTTCCCATCGGTGAAGCACGCTTCCACTTTTTGAAAAGAAGAAGAAAAAGAAAAAGAAAAAGAAAGCACACTCCCATTCGAGAGAAAGAGACTAGTTCTTTGATTCAGATGGAAGAGATTGAAATATTTCTCCATATTCGAAAGTACGTTGAAATTTTTTTAATATAATCGGGCGAGAGCGAAACTGGAAATATAATTTTTTATTCCTTTCATAAAAAATAAGATGTTCTATCTAGTTTTCCCCAAAACTAGAGTTAAACTCGTAATCGAACACCTAAAGAGACTACACCAAATGTAGACTCAAGATCGCACTAAAATATAACGGTATATATAGATATATCAAATACTATTAACTCCTGCTCAACTCTTTGTACTTATTATTCAGTCATCACATAGCAATAACCTTTTCTGACCAAAAATAATTTTTTTTTTTCAATGCCTACAGGAAGATGGATTTTGCACCCACGGCCACGGAGAATGAGGCAGAAAATCGTGTCATAATGCCAAGGCAACTGCAAGAAGTTCCGAATATGCCAAAGAGTTTCGAGTCTCGTGGCGGATCCAGTGTCGACGGGAAGGGCGCCAGCGCAGAGAGAAGCTACATTGTTTGCGAAGAGTGTGGAGAGGAGACGGAAAGAGGCGAGGGCCCATCGGCCTTTCACTGTTGCCCGTGCGATTCGGAGGTGGTCGAGTTCAGGACCACGGCGGGGCCAGTCTCCCGCCCGTCGCCGAAAAAGTCCAACTAGAGTTTCGCAGATTGGTCATGCCATTGTGCATATGCTCATCTTGGTAGGCCAACATGTAATTGCAATTGAGAAACCTTACTAAAACTCTCTGCATAGACCACGTGGCTGTCTTTTATTGGATGTTGAAACAAGTGTACATCATGCATTGAATAATCGACACCCGATGAAAGACCGTCATGTGACTTCATTGGAGGATTAGTACAATTTCCTCAAATGTCTAGTATTTCTTATAGTTTGAGATGTATCTGATGTACAGTCTAGGAATGTTAATTCCTGTAAGATATGCTGTCCCTTCTAGTTGAAAGTTTCTATTGGTTAGATTTCAGTTTATCATTTAATTTCTATGGTCTTCTCTTATTTTTGTATATATAATGCCAAGATCGTGCTTTTTGTTATTAGAAACGTTATGTGAATGTGAAATATTATGTTAATGTAATCAAGTCCATCATAGTGAAAACGAAAAACAAAATCATGCCATGTCATTCAAATTTATTGATTTTAAAGTTTTGAGACATGAATGGCGCATGATCTTGTCAATGGTTCTGTTTAGACCTAAGAAAAATTTCCAAAATTTTCACTCTTTCCGTAGGTAGCTTTTGACTCTAAAAAAGCTTAGCAAAGTCTCTGGGTTGTCCTTATTCCTTGACAAAACCCAATTTGCATTTTGTAACATCGAAGCCTGTCAAACTTAATCAACATTGACAATACGGACATAGTTAAACTCTCAGGTTGTCCTTAGTTGTTTAGTCAATGAATTTCGCAAGTGCATAATTTAGTTACAATAGTACATGCACAGTTGAATAGACCTATTGAAAAGAACATTCATTTGAATGATCTGAGTTCCCTTTGGATTCATTTTAATGCAAGAATGATATGAAAGAGGGGATTATTGAATTATCCATTTCCAAAAACTACTAATACGGAAAAAATAATTCCAAAGAAGATTTTATGAGCTTTTAGAACTCAATTGACCCATATCAACAAGACTTATGAAAAAAAAAATTGATAAGTGGATTAGGGATTAAAAAATTGATTGACTTACTTTAAATAATTCCAAAGCTTGAGAAAGCACGCCATGTTTGATGATTAAAAGGCATGCAATGTTTGATTTTTGGATTAGGGATTAAAAGGCATGCCATGCTTGACTTTCGGATTAGGGATGACCGGTTCCCAATCTAGTTTGGCCTGGCTCTCAAGTGGGTTTAGTGAAATCAATCCTTGGGTGAAAGGGAAAGAACAAAAGAGGAGAGGATGTGTGTTTTGCGGTCTTTCCCATGACCAAAGGATTGTGTTTGATCAAAATGGACCATCCAAAGTAGCCTAGGGAACCGACCAAAAATAAAAGTAGCCCAGGGTTTCCGGAACATTCTTAAGGGTGGGCGATACAATAATTGCATCAATTATAGAGTATTCTAGGCTTAAATGTCGGTAGATAGTAGATGGAGGGATGCGATCTTCGCCACTAGATTGAATATGAATCAATGGTGGTAATGAAATGGTCTCTAGTATAAAAAGTGATGCCCATCCAAACATTTCAGTGTACAATTCCATTTATTGGATCTTCTGGTTAATGAGAGAGAGAGTTTTCATGAGGCCGGGTCTATCCAACAACTACTAATACGGAAAAAATAATTCCAAAGAAGATTTTATGAGCTTTTAGAACTCAATTCGACCTGTATCAACAAAACTTATGAAAAAAAATTGATAAATGGAATATAAAAGATGATGATTGACTTACTTTAAATAATTCCAAAGCCTAGCGAAGCACGTCATGTTTGATGATTAAAAGGCATGCAATGTTTGACTTTTGGATTAAGGATTAAAAGGCATGCCATATTTGACTTTTAGATTAGGGATGACCGGTTCCCGATCTAGTTCGGCCTGGCTCTCTGGTGGGCTTAGTGAAATCAATCATTGGGTGAAAGGGAAAGAACAAAAGATGAGAGGATGCGTGTTTCATGGTCTTTCCCATGACCAAAGGACCATGTTTGATCAAAATGGACCATCCAAAGTAGCCTCGGGTTTCCGGAACATTCTCAAGGGCGGGTGATACAATAATTACATCAAGTTCTAGAGCATTCTAGGCTTAAATGTCAGTAGATAGTAGATGGAGGGATGCGATCTTCGCCACTAGATTGAATATGAGTCAATGGTTGTAAAGAAATGATCTTTAGTATAAAAAGTGATGCCCATCCAAACATTTGAGTGTACAATTCCATTTGTTGGATCTTCTGGTTAATGAGAGAGAGTTTTCATGAGGTTGGGTCTATCCAACAACTACTAATACGGAAAAAATAAAATCCAAAGAAGATTTTATGAGCTTTTAGAACTTAATTCGACCCGTATCAACAAGACTTATGAAAAAAAAATTGATAAATGGAATATAAAAGATGATGATTGACTTACTTTAAATAATTCCAAAGCCTAGCAAAGCACGTCATGTTTGACGATTAAAAGGCATGCAATGTTTGACTTTTGGATTAAGGATTAAAAGGCATGCCATATTTGACTTTAGATTAGGGATGATTGGTTCCTAATCTAGTTCGGCCTGGCTCTCTGGTGGGCTTAGTGAAATCAATCATTGGGTGAAAGGGAAAGAACAAAAGATGAGAGGATGCGTGTTTCATGGTCTTTCCCATGACTAAAGGACTGTGTTTGATCAAAATGGACCATCCAAAGTAGCCTAGGGTTTCCGAAACATTCTCAAGGGCGGGTGATACAATAATTACATCAAGTTCTAGAGCATTCTAGGCTTAAATGTCAGTAGATAGTAGATGGAGGGATGCGATCTTTGCCACTAGATTGGATATGAGTTAATGGTTGTAATGAAATGATCTCTAGTATAAAAAGTGATGCCCATCCAAATATTTGAGTGTACAGTTCCATTTGTTGGATCTTCTGGTTAATGAGAGAGAGTTTTCATGAGGTTGGGTCTATCCAACAACTACTAATATGGAAAAAATAAAATCCAAAGAAGATTTTATGAGCTTTTAGAACTCAATTCGACCTGTATCAACAAGACTTATGAAAAAAAAAATGATAAATGGAAAATAAAAGATGATGATTGACTTACTTTAAATAATTCCAAAGCCTAAGAAAGCACGCCATGTTTGATGATTAAAAGGCATGCCATGTTTGACTTTTGGATTAGGGATGACCGGTTCCCGATCTAGTTCGGCCTAGCTCTCAGGTGGGTTTAGTGAAATCAGTCATTTGGTGAAAGGGAAAGAACAAAAGAGGAGATGCGTGTTTCAAGGTCTTTCCCATGACCAAAGGACTGTTTTGATCAAAATGGACCATCCAAAGTAGCCTAGGGTTTCTGGAACATTCTCAAAGGTGAGAGATATGATAATTGCATCGAGTCTAGAACATTCTAGGCTTAAATGTTGGTAGATAGTAGATGAAGAGATGCGATCTTTGCCGCTAGAATGAATATGAGTCAATGGTTGTAATGAAATGGTCTCTAGTATAAAAAGTGATGCCCATCCAAACATTTCAATGTATAGTTCTGTTCTCTCTTAGAGCTCATCTCTCTAAATCTTTCTTTCAGCTTGTCTTGGAAAAGAGGAGACTAAGTCATCACGGTCTGATCCCAAACAACCGATCCGTGACACATGTGTGAGACATTTAAAAAATAACAAATTAATCAGTTGCTTCTCGGTTCAGTCTGTCCGTTTTGCTCACCCATACTTTGGATCAACTCAAATGAGATTTATGGGAAAATAGGGAATGTCAAGACAAGGATGACTAAGCAGAGAACTCCATCAATTCTCATCTTCCATATCCCATCCATTTCCTCACTTAGGGCGATTAGCCATGGTGCATTGTTATAAATTGATAGTGCTAACATGCTTTCATTTTATTATAGAAGCAACGGTTATTAGAATTCATAACACGGACAATAACATTATTACATGATGAGAATATCATACTAGGAAAATTAACTACAATTTGGTAGATCGGATCAGAATAGTCATAATTATGAATTGATATTAAACTTTTATTTAGTTATACAATCAATATAGCTATTAAAGTTTGCAATATAAACAAAAATTATAAGAATACTATTAGTATAATATAACTTGTATGTTCTATCTTGTTGGGAGGGAATAAAGAGTTTTGGATGTTTTATCTTCATTTTCAATGTCAAGTCCGATAGAATAGTTATCTTACCAATTAAATCAAGAATTATAGTAGTTCCGCAGCCCTATTTCATTATACGTACCTATTACATTGTAGTTTTATGCAATTACTTTATGACGGTTTATAGATGATGCATACCAATTCATCTCCACTATTGATCATAGGGGCCTCACTGTAAAATTCATATAATTAATCTATAATTAATGATTAAAATGCTATCAATCTACATGACTTGTAAGCTATACAATAAATTCATCAATGGCGCCATATTTGAATAGAATTATCTCAACAAATCAAGGTAAGACTAGATGTTTAACCCTAAACAAGCTGGACATGAAAGTACAATATATGTTAGTATTAAACATAGTGATAATGCCCCTGCTCAACTCTACGTATTTTCACATCTACAATCCATTCCAAATTTAGTAGGCCTCACCATCGAAGACAATTTCAAGTTGCAGCAAGAAGATGCACCGCATCATCTTGTGGACATGATCGGAATTAGATTAGAGGATGCAGAGGATACATGACAATCTCAAACTAGTTATCGAGGACGAGGTACTTGATGTCGTGGAGACGCTGCTGAAGAAGGTGATGTTGTTGGGCTTGCAACACGAAAGCCGGTCAGGTGCTGTGTAAAGAGTGATGGGAGAACGGTAATACTTCAAACAATATCAAATCAACGTAGCAGAATAAAATAATCTCCCCTCTTGTGTAAACCTAATAGGAATCGATATAGTAGAGTAAAATAAATACCAAGCACGCGAACACAAGACAATTTTTTTATGTGGAAAACCTCCTCGATGTGAGGAGATAAAAAACCACGAGACCAGAGTCCACCTGAAAATCTTCACTATCAATAAAATTGTTCTTCTCTAGCAAATACTAGAGGTACATAGCAGCAAACACCTCAAGAACATAATTCTTGGCAATACACATGAACTTCACAAGAGATCAATGATAAATCTGACCAAAAATGCAGGTTTTAATCAATTCATGAAAAATCTGATGTATGGAGCTTCAAACAAAATCAAACCGTTCAAATTTGATTAAATTGCGCCACGAACATGTTGACAAAATTTCAGCTCAATCGGATCACGAATCAACCTTCGATGCCAACTTGATGTAAATAAGATATTGTTTCATTTTCTGCTGCTACCTCTTTATATAGATAGTGAAAAACCCTATTTCCTCATATAACGTATTATATGGGCTCAAGCCCTTTTTGGGCTTGTAATTCATTGGGCTTCCTCTATATAGGAGTGAACTTAGCTAACAAATCTCCCCCTTACGACAATGTGGAGGGATTCACCATCCCTGCTAACAAACGACAATGTTCAAGCTTCTCTCTTGGTAGAGTCTTCGTCATCATATCATAGCCATTATGATCCGTATGAATTTTCTCAAGTTCCAACAACTTTTCATCTAGAACATCCCTTATCCAATGATATCTAACATCAATATGTTTCGATCTAGAATGAAAAGATGAATTCTTACCAAGATTAATTGCACTTTGATTATCACAAAATAACACATACCTCTTTTGCTTGAACCCAAGTTCTTCTAAGAACTTCTTCATCCATAGCATCTCTTTACTAGCTTTAGTCGTTGCAATAAATTCAGCTTCGGTTGTAGAAAGTGCAACATACTTCTGCAATCTTGACTTCCATGACACAGCTCCACCCACAAAAGAAATCAAATAACCAGAAGTAGATTTATGAGTATCAATATCTCCTGCCAAGTCGGAATCTATGTATCTAACAAACTCAAGTTTCCCGGTTCCGAAACTGAGTTTTAAATTTGAAGTTCCCCAAAGATACCTCATAATCCACTTCACTGCATTCTAGTGTTCTCTACTTGGATTTGACAAATAGCGACTAACAACGCCAACTACATGCGCCAAGTCTGGGCGTGTACATACCATCACATACAT
Organism: Eucalyptus dawsonii; assembly: GCA_016097615.1. NCBI lineage: Eukaryota > Viridiplantae > Streptophyta > Magnoliopsida > Myrtales > Myrtaceae > Eucalyptus > Eucalyptus dawsonii. The sequence continues at coordinate 28,615,130 of CM027881.1, read as the reverse complement.
TAAGCTTCCTACAACTGAAGCATATGGAATACTTTCCATATCTTTCTTCTCTTTATTAGTCGTAGGACTTTGCATCATATATAACTTAAAGTGGGTAGCAAGAGGAGTACTAACCACTTTAACCTTATCCATGTAAAATTTTTGAAGGATCTTCTCGATATATTTCTCTTGCGACAAAAACTTCTTCTTAGCATCTCTATCTCGGGTAATTCTAATGCTAAGAATTTGCTTCGTCGAGCCCAAGTCTTTCATGGCAAAAGACTTGCTCAACTGTTTCTTCAATAACTCAATTCTTGAAGCATTCCTTCCAACAATCAGCATGTCATCAACATAAAGCAAGATAATAATAAAGTCATTATCATAAAATTTTTGGACAAACACACAATTATCCAAGGAAGTCTTCTTATAGCCCTGTTCTATCATAATTGACGCAAATTTCTTGTACCACTGCCTCGGTGCTTGTTTTAGGCCATAGAGACTTTTCTTCAATTTGCACACATAATCCTCTTTCCCTTTCACTTTGAAACCCTCAAGTTGTTCCATGTATATCTCTTCCTCCAAGTCACCATGTAGGAAGGCTGTTTTAACATCCATTTGCTAAATTTCTAAATCTAGGCTAGCTGCCAAGCCTAGTACCACACGAATAGAAGACATTTTTACTACCGGAGAAAATATATCATCAAAATCAATACCCTTTCTCTGACCGAATCCCTTAACAACCAATCTAGCTTTGTACCGTGGTTGTAAAGTATGTTCATCTTGCTTCAACCTATATACCCACTTGTTCTTCAAAACTCTTTTACCTTTAGGTGGCTTCATCAATTCAAAAGTATGATTATCATAAAGTGACTACATCTCATCTCGCATAGTATCGAACCAATTGCTTTTGTACTCATCTTCTATTGCTTCTGCATAACACTCTGGTTCACCTACATCAGTTAATAATACATACTCATCTTCAAAATACCTAGTGGAAGGTCGTCGGTTTCTAACGAATCTCCGGACTGGAACATCCAGTGGAACATCTAATTGAGCCTCTGGTTCAAGAATAATATTATCTATTTCAACATGTTCAGGAAAATGTGCGTTATTTGGAACATTGACTTCTTACTGCTCTTCAACAACCTGTGTAGGAATATTTGTAAGGGGAACTGGATCTAAATCAACCAGATTATCACTAACTTGTGGTGCTGAAATCATTTTCGATTTCTCAATATCCTCTATTGTTTGATCTTCCATAAACACAACGTCTTTGCTTCTTACAATTTTCTTTTCAAGTGGATCATAAAATTTGTAACCAAGCATATTCTGTCCATAACCAATAAATATGCACTGTCGTGTTTTTACGTCAAGTTTAGACCAACATGCACAAATGCTTTGCACCCAAATACACGCAAATAATCATAAGAAACTTCTTTGCCTGTCCAAACTCTATTAAGAACATCAAACTTTAAAGGAACGCATGGAGTAAGATTTAATATAAGCATAACTGTACTTAAAACCTCACCCCAAAATGATCTAGGTAGCTTTGACTATGAAAGTAAGCATCTTACTCTTTCAACTAATGTTATGTTCATCCTCTCAGCTAAGCCATTTAACTGAGGCGTCTTGGGAGGTGTCTTTTGACGTCGAATACCTTGTTGTTTGCAGTATTCATCAAAATGTCCAATATACTCTCCCCCGTTATCAGTTTTGATGCACTTCAATTTCTTTCCAGTCTGTTTCTCAACTGAAGCCTGAAATTGCTTAAAAGCATCTAACACTTGATTTTTAGTTTTCAAGTTATAAATCTAAATTTTCCTTGAAAAATCATTTATAAAAGTAATAAAATAAAGAGAGCCACCAAGTGATTTTGTTTTCATAAGACCGCAAACATCAGAATGCACTAAATCTAGTATACTTGACTTTCTTGAAGGAGGGGAGCTTTTAAATGTAACTCTGATCTGTTTTCCTACTAAATAATAAGCACACTTCTTTAGCGCTGAACTTTTCAATCCGAAAGGAGCTTCTTCTTGGCCAATGTTGACAAACCATTCTCACTGATGTGACTGAGCCTCTTATGCCATAACTTAGCTACATCTTCGCTATCTATTGCATTAATTTTCTCTGTAGACAACTTTGCCTACATAATGTATAACGAAGAATATTTTTCACCACCACCGCTCTAGCCACAAAAGGGGGAAGGGAGAACGATGCTTTGATAAGTTTCCATTGGGGGACCCCCGGCGAAAGTGCTCTGCAATACCCCTCGGGTCATCCAACTTAGCCACAACAAGAGAATCAAAGTTTCCATTGACCATTCGAAGGTGTATACTCCTCATCATCCAACTTGCATATAGAAATCAAGCGAATACTAATATGTCAATACTTCGTGTCATTGCTAGTTTCTAGGCACACATCACCGATGCCTATAGCTTGAGCTAGTCCATTGTTTCCCATCTTCACAGATCCGTAGTCACCTAACCTGTATGATGTAAAGAAATCCCTACGAGACGTAGCATGAACGGATGCACCACTATCAATTACCCAATTAGTCTCATGAGAAACAAAATTCACCACATCACTATAAAAAATAGTGAGAAAGTCTTTTTTAAGTGCAGCAACACGATTGGCATCACTGTCATTATCATTTTTCTTCTCTTTACCTTTCTCCTTTTGTTTCTTCCTTTTTAACTGGCGACAAAACCTCTGAATATGTCCTTTCTAATGACAATAATGGCACTCAACATTAGCAAATTTATTATACTTACCTTTGCTTTTGTCTCGACTTTTATCTCTATTTCTCAGATCTCGAGACTCACTTCTCCCCCTTTTCTCAACAACCAAGGCATCATAATGTGAAGAGGGTGATCCCTGTGTCTTCCTTCTCATCTCTTCATTCAAAATGCTATTCTTGGCCAAATCCATGGTAATTGTATCATCCAGGGCAAAATTAGATAAAGATGTTTGGAACGTCTCCCATGAGTCCGACAAAGTACCAAGCAATCATAGTGCTTGTATCTCATCATCAAACTTGATTCTCATCGCAGCCAACTGATTTATAATTCTTTGAAAAGAATTTAAATGATCAGTCAAACGAGTACCATCATAATATCTCAGGGCCATCATCTGTTTTTATCAAAAATAACTTATTATTCCTAGTCTTTCGAGCATATAACTGTCCGAGCTTATCCCATAAACTGCATGCATGTGTTTCCTCAATAATATGGTTTAAAACATTATCATCTACCCACTGCCTAATATAACCACACACTTGACGATGAAATATAGATCATTCACCGTCAGTTTTATTCTCTGGTTTCTCCTAAGCAAATATAGGCAAATAAAAATCTTTCACATATAAAAGATCTTCCATATTCCCTTTCCAGATATGATAATTCGAACCATTCAATGTAACCATTCTACTCGTATTCGTTTCTATTGTTTAACACAAGGCAGAAAAATCAAGCAATAACCTATTACTCCAATACCACTCTGATGGGAGAACGGTAATAATTCAAACAATATCGAATCAACGCAGCGGAATAAAATAATCTCCCCTCTTGTGTAAACCTAATATGAATCGATATAGTAGAGTAAAATAAATACCAAGCACACGAACACAAGACGATTTTTTTACGTGGAAAATCTCATCGATGTGAGGAGATAAAAAATCACGGGACCAAAGTCCACCTGAAAATCTTCACTATCAATAAAATTGTTTTTTCTAGCAAATACTAGAGGTACATAGCAGCAAACACCTCAAGAACATAATTCTTGGCAATATACATGAACTTTACAAGAGATCAAGGATAAATCTGATAAAAAACGTAGGTTTTGATCAATCCATGAAAAACCTGATGTATGGAGTTTCAAACAAAAATCAAACCATTCAGATTCAATTAAATTGCGCCACGAACATGCTGACAAAATTTCAGCTCAATCGGACCACGAATCAACCTCCGACGCCAACTTGATGTAAATCAGATATTTCCAAACCCCAAATTTTCTGCTTTATGTTTTTCTCTTGTTACTGTTTCATTTTCTGCTGTTACATCTTTATATAGATAGTGAGAAACCTATTTTCTCATATAACTTATTATATGAGTTCAAGCTCTTTTTGGGCTTGCAACTCATTGAGCTTTCTCCACATAGGAGTGAACCCAGCTAACAAAGAGGGCACGAAAGAGAAGGCAAGGGATGATGGATTAAGGTTTCACTCTTGCCCAAATGACGAGGTGGTAGTTGGATTTAGGACTAAGGTGGATCCGATCGCCCACCCATCAGCCAGAAAGTTCGGCCCAGATCCACGCGCAGAAAGAAGTGGTTCAACCCCATGTTTTCTAGCAGGCGGCAGTGCATCCATGCGCATATATAGTTCTTGTCAAAAAATTCAAAACTTGATCCTTTCAACGTTTTTGGGTTCATTCTGTTTCGATTTGAGTTTATGGAAGCTGATGCTTTTTGTTTTTTTTTTTTTTTTGTGTATTCATGTCACGATCTAATGAAAATTCAATGAGCAAAATTAATTTGTTGAACGCAATCTTTTTCAGAAATCTTGTTTCCTTCGTTGAATTGGCCATATTTTTTTAATGTAAAATCATATCATATATGTAAATCGTCAAATTTCGCATGATATAATCTCTTGAATTGATGCTTCATGAAATTAGGTATTCATTTGGTTTACCAATTTTGTGAAATATTGATACAGCAATGTGCACATTCAAAGACTGATTATCAATAATGCATTAGTAGAAGATGTTGCCAAGTATTTAGGCTACAATTCACAGCCCAGCTTTTAGCTTAATTCAGACTTTTGTCCCGTATATGGAAGATGGACATTTCTTTTCCGGACTATTGTTGGTCGTGAAAATACAAATAATTTAGATATTATATTATTTTGTTTATTATTTTTCGGTGGATGAATTTTGTTACTTAATTGAGCGTGATTTATTTGAGTGGGAATAAAATGTGAAAGTGGGTAATGTTATTTAGAATTAGCATAGACAACAAAATAAGAAAAGCATCACGTAAGGGTTTGCTTCATTTCGATTTCAATCATTGTATTTATTGGATTAATACTACAAAAAATCCCAAACTAATACTTAATTTTTTGACCAAAAAAATTCAAACCTGTATATATGTAACAATTATACTCAAACTAATTTCTTGATCATGAAAAACCTAAAACTAATATATTTATAAAATTTTTATCCTCTGTTAATCTTCATTTTATTGTATTACTACCACGAAAAACTACAAAGAGTAAAACCCTAAATAGGTACACCTATTAACTGTGATGTGTCATCTAATTTAGCAATTTAGTAGTAAAATTAAATGAAAACTAACGAAGGGTAAATCCATCATAGATCTACTGATTTGGAGTTCTTAGTGGATTCTATGTAAATTTGTCACGGATACACTAATTTGGGATTTTTCGTTATATAAACCTTAATTTATTTCCTTATTGAGTAAGATTTGGTTCGGTTAGGCTCGAATGTGAACCCAACCGTACCGTTCGTCATGGTCATGCCACAAAGGAGTGATTACTTTAAAAGCATCCAATGTGAAACGCTGTGTAAAAAGGTCAGTAAGTGAGATCTTGATCATAAAAAAATCAAGCAAGAGAAATAAAAAGTTAGTCGAGTTCCGCAATGACAATAAGTGCAGAACAGGAAAGATTTTGAGTCCATGTGCTAGGGTGAGACATCGAATTCATTCCTAAGTAAGAATCAAGACTCGACATCAAATACTTCCTATGCAGGCCCAGGATCGGTCTAAATCTCCATCTCATCAGTACTCAGTCATCGAGTCGCAAAATCACTGGCAAAGATGGGTCTCGGAACCATGACCCACGAAAAAGACGGTGCCCCGCACCGTCATGCTGCAGCAATCGGCTAAGAGATCCAGGACCACGAAGGAGCCGCGACGGTATAAGGGCATCGAGAGGGAATGAAGGCGAAGGAGACAGTGCTGCGTTGGGGAAAGGCAGGTTACATGCTCTGCAAAGAGCGCGAGGCTGGGAGGGAAAGAGATGATGGATTAGGTTGCGCTTGCAACGATCCAGGCTGGGACAGGCTGGTTCGGATTGTGAATTAAAAATTTAAAATACACGGATGCACGTAATAAACGTAAATAAGAAGGGATTTATTCAATGACTATATTTTTCCTGTACGTAATAAAATAAAAGGTAAGTCTACAAGATTATTTGGAGAGAGAGATAGAGTTGACTAAAAGATAAACAGTTTCTCAAAATTTGATATGTTAGTTAATTCATAAACTATATAATTCATATTGATGAAACCTCACAGTTATAAACAAATTAAAAATAAATAAATATTTATTCAGGCTCTTTTGTGTTTCCTACCAAAACTAGAATTGGATTTGTAGTCGGATACCTAAAGAAACTCCATATCAAAAACCTAAGCAGACTTGACATTGCTCTGAATTACAATAGTATATATAGATGCACCGAATACTATATTTCTCATTCAACTCTTTGCATCTATTATTCAGTCATCAAATTGCAATTACCCACGACAAGATGGATTTCACAACGAGGAAGGCCAGTAGCGCGAAGAGCAGCTACATTGTTTGCGAAGAGTGTGCAGAGGAGAGGGAAAGGGGCGAGGGATCATCGGCCTTTCACTGTTGCCCGTGCGATCCGGTGGTGGTTGGGTTCAGGACCAAGGCGGGTCCAATCTCCCGCCCGTCGGAGTCTCAAGGTGGCACATCCGATCAGGTGAAGGACGTTGAATTGAGGACCAAGGCGGGTCCAATCTCCCGCCCATCGGAGTCTCGATGTGGCACATCCGATCAGGTGAAGGCCATTGAATTGAGGACCAGGGCGGGTCCAATCTCCCGCCCGTCAGAGTCTCAATGTGGCACATCCGATCAGGTGAAGGTCGTTGCATTGAGGACCCAGGCAGGTCCGATCTCCCGCCCGTCGCCGAAACAGCCCAATCCGAGTCCGAGTGCAGCAGAAAGAACTGGTTGGACCCCGTGGGATTGGTCATGCCTATGTGTCCATGCTCGTCTGGGTATGCCAACATGCGGCTGCTACAATCGCTCGAGAAACAGTGTCATTAGCACCAGGAAACCTTACTAAAACTCTCTTATTAGACGATGTCGCGGTCTTATATTGGATGTTGAAACCAGTGTGACCCATGCATTGAATAATCAACGCCCGATAAAAGACCATCATGTTACTTCATTGAAGGATTTCCTAAGATGTCTAGCATTCCTCATAGTTCGTGATATATATGATGTATAGGTTAGGAATATTGATTTCTGTAGGAGGTACGTGGTCCTTTTTATTTGTGAGTTTTTATTGGTCAGACTTGAGTTTTTCCGATTAATTTCTAATATTCTATGTTCTCCTTTTATTTTTTCGGCATATATATCATGCTTTTTGTGGTTGGAAACGTTATGGGAATTTAATCAAGTCCATAATCATTAAAAAAGAAAACACAAAACTATGTCGTGTTATTAGAATGTCAATCCATTTAAGTTCTGAGATATGAATGAGATTCGATCTTGTCAAAAGTTTACAAAGTTCCATTTAGATCTAAAAAAAATTTAAAAAATTTCCCTCTCTATCTAGGTAGCTTTTGGTTTTGATTAGCTCTGTAAACTCTCATTCTCTCTGTACGCTTTACAAGCTAGTAAGCTGCAAGTGTATTCAAACCACTATAAAAGAAAAAAAACAAAGAAATAGGAACAAAGGTGTTGCTAACGATTATACAAGGAAAGATATAGTTCTCCGAAACACGCACAAGAAGGAAAATTGCTCCAACCGTAAACTCTCTCTAATTCGATAAAGAAAATATCACAAAAAAATTATAAACTATAACCATTGTGACATCAATTCCCCAAAACCTTTTTTGCATCACATAAATTTCATGTTTCCTACCAGTGGCACAAAATTATCCTCCAGTATAGTATCATCCAAAACAAAACAAATTTGAGGTATTGGTGATACCATAAATAATTAAGATATTAATTCAGAATAGACAAAACTTAAGTTTTTTGGTTGATTTTTTTTCAGATCCACAAACTCCATTTGTTTGTCAGTGTCCATGAAAGCCGTTAGTCGAATTGTTAATGGCATTGTGAATGAAACTGTGACTAAAGGTGTTGAGTCCTTGGTATAATTTTGGAGATTTTCGTGGCATGGAAAAAAATTTAGGGTGTTAGTACCATAGTGGATATAATTAAGGGTTTTTAGTGGTGCTCTCTCTATTTGGTAACTTAAAGGCGCTGAACACTAATTCCTCGACAAAACCCATCTCGCAATTTGTAACATCGAAGCCTGTCAAGTTTAATCAATATTGACAATATGGCCACAGAGTTATATTCTCTGGGTTGTCCTTACCGGTTTAGGCAATGGATTTCGTGAGTACATAATTCATTCATGTCAGCCAACGAACTCTGCAATTAGCATGGAGGTAAGTTTATTCACCTCCTTTCTCTGTACATTTGATTTTATGTATTTAATGAAAAATCCAGACTTAAGTCACGTTGATGTTGTATCAACTCTATTTTCATTCGGTCGTTCACGTTAGTGATCATGTAAGACTTTTAACAGTGTTTTTTGACGAAATCATAACAAAGAATAAATGGGTTATACGAGTATAAGTTCGCACTTTTTTTACGTCTTAAAAAAATGGGAAAATTTCAAAAAATGACGGGAAGTGTAATAAGGATCTGAAGTGGACTTTATTTCAAATAAGGATCTGAAATAGCCTTAGTTGTTTTAAATAAAGGCCTGAAGTAGCTTTAGTTGTTTCAATTAAGGACCTAACCTTGCTAGTCGCCATTTGGTTAAAGTTTCCGACTGGTCAAGGGTATTTTCATTATTTGCCATTTTCCCTTATTTCTTCCTTTTTTTCTTTCCTTTTTTTTTTTTTTTTTCTAGTTCTTCTTCCTTTTCATTGATGGCTGATCGACCACTAACAATGCCCATAGAGAGCTAGGCAAGGGTCAGCCTCGTTGGCAAGGGCCACCTACACTGACCACAAGCGAGGCGACCCTCATCCAAGGCCATCTGCAAGGTCGGCCCTCACTGGCCCTAGGCGAGGCCAACCGTCACCAGATTGGTGAGGGTGGCCTCTCTTGTAGCCAGCAGGGGCTGGGCGACCTCACTAACCATGGGTGAGGCCACCCTTGCTAGATCTAGCGAGGGTCATCCTTGCCTACCCTAATTGACCACCCTTGCTAGCGGCTAGCGAGGTCGCCCAGCCCTTGCTGGCCACAGGCGAGGCCAAGGTGAGGGCTTGACCACCCTTGCCAGCCCTTATTGGTGGCCGATTTAGCAAGGGTTGGCCTCACCTGGGGCCGGTGAGGACCGACCTCATGAATAGCCCTTGGGCGAGGTCGTCCCTCACCCGTGGCTGGTGTGGGCGGCCCTCATCGGCAAGGGCGACCCTCGCCTAGCCATTTGTCCTCTTCGCTAGTGGTCAATCAGCCACCGATGAAGAGGAAGAAGAAGAACTAGAAAAAACAAAAACAAAAAAAGAAGGAAAAATGGCAAATGGCGAAAATACCATTGATTGTTGGAAAGTCAAGTTTTTATTTGAAATGGATATAGTCACTTCAGATCCTCATTTGAAACATCATTCACTTCATGCTCTTATTTGAGAAAGTGATGTCATTTTATGTCCTTATTAATATGGTATACTTCGAGTCTTTATTTGAGAAAATGAGGGCACTTTGAGTTCCCTTTTGGAATTTTCTCCTTAAGTCACGTCGATGTCGTATCAACTCTATTTTCATTTTGTCGTCCACGTTAGTGATCATGTAGGACTTTTAAGGCTTTTTGGTGAAATCATAATAAAGAATAAATGGGTTACACGAATATAAGTTTGAACTTTTTTTACGTCTTAAAAAAGAAGATTGGGATAACTATAAGGGGTGAGCGATTTCAAGTTTCATACATATTTCACATGAAATCTAAAACTTATATATTGGAATATGTTTGGAATCTAGAACCTTCTCTATATACCTTAAAATCTGAAAACCAACCCTATTATAAGTTCCATCCACCCCACAAGGAATTGATTCCTTGGATGATATGATTTGCACTTGTGACATTTTATACCCAAAACAAGCGCGCTACCAAGTTGCACTTCATCCCTTTCAATCGGTTTACGATTTCATTTTATAGAATCCATGTCTTGTTTTCAAAATTCTTATTTTCTCCATTTGTATATCCAAGTTATCTTGCCACTTTTTTTTTTTTCAATTCTCATGTAGCATTGATTCCTTTGAAAGCACCCTCATGTAAAACGCCGTGTAAAACAGTTAGTGAGTTTTTAATCATAAATAAGCAATCAAGAGAAATAGAAAGTAAGTCAAGTTCCCCAATACCAGTAAGTGCAAAATAGGACAGATTTCCCTATTCAATATATCTATTTCGCTTGGGGTTTTAAGATTTCTTTCCGAAATGAGAATCAAGATGGGACATCAAACATTTCCTGTGCAGGCTCAATACGGCCTCAACCACAATCGCATATGTATACGTGCAGTGAGTGGACAGTGCTCTCATTGCTCGAACTCTATCCCATCAATTCTCAGTCGTCAAGTTGCAAGATCTTCGGCAAATATGGCCCTCGCCATGATGACTCGCGAACTGATGGTGCGTCACGCTGTCATGCTGAAGCAAACAGGAAGGAGCCGCGACGGTTTGGAGGGCATCAAGAAGGGAATCGACTTGAAGAAGAAGAGGGTGCTGGGCTGGCGGAAGGCAGGTTACGTGCTTCTTCACAATGAGCGCGAGGCCGAGAGGGAAAGAGATGATGGATTAGGGTTCCATAGTTGCGCTCGTAATGACAGTCGGGTTCAGGACCAAGGCAGGCCTGATCGCCTGCCGGCCGGAGGAAACGCCCTACCAGGATTCTGCAGTAGAAGAAGAATGGGTTGGACTCCGTGGAGTCAGCAATGACCATGTGTACATGTGTCCATGCACGGCTCTGGATTTTCTATCATTGCTGAAATATAGCTTGGGGTTCGGACATCGAATTCATTCCTAAGTAAGAATCAAGACTCGACATCAAATAATTTCTATGCAGGCTCAGGATCGGTCTAATCTCCATCCCATCAGTACTCAGTCATCGAGTCGCAAAATCATTGGCAAAGATGGGTCTCGCAACAATGACCCACGAAAAAGACGGTGCCCCGCACCGTCATGCTACAGCAATCGGCTAAGAGATCCAGGAGCACGAAGGAGCAGCGACGGTTTAAGGGCATCGACAAGGGAAAAAGGCGAAGGAGACAGTGCTGCGTTGGGGAAAGGCAGGTTACACGCTCTGCAAAGAGAGCGAGGCTGGGAGGGAAAGAGATGATGGATTAGGTTGCGCTTGCAACGATCCAGGCTGGGACAGTTTGGTTCGGATTGTGAATTAAAAATAAAAAATACACGGATGCACGTAATAAACGTAAATAAGAAGGGATTTATTCAATGACTATATTTTTCCTGTACCTAAAAAAAAATAAAAGGTAAGTCTACAAGATTATCTGGAGAGAGGCAGAGAGCGATAGAGTTGACTAAAAGATAATAAGTTTCTCAAAATTTGATATGTTAGTTAATTCATAAACTATTAGTTAATTCATAAACTATATGATTCATATCGATGAAACTTCACAGTTATACACAAATTATGAATATTTTATTGTGCCTATTTCAAATTAAAAATAAATAAATATTTATTCAGGCTCTTTCGTGTTTCCTACCAAAACTAGAATTGGATTTGTAGTAGAATACCTAAAGAAACTCCATATCGAAAACCTAAGCAAACTTGACGTTGCTCTGAATTACAATAGTATATATAGATGCACCGAATACTATATTTCTCATTCAACTCTTTGCATCTATTATTCAGTCATCAAATTGCAATTACCCACGACAAGATGGATTTCACAACGAGGAAGGCCAGTAGCGCGAAGAGCAGCTACATTGTCTGCGAAGAGTGTGCAGAGGAGAGGGAAAGGGGCGAGGGATCATCGGCCTTTCACTGTTGCCCGTGCGATCCGGTGGTGATTGGGTTCAGGACCAAGGCGGGTCCAATCTCCCGCCCGTCGGAGTCTCAAGGTGGCACATCCGATCAGGTGAAGGACGTTGAATTGAGGACCAAGGCGGGTCCAATCTCCCGCCCATCGGAGTCTCGATGTGGCACATCCGATCAGGTGAAGGCCATTGAATTGAGGACCAGGGCGGGTCCAATCTCCCGCCCGTCAGAGTCTCAATGTGGCACATCCGATCAGGTGAAGGTCGTTGCATTGAGGACCCAGGCAGGTCCGATCTCCCGCCCGTCGCCGAAACAGCCCAATCCGAGTCCGAGTGCAGCAGAAAGAACTGGTTGGACCCCGTGGGATTGGTCATGCCTATGTGTCCATGCTCGTCTGGGTATGCCAACATGCGGCTGCTACAATCGCTCGAGAAACAGTGTCATTAGCACCAGGAAACCTTACTAAAACTCTCTTATTAGACGATGTCGCGGTCTTATATTGGATGTTGAAACCAGTGTGACCCATGCATTGAATAATTAACGCCCGATAAAAGACCGTCATGTTACTTCATTGAAGGATTTCCCAAGATGTCCAGCATTCCTCATAGTTCGTGATATATATGATGTATATTTTAGGAATATTGATTTCTGTAGGAGGCACGTCGTCCTTTTTATTTGTGAGTTTTTATTGGTCAGACTTGAGCTTTTCCGATTAATTTCTAATATTCTATGTTCTCCTTTTATTTTTTTGGCATATATTTGATATATATAGATCATGCTTTTTGTGGTTGGAAATTTTATGGGAATTTCATCAAGTCCATAATCATGAAAAAAGAAAAAGCAAAATTATGTCGTGTTATTAGAATGTCAATCTATCTAAGTTCTGAGATATGAATTGCATCCAATCTTGTCAAAAGTTCTGTTTAGACCTAACGAAAATTTTAAAAATTTCCTCTCTATGTAGGCGGCTTTTGGTTTTGATTAGCTCTGTAAACTCATTCTCTCCGTGCGCTTTACAAGCTAGTAAGCTACAAGTGTATTCAAAGCACTATAAAAGGAAAAAAACAAAGAAATAGGAAGACAGGTGTTGCTAATGATTATACAAGGAAAGATATGGTTCTCCGAAACACGCACGAGAAGGAAAATTGCTCCAACCGTAAACTCTCTAATTTGATAAGGAAAATAGCACAAAAAAATTATAAACTACAACCATTGTGACATCAATTCCCCAAAACCTTTTTTGCATCACAAAAAGTCCTAAATATGTACCAGTGGCACAAAATTATCCTCCAGTATAGTTTCATAAAAAAAAAAAAATTGAGGTATTGGTGATACCATAAATAATTAAGATATTAGTGTCACACTAGACAAAACTTAAATTTTTTGGTTAATTTTTTCAAATCCACATAAACTCCATTTGTCTATCGGTGTCCATGAAAGCCTTGAATTGTTAATGGCATTTTGAATGAAACTGTGACTAAAGGTGTTTTTGAATCCTTGGTACAATTTTGGAGATTTCTGTGACAGGGAAAAAAGTTTAGGGTGTTAGTATCACAGTGAATATCATTAAGGGTTTTTAGCGGTACTCTATCTATTTGGTAACTTAAAGGCGCTGAACATTAATTCCTCGACAAAACCCATCTCGCAATTTGTAACATCGAAGCCTGTGAAGCTTAATCAACATTGACAATATGGCCACAGACTTATATTCTTTGGGTTGTCCTTACTGGCAATGAATTTCGCGAGTAAATAATTCATTCATGTCAGCCAACGAACTATGCAATTAGCATGGAGGTAAGTTTATTCACCTCCTTTCTCTGTACATTTGATTTCATGTATTTAATGAAAAATCTAGACTTAGCCTTGAGGTCTTAGAACACGGACTCGATAGATAGTCTATCCATCGAGCATTCATCCTCGGGACAACATTTTCCAAATTGCACAACGCCTCTCTCCTTCCCATCAAACCAAGCATGATGTACCCAATGGCGCAACATCATGTGATCAGCAGATAGTACATCCATCGCAGTTTAGAAGTTGCAGGTTAGCAGGTCCAATATGTTTCAAAGGCAAACATGTACATTCGACCTTTTTTTTGGCTGTTAATGCAAACTATAATCCAGAACCAGAAAAAACGAAAAAAAAAAAAAAAACAGTGCAAACAACGACGGATTTAGAACAATTAGAGTTCGTAATCACTCGCCTAAATTGAATCGAAGCTCCATTTGGATAAATCTAGGTCAAAAATCGTGGATTTGGTGAGGAACCAAGACAGATATAACCGCGTACAAATAACCCTAAAATTTTGTCCATTTCGATTTCATCAACCAAGAACGAGAGCAAAGCGGCATCATTGGATGCGTTTGGTGACATTTCTGTTAAAAAATTATTTTTGGGAACAGAAATACAAAAAAGTATTTATGCCTTAGGAAGAAATTTTTGAACAAAAAAACGCGTTTGGTAAATCTGTTCGAAATATAAAAAGAATATAAACACGTTTAGTAAATTTATAATTTTTTCATTTCTTTTTTATTTTAATATATTTTAATTTTAATTTTTCTATTTTCTTTCTTATTTTTCTTATTTTCTTATTTATTTTTCCTTTATTTTTTATTTTTTTTTTTTCTTCTTTTGGCTAGTCGTCGGCCTCGGCCATGGCCGGCGACCGGCTGACGAGGGCCGGCGGCCTCGCCCAGCCACGACGAGGGTCACTGGCCGCTAGGGGTGAGCATGGTCCGGGTTGGTCCGAGCCACCCCCTAACCCTAGGACCGACCCGTACAATGTCGGTCCTCAATTTTTAGGACCGAGGACCGACCCTATTGAGCCTGGGACCAAGGACCGGACCGACCAATGGGTTCGGTCCGGTTCTGTGGTCAACTCGGGGACCGATCGATAATTTTTTTTGTCTTGTTTTTTATACTCTCTAAAAAAGTAAACCTACAAATTCAAATTACACATCCATCCACAATGCGGCATTGTGTAATTAAACTATAAATACCAATACATATTCAGCAAATTTAAGATGACACGATAATAGAAATTTCGTACTTAACCGCTCATCGAGATATGAGACAAGATAGGGTCCACAATGCGGCGAGCGGGATGTTGCTACTTTTGATTTTGGCAAATTGAAGAACAAAGAAGACAGAATTGAAGAGAACATACTTTGGGGAAGAAAGCCGTGAGGAGATTTACGGCATAAACTTCACGCCGTTTTCGACGTTGCGAGTCCGTGATTGTGAGGAGTCCTTGGTCCTCACGGTGAAGAACGACTGCGGGATCGTGGAGGAGGAGGCTGTGAAGACCTTTACGGCGTAAACTTCACGCCTTTTGGAATTGGATGTTGTATATCCGTGACTGTAAGCCTGAGGAGTCAATAGCTTTAACATCATTTTACTTAGGTTTGAATATATAGAAGAATTATAAATAATATAATATAATATAATAGAAATTTTACTTAGGTTTGAATATATAAAAGAATTATAAATAATATAATATAATATACGGGGTTGGTCGGGGTTGGACCAACCCAAAATTCTCGGGACCAAGGACCAACCCGCACGGTGTCGGTGGAATTTGAGACCAAGGACCGACCTGGGTCCCCTTGGGAACCGGACCAGGACCGACAGGGTTGGGCCGGTCCAGGGTCGGTCCAGGGTTGACCCTAGACTGCTGCTCACCCCTACTGGCCGCTGGGCGAGCTTGGCCTCGCCCAGCCACGACGAGGGTTGCCGGCCGCTCGGCAAGCTCGGCCTTGCTGGATTTGGGTGAGATTGAGCTCGCCCAGCTTGGCGCGAGGTCAGCCTCGCTAGGGGCCGGTGACGCTCGGCCTAGCTCGGCCTAGCTAGGGGTCGACGACGCTTCGGCGATGTCGCCGGCCCTCGACGGTTGGTTGTCGTCCATGGCCGAGGCCGGCGACCGGCCAAAGAAAAAAGAAAGAAAAAAGAAGAAGAAAAGAAGAAGAAAAAAGAGAGAAGAAAATGGAAGAGGGAGAAAAAATGTTCCTAAATTTTGTTCTAGAAATAAGAAACAACTTTTTTTTTAATTTTTTTTATTTCTTGTTTCCGTTTGAGATGTGTTTACAGGAATAAAAAAATAATTTTGGAACAAAACACGACAAACGCGTTTTTCTTTTTTTTGTTCCCAAGAACAAAAAAACAAAAATTTGTGTTCTGGAACAGAAACACATTTTACCGTGCAGGGCCATTGTGGTCCATGTAAGAAACGAAAGGACCTTTTTTTATTTTATTTTATTACTTAAGTCACGTGGATGTCATATCTAACTCTATTTTCATTATGTCATCCACGACAGTGATCATGTAGGACTTTTAATAATGCTTTCCGACGGAATCATAATAAATAATAAATAAGTTACATGAGTATAAGTTCGGACATT
Source organism: Eucalyptus dawsonii (assembly GCA_016097615.1). NCBI lineage: Eukaryota > Viridiplantae > Streptophyta > Magnoliopsida > Myrtales > Myrtaceae > Eucalyptus > Eucalyptus dawsonii. The sequence goes on along the minus strand of CM027881.1, from coordinate 28,598,749 downwards.
TTTTATGTCTTAAAAAAAATTGAGGTAATTGTGGGGTGAGCAATTTCAAATTCCGTATAGATTCCACATGGAATCTAGAATCTATCCATTGGAACATGTTTATTAATTTTTGAAATATAGAATTTACCCCATATACCTTGGAACTCGAGAACCTATCTTATTATAGGTTCCATGTACCCCACGAGGAATTGATTCCTTTGACAATAGGATTTGCACCCTTGACATTTGATAACAAAAACAAGCATGCTACCAAGCTGCGTTTCATCCCTTTCAATTGGTCTACAGTTTTATTCTATAGAATCCATGTATTGTTTTCAAAATCCTTATTTTCTCCATTTGTATATCCAAGTTATCTTGCCATTTTTTTTTTCAATTGTCATGTAACATTGATTCCTTTGAAAGCACCCTCATGTAAAACGCCGTGTAAAACGGTTAGTTAGTGAGTTTTTAATCATAAATAAGCAATCAAGAGAAATAGGAAGTAAGTCAAGTTCCCCAATACCAGTAAGTGCAAAATAGGAAAGATTTCCCTATTCGATATATCTGTTTTGCTTGGGGTTTTGAGATTTGTTTCCGAAATAAGAATCAAGATGGGACATGAAACATTTCCTATGCAGTGAGTGGACAGTGTTCTCATTGCTTGAACTCTATCCCATCAATTCTCAGTCGTCAAGTCGCAAGATCGTCGGCAAAGATGGCCCTCGCCATGATGACTCGCGAACAGATGGTGCGTCACGCCGTCATGCTGAAGCAAACAGGAAGGAGCTGCGACGGTTTGGAGGGCAGCAAGAAGGGCATCGACGTGAAGAAGAAGAGGGTGCTGGGCTGGCGGAAGGCATGTTACGTGCTTCTTCACAATGAGTGCGATGCCGAGAGGGAAAGAGATGATGGATTAGGGTTCCATAGTTGCGCTCGCAACAATCCGGCGACAGTCGGGTTCAGGACCAAGGCAGGCCCGATCGCCTGCCGGCCGGAGGAAACGCCCTACCAGGATTCTGCAATAGAAGAAAGAACGGGTTGGGCTCCGTGGAGTCAGCAATGACCATGTGTACATGTGTCCATGCACGGCTCTGGATTTTCTATCATTGCTGAAATATAGCTTGCGGTTCGGACGTAGAAATATGATTCTCGGAGCATTGAGTCTGTATAGTTGGTCGGATTTGAGTTTCCTCATACAAATTTTCTTCGGTCATTGCTTTATTGTCGTTAATTTCTACGTGCATATCACATCAATGTATGAATCTACTACTATTTTAACGTGCTGTTGTATTTAGAATTTGAATGATTTACAGTTATATTAGTATTAAATCTAAGTCATGACACTTCCAATAGAATAAAAATCAATATACAATCATATTGTGCTAAGACCTCTATTAAAATATGTCTCGAATTTAAATTCATTGCACAATCCGATACAAAATGAATTGCATATTAGCCCCGTACCTTTTAAGTTCAAAAACTGAATCTCAGAATACGAAAATTACTTCCGTGGTGAAGTCGTGATGGAGAACGCAAGTTGTTCCACGTTGAAGTCATCTGGCTACCCGGTGTAGTGCAAAAATGTGTTGGACTTCGACGATGAAAGAGGACCGGGAAAGCAAAGTGTACTGTGAGAGAAAGAAGAAATTAAAAGATATGGAGATCTTTGATAAGATTTGGTCACATGGGCTTAGTATGATTATTACAATTTGGGGTTTTCCTGTCGTGGTGCGAACGGGCGATTTCTCTGTGAGTGCCGTGTGGGTGTTCAATTCCTAAGATACGTCCGTTGATGCCGGATGCTGGGCCGTGGGTTCGTCCATCTTTTTTTTTTTGTGAAATTACGTCAAAGAATTTTAGTATTTGTGGCCGGTTAAATCTTGTGGTAAAATTTATTAATTCTTTTGTGAGATTGAGAGATTATTTTATTAGAAATTATGGGGCTAATTACGCGTGAATTATTGAGTGTAATTAGAAATTAATAAATACTAAGAGTATTTGAGTAAATTAATGAGTGTAATATGGGCTTAAGAAATACCGAAAATGTTTAAGTGACTTGAGTCAAGTATGTTTGTAATCTCTATTATATCGCTTAATCTGTAGTGGAATTTATTTTTACTTTCTTGTGGACGTACGTTATTATGATTAAATGAATCACGCGAATCTAATATCTCGTCGATATTCTTGTTTTATCTATTTAATTATTTGATCGCATGCTTTTGATTAACTTCGCTAAACTAAAAGTGTTAAATTGAAAAAAAGAAGAAGCAAAAAAGCAAGGAGCCACTCTCGAATCATGTCATTGTAAATTGAAAAGATAAAATTACCCAGACGTACGTGATACGTGACTTCAAAAACACGCAAATCAACATGGAAATTTCGCGTCTATTTCGATTAGGGTTTTGGTTTGGAAGGAAAGATCTCGGTAGTCGGATTCGATGTGACCCCCCATCCACATCCCCTATAAAAAGCCAGGGCCCGTGTTTCGCTCACTACGCCTTTCTCTCTTACCCTTCTCCTCGCTTCTCCTCCCTCTTACTCATCTCCTCTCTTCTCTCGAATTCGAGCTGGTGTAGCATCAAAGCGCCCAGTCTCTCTCTCGAATTCGAGCTGGCTAAGAAAGCCCCCCAGTACTTCGTCATCTCCTTTCCCTTCCTCTCCTCGCTTCGGTCAGTTTGTGCTGGATAGCTTGTTCATTTCTTCGACTTTGCGTTCGAGGCTTTGATCCTCGAAACGTTGATCCGGATCGCGAGATCTGCGAACAAGATCTCAAGATCTATGAAACGCCTTGAAACATTGAACCAGAGCTCATCGTAAGATCTGTGAGCAAGATCCATCTGTGAACGAGATGTCAAGATGTATAAAACACCTTCAAACTTTAACCCATATCTCATCGCAAGGTCTGTGAACAAGATCTCATAGCTAGATCTGTAAACAAGATCTCAAGATGTATGAAACACCTAGAAACTTTGATCCAGATCTCATGGTGAGATCTGTGAAACACCTTGAAACACCTTAGCGAGTTCTTTGTTCCAGATTGCAAGATCTGCGAACAAGATCTCAACATCTGTAGAACACCTTCAAAATCCTTAGCGAGTTCTTTGATCCAGAATTCGAGATCTGTGAAACACCTCAAACTCGAGATCTCAGGATCTGTGAAACTCCTTGGCGAGTTTTTTGATTCGGATCTCGGATTGGTGAAGCTCCGTACTCCCGATCCAGATCCTGAATCAGTGAAACTCGAGATCTGAAACACCTTAGCGAGTTCTTTGATTCAGATCTTGGATCGGCTCGGATCGGTGAAACACTTTCACTTTTGGAACAAAAAAATAAAAATAAAAATAAAAAATGAAAGCACTCTTCCACTTGAGAGAGAGAAAGGCAAGCACACTTTCACTTTTCGAAAAAGAAAAAGAAAAAAGGAAAGCACACTCCCACTCGAGAGAAAGAGACTAGTTCTTTGAGTCAGACGGAAGAGAGAGAGATATTTCTCCAAATTCGAAAATACGTTGAAAAGCTTTTAATATAATCGAGAGAGAGTCAAACTGTAAATATAATTTTTTATTCCTTTCCATGAAAAATAAGATGTCCAATCTGGTTTTCACCAAAACTAGAGTTAAACTCGTAATCAAACACCTAAAGAGATTACATCAAATGTAGACTCGAGATAGACCTAACTCTCGCTCAACTCTTTGTAATTATTATTCAGTCATCAAACAGCAGTAACCTTTTCTGACCCAAAATAATTTTTTTTCGAATGCCTACAGCAAGATGGATTTTGCTCCCACGACCACGGAGAATGAGGCAGAAAATCGTGTCATAATGCTAAGGCAACTGCAAGAAGATCCCAATATGCCAAAGGGTTTCGAGTCTCGTGGCGGATCCAGCGTCGACGGGAAGGGCGCTAGCGCAAAGAGAAGCTACATTGTTTGCGAAGAGTGTGGAGAGGAGACGGAAAGAGGCGAGGGCCCCTCGGCCTTTCACTGTTGCCCGTGCGATTCAGTGGTGGTCGAGTTCCGGACCACCGCGGGCCCAATCTCCAGCCCGTCGCCGAAAAAGTCCAACTAGAGTTTCACAGATTGGTCATGCCAGGATAAGGTCGTCTTGGTTGGCCAACATGTCATTGCAATTATAGTTCAAGAAACACGGTTATGAGCACTAGGAAACCTTACTAAAACTCTCTTCATAGACCGCGTGGCTGTTTTTTATTGGTTGTTGAAACAAGTGTACATCATGAATTGAATAATCAACACCCGATGAAAGACCATCATGTGACTTTGTTAAGGGATTAGTAATATTTCCTAAAATGTCTAGCATTGCTCATGGTCTGAGATGTATCCGATGTATAGTCTAGGAATGTTAATTCCTGTAAGACGCGCGGTCCCTTCTAGTCGAAAGTTTCCATTGGTCAGTTTCGAGTTTCTCAATTAATTTCTATGGTCTTCTCTTATTTTTTTTGCATATATCATGCCAAGATCGTGCTTTTTGTGATTAGAAACGTTATGTGAACGTAATCAAGTCTATCATGAAAAAGAAAAACAAAACCATGCCTTGTTATTCGAATGTCAATCTATTGATTTTAAAGTTTTGAGACATGAATGACACACGATCTTGTCAATGGTTTTGTTTAGACCTAAGAATTTATTTATTTATTTTAAATTTCCCTCTTTCCGTAGGTAGCTTTTCGCTCTAATAAAGCTTAGCAAACTCCCTGGGTTGGTCCTTATTCCTTGACAAAACCCAATTTGCAATCTGCAACTTGCAACATCGAAGCCTATCAATACGGACACAGGGTTAAACTCTCTGGGTTGTCCTTAGTTGTTTAGGCAATGAATTTCACTAGTACATAATTTAGTTACGATAGTTCATGCACAGGTGAACAGACCTATTGAAAACAAGTTCATTTGAATGATCCGAGTACCCTTCGGATTCATTTTAATGCAAGAGTGATCTGAAAAGGGGATTATTGAATTATCCATTTCCAATTCCCATATGTACAGACATCACGTGCGCCGAAGGTCCAGAAAGTAGACATTGTTTTGATAAAGTCATCCCTGAATATACAGAGTATTGTGAATCAAGAACTTAAAAGGACTTCTTATGCAACAAGGGATCAGATATGACCTGGGGTTCAAAGTCCGGCTTCAAATACTGAGCGAGCATATCGGCATAGAGCTCATAGCGAGCAGTCATTCTGAACCCCCACTTGTCTTTCAGCTGCCTGCAGAGGTTGAGATCCATGTCTGAGACCAGCAATCCATCTCTGCGACGGGACAGTGATGGCGTGCATGAAGCATCTGGAGCTGAAAAGTGACTGGATCCATAGAAGTGCCCAAAATCTGCGTGCTGTGGCTTCCCATCGCCTGATGTGAACGGGTTGGGAAATGTTTCTGTTCCTACCCGGTTAATTGATCCAACAAAATAACTGTTGGCAATGGCAGCATTTCGCGCCTATAAATTGAATTTACATGAACAGAGTTAGGTTAACTGAGGCAACAATTTATCAAGAAAGCACAATGACCAATATAAATTCATAGCACAGGTTTAATAAATCAAGCATAAGTAGGGATTTGCAAGTACCTCAATCGGCCACATGGGTTCACTAAGTTCACCGACAGTTGCAGAAGGGTTGAACACAATCTCAGCACCATTCAAGCCAAACGCTAACCAATTCAAAGGATGGTGCCTCCCATAACATATATTGACAGCGATCTTTCCATAAGCAGTCTCAAACACAGGGTGGCCAGTATTCCCTTCCATATAGTAGGTGCTTTCATTGAAATCTCCAACTCTGGGGATGTGATTCTGCCAAATGCACATTATCAAGATTTTCAATATGACAAGTCAAAATGGGATAAATCAAACACAGGGGCCTGCAACATTTACTCTTACCTTTCGATGCTTGCCTATAATATTGCCATGATTGCCTATAATAACAGCAGTATTCCAGATCGTCTCCCCATGATTTACATCCCTCTCAAGGATAGGATTAACAATGACCATGTTATATTTTTTCGCTAGATCCTGAAGAAACCTTGTTGATTCCCCATCAACAGGCTCCGCAAACTCACACCACCTCTTCTCTCTTGTACAAAAGGCAAATGGCATTGTCCATGCTTCCTAAATTAAAATTATTTAGTTCAGTAACTGAACTTCAGTCTTTCAAGTCAAAAATGAGAAACCAAAAAAAGTATAGCCCAAGTTTCGGGGTGTGACTAACCTGCAAGCATAATATGTTCACTCCTGAAGCACCTGCAGCATCTATCATTGGTTTTACTTTCTGATGAATAGCCATTTTTTGATCCAGAAAGGGAGCAGTCGTGGGAAGAACTATAGAGTTTTGAATAAGCCCAACTCTGACAACTCGCGGTTCTCTTAATACTTCCTTGTCTGCTGTAAAGCGAAATGCCTGAAAGAAATTCAGAATAAATTGATAAGAAAGGCTCCACAGAACTGGTTGGAATGAATGAAAATCAAAGGATCCTCAAGAAATGCAGGAAGCAAGGCAATGGCTTCCAACATAAGTTAGCAACTACCAGATAGCGACTGCCACAAGAATATGTATGAGTATTTCTTAGCTTCCATGATAGCAAGTTTAATTAACCAGAATAATTTGACTACCTCAGACTTTGCACGTTTCTCTATTCTGTTGGTTCACCAACTCCACAGAATCCCACCATGGTACAAGACTATTCTCACACCTTCCATCTCATGGAAAAACTCAGAACCAAGAATCCGTGCTAAAACAGACTACAGAAGAGCTTATTTCCAGGACAATGCTCTTCAAGACCTCCGTAGTGATAAGGTCTCAATATTGCTAAAGGGCATCTGGACCAGATATTTGCAGTTCATTGCTTTTAAACAAATATATATACAGTTAGGACCATATATATAAATCCCAGACATGATATTATTCGGTCCGTGCTCTTTTATCTATCACATACGTGAAAGACTACTGAGTAATAAATAGAAACTCCCTATGCACCTTTGCAAAGAGAACAAGAAGCAAACATTGGAAGATCTTTGCTCATGTTCCTCAGAAAACTTCCAAACACTTGCTGGCCTAAACTCCCATTTGCAGACCCAAGAAATGCTGAAGGAACTTGCCTCATAGGCTATTGTGGTGACCTTGGATTTAGGCAATCATATATTGAGTGTTTGTCAAGCGGAGTTAACCAACTTTGTCTTCCATGGTTGCGAAAAAGGCAAAGGCATTTGAAACTGATTGCGCTAGATACTTTCAGTTTTCAGATGACCTGACTTATTTCTTTCCATCTTCTTTTTCTATGCTAGCTCATGGAGTAGACAAGTTCACCAGAAAGAATTTTCAGTCCTTTCAGGGTGTTCAGGCATCTCACCCATGACAAGCAAGTATTTCATTTTTCCAGTAAATAATTCCCCCTATGTGCACACTCTCCATATGCTCGGAGTGGGAATCAGCTGAGAAGACAACTTTCATACTATCTAGAAAACTGTTTTACATAAGGAACCCATTTGATTTTTAGTGATTCCTTATCAAATTCCAACTAAATGGTATTGGAGAACACATGAAACAGTGCAGCCTAGTGTGATCAGGACTCTTAGCAACAGCATTTAAATTGCCACTACCAATAAGCAGCACAAAAACATCAAACACTGGTTCACCTGTATGTCAAAATCACATTCAGATGAGAGAGCTTTTGCAGAATCTGCCAGAGGAACAACTTCAAGAGTCCTTCCACAATTCAGTCCTATAAGTAAACGACTGACTTCCTGAAATCAATATCATAATGGTTTAGCAACAAATTCAGATTGTATCACAATTAAATGACATGCTTTGAACTTTTGACATTTTAGGAAGAAGAAAGGCATCGATAGAACTCCTGGTAATTTTCATATATAATTTGATTTCGCAGTGAAGACAGAGATGATATGTAAAGAAACATCAAAGAGATGACATTCTCCTGTTGACAGAATTGGTTAAAATCGTCATTATTGTCCTCTCCAACCTCCAAAAGAATGTCACTCCAAACTTCCTCTTTAACATGCTCAAGCACGCACAGTGTAGTGAAAAAAGTCTTCAACACACTGGCAAGAAAGCCTTTCTCAAATGGCATACATAAAAATAGCAACCATGAATTGTGGAACATCAGTAATGAATTCCTTTGGTCTCTAGCTAAAAGCAAATTCTCAATAAGAAAAAACTAGGGGCCACAAACCATTCATGGAAATGCCAATTGCCGAGTCACTCAAGCTTTCTCGACAAATATATTCATGGCCAGTCGATCCATGTCGATCTAAATTCCATTTGGACTTAAAATTATTCGATCTGCCCCAACTTCCTGTAATGAGAATTTTAGCCGTTTATTCTTACTCTTTCTATTTTTTTTTTCTTTTGTGCTTAAAAGGGGGACAGTCAAAGAATTCGGGAGACTGAGGAAACACCACTACAATCCCAAAGATCCACCTTTCAAACAGAAGTCCAACTCCTATTTGACTTGACTACTAAATCGTACGTCTACATATGCAGGCCCAACATTCTTCCAGATCAACTAAAGACATCAACATTCATCTAAGGTCCTTAAGCACAGCAAAGCCGATCCAGCTCGTGCAACACCAGCTTAATTGGAAAGAGCCAGTAAAGACACGAAGTAAACAGAGCAGAACATAATATTTACTATCTGACAAAATCTTTGCGCGATTCATTTCAACAAAACTATAATAATCCTTCTCCATGCACCTCTTGCTTTCCTGATTAGCATCATCAAGCTTACAGAAAGGTACTAGCGTCAGAATATCTTCCCAGAAAACCAGAACTTCGTCGAGTTTAACCCTGCGGATTCAACGGAATCGACTTCAATTCCGCAATCACTCGGGTCAAAAATCCAATCTAAGAAAGGCGGTAACAATCGGATCACCGGCAAGCGAGGATCCAAACCGACCCGAGATATCTCGGGTCGAACGGCACCGACCCTCGTCTCCCCCACTCAACATGTTAAACCAGGTTATGAAATCGCAGTTTCAGATGAGGAGACGAGATTGCAAACGAGAAAACAGGGGAACCTGAAAGACTTCGGGGCGGAGATTGTCGCGGAGGAGGCGGTCGAGGGACTCGTATCCGCAAACCGAGCCGTCGCGTACGGCGGCGGCGGCGGCCTCCTCTTTAGCTTGTCCGTTATGGGTCGTGTCCATGGCTGTGGAGCTCGCCGGTCAAGCTCGGGCAGATAGAGAGAGAGAGATTACGGAGGCGTGCGGGGGTGGAATTTGAAAAGAGATAGAGCGAGAGAGCGCGTGCGTCATTAGTCAAATGATGATTCCAGGAATCATTTCGGAGAGTCGCGACGAAATGATTTCCAGCGAAGATGACGAGCTGCTCAGCAGTTGCGCACGTGGACTCCATCTCATGAAATAAAACAGGTTTTTTTTTTTTTTTTTTTTTTTTTTTCCCTCTCTCTTTTAGATCAATACTAAAATAAATCTCCCAAACCATCACACGTATAACAAATTTATAGATTCGTCAGTTTTTATCATATATTTTCATCAAATTGCTGAGTTTGATAATATATAATAGTTGACGGGTGTACTACTTTGAGGTTTTACTTTTTATTTGTCACATGTGTATTGATTTGTAGTCATTCATATTATAAATCTAATTTAATAGAAATTAATGGAGGGTGAGAGTAATTTGGGAGTTTTGATGGTTAAAAAATTAATTTGGACTAAATTTGTTATAAGTATGTAGGTTTGGAGTTTTTAGTGGCCAAAAAATTAATTTGGAATAAATTTGTCACAAATTCATCTAGTTTAGGATTTTTCGTTTTATTAATTCAGGAGAAAAAAGAGGAGGAAAGGGTGGCCTGATCAGTTGGCTTGTGTCGACCGTGTTTTTAATAAGTGATGTAAATTATAATTTGGCAAAATTATTGGCTTGTGTGTTCAGTAAATTCAATCAAAATAAAATCGAAGATTGATTTTTATCCTTCGAGAAATTAGACGATGTTATGCACGCGTATATTCATTATTATTCTTCTTTAATGGCAGTCTCTCCTAAGTTCTGTCGAATGGGTAATACAATAATTGTATTTTAAAATGGTATTTTGTTTGAATTTAACGCCTTTTCCTCTAAATTTTGGACTATCAGGTTTGCCGCTCACAAAGAAAACGCCTTTTCCTCCAATTTAAAAAAAAAAAAAAGTGGGCCTTGACACTCAACTACAATCTCTTACAGCCTGAAAGAAGATATTTGGAAGTGCATTGGCAGGTTACATTTTATGGAACGATTCTATGTTTAGTACCCTTTTTTTTTGGGGGGTAGGGGGGTGGTATATGGTTATTGTGACAACTTTTTCCAAAAACCTTGCGAATCACTTCAATATACTGAGCACGATATGATTTTATGAGTTGACACTTAAGTAACACTTCTGAAAAAAGATGTACAAATTATAGTTACACTTATTGAGGATTATAAACTTTTTTAAACCTTTGTATTATATATTAAAAGATTCTATGCATAAATCCGCACAAAATAGGGGAATTTTACTGGTCATTAGAAATTTACTTATAATTAGATGATTTTGAATCTGTACATATCTATGGATATCTGAATTGTTTTGCATAAAAAATCCACAGATGTGATCATGGACTATTGTGGGCAGGTAAATATTCTATTTGTCTTTGTTTTGGCATGAAACATGAGTCCCTATCAGCTTTGAGCAAAGCATTGATGATTGATATTACAAATATTTATAACTAGCACTTTCGTATGCACATGGCACATACTGTGCATTGTCCAATACTAGAACAATATGTCACAAATGAACATCAACAACAGAACTACCATTATTTTTAATTTGGAATTTACTTTCTTTAGATTTGCCTAATCTTGTTTCACATGTTTCAATTGTGCTTTGATTGCAGCGTCTATCAAACAACCATCATCCTCATTATGGGTCAACGTTAGTTCTTGTTTGACATTGCTATGATGAAAACTTGTGTCTACACTCTTTGTTGATTAACTAGTTTCCACATCAACCCAAATGAAAAAAAAAGTATTTGTGGGAAATTTGATTCTAAAGAAAAATATGGCCATTTAAAATGAAACTTATTAATGAAATTATTTGACAACTACTCGAATATAAGAAGAATTTGTCACAATAGATCGCAACTTATTATCACCTTTTTGTTGGACCTAAAAATTGGTTAGAAATCCATTTCATTTAATGATATTTCATTTAATTAGATGACACATATCATTATATGAAAATGATAGTCTTTCTCCTCTACATACCTTTCTAGTGATCAACTCATTCAACAACTTGTATGAATTTTTTAGTATATAAAGGTGTTGCACTAAGGTCATTGGTGAGCTAGGTTTGGTGCTAGCAGATGTCATCTAAAGTCATGTGACACTAGCATTGTGACCCCAATGGGCAACTTGGGTTGCGCTTCCCTAGGCCTCATTACCTAGGGTTGTGTGACCTTGGTAATGGCTGCTTAGGCTGTGACACTTGAGGTCGGGTGACCTGGGCAACTATTACACGACTTTGCTAACCCTTTGCTACCTTCTCGCCAACCCTTTAGTGGCTTGATCAAGCCTTGCTAGCCACCCCCTTTGGTTGCCCTCTATAGTAATGAGGGACAAGATTAAAAACTTATAGAATTGGTAATTGTAGTTTTGAAAGCAAAAAAAAAAACTAGTTTGAATATTTGGCCAAAAATTGGTGAAGTTAGTCCCTACTAGTATTGGGTTTTCAACTTTTCCAAGACTAGTATTTGGCTGAAAGCACTTCGGAAAAATTTGCCAACCACCCTAGCATTTTCTCAAAGGGTTTTCAAAAGTCTAATTGGAAAAGTTGAACCAAACACATCCTACAAGTAATGAGGAACAAAATTGGAAAATTAAAGAATTGGCGATGGTAGTTTAGGAAGAATAAAGCTAGTTTCAACATTTGGCAATGCTAGTCCCCACTAGCATTAAGCTTTTAGCTTTTCCAAAGCCAGTATTTGGCTGAAAGCCTTTTGAAAATACTCAAATACTCCAGCATTTCCCCAATGGGCTTTCAAATGCTCCATTGGAAAAGCTGAACTATATGCACCCTTAGTGTTTTTGGCTTGCCAATGATGTCATCAGGAAATTTTCTATCTTGTATCATCTGAATATCCTTATCATCTTATAAAAGGCTCTCTAAGTTGAAAAAAGTCCTATCAAATTGCCAATACAACAAGAGAAGTAATTTCAACAAAGGTTTAGTGTTAAATCATGTGTTATAAAAGGTAAATTAAGTCACATGATTTGTGGAAAGTGGCCATCTTCTTATGATTCATTAAATCTCAAGAGCCCTGCACACAAATCTCAAGTTTTTAAAGTCATGCTACAGAATACAATTATGGTCAATTGCTTAGCTAACCATAAGTATTGAAAATCTGAAGAGAAATTTTTAAGTAGAAGTTGGTACTGTTAAGTTGGTATAGGGAACCTAAATTCAAAACCGACTAGCTCACCAAATTCATCTTTTATTAAAAATATCTAATGTTGCTAGTGAAAATCTGTCATTCTTTTAAATTTTGCGTGACAAGATGCATTCAATCTTACTAAAATATGTGGGGATCCCCAAACTTAAAAGTGTGCATAAGATGTTAGAAATGTCTTATTCTTGTCTATGAACTAATAGGCGAGTAGTTTTAGATTTTATGTGGTATTGATACTTGATTTTTAGCCGACATGTCATATAATGGTAAAAACTTGAGACTAAAGTTTTTGATCGTGACAGAGCCAATTTCTAAATAAAAAAAAAGTCATTTAACATTTTTTCTCACCTTAGCACTTCATTTCTTTTTCAATTACACTTTAATCTCAAAAAGTCAAAAATTGACTCTTGACCCCTGGTCAATTTTTTTTTTTTTGCAAAAAAAGAAAAAGCCCTAAAATATTATAAATTTCACTTTTGCATTGTCAATTTTTTTATAAAAAAAAATCAAAATTTGACACATCAATTAACATTTTAGTGACAAATTTTGTTACTAAAATGTTTGACAAAAAATTTGAAAATTTTAAAAACCTCCAAATCAACCTCTTTTTGCCTTAATTTGGCTTTGAAATTGTCAATTTTACAAGAATCAGTTAATAACTAACTTTTTCCGAACTTGTGAATTTTGGTTCAAAATAGGCCCAAAATGAAGTTAGTGCAATTCTAGTCGTTTTTAGGATACTTCCTTCACGAAATTAGATCTAGAGGTCGTTTTGCATTCAGTTTTCAAATCAATTTCGGAATCCAAGCTAGAGCAAAAAAACTCCAAATTAGTGATTCCGATCGACTTTTCATGAATTGTGAGATTTTGTCACAATTGAGTCCAATTCATTAAATGGAACTCAATTCCTTAGTCATTCCAATCGGACTCAATTTAGTGGATTTACCTGACCAGTGATTAACAAAATCATGAAGATTTGGTTCAATTGGTGCAGTTCGACTTAACCCATTCTAGACTAATATCTAATTTGAATAATTGAGCTTCAATTTGGCCAATTAAAATTTACTTACAAACATTGTCTAGTTTGCGATGCCATTTTAGCGAAAAATAGCGGAATTAACGCATTACATGCCCAATTAATCAGACCAAGGCAATCCGATTAAATCCAATTGCATTAAAATAAAACCATTTAATTGGGAATTTTTTTATTTGGCTTAGTTGGATCTAAAATAGCAAAATTGGCAAAAAATTGGAGGAACCTAGCCCATGGACTAAACTAACCAAAGCCCGGATTAAGCCAGTTCGACCGGGTCAAACTGGCATTGACCGGCAAAGGCCGGTTGGCCCTTGTGGCCATTTTTGGGTCAAAATTCCAGTTATTGGTGTGATTCTGGCCACGTAGGACCATGGCCGACTAGCCATCTCTCTCACATGCAAAAATTACATAATTGGCTTGGTGAAATTACAAGATTGCCCTTAAATTCATGTCATTAAATTTGGACCAATTAGAGCATTTTCTTTATGATTAAGCAAATAATCCAAGCCATTCACCTCTTAGATCATATGGCCATTTATTTTGCCGATTCGCCATGTGACATAGAATGGATCAATGGGAGACATCCTAAATCATTAAGCAAACATTTTGAGCCATTCTGTCCTTAAAAGTGTTGGTAGCCTGAGTTGATGACACCCCGTTTCATTAAATACAAATAAATAAAAATGACAAAAAATATATAAAATAATAAATAAAAAAGTAAAAAAAAAATTGAAAAATAATAAAAATAATAAAAATAAGAAAGACCATGAAAATTAATAATATATAAAGAAAGAATTTTCGAAAAAAATAATAAAAAAATAAAAAATTAGAAAAAATAAAAAAATTACTATATGTTTACCTTTGTGTTCCTACTTCTATGAGCAAACAAAAAATAGGGATACCTCATAGCAACAGTTATGAACGTTTATCTCACAACCCCATGAGGTAAGCAAATCCGAGAGTTTCTATAAGGTGCTTGGCTGTCCCGTCACTATCATTTGCGGCCATTGGCAGATGTTTGCTGTTCCTGATTTAAATTGTGTTCACTAAAGACGAGTAAGAGAGAAATATACTAAAAGTACCTTAACTTGTGTATATAGCACTTATTTTAGTAGTACAACTTTTCGCCGGCTCACTTAAATGCCAAAATTGAAGAAATACTATCACTTAAGTGCATTTGACAAAAAATTCCGGCTAGAGAAAATATGTGGCATTTATAATTAAAACGTTATATGATGTGGCATTTTTAAGCATTAAATTTATGACTTTTTCATTAAGATTGACATTGAAGTGATAATTTTTTAACAACAATTGGCACTAAAATGATCATTCTTTTACAACGATTGGTATTGAAGTGATTACTTCTTAACTTGTTATAAGACATCATTTAAGGTTTTTTAAGCATTGAAATGATCATTTTACACCAAAATGATTATTTTTAACAACAATTAACACTGAAGCAAGCTTAACACTAGCACTAAAGTAATTATTTTTTTAACTTACTACACGACGTCATTTAGAGATAAGATGCTGGCAAGCCATGTGGGATTGAGAAATTATTAAAATATTATCATGTCAAATTTCCGGTGACTCACATTAGAATTGATACTTAAGTGTTTTTTTTTTTTAAGTGGCACTTAAGCGAGCTTACGAAAAGTTGGGGCACTAAAGTGAGCAACGTATACAAGTTAAGATACTTTTGATGTACTTATCCTTAAAGAGCCGGACTCTCGTTGGTCTTGGTTTGGCATGTTCTTGGCCGAGCTGATTTGATGGGAAAAGATCTCATTGGGAAATCCTTCGTGATCCAAGATTTGGTTTGTCGGTGAATCGTAAATGATCCTATTGTCGATTTGAGTGTCTGTCGCAATACAAACATCACGGACCAGGCAATATGTAACATTGATCGAGACCGGCATTCATTCTTTTAGGACTAAAGCACACGTTGGACGCGGTGGAATAGTTGTCATGCTCTGAATGTTGCTAGAGCTTTTACTTCACAAATTGTTGACTACCAACTATTTGATAATATGCCTCCTAGTCACAGAGATTAGATAGATTGCGATTTTGTTCAAGCTGAAGATGCATAGACATAGAGCAATCATTTTCTTAGTACATTGATTCAATTCGGGTTACCTTTCATCATCATTAAAATTGATTCTGAATATGCTTTGTTCTTCTCGTCTTTTCTTTGTATTGCCATGTTTCTTTGCTGTGTTCGACGATGGCCACTGATTAGAGGAATCGGCATTAAAACGGATGGTCCAAGCATCCTTCTCTAAGCTCAGAGGCACCGGTTTGATCGTAGCACTTGTTTATCCAAGAATGTTTCTGTTTCTGTGCTCTGCGTTTGGGTGATTATGGCTTGCGTGTGATGGTGATCCGGCAGGGAATGGAGGCCGATAATGAAATTGGTTTTGTTGTAAACCGAGACTGTGATGGAGATCTGGTGATGGTTGCCGGCGCTGACAGACATTGAGGGGAAGGATGTTTCCGGCGAGAGTTCGTCCGAAGAAGACGCTCTCGATAAAAAGAAAGAAGTCGTGTTGGGGAAGAAGACGTGGTGATAAAAAAACATAAAAGAAGTAAAAAGAAAATATATAAATAAAGGTGAGCAGATTTTTTTTAAAAAAAAAAAAAAGAAAAGAAGAAGAAGAGAAAACGAAATAGAAAATGAAAAAAAAAGCCGGGCTAAAGGTGGGGCCGGGTAGAGATGTAGGCTGGGTCAGGAGATTCATGGACCGGATGAAATAGGATTAGATAATGGCCCCCAAAGCTCAGTCCAAATTTTGGACCCAACCCAGACCTCCAGGGTCCGGGTTAGACTCACGAATCGATCGGGTCCCTTCACCTGATCCGAGTCCCATTTTCTAGATTAATTTTTTTTTAAAACTTCAAAATAATGAAAAGTTCCGAAAAAATTCAAAAATTTAGACTAAGTTTAGAAATTACAAACTTGAGTAGTTTTAGTATATTTTAGTGTTAACTCGAGTTTGGAACTAGTCTAACATAAAAAGAAATATGAAAAATCTTTTGAAAAAATTGAACTTAAAAATTAAATGAGCCTTTAGGGCTTTACAATAGGGTTTTTGAAGCTTTCTTTTTCAAAGACAATGTTAGGTCATTATTTGCGCACTTTTATTTTGATTTTATTTGATTGTGCTCTTTCAATACATCGATTGTTCTTATTCTTTTCTTAGAATGATTAGGATGAATTTTAGGATCTTTGACCGGTAAAAAGACTACTTTGACAAATAGTCAAGTTTGGATACTGAAAAGGCACTAGTTGGATGGCCAATGTAATCAAGTCTCCGATCCCTAAAACTCTAGTTGCATAGAAAGTGAGGTATCCAACTAGATCTTATTTGGTTTCTAGTTAATCTCTTTAGGCTAGTGGTGACTTCTTACATATAATTTCTAAGATCAATTCGAATTTAAATTGCAAATCCCTTGCCACACGAGGTAAGGACCTAGGAGAGTCCACACTCTTGATTGACAAACCATTTTTAGGGTGGTTGTCAAGACAATATACTCAAATTATCTTTTCAAATAGACTATTAAGATCATCTCTTGAGTAGACACCTTTGAGCCTATTTCACTCGAGGGCGGCCCTTCGATAGGTAGATCGCGATAGCTTGATGATTTTATTAGGGACTTGAGGATTTAGGCCTAGTATAACTTGATTGTTTGTTAACTAATGTGGTTTTATGGTAGCGCATGTTGTGAAAGATGAGGTACTTCCATTAACATTGTTTTATTTGTTGATGCATGTTGGGAGTTATAAGGGGTGAAGTGATTGTTGACCTATTTGTCTTGCAACTTAGTGTAGGAATGTATGTTTATGTGAATGAAATTGAAGTGGTGTTTTAATATCAATTGTTATGCACGTCTTTGTTGATGGAGTTGTGGAGTTTAGTAGAGAAAAATAAAATTCAAGCATAGAAACAGTTTGCTTTAGACAGACACTTCCCAGTAGGTCACCAATCCTACTAATGGCATACATGTAATTTTTTTGTAAGAACTAATGATATTACATTTTATGAAAACATATTGTATAAGGATAGACTTGTGGTAGAATCTAATGCAAAGAAACAAACAATAGAGATTAGATAGATTGAATTGGAGGAGGTTTCTAAGGGACTATTTGGTAATCATCTAAACAGTACCCGATTCTGATTTTTTTTTTCCCGAGAGTAGTTTTGAAATAGAATTGCGTTTGGTAAAATTTTTGTTCTTAGAAACAAATTTGTTCATGAGAACAGATTTGGAGTAGAATCAAGAATAAAAAAAACGTTGATTCTTTGTTCTTGAGAACAATTCTAAAATCAAATCTACCTAATTTTTCATTTTTTCTTCTCTTTCTTATTTTATTCTTTTTTCCTCTCTTGTTCTTCAAGTGTCGCTGTTGCCGCCATTGCCATTTGCCATTGCCGCCACCCCCCATTGAAAACCACCGTTCGTCGCCCATTGCCGCTGGTTGCCGGCGAGCTCGTCGGAGGCTCACTAAAGAAAGGAAGAAGAAGGAGGAGAAGCAGAAAAAGAAGAAGAAGGAGGAGGAGAAGAAGGAGAAGAAGAAGGAGCAGTAGAAGAAGAAGGAAAAAAAAAGGAAAAAAAGGAGAAGCCGGAGGAGGAGAAGGAGAAGAAGGGGAGGAAGAACGGAAAAAAAAAAGCGAAAAAAAGGAGAAGAAGAAGAACCAGAAGAAGAAGAAGGAGAAGGAGAAGGAGGAGAAGGAGGAGAAGAAGAAGGAAGAAGAAGGAGGAGAAGCATAAGGAAGAAGGAGGAGGAGGAAGCAAAAGAAGAAGCAAAAGGAGGAGGAGAAGGAGGGGGGGGGGGGGGGGGAGGAGGAGGAGAAGGAGGAGGAAGGAAAAGAAGGAGAAGCGGGAGAAGAAGCGGGAGAAGAAGGAGAAGGAGGAGAAGAAGCATAAGAAAAAGGAAGAGAAGGAGGAGAAGGAGGAGAAAGAGTAGAAGAAGAAGGAGAAGAATGAGGAGAAGCAGTAGAAGAAAAAGGAGAGGAAGGAGAAGAAGGAGGAGGAGAAGCAGGAGAAGCAGGAGGAGGAGGAGGAGGAGGGGAGTAAGAAAGGAAAAAAAGAAAAAAAAAGAAGAATAAGAAGAAGCAGAAGAAGAAGGAGAATATAAAGCAAAAAAAAAAAAGCAGAAGGAGAAGGAGGAAAAGAAGAAGGAGGAGAAGGAGAAGGAGGAGAAGAAGAAGA
Organism: Eucalyptus dawsonii; assembly: GCA_016097615.1. NCBI lineage: Eukaryota > Viridiplantae > Streptophyta > Magnoliopsida > Myrtales > Myrtaceae > Eucalyptus > Eucalyptus dawsonii. The sequence continues at coordinate 28,580,076 of CM027881.1, read as the reverse complement.
AGAAGAAGAAGAAGAAGACAAAGAAGGAGAGGGAGCAGGAGAAGGAGCAGAAGAAGAAGCAAAAGAAGAAGGAGGAGAAGGAGAAGAAGAAGAAGAGGAGAAGGAGAAGCAGAAGAAGCAGGAGAAGCAGGAGAAGGAGAAGGAGAAGAAGGAGAAGTAAGAGGAGAAGTAGGAGAAGGAGAAGAAAAAGAAGGGGAGGAAGAAAGGGAAAAAAAAGCGAAAAAGAGGAGAAGAAGAAGAAGCAGAAGGAGAGAAGGAGGAGAAGGAGGAGAAGGAGAAGGAGCAAGAGAAGGAGAAGAAGCAGAAGGAGAAGGAGAAGGAGCAGGAGGCAGAGGACGAGGAGGAGGGGGAAGAAAAAAAAAAACGCAAAAAAAAAAGGAGAAGAAGAAGAAGGAGAAGAAGGAGAATAAAAAGCAAAAAATGGAGAAGAAGAAGAAGAAGACGAAGAAGAAGGAGAGGAAGGAGGAGGAGGAGGAGAAGGAGAAGGAGGAGAAGAAGAGGAAGAAAAAGAAGAAGAAGACGAAGACAAAGAAGGGGAAGGAGAATGAGGAGGAGAAGGAGGAGAAGGAGAAGGAGAAGAAGCAAGAGAAGAAGCAGAAGGAGAAGGAGAAGAAGGAGAAGAAGGAGAAGCAGCATAAGAAGCAGAAGCAAGAGAATGAGGAGAAGGAGAAGAAGAGGAGAAGAAGAAGCAGAAGAAGTAGGAGAAGGAGGAGAAGGAGAAGGAAAAGGAGGAGATGGAGGAGAAGGAGAATGAGAAGGAGAAGTAGGAGAAGCAAAAGGAGAAGGAGAAGAAGAAGAAGAAGAAAAAGAAGGGGAGGAAGAAAGGAAAAAAAAAAGCAAAAAAAAGCAGAAAAAAGGAGAAGAAGAAGCAGAAAGAGAAGGGGAGAAGGAGAAGGAGAAGGAGAAGCGGGAGAAGGAGGAGGAGAAGCAAAAGAAAGAGAAGGAAGAAAGGAAAAAAAAGCAAAAAAAAGGAGAAGAAGAAGAAGTAGAATAAGAATAAGGAGAAGAAGGAGAAGAAACAACAAAAAAAAAAAAGGGAGAAGAAGAAGAAGCAGAAGAAGAAGGAGAAGGAGGAGAAGAAGAAGAAGACGAAGTAGAAGGAGAAGAAGGAGGAGGAGGAGGAGAAGATGATGAAGAAGGAGAAGGAGAAGGAGGAAGAGGAAGAGGAGAAGGAGAAGGAGAAGGAGGAGAAGCAGAAGGAAGGAGAGAAGGAGAAGCAGGAGGAGGAGAAGGAGAAGGAGAAAGAGGAGAAGGAAAAAGGAGAAGAAGGGGAGGAAAAAGGAAAAAAAAAAAGCAAGAAAAAGGAGAAGGAGAAGGAGGAGGAGGAGAAGGAGGATGAGGAGCAGGAGGAGATGGAGAAGGAGAAGGAGAAGGAGAAGGGGGTAAGAAAGGAAAAAAAAAAAAAAAAAAAGGGAGAAGAAGAAGAAGCAAAGAAGAAGGAGAAGAAAAAGCAAAAAAAAAGGAGAAGAAGAAGAAGGAGAAGAAAGAGGAGAAGAAGAAGAAGAAGAAGAAGAAGAAGAAGAAGAAGAAAGGAAAAAAAAAAGAAAAAAAAAGGAGAAGAAGAAAAAGAAGAAGAAGAAGAAGAAGAAGAAGTGGAGGAAGAAAGGAAAAAAAAAAAAAAAAAGGAAAAAAATTAATAAAATTATTTAAAAAATAAAAAATGATTTGAAGTATAAATGAAATTTTTGCTATATATAGAATACATATTTAATTTATTATTTAGTATTTATATTTATAGTTTATACCATAGTTTATTATTTACTATTTAATAAAAAATTTGATTATTTAATATGCTTATTACTTAGTATAAATATAATTATTCAATAGAATTTCTATAATTTGATAAAATTTTAGAATTTAAATATAAATTTTATATAGTTACCAAACACATTTTTTTTAAATTCCAGAATAAATTTTTTTGTACAATTATGAAACACGTTTTTTTTCGTAAATTGTTCCCAAGAACAGAATTAAAAAGAATAATTTTTTATTAGAATTTGTTCTTGGGAACAAAATCATTACCAAATGCACCAAGCAACTTTTTCTATTTCTTGTTTTATTCCAAATTTGTTCCCGGGAACAAAATTTTTAGCAAACGCGTTTATGTTTTTTTTTTTTTTGTTTTTGTTTTTTAGAACAAAAGAATATAAATTTTTGTTTCGGAGAACATAAACAAAAATAAACAAACAAGCCCTTAGAGTGCTATCTGTCTTGCAAAGAATTCGATATTTCATTTAAGAACAAAACACATTGAGTTAAAGTATCATCAAATTCGTTAGTTTGTAGATGATGGGACATTGTCGATGAAAAAGATTTTTTGTGTAGAAAATGTAGCGGATATATTAACAAAGGTTGTCACCATTGAAAAATTAAGGTTATGCATTACCTCGGTTGGCTTCCATGGTTAGTAATAGGGGGACCATCCCATTAGGACAAATTGGGCTACAAAGATGAATGAAAGCTATAAAAGATTATTGCCGCTTTAAAGATCAACCTCCAAGTGGGAGATTGATGGAATTGTGGAGTTTGATAAAAAATAAAATAAAAAGAAGAAGTAGAATTCAAGTGCAAAAACAATTTGTTTTAAAAAAACACTTCCCAGTTGGTCACCTATTTTGCTAATGGCATACATATAATTTTCTTGTTAATGGTGTATACTCTAGAATCCTACTATATATTGGGGCAATATCTTTTATAGTTAAAAATGTTGAAGCTAGAAAATACTAGAGCTTGTAATGCTAATACTGATACTGATAGTGGAGAGATTGCCTAGTGTGGCACCATGATTTTGAAAGGACTAGTAGGAGCACCTAGAAGGGGGTGAATAGGTGTTTAAACACGTTTTCGCTAAACTTAACAAATTAATTTGACTTTTAAGAGTGATAGACTGAAAATGTAAAAGACTATAGACAATTATACAGAGCTGCGAATTAAAGTAAAGAGATTAGGGATAGAGAATTAAGACACAAGGTTTATAGTGGTTCGTTTTAGACCAAGCCTACGTCCACTTTTCCGCATTGACAGTCTACTAGCTGGATTCCACTAAGAACTAAAAGAGATTTTACAGTCTCATGTTTTTGATTCCACAGTATAGAGACTCCGCTACACTTCTTCAAAGTCTCACAAGTATTTAATCTCTCTTTTGAATACAAATTTAAGCTCAACAAATGAAACAATAAAGAACAAGGAGCTTCAAACTTTGGAATTTTTCTATCACGCACACTATCAAATAATATAGTGTCTTCCTTATATACTCTTCAATGTTTTCATAACCGTTGACACATTTCAATGGAGTTCTTCCAATCAATCCATTGGACATAATCAATTTAGGGAGATCTTGAGTTATTTAAGGAGTATGATGATATCTCACCAATCATACTCGCCCATACAATCAGGATTTAGGTTTCCATAAGCAGAATCTTCCAAGTATACTTCGCCAATCAACGGATCTAAATTACTCAAATCAATTTTAATATAAATAAAATATTTCGAGATGCCATCTCTAGCCGTGGGATCCTCTTCAAACGTACCAATCAAATCCTTAAAGATATACTTACATCTGAGTAAGTCTTCTTCAATGGATGAAACTTTTCTTCGTCGGTCTGGAAACTGTCAATTATGGCATACTTTAAATCTTGAATCTGGAGGTCTTCAGACTTGACGGTGGAGTCTGCAAGTTTTTAGACCAGACTGATGGAAACGTTTTGTCAACTTCAAAACAAATAGAGAAGTTTTCTCCAACAATCTCCCCCTTTTTGATGGTGACAAAACTTTCTTGTAGATTTGGATACTTTTAACTTGCAAGACAATACTTAAGCAAACCAAGATATCTCATAAAAGATAAGTGAATTAAGATAAAGTTAGTAGCGATTTTGCATCCACAGAAAACGAGTTAGTCTTGTAAAAACAACTATCTTTACCATAATCATCAACATAACTTAAGATACCGCAAGCATTAAAAAGATCAAAATAGTCCAAGCCAGTCCATCCAAACACAAATAAGTCAAAAAAATCAATCAAAATAAAAATCAAAATCAAAATGAACCAATCAAAACCAGAGTCAAATCTACACCAACTTCTCCCCATTTTTGTCAACAGCAAAAAGTAGAGAATATAAAGAGAATTGAATAAAATTAAGATTTTTGGGAATGCCAATGAGCTGGAAATCTCTCATAGACTTGATAGTCTTCTCCAGCTTTCTCAGATCTTCCTTCAATTGCGCTAAATCCTCACCCTTTGCATTTTCTTGAACTTGAAGATTAAGGGCTTGAACTTGGTCGTGCAAAGAAACTGAAGTGGCTTGATGAGCATTCTGCATGATCTGAAATTCACATCCAAAGGCATAAACCTGACCTTTGATCTCTAGAAGAAGTTCAAGCAATCTTTTAAAGTCTGCTGAGTTGTCAATTTGAGTGCTTGCTTCATCATGATCAGTTTGTTGAGTGTTGCCGGATGATGGAACTTCAGCACGATCGTCCACACTTGGAGATGAAGCCTCATTACCTTCTTCAGGAAAGTGAGAGGCATACATATCATTTGGATCGGTGGGAGAATGACTAACATTATCATTAGTAAAAACAAGGGAAGAAGTACCTCTTTTATCAGCAGCTCCCCTATTTCAGTGCCTTTAGGTGGAGAGAAGTACTCTTCTTGCTCTAGCTCATCTTCAATGTCACCATGATCTTGTCTTTCTTCTTTTGCTGGAGAATCACCATGACTTTCTCTTTCTATTTGTTCTCCTCTTCGCTCTTCTTCTTCTTCTTCTTCTTCTGTTCTTCCCTCTTCTTCTTCTTTCCTCATCGTTTCCCTTTCTTCACTCCTCTGCTCTGTCTCCTCTCTGTCTTGGTTCTCTTGATCCTCTGTCTCTAGAACAAGATGCTGTAAGTTCTTTAAGGCAAGAGCGGAGATAGTTATGCCATCCTCATCTTCTTCATCTTGCAAGATGAGTGCTCTCCTCTTCTTAAATGGAGCTGTCATGAGCTCCTTGCCTTTTCTTTTTGCAGCCACAGGATCTTGTCGAGTCTTGACAGAGGCATTTTCCTTAAATTTCTCTAAAGCCTTATTTAGCTCATTTAGACGCATCTTTGAAACCATTTTCAGTCCCACCATCATTGGATCAATGGTTCGAACACATAAAATTTTGGGAGGCTGAATGTTAAGATGTCTAAACAGCCGAGTAACAAGTCCAGAATAAGGGAGTTGTCCCTTGTCCTTTACCATTGACCTATACATGTGAAACATGATGGTGTGAGGCAGAGAGAACTTATAATCAGCGTTGATGGCAACATCAGCTTCACTTCAGAATTGGAGACATCAGTCTTTGATGTGGATTTAGGTTTGAGACAATTAATCACAATCTTATGGAGCAAGATATTAGAGGCACTCATCCTCAAATACGAAATCCGGCCTTCTGCAATTCTATCTCAAACAAGCTCTATAGTGGCATGACCAATAGACACGCTGATTGATTGGAAAATCCCTCTCTCCACTCTAATCACATCAGCTAGAGTGTCCAAATCTACCACGTAATCTTGGTCTCTAACAATGAAGGAAAATCTATTCATATCTAAAAAACTTAGACTGGAATAGAAATATGTGGTAAGTTCTAGATGAGCTACAATTGTCTCAGAGCAAAATCGTTCAAGTTGAAGTAAAGTAAACTTCTCCCGTAACTTTACGTTCAACGAATCAAGAAAATCAAAATCCACACTCCTTGGGTTCATCACCCCTCGCTTCAGCAGTTTAGAATAAACTTGCTTGTGTTCCTCAGAACGAAACAGATCCACTCTTCTTCCATAAATGTTTGTAGCAACACCCATCCTAGGCTTAAAATGAGTGAACATCTTTTCATCGTCATCTTTTCTCTCAAGTTGATTAACTCCTCCAAAACGTGAATCACTTGGAAAATTCGCAAAAGTCATTTTTGCCAAACCAACAGGAGCAATTCTCAATCGTTCCATCGTTCTTAAAAAATCAGTTTCATTTCGGTACCCCTTCTCACTAAAAAATTCATCAATAAAGGTCATTGTAGAACCACCTTCCTTCAAGGCGGTGTAAAGTTTGAAAGTAAATGCAGGCTTAAGAGTCCTTATAGGTTCGACATCCTCAATAATTTCTTCCTCTGCTTGTTGTTGCTGAGGCTCTTGTGGTCTAGCCCGAGAAGAATGACGCGGTTGAGAATGTTGTTGACTCTGCTGCTGCCTTGGAGAGTCTTCTTCTTTAGTCAAATTGAAGTGCGTAGGACCCTCACGCATATGATGTGGTCCCCTGCTTGCAATCCTTGAGGACTTTCTTTAGGAAGACATTATTACAGTCTTTGAGTAGATTTTTCGAACTTGATTTGCGAGAAAGATGAAAACTTTATGGATTAAACTAGAGAGAAAAAGTAAGAAAGTAAAGTTGTGAGCTCTAGGGTTTGTGGGTAAAAAGGAAGAAGAAAGACAGTATATAAAGCAATCGAAACGGGTATATGGATCGACATAAAAGGAAAAATAAAAATGCATTTTCAAAAATGGATAATTGCCTTTTTGAAAATAGATAATTGTCTTTTCAAAAATGATAACTTCCTTTTTGAAAAAGAATAATAGCTACAACTTCAAAAACTTGGAAATATAACATCAATCAATTTGCGATTAATAAGCAATCATACCTTTTTGAGTTTTTATCCGAAAGTTAAATTGCTAGAACTGAAATAACTTATAGTCGTAACTCTTGTTCTTCTGAGTCTGAGCATCTTCAGACTTTATCCTTGAGTCTGAGCTTCTTCAGACTTTAAGAGATAAGATATTAAGTTTGGAGCAAATAGACTCAAATAGACTTTTCTCTAGAGGTTTTGTAAATATGTCCGCCAGCTGATTCTTTGAGTCAATGAAATTGATCAAAACTTCTCCATTTTGAACATGATCTCTAATAAAATGGTGTCGAATCTCTATGTGCTTTACTCTTGAATGAAGAATTGGATTCTTTGTGAGATCAATCGCGCTGGTGTTGTCACATTTGATCTCGGTGCATGAGTTTTCGATTCCAAAATCTCTTAGTTGTTGTTTTATCCATAAGATTTGAGAGCAACAACTTTCAAGAGCCACATACTCTACTCTTGCTGTTGAAAGAGTTACAGTACTTTGCTTCATTGAAAACCAATATACTGTCCTGCTACCAAGCAATTGACAAGTGCTGGATGTGTTCTTTCTATCAACTCCGCATCCTACTAGATCTACGTCTGAATATCCAAGGAGAGTAAAGTCTCATTCTTTGGGATACCATAGACCTAACTTAGAGGTTGTTGCAACGTATTTGATGATGCGTTTCACAGCACTTAGATGAGATTCTTTGGGATCTGATTGAAATCTAGCACAATGCAAACACTAAACAAAATGTCAAGTCTAGAAGCAGTAAGATAAAGAAGTGAACCAATGATACTTCCGTACAGCTTCTGGTCAACTTTCTTTCTTCCTTCATCTTTGTCCAGTTTTGAAGAATTTGACATTGGTATATCAATCTTTTTGCAATTCTCCAATCCGAACTTTTTAAGAAGTTCTTTAGTATATATATATATATTTTGGTAAATGAAAATTCCTTCATTCAATTGTTTCACTTGTAGTCCGAGAAAGAATGATAGTTCACCCATCATGCTTATCTCGAATTCATCTTGCATAGACTTAGAGAACTTCTTGCATAGGTTTTCGTTAGGTGATCCAAATATAATATCATCAACATAGATTTGAACAAGTAGGAAATTTTTACCTTCTCTTTTAATGAATAAAGTAGTGTCCACTTTTCCTTTGACAAAACCATTTTGAATTAAAAACTTACTTAACCTGTCATACCAAGCTCGAGGTGCTTGCTTTAATCCATATAGAGCCTTTTTCAGTATGAATACTAAGTTTGGTTTCCTTGGGTCTTCAAAACCGGGAAGTTATTCCACATAGACTTCTTCTTAGATAAATCCATTCAGAAATGCACTTTGGACGTCCATTTGGAATAACATGAAATTCTTATGAGTTTAGTGAAGTAGTGTTGTGGATTTCTTTTATTTGTTAATGATGCGGGATCGATGAAGTACTATGCTTGTAATAGCTTCTTATTACAATAAAATGTGATTGTTCATGAGAACTGTGCTTTGTAGACTATACAAGTATAAATATTTAGTTAACATGTATCTTATAAGATGCTGACTTTTTTGTCCCTATTATCTTCTCTTTTTTCCTTTGAAATAAGTGCCACTAGGGCCATGAGATTTTGCGGCCTCTCTTTTAAGTACCATATGTTTCTAGAGAGGATTTGAATTATGAAAAACCACAAACATCATAAGGAACCTTCACTTTTACAAACATCATTGCCAAACATCATAATGAATATTGCCACAAACATATGTACTTTTTAGATTGCAAATAACCTTTTCTTCATTCATCCCATAAATATGGTGCACATACATGTACAAAACATGTCTACGTACACAAAACATGTTTGAAATAGCACGCTATTGCAAATTCATAGAGTGTGTTACTATAGACATCAACAATACAACCAACATTATCTTTAGCTTGGAATTTTCTTTCTTTAGGTTTGCATAATCTTGTTTCACATGTTTCAATTGTGCTTTGACTCCTGTGCCTACCAAACAACTATCATTCTCATTATGGGTCGACTTTAGTTCTTGTTCGACATTGCTATTGTGAAAACTATTGCATACAATTCTTGCTGATTAATTGGTTTCTGCATCAACCCAAATAAAAAGAATTATTTGTAGAAAATTTGGTTCCTAAGAAAATTAGGGTAGTTTAAAATAAGAGTGGGTAGTTCTAGGTTTCATATAGGTTCCACTTGAAACCTACCTATTGGAACATGTTCTTCATCTTCTAGAACTTAAAACTTGCTTAGTACCCTAGAACCCTACTATATTATAGGTTCCAAAGTCTACCGATGTTCCACATTTTTTATTAATTGAATGATTGTAGTGAATTATCACCTTTAATAACCACTACTCGTTTCTAAAATATACTAATCATTACTTTTATTTAGATACACGAAAAATATGAAATATTAACAAAGTAAGACTTAATGTAACATCCTCGATTTCAACCTCATAAGGATCGGCCATAAGGTCCTGAATGGATTGACCATGGACCATTAGCCATGGGATCGATCGGTTCGAGCAGTAAAGAATCAAGGATTGGTCATAATTCGATCGATTGACCGATCATGAATTGGCCTAGGTGTTGGTTGCGAATGACCTACCGACCATATCAGTGGAATTGGATCGCCAACTCATAAAATGACTTTTGGATAACAAGAATTGGTCATGAGACGATTTTGGATTGCCGTATGGTCATGATCGGTCATAGCCCTGTGCTGTAAGTGATTTCGCCTGGCTATGCACTGATACATGAACAATTCGACTCAATCAAATGTGATTGTCTTCCAACCAAAAATGCATCATTCCCTATTCAATTCTTAATGATCGAAAAAAATTCTTGAATTGGTGATGTTCGATCATGCAACGATAGTGCATTGGCCATGAACCATACGGATGGATTAGGTGTTGATCGGAACGAGCTTAGTGATAGATGCGGCTATCCCGTCACTAATTCTAAGGTTCATGAGTGCCTTGGCTTAGTGCTAGGCCATGGGCAGCCTTATGATTGGCCTTGATTGACCGAAGGACCAAGGACCACCATTTAGGCTCACCAACCGTCCAAAGAAATGGTTCGGGTGAGCATGGGGCGTGAAGGCCAAACCTCAAGTGTGTTAAAATGGTCATTAAGGGGTGTACACAAAAAGCTCTTGCCCGCTTCCCATTGCACTTTTGATGGCCTATTTCCCATGATTGCTATATTATTTGGAAATGAACAAAATAGAACCTTCTAAAATATCCTAGGTTCTTCTTGAAAAATGATGACTCACCATTTTGGATAGATATTTCTAGATTTGGTAATGATTACCAAAGATTCATCCCGAGAATTAAGTAAGGGACTCTTGGACAAATGGATCAAACAAGAAATGACATATAGAAGATTCTAGAATGCCTTATTAAATGCAAGGATGAGTTATCTCACTTAGGTGTCCCTTGAAGATTTGGTAATGATGGCTGAAGATTTTCCTTGGGGAAGAGGCAAATGACTCAATGGCTTAAGTGGACCAATAAGAATAAAACTTGGTGGAATATTCTAGAAGACCAAACTTAGAAAGCAAGTTCTCGAATTTAGGTATGTGTTAAATATCCAAACCCCATGATTAACTAAATCTAAGCGTTTAATGAGAATGGTGAGTCATTGGCTTAGGTATCTTTGAAATATATGATCATCATTACCATAAAATTTTCCTTAGAGAACAAATAGGCCAAATCATGATGGCATCATATAAATGGTCAAATAGGAATGAAACAAGTAAGCCTCCAATCATTACATTAGGTCATTAGGTGTGCCACCTTTTAAAATATGCATGACACCTTGCAATTTAGTTTTGCCACCTCAATGTCATAGCCGTGCCACTTTGAGAAATATGATTGGGCAATTTGGATGAGTAATGATGAGATTGGTGCCTCTAAATAGGAGGAACCCCCATTCATTTCCATCATTAGAACCCCTTGTCATTCACACCTATCCTCCTCCCCCTTCTCCTTTCTCTCAACCTCACATCCTCAACCCACCGAGCTATCTAGGTTGGTTCTCAAGTTTGCCGAGGTAATTAAGATTCCTCCCTTTATTCTAAGAAAGTAGATCCTATTGTTAAGGCTAGTAGGTGCTCACCCATCAAGCCATGGGTAGTTTGCAATGTCTTTTGTTTGATCTTATTTGTTATGGAACATGGCCGTGTGCTTGAGTCATATATATTCAGAATGGAATTGAGGCTCATTCGGATTGATTTCATCGCAAGACAAGTTGCCCAAATCATAAAGCCTTGGTTTCAGCATAAATAGGATGTCGGGTCTAAGCCTCACTTGGTGCAGGAATGACTTAAGGTCTCAAGGTCCTAAATCGACATTGAGGCATGTCGATCTTATGCCTTGATCGGTATAGGGATCACCTAAATTTACAAGGTCTTGGTAAGACATCAAGCTTGTCGATTTCTATAGCCCAATGGATGCGGGGACTTTGTGCTTGGAGTTGAATGAAATTGCAAGCTGAGAGTCATTCTCGATACATGTTGATTCACATTGGGTTGGAGCGGAGATCCGTCAAGCTTGGGATTGTCACTAAAATGAGGTGTACCCAAGCCTTAAGGTCTTGGATTGGCATTGAGGTGTGTCGTTTTGAGCCTTGTTTAGTGCAGGGATTGGCGCTAAGTGGTTGATTCAAGTTACAGACCAAGGATCGTTCTTGGCATGTTTATTAGATTAGTGCAAGAACTCATGGCACACACGACTGAATGAGCACGCCTTCAGGTCATGCATATGTCAGCTAAAAGAAAAGATAAGAATCAACTTGTGTGATTCACTTGTGTGTGTGTACTTAAAGAGGAAAAAACGTTCATCATCACATAGTGTTGGCGGCGATGCCTCGTTCATTAAACGGGATGCCTTGGTTGAGCTATGAAGCCCCAGAAAGTATGTGATGCATAGCTTGATGGTTGGATACTAGGTCGTCGCATAAATAACCTATGCCACTCAGGACACTGGAGATAGAATTAGGGTCGTTACACTTAATCATAAAATGGAAGCTTGGACTAGTGGTTCCAAATTATACACTCGTTGTCGAACGCAATAGAATACTGCAGGATCACTTGAAGATTAGACCAAGAAATATTACAAAAACTTGTTCCAAGTTCTAAGTTCCAAGTTCCAAGTTCTAAGTTCTATAAGCATAGAACCTAGAATTTACTTGTTGAAATAGATTTCCACTGGTTAGGGGTGAGCGTGGTCAGATTTGGGCTGGCCTACCCCCTAACCCTAGAACTAACCCGCACAGTGTTGATTTTCAATTTTTGGGACCGAGAACCGACTTTATTAAGCTTAGGACCGAGGACCGGACCGACCCAGTGGGTTCGGTCTAGTTCCAGGGTCAACCCGGGACCAATCAATAATTTATTTATTTCATTTTTTGTACTCTCTGTAAAGGCAGCCAAATGAGTTTGGCCCGGTTTCAGGGTCAACTCGAGATCAACCGATAATTTTTTGTTTCATTTTTTGTACTCCCTGAAAAGGCAAGCGAGGAATGGACCAACCCTATGGGTTTAGTGACAAGCAAGGCCAGCTAAGAGAGGCAAGCAACGAGTGTCGAGTGGGGTGAGTGTCAAGCATTGAGTAGGGAGCAACAAGCCCTGGCATGCGGCATGAGTAACTCAAACCGAGTGAGGTGAGTGTCGAGTGGCAAGTGGAGAAGTTGTTTCTTTTGATTTTGACAAATTAAAGACTAAGAAGACAAATAAGATAAAAGAGAACAAGTACTAGAGGAGGATGCCGTGAGGAGCTGTTTATACCCGTTTGAACGCCGTGGGGACTCATCACAAAAACATTTTCCTCATTTGTAAATTATGGCTATTGATGCCATAAAAGATATTAAAAGATCTAAGTTATTAAAAAATAGTGTAAAATTACTTGAACTCATAATTAAGGAGCTATTTAATATTGTTGATGCCATTTATTTTAGGATTTTCTATATATAAAATATTATAAATAATATATTAGATATATAATATATATAATCAAGGTTGATCCGAGTTGGACCGACCCTAAACTCTTAAGATCGATAACCAACCTGTACAGTGTTGGTCTAGGAATCCTAGGACCAAGGACAGACCCGGTCTCCCTGGGAACCGGACCAAGACCGATAGGGTTAGGCCGGTCCAGGGTTGGTCCGGGGTTGACCCTAGATTGATACCGTTGGTTCAATTCTCAGGTTCAAGGTTCTACCCTAGAACCATGCTCAACCTTTATTTAAAAAGAAACTTATTGATGAGATAAATTTGACAACTACCCCAATATAAGAAGAGATTGTCACAAACAATAGATGGCAATTATTGCCACCTTTACTAGACCTAAAATTGGTTAGAAATCCATATCATTTAACTAGATGCTATATATCATAAAATGCAATTATTCACCTTTTTACTAGACCTAAAAATTGGTAAGAAATCCATATCATTCAATTATATGATATATATCATTAAATGAAAAGGATAATCTTTCTCCTTTGCATACCTTTCTAGTCACCAACTCATTCAACAGATTGAATAAATCTTTGAGTATAAAGGTGATGCATTCGTTCATCTCAACACATCACTGTACTAGGTCCCAAAGCTATCAAGATTCATTGAGAGAGAGAGAGAGAGAGAGAGAGAGAGAGAGAGAGAGAGAGAGAGAGAGAGAGAGGCTAAAAGTAGTAGTTTAGGTGGGAATAGCCATGGTGGTAATTGCATCCAATAGAATGGGGTCGACGATACTCGTGATGGCTCTAATACTCTGGTCATCCATCGGTGTCAATGCTAACGCTGATGCGCGCATACTTATATCAGAGAAGTGGAAGTGTATATTGAAATGTTTTTGGCTTATGAACCCATTTGGATGCTATCGCTCTTGCCGTGGGCGGTATCTAGGAGAGTCCTCGACGGTCATGCCATTAGAGCATTGCAACGTTGGTTGTGTAATGTCTACTTGTCTTGGCCACCATCTAGGTAATAATCTTCACATTGAGATAAAAAAAATATTGTTTTGTTTATTAGTGTTTCATTGATATATTTGAATTATGAAAGAAGTGTTGCATACTAAATCATTTCATTTCCTTATACTTCGATATAAATGCCCTTGTTGAAAACAAATTCAATTTCAATTTTGATGTAACTTTTATAATCTCCTGTTTTATACTTGACCTCATGTAGAAAGCAATAAAGTTGGAGTGGATGAGAACAAGGTTGGAGCTTGTGCGGATTCATGCTCTCAGAGTTGCCAGAAGACTTATTCTTTGCACTAAAGTCATTAAACTTATGTAATGCCTTTGTGGTTTTATTGCTCAACTAATAAAAGGTGTCTTTTTAATTTTCTGCGTGACCATGAGTGAAGAACGTCTTTTTAATTTTCAATTGTGGTAACATGGGTCCACTCTCTATTAACTGGAAATAGATTTTGAGATATAAATACAAAAAAGAAAGGTAAACTTTACAAGATATTGAATTTGGCTTTGTCATGCCTCTTCGGATTAGTGTCAAATATCTTCATGCAATCAATGTTTTACGATGTGCATAAGACTGTCAATTTTTGGCAGGACATAACATGAGAGCATGACTTAGGCCCTGTTTGGCAACGTGCCAAAAGTGACTGATTCTGATTTTTTGTTCCTAGAATCAGTTTGGGACGAGAATCGCGTTTGGTAAAATTTTTGTTCCCGGGAACAAATTTGTTCCTAGAATCAGTTTGGGAGTAGATTTGAGAATTAAAAAAAAAGTTGATTCTGCGTCCGAGAATTAAAAAAAGAATCAACACAATAAAACTCTTCTTCTTTCCTTCCGTCATCCCACAACCATCGCCCGCCGCCGGTCGCCGAAGGCTCACCTGGCCAGGGCGAGGTCCGCGAGCTCGCCGGAGGCTCGCCTAGCCAGCGTGAGGTCCGGCAAGCTCGCCGGAGGCTCACCCAGCCACCGGCGAGCCTCGCCGGGGCTGGGCGAGGTCCGCCTGTCCACCGGCAAGGCGAGGCCTTGCTGTTAGTGAAATCCCTTATGATGTTTTGAAGATGACAAAATAAATCAAAGGCTACTAACATGTTTGATGGTTGAGTGATAGACCATGCATATGTTAGAACATGTAAAAAAATATTATCAAAGTCAGAAGACGGCCAGAAGACTGAACGTAACATATGTCCAGAGTATATTCTGAAGATTTCCAGACTTCTGTGTCAAAATCTGAAGACTGCTAGACTCAAGACTCAAAGTCTGAAGACTGCCAGACTTTAGTGTCAAAGTCTATTCTACATCAGAAGTCTACTCACTCTGACTAATTCCAGACTGAACATGAATGATGAACCAGAAGACAGACTTTATGCTGAAGCTGAACCAGAAGACAGACTCTATGCTGAAGCTGAACTGTGTATAGACCTTAAAGCTAAATTTGTTCAGAAGCAGATATGATCAGACCCAGATTGTAAAGTCTACAGACTCAGACTTTACATCCAGATTCGATGAATCGTAACTCAAGCCCAATCATACAACGGCAGTGATCTGGTTTGGATTCCACATCAAGATTGATTTGATTGATTTTATCTAATTGATTGACGATTGGATCTTGAAGACAAGAACTTTATATACGAAGAAGCTTTACTTATGGAAACCAAGATTTTGTTTGTATGGGCGATCGGAATCAATTTGGGATTCTACCTTTGTCACTCAACGGCTACCAAATCTTCTAGATACAGAGCTGTCCAATGGGTATATTGGAAGACGATTCTCCGGGATACTGTCCAACGGCTAGTTTGGAAGTGGAGGAGTATTTAAGAAGATGAAGGACTGATGAGCAAGTAAGAGATGGAGCGTAGAATTTATAATTCCAAAGTCTGAGCGACTTTCGATCATATACTTGTCTTTGGAGAGCTTAAACGTTTGTAATCGTGAGAGAAATAGCAAAGAGTGACTTAGTGAGATAGTGTGATCTACTACTAAGTGTTTGCACTCGAAGTTGTAATCTCTTGTTGATTGCATAGTGGAATCCAACCAAGAAGGCTGTTAGCATGGGAGAGTGGACGTAGGCTTGGATTAAGCCGAACCACTATAAATCTTGTGTTCTTATTCTCTTCCCTAACTCCTTTATTTTGTTCATACTAGCACTCTCAATTGGTATCAGAGCCAAGTGCTCGGTTTATAAAAGTGTTTTTACTTTTGAGCTAAAGATTCTTTATGGCTAGTATGTTGGCACTAGGACTTATGGAAGGGCAAAGCAACACAAGGCCACCATATTTTGATGGAAAGGAATACGACGTATGGAAGAACAAAATGAAAGCATTCCTAAGATCCAGAGATCTCTTACAATGGGATGTTGTGGAAAGAGGAATCAACCCCATTGCTGTGTCTACATCAAATAAGAATGGCAAAGACAAAGAAAGCAAACCCCCCCACTCCTATGTCTCGGACGGAGTTGTCCAAAAGAGAAGCGCTTGATGCAAAAGCTATTTATTCTTTATACTGTGCATTGTCTCTTACTGAATATAACAGAATCTCTTCATGTGAAACAGCAAAAGAAGTTTGGGATAGACTTCATGTTACATATGAAGGGACCGATCGTGTAAAAGAGACAAAAGTAAACTTCCTGCTCGGTAAATATGAATCATTCAAGATGAAGCAAGGAGAGTCAATTGGAGATATGTTCAGCCGTTTTACAGAAATTGTAAATGGTTTGGCGTATCAAGGTCAGCCTATTTCTTCTCCAATGAAGGTCAACAAACTCTTGCGAGGTCTCTCAAAAGATTGGAACCATGTCAAGACCTCAATCCGGGAGACTCAAAGGATTATGCCACTCACTGTTGATGAATTGATCGGCACTCTTCAATCCTATGAAGTGGAGCAACTTAACGATGAAGACCCCGAAGGTAAAAAGTCCATTGCTTTAATATCTAATGCTGTTTTTGATGAAACGGACTCAGAAAATGACTTGGACGATGAAGAACTTGCCTTTATGGTCAAGAAATTTAAAAAGCTTAGAAGAAATGGAAGGAAATTCGATGGAAGAAATCAATACAAGCAGAATGGCCAGAAAAAAATCATGAAAGAAGATGATGAGCAAGAAAATATATGCTTGACGGCACATTCAGAATCTGAGTCTGACTCAGACATAGACTCAGAATTAGAGTCTGACATTGACACAGACTTAGAATCCGATGAAGAAATCGAGGATTGTCCTAAAGTCTGGAGACCTATCAAGAAAAAATGGGTACCAAAGAAAAGATAAGTTATTTTTGCAAGATATAAAGAAGAAAGAAGAAAGAGGATTTGGTAAGGAATTTTTTATTCTCAATTTGATTTGGGCAATAATTCTCATTATGCTTGATATTCGATATATCATTGGTTGATTGAGATTTTATAATGATCATATTTTGCTTTATGGAAGAAAGAATCGTATGATTTGTTTTTGTGATTTGTGAGTTGAGATTTGATTTATTACGTGTGATTATTTGAGATAATTCAGATTATTTGGTTTAATTTTATGCTCTCAAATTGTCATATTTTGCAAAGTAAAAATCCGATTCTACGTTATACTAATTTTGCAAGATATTTTTTTCTGAGATATTCAAAGATTTTATTCTCTCTGATTTTATTGTACTATGACTAAGTAAGAATTTATTTTTCAAAATATCATTGTGCATAATATCCTTTCTTTGAATACTTTGTTACGATGAATTAAGAAAGAATATTTGATTATGGAGATTTTCATATTTACTCTAACGTCAAGGAAGGATCCAAATTGATGGATACCAAAAAGGGAAATGAGTTGATTGCAGGAAATTCTTTAAGAGAAGGATGATTGCGAATCTACGCAAATTTTGGTGCAATCAGAAAATATCTCTTGCGACAATTGCAACAATTGTTTCTATTCGCAAATATTGTCATGATCACAAGTGGAGAAATCAAATTCAAAAGAAAAGGAAAAGAATCGTGATCATCTCAAAAAGGCAACAAATTGAGGGGGAGCATTGATCAATTATGAAAAATCTTTTTGGATTGATCGTGATCTTATTATGGATGGAATGAAAGGTAAATGTGTCAGGATTTGTTAAAAAAATCCGGTTAGTGCATCTTTTATTACCTTTTTTGTCATTAACAAATCTCTTACTGATATTATCATTTATTATGACAAAAAGTGTACGTGAATTTAATGATGCATCTGTGATTTTTATTGGATATTTGCTGATATATATGATCGAAGTGAGCTATATTACATATATTTAATATTCGATTTATAAAAGCTGATTTTGGAAATGATGCCAGACACATTTGTTATCATTTTATATTCTCTACGTGAATCTATTGTTATCACTTTTTGATTATGACAAAAATGGGGAGAATATATGAATATGCATATGGGTTGGTTGGTTGATATTATCTATGGCATAATTTTGAGCTGCGATTATCTTTCTATATATTGTTATGCTCAATTTATTTGTTATATTATGATATCCTTTGATTTAAAAGTATGTTTACAAATCTGTATATTCAGAGATTGTTTTGTCATCATCAAAAAGGGGGAGATTGTTAAGGAAATCCCTTATGATGTTTTGAAGATGACAAAATAAATCAAAGGCTACTAACATGTTTGATGGTTGAGTAATAGACCATGCAGATGTTAGAACATGTAAATGATATTATCAAAGTCAGAAGACGACGGAAGACTGAACGTAACATATGTCCAGAGTATATTTTGAAGATTTCCAGACTTACGTCAAAGTCAAGATCGCCCTAAAGCTCAAGACTCAAAGTCGAAGACGCCAGACTTTAGTGTCAAAGTCTATCCTACATCGAAGTCTGCTCACTCGACTAATTCCAGGATGAACGTGAATGATGAACAGAAGACAGACTTTATCTTTGAAAGCTGAACGGAAGACAGACTCTATCTTGAAGCTGAACTGGATATAGACCTTAAAGCTAAATCTGTTCAGAAGCAGATATGTTTAGATCCAGATTGTAAAGTCTACAGACCCAGATTGTAAAGTCTACAGACTCAGACTTTACATCCAGATTCGATGAATCGTAACTCAAGCCCAATCATACAACGGCTAGTGATCTGGTTTGGATTCCACATCAAGATTGATTTGATTGATTCAATCTAATTGATTGACGATTGGATCTTGAAGACAAGAACTTTATATACGAAGAATCTTTACTTATGGAAACCAAGATTTCGTTTGTATGGGCGATCGGAATCAATTTGGGATTCTACCTTTGTCACTCAACGGCTACCAAATCTTCTAGATACAGAGCTGTCCAATGGGTATATTGGAAGACGATTCTTCGGGATACTGTCCAACGGCTAGTTTGGAAGTGGAGGAGTATTTAAGAAGATGAAGGACCGATGAACAAATAAGAGACGGAGCGTAGAATTTATAATTCCAAAGTCTGAGCGACTTTCGATCATATACTTGTCTTTGGAGAGCTTAAACGTTTGTAATTGTGAGAGAAATAGCAAAGAGTGACTTAGTGAGATAGTGTGATCTACTACTAAGTGTTTGCACTCGAAGTTGTAATCTCTTGTTGATTGCATAGTGGAATCCAACCAAGAAGGCTGTTAGCGTGGGAGAGTGGGCGTAGGCTTGGATTAAGCCGAACCACTATAAATCTTGTGTTCTTATTCTCTTCCCTAACTCCTTTATTTTGTCATACTAGCACTCTCACTCGCTAGATCTGGCGAGGCTCGTTTGGCCACCGGCTAGGCTCGCGTAGCCTGACCGGTGGCTAGGCGGGCCTCACCTAGCCCCGGCGAGCCTCACCCAGCCCCGGTGAGGCTCGCCTGTCCACCAGCGAGGCTCGGTCGATGAGGGCCAGCCTCGTCGAGGGCCGACGACACTGGTGGCCAGCCCTCATTCGGCCGGTTGCCGGTTCGGCGAACGGCCACAAGAAGAAGAAGAAAAATAAAAGAAAATAAAAAATGAAAAAAGAAAAGGAAAAAAAGGAAAAAAGGTAAAAAAAGAAAAGAAAAAAGTAAAAAAAGTAGAAAAAATTATTTAAAAATTTAAAAAAATAATTTGGAACAGAATCAATGAACACGTTATCAAACGCAATTCTATTCTAGAATCAGAAATTTTAGACAGTTACCAAACACGTTCTTTTACTCATAATCAGTTTCCGGGAACAGAATAAAAAATAATCATTTCTTGTCAGAATCAGTTCACGGGAATAGAATTGTTACCAAACGCTCCCTTAGTGGTATTGCCAACTAGACGAATGAAATGATATGTATGAACATGTGTTAAGCCAGGAAAAAAAGAATTATATATGTATCAATCACCGAAAATTCTCTTTGTGAAATACGTTTGGATGACAAGTTCAAATAAGATAGGACATCAAATATTTTGCGGTCACCCATTTAAATTCAGTCTAAAATCAGAGAAAAAAGTCTTTCCTCATAAAGCTGATGTTCTCCATCCTATTAAACAAAGGATGCACTTTCGCCACCTCTTTGACTAGTCACAAGATTCTGTTGTTTTCTTTGTAGCTAACTCACCATTTAATTTTCGACCAAAAAAAAAAAAAAACCATTTAATGACATTAAAAACAACTATAAATATTTGACTCTGCAAGCACGTAAACTACATATGATTCTACCCTACTTTGAAAACACTCACTGAAACACAAGATTAATAAGAGTATACAGAGAGAAGTGAGCAATCACATGAAGATCAAAGCATTGAAGAGAGGGGTGGCGGTAATGTTAACTGCGGGGCTTATATGTAGTGCATTCTTCATTAAGGCATCGGGGGAACGTAATAAAATATGTGCTCCTGATTGCGCAATTACCATTTTGCCGTGGATTTTTGACGGCCTACGTGTGCGAGGTTGTCATGACGCCAATCATTTGTCCTGACAGTGCTCAAGCAATGCAATCTTGGTTGTGTGGCGTCTGAGTGCTTTGATCGCAATTTAGATATAATTTCTACCACATCATTACATCCAAATTTTCGCTTGAAGTTAACACAAGTAACACTCAATTTTCAATTTGTGATATTCTGGGTTTAACTCATTCAAAGTGTTATTCACTTTGGCCATCTCATACTAAGTCTCATGGTTTGGTAGTTTGGCCTACAAGAAGACACTTTTTCAGGAGTTAGCTATCTTGGTAGTGCTCCCATCTGAGTACACTTAACTTCGAGTTCCTAAGCTAAGCATAGTGATATACCAAAAGGTGTATTCATGAGTTAATTACAATTTTTACACATGCACACACATCCTAAACATGCTCTCCCCCTATTTGGTGTGCAATTCACTTCATTCCTTACCCCTTCACCATTCTAGAATCTTACCTATGGCCACTTTAGAGATCACCAGCTTGAGATATAGACAAAAATTCAACAGGGAGAGAAAACACACATTAGTTAATGGGACTAGTATGAGCAAATAAATCATCAGCACTGACCCTTGACATGCCATTGCGTGGACTCGCCAACAGGTTATGATGGTAGGTTTGTCTATGCTAGAGGTATATATTGATCATCTCTTACCATACAAGTTCTATTCGATCTTGAGTGGTAGATTTTTCTATTCGCCCTTTTTTTTTGCCCGGGACCATACCTTGGAAAATGTTTCAGGTTTAGAAGAGCGCATAACATCAAGGACCATCAAGGACCAAGCCTTCCAACTAACTTGCAGAGACTGTGCTAAAATGTTTGAAAGCAATTGACTGACAGGTCTAAGTGCCAACACTTATATATATGTGCAAATACTTAGGTCATGTTTGACACCAGCAAATGGTAGTGATCTGATAAATCAAATAAAGATAGCATGTTTTTTATTGCAAGATACCCATCAACAATAGAATAGAGTTTGCTATGGTTTTTTTATATTATTTATATTAAATCCAGTTCCCTACGGGTACAACACAAAATTTTAATGTGGAACATCATTTGAACAGTTGACAAAGGCGTTGTCCGAAAATTTTCACGCTCGCAACAAGCTGAGTGTACAGTGTTGTCGATCAACATAACTTTATTTGCTTAACAGACATAAACAGAAAGAGTCGATGTGTCGATCAACATAACTTTTGTTGTATGGAGTTTCATCTTGTGGCTATGCACAATTTATCTGATTCTATAAACCACAGTGTCGTATGGAAGAGACGTATGCTTTGCTGCAATTTGAGGAAAGCTTAACCAACATTACGAGCGATCCTCTCGCTTATCCAAAGACTAACCTAGAAACCAAATCGGGATTGCTGCTTATGGGATGGCGTAGAGTGTGATGAGAACACTGGCCATGCAACTGTTTTTGACCAAGGAAGTACTCTTCTCTATGGTTCTATTAACCGTGACTGCCACATCCCAATATGGGTGACGACATTCCCGTGGGACACTTACCGGACTTTATCTCAAGTAGTCCTGCTACATCGCAACTACCTGCTGCACGTTTTCCAGGGAGTTACCACCATCAATTGGAAACGTTTAATGAAAATGTACCAAAAAAGTCATAAACCTAATGAATTAGTACAAATTCAGTCTTAAATCTTTCGATTGGATTAATTTATTTCTAAATTTTTTTGCATCTGTACTAATTCAGTTCATCTGACTAATTTAGTCTAGAAATTATTGACATGGACATTGGCCATCCGATGTGACATAACCGATGTTAATGTAGATATTTTTAAATAAATTGTTCATTTTTTTCTCTTTTTAAAATTCTTTTCCTTTTTTTTTCATTTTCTTTTCCTTTTGGATTGTGACCAGTGCCGAATCAACATGGTCGGCGACTGGCCACAAGTGAGGGTCGGCGAGGGCATCGTAGCACTCGTGGCCTCAGGTGAGGGCGCCCTCACTAAATTTAGCAAGGGCTTGACCATCACGCCTTTTAGGCAAGGGCAGCCCTTGTGGCCTTTGGGGAGGGCACGACCCTTACGGCCTAGATGAGGGTAGTCCTCGTTGAATATGGCATGGACTCATCCTCACTCTATCTAGGCGAGGGCGGCCCTTCTAGCCTCTAGCAAGGGCACGACCCTTGCAGCCGTCCTATGCTGTCCACAATAGTCCTAATTTTTTTTTTTAAAAAAAAGTTTAAAAATGTCCACATTAGCATTGGTAGAACAGCTAGCGTCCACGTCAGTAATTTCCAGCCTAAATTGGCTTAATGGACTGAATTTGGTATCAATATGAAAATGTTTATGACAAAATTGGTCCAATTAAAAAGTTTATAACTAAATTGATACCAATATAATAGGTTTAGGATTTTTTGGGTGCTTTTCCCAAACCTTTGGTCTTTGAGTTATTTTGGTCTTGTAGGTTGTGAATTTTTTAGAATGATCCCGTATTCATTCAATAATCTTACCAAGCTTGAATCCCTAGATCGGATAATGAAACCATCGATTGTTTAGCCCATTTTTTCTCTGTTTTGGGTTTGGAAGCTGACAACGATCGCCAATTTGAACCTCGAAAGAATCATGCTAATAGGCGAGATTCCACCTTCAATTGGAAACCTGTCTCAGCTAGTCAAATTAAGACTTTGAAAATGAGATAACCGGTGCCATACCGCCTTTGCTCACGAGCTTCACGCATCTCACTGAATTAGGCCTACACATGATTCAACAATCAGGTCTTTCACCATCTTATCCCATGAACATGACTCAACTAACCCTGGTTCACCTTGACACCAATAAATTTGAAGGCCCGATATCCTCTTTGCTCTCTCAGCTCCAAAATCTGGAAGTCCTTAACCTTGCTGGAAACCACTTCAGTGATAACAACTAAGCAAGACAGTTTTCTTAAGCTAAAAAAATTGGAGATATTGCAATTATCATGTAACAGCATATCCGTATACATAAAAATGAGCATCAATGTCTTCCTAATCTAGGACTTGTTGCATGCTGAGGCTGCGATAATGCTCTGTACGAAGATAATGATTGGGCTGTGACAATGCACTGGTCGAAAGGGATGCTACGGGCTGCGATAGTGCTCCGTGCAAAGAAAATGCTCCCGGGTGTGATAATGCAGCGGGCGAACGGGAACGATCTGGGCTGCGATGATGCACCAGTTGCAAAAGAAGACTTTTTCGACACTTCGCACTTCAAGGCTATAGGCTGCGATCACTTGCGAAAGGTGAGACTTGCTACAACCTGCGATTAATTGCGAAGACAAACGTTCCAGTTTTCGAAACTCGCCATTTTGAAAAGAGATTTCCGAGGAGTTCTTCCTACGAGATCTAAAGATGATCCTTCGGAGTTCTTCCGATCTGATTGGGCTTGAAGAAGGTCTTACTGCAAGCAATTAATACACTCAATTTAAACGGTCTAAATCACATCAATCAGAACAATTTTGGATAAGACGAATATTTGTGAAGAACATCCTAATATATTTGAACAAAATGCGATAATCAAGCGTTTGTACACAAAAGATCACTAACCAGGATTTACATTGATGGGTCAAACTGTATTACATTACAACAAAAAGCTCATCGAGCCAAACCTTTTTATATAAGATATCAAAGTTATACATAAGCAAACTAGTCAATTACATCTCTAGACAGTATTCTTCTTTCTATAACTTTTTTACCACAAACTGAAATTCTGCAAACTTAACCACAACTCCGCTCGCTACTTTGATAAAATCACCCCAAAACATTCTTCCTCTGATCGGTGCATGCTTTGGTTCATTCCTGTCCCTTTTGCCATACTAGTAGCATCCTATATGCGGTAGCGGTGCTTATGCTCTCTTGAACTAGCGTGGACAGTTCCTCACTTGATGGCCAAGTTGGCCACATTTAGGGGTGTGCAAAAGAACTGGGATCTATTCGGACCACTCGGAACTGAACCGGAATTGCCCTAGAACCAGTGGTTCTTGAGGAAACGGTTCGGTTCCCGATTCCAATTTATGGGAACCGGTGGGTACCGGTCCGGTTCCCGGTTCCATGGGCGGATCCGTCCGTCCACCCATCCAGACCGAACCGATTAATTTTTAATATTAAAAAAAATGGAGGAGTAGTTTTGCGAAGCGATTCCTTGCTCCGTTGTGGTATTTCTCTTCAGTGTTCGAGGGATTTTTGGCTCTGGATTTTGTCCTTTCTTTCTGCCTTTTCCTTCTTTGAGGTTGAAATTAGGCTGAGTTTGTACTTGGATACTTGCTTTTGTCGAACCAATCGAAGCGAAAACGACGAATTAGACGCGTGAGTTTGCAAAGTTGCGGAAACCACTTGGTCCGGAGCGGAAATTCTTGATTTATTCTATTTGATTTTTGCATGTAGCGATGAATTTTGGATTGCGAGGGTTCTGGTGCTGGGGCTAATATGCTGTAACCTGTTGGTCTCAAAAGCTTATCGGTTGTAGCGTAACTGAGAGACTGAAGTCGATTATGAAACTTAGGTTTTGTGTATTTTGGTTCCCAGCGAAAGTATATACTACTTCATAAGTCAAACGACTAATAAAGTCTTAAGCTTTCTGCCTCACGACTTGCTCAGACTGAAACAAACGTGTTTTCTCTTTCATTTTGTGCAATTGAGAATTGAGATCAATTATGTTCTCTCTTTTGATGTTGGTTTTCCTTAGCTTAAGATTTTCATCTCGTGGTCAATGAAACCAGTTTCATGGATCCACCCGGGAACCAGATTGGGCCGCCGGTCTGGTTCCCGGATGGATCTATGCAACAAACGGGTGGATCTCAGTTCCAATTTTTCGGAACCGGTCCTTAGCGGGCAGTTCCCAGTTCTAGGTCGGGAATTGCCCACTTGAACCATGCACACCCCTAGCCACATTCATAGCACGCTCCCGTGATACCAGGACACTGGATTGATCCATGCTTTCTTCTACAAACTCATCACACATCCGATGAGTCCTCTGCCTCCTGTCGAGTGACAGCGCACACCCTTTCTTGCACCGGAGGCTTGTCCCAATTACCCCATTGGGTGTTCTATGGCTCATTCCCTCTGCTCTGTCTCATCGGTGATGGCGGCGGCAGCTGTTGTGGCTCCATCTGCCCGAGCGAGCAATACTTGATCAGGTGGCCATATTGGCGACACCCATAACAAGCCCTTGTCTTTTTAAAACACGGAGCGGATCCATGTCTTTTCCTACAGACATGACACACGCTCATTTGGTTGGGTGCTAGCTTTCCAATTATACTCCTTCGAGTGAGACAACTGATGTGCTTTCCTTCTGTCATCGGTTTCTTCCTAAATCGGTTGCCATCTCTGTTGGAACTGAATCTTGACCCAGATGTAGTAGCTTGCTCCCATAACACATCTCCATGTTGGACCTCAGTAGGTGCGGTAGTTACGGTGGCTATGGCATTGGCAGCGGCAACAACGGCATCTTGATCATGTGCTTGCTAACCCAAAATGCTTCCCAAAGTCTCTATCACTTGAATGATTCCCATCGAACCGAGGATCACTTGGTGCTGCTACACTTTAAGTACTAGCTTGCAGTGGTACTCTTAAACTTGCGCTGGCCTGAGCATGCATTTTACCTCGGGTACTAACCCTTGTTAGCATCCGATCCTGAGTTACAGGTCCTATCGACCTCTTCCTAGGAGTACTCTACTCCTAATCACTCATATTATGGGATCTTTATAGAAACTTATTTTCCAATTCTAATACCAGATTAGAATTTGAGTGACCCCATAAACAAACTACCAAACAGCTATTATTCACATGCATCGGCATAAAATAGAGATCATTCCTACTAACTATCCCAAGTACCCATCGCACCTTATCACTCCAATTATCAACCTGACTTTGATACCATTGTAGGCGGGGATGTCACGCCTCGAACCTCAAGCGCGTGTCCATCCCTCAGTGGTTGATTAAATTGCGACGTTCCAGGACACGTCGCCAATCTATTCATTTTATTGCACATGCGGAAGTGAATAAATATCCCCTAATAGTAAATAGCTTGGGATAGAAAAGCAAGAAACAGATTTACAAACAAAACATGCTACACTTATACACACTGAGTCATATACAAAAGTCAACAACCAAAAGTTTTCAAAAGACCGTCCCTTTAAAAAGAAGTTGTCCTAATTGACCTAAACCTCGAATCCCCTTAGGTCGGCTCTAGATCCTCCATTCTACAATCCTAAAAAGAATTGAGCCCATGATGAGGTGAGATACAAATCTCAGCGAATTCACGCTCTAAACCCCGATTAAGAGGGTAATACGCCTAGGGTTGTCTTAATCACACAACCACACAACCATAAAGACTAACCTCGTCTCAAATCCTCCCTATAGGTCAGTACAATTCATATCATAGATAGCCATAAAAACATGAGCAGCAATTAAGCTCATCAACTGAAACACCACACTCAATTTCAACCAAGCACAGGGTTCTGATTATAAAGTCAAATCGTTATGACACATCCCATACCATGCCACACAATTTTGTTCCATAATCCAGCGCGTTCAACTCAATTAATCATGCATTCATAGTTTTGATCTCGGCTTATAGCATAGCCTACTCACTGTTTGGCAGTCTTTTGGCATAGCCAAGTGTCGTCTCACTCCATTGAGCATGACTACATCTTTCCTAGACAGCTTTCCTGAATGAGCAAAGGTCCAAAATCTACTGCAACTAGCTTCCATTGTCCAGGGGCGTCCCTTATAGGGGTAACGTCTAGCCTAACAGCCTGGGATGGATTCTCTTAACCAACACATGATCACTCAATTACAGCCAAGGACACCATGCATTGCACTCAAATGTCTCAATTAAGATAATGCACTTGGCTTATTTTCTTTGTATTTAAAACACTCTATGAAAATATTCATATGTGGGTACACGCTCAAATGAACCAAAAAAAAAATCGATATCCTTCCTTTTAAAATCCCACTATTTTATATAGTACTTAAAACCACTTTCAATGTTAAAACCCAACACTCGGGATTTTTTGAATAAATATCAAAATTCACAAATTTTGGAATAATAATCAAAATTCCAATCAACACTCAATTTGCACAAATTAACACCAAATTATATAAATTAAACATTCCATTGCAATTTATATAAAATTTTGGTCAATGGCTATTCCAATCTAATTTCTGAAAAATATTAAATAATAAAATAATTTCTAAAATTAATTAAATAAATACATATTAATTAAATAAATACAAACTTAGGCTAAATATTGCTAATCTAATCACCTATTGGACTAATTAAATTATACTAACCATTCAACTACAAGGCCACATACTAAATTAACTAATTACAATTTCTAACCACTTAAATCACTAATCTAACTAACATAAATTAATTAAACAAGCTAATAACTACCCTAATCTAATCTTAATTTAATCTAAACACCACTTAAACATCATTAACACCCTAATGAGAGTTTAGTGCTTTAACTCACCAGTTTAGCGCGAAAATCGGTTCATGGCGACGGTGGTGCAACGATGGCTGAAGCTTGGGCTTACGGTGACGTCAACGGAGGCTCAGACCAGGCCGGAAAGGCCTTGCAAGCCCACAATGAACTACTAGGCTCAGTTGACAGGGCTGAAACTTGCAGGCTGGGCTGACTTCGTGGGCTGCTGGTTGGCTTCGAATGGGCTGGCCGTTGGGGGAAACGGGCGAATGAGTAGCTTCGGGCAATGAGGAGGTGGGGTGTTGGGCGCTGTTCTGATGGTGGGTGAGGGAGTCACGAAGGAGCTGACACGGGTGTGGGGATGCTGGATTTGCTAACGCATGGAGGAGGTGGGAGGATGGTGCGGTTGTTGGGGCGAGTTGGCGCGGCAGAATGGAGAAGGAAAGTGGAGTTACGGGCTAGTGGGGTGATGGTGATGATGATGATGGGGGATGGGGTGATGAAGATGGGGTATGCTTCAGCTGCAGTTGGATCATGAAGAAGCTATCGGATGGGGGAAACGCTGGCGTCGGCTGCGTGAAGGAGAATCGGTAGGGAGGGAGGAGGGGGGGGGGGGCAAGTGATGGTGGAGCAGCCAAAATCCATGTGGAGAAGTGGAGCTCGAAAGAAGAAAAAAAAACGAAAGAAAGGCAGAAGACTGCGGTGGAGCAGTAAGCTCGCACGAAGAAGAAGGAGTGGAATCCGCGGGCCTAGCGTGCGTAGCAAGAAGAAAAGGAAAGGATAAGGGAGAGAGGGGGAAGCAAAAGTCAATTATAAATATCTATATCATTAATACTTGGTCCAAAAGTCTTTATGCATATCCCCTTGTGTCCCCCAAATACTTTCTTGCATATAATTTCCAGAAATAGCCAAGTTGAAACCAAATGTTGCAGCCTCCATTCAAGCCTACGAATTTCCTCAATTTGGACTTTAATTTCTTCACCAATTTCCCCAATTTGATGACCAAATTTGCTGAGGAGGGAGCCTACACAATTTCCACCATATCCCTTTGCCAAATAGCTCACTAAGGAGGCTAAACATCCACTCAATTTGGCCCCTCCGAATTTCCTTTCTTTTCTAAATTGTCGAATTGATTTTCCGTAAAAATCCGATCTTAACAAAAATTTTCCGAAAAAATGAGACGACGTCCTATAAATGAATTGTGACACGCTCGAACATCAAATTCCCGAAATCGAATTCAATTTCATGGTTAAAATCAATCGAACGTGATTTTAGCGCGATCCAATCTACTAGGTAACTTTTAGGAATTTTTAGCACAGTTGACTCGTGGTCAATTATTTTCAAGTCACAATGTACATCTTCGACACATTGGTGACTCTCGATTGTTGTGAAAATCCAAGATTTCAAATACGGACACATGGTACATAAATGATAAAAAATTGGTCAAGTGTCGTTTGATAGAAATTTTGCAATCGGGTGGATTCACCCACACACTAATCACATGCCTCTGTTAAATCGACTTATCTTTGATTTCTGATCGATTTTGATTGTGCTGTAATAACCCTTGTAGATTAGCACGGTCGAGAAGTCGATTCGAGTCGAATTCTCAAGTCTATCACGTTTGAATCCCTTAACGACTTTCACCTGATAGATTAGTTAACTCAAGAGTAATCAGTTCCGAGAAAAAGGACTAAAAGCGCATCGATGAAATGTCCATTTCATAAAATTGGGACGGGGTTGAAATTTAGGATGTCACATCAAGTGTATCGCGAGATAAAGAAAAGCATCTTTTTCTTTACCTAAACACTCACACCATTTGCTTAGCCAAGTTGAGCCTGAGCGTTCACTTCTAAAACCCGAGTGGTGATTATCTCTTCCCTTTGGGCAAGGCACATGATTTGCCATGGAAAATGGTGCTTATGTGACAATGCATAAGGCATTTCAAAAGTCTTAAGGGCTCAAAAAGTTCAAAAGAGAAAATCAAATGAAATTTGGGGTATGAAAAAGCAATGTGTTTGGTAAAAGTAAGGCAATGTCTATAAAAAAAAATAGAAAGAAAAAGCCTCTAATGTGAAAGAAAAATTTCAAAGGCAAAATGCTTGTATAAAAAGAAAAATCATTGCCAATACAGAAGTCGTCAGTGAAAAGAGTAAAGCTTTTGTGTTGAAATTATTAGCTAATGGACTTTCAAGGAAGTTAGATCTCAAGAGTCAAGTGCCTTGGCAAAATTTGGATGATATGGTAAAGTAGTAAGGGCATCAAGAAGGAAGAAAAGTATTGAGAGAAAGCAAATCTAACCTACAAGAAATGACAAGATCAAGAATATTTTTGAAGCCCAGTTAGAGTGAACATTGACTTTGTGGATGTAGAATGATAGCCATTTATGGCGGTTGGGATCAGGGTAGTGATATGGTAATTAATTTGTTGATGATGGATTTGGTGAAGTGGTGTTGTGGCTCACTTTTTGTTGTCACCGATAGGTTTGGTGAAATAGTGTTGTGGATTTCTTTTATTTGTTGACAATGCAGGATCGATGAAGTACTATGCTTATAATAGCTTCTTATTGCAATAAAATGTGCTTGTTCATGAGAATTGTTCTTCGTAGAATATACAAGTATAAATGTTTAGTTAAGATGCTGACTTTTTTGTCCCTATTAACTTCTCTTTTTTCCTTTGAAATAAGTGCCACTAGGGCCATGAGATTTCGCGGCCTCTCTTTTGAGTACCATATGTTTCTAGAGAGGATTTGAATTATGAAAAACCACAGATATCATAAGGAACCTTCACTTTTACAAATATCATTGCCAAACATTATAATGAATATTGCCACAAACATATGTACTTTTTAGATTGCAAATAACCTTCACTCCATTCATCCCACAAATAGGGTGCACATACATGTCAATGTACAAAACATGTTCAAAATAGCACTCTATTGCAAATTCATAAAGTGTCTTATTACTATAAACATCAACGATACAACCAACAGTTATCTTTAATTTGAAATTGTCTTTCTTCAGATTTGCTTCATCTTGTTTCACATGTTTCAATTGTGCTTTGATTCCTACGCCTACTGAACAACTATCATCCTCATTATGGGTTGACATTAGTTCTTGTTCAACATTGCTATGGTGAAAACTATTGCATACACTCCTTGCTAATTAACTGGTTTTTGCATCAACCCAAATAAAAAAATTATTTGTGGGAAATTTGGTTCTAAAGAAAATTAGGGTAGCTTAAAATAAGAGTGGGCAGTTCTAGGTTTCATATAGGTTTTACTTGGAACTTATCCGTTGGAACACGTTCTTCATTTTTGAAACTTAAAACTTGTTATGCATACCCTAAAACCCATAACCTATTATTTAGGGTCTACCTATGTTCCACATTTATTATTAATTGAATGATGTAGGGAATTACCACCTTTAATAACCACCACTCATTTCTAAAATTTAGGCGCGTTTGTTTTGCGTTTATGTTTAAAAATTGTTCCAGGGAACAGAAATAGAAAAAAATGTTTCTATTCCGGGAACAATTTTTAAACAAAAAACGCGGTTGGTAAACTTGTTCTGGGAATAAAAAATAAAGAGAAACATGTTTGGTAAATTTGGATAATTTTTTTATTTCTTTTATTTTTTCTATTTTTTTCTTATTTTTCATTTTTTCTTTTTTCTTTTTCATTTTTTTTCTTCTTTTGGCCGGCGACCGGCCGGCGAGGTCGAGCTCGCCCGGCGGCGAGGCGCGGCCTCGCCGGGCCACCGCCGCCGACGGCCGGCGAGCCTCGGCCTCGCCGGATCCGGGGCGAGATCGAGCTCGCCCGGAAGCCGGCGTGAGGTCGGCCTCGCCTTGATCCGGCGAGGCCGAGCTCGCCCAGCGGCGGGCGAGGCGCGGCCTCGCCGGGCCACCGCCAGGCGAGGCCGAGGCTTGCCGGCCGCTGGGCGAGATCGCCCTTGCCGGATCTGGGCGAGATCGAGCTCGCCCAGGCCGGCGCGAGGTCGGCCTCGCCTAGCTACGGCGAGCCTCGGCCTCGCCGGGGGACGGCGAGCCTCGCCGTGGCTGGGCGAGGCCGCCGGCCCTCGTCGGCTGGTCGCCGGCCATGGCCGAGGCCGGCGACCGGCCAAAAGAAAAAAGAACAAGAAAATAAGAGAAAAAAGAAAAAAAAGTGTTTCTCAAAAGTGTTTCAGAAACAAGAAACACAAAATTTGTGTTTCTTGTTTCTGTTTCTTTTTTTGTTCCCAAGAACAAAAAAACAGAAAAACTGTTTAAAAAAAAAAAAGAAATACAAACAAACGGGGCCTTACTGACCATTATTTTTATTTAGACACATGAAAAATATGAAATATTAACAAAGTAAAAGTCTTAATCATAAAATGGAAGCTTGGACTAGTGGTTCCAAATTATACACTCGTTGTCGAACACCAGAGAATACTGTAGGATCACGCAAAGATGTAGATCAAGAAAAATTACATAAACTTATTTCAAGTTCTAAGTTCCAAGTTCCAAGTTCTATAAACCTAGAACCTGGAATCTACTTGTCGAATCAAATTCTCACTGGTTCAATTCTCAGCTTCAAGATTCTACCTTGGAACTATGCTCAACCATTGTTTCAAAAGAAACTTATTGATGAGATAAATTTGACAACTACTCGAATATTAGAAGAAATTCTAAAAAACAATAGATGAAAATTATTGCCACCTTTTTACTAGACCTAAAATTGGTTAGAAATCCATATATAACATAACATGCAATTATTGACCTTTTTATTGGACCTAAAAATTGGTAAGAAGTCCATATCATTTAACTAGATGATATATATCATTAAATGAAAAGGATAATCTTTCTCCTCTGCATACCTTTCTAGTCACCAACTCATTCAACAACTTTAATAAATCTTTGAGTATAAAGGGGGAAAAGTGCCAAAAAAAAGTCCTAAACATTTTGGCTTTGTGCCAATTTAGTTCTAAACCTTTTTACATTATGCCATTCAGTTATTTCCGGCCAATTTTGGCCGGATTTTGCTGACTGGATGCCGGCCGACTAATGTGGCCTGATCAGCGCTAACGTGTACAACTTTTAATAATATTTTAATATTTTTGAGTATTTTTGATTTTTTTTTTCAAAAAAATATTAATTTTTTTCTCTTTTTATTTTTATTTTTATTTTTTATTTTTTTATTTTTATTCTTTTTCTTTTTTCTTCTCATATTCTTCCTCCGGCCGGTCGCTAGAGCTCAGCGATCGGCAAGAGGAGACGGCTGGCGAGGTCGAGGTCGACCTTGTCGGCCACCTCGCCAGTGGCCGCGAGGCCACCCTCGCTAGATCTGGTGAGGGTCGAGCCTCGCCCATGGCCGGCAAGGGTGAGCCCTGCCAGCTTCGCGTGAGGCTAGCTTGGCTCGGCACAGCATGAGGTTGCCTCCTTGCGTCGAGCTGGCGGGGCTCGCCCTCGCCAGCCATGGGCGAGGCTCGAGCCTCGCTAGATCCGGCGAGGGCGAGCCTTGCCACCCAAGCCTCGAGGGCGGCCTCGCGGCCACTGGCAAGGTGGTCGGCAAGGTTGACCTTGACCTTGCTGGCCGTCACCTCTAGCCGTCGCCAAGCTCTGGTGACCGGCTGGAGGAAGAAGATGGGAAGAAAAAAGAAAAAGAATAAATAATGAATAAAAGAATAAAAAAAGAGAAAAAAAATTTAAAAATATTAAAATATTATTAAAAGTGGTACATGTCTAGTGCCAATCAGGCCACGTCAGCCGGCCAACGTCCAGTTAGTGAAATTCAGCCAAAATCGGTCGGAAATGACTGAATTGACGCAACGTAAAAATGTTTAGGACTAAATCGGCACAAAAAAAGGTTTAGGACTAAATCAGCACAAAACTAAAAGGTTTATAACTTTTTTAGCACTTTTCCCAGTATAAAGGTGATGCATTCGTTCATCTCAACACATCATGTACTAGGTCCCAAAGCTATCAAGACTCATTGAGAGAGAGGAGGAGGGGGGGGGGTGCTAAAAGTAGTTTAGGTGGGAATAGCCATGGTGGTAATTGCATCCTAGAAATGGGGTCGATGATGCTCGTGGTGGCTCTAATACTCTAGTCATCCATCGGTGCTAATGCTAATGCTGATGCTGATCCTGATGCGCGCATACTTCTGTCGCGCAAGTGGAAGTGTATATTAAAATGTTTCTTTCTTACTAACCCATTTGGATGCTATCGCTCTTGCCGTGGGCAGTATCTTGGAGAGTCCTCAACGGTCATGTCATTAGAGCATTGCAACGTTGGTTGTGTATTGTCTCCTGGTCTTGGCCACCATCCAGGTAATAATCTTCACATCAAGAAAAAAAAATATAACATAACTTCTTATTAGATCCTTAAAATCAAGAAATTCATTGCATAATCTTGTTTTGTTTATAAGTGTTTCATTGATATATTTTAATTATGAAAGAAGTGTTGCATACTAAATCATTTCATTTCCTTATACTTCGATATATATGCCCTTGTTGAAAGCAAATTCAATTTCAATTTTGATGTAACTTTTACAATCTCCCATTTTATATTTGACCTAATGTAGAAAGCAATAAAGTTGGAGTGGATGAGAACAAGGTTGGAGCTTGTGCGGATTCATGCTCTCAAGAGTTGCCAGGAGACTTACTCTTTGCACTGAAGTCATTAAACTTATGTAATGCCTTTGTGGTTTTATTGCTCAACTAATAAAAGGTGGCTTTTTAATTTTCTGCGTGACCATGAGTGAAGAACATGTTTTTAATTTTCAATTGTGGTAACATGAGTCCACTCTCTATTATCCGGAAATAGATTTTGAGATATAAATACAAAAAAGAAAGGTAAACTTTACAAGATATCGAATTTGGCTTTGTCGTGCCTCTTTGGATTCATGTCAAATGTGTTCATGCAATCAATGTTTTACGATGTGCATAAGACTGTCATTTTTTGGTAGGACATAACATGAGAGCATGACCCAGTGTATTACCAACTAGACGAATGAAATGATATGTATGAACATGTGTTAAGCCAGGAAAAAAAAGTTATATATATCACCAAAAATTCTCTTTGTGAAACACGTTTGGATGACAAGTTCAAATAAGATAGGACATCAAATATTTTTTGGTCACCCATTTAAATTCAGTCTAAAATCAGAGAAAAAAAGTCTTTCCTCATAAAGCTGATGTTCTCCATCCTATTAAACAAAAGATGCACTTTCGCTACCTCTTTGAATAGTCACAATATTATGTTTGCCTAGTGGCCACCCTTCCAACATGAAATGGGGAGATAAGGAGTTTGAATTTCATTTAATGACATTAAAAACAACTATAAATATTTGACTCTGCAAGCACGTAAACTACATATGATTCTACCCTACTTTGAAAACACTCACTGAAACACAAGATTAATAATACTATACAGAGAGAAGTGAGCAATCACATGAAGATCAAAGCATTGAAGAGAGGGGTGGCGGTAATGTTAACTGCGGGGCTAATATGTAGTGCATTCCTCATTAAGGCATCGGGGGAACGTAATAAAATATGTGCTCCTGATTGCGCAATTACCATTTTGCCGTGGATTTTTGACGGCCTACGTGTGCGAGGTTGTCATGACGCCAATCATTTGTCCTGACAGTGCTCAAGCAATGCAATCTTGGTTATGTGGCGTCTGAGTGCTTTGATCGCAATTTAGGTATAATTTCTACCACATCATTACATCCAAATTTTCGCTTGAAGTTAACACAAGTAACACTTAATTTTCAATCTGTGATATTCTGGGTTTAACTCATTCAAAGTGTTATTCGCTTTGGCCATCTCATACTAAGTTTCGTGGTTTGGTAGTTTGGCCTACAAAAAGACACTTTTTCAGGAGTTAGCTATCTTGGTAGTGCTCCCATCTGAGTACACTTAACTTTGAGTTCCTAAGCTAAGCATAGTGATATACCAAAAGGTGTATTCATGAGTTAATTACAATTTTTACACACGCACACACTTCCTAAACATGCTCTCCCCCTATTTGGTGTGCAATTCACTTCATTTCTTGCCCCTTCAATCTTACCTATGGCCACTTTAGAGATCACCAGCTTGAGATATAGACAAAAATTCAACAGAGAGAAAACACACATTAGTTAATAAGACTTGAAATGCTACTATTTACCAGCAAACGTGTTTGATTTGGTGCAATTCGGTCATTCTAGTGACCTGTCAATCAAATTTGATTGTACTATACATCAACAATCCAATGTAGCATTTTTAATAATTTTTAAGAATATGTAAGAGTTGATGTAGTGCTCACATGATATCGCGGTCATAGAAATATAAAATTAAAAAAATAGAATAAAATAAGGGCAAAAAAAATGAAAAAAGTTTCTATAAATAACCCAAAAAAAAAAAAAAAAAACAACTAGGGAAGAGAGGGAGTGTAGCCGGCCACGTGGCTTGAAGGTTTGGGGACGGCTGCGATCTTCAGAAAATCATCCACCCATCCACGGTGCCTCTGTCTCTCATTTTTGGTTTCTTGGATTTTTATATTTAATTTTTTTCCTTTTTTTCAACCATTATTTTTCAGCTTTTCATTTTTATTATGTAATTTTTCACTATTTTTTTTAATGAACGCAGCACCACATCACCACTACGTTAGCACTAGATTACTAGATCATTAGAAACCAGGACAAGAGGCTCTACCGTGGCACATATATAAGAAAAAGATGAAGTTATTTGAGCTGGGTGGATATCGATTGCTATTTTGAATTATCTCTTTTGATTTTATGCTGATCTCATTTGATTTGTTTTCCTTATCCAAAAAACATATATAAGAAAAAGATGCATTGCATATAGTTTTGTTCACTTTTATAGATTAAATTGCTTATTGAATAGTGTCTATCTAATTAAGATAATTTTTTGAATTAAATAGAATTTATCTAAACTATTTCCTAGGTTCACTTGGATAGTATCTTATTTCAGATAGTTTATTTTCCATTATTTATTAATTTGGAATTTTAATAAAAGTGTAAAAAACATCATGTGCATGTCATATTAAATTAGATTAATAAATTTCAAGTCATATTTCCAGAAAAGTCCTTTGGTTGTACAAATTCGTTTTTTCATTTAATGAGTCACTTGTTCAATAAATGATAACAATCTTTTCACCAAGCGAAGTTAGGGAAAATTTCAATTAAGGGCTTAAAGTGGAACCGTTTTCTAAAAAAAGGACCCAAAATGGACATTGTCTCAAACAAAAACCTAAAGTGACCAACTTAGTTTCAAATAAGGACCTCAACTTAAAAGCCAACCAAATCTTATTTGCATCTAAGGGTATTTTCGTCTAAAGACTTTTTTTCCTTCTTTTTTTAATTTATTTTCTCCTTCTCTTTCTTTTCTTCATCATCATCATCGTGCCTTCACCTTTTTCGCTCTTTAGATCGCATTCTCCAAAGTCCATCTCTATCTTCCTTGCCAAATTAGCCATCAACACCCTCAACCTCATTTGTCATTGCCCTCAACAGCAATCCTAATACCTTTGTTGAAAGATGGAGGTCAATCCAAGCCCTAGATCAAGCATGAGTGGACCAAGATGTGACGCTCAGCTCGATTCGATCCCCACATCTTGTGGTCGTGGTCAAGCATGAAGCATGATGAGGTGTAAGCCATTAGCTTGCTACCTTCGTCGTCGTAAATGCTTGAATTCAAATTGGTGCTCACGCAGGCTATGATTGATCTTAGCGAGGAGAAGCCAGATTGAAGTGCCTAAGCCAAATTTATTATAGGTTTTTGAGGAATCTCTGTGATACTCATGTGTATTAATTTGTTCAGTGAAATACGCGGTTTTGGGAATTTCTGAACGATTTTGCACTTTTTTCATCTTGTTATTCTCTATCAAATCTGTGTAGATAATATTTCAGAGTTAGAGAGGTAAATTTGTTTGAACATGTGTAGACCAGAGTTATTTGTTTTTTAGATTGAGTGCTATCTTATTCGAATCGCCACCAAAGGCGAGTATCTTCAATCACGGGTTAGAATGATTCAACAGCCTTTGAAAATAACCAGCATGCACAACACAATTGGACCCTCTCAAGAAGCCACATATTCCACCCACCCCAATGCAAGCTGTGTCTATGAATGTTATGAATAATCCAACCCGGACCCAATAAAACATTCCCAAGAAGCTACGAGTGAAAGTTATCGTGGTATTGGCAATTTCATTGGTGGGGAGAGCATGAAACTGTTACTTTAATTGCCATAATAAGTTTTTACAAGCAAATTAAATAATAACAAAACCCACTGATGGATATTTCTTGATTCTCAAGTTCATTATCATTATCGGAGAAGGTGAGTGGTGGTGAATAACTCAAAAATCGGCTTATGCCGAAATCGATGAGTTCTTGGGTGAGGATGCAAAATTGCATAATGTTGATCATGCGCTTTGAAGTTTGCTAATAGGGAGGCTGCAGAACTGAAGCACGCAATTTGTAGTTTTACAAAACTGCATAACTTCTCGAATATCTTTTCGTTTTCTTCTTTTCCTAAATTGGTCAAATTGTTTTGCACTTGTGCAAGCTCGTGCGTGAGGAGTCTAATGCATTTGTCAAGAAGGAGGTGAGCAAGATGAAAAAAGAAAGAAAATAAAAACAAAAAGGAAAAAAAATGTCTTTAGACGAAAATACCCCTAGCTGCAAATAAGATTTGACTGACTTTCAAGTTAAAACCCTTATTCGAGACCAAATCAGTTACTTTGGGCCCTTATTTAATACAATGTCCACTTTAGGCCCCTTTTTGAGAAAATGGTTCCACTTCAGGCCCTTAATTGAAATTTTCCCCACGAAGTTAGGTACTTCTTAGGTGTATTCTTCTAAACTTTTGGATGGTAATGGCACATGAACATGCAAAACCTCTCTCTATGCTCCTTCCTCCAAAATCGAATTGTTTGTTTCCCATTCTCATGGCCGCATCTAATTCCATCACTCGTCTTTTATCTTCCCAATGTTCTTATCAAGTTTGACATTGATCAATGCTATCATTTGGAGGGGTACGGTGAGTTCTCTTTCTTTAGCTCATTGAATTTGATTGATCGCAGCAATCCCTCAATGAAACAATTATCGTGGGATAGACCTGATCACTGGTGGGCTTGACGCGGGCTTGAGCCTGGGCCAATCTAAGGGTAACAGGTAATAAACCTATCATCGATCCCAAAAAAAAAAAAAAAAAATGCTGCTCCCGTTATTCCAATCATTAGGATATTAGTTTACCCTATAAAGCATATACACTTGTAATGTGGCTTTCAACAGCCACGTCCACTTGTCAAAGCACAATATTAACGTCTAAGGACACGAATGACAATCATTTTGACCAGAAATTGATTTATGGAAGAGAAATATATTTTTCTTTTTCTATTTCTAATTCTAAATGAGTTTCTAAGCAAAAATAACCATTTAATAACGATATAAAATTCTACTTCAAAAATAGAAATTCGTTTGATAACGACAAAAAATTTCTTCCTTCTAGACGGTGGTGGATGGCGATGGACCGGTGATCGGTGGCAACAAATGGCGGCTGGGGATAGGTGGCGGTGGCGACTGGGGGCCGGCGGTGGCAACCGGTGATCAGCGATCGGCGTCCGGTGGCTAGCGTCAGTGGTGACATCGGCGACCAGCGACCGGCGATGTGTGGCGGCCGACTACTAGCGGACGGTGGTTGATAAAGTGATGAGATGGAGGACACGATAAGAAGAATTTTTATTTCTTACTTCTATTCCAAAAATAGAAAAGTAGAGAAGTAGAAAATTTTTACTGAAATCTATTCCAAA
The DNA here is from genome assembly GCA_016097615.1 of Eucalyptus dawsonii. NCBI lineage: Eukaryota > Viridiplantae > Streptophyta > Magnoliopsida > Myrtales > Myrtaceae > Eucalyptus > Eucalyptus dawsonii. The sequence continues at coordinate 28,540,396 of CM027881.1, read as the reverse complement.
CCTATTTCTAGAACAAAAATCTATTTTAGAAATAGAAAAATTGAATAATTTTACCAAACAAATTTCTATTCCAAAAACAAATCTGAAATAAAAAAAATGTTTCTAGAATAGAAATGACTGGTTATCATGCACCCCTAAACTTTCGCTTGAAGACTCATTCATTAAACGAGATAGAATTGGACCCATAATCAGAATATCAGCTTTGCATGCTAGTATATTCACATTTCTTATTGCATTTCTCGAATCCCTAAGGAACCTACGTACCTCGGTCTCAGCTTTCCCTCCTTGCTAAAGTGCAAGATATTCCTCATTGATGACACCTGTGGAAAGATGCTATCACCAATTTAGAACTTTAAGGACCTTCAAAGCTCGACAATTCAACTTTTCTGGCAGTTTCGTGCGGTTTTTACTCTGACACTGATCTCGGCAACTGCAATCGCTGACTACTGTACTGACCCTGGCTTGTGATCTTTCTTTCCCTGACTTCATCTCGGCAATTGAAGTTTTGCATTCTCTGCTATGCACTGCTTAAGAGAGAACCATCTGAAAATTCTACCAACTTGGAATATTTGATCTAGATTTGAAATACAATTCATCCCCGGCACTCCATGCCGATGAATTATCGATATACACACACTTCGGTATATCCATTCCAATTGAGATCTTTTCATGTTGCACTAAGGTGAGTTGACTCCATTCATCTATCGACAACAACCCCATAAGGGATCAGTACTCTTCCCGGCTCCTTGATAAGCCTGTCTTAACATTCCATCATGCTATGCTTCCCTTCCCACTTGGGACTCTCAAGCGACTATAAAAGTCCTACCGGTTTGCACTACTGAGTCTCCGCTTACTAACACATCTGATATTTGCAATCTGTCTGGCGATGCTTATCTTCAAAGCAATCTACCAATCGAACTAATGCTGATTCAGACCTATTTTAAACTGTCTGGTCGAATACTGCAACTACTATAGTGAATTTCTGGCAAGGTCTTCTCCTCAAGTTCCGTACTGTCTGACACCTATCATTATCCACGATATCTTCGTATTCTATCTCAAAATCTAAAAGTCAACCTTTCTCTTACTGGTATCCTCTTACAGGATTTCTCAAACATCCCAATCTGTCAATTGAAACATCTGCTTTTAACATGTACATCCGGTTCAATTCTGAGGGTGGCCATAAGCTTCGAAATGTGACCTACCCCAAATTTGAAAACCGAATCTTAAACTTTCTCAAATAAGGTCCATACTTTAACCAACCCATACAAAATTATAGACTCTCGACTTAATGCATTAGAGACTTCTTTTATCCTTCCAGGGTGATACCGGATATCACCATTTTAGTCCTCCCAAGGTTTTGATTTACAACACCATTCCATATTCAACTCCTTCTGAGAGAGTGAACACTTGAGACTTTAATAGATGATAAAAATATGGAATTTTCCCTCATACCAACTATGTCTCTAAATCTTTAGAGTGAAAATTAATGCTGCGAATTTCCAATTCATGTGCTGGAAATTTTAATTTATGAGGTCTCAACTAGCAGGACGTTTATGCAACAACCCTATCATAATACATTAGCATACAACCCGATCTTCTGAACAACCCATTTCCCATAAGTCTTGTATCTTCCACAACTAGATGAAATGATCAATACGGGCGCGGTAGTCAGCTTCCATTAAGCTCTTTGAGACTACACCCGCACTTGTCTGTCCACACGAACTTTTCTTCTTTCTTCAAGAGTCGAGTCCTTGGCGGTACTGATGCTGAAGCTTCTCCCACAAATCCTCTGTAGTAACCTATCCAATCCACACGATTGCTGACCTCTAACATTATTGCTGATTCTGGTCCGCTAACAACTGATTCGATCTTGGCTGGGTCCATGAAGATTCCTTCACTTGGAATCACATGACTATTCTTAGGTGGCTCTCATGATCTTCATTACCTAATGAATACACTAGAATGTCGTTATACCACACGATCACCATTGATCTAGATATTCTTTGAACATTCGGTTTGTCAAATCTACGACAACGGTTGGAGCGTTTGTCAAATCAAATGGCTTTACATTGATCTCACAAGGGCCAAATCAAGTGTGAAAAGTTGTCTTCAGTATAACCTCCTTCTTGGTTCTTGACTGACGATAATCTGTCCTCAAGTCGATCCTTGAAGACGTCAACACTCTTTATAACAAGTCACCCAATTTGTCGATCTCTAACAATGAACACTTATCCTTGATTGTCACTTGATTAGGTCGACTATAGTTGATGCATAATTGCAATGAACGATCTTTCTTTCTTTCTCACTACAAGACTGATGTTTCCCCTAGGTAATGCACTGATATGCATGAATTCCTCATTCATTAATCCTCACATCTGCACCATTAGTCCTTTTTAATTTAGACAACAACAACTGGTAAGAAGCTTTAGAGAATGGTTCTGTCATGAGTGCTAACTCAATCCCAATTCTATCTCATTTACTGATGACAAGCCTGACAATCCCTTTGGCAACACTTCATTGGACTATTGAGGAGTCCGAAATTTTCAATTCTTCAATCTGTTTTATCTTTGACAATCGCCGAGTAACCCAGGCGTCCTTCGTCTATCCAACGGATCACCACCAATGACGAGATTAAGAAAGTCGAAGAACCTTTGCGACTCTCAATACAATTCGGCACTTCTACCTGCTCCTAGAATAAACTAGGTTACTCCACTATAACAATTCATCACCACAAGATGCTCCTGAGTCAATTCTTTCCACACTTGACGATAGAGTTGTACACTAACTACCAATCAAGTACAACTCTAGTCAGTGGTTCTTCTTCTACCACCTTAACACACATATTGAAATTCTACAACTTAATCCCTGAAATTCTGAGACACCATTATGATAAAATTACTTCAAGACATTAATTCTCTGTTCGGTGCATGGTCGGTTTCATTCTTGTCACTTTCGCCATCCTAGTGGCATTCCATCGGTAGTAGCAATGTTGGTGTTCTTCTTGAACTCTAACTGATAGTCCCTCACCTGATGGCTGTGCTGACTACCATCAAAGCGCATTCTAGTCATACTCAAACATAGGATTAATCCATGCATTCATTTCATACTTTTGGCACTCACTTGGTGAGTTCTCAATCTCCTGTCGGATGATAGCATGCACATTACTTGCACTGGGGTCTGTCCCAAAAATTCCCGTGGTATTTTCTACAGCGCACTCCTATTGATCTTATCTCAATGATGGCGATGGCACTTGCAATCCCATCAATGATAGCGACAGCTGTTATTGTGGTCCCATCAACCTTCTGGAACAGTTTCTTGCCAAATGACCCTATTGGTCACTATTAGAACAACCACCAGTCCTAACATGGCTCGAGGCTGATTCACGTTGTCTTCCATGGCACACAATGCTCTAATTCAATGCTGACTTGTCTATCCCGTCTTTCTTAATGGGTGGAATAGAACATACTTTTCCGGTCATAGGCTCTTTTCCAAACTGATTTCCACCTCTACTAAATCTGAACCTCGTCTTGAATGAAACAGCTTGCTCCCAGATCACATCTCCATATTGAACCTTTATAGGTGTGGCAACAACAGCGATCCAGCACTGACGACAGTAATGGCAACAACGGCAACTCGATCTTGAGCTTACTGGCTCGACAAGCTCCCTGGGAACACTTGCACCTAAACGATCCCGCTGAACCTAGGATCTCTCGGTGCTGCTACATTCTCAGTACCAACCTACAGCGGTACTTTTACACTTGCGCTCGCTTAAGCTGGCACTCTGCCACAACCACCTTAGGCACCAACCCTCATCGGCATTCTTTCCGAGTCACAGAGGCTACAATCCTTTTACTAGGAGCTCACATCTCTTGACCACTCATACCACAGGCTCTTATAGACATCTGATTTCAAATTCTAATATCATATTAGAATTCGAGTGATCCACAAACAAGCTACCAATCAACTATCACAGACATGCACTGCATGAATTTAAAGGTCTTTCCTACTACTATCCCAAAGGTTATCGCACCTTATCACTCCAAACTACCATGCTCTGATACCACAAAAAGGGGATGTCACGCTCCGATCCTCAGGCACGCACACATCCCTTACCTTGGTCGATTAATAGCGACGTCCCAGGATGCATCGCCGACCCTTTCATTTTCTTTAAGCACATGCGGAAGCATATAAATTATCCCCAGACAATAAAACATTGGGATGACATAGTAGGATTAAATTTCAAACCTTTAAAACATTCACTCATATATACATTGCAAATCAGTGCACCTATATATACAAGGTGAACTATTAAGTCAAATTCAACTTAAGCCAATGTAAAAATAAGGCCTACAAACAAGAGTGGGGTTCTACAAACTACAGGTTCCTGTCCTCCTCTCCATCATCCTCTACACTTCAACTGGAGCCTTCAGTAGACTGCATTGGACTTTCGAGATCTTCAAAATCCAAGTTTGCTGCATCCAAGGACCTGAAATGGTTATTCAATAACCAATGAGACCACGTCTCAGCAAGCTCTACTCCCTAATACCCAATTAGTAAACTAATACACCGTCTAGGTTGCCTATGCACAGCACAAGTCAGAGAACTTACCTTGGCCTCAGTTCCAACCTGCAATTTAAAGTTAAACACATATATTCAAACAATTCACGACATACGATCAAGCATTGATCAATCGACTTAGTCGATTACATGTCAATCGGACCGTCTCTAGGTCATTCCCACTCATACCATAATTTCCCAATGGTGTACTCATTCACCAAATCACATGTGTTTCTCGGGCGTCGTTTTCGCCAATGACATACCGATCACCGACACCGTGCATTCTTTAAGGCGCCGTTTTCACCAGTGATATCCTCGATCACCGAACCACGTGTCCTTTCTAGGGCGCCATTTTCGCCAAGGTAACATCGGCTATAGACAACATCTTGAGTTCTTTAAGGCGTCGTTTTCACCAGTGATATTTCCTTAATCACCGAGCCACGTTTGTCTATAAGTCATTTACGTGCATTCTTTAAGGCGCCGTTTTCACCAGTGATACTTCCAATCACCGAATCACGTATGTCCAATAATATCGTACCTGATTGGTCTCAGCCAATAACATTCTCAGTTAGCTCTCATCATTCTCTCTACTATATAGCCCATCAATGTACTGGCGCTATATATCCATGCTCGACCATTACCAATCAAATACTCAGTAACAAACAATTTAGGACAATTCCTCAAATTTCACAATTTAAATCAATTCCATAAAAATTGAAGCTCAATTAAATAAACGGACTGCATCACGACAATCAGCACGAAATTCCGGTCACCGCCCATCCCAGTTGAATTTCCGGAAAAATAAATAATTAAATAAATAATTTCGAAAAATAAATAAATAAATAGTAAAAATCCCATTTAGGCCCGTATTGCACGATTGGAACCCGAAACGGGTCGGGAAAAATCCCGAGATACATTCAATAAATATTAGAGGCTCTCTACTTGCTAATAACTAGGTCTAACCACCTAACATGCATCATTAAGTCACTAAATTAATTGTTCTAACTTAATCTAACCACCTAATTGCATTTAATTAAATCTAATCAACCCTTAGGCATAATTAGCAAACTAATAAAGTATTAGTGAGTAAAACTCACTTGATTTAAGATTTGATTGGATCAAATCGACGAGCACGCGACAAGACTCGATTCTCTTCAAAGCGGGTCCGCCAACCGGAGTCAAACCGGGCCGAAATCGGCCTACAAGCTCGCTGCTCGAGCTGGGCTGAGTCCACCGATTCGGTGGGCCTGACTTTGTGGGCTTGGGCCTCAAAAGAATTTGCTGGATTTCACTGAATTATGGGCTGAATCAAGTGGGCCGAAAAGCAACTTCAATGGACTGACAATGGGCTGAAATTGCTGGACTGCTGCGTGGGCTTCTTGCTCACGGGCTGGGCTTATGGCCAAACTGTGGGCTGCTGATTGAAGATGGGCTTTGAAACTTGCCTCGGTAGAGATGGTTTCGCTAGAGAGCTGCTGAGCTCGCGGGTGAGAAGATGACGTGAGCTGTTGGGTTTCGGTGGAACCGAAGACACGGTTGAGGCAGCAGCTTCGGTTGGGGAACTCACGTGGATGGTTGGCTGAGGTGTTGGGAATAACGGATCCCCGAAAACTGGATTCGACACCGAATCGAACCCCTAAATCAATGCGGAAGACGAAGCCCGGGAAAAACACGCATCACCGATCGTAAAGCACACCACGGATTCAAGCGTACCTTGTTAGCCACAGATTAAACACCAATGCCGAAGAAGAGGAAGAAATTCTGGCCTGATCGATCCGATTAAGCAATGAAGGGAAGAAGAAATTGCCGAAGCCTTACTGTTTCTTCTTTTTCTTTTTTTTTGAGAGAGAGAGAGTGTGCGGGAGAAAAGAAGCGTACGTCAATTCTGCCAAGAGGTGTCTTCTCTCTCTCTCTCCTTCCTTTTATACCTTCCCCCTCCACGGGCCCTATTCCCGTGGGCCGGGCCTTTTGGGCCCAACTTTGAGCGGATGGGCCTTAAGCCCATTTAATAAATCCATCATCTCCCACTCGCACATGGTGGTGCAAAACCAACATGGGCGGACAGGCCCTACTCAGTCCGGTGAATAATCCGTGCGACCAGCATACTTTGAGAGCTCGTTGCCATACATCTGTTAGGAATATATAGCAGCTCATAATGGGCATCATATCCTGAGTAGATTTAGTATGCAGTACCCTAGATCGATCGATCACATTTATATCTCTCTTGATCTCTTTTAAACAATGATATATTTATTGTATTCACAATTATGATTATCACAAAGACAATCATAATTGGTTAACCGGTGAATACAAAACTATAATGTGATTCTCCAAAATCGATATTCCTCTTTCCTTCAAACTCTCAATTTCAGTCCAGCTTGCTTTTCTAGAAATGCCCCATTAGATCGAATCAAACTCATGACCATTGGCAACATCCTAAGATAGCAAACACTAAATAGAAATCTTGAGAATAAGTGAGAGTCGTAAGGGGACTAAAAATTTGAGGAACTCTTTTCCTCAAGAGTCTCACACGACATAAAAGTTGAGATCAAACTTTTGCCACTCTTATTGGTCGTCTCATGCATACGTAGTATGAAATACGTATTACGGTATTAACTCCTTTCCCATGGAGCGTATGTCTACACCTTTCAATACCGTACAGATGATAGTTAAGACATACCCAATGTCTAACTTGAGTTCACTTATCTACTCATTCACAAAATTCATCAGAACTCACATATGGCATCTTAGACAGATAAAGTAAAACATGTGGGATATTTTACTTTCGGACATAATAAGTATTATATCCTCATCTTAACACTCAGTTAAGGCGACATACGTGTTTTAAGCTTGAGCTCTCGATTATCACCTAGATAATAAGTTTAAAAACAGTCTCATCTCTATTTATCACATAGTAAATAGAGGCGATTACCCGTGTGAGTGGGCTAACCTTATATCTGTCCGACATACTTCTCAACTTAAAGTAATGCAATAAGCACTAAGATGCATAAAGATTAAACAAAGATTCATAGGCATTAATGATGAAAACACAAATTCATCAAATTGTGAACACTTAGGGAAAATACAATATTCAGTACATCAGTCTCTACGCAATCCTAGATATTTCATATGGCCACAAAACACATCTCTAGGTATTGGCTTTGTCATAGGATCTGCTACCATTCCATGCGTAGTATGTACTCTAAGTTCATATCCTTTCGTGCAACCATATCCTTGACAAGATTATACTTGGTATCTATAGGTTTGGTCTTGCCATGATATTTTGGATCTTTGGTATACGCTTTTTGCTGCTTGGCTACCACAGTTAACCAACAATAAATCTGCAGCACTTCTAATAATACCTAAATGATCCAAAAAATCTCTTAAGCCAAACACTCTCTTATCGCTGCGATAATGCCACGAACTCAACTTACATCGTGGACAAGGCTATACACTTCTGTTTCTTACTGTTCCAACATATGGTGCTATTATTCGGTAAGAAAACAAACCCAGAGGTAGATTTCCTTTCATTTAAATCTCATCTCCAATCAGTATTAGAATAGCCTTAGAGTCGCAGATCATTTTCCTTAATAACTCAACGTATAATCAGCAGTTTCCTTTAGATACCTCAGTATTCTCTTAACGGCTTTCCAATGTGCTTGACCTGGATCGGATTGGTAACTACTCACCATTCCAACTGCAAAACATATGTCAGGTCTTGTACACATCATAGCGTACATAAAGCTTCTAACAGCACTAGCATAAAGAACATGTTTCATTTGTTCCTTCTCTTGTGGAGTCCTTGGACACAGATTATGGCTCAATCCTTCACCTTTTGCAATAGGAGTGTCTATGGGTTTACAATCCCATATCCTTCAACTCAAAGTTGGAAGACAACCATCTCTTGACAGTATTAACCAACTCCATATTGCTTCCGGCAATTAGTATATCATCAACATATAATGATATGATCACAAATTGATCATTGGATCTATTGATATATACACAATGATCCTCATCAATCATTGTAAAATTATATGCCACTACGGCATTATGAAAATGTATATACCTTTGTCTCGATGACTGCTTAGGCCATATATCGACCCATAAAGTCGACATACATTTTCTTCTTGGCCTTTCATTATGAAACCAGCAGGTTGTTCCATATATGTTCCTTCCTCTAATTCTCCATTGAGGAAAGCAGTCTTTACATCCTTTTGATGTAACTCAAGATCCATACTAGTCACTATTGCCAGAATAATGCGAATCAAGGTAAATCTCATTACAGGAGAAAATGTATATTCATAATCAATTTCTTCCTGTTGATTATACCCCTTCGCCACAAGGCGAGCCTTATGCCTTTCTATTGAGCCATCAGCCTTTATTTTGAGAACCCACTTGTTCCCAATAGCTCTGCATCCTTTTTGGAAGATCAACCAGTTCCCAGACTTTGGTTTGATTTCATTGACTCCATTTCCTCTTTCATTGCATGAATCCATTTTTCCTTATTAGGGCAATTCAGAGCCTCATTAATATTTCTTGGCTCATCCTCATCTTGTGGAGCAACCATAAAAATTTCCCTTTCAATATCAAAACATCGACGAGGAATACTTTGGCGACTTGTTCACCGTATGGGAGATTGTACACTTAGCACATCATTCCCCATCATGCTCCCACTTGGATTAGGTAATGATGATGTCGTCACATCAGGTGGTTGTAATTGAGAATGAGTTGAATTCAATTTATTACATCTCATATTACTCCCACTTGAACGAACTCCACTGACATCATTATCTTGATCCAATGTTTCAAATAGGGAGTTATTTTCCCTTATTTCGCCCCTCTTAGAAAATTCATCCACTAAGAATGTGACATCTCGTGATTCAAATTCAGTTATACTCCCACTTTCCTACTCACCTATGAACACATACCTTTTTGAGTGTTCGGTATCTCATGAAAATACTCTTATTTTCTTTGGGACCCAATTTCCCAAAACTTGTGAGAGGACTCATGAGCATAGGCAGCACAACCCCATGGCTTAAGAAAACTTAAGTCCGGTGTTCTAACTATCCATAACTCATATGAAGTGGAAATAACCGATTTGGGAGGCACCGGTTAAGTATATAGGCAGTGTTAACAACACATCACTCCAAAAAGTGATGGGTAAGTTAGCATGCGCCTTCATGGACCTAACCATTCCAGTAGGGTTCTGTTTCTTCTCTCTGCAACACCATTTTGTTGAGGAGTATATGGAATAGACAACTGTCTTTCTATTCCTTTTTCATCACATAATTTTCTGAACTTATCAGATAAATATTCTCAACCTCGATCGGATCTAAATACATTTATTTTCCTGTCTAATTGATTTTACGATAGGTTCATAAACATTTTGAAACAACTTATGCTTCAGATTTATGAGAAATCAATTAGACATATCCGAATCAAGTAGAATCATCTATAAAAGTGATGAAACAAACAGCCCATTGCCTTCCTCTCATATTCATTGAACCACGAGACATCAAGTATAGATTAAATGCGAGAGGAAATTAAGCTCTTTTACCTTTTCAAATGGTTTCCTTGTCATTTTCCCTACTAGGCAATGCTCACTTATGGACAAATCGACTTTTTCAATATTGCCCAACAAGCCCTCTTTGGCTAATCTATTCATATGTTGTTGGCCCATATGACCAAGTCTAGCATGCCACCATATTCACATCATTATTATATAAGGTAGAAGACGTGAAACAAGGGAATAACATATTGACATCACCACAGTCAACATTTAGTACAATAAAACCATCTAGAAAGTGACCACAACCATAGTAGTTTGTATCTAAACACAAATCTACACCTTTATTATGGAAGTTCATACCAAAACCAAGCTTAACCAACACTTGTTGGAGAAATCTTTCCAGAATATTTTGAAGCTGACAAAACGTTTCTTTCAGTCTAAGTCTGGATGTTCGGAGACCATCAGTTTAAAGTCTGAAGACTTTGTACTCTCGAGACTCAAGACTCAAGACCCAAGACTCAAGACTCAAGACTCAAGACTTAAGACTCAAGACTTAAGACTTAAGTCTATTCTCACTGACAGTCTTTCTAATCCAGTGACGAAGGAAATCTAAAGCCGAGGTATATGGTTGAGGATTCGATCCATTCCTCTGGAATAGATTCTTTGGTTGGATAATCATTTCGGATTCTTTCATTCTTATCTAAGATTGATTGAAGATCCGATGGTCAACGAAATAATCTTGGAATGTTCTATTCATGGAAACCAAGATCCTGATTGTATGGGCGAACAGGATTGATGGGCTATCATCAGATTCCTTAAATAGCTCGGATGATCTTCTTGATTGATTCCGTCAACGGGTAGATTGGAGGAATTCCTTTGGTAAGTGCCAACGGCTATGATGGCATAAAGGAGTATAAAAGGAAGTCGTTCTAGTTGTTTTAAGTGTGTGATCGATAGAAAAAATTCGAGTCGAAGAACCTTGATTGTTAGTTGAGGCTGCTCAAGCGAAATTGTATACACAGAGTGTTTATATTTGGTGACACCTTGAGCGAGTGTGGTAGATCATCTACACCTAGAATTCAAGGAAGATCAACACGTAACAGCTCTTTGATTATAGTGGAATCCAGCCAATCGGCTGTCAATGCGAAAGAGTGGACGTAGGCTTGGATCAAGCCGAACCACTATAAACCGCGTGTTTAATTCTCTCTTTCCTTGCTCGGTCTTACATTGATTATTATTCTTTGCAAATCCTTCAACTGTCTAAGTATTGCGCAAGTATACAGAAATTATCAAGAAAAATCTTTGTATACCTATTCACCCCCTCTAGGTACTCATACTAGCAATATCAATTGGTATCGAGCCCGTGTTCTTACTTTATTTGAAGTGTTTTACTTGAAGTAAAAGATCCATGGCTAGTATGCTAGCACTGTGGGCTGATGGAAGGGCAAAGCAATACCAGACCACCCTACTTTGACGGAAAGGATTACAACATATGGAAGAACAAGATGAAAGCTTTCCTACGATCCAAGGATCCTCTGGAATGGGATGTTGTGGAAAGAGGAATCACTCCTGCTGTTGCATTAGTCTCTGAAAGAGGGAAAGAAACTGTTGAAGCCAGCGGAATGCCTCAGGAAGAAATAAACAAGAGACAAGCACTCGATGCAAAAGCAATTTACTCTTTATATTGTGCTTTATCTCCAACTAAATATAACAGAATATCTTCTTGTGTTACAGCAAAAGAAGTATGGGATAGATTACATATCACCTATGAAGGAACAGATCGAGTGAAGGAGACTAGAATCAATATTCTCCTCGGTCAATATGAAGCCTTCAAAATGAAACCATGAGAATCAGAATCGACATGTTTAGTCGTTTTTTACAGATATTGTCAATGGTCTTGAGAACCAAGGACAAAAATTTCTGATCCCATGAAGGTGAACAAGCTTCGTGGACTCTCCAAGGATTGGAATCATATAAAGACTTCAATAAGAGAGACGCAAAGAATCATGCCATTATCTCAGAGATCTAGCTAATTGGAACTCTTGATCTTACGAAGTGGAACGAATTAATGAAGACGAAGATCCAAGAGGTAAGAAATCTATTGCACTAAAATCAAATGATGATTCTGATGATGCAGATTCTAAAGATGATATGGATGATGAGGAGCTCGCCCTCATGATAAGAAGATTCAAGAAACTGAATAGAAAAGGCAGACGGTTCAACCCAAAGAAACAAAGTTTTCAGAGACAACAGACCAAGTCTGTTGATGATGAGGAACCAAACAGAGATGTCGTTTGCTTCGAATGTAAGAAGAAGGGACACATCAGACCCAACTGTCCTCTTCTGAAAAAGAAAAGAGGAAAAGCTGAGAAGTTTCGAAAGGCTCTCAAAGCCGAAACTGAGTGATACAGAATGTGAAGAAAGTGATAATGAATATGCCAACATATGTTTGATGGCACATTCGCACTCGCACTCAGATTTCGGATCGACTCACAGATGAATTTGAGGTAAGTGATTTTAAAATTCCTGTCAAAGTCTCTAAATATATTGATGAAGCGTGTTTCGGTCTTAAGACTTCTCTCAAAAGGATTTCCGAACTTAAAAAGGAAAACTCAATTCTGAAACAAAAGGAAGTTACTTTAGAAGAGAGTTAAAAGTCTAGACCTAAATGTTTCTGCTCTTAAAGAAAAAGAAGATGATCTTTTGAAAGAAAATGTTTTCTTAAAAACGGACTTATCAAATATTTCAAAGAAGTTTTCAATAGGGTCGGAAAAACTTGAAAAAGTTCTTTCAGTCCAAAGACCTTACTTTAATAAGTCGGGTCTAGGTATGACAGCGAAACAATCCCTTGATTGATTTTCCAAAAGTAAAAGAAAGAATTAAGAAAAGACCGTCACAAAAGAGGCTTACAAAAATCATTTCAAGAAAGTCTTTGTAAAATCTGTAGGTCGAAATGCTTTCTAAGATGTTCAAAATGTAACGAGTCAAGATCATTTTGAAAAAGACTGTCCTATGGTTTGGAAACCTGTTAAGAAAGTATGGCCTAATAATGCTTATCCTACTAACATCAAAGGACCCAAGAAAATTTGGGTACCAAAGAAAGCTTGAGACTCTCTTTTGAATGCAGGTCTCCGTCAAGAAAAAGATAAAATGGTATCTTGACAGCGGATGCTCAAGACACATGACGGGGAGACTCAAAATGCTTCGTAAAGCTTGTTCAAGTAAACGGCGGAAATGTTTCATTTGGGGGAAACGGCAAAGGAAGCATCGTGGGATTTGGAACTGTGAGAATTGGAAATCTCACAATAAGCAATGTTTCTCTAGTAGAAGGACTCAATTATAACCTTCTCAAAGATTAGCCTTGTGTGATAATCTTGGTTTCAAGATCTCCTTTCAAGAAGGAATTTGCTATGGAATTAGTAAAGACTCTCTTGAGTCTTTCATGGGTCAAGACATGGAAACATCTACCTCTTAGACATGAAAATGAATGAATCTCAATGTCTAATTTCAATCCAAGATGAAGCAAGCTTATGGCACAGAAAGCTTGGCCATGTCAATATGAAGCAATTAGCCAAAATCTCATCAAAGCAGCTTGTTCGAGGTCTACCCAAATTACCATATCAAAAGTCCGATCCATGCACTCCACGTGTTGGGAAAACAGGTAAGAAATTCATTTAAACCAATAAATCATGTCTCTACTAATCATGTACTACGGTTCTGCATATGGATCTCTTCGGACCAACCGGAACTCGAGTATTGGAGGTAAGAAATATTGCCTAGTAATTGTGGATGATTTCTCTCGCTTTACGTGGGTATATTTTCTTGCAAATAAGTCAGAAACCTTTTCATACTTTGAGAAGTTTGCTAAAAAGGTTCAAAATGAAAAAGGATGTGCTATTTCAAGTATAAGAACGGATCATGGAGGAGAATTTGAAAATCAAGATTTCACAAAATTGTGTGATGAATCTGGTTTTAAACATGTATTCTCCTCTCCATACACTCCTCAGCAAAATGGAGTTGTGGAAAGAAAGAATAGATCTCTTCAAGAAATGGCTAGAACACTTTTAATTGAAAGCAAAATTTCTTCACGATTTTGGGCTGAAGTTGTTTCAACAACATGCTATATTATCAATAGAGTCTTCCTAAGACCTATTCTTGAGAAAACCCCCTATGAACTATTCAAAGGTAAGAAACCTATTGTTTCATACTTTCATGTGTTTGGTTGCAAATGCTTTATTTTGAAAAATGCAAGTGATCGAGTTGGTAAGTTTGAAGAAAGATCGGATGAAGGCATCTTCCTTGGATATTCTACATCAAGCAAAGCCTACGAGTCTATAACAAGAAAAGCCAGTCGTGGAAGAATCAATGAATGTCAAATTCCAAGACTCAACAAGCAAGATGAATCAACCGGACTCAATATGAAGAGTCGAACTCACTCTAGACCTTCCAAAGTCTTCAACTCAAGAAGCATCTCAGACTCTGGAAGTCCAACATCAAGAAGCTCATGAAGATTCAAATAAAGAAAGAGATCATCAACCAACCAAATCAACCAGTAACTGGAAACACAAATCCAGTCATCCTAAAGATCTCATTATTGGCGAAATCAATGAAGGAATCCGCACTAGATCAAAAAGACGTGAAGAATCTAGTGCTGTTGCTCTCATCTTTGAAATTGAACCAAAAAGCATAGAAGAAGCTTTATCTGATGAAAGCTGGATCGAAGCTATGCAAGAAGAGCTCCGGAGAGTTCAACATTAACGATGTGGGAATTGACATCTAAACCAAAAAAGGTAAAACTGTTATTGGAGCTAAATGGGTATTCGGAACAAGATGAATGAAGAAGGAAAAGTCGCGAAATAAAGCAAGACTCGTGGCCAAAGGATATACGCAAGAAGAAGGAATAGACTATGACGAGACTTACGCTTTTGTAGCAAGGTTAGAAGCTATTCGTCTATTACTTGCATTTGCTTGTTACAAAAATTTCAGGTTATTCCAAATGGACGTCAAAAGTGCTTTCCTAAATGGATTTATCCAAGAGGAAGTTTATGTGGAACAACCGCCTGGATTTGAAGACCCAAAGAAGCCGGACTCGGTCTTGATCGAAAAAAGGCTCAGATGGTCTAAAGCAAGCTCCTCGAGCTTGGTACGACAGACTAAGTAAGTTCTTATTACGTAAACGGATTTGTCAAAGGTAAAGTAGATACTACTCGTTCATCAAAAAGGAAAACAAAAGTTTCTTACTCGTTCAAATATATGTTGATGACATTATTTTTGGATCATCTAATGAAAGTCTTTGCAAGAAATTTTCTAAGTCTATGCGGGGATGAGTTTGAAATGAGTATGATGGGAGAATTAACATTCTTTCTTGGCCTTCAAATAAAGCAATTGAAGGAAGGAACTTTTATCTTCCAAGAAAATATGCTAATGATCTTGTCAAAAGATTTGGATTGGAAAATTGCAAGAAGACTGACATACCAATGTCAAGTTCCTTGAAGATAGACAAAGATGAAGAAGGGAAGAAAGTTGATCAAAAGCTGTATAGAAGCATGATCGGTTCACTTCTTTATCTTACTGCTTCTAGACCTGATATTTTGTTGAGTGTTTGCATCTGTGCTAGGTTTCAATCAGATCCTAGAGAATCACATCTCATTGCCGTGAAACGTATTATCAAATACGTTGCCTCATCTTCAAGCATCGGTCTTTGGTATCCAAAGAGGGAGACTTTAATCTTCTAGGATACTCGGATGCGAGATCTGGCCGGTTGCGAGTCGATAGAAAGAGCACTTCCGGAACTTGTCAAGCGCTTGGAAACAAAAAGTGTCTTGGTTCTCAAGGAAGCAAAAAGCGTAGCTCTTTCAACGACGAAGCGAGTATGTAGCTCTTGGAAGCTGCTGTTCGCAAATTCTCTGGATAAAACAACAGCTACAAGACTTTGGCATTGAAGACTCATGCACAGAAATCAGATGTGACAACACCGCCGCGATCAATCTCACCAAAAATCCAATCCTTCATTCAAGAGCAAAGCATATTGAGATACGTCACCACTTCATTAGAGATCATATTCAAAATGGAGAAATCTCGATTCAATTTGTTGATTCAAAGAGTCAACTAGCGGATATATTCACAAAGCCTTTGGAGAAAAATCAATTCGACTTCATCCGCTCAAGACTCAACATTTTGAAGCTTGAAGAAATCAAAGTCTAGAGACTCACCAACTCTGAGACTCTGGTCTCTTAGACTTTAAATCATGAGACTCAATCATTCATGGATAAAGACTGTAAATTGCTATTTTATCTCGAAAAGGTACGTTCTTTCATTCAGATTTAATTCGTGTGAAATTTTAAAACTTGTCTTTTTCAAGGAATTAATTTTGGCAGTTATTGATTTTGAAAAGAAATGTTCGTACACTTTCCTTGTACCGATTAAACTTCTCTTTTCAAATCCGAGGTATATATATATACGGTCTTTCTTCGCCCAATTTTCAAAACCTAAAAGCACTCTCCTCCCGATCTTTGTTTCTACTTCTTGTTCGTCGTCGAGAAAGTGGTCATTTTTCTTGGGAAGAGCAAGTGAAGGAATCTTCAAATAGACAAAGAAAGATGTCGTCTTCGAGGAAATCATCAAGAATCGCAAACGGGGACCACAAAGAATGGAGAAGGGACCGACTCACTTCGATCTTGCGAGGAAGAAGACTTATCAAGTCGGCGACAAAGTCCGATTTGCTCTCCTCCACGTCATTCATCGTCTCCTGCCCCACAAGGTGCAAGTCAACATCTCGAAGAAGAAATAATCGAGGAAGCCGAGCCAAGTAAGAGTCCAAAGACCCTCCTTTATCTATAAGCTTTATCGTGCGTTGAAAAGCTCCGGTTCTTCATTAAAATATATAGATGACTTCCTTAAGGACAAAAATTATGGGAATGAGTATCTTTTTCGCGGAAAATGGAAGAATTGGGAGTTGCTCCTAAAGGAAGGGCAGAGGAGGCTCTTGCAAACATTCCCGAGTGACCCTCGTTTGCCAGACAAAATCTCGATTGACGGGAACGATGATGACAAAATGTTCCTTGAATTTAAACCTAGAATGGGTGTGGCAGCAAAAGTGAAAGGAAATCGGATGGATTTGTTTAAATCCAAGGATCAAGAGAAAGTGTATTTCAGGCTGTTGAAAAGAGGGGTGATAAACCCTAGAAGTGTTGATTTTGACTTCCTGGACACCATCAACATGAACGTAAGAGAAAAGTTGAATTTGCTTCAACTTGAGACTTTTTGCTTTGACTCTACGAGACGGGTATGCTCAAGCGACCGCTATTTCTATTCAAATCTGAGTTTTTTGGATGTGAATAGAATTTCATTCGATGTTCGAGACAAAGTCTATGTGGTAGATGTGAATATGTTGGCGGACATAGTTGGAGTTGAACGGGACGCTATCTCCCAATCAAAGTCTCACTGCTCGTACTACTCTGGATTTTGTCAAAGATATGGACGCAGAGAAGAAAATTACCTACTCGAGGATGAAGGCCATCAACATCGTGCTTCATAAGATTGTGATCAACTGTCTCAGACCGAAGTTTACGTCAAAGACTTCGTGGTCTCTTCCAAGCAAAGTTGATGTACGCGATCAACTCAGGACGGAAGTTTTCTCTCCCGCACACTATTCTCTTCCATATGTACAGAGCAATGTCAAAAGACAAAGGACAATTGCCTTATCCTGGTCTGGTGACCAAGATCTTCAGACATCTGAACATTGAACTGCCTCATACATTTTGTATTCAACCGTGTGATAAGATGGTGGTAGGGTTGAAAATGTTAATGAAGATGCGTCTGCAAGAACTCTCCAAGGCAATGGAGAAATTCAAAGTGAAAACTCCAGTTCAGTCTGCTTCCAAGAGAAAAGGAAAGGAGGCCATTGGTGCTCCATCGAAAAAGAAGAAAAGAATTCTCATCCTGGAGGATGAAGATGAAGATGATGAAGATCCTCTATTCATCCACTCGACAAGAAACGGCACGTTCGTGTCTCACCGACGTAACTTCAGCGAACGAGAAGAAGAAGAACAGAGAGAGAAGGAGAAAGAAGTTGAAGAAGAAGGAGAAGGAGAAAAAGCAAAGTCTGCGGATGAATCTGGAGAGAAGGGAAATCAAGAGAATGATCATCACTCTTCCTCTTTCGATGTCCTAGAGACAGGGGGAGTTAGCGAGCAAGAGAGGTCTACACCTCATCGCTGTCGTGAAGATCTAAGACAATCTCCGAAGACCTTAAGAAGTTCAGGTCTCTCAATTGCCTGAAGAAGGTCACGATACGTCCGAACCAAATCGCAAGACTTAACAAGCGCCATCGCCGCATACTCACCTTCCGAGAAAGCCAATGCTAGTACTCGACGGAAGATTCTGCAGATTTTCGTCGTATCATGGATATTCTTTCGGAAATGCGTGGCCGATATATGCTCGGGATCGTGAAATCCAAGCCTTGAAGAATCTTTGGACAAGCATCTTGCCCTCTCTGGAGGATAAATTCAAAGACCTCGCTCTGCAACTTCAAGCCAATGCTAAGGGAGAAGAGGTAGCTCAACTGAGGGAAGACCTGAAGAAGCTCGAAGGAATAGTCCAGTCCATTGGGGATTTCCAGATCGTGCGCATTCCCAAGTAGACATGACTCCTTTCTCATCCTTTTTAATGCTGACAAAAAGGGGGAGAACCAATTTGAACCAACAACTATCTTTCAAAACTTTTTTGTGGTTATGTTCATTTTTGAGTATGACTTGAGAACTTGAACTTGGGTGTGAATTTGACTGAATTGACTGTGGATTGTGATGCTTGACTGGTTGCATTTATTCAAGTGTTGTTATATGGTGTTTCTCATGAAAGACTAACCAATTTTCTGTGGATGCAGTAGTCTGGTTGTTTTATTAATCTTTATGAGTTAGCCATATTGCTTGAGAAATGTTTTTGCAGGTCAAAGTTGTTCAAATCTACAAGAAAGTTTTGTCACCATCAAAAAGGGGGAGATTGTTGGAGAAATCTTTCCAGGAATATTTTGAAGCGACAAAACGTTTCTTTCAGCCTAAATCGGATGTTCGGAGACCGTCGCTTTAAAGTCGAAGACTTTGTACTCTCGAGACTCAAGACTCAAGACCCAAGACTCAAGACTCAAGACTCAAGACTTAAGACTCAAGACTTAAGACTTAAGTCTATTCTCACCGAGCAGTCTTTCTAATCCGGTGACGAAGGAAATCTAAAGCCGAGGTATATGGTTGAGGATTCGATCCATTCCTCCTCGGAATAGATTCTTTGGTTGGATAATCATTTCGGATTCTTTCATTCTTATCTAAGATTGATTGAAGATCCGATGGTCAACGAAATAATCTTGGAATGTTCTATTCATGGAAACCAAGATCCTGATTGTATGGGCGAACAGGATTGATGGGCTATCATCAGATTCCTTAAATAGCTCGGATGATCTTCTTGATTGATTCCGACCAACGGGTAGATTGGAGGAATTCCTTTGGTAAGTGCCAACGGCTATGATGGCATAAAGGAGTATAAAAGGAAGTCGTTCTAGTTGTTTTAAGTGTGTGATCGATAGAAAAATTCCGAGTCCGAAGAACCTTGATTGTTAGTTGAGACATTCGAGCGAAATTGTATACACAGAGAGTGTTTATATTTGGTGACACCTTGAGCGAGTGTGGTAGATCATCTACACCTAGAATTCAAGGAAGATCAACACCGTAACAGCTCTTTGATTATAGTGGAATCCAGCCAATCGGCTGTCGGTAAGAAGAGTGGACGTAGGCTTGGATCAAGCCGAACCACTATAAACCGCGTGTTTAATTCTCTCTTTCCTTGCTCGTCTTACATTGATTATTATTCTTTGCAAATCCTTCAACTGTCTAAGTATTGCGCAAGTATACAGAAATTATCAAGAAAAATCTTTGTATACCTATTCACCCCCCTCTAGGTACTCATACTAGCAATATCAACACTAAGACAGACACTTAAAATTTCGACGAATCTCTGGAGCATATAGAACATCAAGGTGCGTCAACCACTCATGTTCTATTGGTCGGTGCCAATTCCTTTACTTCAGCTCCAGAGCTGTTTCCAATATAGATCCACTTAGTTCCAATTGGTATCGTCGGAATTCCACGAAGGATCCTCTATCCTTTGCTACATGGTCTG
The DNA here is from genome assembly GCA_016097615.1 of Eucalyptus dawsonii. NCBI lineage: Eukaryota > Viridiplantae > Streptophyta > Magnoliopsida > Myrtales > Myrtaceae > Eucalyptus > Eucalyptus dawsonii. The sequence continues at coordinate 28,520,157 of CM027881.1, read as the reverse complement.
TCGCTCATGAATCTACATTCCACAAAGGATTGGATTCAGCCTATAATGCAGAACTTGACACATAAGCAAAGTTCTCAAATGTACAAGAGGTGTATAGCTTCTTTGGCTCACGACAGTCGCGAGCATAGTGACCTCTCTTGTCACAATTGTAACATCACACCCTTGACATTTTCTTCACTTGAGGACGCTTTCCTCTCTCTTGTTGGTTAATTCTTGATTTCTTACAATAAGGACTTGATCCTTTGCATTCCCACATATTGAACGAATCAATACATTTGTGCTTAGAGCACAAAGCCCTTTCTGAGCTAGAACCAGCACAGCAAATGTCTATTTTCGGCTCATAATACCGTTAGGCGGTCCTCTACTAGCTCAAGGGGCGCATGGCATTCTTAAGATCTTCCATAACATGGTCAAGGGCTTCTAGTGCTTCTAGCTTTTCCAGTACACATTGAATCTTCATATTCAATATTTCACGATTGTTGCCATTCATATAAGCAATTATATTCTTAGTTGCTGAACCATCGTTCTGAACACATCAGACATACATGCACGAATAATTAATGCCTATCATTTATGCATCCCTATTTGCATAGACCCATCATATTAATAAATAATTTCAAGTAAGGTTTCAGAATCAAAAGGTCACTATGTTTCCAATCATCCTCCAAAAATCCTAACTTAAAATTATTATTAATATAATTATCTTATGCAAATAAATTCTATGAAGTTACAAAAACTTCTATTACTACCCATGACTAATTACCCACAAAGCAACCCACAATAACAAAGCAACAGATAATTGACATACAATTAAAAACAATAATGCTTTCAATTAACACAATTAGGTAGTAATCATTACATAATCAATCGGAGAAATAAATAGGGAATGTCCCTTCTAATCTATCAGTCAAATCATCTCGAGAAAATTGAAGGCACATTTGCCAACCATGGAAAAACTTTTGGAGAGCTTTCATGTCGCCTCCAAGGCGCATTCACTCGGCGCCATGTTGCGCTCAATCTAAGGGTTGAAGTTTTGGCCAACTCAATCCTATAATGCTCTCTCACAAAAGATTCCACCAGGCTCCTATAACCCGGGACCACGTTGACCTCCCATAGCCGATCCAACACTGCTTGCCATTCAGGTGGAAGAGTGTTCATCAAAGCCGGCACCTTCTGAAAATCCGGCATAAGATAACCATTCCAGATGATTTCCTGTATCATCTGATTGACCCTGACCACATGTGATACTAAATCACCGTCATGCCACCGATAATCAGCTAACTCTGTTATCAGCCTCTTAAGTCTTGCATTTTCCTCATCCGTTCTCGGGATTGCAGGTATCCTTGCATAACGCATTATAGTTTCTGCAACAAATGCAGAATTAAAAATGGATCACTTATAATCCATAATTAATATAAGAGAAAATACATAATTTTCCAAAATTCATGTAACAAATGCAGAATTAAAAATGGATTACTTATAATCCACATAGGCATGACTGAAAAAAGAAACAAATTCCTTTTTTTTTTTTTTTTTTTTTTTTTTTTTTCGGGTCAACGGTCAACGGTCAAAGTCAACGGGCAACGGTCGTCGGTCAACTGGTCAACGTCGGTCAACGGTCAACGGGTCGGGTCAATGGGCGCGCTGGTCGGACCGGTCGCGACGGTCGAACCGGTCGGACCGTCCGCGAGGACCGACTGCACGTGCCTCGCGTGTGCGGGATGACGTCATGCAGACGTCATCCGGCACGTGCCGGGCGCGTGCCTGCGTCCGCGGGTCGGGTCGGGTCGCCGGTCGGATCGGGTCGCCCGCCGGTGACCGTCCGGCGAAACGTCGTCGGCGATGACGTCATCGGTGACGTCATCACGTGACGTCAGCACGCGTCGGTCCGTGGACCGGCGTGTGCCGGTTCGCCGGCCGCCGGCGCGCACGTGCCGGTTCGCCACCGGCGCGTGTGGCGCACGCGTTGGCGATGCCAGCTCTTCCAGGCGCGTCGCGCCCACGCGCAGCGCCTTCCGGCCGCGCGTGTGGGCGCGTGCGGCGGCGCCCGGCTACGGTCGACACATCGCCGAACTCGTCTCGACGTTGCGCTTCTCCCAGTGTGTTCAGAATTTTATTTCGACTTACGAAAACTCAGAAAAAAAGGCCGAAAAGCGCTCGGGTGTCGGGATTTTCGCCCAGTTCCGTACGGCCGAAGTGATTTCGCGAAAAATCAATCAAAAACATCAGAATTGATCGGGAAAAACGTGAACTAGGGCTCTGATACCAATGTTGGGAATAACGGATCCCCGAAAATTGGATTCGACACCGAATCGAACCCCTAAATCAATGCGGAAGACGAAGCCCGGGAAAAACACGCATCACCGATCGTAAAGCACACCACGGATTCGAGCGTACCTTGTTAGCCACAGATTAAACACCAACGCCGAAGAAGAGGAAGAAATTCTGGCCTAATCGATCCGATTAAGCAATGAAGGGAAGAAGAAATTGCCGAAGCCTTACTGTTTCTTCTTTTTCTTTTTTTTTGAGAGAGAGAGAGTGCGTAGGAGAAAAGAAGCGTACGTCAATTCTGCCAAGAGGTGTCTTCTCTCTCTCTCTCCTTCCTTTTATACCTTCCCCCTCCACGGGCCCTATTCCCGTGGGCCGGGCCTTTTGGGCCCAACTTTGAGCGGATGGGCCTTAAGCCCATTTCATAAATCCATCATGAGGGAATTCGGTGGAGTCGAGCTGCACGAGGGGATGGCAGTTAGCGTTGCTGGCGGAGGGGCGCACGTCCAAGAAGCCACGGAAGTCATCGTCCTGGAAGAAGTTCGCTGGAGTAGACTCGGCAGAAGCTGGCTTCGTAAGCTGAAGGTGCAAGGGCGATGCTTCGGTGGGTTGTGGGCCAAATGGAAGAGAGCCAGCGAAGGAGTTAACAAACCGGCTCTGTTGATTGACTCTAGTGGATGCTTCGGTGAGTGAAGCTGCAGGAGATGGTGAAGACGTGTGGATCGGTGAAGCAGAAGGAAATCAGCTGCTGGCGTCTTCAATTGAGGGTTTCGTCAAGGGGGTTTTGAATGGCGTGGGGTGTGTTGGCGTGAGCAGTCAACAGGGAAGAAGCACGTGCGAAGATTGCTGCAGGGCTTGCTCTGTAGAGAAAAAGAAAGAAAGAGATAAGGCAGAAGGGAAAAGGAAAGCGACGTGAGAGAGAGATATTTGTTTCTTGGATAAGTGCAAGCTTGGTCAAAGATAAAAAGGTGAGGTTGAATTTCTGCAGGGGGGAAAGCTGTCGGTGGGCAGCTAAGAGAGGGAGAGAAAACTAAAAGAAGAACGTGCGGGTGGGGAAGTTCTCACGCGGAGAGAGAGGATAAGAGATCTGTGCGGCTGAGGGAGAAATGGAGGCATGCGTGCGAGGGGTGTGGGTTCAACGAAAAATAAGGATAAAAGAAAACAAAACCAAGTTATTGTTTTGTTCAACTTCCACACAACAATTTCAATAGGTCAAGCTAAGCTAAGTTCTATACCCACTTGATCAAATTGAAGTTTTGTTGAAAGTCAAATAAGACGGTCCTTCAATCCCACAAATACAATTCTTGATCCATTTCAAAATCATTGTGTCAATTGGTCACCCTAGGATCAATTTCTCAACCGACTTAAACATTCGAAATCCAATTGAAGACAGTCTTTTAATCCCGCGAATTTTCTTCAAAACCAACTTCCATTTCATTTTTCTCGGTATTTGATTTTTCTGAACAAACAAATCCGGTTGAGGTCCAATTTGAATTCAGAAAAATCCCAAACAACTTCCATCCACCGATTTACTTACACCAGATGTCAAAGTCTCTTCAAATTAGCCAATCCAAATTTCCACTCATTTTTCGCATTGTCTGATCCGGTTTTCCGTAAAAATCCCGAACTCACCGGAATTTCCTCAAAATGTGAGTCGACGTACCCAAAATAACTCATGACATGACAGGGCTTCCAATTTCTGAAATCGAATTCAAATTCGCGGTTATTTTCAATCAAACGTGCTTTTAGTGTGACCTTACCTACCGGGTAGCTTCTAGTAATTTTTTGGTGCAATTGACCCGTGGTCGATTTTCTTCGAACCACAATGAACCCGTTCGACACATTGGCGACTCTCGATGATCATGAAAATCTCAAGGTTTCAAATACGGGCACAGGGTACCCAAAATGACAGAAAATCGGTTTAGTGTCGATCGATGAGAATTTTGAAATCAGGTGGCATCACCCACACTTGATCACACATCTCAGTCGAATCGACCTATCTCCGGTCTCTGATCGATTTTGACAATGCCGTAATGACCCTTGCAGACTAGCACGGTCGAGCAGTCGATTCCTGGTCGAATTCTCAAGTCTATTGCGTTTAAAATCCCTGAATGGCTTCACCGGATAGGCCAGTTATCTTGTGAGTGGCCAACTCAGAGAAAAACACTATAGTCACGTTGACGAAATGCCCATCTTATCCAATCGAAATCAGAACCTGAAATTCAGGATGTCACAAAAGAGGTAAAAATATATGTTGAGTACAATAGTGAAAGTGAGGATGAAGATGATGTTGGAGAGAGCACCCGAGTAGGACAAGAAAGTGATGGTATTCAAGGTGATACTGATGTTAGGGTCGAAGTGGGGCAAGATAGACATGATGGAGAGGAGAGGAGTGTATATGCAGTTCACCAAAGTGATGATGACATAGGTGATGTCACAATCATTGTATTAGAATAGGAAGTAACTGAATCAAGTGATGATGATGATGAAGGGTTGCTTGTTGAAAATTTCATAAGTGATAACAATGACGAGGAGCTTGTACAATCAAGAAAAAAGTAAAGGGATTTTTTGACAGAAAAGTTTGCATCTTTGCTGGTAGCTAATGAAGTTCCAAATATGGCCAAAAGCTTTTGCAGATGTTAGTGTTGCTGGCGAGGAGACTGATTATGAAGAAAACGTCAAGAATGCTACTTCCTAGGATGAGCTTAAAGAAGATGAAGTGCATAGAAGAAAAATTAATTTTCCTTCTTATGATCCATTTGTTACCTCTCCTACTTTGTTGGTAGGTATGAAATTTCAACATGCGAAACAATTTAGGGAAGCTATACTAAAGAATTCCATTGCTACACATAGGAATATTGACTTTATTACAAACACTAAGACTTTTGTAAGAGCTAGGTGTTCACGGCAAAATTGTCCATGAAAGATTTATGGCGCATTTGTTAGGAGAAGTGAATCCTTCCAGATTAGAGCCTACTAAGATGAACATACTTGTTCCATTAGTTTTAAAAATAAAAAAAGGTAACAAGTGCATGATTGTCAAAGTACTTCTTTGATTTCATTAAGCTAATGCCTCAAATGAGTAATACTAAGTTTAGGATGCTAGTGAAGGAGCAGATAGGCATTAATATATTCAGGAATCAATGTAGAAGATTGAAGCAAAATGTGATGAAGATACTCATTGGTCAGTATAGCAGCAAATATGGACAATTGTGGAATTATGCTTGGAAGTGTAGGCTGCAAAATCCTTCAAGTAGAGTGTATGTAGAGATCATGGAGAGACCACTTATTGATATTGGAACCAAGTTCGATAAGTTTTATATTTGCTTCGATGCATACGAATGAGGATTTTTATCTAGTTGTATATGGATTATAGGATTTGATGGGTGTTTTTTGAAGGGCTTGTATAAGAGAGAATTGCTAACTGCAATTGGAAGAGATGCAAATAATCAAATGTTTCCACTAGCTTAGGCTATTGTGAAGGTAAATAATAAGAACAATTGGTCCTGGTTCCTAAAAAAATTTATGACTGATTTGAAGATAACAAATGGGGAAGGGTGGGCGTTCATGAGTGACCAACAAAACGTAATATTTGCTTTCTAAAAAATTTGGTCAATTGTTTGCTTTTTGAAATCAACATGTCATTTGCTTACATTTCTTATTTTGAATTATTGTAAGGACTGGTTCCAGCAATAGCTGAATTGTTACCTTATAAAGGGGACAAGTTGTAGCCGCAATTTTGGTAGCTAGCAAAGGGGGAGAATGAGTGCATATTTGAACTTGAACTTTTGTAGATTTGATTTGAGTTTGTTTGATTGTTTTGAACACTAATATTCTGCAGCGATAATTGTGGTAGTGATGATTATGGATGTGGATGTTTAAATCTTGGTGTTTGTCTTTGTTTTCAAGATTAACATGTTTTATGTGATTGCAGAATCGATGCAATCCAGATCCTTAACAATTTGTTTTTATAAGATATCATGTACTGCTAAAGTGTTGTTTTGCTAGTTATAAATCTTTAAATCTGTAGGGAAAGGGGAAATTGTTAAAAAAAAAAAAAAAACTTTTTGATGTTTTGAAGATTACAAAACTTATCTAAAGACTATACTGAAGATTTCCAGAAATTTATGCTAAAGTCTATTATATTTCTAGAATTTGTGTCAAAGTCTGTTTTACATCAAAAGTTTGTCCACTCTGATGAATTCCAGACTAAATGTAATGAAGAACGAAGATGGAATTAGACTTAAGATTATCTTCGTTTCTTCAAAGCTCCGATTCGTATATGATACATATGGCTTTCTGGTTGACAACAACACCTTCGAGATTGGTTATCTTTATTTGAATCATTATAGATACATCAGATATTTTTGGAAAGCAAGTAAATTAGGAAATAATCTACTTATGGAAACCAAGATCCTGATTGTATAGACAAACATGATTGATGGGTTTTCATCCAATCTTTAAACGGCTTGAGATCTCCTTGATTAATTCTATCCAACGGGTTGATTAGAAAATTCCTTTGGAAAGTGCCAACAGTCAAGAAGGCATAAAGGAGTAATTAAGGAGACATCTCTAGTCATTCGATAAAGTGCGTGAAAGAGAAGTTCCAAAATTTGAAGCTTGTTGTTTTATTGTTATTCCATATTCTGAGCTCAAAATTGTACTAAAAAAAGAGAGATTTATAGTGTGACTTCGTGAGAGCAACAAACTCTTCACTATGAAGTCGAGATCATAGATTGTAAATTCTCTTTTGATTCATAGTGGAAATCAGCTAGGAGATTATTAGCATGGGAGAATGGACATAGGCTTGATCTAGGCCAAACCACTATATTCTATGTTCTTATTCTCTTTCCTAAACTCCTTTACTTTGTTCCTAGTTCTTTTTAACTATTAAAGTCTGAATTTGCTCAAAGTTTGTTGTTCTTCAGATTCAGTTTCAAAACCAAAATATTTTACTACTTTTCACGAAAATTTTTCTACACACCTATTCATTCCCTCTAGGTGTTCATACTAGCACTTTCAATTGTTATTAGAGCTTGTGTGCTTAATTATTGAAATGTTTTACTTCTAAGCTAAAGATCTTATATGGCTAGTATTTTGGCTCTAGGACTAGTTGAAGGTCAAAGCAACACTAGACCTTCTTACTTCAATAGAAAAGAGTATAATGTGTGGAAGAATAAGATGAAGGCATTTCTCAGATCAAAAGATCCTCTAGAGTGGGATGTTGTTGAAAAATGGATTAATCCTAAAGCAACATCAACCTTAGACTAAGAGAAAGAAGTTATTGATGCTGATGAGACAAAACAAGCTGAAATTTCCAAGAGACAAGCTCTTGACGCAAAAGATATATACTCTTTATATTGTGCCTTATCTCCCATTAATACAACCGAATTTCTTCTTGTGAAACAGCAAAAGAAGTTTGGGACAGATTACATATTACCTATGAAGGGACTGACTGTGTGAAGGAAACCATAATAAACATTATGTTTGGATAGTATGAAGCCTTCAGAATAAAGCCTGGAGAATCTATTACTGATATGTTCAGTCGCTTTATAGAGATTGTGAATGGCCTGGCTTATCAATGTCAACCAATTTCTAGACCAATAAAAGTCAACAAACTACTGCCTAAGACTAGAATCATGTGAAGACTTCAATAAGAGAAACTTAGAGGATCATGCCTCTATCAATTGTTGAGCTGATAGGCACACTTTAATCATACAAAGTGGAGTAGATAAATGGTGAAGAAGATCTTAAAGGTAAAAAATCAATTGCTTTAAAATCTAACATTGATTCTGATGATACAAATTTAGATAATGATATGGACGATGAGGAGCTGGCTCTTATGATTAAAAAATTCAGAAAGCTGAATAGAAGGGAAGAAGATTCAATTGGAAGAAACAGAGCATGCAAAATTTCCAAAAGAAACCGACAAAAGACAATGAAACTAGCAAGGATGTTATATGCTTTGAGTGCAAGAAAAAAGAGGCATATCAGACCTAATTGTTCTCTATTGAAGAAGAAGAAAGGAAAAACTTAAAAGTACAAAAAAGGCTCTCAAAGAATAAACTTAGAGTGACACAGAGTGTAAGGAAAGTGAAGAAGAATATGTCAACATATGTTTGATGGCTCATTCTGAATTAGACTCAGAATCAAAAACAGACTCTAATTTAGATTCAAACAAAGAAATTGAGGTTAGTGATTTAAAATTCCTATCAAAGTCTCTAAGTACATAGATGAACTCTATCTCAGTCTTAAATCATCTCTTAAAAGGATTTCCGAACTAGAAAGGGAGAATTGTAAATTCAAGCAATTGGAAGTTTCTTGGGAAAAAAATTTGAAAGTCTAAAAAAAGTTTTGATAATTTGAAAAAAAAAAAAAATTATGATTCTTTTTCAAATGAAAACACTATTTTGAAAAGAGATATTTCAAAAATTATAAAAATATTTTCAAAAGGATCCAAAAAACTGAAGAAAATTCTTTCAACTCAAATACCCTACTTTAACAAATCTGGTTTGGGTATGACTTCAAAAACTGTTATATTAATTGATTTTCCAAAAGTAAAAGAAATAATTAAACAAAGACCTATAAAGGCATTTTACAAAAATCACTTTCAAAATTTGTTTGTAAAACTTGTTGACCGTAGTGCACTCAGATGTTCAAAGTGTAACAGCTCAAAACATTTTGAGAAAGATTGTCTCAAGATTTGGAGACCAATTAAGAAGGACTAGGCTAAGATTGCTTTCAATACTAACTCTTCTAGACCTAAGAAAATTTGAGTACCAAAGAAAGTTTGAGTTTTTCTTTTGATTACAAGTTACTATTAAAGAAAGATCAAATGGTATTTGGATAATGGCTGTTCGAGACATATGACAGGAGACTCAAGCTACTTCATAAAGCTTGTTAGACTAAATGGTGGAAATGTGTCTTTTAGAGGAAACATCAAAGGAAAAATTGTAGGATGTGGAACTGTGAAGATTAAGAGCCTGACTATCAACAATGTTTCCTTGGTGGAAGGTTTGAACTACAATTTTTTGAGTATAAGTTAGCTTTGTGATACTAATTTCAAAATAAACTTCCAAGGCAATTGTTCTGGAATGAGTTAAGACTTCTCTCAATCTTTAACTAGTCGAAGGCATGGCAACATATATCTTCTGGATGTAAACCAAAAAGTTCTCAATGCCTTATTTCTTTTCAAGATGAAGCAAATCTTTGGCATCGGAAAGCTTGGTCATGTTAATATGAAGCATATTACCAAGATTTCTTCTAAGAAACTTGTTCAAGGACTTCCTAATCTAGCTTACCAAAAGAATGAGTTATGCACTCCTTGTGTCTTGGGAAAACAAGTCAGAAGTTCATTTAAACCTATGAATCAAGTCTCCACAAGTCGAGCTTTACAGCTTCTTCATATGGACCTTTTTGAACCAACAAGAACTTAGAGTATTGGTGGAAAGAAATATTGTCTAATAATCGTGGATGATTACTCTCGCTTCACTTGAATATATTTTTTAGCAAGTAAGTCTGAAGCCTTCTCTTATTTTTCGAAATTTGCAAATAAGGTTCAAAATGAAAAAAGTTATGTTATTTCAAGCATACGAACTGACCATGGAGGTGAGTTTGAAAATCAAGACTTTGCGAAATTCTATGATAAATTTGGTTTTCGGCATGTTTTTTATTCTTCATACACTCTAGAACAAAATGGGGTTGTGGAAAGGAAAAACTTATCCTTATAAGAGATGGCCATAACTCTTTTAATAAAGAGCAAAATATCCTCTCGATTTTAGTTAGAAGCAGTTTCCACTACTTGCTATATTATCGACAGAGTATTGTTGAGGCCTATTCTAGAGAAAACTCCTTATGAAGTGTATAAAGGAAAGAAGCATAATGTTTCTTATTTTTGTGTCTTTGGTTGTAAATGTTTTATTCTAAAGAATCCTAATGATCGATTTGGAAAGTTCAAGGAGAAATCAAATGAAGGAATCTTCCTAGGCTATTCGACTTCAAGCAAAGCTTACAAAGTCTTTAACAAGAAGACTCAATCCATGAAAGAATCTATGAACGTCAAGTTTTAGGATTATGTAGAATCAACCAGATCATGCTCAACTTAAAGAATCTGAACCTATTCTAGACTTTACAAAATTTACTTCCCTTGAAGAAGTTTAGATTTCTGGAGAACAACAACAAGTAGATCGAAAAGATTCAAACGAAGTAGAAGATCAACAGACTCTCAGACTAAATATCAATTGGAAGTACAAGTCAAGTCATCCCAAAGAAGGAATTCACACTAGATCCAAATGAAGAGAAGAGTCCAGTATTCTAGCACTTGTTTCTGAGATAGAAACAAAAGGTATAAACGAAGCCCTATTTGATGAAAGCTGGATAGAAGCTTTGCAGGAAGAACTCAGACAATTCAGTATCAATGGTGTATGGGAGCTGATTCCAAAACCCAAAGGCAAATCTGTGATTAGAACAAAATGGGTTTTCATAAACAAAATGGATGAGAAAGGAAAAGTGATTAGAAACAAAACAAGACTCGTGATGAAATGATATACATAGGAAAAAGGGATAAACTATGACCAGACCTATGCATTAGTAGCAATGTTAGAAGCAATTAGATTATTACTTTCTTTTGCTTGTTATAAAAATGTCAAATTATTCTAGATAGATGTCAAAAGTGCATTCCTCAGTGGATTCATTCAAGAAGAAGTTTATGTGGAACAACCACCAAGATTTGAAGATCCAAGAAAACCAGACTCAGTTTGTAGACTGGAAAAGGCATTGTATGGACTAAAGCAAGCACCTCGAGCTTAGTATGAAAGGTTGAGTAAGTTTCTAACTCAGAATAGTTTTGAAAAAGGGAAAAGTTGATACTACCTTGTTTATAAAGAGAGAAGGGAAATATTTTCTACTAGTACAAATTTATGTAGATGATATTATCTTTGGTTCTCCTAACGAAAATCTTTGTAAAAAGTTCTTAAGATCTATGTAGGATGAATTTGCGATGAGCATGATGGGTGGGTTAACCTTCTTTTTGGGATTACAAGTCAGACAATCGAAGAAAGGTATATTTATTCATCAAGAGAAATATGCAAAAGTTCTCATCAAGAAATTTGGGTTAGAGAATTGCAAGAAGACAAAGACAACAATGTCAAGCTCTTCGAAACTAGACAAGGATGAATGAGGGAAGAAAGTAGATTAGAAGCTATAAAGAAGCATGATTGGTTCTCTTCTTTACCTTATAGCTTCTAAACCTAATATTTTATTCAGTGTCTACATCTATGCTAGATTTCAGTCTTATCCCAGAGAATCTCATCTAAGTGTTGCAAAATGCATAATTAAATATGTTGCAACTTCTCCAAAACTAGGTATGTCGTATCCAAAAGAATGAGACTTTACTCTACTTGGATATTCTAATACTGATTTAGCCGGTTGTAGAGTTAATAGAAAAAGCACATTTGGCATTTGATAACTACTGGGAAATATGCTGGTATCTTGGTTCTCAAGAAAGCAAAGTATCGTAGCATTATCAACAATGGAAGCATAGTATGTTGCTCTTGGGAGTTGTTGCTCTCAAATCCTATTGATAAGACAACAACTAAGAGACTTTGGGATAGAAGAATCATGCGCCGAGATTAGATACGACAACACTAGTGTTATTAATCTCACCAAGAATCCAATTCTTCATTCAAGGGCGAAGCATATAGAGATTCAACATCATTTTATAAGGGATCATGTACAAAATGGGGAGATTATGATTCAATTCATTGATTCGAAGAATCAGCTGGCAAACATCTTTATGAAGCCTCCAAAGAAAAACTTATTTGAGTCTATTCATAGTAAGCTTAATATTATATCTCCTATCGTTTAAAGTCTAAAGTTGGCCAGACTCAGAATTTCAAGGAGCTACTTCAATAAGAGAATTTCTCAAATCAAGGTATTTTAATTTTTGGAATGAAAATGTATAATTATGAAATCATCGCTTACCTAATTTTTTTTTGGAAATTATTATTTCATTGATAATTTTTGGATTTTAAAATTTTGGAAGTTAGTTTTTTGAAAATTGTTCTGAAAATGCATTTTATTGTGATGCTTCAACTACCTCCTTTCATTCTCTTTATATACCGTCGAGTATTTCTCTCGAGCACATTGCTTCAAAACCCTAAAATATAGACTCTCTTCTCCCTCGACTTTTTCTCTCAAAAACTCTCTGCAAGTTTCCATATTTTCCTCACTTGAACAAGTCTAAGAAATCCTCTAAGTCTACAAACATGTCTTGCCAAAGGAAATTCTCTTGGATTGCAAGCAAGGGGCCTTGGAATGTGCCCGAAGGACAAACACATTTTGATCTCACTGAAGAAGACTCTCCACAGAAGTCTCCACAGCACTCTCCTCAAAACTCCCCGTGCCAACCAATGGAAGAAGAAGTAGAATAAGATGTTGTTCCTCTCTAAGCACTATAATTATCCGAAATAGGGTGGTTCTCCAATGTCTTTTATTACGAATTTTCTTAAAGTACATGGACATGAGAATGAAATAGTGTTCTTAAGAGCTATGGAACACTTGGGTATAGTGCCAGAAGGATTGGCTGATAAAGCTTTTCTTAACTTTCCTTCTGATCATAGATTTAGTTCTGAGAATTAGCCTGAGAGTACGGATGATGATGAAAGGATGTTTTCAAACTTTTAACCCAGAATGGGTGTGGCTGCTAATGAACCTAGTGATGAACAAAACTCTTTCGTTCTAAGGAACACAAAAGGGTTTACACCCAAATGTAGAACAAAGGGGTGATGAACCCTCGAACGGTCGATTTTGGCTTCTTAAACTCGATCAAGGTTAACTTGAGGGAAAAGTTGGCCTTCCTTCAACTTATGAATCTTTGTTATGAGATGGCTATTGCATATCCAAAATTGATAGCATTTTTCTATTGAAATTTGTCTTTTCTTAATCAGAATTGAATCTAGTTTACTATGAGTAATAAAGCCTATGTGGTGGATGTTGACACTCTGGTAGACATTATAGGAGTGGAAAGGAGTGGTTTTTAACCTATTAGTGTCTCCATCGAACAAGCAACCATATTTCTTGTCAAGGACAGATTACTAGATGAAGGCATCACATACTCTAGATTGCTAGCCTCAAATGTTCTATTGCACAAAATTGTCATTAATTACATCAGACCAAAGACTGCATCAAAAATAGATGTTTCCGGATTCAAAGGAAGACTCATGTTTGCCATTTGCAATTGGATGCGCTTTTCACTTCCTCATACTATCATGATGCACATGTATAGGACGGTTATGAAGGATAAAGGATAATTTACTTATTCTGTGCTGGTTACAAAGTTGTTTAGACATTTTCAGATCTAGTTTCCCACATCACTTATTTTTAGATCCAGTTTCCAGATCTGTTGCGCCTATGGTAATAGGACTAAAAATGATTTCGAAGATGAGGTTGAATGATCTAAACAAGGTAATTGAGTGCTTGAAGAAGGAGTCCTCAAGCAAAACCAAGGAAGACTCTACTGGAAGAAAGAGAAAAGGCAAGGAAGTTGTGTAAGAACTTGCAAAGAAGAGAAGATCACTTATTTTTCAGGACAAAGAGAATGAATATGATCTTACAATTTCTTCCATTGCCTTAAAGAATCTTCAAGAATTTATTGGTTTTGACAACCAATGGAAAGAGAAGGAGGAGAAGAAAAGGAGAAAGAAGAGCAAGAAGCAAAAGGAGAAAGAAGAGCAAGGAGAGCAAGAAGAAGAAGAAGAAATTACGAAAAGAAGGGTGAGAATGATTCTTATGAGGCTCACAGTGCATGGTGCTAGACGAACATCACTCTCATTCTGAAAATGATGAATCCCTTCTCTCATCTCTCAATCCTCATTTGCGAGTGATGGTATAAGTTCATCTCTTGTAAACCCGAGAAGAGGCTAGTGCATAGATTGAACCGAATGCTAACTATCCAAGGATGATAGAGCTCCTATTTGAAGTTAAAACTCAGTAATACGCTATGGAGATTGAGATCCAAAAGATTCACATTGCCTTGAGATCTACTTCTGATTTTCCCACTGGAAAGGTACATCCTTTAGACACTCATGTACAGACTTTGAATCAACAAGTCTCTCAGACTGTGGCCAAGATCGACACTATTTAGAATCAAGTTGAGAATGTTCATCACCGGTGCTAGAAGGTTGAAGAGCAGTGCAATCAATGGGGGATTTCCAACTAGTTCGAGTTCCTAGATAGTAATGATTCCATTTATCTCTTTTCTATTTTGACTTTCTCCACTTTTTGCTATTGGCAAAAAGGGGAGAATGAGTGCAAATTTGAACTTGAACTTGAACTTTTGCATATTTGATTTGAGTTTATTTGATTATTTTGAACACTAATATTCTGCATCAATCTTTGTGGTAGTGATGATTATGGATATGGATGTTTAAATCTTGATGTTTGTCTTTGTTTTCAAGATTAACATGTTTTATGTGGTTGCAGAATCAATACTATCCAGATTCTTAACAATTTGTTTTTATAAGATATCATGTCCTGCTAAAGTGTTGTTTTCCAGGTTATAAATCTTTAAATCTGCAAGGAAGTTTTGTCACCATCAAAAAAGGGGAGATTATTGAAGAAAAATCATTTGATGTTTTGAAGCTAACAAAACTTATTTAAAGTATATTCTGAAGATTTTCAGACTTTTGTGCCAAAGTCTATTAGATTTCTAGACTATGTGTCAAAGTCTGTTTTACACCATAAGTTTGCCCACTCTGATAAATTCCATACTGAACGCGATGAAGAATGAAGACGGAATCAGACTCAAGATTATCTTCATTTCTTCAAAGCTTCGGTTTGTACATGATACATATGGCTTTCTAGTTGACAACAACACTTACGAGATTTGTTATCTTTATTGAAATCAATTTAGATACATCAAATCTTTTTGGAAGGCAAGTAAATTAGGAAAGAATCTACTTATGAAAACCAAGATCCTAATTCTATGGGCAAACAAGATTAACGGGTTTTCATCACAATCTTCAAACGGCTCGAGATCTTCTTGATTGATTCTGTCCAACGAGTTGATTGGAAAGTGCCAACGGTCGAGAAGGCATGAAGGAATATTTAAAGAGACATTTCCAGTCATTCGATAGAGTGCGTGAAAGGGAAATTCCAAAATTTGAAGCTTCCCATTTTTATGTTATTCCATATTATGAGCTCAAAATTGTACTAAAAAAAGAGAGAGACTTATAGTGTGACTTTGTGAGAACAGCATACTTTTCACTATGAAATCGAGATCACAAATTGTAAATTCTCTTTTGATTCATAGTGGAAACTAGCCAAGAGGTTGTCAACATGGGAGATAGACATAGGCTTGATCAAAGCCGAACCACTATAAATTATGTGTTCTTATTCTCTTCCATAAACTCATTTACTTTGTTCCTAGTTCTTTTTAACTGTTAAAGTATGAACTCACTCAAAGTTTGTTGTTCTTCAGACTCAATTTCAAAACCAAAATATTTTACTACTTTTCACAAAAAAATTTCTTCACATCTATTCACCCCCCTCTAGATGTTCATACTAGCACTTTCAAGGACAACATTGAGAATATTTTTGAAGCCCCAATTAGAGTGAACATTGAATTTGTGGATGTAGAATGATAGGTATTTGTGATGGTTGGGATCAAGGTAGTGATATCGCTATTAATTTGTTGATGATGGATTTGGTGAAGTGGTGTTGTGGCTCACTTTTTGTTGTCACCGATGGGTTTAATGAAATAGTGTTATGGATTTCTTTTATTTGTTGATGATGTGGGATCGATGAAGTACTATGCTTGCAATAGCTTCTTATTACAGTAAAATGTGATTATTCATGAGAATTGTGCTTTGTAGACTATACAAGTATAAATATTTAGTTAACATGTATCTTATAAGATGCTGACTTTTTTGTCCCTATTAGCTTTTCTTTTTTCCTTTGAAATAAGTGCCACTAGGGCCATGAGATTTTGCGGCCTCTCTTTTAAGTACCATATGTTTCTAGAGAGGATTTGAATTATGAAAAACCACAAACATCATAAGGAACCTTCACTTTTACAAACATCATTGCCAAACATCATAATGAATATTGCCACAAACATATGTACATTTTAGATTGCAAATGACCTTTTCTTCATTCATCCCACAAATAGGGTGCACATACATGTACAAAACATGTCTACAAATACAAAACATGTTTGAAATAGCACGCTATTGCAAATTCATAGAGTGTGTTACTATAGACATCAACAATACAACCAACATTATCTTTAGTTTGGAATTTCTTTTTTTGGTAAAAATCTTTTGTTTGGAATTTTCTTTCTTCAGGTTTGGATAATCTTGTTTCACATGTTTCAATTGTGCTTTGACTCATGTTCCTACCAAACAACTATCATTCTTATTATGGGTTGACTTTAGTTCTTGTTCGACATTGCTATTGTGAAAACTATTGCATACAATTCTTGCTGATTAATTGGTTTCTGCACCAACCCAAATAAAATAAATATATATTTGTGGGAAATGTGGTTCCTCAGAAAATTAGGGTAGTTTAAAATAAGAGTGGGCAGTTCTAGGTATCGTATAGGTTCCACTTAAAACTACCTGTTGGAACACGTTCTTCATCTTTTGGAACTTAAAACTTGCTCAGCATACCCTAGACCCTACTATATTATAGATTCCAGAGTCTACCTATGTTCCACATTTATTATTAATTGAATGGTTGTAGTGAATTATCATCTTTAATAACCACTACTCGTTTCTAAAATATACTAACCATTACTTTTATTTAGATACACAAAAAATATGAAATATTAACAAAGTAAAAGTCTTAATGTAACATCCTCGATTTTGACCTCATAAGGATCGGCCATAAGGTCTTGAATGGATTGACCATGGACCATTAGCCATAGGATCGATCGGTTCGAGTAGTAAAGAATCAAGGATTGGTCATAATTTGACCGATCGACCGATCATCAACTGGCCTAGGTGTCAATTGCAAATGACCTACCGACAGCTCATAAAATGACTTTTGGATAACGAGAACTGGTCATGGGATGATTTTAGATTGTCGGATGGTCACGATCGGTCATAGCCCCTCGCCGCAAGTGATTCCGCCTGGCTATGCATCAATACATGAACGATTCGACTCAATCAAATGTGATTGTGTTCCAACCAAAAATGCATCATTCCCTATTCAATTCTTAATGATCGAAAAAAATTCTTGAATTGGTGATGTTCGATCATGTAATGGTAGTGCATTGGCCACGAACCATAAGGATGGATTAGGTGTCGATCGGAACGAGCTTAGTGAAAGACTCATCTATTTCGTCACTAATTCTAAGGTTCATGAGTGCCTTGGCTTAATGCTAGGCCATGGGCAGCCTTAGGATTGGCCTTGATCACCCGAAGGACCAAGGACCACCATTTAGGCTCACCAACCGTCCAAAGAAATGGTTCGGGTGAGCATGGGGCGTGAAGGCCGAACCTTGGGTGTGTTAAAATGGTCATTAAGGATGTACACAAAAAGCTCTTGCTCGCTTCCCATTGCACTTTCGATCACCTATTTCCAATGATTGCCATATTCTTTGGAAATGGACAAAATAGAACCTTCTAGAATATCCTAGGTTCTTCTTGAAATAGGATGACTCACCATTTTGGATAGGTATTTCTAGATTTGGTAATGATTACCAAAGATTCACCTTGAGAATTAAGTAAGGGACTCTTGGACAAATGGATCAAACAAGAGAAGACATATAGAAGATTCTAGAACGCCTCATCAAATGCAAGGATGAGTTATCTCGCTTAGGTGTCCCTTGAAGATTTGGTAATGATGGCTCAAGATTTTCCTTGGGAAATAGACAAATGACTCAATGGCTTAAGTGGACCAATAAGAATAGAACTTGGTGTAATATTCTAGAAGACCAAACTTAGAAAGCAAGTTCTCGAATTTAGGTATGTGTTAAATATCCAAACCCCATGATTAACTGAATCTAAGCATTTAATGAGAATGGCGAGTCATTGGCTTAGGTGTCTTTGAAATATATGATCATCATTATCATAAGATTTTCCTCAAATAACAAATAGACCAAATCATGATGGCATCATATAAATGGTCCAATAGGAATGAAACAAGTAAGCCTCCAATTACATTAGGTCATTAGGTGTGCCACATTTTAAAATATGCATGACACCTTGCAACTTAGGTTTGCCACCTCAATGTCATAGCCGTGCCACTCTGAGAAATATGATAGGGCCATTTGGATGAGTAAAGATGAGATTGGTGCCTCTAAATAGGAGGAACCTCCATTCATTTCCATCATTGGAACCCCTCGTCATTCATGCCTACCCTCCTCCCTCTTCTCCTTTCTCTCAACCTCACATACTCAACCCACCAAGCTATCTAGGTTGGTTCTCAAGTTTGCCGAGGTAAGTAAGATTCCTCCCTTTCTTCTAAGAAAGTAGATCCTATTGTTAAGGCCAGTAGGTGCTCACCCGTCAAGCCATGGGTAGTTTGCAATGTCTTTTGTTTGATCTTATTTGTTATGGAACATGGCCATGTGCTTGAGTCATATGTGTTCAAAATGGAATTGAGGCTCATTCGGATTGTTTTCATCACAAGACAAGTTGCCCAAGTTATAAAGCCTTGGTTTCGGCATAAATAGGATGTCGGGTCTAAGCCTCGCTTGGTGTAGGAATCACTTAAGGCCTCAAGGTCCTAAATCGACATTGAGGCATGTCGATCTTATGCCTTGATCGGTATAAGGATCACCTAAATTTACAAGGTCTTGGTAAGACATCAAGCATGTCGATTTCTATAGCCCAATGAATGTGGGGACTTTGTGCTTGGAGTTGAATGAAATTGCGAGCTGAGAGTCATTCTCGATACATGTGTATTCACATTGGGTTGGAGCGGAAATCCATCAAGCTTGGGATTGTCACTAAAATGAGGTGTACCAAAGCCTCAAGGTCTTGGATCAGCATTGAGGTGTGCTGTTTTCAAGCCTTGTTCAATGTAGTGATTGTGCTAAATGGTTGATTCAACTTACGAACCGAGGATTGTTCTCGACATGTTTATTAGATTAGTGCAAGAACTCATGGCACACACGACCGAATGAGCACGCCTTCGGGCCATGCATATGTCAGCTAAAAGAAAAGATAAAAATCAACTTGTGTGATGCACTTGTGTGTGTGCACTTAAAGAGGAAAAAACATCCATCATCACATAGCGTTGGCGACGATGACTCGTTCATTAAATGGGATGCCTTGGTTGAGCTAGGAAGCCCTAGAAAATATATGATGCCTAGCTTGATGGTTGGATACTGGGTCGTTGCATAAGTAACCTGTGCCACTTAGGACCTGGAGATAGAATTGGGGTCGTTACACTTAATAATAAAATGGAAGCTTGGACTAGTGGTTCCAAATTACACACTCGTTGTCGAACGCCACAGAATATTGTAGGATCACTTGAAGATTAGACCAAGAAAAATTACAAAAACTTGTTCCAGGTTCTAAGTTTCAAGCTCCAAGCTCCAAGTTCTAAGTTCTATAAATGTAGAACCTAGAATCTACTTGTTGAAATAGATTTCCATTGGTTAGGGGTGAGCATGGTCCGAGTTGGGCTGGCCCACCCCCTAACCCTAGAACCAACCCACACAATGCCGATCTTCAATTTTTTGGACCAAGAACTGACCTTATTAAGCTTAGAACTGAGGACCGAACCAACCCAATGGGTTCGATTTGGTTCCAGGGTCAACCCGAGACCAATCAATAATTTATTTATTTCATTTTTTCTACTCTCTGAAAGGGCAACCAAGGTCTGGACGGACCTAATGAGCTTGGTCCAATATCAGGGTTAACTCAAGACCAACCGATAATTTTTTGTTTCATATTTTGTACTCCATGAAAAGGTGAGTGAGGATCGGACCGACCCTATGGGTTCAGTGACAAGCGAGGTCAGCTAAGAGAGGCGAGCGACGAGTGTCGAGTGGGGTGAGCGTCAAGCATCGAGCAGGGAGCAACAAACCCTGGCGAGTGGCATGAGTGACTCAAAGTGAGTGAGGTGAGTGTCGAGTGGCAAGCAAAGAAGTTGTTTCTTTCGATTTTAACAAATTAAAGACTAAGAAGACAAATAAGACAAAAGAGAAC
This sequence comes from Eucalyptus dawsonii, assembly GCA_016097615.1. Lineage (NCBI taxonomy): Eukaryota > Viridiplantae > Streptophyta > Magnoliopsida > Myrtales > Myrtaceae > Eucalyptus > Eucalyptus dawsonii. Next base: position 28,499,731 of record CM027881.1, on the reverse strand, counting down.
GAGTACTAGAGGAGGATGCCGTGAGGAGCTATTTATATCCGTGAGGACTCATCACAAAAACATTTTCCTCCTATGTAAAATGTAAATTATGGCTATTGACGCCATAAAAGACATTAAAAGTTCTAAGTTATTAAAAAATAGTGTAAAATTACTTGAACTCCTCACTAATGAGCTATTTAATATTGTTGATGCCATTTATTTTAGGATTTTCTATATATAAATATTATAAATAATATATTAGATATTATATATATATACACAATCAAGGTTGATCCGGGTTGGACCGACCCTAAGCTCTTAGGACCGAAAACCAACCCGCACAATATTAGTCTAGGAATCCTAGGACCAAGGACAAACCCGGTCTCCCTGGGAACCGGACCAGGATCAGTAGGGTTGGGCCGATCCATGGTTGGTCTAGGGTTGACCCTAGACTGATGCTCACCCCTACCGCTAGTTCAATTCTCAAGTTCAAGGTTCTACCCTAGAACCATGCTCAACCTTTATTTAAAAAGAAACTTATTGATGAGATAAATTTGACAACTACCCCAATATAAGAAGAGATTGTCACAAACAATAGATGGCAATTATTGCCACCTTTTTACTAGACCTAAAATTGGTTAGAAATCCATATCATTTAATTAGATGCTATATATCATAAAATGCAATTATTCACCTTTTTACTAGACCTAAAAATTGGTAAGAAATCCATATCATTCAACTAGATGATATATATCATTAAATGAAAAGGATAATCTTTCTCCTTTGCATACCTTTCTAGTCACCAACTCATTCAACAAATTGAATAAATCTTTTAGTATAAAGGTGATGCATTCGTTCATCTCAACACATCACTGTACTAGGTCCCAAAGCTATCAAGATTCATTGAGAGAGAGAGAGAGAGAGGCTAAAAGTAGTTTAGGTGGGAATAGCCATGGTAGTAATCGCATCCAATAGAATGGGGTCAACGATACTCGTGGTGGCTCTAATACTCTGGTCATCCATCGGTGCCAATGCTGACGCTAATGCACGCATACTTCTATCAAAGTGGACGTGTATAAAGGAATGTTTCTTTGAAATTGACCCATTTGGATGCTATCGCTCTTGCCGTAGGCAGCCTCATGGAGAGTCCTCGACGGTCATGCCATTAGAGCATTGCAACGTTGGTTGTGTATTGTCTACTTGTCTTGGCCACCATCTAGGTAATAATCTTCACATCGAGATAAAAAAATATAACATAACTTCTTCTTAGATCCTTAAAATCAAGAAATTCATTGTATAATCTTGTTTTGTTTATCAGTGTTTCATTGATATATTTTAATTGTGAAAGAAGTGTTGCATACTAAATCATTTCATTTCCTTATACTTTGATATATATGCCCTTGTTGAAAACAAATTCAATTTCAATTTTGGTGTAACTTTTATAATCTCCTGTTTTATATTTGACCTCATGTAGAAACCAATAAAGTTGGAGTGGATGAGAACAAGGTTGGAGCTTGTGCGGATTCATGCTCTCAGAGTTGCCAGAAGACTTATTCTTTGCACTGAAGTCATTAAACTTATGTAATGCCTTTGTGGTTTTATTGCTCAACTAATAAAAGGTGCCAAGACAAGTAGATGTTGAGATATAAATACAAAAAAGAAAGGTAAACTTTACAATTGTGGTCAAATAAAGATAGCATGTTCTTTATTGCAAGATACCCATCAACAATAGAATAGAGTTTGCTATGGTTTTTTTTTATTATATTAAATCCAGTTCCCTACGGGTACAACAAATTTTTTTAATGTGGAACATCATTTGAACAGTTGACAAAGGCATCGTCCGAAAATTTTCACGCTCGCAATAAGCTGAGTGTACAGTGTTGTCGATCAACATAACTTTACTTGCTTAACAGACATAAACAGAAAGAGTCGATGTGTTGATCAACATAACTTTTGTTGTATGGAGTTTCATCTTGTGGCTATGCACAATTTATCTGATTCTATAAACCACAGTGTCGTATGGAAGAGACGTATGCTTTGCTACAATTTGAGGAAAGCTTAACACTCACCAACATTACGAGCGATCCTCTCGCTTATCCAAAGACTAACCTAGAAACCAAATCGGGATTGCTGCTTATGGGATGGCGTAGAGTGTGATGAGAACACTGGCTATGCAACTGTTCTTGACCAAGGAAGTACTCTTATCTATGGTTCTATCAATATGGGTGACGACATTCCCCTGGGACACTTACCGGACTTTATCTGAAGTAGTCCTGCTACATCGCAACTAGCTACTGCACGTTTTCCAGGGAGTTACCACCATCAATTGGAAACGTTTGACGGAAAAGTATCAAAAAAGTCCTAAACCTAATGAATTAGTATCAATTCGGTCTTAAATCTTTCGATTGGATTAATTTATTCCTAAACTTTTTTGCATCTGTACTAATTCAATTCATCTGACTAATTTAATCTAGAAATTATCGACATGGACATTTACCATCCAATGTGACATGACCGATGCTAATGTGGATATTTTTAATAAATTGTTTATTTTTTTCTCTTTTTTAAATTCTTTTCCTTTTTTTCTTTCTTTTTTTTTGTCCTTTTCTTTTTGTTTTTGGATTTTGGCCGCACGGATCAACATGGTTGGCGACTGGCCACAAGTGAGGGTCAGCGAGGGCATCACAGCCCTTATGGCCTCAGATGAGGGAGACCCTCGCTAAATTTAGCAAGGGCTCGACCTTCACGCCTTTTAGGCAAAGGCGGCCCTTCTGGCCTTTGGGGAGGGCACGACCCTACGGCCTGGACAAGGGTAGTCCTCGTTGAATATGGCATGGACTCGTCCTCACTCTATCTAGATGAGGGCAGCCCTCGTAGCCTCTGGCGAGGGCACGACCCTTGTAGCCATCCTATGCTGTCCACAAGAGTCCTAATTTAAAAAAAAATATTAAAAATGTCCACATTAGCGCTAGTATAGGACGGCCAGCGTCCATGTCAGTAATTTCCAGCCTAAATTGGCTGAACGGACTGAATTAGTATCAATATGAAAATATTTATGACAAATTGGTCCTAAATTAGTATCGGTTTATGATTTTTTTGGTAGTTTTCCCAAACCTTTGGTCTTTGAGTTATTTTGGTCTTGTAGGTTGTGAATTCTTTAGAATGATCCCGTATTCATTTAGTAATCTTACCAAGCTTGAATCCCTAGATCCGATAATGAAACCATCGATTGTTTAGCCCATTTTTTTTCTCTATTTTGGGTTTTTAAGCTAACAACGATCGCCAATTTGAACCTCGAAAGAATCATGCTAATAGGTGAGATTCCACCTTCAATTGGAAACCTGTCTCAGCTAGTCAAATTAAGACTCTTTGACAATGAGATAACTAGCGCCATACCGCCTTTGCTCACGAGCTTCACGCATCTCACTGATTCAACAATCAGGTCTTTCACCATCTTATCCCATGAACATGACTCAACTAACCCTGGTTCACCTTGACACCAATAAATTTGAAGGCCCAATACCCTCTTTGCTCGCTTAGCTCCAAAATCTGGAAGTCCTTAACCTTGCTGGAAACCACTTTAGTGATAACTGTTGGAGAAATCTTCCTTGAGTGTTTTGAAGCTGACAAAACGTTTCCATCAGTCTAGTCTAAAGATTTACAGATTCTACTATTTAAAGTCTGAAGACCTCCGGACTGCCAAACTCAAGACTCAAAGTCTATTCTCATTGACAGTTTCTAGTCCGTCGAAGAAGGCCTATCCAGGACTGGATGTTTCGTTAAGGATTTGACCTTATCGACTAAAGAAGATCTCTTGGTTGGATATGACATGACGGAATTCTTTATTCGAATCAAGATTGATTGAGGATCCGATGATTGGCGAAGTATACTTGGAAGGTTCTACTTATAGAAACCGAGATCCTGATTGTATTGGCGAGCATGATTGATGGGCTATCGTCATGTTCCTTAAATAACTCGAATGATCTTCCTAATTAATTCTGTCCGACGGGAAGATTGGAAGAATTCATTTGGTAAATGCCAATAGGTATGATGGCATAAAAGAGTATATAAGGAAGACGTTTCAGTTGTTCGAGGGAGTGCATGATAGAAGAATTCCAAAGTCTAAAGCTCTTTGTTCTTAGTCAATTCATTTGTTGAGCGAAATCTTGTACGCAAAAAAGAGTATATATCTTTGAGAAACCTTAAGGATGTGTGGTAGACTATCTACACTGCGGAATCAACGGAGAGCCTTGCTGTAACATCTTTTTTGTTTATAATGAAATCTAACTGGTGGACTGTCAGTGCGGAAGAGTAGACAAGGCTTGGAATAAGCCGAACCACTATAATTTATGTGTTCATTTTCTCTTCTCTACTCTCTTTTACTTTGATCATAATTCGTTGTGTTAACAAAATGCGAACTTTAATTCTATTGTCTGTTTAGTATTGCTCACTTATCACGAGAAACTATTTTTACACCTATTCACCCCCCTCTAGGTGCTTATACTAGCTATCTCAATTGATATCAAAGCCTGTGTACTCACTTAATTTGAAGTGTTGTACTTCAGAGTTAAAGATCCATGGCTAGTATGTTGGCTCCGGGGCTGGTAGAAGGGCAGAGCAATACCAGACCGCCTTACTTTGATGGAAAGGAATACAACATATGGAAAAACAAGATTAAGGCATTCTTAAGATCAAAGGATCCTCTGGAATGGGACGTGGTAGACAAAGGAATCATTCTTAAAGGTGCACCCGTCTCAGAGAGAGGAAAAGAAGCTGTTGAGTCTAGTGAAATAAGTCAGGAAGAGATAACCAAGAGATAAGCTCTTGATGCAAAAGCAATTTATTCTTTATATTGCGCTTTGTCACCTACTGAATATAACAGAATATTTTCTTGTGTTACAGCCAAAGAAGTTTGGGATAGATTGCACATCACCTATGAATGAACTAATCAAGTGAAAGAAACCAGAATCAACATTCTCCTCGGTCAATACGAAGCCTTCAAAATGAAATCAGGAGAATCTATTACTGACATGTTTAGTCGTTTTACAGAAATCGTGAATGGTCTTGAAAATGAAGGTCAACTAATTTCTGATCCCATGAAAGTAAACAAGCTATTGCGTAGACTCTCCAAGGATTGGAATCACATAAAGACCTCAATAAGGGAGATACAAAGAATTATGCCACTATCTGTCGATGAGTTGGTTGGGACTCTTCAATCTTATGAAGTGGAGCGAATCAATGAAGACGAAGTTCCTAAAGGTAAGAAATTCATTGCATTAAAATCCAATGATGATTCTAATGTTATAGATTCTGAAGACGATATGGATGATGATGAGCTTGCTCTCATGGTAAGAAGATTAAGAAAGCTGAATAGAAAAAGGAAGAAGATTCAATCCAAAGAAACAAAATTTTCAAAAGCAACAGACTAAGTCTGTTGAGGATGATGAATCCAATAGAGATGTAGTCTGCTTTGAATGTAAGAAAAATGGACACATCAGACCCAACTGTCCCCTTCTGAGGAAGAAGAAAGGAAAGGCCGAAAAATATTGAAAGGCTCTCAAAGCAGAAACCTGGAGTGATGCAGAATGTGAAGAAAGTGATGATGATTATGCCAATATATGTCTAATGGCACAATCGGATTCAGATTCAAACTCCGAGACAGACTCAGATTTAGACAGTGAATTTGAGGTGAGTAATTTGAAAATTCCTACTAAAGTTTCTAAATACATTGATGAGTTGTGTTTTAGTCTCAAGACTTCTCTTAAAAGGATTTCCAAACTTAAAAAGGAAAATTCTGCACTAAAACAACAGGAAAATATTTTGAAAGAAAATGTTAAATATTTAGACATGAGTGTTTCTACTCTAAAAGTAAATGAAGGCAACCTTTTCGAAAGAAAATGCATTTTTAAAAAATGACATCAAATATTTCCAAAAGATTTTCTATAGGATCTAAGAAATTTGAGAAAATTCTTTCAGTACAAAGACCTTATTTCGATAAATCTAGTTTAGGAATGACTGTGGAAACCATTCCTTTAATTAATTTTCCTAAAGTGAAGGAAATAATTAAGCAAAGACCCACAAGAGATGCTTACAAAAATCATTTTCAAATTTTTTTTGTAAAACTAGTAGGTCGCAATGCTCTAAGATGTTCTAAGTGCAATAGTTCAGATCATTTTGAGAAAGAAGGTCATATGGTTTGGAAATATGTTAAGAAAGTATAGGCAAAGACCGCATATCATACTAACACCAATGGACCCAAGAAAATATGGGTACCAAAGAAAGTTTGAGTCTCTTTTTTAAATGCAGGTCACTATCAAGAAGTAGGTAAAATGGTATCTGAATAGTGGATGCTCAAGACATATGACAGGAGATTCAAATTGCTTCATAAAGCTCGTTCAAGTAAATGGTGGAAAAGTTTCATTTGGAGGAAAGAGCAAAGGAAGAATTGTGAGATTCGGAACTGTAAAAATTTGAAGCCTCACAATCAGTAATGTTTCCTTAGTGGAATGACTCAACTACAATTTGCTTAGTATCAATTAGCTGTGCGATACTAGTTTCAAAATCAACTTTCAAGAGGGAATATGTTCAGGATCTAGTAAAGATTCCACTCAGTCATTCATGGGTCGAAGACATAGAAATATCTATCTCTTGGATGTCAAACTAGATGAAACCCAATGTCTAATCTCAATTCAAGACGAAGCAAAATTATGGCACAAAAAACTTGGGTACATCAATATGAAGTAAATAGCCAAAATTTCAGCAAAGAAGCTTGTTCGTGGTCTATCCAATCTGTCATACCAAAAGACTAATTTATGTACACCATGTGTATTGGGAAAGCATGTAAGAAACTCCTTTAAACCAATAAATCAAGTTTCTACTAATCGTGTACTGCAGCTTCTGCATATGGATCTTTTTGAACCAACCAGAACTTAGAGCATTGGAGTTTGAAGAAAAATCAGATGAAGGCATCTTCCTTGGATATTCAACCACAAGCAAAGCTTACCGAGTCTACAACAAAAAGACTCAATCTATGGAGGAATCAATGAATGTCAAATTCCAAGATTCTATGCAAAATGAATCTATTCAGACTCATCTTGAAGAATTTGAACTTGCTCCAGACTCTACAAAGTCTAAATCTCAAGAAGCAGCTCAAACTTCAAAAGACCAGCAACAAATGATTGTCAAAGATTCAAATGAAGAAAAAGATCAACAATCTAACAAATCAACCAACAACTGGAAGTATAGGTCCAGTCATCCCAACGATCTCATTATTGGCGACATTAATGAAAGAATTCGCACAAGATCCAAAAGGCGCGAAGAGTCTAGTGCTGTGGCTCTTATTTCTGAAATAAAACCCAAAAGCATATAAGAAGCTTTATTTTATGAAAAATAGATTCAAGCTATGCAAGAAGAACTCAAGCAATTTAGTATTAATGATGTTTGGGTATTGACTCCTAAACCAAAAGGTAAATCTGTTATTGCAGCTAAATGGAATTTTAGGAACAAGATGAATGAGAAAGGAAAGGTCGTAAGAAACAAAGCAAACTCGTGGCCAAGGGATATACGGAAGAAGAAGGGATAGACTATGATGAGACTTACACACTAGTAGCGAGGTTAGAAACAATTAGATTATAACTTGCTTTTGCTTGTTATAAGACTTTCAGGTTATTCCAAATGGAGGTCAAAAGTGCTTTCCTGAATGAATTTATCCATGAGGAAGTCTATGTGGAACAACCACCTAGGTTTGAAGACCCAAGGAAACCAAACTTAGTATTCAGACTAAAAAAAGCTTTATATGGTTTAAAGTAAGCACCTCGAGCTTGGTACGACAAGCTGAGTAAGTTTTTAATATAAAACGGCTTTGTCAAAGGTAAAGTAGACACTACCCTGTTTTTCAAAAGAGAAAGCAAAAGTTTTCTACTTGTTCAAATATATGTTGATGATATTATTTTTGGATCCTCTAGTGAAAGTCTGTGCAAGAAATTCTCTAAGTCTATGTAGAATGAATTTGAAATGAGCATGATGAGTGAACTAACATTTTTTCTCGGGCTTCAAGTGAAACAATTGAAGGAATGAACTTTTATTCATCAAGAAAAATATGCTAATGATCTTGTCAAAAAGTTTGGACTGGAAAATTGCAAAAAGATTAATATACCAATGTCAAGTTCCTTGAAGATAAACAAAGATGAAGGAGGAAAGAAAGTTGACCATAAGTTATACAGGAGTATCATTAGTTCATTTTTTTATCTTACTGCTTCTGGACCTGACATTTTATTTAGTGTTTGCATTTGTGCCAAATTTCAAGCAAACCCTAAAGAATCTCATCTAAGTGCTGCAAAGCGTATTATCAAATACATTGCATCAACTTCAAACTTTGGTCTTTAGTATCCTAAAAATGGAGACTTTACTCTTCTTGGATACTTAGATGCAGACCTAATCGGATGCAGAGTTGATAGAAAGAGCACCTCAAGTACCTATCAACTACTTGGAAGTAGGACAATATTTTGGTTTTCAAGGAAGCAAAAATGAAACGTTTGTCTTTTGCAAGAGTATATGTCGAAGTGTCGGCTAAGTTAGAGAAATGTGAATCTGTGGAGGTATTTCTGAATGGGGAGTCCTTCATTGTTCCTATCTTGTACGAATGGATACCCATTGCGTGTCCAAAATGCCAAGTCTTTGGCCATAACTGTGAGGAGAAAGAAGTTCCAGCACCCGTAGCAGATAAGTCCCATGATGCTGTTGCCGAGGAAGCTCGAGATGCTGTTGTGCCTACGGTGCCCCCCTCGATTCCTCCCGCCCAGCCTCGTAAGGTGTGTTATGTTGACCAGCAGGATGGCTGGAAGTAGGTAACTCGGAAGAAGAGGCAACCGTCGGGGTCTAATGGGAAGGACTCTTCGACTCCTATCTCTTCTTTGAAGTTTATGGATAAATCAGATTCTTCTCAAGCTTTTAGCAAGTCTGCCCAGAAATATAAAGGTGCTTTGATTCCAAGCTCTACTGGACCTCCTTCCACGATGGTTCCTGTTGAGCCGATCCCAGAATCTGCTTATATTGGGTCTGGCTCTACTGCTGAAGAATCTGAGGATGCGGCTAGTGCGGTAAGTAGTAGCTTAGATGAGGAACCTGATGGTCCTAGTGAATTGGTTACAAATGTTAAGCATTCTCGCTGTTTTCGAGGAAGCCCTCGCTAAAAGGAACTCGCCCAAGACTCCGTCTGTCCCAAAGTTGGCCGCCCCTCCTACCCCAGCATTGGCTGCTCCTCCTGACCCTCCTCAAGGCACTAGCCGAAGGAGATCACGTCGGTAACTTCTATTCTCATCATAATACATTATATAGTTATATATAGCTATGTATATTGGAGTTTGGAATATTAGGGGACTTGGTAGCCATCTCAAACAAGCTGAAATCAGAAACTTTATTAGATCTCATAATCTATGTTGTGTTGGTATTGTGGAAACAAAGATTTCCCAGGGTACCTTTAGTGCGATCTCTGATGTTTTGTTGCCGGGCTAGAAGTGGGAAAACAACTATAATCATTCCTCGGAAGGAAGAATTTGGGTGGGGTGGAACCCCCGTGAAGTCTTGTTTGTTACGAACTCTTCTTCGGATCAAGCTATTCATGGAAAGTTATCTTGCTTAAATTCTAGTAAGGTTCTCTTCCTTACGGTGGTCTATGCTGAGCATAGTTTTGTGGCTAGACGTCCTCTTTGGGCTGACATTATTCAGACTAGCTCTCTCCTTTCGGGTTTTCCTTGGATACTAGCAGGAGACTTTAATGCAATTCGTGACCCTTCAGATAGATTGGGTGGTTCTAATGGTTGGATCCCATCTTTTGATGAGCTACGTGAGTGCCTCATACAAGCTGGTCTTGACGATCTCAGGTATACCGGGAATAGATTTACTTGGGCTCCTTCCATGGGTGCCAACCGTAAGCAAAGAAAGATTGATCGTGTTCTCGTTAATTCTTGTTGGACTGCTGAATTTTCCTTTTCTGAGGCCTCTTTCTTGGCCCCTGGCATTTCAGATCATTCTCCAATGATTATTAAGATTATGCCTGCCCCTAAGTCTCGCAAGCCTTTCAAGTTCTTCAATTTATGGTTTTCTCATCTGGATTTTACTGATGTGGTTTTGCAAGCTTGGCGTTCTCCCTTTGTGGGTTCTCTAATGTTTATTCTTTGCTCCAGGCTTCGGCTTCTCAAATGTAAGTTGAAACAGATCAACAAGGAGTCCTTCTCGGACTTGTCCTCTAGAACGGCTGAAGCAAGATGTGCATTGCTCCAAACCCAAGATGCTCTTCTAATGACTATTCGAATATTCAACTTGCTGAATTGGAAAACAACAGCTCCAATCCTACTCGAATTTGTGCCTTCAAGAGGAATCATTTTATAGACAAAAGTCTCGGTGCGGTGGTTGAAAGAAGGTGATCTTAATACTAAAATTTTCCATAACTCGCAAACAAGAGACAACTTCACAATAGAATTATCTCGCTCTCTGATGGGATTGTTTCTACCTCAAATCCCTCTGAAGTTCAAAACCTGTTTGTTGACCACTTCCGGGAGTTATTGGCCTTCTCTCCCCCTGCCGCGAGGCCTTCGGTGGAGGAAATGCGTGCGGTGTTGAAGCACACCCTTGATGCAGATCAGGTTCGCTTTATTTCTAGCCCCATCTCGGAGACTGAAATTAAAGATACTCTATTCTCTCTTGCGGTGGGTAAGGCCCCTGGCCCTGATGGATACAATGTGGAATTTTTTAAACATTCTTGGGAGATTGTTGGACCTTCTGTTACTCTGGCAGTGAAAGATTTCTTTGAGACGGGCATATTGTTGCGGGAAATTAACACAACTATTTTGGCCTTGGTCCCCAAAGTCCCGAATGCTTCCAATGTGAATGATTTTCAGCCAATTGCTTGCTGTAACACATTATACAAGTGTATCACCAAGCTTATTGCTAATCGGCTCTCTTAGGTGCTACCTTATATCATTAGTCTGCCCCAAAATGCCTTTGTAAAAGGTAGACACATTAGTGACAATATTTTACTTGCTCAGGAGTTGTTTTGTGGTTTTCACAATGATCCTTACCGGCCTAAATGTGTTATTAAAGTTGATTTTAGGAAGGCCTACGATACGGTGGATTGGAGGTTTATTGAATTGTGTCTGCAGGCTTTCGGTTTTCCCCAAGAGTTCATTGCCCGGGTTATGATTTGCATTCGCACCCCCAAGTTCTCGGTTGCAATTAATGGGGAACTCCATGGGTTCTTTTTAAGTGGGAGGGGTATTCGTCAGGGTGATCCCATGTCGCCGTATATTTTTACTCTTGTGATGGAAGTCTTTACAGGTATTCTGGACATTCAAACTTTACATCCGGACTTTGGTTTTTTCTGGCGTTGCAAGCCCACCCGACTTTCTCATCTTTTCTTTGCTGATGATGTACTACTCTTCGCTGAAGCTAACTTATCGTCTATTGATCTTCTCAAGAATGGTATCGAGAAATTTTCTAGCTGGAGTGGGCTGATTCCGAATCTTCGGAAGAGTGAAGTTTTCCTTTCTGGAGGCTCCTCTGAACTTCATGAGGATATCCTAAATAAGCTGGGCTATCAGTTGGGCACCTTTCCTTTCCGCTATCTAGGAGTACCGATTATTTCAGCTAGATTATGCAAAGCTGACTGCGTCTCCTTAGTTAATTCAATCACGGCTCGTGTTCAGTCTTGGACCAATAGATTCCTCTCATTTGTAGCACGTCTTCAACTTATAAGGTCGGTGCTTCATTCTATACAAGTCTTTTGGGCTAATGTGTTCTTTCTGCCATGTTCAGTTCTAAATCGAATTGAGCAAATTTTCCGCCAATTCTTGTGGAGAGGCCCTGAGATGGGTGCAAGTGGTGCGAAAGTCTCGTGGTGGAATGTTTGCCTTCCCAAAAATGAAGGGGGCTTAGGTATTCGTACTCTAAAGGAGAACAACATTGCGTCCATGCTCAAACATATTTGGATTCTTTTCTCGGATAAAGAATTCAAGTGGTGTAAGTGGATTCATTCCAATTTCCTGAAGCGGAAATTTTTTTGGGTGGTTCCTTGCCCTACTCATTGCTCTTGGGCCTGGAGGAAGTTATTAGATCTTCGTGATCAATTTCAGCAATATTTCAGATGGAGCATTGGAAATGGGAGGTCGGTCTCCTTTTGGTTCGACCCTTGGCACCAAAATGGTCCTTTATACAAGATCTTTTCTAATCAGGATATTTATCGCTCGGGTATATCCCGCTCTGCTTCAGTTGCTGATGGTTTTGCTACTCCTATGGGCTGGTATATCATTCACATCATGGCTAATTGGTGGAATCCCCTTCCGGTATTCAACCAAGAGGAGGATCGGTTTCAGGGGCTTCCACACCTATCCGGTCACTTCTCCATTGCTTCTGCCTGGGATTTGATCCGTTCGAAGCATAATGTCATCTCGTGGGCTTCTTTTGTTTGGAATACTGCCTTGCCTCCAAGATATCAAACGCACCTTTGGCTTATTTCGTGCAATCGATCGCCGACTCAGTTTTGCTCATCTCTTATGGTAGGATCCCCCTACAAATTGCCCCCTTTGTTCATGCAGACCTGATTCTATAGATCATTTGTTCTTTGCGTGCCGTGCTTCGGATAGTCTTATTTCATTTTGGGCGGCAAGATTCAACCTAGTGTGGCGAAACAAGCGTTGGGTGGATAATTTGGCCTGGGCTTCCAAGCGGTTTATGGGGAAGAGTTTTTATCAGATCCTGGCTCGGTTTAGTTTTGGTGCAATGTGTTCTATCATTTGGAAAGAGCGGAACAATGTGCTTTTTCGGAATCGACTCTCTTTCTTCCGGTGATGAAAATGCATCTTCGAAGGCTATCAAAGATAAGGCTATGACCTTTAAGCATGTTCCCGATGTGCCCATGAATAGAAGACTTCAACGAAGCTGGAACATCCATCCTTCTATTTTTGATTGATGGAGGTTTTCTAGTTTTGTTGTCTTTTGTTTCCTTTTGTTGTTGTTGCTCCTTTTTTCTGGGAACCATGGCACCCTTACACTTGTTCTAGACTTTTGTCTTCTTGAGTGTCTGTTTTTGTTGGTGCCAGGCCTCCCTCTTGTCTTCTTTCTTGCAAAATCAATTTATTACTTACCTTTACCAAAAAAAAAAATACAGTAGCTCTTTCTACAACAGAAGCAGAGTATGTAGCTCTTGGAAGTTGTTGTTCACAAATTCTGTGGATAAAACAACAGCTAAGAGACTTTGGAATTGAAGATTCATGCACGGAGATTAAGTGTGACAACACCAGCACAATCAATCTCACCAAGAATCCAATTATTCACTCAAGAGCAAAACATATAGTGATTCGACATCACTTCATTAGAGATCATGTTCAAAATGGAGAGGTTTCGATTCAGTTTGTTGACTCAAAGAATCAACTTGCGGATATATTTACAAAGCCTTTGGAGAAAAATCAATTTGAAGTTATCCGTTCCAGACTCAACATCTTGAGGTTTGAAGAAGTAAAAGTCTAGAGACTCTCAGACTCAGACAATCAAGATTTTTGACTGTAAGTTATTTTATTCTCTCTCATATTAAATCTCGAAAAGGTACGATCATCTATCCATAATTGATTTTTGTTATTTTCAATTTCCGTGATTATTGCAATCTTTCTTTTTCAAAAATGGAGTTATTTTTAAATGACAGTTATCTAATTTTTTAAGAAGTCAGTTATTTTTTAAAAGGCATCGTTATACTTTCCTTTACAACGTTTTGTATGCCTCTCTTCGACTGTCCTATATATTGTCGGTTCCTCTTTGTTTTACTCCAAAAATCCTAAAAAGCATCGATCTTCCACTTCTGTCTTCTTCTCTTGTTTAATCTTCGAAAAGTTGTCATCTTTCTTGGAAAAAAACAAGTTTGGAATCTTTCAAAGACTGTGAAAGATGTCGTCTCAAAGGAAGTCTTCGAGGATCACGAACAGGGGACCGCAACAAATGCGTGAGAGGCCTCTGCACTTTGATCTCACCGAGGAAGAAGAGTCTCCTAGTCAGCAGCAGAGCCCACAACATTCTCAGCAGCGTCCATCTCCTCCATCTAGACCACAGGATGTTGCTCATCGAGAAGAAGAAGAAATAATCGAAGATGTAGAACCCGTAAGAACTTTTAAGCCCTCTTTTACCTACAAGCTTTATCGTGCTTTGAAAAGAGGTGGAACTCCTTTGAACTACATTGATGAATTTCTGAAAGACAAAGGGTATAAAAATGAAACCTTCTTTTTACGCACAATGGAATGGTTGGGAATTGTCCCTGCTAGGTTGGCGGAAGAGGCAATAGCAAATATCCAAAGCGATCCACGTGTTGGAAGGCTGAATCAACCATATGGGAATGATGATGACAAGTTGTACAGTCAGTTTAAATCGAGAATGGGTGTTGCGGCAAAAATTTGGAGCAAAAGGACATACTTGTTTCGATCGGAGGAACACAAGCATCTATACTCTAGAAGTGTGGATTTTGATTTTCTTGACTCTGTGAACGTTAATTTGCGAGAAAAATTCAGTCTTCTTCAACTTGAACAATTTTGTTCTGAATCTACATAAGCCTATGCTGAACTCATTGCTTATTTCTATTCGAATCTCAGTTTTTTGGATGCGAATAGATTCTCTTTTAGTGTCCGAGATCAGGACTTTGTGGTGGATGTAGATATGTTGGTTGATGTGATTGGGTTGAAAGAGAGAGATATCAACCTATCAATGTGTCTATTGCTCGTGCTACGTTGGAACTTGTTAAGGATAGAAGGACAGAGGGAAAGATTTCCTACTTGAGGATGAGTGCGTTCAACATTCTGCTTCACAAGATTTTGATTAACTGCCTCATACCAAAATCTACTTCAAAGACTGATGTTTCAAACTCAGAGGCAAAGCTGATGTATGCCATCAATGCTGGGAAAAAATTCTCTCTTCCTCATACTATTATGTTCCATATGTACAGAGCAATGGTGAAGGACAAGGGTCAACTTCTTTATCCAACTCTTATGACCAAGTTATTCAGACATTTGAATGTTCAGCCTCCTCAGATTCTCTATGTTATAACTTGTGATCAAATGGTAGTGGGATTGAAAATGGTGTCTAAAATGCGTCTAAAGGAACTCAACAAGGCGTTGGAGAAATTCAAGGAGAAAACCCCTGTTAAGACTCATCAAATCTCTTCGGCTGCAAAAAGAAAATGGAAGGAGCCCATGGTTGCTCCATCCAAAAAAAGAAGAGCTCTCATTGTTGAGGATGAAGAAGATGGGGATGACATCACCATTTCTACAATGGCATTGAAGAACCTGAGACATTCTGTTCTAGAATCAATGGAACGACAAGAGAAAGACACAGATGAGACAGAACAGAGGACTAGAGAAAGAGAAAATTTGGAAGCAGATGAGAGAGAAACAGAGGAGAGAGAAGCAAAAGAAAGAGATGTAGAGGAGGAAAGAATTGAAGAAGAAGAAGAAGAAGAGGAGAGAGGAGATCAAATGGAAGCAGAACATGAGGAACACTCTTCTCCACCTAAAGGCATGGAAACATGGGGAGATCATGAGAAAAGAGGAATGTCCTCATACCCTACCACCAGTGAAGGAGTAAGCTGCTCTCCAGCAGATCTAGAGGACATCTATGCCTCTTAATTTCTTGAGGAGGGACATGATTGATATGGCTAGTATAAGTACCTAGAGGGGGGGTGAATAGGTATAAAAAAAGGTTTCTCGAGATATAAGCGCAATACTAAGCAGACAATAAAAAGGAGATACTTCTTTCATTAACAAAGCAAATGATGATCAAAATAAAACAGAGAGTAGGGAAGAGAAAATTGAACACAAGGATTATAGTGGTTCGGCTTATTTCAAGCCTACGTCCACTCTTCTGCACTGACAGCCAACTGGCTGGATTTCACTATGAACAAAAGAGATGTTACAGCAATGTCTTTCCTTGATTCCATAGTGTAGATGTTCTACCACACTTCCCCAAGGTATCACTAAGTATAGACTCTCTTTTGTCTATACGATTTCGCTCAATAAACGAATTGACTCAAAATCAAGGAGCTTCAGACTCTGGAAATTTTCTATCGTGCACGCACTCGAACAACTGGAACGTCTTCCTTTTATACTCCTTTATGCCATCATACCCGTTGGCACTTACCAAATGAATTCTTCCAATTTTCCCGTTGGACAGAATCAATTAAGAAAATCATTCGAGTTATTAAAAGAACATGTCGATAGCCCATCAATCATGTTCGCCCATACAATCAGGATCTTAGTTTCCTAGAATAGAACCTTCCAAGAATATCTCATCAATCATTGGATCTTTAAACGATATTGATTTCGAAGAAAAGAATTCGTTATATCATATCCAGCCAAGAGATCTTCTCTAGTCGATAAGGGCAAATCCTTAACCAAGCACTTTAGCTTTGGATAGCTTTCTTCAACAGATTGGAAACTGTCAATGAAAATAGTCTTGAGTCTTGAGTCTGGCAGTCCGGAGGTCTTCAGACTCTAAATAGAAGGGTCTACAAAACTTCAGACTAAACTGATAGAAACGTTTTGTCAACTTCAAAATATTCTAGAAAGATTTCTCCAACAATCTCCCCCTTTCTTATGGTGACAAAAATTTTCTGTAGATTTGAACAACTTTGACCTGTAAAACATTACTCAAGTAATATGGATATCTCATAAAGATTAATAGCTTAACGACAACACTAGAATCTGCATCCACAGAAAATAAGTTAGTCTTTCATGAGAGTAAAGCCATTCAATAATACTTGATATAAAAGCAGCAGTCAAATTCAAATCCACATTCATCAAATCCAGACACACAAGTCACACCCAAGTCAAATATCTAAACAAACTAAAGTTCAACAAGTCAAGTTCAAAAAAAAATTTCAAAGTCAAAGTTCAAAGAAGTTCAAAGCTTGCATTTCTCCCCATTTTTGTCATCATAAAAAAGGTTGAGAAGAAGTCAAATTTGCTTGGGAACGTGCACAAGCTGGAAATCTCCCATAGACTGAACGATGCCTTCTAGCTTTTCCAAATCTTCCCGTAGATGAGCCACCTCTTCCCCTTTAGCATTGGCTTGAATTTGAAGAGCGAGGTCTTGAATCTGATCAGACAGGGTAACAGAAGAAGCTTGTCTTGCATTCTTCAAGATTTGAATTTCGCACTCCAAAGCATACATGTGACCCTGCATTTCCAGAAGAACATCTAGTATTCTGCGAAAATCTGTTGTATTGTCAGTCTGCGTACTGACGTCGGCTCAATCGGATGAAGTAAATGCAGACGATGGAATCTCAACATAATCATGCAGATTTGGCGATGAAGCAACATAACCTTCCTCAGGCATTTGAGAAGTATGAATGACCTCTGGATCTTCTGGAGAGCGACTTACACCTTCACTGGTGACAAGATATGGTGTAGTTCCTCTTTGCTCCCCATCTCCCCTTGTTTCTATGGCATCAGTTAGAGAAGAGTGTTTTTCATGCTCTTCTTCTTCTTGATTGTCTCTCTCTCTTTCCTTCTTCGTCTTCTGACCTTTCTTTCTCTGCTTCTTCTTCTTCAGCTTCTTTCTCCTCTTCTTCTTTTTCTTTTGCTTCTTTCTCTTGGCCTTCTCTGTTCTCTTCTTCTTTTTCCTCTTCTTCTCTCTCTTCTTTTTCCTCTGCTTCTTTTCCTTTCTCCTGTCGTTCCATTGATTCTGGAACAGAACGACTGAGCTTCTTCAAAGCTAAAATAGAAATGGTGAGATCATCCTTATCATCTTCATCCTCTAAGATAAGAGTTATTCTCTTTTTGGATGGAGCACCCATGGGCTCCTTCCCTTTTCTTTTCGATGCAGAAGAGACTGGATGAGATTTGACTGAAGTTTTCTCTTTAAACTTTTCCAATGCCTTGTCAAGTTCTTTCAAACGCATTTTGGTCACCATTTTCAATCCTACCACAATTTTGTCGCACGGTCGAACACAAAGAATTTGTGGCGGCTAAATATTCAAGTGTCTGAAGATCTTTGACACAAGACCTGGGTAAGGCAATTGGCCCTTGTCTTTCACCATTGCTCTGTACATGTGGAAGAGAATGGTGTGAGGGAGAGAGAACTTTTTCCCTGCATTGATCACGTACATCAATTTTGCCTCAGAGTTAGACACATCAGTCTTGGAGGTTGATTTCGATCTGAGACAGTTGATCACAATTTTGTGAAGCAAGATGTTGTTCGCACGCATCCTTGAGTAGGTAATCCTCCCTTTTGTGCTTCTGTCTTTAACAAGCTCCAGTGTGGCACAAGCAATTAAAACCTTGATGGGTTGATATCTTCCTCTTTCAACCCCAATCACATCTGCCAGCATATCCACATCAACCACAAAGTCCTGGTCTCGGACATTGAAAGATATTCTATTCGCATCCAAGAAACTAAGATTTGAATAGAAATATGCAATCAATTGAGCATAGCCTTCTGTGGTATCAGAGAAAAATTGCTGAAGTTGAAGTAGACCGAACTTTTCTCTCAAGTTCACATTCACAACATCCAAGAAGTCGAAGTCCACACTCATAGGGTTTATCACCCCGCGTATCAACAATTTGGAGTATAGATCCTTCTGTTCCTTTGATCTAAACAACTCCGTTCTTTTTCCTCGAACTTTCGGCAACACCCATCCTAGGTTGAAATTCGCTAAACAATTTATCATCATCATTTCCATCTATCGGATTAAATCCCCTGACGCGCAGGTCACTCGGAATGTTCGCGAGAGCTTCCTCTGCCTTCCCCTTGGGAGCAATTTCCAAATTCTCCATTTTTCGCAAAAAGATATACTCATTTCCATATCCCTTGTCTTTAAGAAAATCATCTACATAGTTCAACGGAGTACCAGTGCTCTTCAAGGCACGATAAAGCTTGTAAATAAAATAGGGCTTTTGGACTCTTACAGGGTCTACGACCTCAATGATTTCTTCATCCGGTTGATGACCCACACCCTGAGGAGTAGATGGTGGAGAATGACGCGATTGAGAATGTTGCGGACTCTATTGCTAACTCGATAACTCCTCTTCCTCGGTGAGATCAAAATGAGTAGGCCCCTCACTCATTCTCTGTGGTCCCCTGCTTGCGATTCTTGAGGACTTTCTCGAAGAAAACATCTTTCTTTGTCATTGAAAGATTCCTTGCCTCACTTTCCCAATGAAAAATGACAACTTTTTCGAAGATGAACAAGAAATCGAGACGAGAGTGGAAGGAGAATGCTTTTTAGGGTTTTGGAGTTAAGTGAATAAAAAACCGACTGTATATATAGCCCAGTCAAAAGAGCAAAAAGCCAATCGTCACAAAGGAAAGTGAAAAGACGCCTTTTTTAAACAGTAACTGCATTTTTTAAATAAAAAACTGCCATTTTAAATAGAGGTTAACTCTTTTGAAAAGGTAAGATTGTGTTTTTCACGGAAATTGAAGATAACATAAATCAATTATAAATAAATGAATGGTCATACCTTTTCGAGATTTAATAATAAAATAACTTACAGTCTATAGCCATGAATGTCTGAGTCTAAGAGTCTCTAGACTTTAACTTCTTCAAGCTTCAAAATGTTGTGTCTGGAACGGATGATATCAAATTGATTTTCTCCAAAGGCTTTGTAAATATATCCGCCAGTTGGTTCTTTGAGTCAACAAATTGAATCAAAATTTCTCCATTTTGAACATGATCTCTAATGAAGTGATGTCGAATCTCCATATGCTTTGCTCTTGAGTGAAGAATTGGATTTTTGGTGAGATTGATTGCACTGGTGTTGTCACAGTTAATCTCCGTGCATGAGTCTTCAATTCCAAAGTCTCATAGCTGTTGTTTTATCCACATAATTTGTGAACAACAACTTCCAAGAGTTACATACTCTGCATTTGTTGTAGAGAGAGCTACTGTATTTTGCTTCCTTGAAAACCAAGACACTATCCTGCTTCCAAGTAACTGGCAAGTTCCCGAGGTGCTCTTTCTATCAACTCTGCAACCAGCTAGATCTGCATCTGAGTATCCAAGAAGATTAAAGTCTCCCTTCTTAGGATACCAAAGACCGATGCTTGAAGATGAAGCAATGTATTTAATAATACGCTTCGCAGCACTTATATGAGATTCTCTAGGATCTGCTTAAAATCTAGCACATATGCAAACACTCAACAAAATGTCAGGTCTAGAAGCAGTAAGATAAAGAAGTGAGCTAATGATACTCATGTATAGCTTCTGGTCAACTTTCTTCCCTTCTTCATCTTTGCCTATCTTCAAGGAACTTGACATAGGTATATTAGTCTTTTTGCATTTTTCCAGTCCAAACTTTTTGACAAGATCATTAGCATATTTTTCTTGATGAATAAAAGTCCCTTCCTTCAATTGTTTCACTTGAAGTCCGAGAAAGAAGGTTAACTCTCCCATCATACTCATTTCAAACTCATCATGCATAGACGTAGAGAATTTCTTGCACAAACTTTCATTAGAGGATCCAAAAATAATATCATCAACATATATTTGAACAAATAAAAAACATTTGCTTTCCTTTTTGATAAATAGAGTAGTATCTACTTTATCTTTGACAAAATCATTTTGTATTAAAAACTTACTTAGTCTGTCGTATCAAGCTCAAGATGCTTGCTTTAAACTGTACAAGGCCTTTTTCAGTCTGAATACTGAGACTGGCTTCCTTGGGTCTTCAAACCCAGGTGGTTGTTCCACATAAACTTCCTCATGGATAAATCCATTTAGGAAAGCACTTTTGACGTCCATTTGGAATAACCTGAAATTCTTATAACAAGCAAAAGCAAGTAATAATCTAATTGCTTCTAATCTTGCTATTGGTGCATAAGTCTCATCATAGTCTATCCCTTCTTTTTGCGCATATCCCTTGGCCACGAGTCTTGCTTTGTTTCTCACGACTTTTCCTTTCTCATTCATCTTGTTCCTGAAAACCCATTTAGTTTCAATAACAGTTTACCTTTTGGTTTAGATGTCAATTCCTAGACATCATTAATGTTGAACTGTCTGAGCTCTTCTTGCATAGCTTCAATCCAGCTTTCATCATATAAAGCTTCTTCTATGCTTTTTGGTTTTATTTCAGAAATGAGAGCCACAGCACTAGACTCTTCGCTCCTTTTGGATCTTGTGCGAATTCCTTCATTAATGTCGCCAATAATGAGATCTTTGGAATGGCTGGACTTATTATTCCAGTTATTAGTTGATTTGTCGGGTTGATGATCACTTCCTTCATTTGAATCTTCAATAATCACTTGATGCTGGTCTTCCAAAGTCTGAGTTGCTTTTTGAGTTGTAAGCTTTGAAGAGTCTGGAGCAGGTTCAGATTCTTCATGATGAGTCTGACTGGATTCATTTTGCATAGAATTTTGGAATTTGACATTCATTGATTCCTCCACAGATTGACTCTTCTTGTTATAGACTCTGTAGGCTTTGCTTGAGGTAGAATATCCAAGGAAGATGCATTCGTCTGATCTTTCTTCAAACTAACCAACTCGATCTTTCGCATTTTTCAATATAAAGCATTTGCATCCGAACACATGAAAATATGAAACAATAAGCTTCTTTCCTTTGAATAACTCATAAGGAGTTTTTTCTAGAATAGGCCTTAGAAAAACTCTTTTGATGATATAACATGCTGTTGAAACAGCTTCAGCCCAAAATCGTGAAGAGATCTTACTTTCAATTAAAAGAGTTCTAGTCATTTCTTGAAGAGATCTATTCTTTCTTTCCACAACTCCATTTTGCTCTGAAGTATATGGAGAGGAGAACACATGCTGAAAGCCAGATTCATCACAAAATTTTGTAAAATCTTGATTTTCAAATTCACCTCCATGGTCTGTTCTTATACTTGAGATAACACATCCCTTTTCATTTTGAACATTTTTAGCAAATTTTTCAAAATACGAGAAGGTTTCAGACTTACTTGCTATGAAATATACCCAAGTAAATCGTGAGTATTTATTCACAATTACTCGGCAATATTTCTTACCTCCAAAGCTCTGAGTTCTGATTGGTCCGAAGAGATCCATATGCAGGAGCTGTAGTATATGATTAGTGGAAACTTGATTTATTGGCTTAAATGAATTTTTTACCTGCTTTCCCAATATGCATGGTGTGCATAGATCAGACTTTTGGTATGATAAATTGGGTAGACCACGAACAAGCTTATTTGTTGAAATTTTGGCTATTTGCTTCATATTGATATGACCAAGCTTTCTGTGCCATAAGCTTGCTTCGTCTTGAATTGAGATTAGACATTGCGATTCATCCGGTTTCACATCCAAGAGGTAGATATTTCCATGTCTTCGACCCATGAAAGACTGAGTAGAGTCTTTACTGGTTCCAGAACATATTCCCTCTTGAAAGTATATTTTAAAACTAGTATCACACAGTTGGCTGATGCTAAGCAGATTGTAATTGAGTCTTTCCACTAGGGAAACATTGCTTATTGTGAGATTTCCAATTTTCACAGTTCTAAATCCCACAATTCTCCCTTTGCTGCTTCCTCCAAATGAGACTTTTCCACCATTTACTTGAACGAGCTTTATGAAGCAATTTGAATCTCCAGTCATATGTCTTAAACATCCACTGTCCAGATACCACTTTACCTTTTTCTTGATAGAGACTTGCATTTAAAAAAGAGTCTCAAGCTTTCTTTGGTACCCATATTTTCTTGGGTCCATTGGTGTTAGTATAATAAGCAGTATTAGCCCATACTTTCTTAACAGGTTTCCAAATCATAGGACATTCTTTTTCAAAATGATCCGCACTATTGCACTTTGAACATCTTAGAGCATTTCAACCTACTGGTTTTATAAAAACCTTTTTGAAATGATTTTTGTAAGCATCTCTTATGGGTCTTTGCTTAATTCTTTCTTTTACTTTAGGAAAATCAATTAACGGAATAATTTATGCTATCATTCCCAAACCAGATTTATTGAAATAAGGTCTTTGTGCTGAAAGAATTTTCTCAAGTTTCTTAGATCCTATTGAAAATTTCTTTGAAATATTTGATGAGTCAATCTTTAAAAAAGCATTTTCTTTTAAAAGATTATCTTTGCTTTCTTTAAGAGTGGAAACATTCATGTCTAAACATTTAACTCTTTCTTTCAAAACGTTTTCCTGTTGTTTTAGTGCAGAGTTTTCTTTTTTAAGTTCGGAAATCCTTTTAAGAGAAGTCTTAAAACTAAAACACAGCTCATCAATGTACTTAGAAACTTTGACAGGGATTTTAAAATTATTTACCTCAAATTCACTGTCTGAGTCTGATTGTGCCATCAGACATAAATTGGCATAATCATCATCACTTTCTTCACACTCTGTATCACTCCAGGTTTCGGCTTTGAGAGGCTTTCAAGACTTTTCAGCTTTTCCTTTCTTCTTCCTTAGAAGAGGACAGTTGGGTCTGATGTGTCCATTTTTCTTACATTCAAAGCAAACTACATCTTTGTTTGATTTATCATCATCAACAGACTTGGTCTGTTGCCTTTGAAAACTTTGTTTCTTTGAATTGAACCTTATTCCGTTTCTATTCAGCTTTCTGAATCTTCTTATCATGAGAGCAAGTTCCTCATCGTCCATATCGTCTTCAGAATCTGTAACATCAAAGTCATCATTTGATTTTAATGCAATGGATTTCTTACCTTTTGGATCTTCATCTTCATTGATTCGTTCCACTTCATAAGACTGAAGAGTTCCAACCAACTCATCGACAAATAGTGGCATGATTCTCTGCGTCTCTCTTATTGAGGTCTTTATGTGATTCCAATCATTAGAGAGTCCACGCAGTAGCTTGTTTACCTTCATGGGATCAGAAATTGGTTAACCTTGATTTTTAAGACCATTTACGATTTTTGTAAAATGGCTAAACATGTCAGTTATAGATTCTCCTGATTTCATTTTGAAGGCTTCATATTGACCGAGAAGAATGTTGATTCTGGTCTCTTTCACTCGATCAGTTCCTTCATAAGTGATATGTAACCTATCCTAGACTTCTTTTGCTGTAACACAGGAAGATATTATGTTATATTCAGTAGGTGACAAGGCACAATATAAAGAATAAATAACTTTTGCATCAAGAGCTTGTCTCTTGATTATCTCTTCCTGAGTCATTCCACTTGACTCAACAGTTTCTTTTCCTCTTTCTGAGACAGATGCAACTTTAGGAGTGATTCATTTTTCTACAACGTCCAATTCTAGAGGATCCTTTGATCGAAGAAACGCTTTCATTTTGTTTTTCCAGATGTTGTAATCATTTCCATCAAAGTAAGGAGGTCTGGTATTGCTTTTCCCTTCCACCAGCCCTAAAGCTAGCATACTAGCCATGGATCTTTAACTCTGAAGTAAAACACTTCAAACAAAGTGAGTACACAAGCTCTGATACCAATTAATATGGCTAGTATAAGTACCTAGAGGGGGGGTGAATAGGTATAAAAAAAGGTTTCTCGAGATATAAGTGCAATACTAAGCAGACAATAGAAAGGAGATACTTCTTTCATTAACAAAGCAAACGATGATCAAAGTAAAACAGAGAGTTGGGAAGAGAAAATTGAACACAAGGATTATAGTGGTTCGGTTTATTTCAAGCCTAAGTCCACTCTTCTACACTTACAGCCAACTGACTGGATTTCACTATGAACAAAAGAGATGTTACAGCAATGCTTTTCCTTGATTCCATAATGTAGATGTTCTACCACACTTCCTCAAGGTATCACTAAGTATAGACTCTCTTTTGTATATACGATTTCGCTCAATAAACGAATTGACTCAAAATCAATGAGCTTCAAACTCTGGAATTTTTCTATCGTGCGCGCACTCGAACAACTGGAACGTCTTCCTTTTATACTCCTTTATGCCATCATACCAGTTAGCACTTACCAAAGGAATTCTTCCAATTTTCCCATTGGACAGAATCAATTAAGAAGATCATTCGAGCTATTAAAGGAACATGTCGAAAAAAAATCAATCATGTTCGCCCATACAATCAGGATCTTTGTTTCCAAGAATAGAACCTTCCAAGAATATCTCATCAATCATCGGATCTTTAAACGATCTTGATTTCGAACAAAAGAATCCATTATATCATATTCAGCCAAGAGATCTTCTCCAGTTGATAAGGCCAAATCCTTAACCAAGCACTTTAGCTTTGGATAGCCGTCTTCAACAGATTGGAAACTGTCAATGAGAATAGTCTTGAGTCTTGAGTCTAGCAGCCTGGAGGTCTTCAGACTCTAAATAGAAGGGTCTGCAAAACTTCAGACTAGATTGATAGAAATGTTTTGTTAGCTTTAAAATATTCTAGAAAGATTTCTCCAACAATGATGTTTCATCGCCCAATCTGCGTGACTATGCTGATTTGTCATCGTCTGACTTTACTCCATCTGATCATGCAAAAGCCAGTTTGCTAACTGATAATTCAGCAGACTTTTGCAGAATTCTTGATGTTCTCTTAGAGATATGGGGTCAAATATATGCTTTGGGATACGAAGTACAGAATTTGCATATTGCAGGTCAAGCTTCTTCAATTTCTTTGAATGATCAAATCCAAACCCTTGCTCTTCAGGTTCAAGCAAATGCTAAGGGTGAAGATGTGGCTCAACTGAAGGAAGAATTGAAAAAAACTAGAAGGCATTGTTCAGTCAATGGGATATTTCCAGCTTGTTCGTGTTCCTAAGCAATATTAATTCCATTCTCTTTCCATCTCTACCTTTTTTAATGATGAAAAAAAGGGGAAGAGATGTGATGCAGATTTGAACTTTGAACTTTTTAAACTCTTGATTTGTTTTTTATGTTTGTTTTGACTTGACTTTTGTGTTTGGCTGTTGGGATTTGGACTGGATTTGGGTTTGACTGTTTGAAAATTTGTTTTTTTTTTTTGTAAAGACTGTTTGAACATTTGTTTATCTTAAATAATATTGATATCTTATGGCTTTACTAATCTACAAGACTAACCTATTTTATGTTGTTGCAGATTCTAGTATTATCACTAAGCTACTTATCTTTATGAGATATCCATATTTGCTTGAGTAATGTTTTGTAGGTCAAATTTATCCAAATCTGTAGGAAAGTTTTGTCACCATAAAAAATGGGGAGATTGTTGGAGAAATCTTCCTTGAGTATTTTGAAGCTGACAAAACGTTTTCATCAATCTAGTTTGAAGATTTGTAGACTCTACTATTTAAAGTCTAAAGACCTCCGGACTGCCAGACTCAAGACTCAAAGTCTATTCTCATTTACAGTTTCTAGTCCGTCGAAGAAAGCCTATCCAGGACTAGATGTTTCGTTAATGATTTGACCTTATCGACTAGAGAAGATCTCTTGGATGGATATGACATGACGGAATCCTTTATTCGAATCAAGATTGATTGAGGATCCGATGATTGGCAAAGTATACTTGGAAGGTTCTACTTATGGAAACCGAGATCCTGATTGTATGGGCGAGCAATATTGATGAGCTATCGTCATGTTCCTTAAATAGCTCGAATGATCTTCCTAATTGATTCTGTCCAACGGGAAGATTGGAAAAATTCCTTTAGTAAGTGCCAACAGGTATAATGGCATAAAGGAGTATATAAGGAAGACGTTCCAGTTGTTCGAGGGAGTGCACGATAGAAGAATTCCAAAGTCTGAAACTCTTTGTTCTTAGTCAATTCATTTGTTGAGCAAAATCTTGTACGCAAAAGAGAGTCTATATCTTTGAGAAACCTTGAGGAAGTGTGGTAGAGTATCTACACTGTGGAATCAAGGGAGAGCCTTGCTGTAACATCTCTTTTGTTCATAGTGAAATCTAGTTCGTGGGCTGTCAGTGCGAAAGAGTGGACGTAGGCTTGGAATAAACCGAACCACTATAATTTATGTGTTCATTTTATCTTCCCTACTCTCTTTTACTTTGATCATAATTCGTTGTGTTAACAAAATGTGAACTTCGTCTGTTTAGTATTGCTCACTTATCATGAGAAACTATTTTTACACCTATTCACCCCACTCTAAGTGCTTATACTAGCTATCTCAATAACAACTAAGCAAGACAGTTTTCTTAAGCCAAAAAAATTGGAGATATTGCAATTATCATGTAACAGGATATCCATATACATAAAAATGAGCATCGATGTCTTCCTAATCTAGGACTTGTTGCATGCTGAGGCTGCGATAATGCTCTGTACGAAGATAATGATTGGGCTGTGACAATGCACTGGTCGAAAGGGATGCTACGGGCTGCGATAGTGCTCCGTGCAAAGAAAATGCTCCCGGGCATGATAATGCAGCGGGCGAACGGGAACGATCTGGTCTGCGATGATGCACCAGTTGCAAGAAGAAGACTTTTTCGACACTTCGCACTTCAAGGCTATAGGCTGCGATCACTTGCGAAAGGTGAGACTTGCTACAACCTGCGATTAATTGCGAAGACAAACGTTCCAGTTTTCGAAACTCGCCATTTTGAAAACAGATTCCGCGGAGTTCTTCCTACGAGATATAAAGATGCTCCTTCGGAGTTCCTCCGATCTGATTGGGCTTGAAGAAGGTCTTCCTGCAAGCAATTAATACACTCAATTGATCGGTGTAAATCACATTTTGGATAAGACGAATATTTGTGAAGAACATCATAATAAATTTGAACAAAATGCGATAATCAAGCGTTTGTACACAAAAGATCACTAACCAGGATTTACATTGACTAGCTATCATACCTGAATTTTAGATCCTCTGTAATCCGTTTGGTGAACACCGTCGACTCCACCGTCAAATGGAATTTCTGATTATTTTCATTTAATTTGTTTGAGGACCTTCTCATGTTGATCATACTGATTTCTTGCACTCTGTAGATTTAAGAAAATTTAATTGTTTTGCTATTTCCTTTAAGAAAATATTGTACTACTCCATTTGAGGGTAAGCGGGTGCATGTTCTAGACTAGAGTTCCAAGGTATACTCTTATTACCTAGGGAAATAAATTGGACAATGAATAAATGAGGCTTGGCTTAACGCAATTTTTTTTTTATGAGAAATGATTGAGTGACATTATTTAATCTAAATGAGAATAACAATATATTCTGGACCACAAAAAATCAAATAAAAGATAATTATAAATTGTTATGGGATTTACTCATTTAAAAATTTATGACTTACAACAAAACTTTTTCTTTTCGCAATAATCCAAAAACTATTATGTTAGCAAAGCCTTTTTTTTCTTTTTCTGCCCTTGCATCGGCCTTTTTGGGTCTTTAGACCTCACGCGTGCGTTTTGCCTTTG
The DNA here is from genome assembly GCA_016097615.1 of Eucalyptus dawsonii. Classification (NCBI taxonomy): domain Eukaryota; kingdom Viridiplantae; phylum Streptophyta; class Magnoliopsida; order Myrtales; family Myrtaceae; genus Eucalyptus; species Eucalyptus dawsonii. Next base: position 28,471,486 of record CM027881.1, on the reverse strand, counting down.
ACTATGTGTTGTGTGACTCTCGAGGGAAAGTCGACGCATATCAAGTTTTGGAGTGTGATCAATTTGTAACTCATAAAATTTAGCGTGACCAATCGTAGTATTTGTAACTTTGCAACTGAGGGTCAAGGCTAAGGTCACATGGTCTTTTCTCTTCTCTTCACGTCTGATGATTTGCTGAACGACTATCCGATCCGTTGCAGAATTCGAGTGAATCTTATGTATTAAGGCTCTAATCATTTCGTAGAAAATATGGTGTTTCTGAAATATGTTTTCTAGAGACAAATTTCCAGAAAAATGATGACATTTTTTGATGTTCAACTAAAACTTGAAAATAAATTGGAAAATATTTTTCGATTTTTGACTGAAACTTGAAAAAGAACTGGAAAGTTTTATTCCGCTTATTGACATGGAAAATTCGATTTGATTTTCCTCCCTTTAACTATTTTTTATTTTTTATTTTCTTTTATAAATTGATTTTTTAAATTTTTTTATTTTTCTTTCTGCATTTTTCATTTCCTCCTCCTCCTTCAGTTGATTGTCAGCTAGCCAGTGATTGACCAATGAGCTCACGAGCCTAGAAAAGGCTTGCCGATTTGGCAAGGCCTAAGGCTAGCTAGCTCAAGGCTCACTTGTGGTTGGTCGTTGGCCGTCATCGTGGCTAGCGGTCGGTTGAGAATGAAGGAAAAAAAAAAAGAAAGAAAGAAAATAAAAAATGAAAAACAGAAAATAAAAAAATTTAAAAATTTCAAATTTGTAAAAGGAAATAAGAGAAAAAAGAGGGGGCTCAAGTGTGAGATAAGAGAGTGAGTGAAGAAAATTTCCCTTTCTTGAAAAATGGAAAACATTTTCCCTTATTTTAATTTACTTTTTTTCATTGGTGGAAAATATATTTCCCGATTAATTCATTTTTTGTGAAACGAACATTAAAAATCTGAAAAACAGTTTCCTAGAAGTTTTTTTATTTTTTCTTTTAGTGAAAGGAACAGAGCCTAAGATTGCCATACCATTTTCCGCTGTAAATTTACCTTGGCTTCCCCTTCCCCTTCCCCTTCCCCTTCCAGCGGCGCATTGGATGACTGATAGATGGATTTTCTTTTCTCATGGCTGCCTTTTAGGACGACCACAAATCACTGTTGTTTTGTTTTTAGGTTAGGAAGAATGGCTGCAAAGACCGGATCTGAAGCGTTTGAAGAGAAAGATGGAGTGGGGCTGCCGAGTTGCCGAGGAGACATATATATATGGCGATGCATTTGGCGAAGTATCAAGACTCTCCCAGATCATTATTATCAGGATCAATTTCTGAGAGAGAGAGAGAAGGTTTCCCTGGTACTCTCTCCATTAACTAAGGGACGGAACTGGACAGCGGGGGGCAGATGTACGACAGGTAGCAATCATAGGCTTGATGCGCAAACTAACTTTTCTCTGCATCAGATCCAAACCCACGAACAATATCAAGAGAGGGTCTTTCTCTCTCTCTCTCTCTCTCTCTCTCTCTCTCCTTCCCACAGATAAAATCTAACGAACTGAGAGACTCGCGCAACTTCATTTTCTTCTCCGACCGACGGCGAGCTGCGCCACATCTGAGTTCACCAGAGGGTGGGCTGTTGCTCGCGGTGGTAGGTAGGACCTGACCATCGTGAGCCCCTTTGTCTTCGTGGGAAGAGGGCACGATGGCAGGGGTGCGATGGGGAAGTAGGCACGGGGGCGAGTGGTCGAGGTGGAGGGGAGAGAGAATTGAGGTTTTCCGGGTTCGGGTTTTAGGTAACTTTGAGGAAATTTCACAAGAAATGAGGGCGTTCTTGTAATTTCGTCTAATGGTTCTTTTGTAGTATTTGAGTTAATACCATAAAAAATCTCATACCGGTACAAATTTACTTAAAAGTAAATTTTTTACTATAAAACACCCACACAAAAAACCGAACTAGTACATTTGTGATCAATTTACCTTTCGTTAGTTTTAGTTAAATTGAATTAATATTACGAAAAATTATAAACTGGAAATCCCAAACCGGTTTATCCGTCAACTGTCATATGTCATCAATCTCGGTAATTTGATTGTAAAATTTAACAGAAACTAAGGAAGATAAAAATTTATCTTAGACATATCACTTTGACATTTTTTATGATAAAAAAATTAATTTATAGTAAATTTATTGCAAGTGTTCCAGTTTTGGGTTTTCATAATATTAACCCTTAGTATTTTGATCTCTCTTGTTGAATTTTGCCAAGAAAAGGTCATAAGATGTGGGACCCCATAGAGTATTTTTGTCATTCCATCGTTCCCGGGTAGTCCTGAGCCAAAATGGGTGTGGTTATGGCTGAAGCTCAGTCAATCTTCTTTTCATGCGCTTTGGTTAGTCACATAAAAATATGACACTAGATTGCACAGCCCTCGCGCCATGCCTTATGCAACTTCTTCTTCTTCTTATTCTTCTTTTTTTTTTAAAGTTTCAAATTGAACTAAATGAATATTTGTACTAAAATTCAAATAAGAGGCAAAACGACGTTGTTTTGGCTTTTTTTTGCTGACTCGCCCTCTTCGAAGTCACGTATGCAAGTTATTTTATTAAAAAAGATACCAAGTAAGATGTCTGGCACCCTTCGTTGGAATTAGCATTTAAACATCCCATTTTAAAAAGAAAGGATAAGTGTTCCAAAAGTCCTACAACTTATTACGAAAATGCATTTCGGTTCTAAAACTTGCAAAAAAATGCATTTAAGTCTTAAAACTTGTCAAATTGTTTCAAATGAGTCATAAGATCGACACCGTTAGCCTCTTTCGTTAAAAATGCTGACGTGGCATTTTAAATAATTTTTATTTTCCAGGTTTATTTTTTAATTAATTTTTATCCATTTTTAAAAAAAAATAGATTTAAAAACTAAAAATGTAAATTTATTCTTATCTTGTTTTCAACAAAAACTAAAAAGAAAATTAAAAATTTTATTTTTAAAATATTTAAAAATAAATTTAAAAAATAATGTTAACTTTTTAAATATGTTTTTTTATAAATATTTTAACTTTTTTAAGGTTTTGGTGAAAATAAGATAAAATGAATAAATTTGACTATGTTAGTTTTTAAATCTAATTTTTTAAATAATTTAAAAAATTAATTTAAAAAACTTAATGTGCAAAATAAAAATTTATTTAAAATGCCACGTCAACATTTTTAATGGAAATGCTAACGGTGTTGATCTTAGGACTCGTTTGAAACAATTTGACAAGTTTTAGGACTTAAATGCATTTTTTGCAAGTTATGCATTTTCGTGACAAGTTGTAGGACTTCTGGAACACTTATCCCTTAAAAGAAAGGAACACTTATGCGTACATTTAGTAACTTTTGACACTTACACTGTACTTTTGTCGAGACACAGACACTTGGAATGCCAAAACTTAGCACGGGAAATACTAAAGTGCTTAAAGTTCAAAAATGTATACTTAAGTGTTAAAATTGAAGCAAAATGGATCAGATAAGTGCCAACGGCGAAATATGTTTTTTCACCACTAACCATAACTTTCCAACACATTAAGGTTAACGACTCTTGTGTGAATTATCAATCTTAATTTGAGTGAGTTACCTTTTTTTTTGGATTAGGTTACCATCTAATTATAGATTACTAACTTTTATGTGAGCCAACTAGCAAAAGAACAAATTCTATAAAATTTCTCTCTCTCTCTCTCTCTCTTCTCACATGCACACACTCAAATTCTCCATGTGCTCCGAGCGCGAAAGTGCTAAGAAGACAAGCCTCATACCATCTAGAAAATTGCTTTACGTAAGGAACCTATTTGATTTTTAGCGAGTCACTGTCAAACTCCTGCCAAATGGAAGCGGAGCACCTGAAACAGTGCAGACTAGCACGACCAAGATTCTTAGGTGCAGCATTTAATTTACCACGTCCATTAAGCGCACAAAAACACTAAACAGCAAAGACAGGTCTTACCTGTAAGTCGAAATTACATTTAGATGAGAGAGCTTTTGCAGAATCTGCCAGGAAAAAAAAAAACAGTTTTCAAAGTCCTTCCACAATTCAGTCTTATAAGTATTCGACTGATTTCCTGAAATTAATATCATAACAGTTGAACAATAAAGTGAGATTATACCGGAATGGGATGACATGCTTTGGATTTTTGACATTTTAGGAAGAAGAAAGGTGTTGACATCGCCCATGATAATTTTAAAGTATAATTCAATTTCTCAGTGAAGACAAAGAAGATATGTAAATAATTGTTAAAGAGATGATATTCTCCTGTCAATAGAAATGGTTAAGATTGTAAACTATTGTCTATTCTAACCTCCAAACAAATGTCACTCAAAACTTCCTCTTGTTCAAGCACACTCAGTCTAGGGAACAAATTTTATAGAAGACTAACAAGAAATACAATTACCATTTCAAGCCTTTATCTCTAAAGCCTTTTTCAAATGGCATACATGGAACTACCAACCATGAATTGTGGAACATTAGTTATGAATTCCTTTGGGATTAGTATATTAGAAGTGCCATAACTTTCACTTGAGTATCACAAATTTGAAAAATCAATCATCTAAGTGCTATCGATGATCTGTCTTGTTAGAACATCTGATATAGAGTCTATCATCCTTCATGATATTGCCAGCACTAACATGGACAATTAATAAAAAAAATTAAAATAAAAAATCCATGTCAAAATGGAAAATTAATTTTAAAATTCATGTAGAACACTCAAATGATTGATTTTACTTTGATGTGACATTTAAGTGAGTGAAAGAAAAAAAAGTTATGGCACTCACTTTGAGCACCGTATGAAAGTTATGACACTTATATTGTCTTTCTCTCAAGCATTTTTATTTATAAGCGAAAAGGTTGGGAATGATCAATGAAAGTAGTTATCCCTCTTAATTGTACCATAATGGTCCCACATAGACAAATGCCTTACATTAATTAATTCATATAAGACATTAATAGAAGTGGGTAATATATATATATATATATATATATATATATATATATATATATATATATATATAATTAGGTACTTCTCATTATGAGGCCCATTGTATATAAAAGCCAAAATATTTTAAATATAATTTTCAATAAAGATCAAAATTAAAATATCATCAAAACAATTATTACGTACTAACACATAAGTAGTGATAATCATAAATTACCTCCTTTGCCTTTCCTTTTCCCCAACCCCTGTACGGCCTTTGATTCTAGAAACCTATCATACTGTCCTTTTATTTTACTCACATCAACTCAAGTATAAATAAGTAGGTTAGGTTCAACAATTAAATGAGCAATTATGTGAAAAGGATAATTGCATGAAGGAATCACTCAACAATGGTAGTGCCAATTTGGTTGGAGATCTTTGTCCCAATTCTGAAGATTCCAATTCAATTTCTCTTGATTGAGCTTCCATACTTTCATCTACTATCCATTTCTTGAATTCTGATGCCCCCTATTACCTTAAATTGTGACATTATGAGACGTTACCCAATATGTGTTATTATATCGTTGCTTTCTTTTATTGTGCGGAAGCAAACACTAACATTTACAAATATTCTTTTAATCGATAAGAGCCTCACAATTATCATAAACATACTTCTGCTTCTTTTATTTATATCACATTAAGTTCACAACTTCACTACATTTCGAGCAAAAGACAGAAGTCTGAGTAGGGGTAAAGAGACCTATCGTTCGACTATACTATACTCTCAAAAATCTGCCCATATAAATGTTTCAGACTAAGTTATGGGTCAATAACTTCTCCTTCTATTGTGTCTCCAACGTCTAGATCGAAGGTACTCAACGGACCAACTAACTCTTCATCAAGATTCCGGTACCAAGCAACGAATCAAAGAGGAACCCACTCCACGAAGCCTCCTATATCAACCTATATCATAGAACTACACTTGGTATATGTTATTCCATACTCTGATTCAAGCACACTTTCATAAAAAGTTTCATTATACATAGAGACGTGTAAGGGTTGAGAGTTGCCCATCCTACATGTCTAAATAATTAAAAGGGATGAGCCAAACCCCAGTAAATAAAATCTTTAGTTTTAAGTTAGAAAAATCATTTTACCACTTCACCTAATATATACAAGAATGAATGCATAATTATTAGATAAGTATGATACAAACATAAACAGTCTTTACCTTTCATTTTCATCTATTATAGAAATTGTCAACAAATAGAACGTCCATCCAGACTCATGCATGTGCACACCATGTTTCACACAATGATTTGATTTTACACATACAATGCATTTTATTCATTAATGTTTCATCCTCCCGAACACTCCCGAGACATCCCAACACATGAGGTATCTCAACTCTGAGGCGTCCTGCAAACTTCCACCATAAGGCATCCCCACCATAGGGGTATCTTGACTCCCGAGCATCCTGAAACACTCATGAAGTCAGTCTAGCCATCTAACTGGGGCTCAGCTCGCGGCAAGAAGATGCACCGTGCCATCATCTGGCAGCAATTGCAAAAAGATTAGAAGAGGCAAAGGATTTATGATGAGCCGAACTAGCTATCAAGGATGAGGACAGTGACGCCGAAGAAGGCGACACCATCGGGTTTAAGACAGCATTTTACGAAGGCTGATGGCTTGCCTTGCAAAGAGTGCAAGAGAAAGAAGCAAAGGGGCGATGGATCAGGATTTCACTTTTGCCCAAACGATGAGGTAGTAGTTGGCTTCAGGACCAAGGCGGGTCCGATCAGCTACCCCTCAGCAAGAAAGTCCTGCCCACGTTCATGCACAGTAGAAAGAACTGGTTAAACCCCGTGGTCTTGGCGGGAGGCAATCTCCCATGCACATTTATAGTTCTTGTCGAAAAACTCAGAACTTGTCCTTTCAAAATTTTTAAAGTTTTTGGGTTCATTCCGTTTCGATTTGAGCTTATCGATGGAATACTTCTTCTTATTCACATCCATGTCATGTTCTAATAAAGATTTAATGAGTGATTTTCAAGATAACCGTACTTGTCTACAAGTTTATATAGAGATAGATTTGTTGAACGCAATCCTTTTTATAGAGCTTGTTCACTTCATTGGATTGCCCATATTCTTGGAGTGTATAATTATCAGATATTATATTCATCAAATTCCACATGATAAAAGTACATTTTATTACAGTTCTGTCTATAATGGCAATTAAGAATCCAAACGGCGACATCCACGCCAACCCCACATCAAATTTCTTATGGCCATTATCCACAGAAGTCTAATGAAGATGTTTTTGGGTCATTTGTATTAGTTTGAGATATTGGTGAGACGAAAAGAATTTGGGATATGTTGTTCTCTTATGAAAAGCTCAGGATTTCGTATAGAAATATTTCAGAAAAAGGGAAGAGAACAAAGGTGTTGTGAAGGAAAGAGATCAAAACACGTAGTGCAAGGAGTATTGTTCGAAACCTAAGCTCTCTCCTTATTCAATGACTTACAAGTGCGAGACCCTAATTCCTTGACAAAACTCATTTCGCAATTTGTACATTGAAGCATGTCAAGCTTTTAATTGACATTGACATTACGGATACGGAGAGTTAAAACTCTTTGGGTTGTCCTTAGCGGTTCAAGGAAATGAATGACCTTCACGACAACACAATTTGGTTATTAAAGTCCTTGCGTAGGTAAACAGACATGTTGAAAACAAGTTAATTTGAATGACCGAGTCAACATCTGATTCATTTCAATGCTAGAGTGACTTGAAAGAGAGAAGATTATTGAATTATCCATTTCTAATCCTGTCGGCTGGTGAACTACACATATATGCAGACGTCACGTCTGCTGAAGTTCAGAAAGCAGACATTCTCTGGATAAAGTCATCCCTGAACAGACATTCCCGCGAATTAACAACTCAAGAGGACTTCTTAGGCAGCAAGGATCAGATATGACGTGGGGTTCAAAGTCCGGCTTCAAATACCGAGCAAGCATATCTGCATAGAGCTCGTACCGAGCAGTCATTCTGAACCCCCACTTGTCTTTCAGTTGCCTACAGAGGTTGAGATCCATGTCAGAGACCAGCAATCCGTCTTTCTGACGGGATAGTGATGGCGTGCACGAAGCATCTGGAGTTGAAAAGTGACTGGATCCATAGAAGCGCCCGAAATCTATGTGCTGTGGCTTCTCGTCACCTGATGTGGACAGATTGGGAAATTTCTATCTTCCTACCCGATTAATTGATCCAACGAAATAACTGTTGGCAATGGCAGCATTTCGGGCCTGTGAATTCATTTCACAATGAACACAGTTGAGTTAACCAAGGCGATAATCCAATAAGTTCATTTAATTTGCAGCTGGTTTTTAAGCTCCAACTATTTGCAATAAGACTTTAAGTTGTTAATTCTTACTACGTTTTGTGAAAGCTAGTATGAGCACCTAGAATGGGGGTAAATAGGTATAAAAATAATTTCTCAAGATAAGTGTGCAGCACTATTTGACAATAGAAAGGAAATTCGTCTCTTGTAAACAAAACTAATTACGATCAAAGTAAAAGAGTGTAGGGAAGAGAATATGAACACGGAGATTATAGTGGTTTGGCTTAATCCAAGCCTACGTTCACTCTTCCGCACTGACAGCCCACCAACTGGATTCCACTATGAACAAAGAGTTGTTACAGTGAAATTCTTCATTGATTCCACAGTGTAGAGACTCTACTACACTTCCTCATTATCTCTCAAATATATAGACTCTCTTTTGTGTATAAGATTTCACTTAACAATTTAATTGACTATAAGCAAGGAGTTTCAGACTTTGGAATTCTTTTATCGTGTACACACTCGAACAACTAGAACGTCTTCCTTATATACTCATTTATGCCATCATATCCGTTGGCATTTACTAAAGGAATTCTTCCAATCTACTCGTTGGACATAATCAATTAGGAAGATCTTCGAGCTATTTAAGGAATATGACGATAGCCCATCAATCCCGCTCGCCCATACAATCAGGATCTAGGTTTCCATAAATAGAACCTTCAAAGTATACTTTGTCAATCAACGTATCCAAAATCTCTAAATCAATCTTGATTTCAATAATGGATTCCGACAAGCTACATCCAGCCAGGAGATCTTCTCCAGTCGATAAAGTCAAATCCTTAACGAAACATCCAGTTCTGGATAAGCCTTCTTCGATAGTCTAGAAAATTGTCAATGAGTATAGACTTTGAATTTTGAGTGTGGCAGTCCGGAGGTCTTCAGATTTTGATGAAAGAGTCTTCAAATCTTCAAACTAGACTGATGGAAATGTTTTGTCAGCTTCAAAACACTCAAGGAAGTTTTCTCCAACAAAGATAAATGGCTTAGTAATAACACTAGAATCTGCATCCACAGAAAGTAGGTTAGTCTTGTAAATAAACAAAGCCATGAGATATTAATAGTACTTAAGATAAACAAATGTTCAAACAGTCAAATCCAAATCCAGTTCAAATGCAAACAGCCAAACACAAAAGTCAAGTCAATCAACACAAAAGTTCAAAGTTCAAATCAAATCAAATCTACACCACATCTCTCCCCCTTTTTGTCATCATTAAAAAGGCAGAGATGAAAAGAGAATGGCTTTAAGATTGCTTGGGAACACGAATAAGCTGGAAATCTCCCATTGACTGGACAATCCCTACCAGCTTTTTCAAATCCTCCTTCAATTGCACCACATATTCACCCTTGGCTTTTGCTTGAACTTGAAGAGCAAGGGCATGAATTTGATCATACAAAGAAACTGAAGAGGTCTGACCTGCATTTTGCAAGTTCTGTACTTCGTATCCCAGAGCATAAATCTGGCCTCTCATCTCCAAAAGAACATCAAGAATTCTGCGAAAGTCTGCCGAATTGTCTATTTGAGTACTTGCTTCTGCACGATCAGACGGAGTATTGACAAATGATGGCATTTCAGCACAATCACGCAGATTGGGCGATGAAACCTTATGTCCTTCTTCAAGAAATTGAGTTGCATAGATGTCCTCTAGATCTACTAGAGAACGACTTACTCCTTCACTAGTGATAGGAAATGAGGACGTTCCTCTTTTCTTAGGATCTCCCCCTGTTTCCATGCCTTCAGGTGGAGAAAAGTGTTCCTCATGTTCTGCTTCCACTTGATCTCTTCTCTCCTCTTCTTCTTCCTCAACTCTTACCTCCTCTGCATCTCTCTCCTCTGCTTCCAAATCTTCAGTCCTCTGTTCTGTCTCATCCATATATTTTTCTTGTCTCTTCGTTGATTCTGCAACAGAACGACTCAGGTTCTTCAATGCCATTGTAGAAATGGTGATATCATCCTCATCATCTTCATCCTCAATGATGAGTGCTCTTCTTTTCTTGGATAGAGCAACCATGGGCTTCTTCCCTTTTCGCTTTGCCACAAAAGAAACTGAATGAGTCTTGATAGGGGTTTTCTCCTTGAACTGTTCCATAACCTTGGCAAGTTCCTTCATATGCATATTTGAGACCATTCGCAGTCCCACCATCATTTGATCACACGTTTGAACACAAAAAATCCGGGGAGGTTGAACGTTCAAATGTCTAAACAACTTGGTCACAAGAGCTGGATAAGGAAGTTGACCCTTATCCTTCACCATTGCCCTTTACATGTGGAACATAATAGCGTGTGGAAGAGAGAATTTCTTATCAACATTGATGGCGTACATCAACTTTGCTTCCGAGTTTGAAATGTTGGTCTTTGAAGTTGATTTTGGTCTAAGACAATTAATCACTATCTTGTGAAGCAAAATGTTGGACGCATTCATTCTCACATACTTTCGTTCTTCTATCCTAAACAAGCTCCAAAGTTGCACAAGCAATAGACACATTGATAGGTTAATATCTCCCTCTTTCAACCCCAATCACATTAGCCAACATATTAATGTCCACCACATAATCCTGATCTGAAACACTAAGAGAGAATCTATTCGCATCCAAAAAACTGAGATTCGAATAGAAATAGGCAGCAAGTTCAGCATATGCTTCTATAGAGTTAGAACAAAACTGTTCGAGTTGAATAAAACTGAATTTTTCCCGCAGACGCTTGTGTTCCTTCGATCAAAATAAATCCGTCTTTTTATTGCAACACCCATTTTAGGTTTAAACTGACTGTATAACTTGTCATCATCATTTCAATCTACTTGATTAGATCCTCCAACCCGTGGATCACTTAGGATATTAGCAAAGGCTTCTTCCGCCGACCCCGCAGGAGCAATTCCCAAACGTTCCATGGTACGTAAGGATAAAGTTTTATTTCTATACCCTTTGTCCTTAAGAAACTCATCAATGTAGTTTATTGGTGTACCACTCATCTTCAAAGCACGGTAAAGCTTATAAGTAAAAGAGGGCTTATAAGTTCTTACGGGTTCTGTGTCTTCGATGATTTCTTCTTCTTCTCGATGTGCAACATCCTGAGGTATAGATGGAGGAGATGGACGCTACTGAGAATGTTGTAGGCTTTGCTGCTGTCTAGGAGATTCTTCTTCTTCAGTGAGATCAAAGTGCGTAGGCCCCTCACGCATTTGCCGTGGTCCCCTGTTCGCGATTCTCGAAGACTTCCTTTGTGATGACATCTTTCACAGTCTTTGAGAAATTCCAAGCTTGTTTCCCAAGAAAGATGAAATTTTTTTCGAGGATTAAACAAGAGAAGAAGAGAAGTGGAAGATCGGCGCTCTCTTAGGGTTTTTGTGAGTAAAACGAAGAGGAATCGATAGTATATAAGATGGTCAAAGCGAGGCATATGAACCATCATAAAAAAGAAATATAAAAATACCTTTTTTTAAAAATAACTGTCTTTTGGATAACTGTCATTTAAAAAAAAACTTCTATTTCGAAAAGGTAGATTTGCAATAATCACAGAAAATAAATATAGCAATAATCAATTACGGATAGATAATTGTACCTTTTCGAGATTTGATCCAAGAAATAAATAGAAATAACTTACAGTCGAGAATCTTGATCAATCGAGACTGAGAGCCTTTAGACTTTCAATGCTAAGTTTGAACTTCCTCAAATCTTAAAATATGGAGTCTCGGAACGAATAACTTCAAATTGATTCTTCTCCAAAGGCTTTGTAAATATATCCCCCAGTTGATTCTTTGAGTCAATAAACTGAATTGAAACTTCTCCATTTTGAACATAATCTCTAATGAAATGATGTCGAATCTCTATATGTTTTGCTCTTGAATGAAGAATCATATTCTTGGTGAGATTGATTTCGCTGGTGTTGTCACATTTGATTTCAGTGCATGAATCTTCAATTCAAAAGTCTCTCAGTTGTTGTTTTATCAAAAGAATTTGCTAACAACAACTTCCAAGAGCTACATATTATGTGTCTGCCGTAGAAAGAATTATTTTACTTTGCTTCCTTGAAGACCAATACACTGTCCTGCTTCTAAGTAGTTGACAGGTGCCGGAGGTGCTCTTTCTATCAACTCTGCATCTGGCTAGGTCTGCGTTTGAGTATCCAAGAAGAGTAAAGTCTCATTCTTTAAGATACCAGAGACCCAAATTTGAAGTTAAGGCAATGTATTTGATAATATGCTTTGCAGCACTTAGATGAGATTCTTTAGGGTCTGATTGAAATTTGGCACAAATGCAAACACTGAACAAAATGTCAGGTCTAGAAGCAGTAAGATAAAGAAGTGAACCAATAATACTCCTGTATAGCTTCTGGTCAACTTTCTTTCATCCTTCATCTTTGTCCAGCTTCAAGGAGCTTGACATTGGTATATCAGCTTTTTTGCAATTTTCCAGCCTAAACTTTTTGATAAGATTGTTGGCATATTTTTCTTGATGAATAAAGATTCCTTATTTTAGTTGTTTCACTTGAAGCCCAAGAAAGAAGGTTAGTTCACCCATCATGCTCATTTCAAATTCATCCTGCATAGATTTAGAGAATTTCTTGCACATACTTTCATTAGAGGATCCAAAAATAATATCATCAACATAAATTTGAACAAGTAGAAAACTTTTGCTTTCTCTTTTGATAAACAATGTAGTATCTACTTTACCTTTGACAAAGCCATTTTGAATTAAAAACTTACTTAGTCTGTCGTACCAAACTCGAGGTGCTTGCTTTAAACCATATAAAGCATTTTTTAGTCTGAATACAAAATCTGGTTTCCTTGGGTCTTCAAAACCAGGTGGTTGTTCTACATAGACTTTCTCTTGGATAAATCCATTTTGAAAAGCACTTTTGACGTCCATTTGGAATAACCTGAAATTCATATGACAAGCAAAAGCAAGTAATAATCTAATTGCTTCTAACCTTGCTACTGGTGCATAAGTCTCATCATAGTCTATCCCTTCTTCTTGCATATACCCTTTGGCCATGAGTCTTGCTTTGTTTCTTACGACTTTTCCTTTCTCGTTCATCTTGTTCCTAAAAACCCATTTAACTCCAATGATAGATTTACCTTTCGATTTAGAAGTTAATTCCCATACATCGTTAATGTTGAATTGCCTAAATTCTTCTTGCATAGCTTCAATCTAGCTTTCGTCAGATAAAGCTTCTTCTTTGCTCTTGGGTTCTATCTCAGAAATAAGAGCCAAAGCACTAGACTATTTGCGCCTTTTGGATCTTGTGTGAAATCCTTCATTAATGTCACCAATAATGAGATCTTTGGGATGACTGGACTTATGCTTCCAGTTGCTGGTTGATTTGTCAGATTGTCGATATTTTTCCTCATTTGAATATTCGATGATCATTTGTTTATGGTCTTCTAAAGCCTGAGCTGTTTCTGGAGATTTAGACTTTGTAGAGTCTGGAGTAGGTTCAAATTCTTCAAGTTGAGTCGACTCATTTTGCATGGAGTCTTGAAATTTAACATTCATTGATTCCTCCACAGATTGAGTCTTTTTGTTAAATACTCCGTAAGCTTTGCTTGTGATAGAATATCCTAGGAAAATACATTCATATGATTTTCCTTCAAACTTATCAACTTGATCATTTGCATTTTTCAATATAAAACATTTACATCCAAACACATGAAAGTATGAAACAATGAACTTCTTTCTTTTGAATAACTCATAGGGACTTTTCTCCAGAATAGGCTTTAGAAAAACTCTATTAATATCTTTACCAAAAAAAACTCTATTAATAATATAGCATGCTGTAGAAATTGCTTCAGCCCAAAAACGTGAAGATATGTTACTTTCAATTAAAAGAGTTATAGTCATTTCTTGAAGCGATCTATTCTTTCTTTCCACGACTCCATTTTGCTCTGAAGTATATGGTGAAGAAAACACATGCTAAAAGCCAGATTCATAATAGAATTTTGTAAAGTCTTGAATTTCAAACTCACCTCCATGATCTGTTCGTATTCTTGAAGTAACATACCCGTTCTCATTTGGACTTTTTTAGCAAACTTTGTAAAATAAGAGAGAGTTTCGGACTTTTGCTAGGAAATATACCCAAGTGAATCGTGAGTAATCATCCACAATCACTAAACATTGTTTCTTACCTCCAATGTTTTGAGTTCTAGTTGGACCAAAGAGATCCATATGCAAAAGCTGCAGTTCACGATTAGTGGAAACTTGATTTATTGGTTTAAATGAGTTTCTTACCTATTTTCCCAACACTCATGGTGTGCATAGATCAGCCTTTTGGTATGATAGATTGGGTAGATCACGAACAAACTTCTTTGCTGAAATTTTGGCTATTTATTTCATGTTGATGTGCCCAAGTTTTTTGTGCCATAAGTTTGCTTCTTCTTGAATTGAGATTAGACATTGAGTTTCATTTTGTTTGATATCCAAGAGGTAGATATTTCCATGTCTTCGACCCGTGAAAGACTGAGAGAAGTCTTTACTGGTTCTTGAACATATTCCCTCTTGAAAATTGATTTTGAAACCGGTGTCGCACAGCTGACTGATACTTAGTAAGTTGTAGTTGATTCCTTCCACTAAAGAAACATTACTGATCGAGAGACTTCCAATCTTTATAGTTCCTGTGACATCCTGAAATTCGAGTCCTTTGAGGAATGAATGGATGTGAATTTCGTCAATGCATTGTTGGTTGATCTCACTCGGAATTGATCACTCCTGAGATACTGACCTTGAGGGGAAAGGCTAATGAGGACAGAACTCGTACGAATAAAGGACTCGACCTGGGAAAACGACTTGACCGTGAGATTTACGTGAGGACGATCCTGTAGATAGGTAGGCCGATTCTAAGGACGACTAAAAGTCGATTCGCGGACAGAACATAATGGAACGACGGGTGATTCCGTTTACTGTTATCGAATCCACGAACGACCCTATGTCGATCCTTAGTAATCGTGTACTTTGAAATAAGAATCTATCCCCCGTAATTTCATGCAGTCAAGGACGTCCATGCGTCGAGATGCCTTGAACGTAATTTGATACGAGTCGGTCACGCGTGAATCCTCAAAGCCACCCGTTAGTCTGAGTTGTTACCAAAATGGCATTGGGCGAAATTGACATGTCAAGAGAACTTAGGATTGGACTTCGAATTATCGGGAATGTCCGGGACGAACTTTGGATGAAGCTACATCAAACGGTCGACAGAGCCAGTGGAGCCGAGCAATTGAAAAAGGGATTTTCGGACCGAGGAAGCAAGCCCGTGAGGAAGTGGGCCGAGCCAAGCCAGTGTGGGCCTTAGGCCCAAGGTGGGACAGCCACCATAGTGGGCCTAAGCCAAGCAAATGAGCCCATTGGGCCTAAACCAACTATTCATCTTCTAAGCCCATGGGCCAATTCTTGGCCATTTCAAGCCCATTCCTATTCATGGCCAAGCCCAATCCTTAGGCCCATCCACCAATTTCAGCCCAAGGTCAGATGAGTAATTTGTGCAAGGTGGAAATGACCTAAATGCCCCTAAAAGCATGTGGATAAGGCAAAGGAAAAGAGAGAAGATGATGTCACTTTGTATGGGGAATTGAAGTGGCCATTTAATGGCCTTAATGAGGTGTGACACCAGCCCTCACATCTCTCTCTCTCTCCCCCATTCGGCCTCCAAGCGGACGAGCTCCTCTCTTTCTCGTTTTCCCTCTCCTTCAGTTTCTGCTCCAGCTGACCCTTCGTCAAAGAATCGAGTCAAAAGTGATCTTCCCGGATGAATCAACCAACGATCCACCTATCACCGTGACCGGGAGAGACAGACCGTTCCAACGAGCCCAGTTTCGTACCGAACGGAGCTGTCGGTCGTCCTGTACGGCCGTCTCAAGACGCCGGTCGCCGGACCGCCTGGTTCCGCCCTGCTTCGCCTGTTTCGACTTTGCAGCCCGTTTTCTTCCATTCCAACCGTTCCTTTGCTCATCCCAGCCTCCAACAAGACTTCCAAGACCCCCGGGTGTCACCGGTTGCCAGCCACCCTTCTCGCCGGAGCTCCGGCCAAGCCGTTCAACTTGTTATCTTCTCCGGCAGGGCTGTTTTTCAGAAGTTTCAGTGGGAGTCCGAGCTGTGGTTGCTGTGTTGAGCTTGGGACCACCTTGGATCGTCGTGGTAGAGGTCCCGGAGCGTCGCCTCCGTCGTCGCCGCCGCGTCGGTGTTTCCGACCCGCTTAACGGGTGAGTTTAGCTCCTAATCCTTCGATTAGTGCCTAAAATTGCTTAGGGTTGGTTTAGTTAGATTTAATTCTAGTTTAAGTGATTTAATTTAGTTGTATTAGCCCTAAGATAGGTGGTTAGATGGATGGATTAGATTAGTCTAGCTTAATCTTGCTTTATTTGCTTAATGTGGTTTATGTGGTTAATTAAGTATGTTTGGCTTTAATTAATTGATGGTTGCTTTAATTAATGCTTTTAATTATTTATGAATTTAATTTATAGTTTATTAAATTCTGGAAATTTACTGTTCATGCGACACTATTCATGATACTGTTCACGAGGTACTGTTCGCGATTACTGTTCATGAAGTACTGTTCACCGAGCACTGTTCACGAGCACTGTTCATCCAGAATGCGAAAAATGTCTAAAATTCATGTGTGTTGATTTTATGAAGTGAATGGATGTGTAAATGCATGGGCATCCGAATGAATTGAGTTATGATTTGTATAATTGTGAGACGATTGTGAAATATAGGTATTTTAATTAGAAAATACCGGACGTCGGTTTACAATGCCAGAAATGTGTATAGTGGATCCATGGTAGGTTATACATCACCTCGGAGAAGGCACGTGGGCTCGGTGATTAAGTATGGCATCTTGAAAGAGACACGTGGGCTCGGTAATTTGACGCATTACCTCGGAGAATGCACGTGGTCTCAATGAGTATATTTGGCATCTTAGAAGAGACACGTGGGCTCGGTAATTTGATGCATTACCTCAGAGAATGCACGTGGTCTCAATGAGTATATTTGGCATCTTAAAGAGACACGTGGGCTCGGTGACTTGATGCATCGCCTTGGAGAATGCACGTGGGCTCACTGATTCAGTATGGCATCTTAAAGAGACGCGTGGGCTCGGTGACCTGATGCATCACCTTGGAGAATGCACGTGGGCTCTATGAATAAGTATGTCGTCTTGAAGAATGCATGTAGGCTCGACGACTAGATATTCCATCATGAGAGAAATGTACGGTATCAATTAAACGACCGAGGCAAGGTCAAGTTGACATGTAATCGACTGAGTCGATTGATCGATAGCTCGATTTGAATCGATGCATTGATGTGTGAAATTGTTATATGCATTAATTATATGCGTGAGTGAATCACATCGTTTATGGCACACACGCATGAATCGATAACGTGCAGAGTGTGGCAATGGCCAAGTGAGATTGCCTGTGACGCGACTCGTATGTGATTGATGAAATGTATTAGCTAATGGCCATGTGCTTTGTGTGTATCATGCTGAGTGATATCGTGCAGGGTATGGCATACTAGGTAAGGTTGTATGCGAATCGACTGTTGGTTGTTCCTTGTGGTGGGGTAGTTCTGGATAGATACCCCGAGTTGAGTTGGTGTACTAACCGGGGCTTAGGGGTGGAACTCACTGAGATTTATATCTCACTGGTTATTGAATAACCATTTTCAGGTCCCTAGTGTGAAGAGCCAGGAGCTTGAAGCGGAAGGGTCAGGAGCATAGGTGGCTCAGTAGTTCTTTTTGACATAGACCTTTTGTATAAGCTTGAGGTGTTTATGAATGTGTATTTTGATTTGGAAATTGTTGTCTTGCTTTTCTATCCCAAGTTAAATGTTGTTAGGGGATTTGTTTCGCTTCCGCATGCATAATAAAATTTAATGGGTCGGCGACGTGTCCTGGGAAGTCGCATTTGTATCGACCAGAGTGGGATGTGCGCGCGCTCGGAGGATCGGGGCGTGACAGTTCCGAATCCCACAATTCTTCCTTTGCTATTTCCTCCAAATGAAACTATTCCACCATTAACTTCAACAAGCTTTATGAAGCAATTTGAATCTCCTGTCATATGCCTTAAGCATCCACTATCCAGGTACCATTTAATATTTTTCTTAATAGTAACCTGCATTTAAAAAAGAGACTCAAGCTTTCTTTGGTACCCATACTTTCTTGGATCCATTGGTGTTAGTATTAGATACGGTATTTGCCCATACCTTCTTAAGAAGTTTCCAAACCATAGGGCATTCTTTCTCAAAATAATCTGAGCTAATACATTTAGAAAATCTAAGAGCACTGCGACCTACCGTTTTTACAAAAACTTTTTGGAAATAATTTTTGTAAGCATCTCTTGTAAGTTTTTGCTTAATTCTTTCCTTTACTTTAGGAAAATCAATTAGAGGAATGGTTTCAACAATCATTCCTAAACCTGATTTGTTGAAGTAAGGTCTTTGTGCTAAAAGAATTTTTTCAAGTTTCTTAAATCCTGTAGAAAATCTTTTAGAAATATTTGAGATGTCATTTTTCAAGAATGCATTTTTTTTGAAAGATTGTCTTCATTTTCTTTCAAGGTAGTAACACTTTTGTTTAAGCTTTTGACCTTTTCTTTCAAACATTTTCCTGTTGTTTTAGTACAAAATTTTCTCTTTTAAGTTCGAAAATCCTTTTAAGATAAGTTTTGAGACTAAGACATAATTCATCAATGTATTTAAAAACTTTAGTAGGGATTTTCAAATTACTTACCTCAAATTCACTGTCTAAATCTGAGTCTGTCTCGGAGTTTGAATCTGAATCCGATTGTGCCATGAGACAGATATTGGCATAATTATCATCAATTTCTTCACATTCTGTATCACTCCAAGTTTTTGCTTTGAGTGCTTTTCGATATTTCTCAGCTTTTCCTTTCTTTTTCCTCAGAATGGGACAGTTGGGTCTGATGTATCCATTTTTCTTACATTCAAAGTAGACTACATCTTAATTGGATTCATCATCCTCAATAGACTTAGTTTGTTGCTTTTGGAAACTTTGTTTCTTTGGATTGAATCTCCTCCCCTTTCTGTTTAGGTTTCTGAATCTTCTTATCATGAGAGCAAGCTCCTCATGATCCATATCGTCTTTAGAATCTGTGGCATCAGAATCATCATTAGATTTTAATATAATAGATTTCTTACCTTTAGGATCTTAATCTTCATTGATTCGCTCCACTTCATAAGACTGAAGAGTCCTAACCAATTCATCGACAGAAAGTGGCATAATTCTTTGTCTCTCCCTTATTGAGGTATTTATGTGATTCCAATCCTTGGATAGTCCACGCAGTAGCTTGTTTAATTTTATTGGATCAGAAATTGGTTGACCTTGATTTTCAAGACCATTCACGATTTCTGTAAAACGACTAAACATGTCAATAATAGATTCTCCTAATTTCATTTTGAATGCTTCGTTTTGACCTAGCAAAATGTTGATTCTGATTTCTTTCACTCGATCAGTTCCTTCATAAGTGATATGTAAATTATCCCAGACTTCTTTAGCTATAACACAAGAAGATATTATGTTATATTCAGTAGGTGATAATGCACAATATAAAGAATAAATTGTTTTTGCATCAAGAGCTTGTCTCTTGGTTATCTCTTTTTGAGTCATTTCGCTAGACTCAACGGCTTCTTTTCCTCTTTCTGAGACAGGTGCAGCTTTAGGAATGATTTCTTTGTATACCACATCTCATTCCAGAGGATCCTTTGATCTTAGGAATGCCTTCATCTTTTCCATATGTTGTATTCTTTTCCATGAAAATAAGGTGGTCTGGTATTGCTTTGCCCTTCAACTAGTCCTGGAGCCAACATACTAGTCATGGATTTTTAACTTTGAAGTAAAACACTTCAACTTAAGTGAGTACACAAGCTCTGATACTAATTGTGAAAACTAGTATGAGCACCTAGAGATGGATGAATATGTATAAAAACAATTTTTCAAGATAAGTGTGCAGCACTATTTGACAATAGAAAGGAAATTTGTCTCTTGTGAACAAAATTAATTACGATCAAAGTAAAATAGCGTAGGGAAGAGAAATGAACACAGAGATTATAGTGGTTTAGCTTAATCCAAGCCTACGTCTACTCTTCCGCACTGATAGCCCACCGACTGGATTCCACTATGAACAAAAGAGTTGTTACAGTGAAGTTCCTTGATTCCACAGTGTAAAGACTCTACTACACTTCCTCAAGGTCTCTAAAAAATATAGACTCTATTTTGTGTACAAGATTTCGCTCAACAATTTAATTGACTAAGAACAAGGAGCTTTAGACTTTGAAATTCTTCTATCGTGCACACACTCGAACAATTGGAACGTCTTCCTTATATACTCCTTTATGCCATCATACCCGTTGACACTTATCAAAGGAATTCTTCCAATCTACCCATTGGACATAATCAATTAGAAAGATGTTCGAGCTATTTAAGGAACATGACGATAGCCCATCAATCCCGCTCGTCCATACAATCAGGATCTAGGTTTCCATAAGTAGAACCTTCCAAGTATACTTTGCCAATCAACGGATCCAAAACCCCTAAATCAATCTTGATTTGAATAATGGATTCCAACAAGCTACATCCAGCCAGGAGATCTTCTCCAGTCGATAAAAGTCAAATCCTTAACGAAACATCCAGTTCTGGATAAGCCTTCTTCGATTGTCTAGAAAACTGTCAATGAGGATAGACTTTGAGTCTTGAATCTGGTAGTCCGGAGGTCTTCAGACTTTGATGAAAGAGTCTTCAAATCTTAAGACTAGACTGATGGAAATATTTTGTCAGCTTCAAAACACTTAAGGAAGTTTCTCCAACACATTTTAGTTATTTCCCTTTATTGTGAAAAAAACGTCATGCTAACCTTTGTGCCAGTAAGCACAACACAAAAAGGTTCCAGAAATCTAACAAGAAAAACATAATGACCAACATAAATTCATAGCAACAAGTTCCATAAATTCCAGCATAGGATAGGGAATTGTAAATACCTCAATTGGCCACGTTGTCTCGCTCAGTTCACCAACAGTCGCAGACGGGTTGAACACAATCTTAGCACCATTCTCCCCAAATGCTAACCAATTCAAAGAATGGTGCCTCCCATAACAAATATTGACAGCCATCTTTCCATAAGCGTCTCAAACACAGGATGCCCAGTATTACCTTCCATATAGTAGGTACTTTCATTGAAGTCTCCACCCCTGGGGATGTGGTTCTGCCAAATGCAATCATCAAGCTTTTCAATATGACAAGTCCAAAGGGATAAATCAAATATAGGGGCCCCAAACCTTACACTTACCTTTCGATGCTTGCCTATAATATTGCCACAATTGCCTATAATAATAGCAGTATTCCAGATAGTCTCCCCAAGGATTACGTCCCTCTCAAGGACAGGATTAACAATGACCATGTTATATTTTTTCGCCGGATCCTGAAGAAATCTTGTTGATTTCCCATCGACAGGCTCTGCAAATTCACACCACCTCTACTCTCTTTTGTACAAAAGGCAAATGGCATCATCCACGCTCCTAGATTAAGATTATTTACTTCAGTAGCTGAACTTCAGTCCTTTAAGTCCAAAAGGGGAGACCCAAAAATGTATAGCTCAAGCTCTATGACGTGACAAACCTGCAAGCATAATATGTTCACTCCTGAAGCACCTGCAGCATCTATCATTGGTTTTACATTCTCATGGATAGCCTTCTTCTGTTTCAGAAAGGGAGCAGTTGTGGGATAAACTATAGAGTTCTGAATAAGCCCAACTCTGACAACTCGCGGTTCTCTTAATAACTCCTTGTCTGCTGTAAAATGAAATGCATGGAAGAAAATCAGAACCACTGTAAGCCTATTTGCTGACATGTCAATTGCTGAGTAACTTAAGTTGTCTCCACACATATATATATAACGTTTTACGAAAAGTACGAATTGGAAAAGTACCAGTGCCAGAATATCTTCTTTCAAAACGACTTTTGTCGATTTTAATTCCACGGAGGTAAAGCGATCAACTTTAATTCCTTAATCAGGTTTAAAATCCAATTAAAAGAAGACGACAACAGAGAAGAGGACTCAAAATTCCACGAACGTAAAACGAGACAGTCTCTCTCTCTATGTTAGTCAGGTTAGGAAATCGTAGTTCGGATGAGGAGACAAGTTGCAATGAAAAAGGAAGACCTGAAAGACTTTGGGGTGGAGATGGTCGCCGAGGAGGCGATCCAGCGACTCATATCCGAAAATCAAGCCGTCAAGGACGCCATCGAGCGACTCGAAACCGCAAATGGAGCCGTCGCCAGTGGCGGTGGCCTCCTCTTCGACTTGTCCGTTCTGCGTCGTCTCCATGTGCACGTTGGTCGCAGGTCAAGCTTGGGCAGAGAGAGAGCGCGCGCATGAGTTTGAATTATATAGGAGGGAGGAGGAGGACGAGGAGGAAGATGGAAATGAGATTTTATAAAGATTTCCAGCGAAGATTGTGAACTTAATCCAGCATTTGCGCACATGAACTCCCTCCCTCTTCTAAAACAAATTACTTCTTATCTTTTATTTTATTTTTTTCCTTTTTCCTTTGTCTTTTTCAACTCTTTCTTAGGATGCATATTGGGTGGAAAAAAATGGGGAGGGGAAAATTAAACAAAATAAATCCCGTACGTTTTGCCCACTGTACCATTCAGTCCTTAACATTAATCACCAAATGCATTTGATTTGGGTACAATTTGGCCATTCTATTGAGCTGTTGATCAAATTTAATTGTACCCTATGATGGTAATCCATTATTCATTGATTTCGAATTTTAACAAAATGTATCAAAAATATCATATGCATGTCATACAAAATTATATGCATAAATTTCATGCCATATTTTTATGTCATGTTGCCACGTCATCTTACGATTGAAATGGTCGTGGCCTCCCGAAGTGCACGGAAGTTTATATTTGGTTGGGTGGCTTCCCATCTTCGTAATTCACACCCCCAGTCTATGGGCAACCGCATACCAAAAAATCCTTTGGTTATACAAATTTGTTCTTTCATTTAATGCGTCACTTGGTCAGTAAACGATAATAATCTTTTCGCCAAGCATGAAGTTAGGTTCCTCTCAGGTGTATTCTTCTCAACTTTTGGATGGTAATGATACTTGAACATCCAAACCTCTCTATGCTCCTTCCTCCCAAATCGAATTGTTTGTTTTCCATTCTCATGGCTGCATCTAATTCCATCACTCTTTGTCTCCTATCTTCCCAATGTTCCTATCAAGCTTGATATTGATCACTTATCTTCCCAATGTCCCTATCAAGCTTGATATTGATCACTGCTATCATTTGGAGGATTACAATGATTTCTCTTTCTATAGCTTATCGAATTGGATTGATCAATGCAATCCCTCAATGACCCGTAATCAGAGTATCAGCTTTGCATACTAGTATGTTCACATTTCTAACTGCATTTCTCTGCATTTAGATAGTAAAGATATTTTTATTTAGGAATAGCATATTCGCATTGA
Source organism: Eucalyptus dawsonii (assembly GCA_016097615.1). Taxonomy (NCBI): domain Eukaryota; kingdom Viridiplantae; phylum Streptophyta; class Magnoliopsida; order Myrtales; family Myrtaceae; genus Eucalyptus; species Eucalyptus dawsonii. Next base: position 28,447,704 of record CM027881.1, on the reverse strand, counting down.
ATGAAATATAGTATAGGCTATGAATTTCATCCGAAATGGCCCAACATACGACTTGTGATTCTTTGTGTCAAACAGGATAGACTCTCAGCCTGATCCAGGTTCTTCACTGAACTCAAGAGTCCAAGCCCTATGCACGCCAAAAAACAGTGTTTGGTCTCCCCCCTGCTCGTGTTGGCCGAAATGGCATGAACGTTTGCCACGTGAGGATTAATTTAACGGGGAAAACGAACAACACCAAGAAGGAAATGAAAGAGGTCGACTGACATGGGAAGAAAGCGAAAAGGAAAGAAAATAAAAGTAACGAGGAAATAAGGGGACGACTTTTGCCCAATTGAGGGAGCAATCTCGGCTGAATCTAGAGCTCGTACTGAGCGGTCATTCTGAACCCCGCTTGCCTTTCAGCTGCCTGAAGAGGTTGAGATCCTTGTCTGAGGTCAGCAATCCTTCTCTGTGAACGGGAAAGTGATGGTGTGCACGAAGCATCCGGAGCTGAAATGTGAATGGATCCATAGAAGCGCCCGAAATCCATGTGCTGTGGCTTCCCGTCACCTGATGCGAACGGATAGAGAAATGACTCTGTTCCTACCTGATTAATTGATCCAGCAGAATAACTGTTGGCAATGGTAACATTCTGGGCCTGTAAATTGAATTTACATGAAGACAGTTAAGTTAACTAGCGGAGATAATCTAGCGACAAAGCACACTGACCAATATAATTTCATAGCACAAGTTCAATAAATCAAGCATAAGTATGGATTTGTATGTACCTCAATCGGCTACATGGGTTCATTAAGTTCACGGACAGTCGCAGAAGGGTTGAACGCAACCTCAGCACCATTCAAGCCAAATGCTAACCAATTCAACGGATGGTGCCTCCCATAACAAGTATAGAGAGCGATCTTTCCATAAGCAGTCTCAAACAGAGGATGCCCAGTATTTCCTTCCATTGAGTAGGAATTTTCATTAAAATCTCCAACCCTGGGGATGTGCTTCTGCCAAATGCCATTAATCAAGCTTTTCATTATGACAAGTCAAAAGGGATACATCAAAGACACAGCTTGCAACATTTACACTTACCTTTGGATGCTTGCCTATATAATATTGCCATGATTGCCTATAATAGCAGCAGTATTCCAGATAGTCTCCCCGTGGTTTATATCCCTTCCAAGGATAGGATCGGCAATAAAGATGCTTTACTCTTTCGCTAGGTCCTGAAGAAACCTTGTTGATTCTCCATCAACAGGCTCTGTGAATTTTACACCACCTCTTCTCTCCTGTACAATAGGCAAAAGATATCATCCATGCTTCCTATATCAAGATTAGTTCAGTAATTGAACTTCAGTCTTGAAGTCCGAAAGGAGAAACTTCATGGCGAGACTATCTGCAAGAATAAGATGTTCACTCCTGAAGAACCTGCAGCACACATCATTAGTTTTAGTTTCCGATGGATAGCCCTTTTCTGATCCAGAAAGGGAGCAGTTGTGGAAAGAACCGTGGAGTTTTGAATTAGCCCAACTCTGAGAATTCGCGGTTCTCTTAATATCTCATTGTCTGCCGTAAAGCGAAATGCTTGAAAGAAAATCAGAATAAGTTGATTATCAATTTTCGAAATTTCAGAATTTGATTGCGGATGGAGCAAAAAGTAGAAGATTTTTCACGCAGTTTTCCGGTCAATGAGAAGAAAAGAAAAGAACGGATCACCGCTTTCGAGACAAAAGAGAGGAAATGAGATGCTTAGGTAAGTCATGGAAAAATGAGGATGGTGTGCTTTAGGAAGCTATGCTAACGTGGCAAATGGTGAGAAAATTATGTTATCACCTATTTATTTATAATCTGTGGTCATATGATAGAGAACTTGCTTAGTTGGCACATTAATGGTCAGTCAATTATTAATCAGATATCATGTTAGAAGCCATTAATTCACTTGCCTAGTTTCATTGATTTGTTACCTAATTGAGGACCACCTTTATACCCTTCTTTTGCAAGACTGGGATGCTATTAGTTAGAAAGAAGGAAATTGAAAAGAGAATCACTAACTTCAATTAAAATCTTCTCCATCTCAACCTTTGGCCGCGCCTCAGTTGTTTCTTGATCACTGTACGATTTTAGCACCTGCCCTTCCCTTCCCTTTTATCAGGGACTAGACAAGTTAAGAAGATGAACAATTTAGGAATTATGGTGCTTCACGTGGGGGGTACGCATGTCAGAGCCCAAATCAGAAACCGCCCAAACCGGACTGAACAGCCCAATTGGGTTTGTTTCCCAAAGAAATCGGTCCAGTTCCTAATTTCATAAAAATTGAACCGCTGATTGTCAGTTCGATTCCCAGTTCCGGGGGAGAATCAAACCAAATCGAACTGACAAACCGGACCAACTCTTTTTTTTTTAATAACTATTTTTAAATTTCTTAAAAATAACAATAAAACCTAAAAATATTAGCAACTCTTGAATTTTTCTTTAATTTTTAACTTTTTTACTAAGTGATTAGTTCCGTGAGACTGGTTCGGCTCCTTGTCCTAGTAGTATCCGGTCCAGTCCTAGGTCCCAAAAATTAGGAATTGGTACTCCCATTCAATTCTCGATTCTTTGGTGGGATCGGACTCAATCGGAAACCGATCACCCCTAACTTCAGGCATTGGACAATTTAAGAAGCGGAGGCAAGGGAAAAACAAATGGTTAAGAATGATATCAATTAGATATTACTAAGTTTATGTGCATTTGCTTATGTGGATAACTTTTGTATGGCTCTATTAAGATCACTGTCCCAACGCACTTCCCAGAAGTATGTGGACAATCTCACACAATGTAGTTGTGGTTTGCAAACTGTACCCTCATTTTTCGGGCACTCATCCACTTCAATTTCAAATAAGGATTGAAAAATAAAGATGCAACTTGTGGTGAAAAGCATGCTAGGCTTGGCACATGTTATAGTCCCAAATTTTTTAGTGAGATCCACCAAATTTGTGATCACTGAAAATATTACTAGATGTGCCAATCTAGAAGAATTCTTCACCAATAACTTCCATACATAATACCTCAAGGCTTTACAAATTTTGAAATCTTTCAAGGAGGAAATGGTTGGAAAGACGACCTTTAAGGGGTTTTGGATTTTCTATAGCATCATAATATGACATGACTATGTAGTGAACATGAGTAGTGAGTACAATGAGCGAATTAAGGAATAAAATAGAATTTTGTAACATCCTCAACTTTGAGCCCTTTACAAAGAGAAGTCCAAACTCGGTTTCACCAGTTAAGCCTAGTTGCGTTCAGCTTTATTCGATCATAGCTTAGGCACGAACCTTGGGGCAAATAAGGTAATCGATTGTGGTTGAACTCAATTGACTCCCGCCCAAAGAGATGGCCTTCTAACTTGATATTTCCCATGGTGTATTTAATGTCCTTAGAAGGTAGCCTATTAATGCATGATGACTAAGTAGGACACTTGGCACAATCAGTCTTATTCTTGAAAGGTAATCATGAAATTTTGGATGGTTATATGTTAAGAGGGGAGGTGAGTCATAAGCTCATTAATGGTAGGGAGTGACTCATACCCAAAAAAATGATGACACAAGATCTTGAAGATCAAGTAGGGTGCCACCCCTTCTCCTTAGGCTTGCCACTTAAGGTTCCATAGGTTTTGACTCTTCAGATTCTTGAAATCCCTAGACCTTTGCCATTTTCCAATTTTACAGAGCTCTTTGTACTTTGAATTTTGAGAAACATCCTTCATGAATGTTGTTCAAAACATCTTAATCTATAACATACTTAAATTTCATATTTTCTGAGGTGAAATGGTTGGAACAATGGCCCAATCAATTACAGTACAAAATTTTCCTGGTGTAGTAAAAACAGTTATCCGATTGCCTTCTCGATTTTTTAATAAATTTTTCCCTTTCGAATTTGAACATTCTTACTTCACAAAAGTTTTAAAGGACATCCATGTATACAAAATATAGAAATTTCAAAGAGTTTTGTGAAGAATTGAATTCTGAGATGAGTCTCTCTCTCCAACCGTTGAATCTATTCGACGAACAAATTTTTAGGCTGTGTTTAGTGATTTACTACTCTTTCCACAAAACGAATTCGTCCTGTATTTTGATAACTCTATAAAAATAGAGTTATTTTACCTATTTTAGGCAACAATTAATGCATTATCTATGAGAAAATATTTGGATTTCCTTTTGATTATTTGAATTTTCTTTGTTTATGCAGAATAATGAGATATGGAGAGGATAAGGAAAAGAATGGCAACTATCAGGAATTCAAATAAAAGCAGTAGTGGAAGATGGATATCAAATCAGGAAATTCTTGATTTTGTTCCCTAATGTTATTTGCAAGCGTTGGGAGATAGATATTTTTGATCTCTATAAATAGGAAAGAGAGAGAACAGATAGGTTTTGGTTAGATCGTTTTTCATTCTTCTAAGAGTTTTTCAAGTATTTTGAAGAGAAGACAAAAGTGGTGATATAATTTTTATTCTTTGATTCAAGATGCTGGGTTTGATCTATATTTTTATTTTTTCTTCCACTATATTCTAATTTTCTTTTGTTAGGGCTACGATGTAGCCTAATCATGATGATGTGAACTTCATAATTTTTATGTTTTACAATTGATTTCATTCATGTGAGTTATATATTATTGTGTTTAATGCTTTTGAGTGACTGGCCACCACTTGAATGATCTGATGTGCATATTTGAGATTGAGAAGTGATAATATGCAATTGCTCATCATAATATATAACCATGAATTAAACGTGGATAGAGATATACCGCGTTATTTGTGTAGCTTTCGGTGATAAAGTGATCCAAAATACTTATTATAAACCGGGAATATTCATAGTTTTTAATACATTTATGTTTATTTAAATTCACATAGAGATATAGTGGATTAATAAACTGAGTAGGTTTGCTATACCTAGAGATATGATAGTAAATAGATTAGGAAATCCCGCTATCACATGTTTGATATCGTTCTTGTATTCACAACAATCTGAAATTCATATTTAGTGGTTATGGTAAAATCGGATGCTCTAACATATTTATCTTATCGATTTACTGCATTTAGTCTACAAATTTCGTTTTTAATTTATTCTTAATTATATTTTGATTTGTTAGATAAATTTTAGAATTAGTTTATTTTAGTATTTAATTGGTTTATTAATCATTGATCTCCGTGGGATGATACTGTTTTCTCATCATTATATTACTTGTTCGACACGTGCACTTATGTTTAGAATTTTACGAACATATTTCTTCACAAAAAAATGTTATTTAGGGTCTTATCTACAACATATTAAACTTTTAAAAATTTTCAAGCCCATTTGATAAGGTATTGACGCTGATTTTGAAAATTACTCAAAACTGTTTTCACTTGGGGTAAGAGAGCCACATGCCCAGCTTGGAAGGGGAGGGGACACACCCAACTTAAGGAACAAGGCTAGTCTAGAATCTTCTTAATTTAGGATGAGGATGCATTAAACACTTTTGGACTCTAGTCATTCAATGGCAAGATTGAGGTGTCCCCAATGGCATAGAACTAATCATTCCCTAGGATGAGACTAGAAGACCAAGTTACCTTACGTTTAGTACCATCAATAAATGATTCTTGACTTAGGAAATATTAGAGGCCAATAATGGAGCTCTTCAAGAATATCTTGGATAGCAATTATTGAGGCAGATAAAGAGGATCACCTCATTTATTAAGAGCCATCAGTACAAATCTAGATGGACCAATTAGGATCTTGCCACTTAGAACTTAGAAGCCTTTGAAAGAACTTATAGACTTATCACCTTGCTTTTAGACTTTCCACCTAAGTTATTGACATTAAATGCCTTATTAAGACTATTAATGAAGGGTGTTCTATAAATAGGGGGAAGGCTCATTCTCCTCCAAGCATGCACACACACAAATTTCTCTTCCTCTCTTCTTCTTCCTTGGCCACCCACAACGACCCCTCCATCTTTCTCTCCTTGGCTCTCTCTTTAGGTGTCCTTGCCGCCATTCACCGCCACTTGAGGCCGAAAGTCTAGAAAGTAGTAAGTCGAACTTACTAAATGAATCTCGTGTGCATGAATTCCTCAAATTATGAAATAGATTTTGGTTATGCTTGCATATGAGTAAGGTGTGAGTGCATCGTATTATGGAATGGATTTTGTTTATGCTGTTATAATACTGAGTGAGGCGTGAGTTCCTCATGTTGTAGGTCAATATCGAGTTATGCTTGCATATTGCTGATTGAGGATTTCTCATGTTTCATCCGAGGTAAGGCTTTTATTTTGCTATTGATCTACCATCGACTAATGTCTTGGATGATTTATATACTTGTTGATAGGCGAGACATCCTCCTACTTGGAAATTAGCAGGTTTTACTTACTGAGTTTCCCCAAAACTCACCCCTCATCCTTTCAGTCCTATAGGCATGGAAGTCTCACTTCATTTTGAGAGTTGCAATCTTGTTAGAGGAGCTAAGGTTTACCTCGACCTTTTGAAGATGTGGTAGTTGTAAATATAACGGCCTATGATAAAAGGGCTTGTAAACGTAGCTAATGTAATTGTGTGATTGTAAATGGTTGTTTTCTTGTTGACACCTAAATTTTGCCATATTACTTAAAAATTAATCGCATACAAAATTAGGAATTAGCCGATAAAAAAAACAAAAAACAAAAAAAAAGGGACGCACGAGGGGCCAAGTTGTGGGACGAATTTGGCCTTGGCCTAACCCAGCCCTCCTTCTTTCCCCTCTCTCTCGCGTGTGCGGCCTGGCCCAGCCTCCTTCTCTTTTTGGCCTGGCCCACACTCCAGCCCTTCCTCCTCTGTCCATCTTCTCATGAAACCCTAGGAAGATAGGGGCAGGAGGGAGGCGACAAGGAGATAGAACGAGAACAGAAGACAAGAAGGAGGCAGCAGAGAGCAGAAGGCAAAAACTAGAGCCCTCCTCCACCGGGCACCGCCGCTCTAAGCCCCCTTGCTGTGTGACCTGCAACATTCGTCGCCATTGCTACTAGCCACCATCACTCCCAGTCCCCTCTGCCTGTCATCGCCGCTTCCACCCTTCGTCGTCAATGCTGCAACAACCACCGCAATAGTCACCAAGCATCGTCGCCCTTGTTGCCGTGCCTTCCTCTACCTAAGGCCGCAACGCTGCCACTACCCTCCGAACGCCAACGCTGCACCTCCGTTTGCTTGCTGCCATGCTTCCCTCTGCCCAAACTTGCGACGCCAACAGCCCGAGCCAATCATCGAGCCCCCTTACTGCGCGACTTGCAACACCTACCGCCACTACTGCTGGCCATCGCCGCTCCCAGTCCCCTCACCGTGCCACCTCTAGCTCCGTCACTGACGCCATAGCGACCACTAATAGCTCAAAGTTGTGGCGCCACTGCAGCACCGACAGTCGCGATGACCGCCGCGCCAATAGCTTAATCCCTCTTTTGCCGTCGCAGCACCAGCTCAGCCCTGTCGTGGAGGAGTAGTGGAGAGAGAGACAGGATGAACACAAGCACCGTGAGAAAGAGGGAGAGAGAGCACATAGAGAGAGAAGAAGTCCAAGCGAGGAAGCGACTAAGGGAGAGCAAGGGAGCTTCAGTTGCCGCTTTAGCTACGTGTGAGCCCCGCCGGACGACCCCTCAGCCAACGTCCTCAAATTGAATTCGGTAAGTCCTTCTTGCGCCCTGTTTTCACCCTGCTCTGTGCATCTCGGGCCAGAGTTTGCAATCGATTGGTTTGCGTGAACCCCGGCCCCATCCACTCCCTCTCTGGTTGTTGTATGTGTTATTATTTGTTGGTGAGAGTCTTGGTTTGGGTTCGAGTCCTAATTGAGCTAGAAACCATGCGATTTGGGAGCGCACTCTACCTGTTTGATAAAATGTCTTAATGAGATCTAGTCTTGTTTCGTCATTTCGGAGCGGAGTCGAGTTGTCTAGGCACCGTCCCACCTAGCTAAGGTTTTCATATGATTTTTTAGCATCTCAGACATAGCCACGACACTCGACCTACGGCCGCTCTTGTTGCAACGCACAAAGGTCGCGGAACTCTTTTGTTTTGGGGCATAAGCGGTGTCTCTCATGGCCATTGAGTCACCTTCGGTCAAACAAGAGTCGAGCATTAGGCTCGGCTTGGCCAAGGCGGTGCCGTCATGCCTCAGTTGGACTTAGAAACGCGGCATCTTGCTACAACACCACCTCCATCGTGACTGGTCCACTGCGAAGTAGTAGGTCACGAGATGGGTCAGTAGGCCAAACCCGATGTTGTCACTAGACTTTCATCGTCGATGCCCTGTGTAGAATATCAGTCGGCGGCCAAAGAAATGTTAATGTTAAGAGTTTTAGTTTCTAGAAATAAATTGCAAACGGAGGGAGACGTTCGGTGAAGAAGACGTAGAGGAGTAGAACGCACGAAGGGGAAGACAGCCAGAAGAAGAAAAGAAAAGATTAAAGGAAAAAGAAAAAAAGAATTAAAAATTAATATTGATATAAAAACAAAAAACAAAACAAAACAAAAAAAAGGTTTTATGAAATAGGTTTTGTCCATCTTAGGTTATGTTTGGGTTGTTGGACCGAGCTAACGGGTCGGATTAGGTTTACCTGGTCCAAACCCATTTTCTCGAATATAATATTATTAAATATTAAAAATATATTAAAAATTCAAAATTTTGAAAAAAATAAAAAATTTCGAAAAAATAATAAAAATTCAAAAAGATTTACGAAAATTCAAAAACTCAGAAAGCATTAAAAAAATTCGACCTTTTTCTTATTTAAAAATAATAATAATAAAATAATTTTTATTTAAAAAATTAATTACAAAATTTCGAAAATCTAAAAAAATATAGGGTTTGGTTAAGAATTGCTATGTCTTGCATTCTTAGTGTAATTAGGTCTTTATTTGCTCGTATATTAATTATATAGCGTGTTTAATTTGCATATTTAATTATATTTAAGTGCAAGTGCTCAATTTTATTGCAATTAGGATTTTGGTAACTATGATTGTTCCTTTAATGATTGTGCACGTGCATGATCACCTCACATGTTAGTTAGATGTAAAATCAATCTAAACTACCTGACAAAAATCATTTTGTTTTTTAAAATGAACAAGATTATATATCGAAAGGGCACTAATTGGTTAATTAGTGTAATCAAGTTCCGGGCCCTAGATTCTCTGGTTGCGTAGGAAGTGAAGTACACTCCCATGCCTCACTTGTTTTCTAGCCGACCCCAATAGGCTAGTGGTGACTCCTTTTGTGCAAAATTCCTAAAAATATCATAATGTCACGCGGGATATTGGCTTGGGAGAGTCCGTTCCTAGTCATGGACCTTAGGTCTATCCTTTAGGCAATACCCCTAAACCTATTCCCTCCCCCCAAGGGTAGGTCGTGACACCTTGGCAACTCTGCTGGGAACTTGGTTTTAAATCTTAGAGGACTTAGGTCAAAATTAATCTTGTTTAAAAATATTTTTGTTTAGCAACAAGGATTCCAAGTACGCCCCTAACATTAAAGGCGTTAAATATTTTTGCAGAATGGAAGGTATAAGGAGAAGTGTTTGCTCACCTTTGTCTTGCAGGGAGGTGTAGGAATTTATGGTTTATTTTTTGTGTACGGAGTGTTGTTTGTCTATAAATTGTTGTGCATGAATCATTTGCATTGCACTACACCATAGCACACACTACTTGCCGCAGAACTTTGGCCGCATAGGATCACTTAAGATAGTGTGGAGGATACCACTCCGACTACAACCATGTAGTACAAGTCGTTCATCTCTATCCCGAAATTTCTTTCTTCATGTTGAAGGTACCCACCCCGATTTGCAACCGCGCGACACAGGTCGGTTCTTTGACGAAGCCTAAGTCATGGGTAACACGACCTGGCTACGATCTTGCTGGTTCAGTCCAGTGATCCTATGACTCCATTTTGAACCGTATAGAGTAGAAATTGAACCACATCCCATGCGCATGTCTATGTAATTAAAAAAAAAAAGAATAGAGAAAAATCTCCCCCACTGTAAGTATCATTCTTCTTTTTATTCATTTTTTTAGTTGAATTTTCATCTTAAAATTTGCGAAAATTAATCGACTGCCCTCAGTGTTGTAGACTTGTGATTAAAAAATTGGCAATCACTCTTGATAAGTGAACATTGAATGCAAGTTCTAAACACTTTGATTTGGCCCTATTGAACACATAGTTTTGTTTAAATTTCTAGTTATGGGCTCAAAATCGCATTTAAAAAAAAAAAACCAAAATTTCAAGTTGCGATTATACATTGGGGCACAAAAATTGAAATTGCATTTTTAATCAAATTCTCTCCATTTTGTGTATAGATTTTTCAAAACAAATGCCACCTCATTTTTCTATGAGTAAAAATCACAAATTAATCTTTCAAAAATCAATGCTACTTTTGATGAAACTTTTGGAATAGAGTGGACGTTCGATTGATACCCGCGGATCGATTTCTTTTAATGATGTCTTCTCTTATGATAAAATATTGGTGAAATACTAAAACTCCATTATAAGGACTATGGGGCATGTACTGTTGCCTCGATTTTGTTGTAAGAAGTGACCTCACTGAGAGATCATTTTCTTATTCACACACTAACATTGTCTTCTTTTCGCAAGTCATGCGTGATGACTTTGCTCGCTTGATCATGCCAAGAAGTTGACTTTAGAATTAGGATGGGAATGGATTTATACGCTCATATATGCAAGCATATTTTGTATGATATCATTGTCTTTATTCTTGGCAATAAATGGGCAAAGCATCTAAAGAACAATATCTCTAAATGTGGAAACAATGAACAATCCCTCTCCTTTCAAAGCAATATCTTGAAAAATACATCTAATGATTCATATTTAAATTTTTCAAGCTCCTTGTCAATTAAACATCTCTTCAAAAAGAGTACTTGAAAAAAGCAGGAATTGAACTTCGTAAATTGTTGTATACAATAAAGAAGTGTTTTTTATGGATAAAATCAGAGCCACATAGCCATTTTTTTAATCAATTCTAACGGCTTCAGGCAAAGTTCATACCTGAAGAATGGAAACATGTGAAGGGTAAATGGTGTCGATTTCGTTTGCTCATTTGGTTAGCATCTCTAACATGATTCTTTCTTTCCTTTGATAGGAAGACATCAAATGCTTAAAGACAAGTGCAAGTAAAGGGTAATGCCAAGTTACCAAATATCCAACGAGGGTTAATCCAAGAGATGTTAGCCCTCAAAGGATAAAAGCGAGTGAAGAGTAATAATGTATCTTTCCAACATTTCAATCCCTAAAGATTTGTGTACTAACATATTCTTTTACATTCTTTACAGGATTACTAGGTCATCATGCCACAAGTAAGTACCCTTCTTCTCAATTTTTTTTTAAAAAAAAAAAAAAGAGAATTTCCATTACAAAAAAGAACCGTTTGTGCTTTCCTTAGAGACAAGCACAGAAATGAATAATTGAGAAAAAAAATTCTACAAACTTTTTTAACATCCTTTTTATCTCAAAATTGTTTTCTCGTTTGATGGGTTATTCATTTTGAATCAAATTTCCCTATGGAGATTGATCTAGTCAAATGACCTCGGCAAACTGAAAGGAAATGTTAATCATGCCAAACAAGAAGTGCTTAGGAAGAAGAAAGGTAAGCCATTTCCAAACACGTCCTTCAAACACTTTTGAGAGTTGAGTGGAAAACGACCTTCTCTTAAGACGAAGGATTTAGTCGCATTGATTGCAAAGATCAAAATAATAAAGGCATTTCTTTCATCAATCCCAAGCACCGTACTAATCTCTTGCTAGCCCTTTGGGCCAAATAAAGACAATCCTTCAAAGTACCCCTATCAAGAACAACCCTACATTGGGGCAGCATGGGAGGTTACAGTCGTGTTGTAGAGCGAAGGATTGAGAAAGATCCTATTACTTTCAATTGCATCAATCTTCTAGTGATAGTTTCAAAAGAACTTTCATTAAAACTTGACTCATCCCAAGGTGAAGAAGAGCATTTCCTTCTCTATCCAAACACTGATATCCATTGCTTTAACCAGTTTGGGCTAATTATTCATTTATGAACCTCGAGCGGTGATCATCTCCCTTCACTAGGGCAAGGTATAAGATTTACCACATACAATTGGCATTTATGAGAAAATATGAAAAGCATCTCAAAAGTCATAAGAGCTCCAAAAGCAAAAAGTTCGGTAAATTAGAAGGCATGAAAAAGCAGTGTGCCTAGTAAAAGCAAGGCCAATGCCTATAAATAAAAAAAAGCCGAAAAGCTACATCTTATGCAAAAGAAAAATTATCAAAGTCCAAGTGCTTGCGTAAAAAAAATCATCGCAAGTGTAAAAGAAATTAGAGAAAGGAACAAAGCTTCCATGCAAAAATAATTAGTGAAGGAACTTTCGAGATATGCTGTGTTCCAAAAGCCAAATGATTCCAAAAGATCGAGTGACCTGGTCACGATGCCATGATGATCACTGACTCTTAAAAACCCTCTTAAAAATTTTAAGCCTTTCGAGCCTCTCCCAAGCCAATATTACAACCCTCTTCCGAAAGAAGCTAATTCTTGAAGAAGTTGAGGTAATTCTATCTTGTCTTATCTTCCAAGTTCTCAACTTGTAAACCCAATGAAGATAGCGATAAATATTCCTTTATTGGCCTAAAAGCAATAATTCCTTTGTGTAAGCCCATGACCAAACCTATATTACGGTCCTTTCAAAAGACCTTTTTGATTGATCAGATTGTGCTCATCGCGAATGTTTATGAAAGTCTTTAACATAGATTATGTGACATACCCTCAACAATCAATTATTTCCCACATGAATAGATGGGATCAAGCAGCTATTTTATCAAGAGTGTGTGAGAAACCCTTTCTGACTAAGAAGCTCTAATTTAGCATGCTTAATGAGCCTTTTTTCATGAGTCGTAGCCGTTTTGATAAGAACTTGACTCTCGGAAAATTTGATGATTAATGATACATCCCCAAGTAAGATAATGATTTTGCGCTACATGGTTGACATCGAATATTTCTTTAAAAGTAGTCGAACTTAGCTTGATTAGTTTGTTCAATTAATACTATAATATTGCCAATACGTCTCTTGATGACGTCTCTAATGACATTTGCTCAAGTTGAGTTTGACAGGATTTCCTAGTGAAGCCATGTGGCTTCCAAAGGATTAACATGTGCTTCCCTAAAAACCAAAGGTTTATGGTCAGCCTTAAACCATGCCATCTCCAAAGGTTCATGGTCAGCCTCAAACCATGTCATCTATAAGGTTCATGGTTAGCCTTAAACCATGTTTTTTCCAAGGTTGGTGGGTTTATCCTTAAATCACGGGGTTGGTGGCTTTTCCTAAACCACACGGTTCGTGGGTCATTCTTAAACCACAAGGTTGGTAGGTCTATCCTTAAAATCACAGGGTTCGTGGCTTTTCTTGAAACATAAGGTTGGTGGGTCTATCCTTAAAACCACGGGGTTAGTGGCTTTTCTTAAACCACACGGTTCGTGGGTCATCCTTAAACCGCGAGGTTGGTGAGTCTATCATTGAAACCACGAGGTTGGTGAGTCTATCCTTGAAACCACGGGGTTGGTGGCTTTTCCTAAACTACACGGTTGAAACCCGTTTGTACACAGTGAGACCTTCCTTCCAGTTGAAACCCATTTGTACACAGTGAGACTATCATTTGGTCAAAACTCGTTTGTACACGGTAAGACAATCCTTCAGTCGAAACCCGTTTGTACACAATGAGACTATCATCCGGTCGAAATCCGTTTGTACACGGTAAGACCTTCCTCCCAATCAAAACCCGTTTGTACACGATAAGACTATCATCTAGTCGAAATCCGTTTGTACACGGTGAGACCTTCCTCCCAGTCGAAACCCGTTTGTATACGGTGAGACTATCATCCGATCAAAACCTATTTGTACACGGTGAGACCTTCCTCCCAATCGAAACCCATTTGTGCACAGTGAGGCTATCATCCGGTCGAAACCCGTTTGTACACAATGAGACATTCCTCCCAGTCGAAACCCGTTTGTACATGGTGAGACTATTATATCCAGTTGAAACCCATTTTTATACGATGAGACTATCATATCTAGTGGAAACCCGTTTTTACACGGTGAGACCTTTTTTCCAATATAAATCATACGGTTCGTGGGCCTATTCTTAAACCACAAGGTTGGTGGGTCATCCTTAAAACCACGGGGTTCATGGGTCATTCTTAAACCACAAGGTTGGTGGGTCATTCATAAGCCACATGGTTCATGGGTCATTCTCAAACCACACGATTCGGTAAATCCGTGATTAGAACAAAGTGGGTTTTCATAAACAAAATGGATGAGAAAGGAAAAATGATTAGAAACAAAACAAGACTCGTGACGAAATGATATACATAGGAAGAAGGGATAAACTATGACGAGACCTATGCACTAGTAGCGAGGTTAAAAGCAATTAGATTATTACTTGCTTTTGCTTGTTATAAAAATGTCAGATTATTCTAGATAGATGTCAAAAGTGCATTCCTCAGTGGATTCATTCAAGAAGAAGTTTATGTGGAACAACCACCAAGATTTGAAGATCCAAGAAAACCAGACTCAGTCTGTAGACTGAAAAAGGCATTGTATGGACTAAAGCAAGCACCTCAAGCTTGGTATGAAAGGTTGAGTAAGTTTCTAACTCAGAATAGTTTTGAAAAAGGGAAAAGTTGATACTACCTTGTTTATAAAGAGAGAAGGAAAATATTTACTACTAGTACAAATTTATGTAGATGATATTATCTTTGGTTCTCCTAACGAAAATCTCTGCAAAAAGTTTTTAAGATCTATGTAGGATGAATTTAAGATGAGCATGATGGGTGGGTTAACCTTCTTTCTGGGATTACAAGTTAGACAATCGAAGAAAGGTATATTTATTCATCAAGAGAAATATGCAAAAGATCTCATCAAGAAATTTGGGTTAGAGAATTGCAAGAAGACAAAGACACCAATGTCAAGGTCTTCGAAACTGGACAAGGATGAATGAGGGAAGAAAGTAGATTAGAAGCTATAAGAAAGCATGATCGGTTCTCTTCTTTACCTTATAGCTTCTAAACCTAATATTTTATTCAATGTCTACATCTATGCTAGATTTCAGTCTTATCCCAGAGAATCTCATCTAAGTGTAGCAAAATGCATAATTAAATATGTGGCAACTTCTCCAAAGCTGGGTATGTGGTATCCAAAAGAATGAGACTTTACTCTACTTGGATATTCTAATACTGATTTAGCCGGTTGTAGAGTTAATAGAAAAAGCACATTTGGCATTTGTTAACTACTGGGAAATATGCTGGTATCTTGGTTCTCAAGAAAACAAAGTACCGTAGCATTATCAACAGCGGAAGCAGAGTATGTTGCTCTTGGGAGTTGTTGCTCTCAAATCCTATTGATAAGACAATAACTAAGAGACTTTGAGATAGAAGAATCATGCACCGAGATTAGATACGACAACACTAGTGTTATTAATCTCACCAAGAATCCAATTCTTCATTCAAGGGCGAAGCATATAGAGATTCAACATCATTTCATAAGGGATCATGTACAAAATGGGGAGATTATGATTCAGTTCATTGATTCAAAGAATCAGCTGGTAGACATCTTTATGAAGCCTCCAGAGAAAAACTTATTTGAGTCTATTCGCAGTAAGCTTAATATTATAAGAGAATTTCTCAAATCGAGGTATTTTAATTTTTGGAATGAAAATGTATAATTATCTAAATCATCGCTTGCCTAATTTATTTTTGGAAATTATTATTTCATTGATAATTTTTGGATTTTAAAATTTTGGAAGTTAATTTTTTGAAAATTGTTCTGAAAATGCATTTTATTGTGACGCTTCAACTACCTCCTTTCATTCTCTTTATATACCATCTAGTATTTCTCTCGAGCACATTGCTTCAAAACCCTAAAATACAAACTCTGTTCTCCCTCGACTTTTTCTCTCAAAAACTCTCTGCAAGTTTCCATATTTTCCTCACTCAAACAAGTCTAAGAAATCCTCTAAGTCTACAAACATGTCTTGCCAAAGGAAATTCTCTCGGATTGCAAGCAAGGGGCCTTGGAATGTGCCCGAAGGACAAACACATTTCGATCTCACTGAAGAAGACTCTCCGCAGAAGTCTCCACGGCACTCTCCTCAGAACTCTTCGTGCCAACCAATGGAAGAAGAAGTAGAATAAGATGTTGTTCCTCTCTAAGCACTATAATTATCTGAAATAGGGTGGTTCTCCGATGTCTTTTATTACGAATTTTCTTAAAGTACATGGACATGAGAATGAAATAGTGTTCTTAAGAGCTATGGAACACTTGGGTATAGTGCCAGAAGGATCGGCTGATAAAGCTTTTCTTAACTTTCATTCTGATCCTAGATTTAGTTATGAGAATTAGCCTGAGAGTACGGATGATGATGAAAGGATGTTTTCAAACTTTTAACCTAGAATGGGTGTGGCTGCTAATGAACCTGGTGATGAACAAAACTCTTTCGTTCTAAGGAACACAAAAGGGTTTACACCTAAATGTTGAACAAAGGGGTGATGAACCCTCGAACGGTCGATTTTGGCTTCTTAGACTCGATCAAGGTTAACTTGAGGGAAAAATTGCCTTCCTTCAACTTGAGAATCTTTGTTATGAGACGACTGTTGCATATCCAAAATTGATAGCATTTTTCTATTCAAATCTGTCTTTTCTTAATCAGAATCAAATCCAGTTTACTGTGAGTAATAAAGCCTATGTGGTGGATGTTGACACTCTGGCAGACATTATAGGGGTGGAAAGGAGTGGTTTTCAACCTATTAGTGTCTCCATCGGACAACCAACCATATTTCTTGTCAAGGACAGATTACTAGATGAAGGCATCACATACTCTAGACTACTAGCCTCAAATGTTCTGTTGCACAAAATTGTCATTAATTACATCAGACCAAAGACTGCATCAAAAATAGATGTTTCCAAATTCAAAGGAAGACTCATGTTTGCCATCTGCAGTTGGATGCGCTTTTCACTTCCTCATACTATCCTAATGCACATGTACAGGACGGTTATGAAGGATAAAGGAGAATTCCCTTATTCTGTGCTAGTTACAAAGTTGTTTAGACATTTTCAGATCTAGTTTCCCGCATCACTTATTTTTAGATCCAGTTTCCAGATCTGTTGCGCCTATGGTAATAGGACTAAAAATGCTTTTTCAAAGATGAAGTTGAATGATCTAAACAAGGTAATTGAGTGCTTGAAGAAGGAGTCCTCAAGCAAAACCAAGGAAGACTCTACTGGAAGAAAGAGAAAAGGCAAGGAAGTTGTGTAAGAACTTGCAAAGAAGAGAAGATCACTTATTTTGCAGGACAAAGAGAATGAATATGATCTTACAATTTCTGCCATTGCCTTAAAGAATCTTCAAGAATTTATTGGTTTTGACAACCAATGGAAAGAGAAGGAGGAGACAGACAAGAAGAAAAGGAGAAAGAAGAGCAAGGAGAGCAAGAAGAAGAAGAAGAAGCAGAGAAGGAAGAAGCAAGACATGAAGAAGAAGAAGAAGAAGAAGAAGAAGAAGAAGAAGAAGGTCATTCTGAAAAGAAGGGTGAGAATGATTCTTATGAAGAGACAATTGCAATCACATTGTCTGAAGACTTAGAAGTAACTAGGAGTGGACTTGAGGGAGTACGCACAGAAACAGAACATCACTCTCATTATGAAAATGAGAAGACACAAGAAGAAAGAATCCCTTCTCCACCTGTAGGCACAGAAATAGGGGGAGCTCATGAGAAATCCAGGATTTCTTCTCCTCATTTTGCGAGTGATGGTATAAGTCGATCTCTTGTAAACCAGAAGATGTCTATGCTTCTCAATTTTCTAAAGTTGACATTGAAGAATCTACTTCGAGTCATGATGCTAGACAAGTTGATGTTCCCTCATCTCTCAATTCTCCTCGAATTCAATTCACTGAGGCTAGTGCACAGACTGAACCGAATGCTAACTATCCAAGGATGATAGAGCTCCTATTGGAAGTTAAAACTCAGTAATATGCTATGGAGATTGAGATCCAAAAGATTCACATTGCCTTGAGATCTACTTCTGATTTTCCCATTGGAAAGGTACAACTTTTAGACACTCAGGTACAGACTTTGAATCAACAAGTCTCTTAGACTGTGGCCAAGATCGACACTATTTAGAATCAAGTTGAGAATGTTCATCGCCGGTGCCAGAAGGTTAAAGAGGCAGTGCAGTCAATGTGGGATTTCCAACTAGTTCGAGTTCCTAGACAGTAATGATTCCATTTATCTCTTTTCTATTTTGACTTTCTCACTTTTTGTTGTTGGCAGAAAGGGGAGAATGAGTGCACATTTGAACTTGAACTTGAACTTTTGCATATTTTATTTGAGTATATTTGATTATTTTGAACACTAATATTCTGCATCAATCTTTGTGGTAGTGATGATTATGGATATGGATGTTTAAATCTTGATATTTGTCTTTGTTTTCAAGATTAACATGTTTTATGTGGTTGCAGAATCAATACTATCCAGATTTTTAACAATTTGTTTTATAAGATATCATGTATTGCTAAAGTGTTGTTTTCCAGGTTATATATCTTTAAATCTGCAAGAAAAGGGGAGATTATTGAAGAAACTCCTTTGATGTTTTGAAGCTGACAAAACTTATTCAAAGTATATTATGAAGATTTTCAGACTTTTGTGCCAAAGTCTATCAGATTTCTAGACTTTGTGTCAAAGTCTGTTTTACACCATAAGTTTGCCCACTCCGATCAATTCCATACTGAACGTGATGAAGAATGAAGACGGAATCAGACTCAAGATTATCTTCATTTCTTCAAAGCTTCGGTTTGTACATGATACATATGGCTTTCTAGTTGACAACAACACCTATGAGATTTGTTATCTTTATTGGAATCAATTTAGATACATCAAATCTTTTTGGAAGGCAAGTAAATTAGGAAAGAATCTACTTATGAAAACCAAGATCCTGATTCTATGGGTGAACAAGATTAACGGGTTTTCATCACAATCTTCAAACGGCTCGAGATCTCCTTGATTGATTCTGTCAAACGAGTTGATTGGAAGAATTTATTTGGAAAGTGCCAACGGTCGAGAAGGCATGAAGGAATATTTAAAGAGACATTTCCAGTCATTCGATAGAGTGCGTGAAAGGGAAATTCCAAAATTTGAAGCTTCCCATTTTCTTGTTATTCCATATTCTTAGCTCAAAATTGTACTAAAAAAAGAGAGAGACTTATAGTGTGACTTTGTGAGAACAGTAGACTTTTCACTATGAAATCGAGATCGCAAATTGTAAATTCTCTTTTGATTCATAGTGGAAACTAGCCAGGAGGCTATCAACGTGAGAGAGTGGACATAGGCTTGATCAAAGCCGAACCACTATAAATTATGTGTTCTTATTCTCTTCCATAAACTCCTTTACTTTGTTCCTAGTTCTTTTTAACTGTTAAAGTATGAACTCACTCAAAGTCTATTGTTCTTCAGACTCAATTTCAAAACCAAAATATTTTACTACTTTTCGCGAAAATTTTTCTTCACATCTATTCACCCCCCTCTAGATGTTCATACTAGCACTTTTAAGGACAACATCAAGAATATTTTTGAAGCCCCAATTAGAGTGAACATTGACTTTGTGGATGTAGAATGATAGCTATTTGTGGTGGTTGGGATCAGGGTAGTGATATCACTATTAATTTGTTGATGATGGATTTGGTGAAGTGGTGTTGTGGCTCACTTTTTGTTGTCACCGATGGGTTTAATGAAATAATGTTGTGGATTTCTTTTATTTGTTGATGATGTGGGATCGATGAAGTACTATGCTTGCAATAGCTTCTTATTACAATAAAATGTGATTATTCATGAGAATTGTGCTTTGTAGACTATACAAGTATAAATATTTAGTTAACATGTATCTTATAAGATGCTGACTTTTTTGTCCCTATTAGCTTCTCTTTTTCCCTTTGAAATAAGTGCCACTAGGGCCATGAGATTTTGTGGCCTCTCTTTTAAGTACCATATGTTTCTAGAGAGGATTTGAATTATGAAAAACCACAAACATCATAAGGAACCTTCACTTTTACAAACATCATTGCAAAACATCATAATGAATATTGCCACAAACATATATATGTTTTAGATTGCAAATGATCTTTTCTTCATTCATCCCACAAATAAGGTGCACATACATGTACAAAACATGTTTGAAATAGCACGCTATTGCAAATTCATAGAGTGCGTTACTATAGACATCAACAATACAACCAACATTATCTTTAGTTTGGAATTTTCTTTCTTCAGGTTTGCATAATCTTGTTTCACATGTTTCAATTGTGCTTTGACTCCTATGCCTACCAAACAACTATTATTCTTATTATGGGTCGACTTTAGTTCTTGCTCGACATTGCTATTGTGAAAACTATTGCATACAATTCTTGCTGATTAACCGGTTTCTGCACCAACCCAAACAAAAAATATATATTTGTGGGAAATGTGGCTCTAAGAAAATTAGGGTAGTTTAAAATAAGAGTGGGCAGTTATAGGTTTCGTATAGGTTCCACATAAAACCTACCTGTTGGAACACGTTCTTCATCTTTTGGAACTTAAAACTTGCTCAGCATACCCTAGAACCCTACTATATTATAGGTTCTAGAGTCTACCTATGTTCCACATTTATTATTAATTGAATGGTTGTAGTGAATTATCATCTTTAATAACCACTACTCGTTTCTAAAATATACTAACCATTACTTTTATTTAGATACACAAATAATATGAAATATTAACAAAGTAAAAGTCTTAATGTAACATCCTCGATTTTGACCTCATAAGGATCGGCCATAAGGTCCTGAATGGATTGACCATGGACCATTAGCCATAGGATCGATCAGTTCGAGCAGTAAAGAATCAAGGATTGGTCATAATTCGACCAATCGACCGATCATCAACTAGCCTAGGTGTCGATTGCAAATGACCTATCGATAGCTCATAAAATGACTTTTGGATAATGAGAATTGGTCATGGGACGATTTTGGATTGTCGGATGGTCACGATCGGTCATAGCCCCTCGCCGCAAGTGATTCCGCCTGGCTATGCATCGATACATGAACGATTCGACTTAATCAAATGTGATTGTGTTCCAACCAAAAAAGCATCATTCCCTATTCAATTCTTAATGATTGAACAAAATTCTTGAATTGGTGATGTTCGATCATGTAACGGTAGTGCATTGGCCACAAACCATAAGGATGGATTAGGTGTCGATCGGAACGAGCTTAGTGAAAAACGTGGCTATTCCATCACTAATTCTAAGGTTCATGAGTGCCTTGGCTTAGTGCTAGGCCATGGGTAGCCTTAGGATTGGCCTTGACCGACCGAAGGACCAAGGACCACCATTTAGGCTCACCAACTGTCCAAAGAAATGGTTCGGGTGAGCATGGGGCATGAAGGCCGAACCTTGGGTGTGTTAAAATGGTCATTAATGATGTACACAAAAAGCTCTTGCACGCTTCCCATTGCACTTTCGATCGCCTATTTCCAATGATTGCCATATTCTTTGGAAATGGACAAAATAGAACCTTCTAGAATATCCTAGGTTCTTCTTGAAAAAGGATGACTCACCATTTTCGATAGATATTTCTAGATTTGGTAATGATTACCAAAGATTCACCTTGAGAATTAAGTAAGGGACTCTTGGACAAATGGATCAAACAAGAGAAGACATATAGAAGATTCTAGAACGCCTCATTATATGCAAGGATGAGTTATCTCGCTTAGGTGTCCCTTAAAGATTTGGTAATGATGGCTCAAGATTTTCTTTGGGGAAGAGGCAAATGACTCAATGGCTTAAGTGGACCAATAAGAATAGAACTTGGTGTAATATTCTAGAAGACCAAACTTAGAAAGCAAGTTCGCGAATTTAGGTATGTGTTAAATATCCAAACCCCATGATTAACTAAATCTAAGTATTTAATGAGAATGGCAAGTCATTGGCTTAGGTGTCTTTGAAATATATGATCATCTTTATCATAAGATTTTCCTCAGAGAACAAATAGACCAAATCATGATGGCATCATATAAATGGTCCAATAGGAATGAAACAAGTAAGCCTCCAATTACATTAGGTCTTTAGGTGTGCCACCTTTTAAAATATGCATGAAACCTTGCAACTTAGGTTTGCCACCTCAATGTCATAGCCGTGCCACTCCAAGGAATATGATTGGGCCATTTGGATGAGTAATGATGAGATTGGTGCCTCTAAATAGGAGGAACCCCCATTCATTTCCATCATTAGAACCCCTCGTCATTCATGCCTACCCTCCTCCCTCTTCTCCTTTCTCTCAACCTCACATACTCAACCCACCAAGCTATCTAGGTTGGTTCTAAAGTTTGCCGAGGTAAGTAAGATTCCTCCCTTTCTTCTAAGAAAGTAGATCCTATTGTTAAGGCCAGTAGGTGCTCACCCGTCAAGCCGTGGGTAGTTTGCAATGCCTTTTGTTTGATCTTATTTGTTATGGAACATGGCCGTGTGCTTGAGTCATATGTGTTCAAAATGGAATTGAGGCTCATTCGGATTGTTTTCATCGCAAGACAAGTTGCCCAAGTCATAAAGCCTTGGTTTCGGCATAAATAGGATGTCGGGTTTAAGCCTCGCTTGGTGCAGGAATCACTTAAGGCCTCAAGGTCCTAAATCGACATTGAGGCATGTCGATCTTATGCCTTGATCGATATAGGGATCGCCTAAATTTACAAGGTCTTGGTAAGACATCAAGCATGTTGATTTCTATAGCCCAATGAATGTGGGGACTTTGTGCTTGGAGTTGAATGAAATTGCGAGCTGAGAGTCATTCTCGATACATGTGTATTCACATTGGGTTAGAGCGGAAATCCATCAAACTTGGGATTGTCACTAAAATGAGGTGTACCCAAGCCTCAAGGTCTTGGATCAGCATTGAGGTGTGCTGTTTTCAAGCCTTGTTCAGTGCAGGGATTGGTGCTAAGTGGTTGATTCAAGTTACGGACCGAGGATTGTTCTCGACATGTTTATTAGATTAGTGCAAGAACTCATGGCACACACGACCAAATGAGCACACCTTCAGGCCATGCATATATCAGCTAAAAGAAAAGATAAGAATCAACTTGTGTGATGCACTTGTGTGTGTGCACTTAAAGAGGAAAAAACATCCATCGTCACATAGCGTTGGCGACGATGACTCGTTCATTAAACGGGATGCCTTGGTTGAGCTAGGAAGCCCTAGAAAATATGTGATGCCTAGCTTGATAGTTGGATACTGGGTCGTCGCATAAGTAACCCGTGCCACTTAGGACCTGGAGATAGAATTGGGGTCGTTACACTTAATCACAATATGGAAGCTTGGACTAGTGGTTCCAAATTACACACTCGTTGTCGAACGCCACCGAATATTGCAAGATCACTTGAAGATTAGACCAAGAAAAATTACAAAAACTTGTTCCAGGTTCTAAGTTTCAAGTTCCAAGCTCCAAGTTCTAAGTTCTATAAATGTAGAACCTAGAATCTACTTGTTGAAATAGATTTCCATTGGTTAGAGGTGAGCATGGTCCGAGTTGGGCTGGCCCACCCCCTAACCCTAGAACCAACCCACACAGTGCCGATCTTCAATTTTTGGGACCAAGAACCGACCTTATTAAGCTTAAAACCAAGGACCGAACCAACCCAGTGGGTTTGATCTGGTTCCAGGGTCAACCCGAGACCAATCAATAATTTATTTATTTCATTTTTTGTACTCTCTGGAAAGGCAACCAAGGTCTGGACAGACCTAACGAGTTTGGTCCAATTTTAGGGTCAACTCGAGACTAACCGATAATTTTTTGTTTCATTTTTTGTACTCCCTAAAAAGGCGAGCGAGGATCGGACCGACCCTATGGGTTCAGTGACAAGCGAGGTCAGCTAAGAGAGGCGAGCGATGAGTGTCGAGTGGGGTGAGCGTCAAGCATCGAGCAAGGAGCAACAAGCCCTGGCAAGCGGCATGAGTGACTCAAAGTGAGTGAGGTGAGTGTTGAGTGGCAAGCAAAGAAGTTGTTTCTTTCAATTTTAACAAATTAAAGACTAAGAAGACAAATAAGACAAAAGAGAATGAGTACTAGAGGAGGATGCCATGAGGAGCTATTTATAGCCGTGAGGACTCATCACAAAAACATTTTCCTCCTTTGTAAATTATGGCTATTGACACCATAAAAGACATTAAAAGATCTAAGTTATTAAAAAATAGTGTAAAATTACTTGAACTCCTCACTAATGAGCTATTTAATATTGTTGATGCCATTTATTTTAGGATTTTCTATATATAAATATTATAAATAATATATTAGATAGATATATATATATATATATATATAGAATCAAGGTTGATCCGGGTTGGACCGACCCTAAGCTCTTAGGACCGAGAACCAACCCGCACAATATTAGTCTAGGAATCCCAAGACCAAGGACAAACCCGGTCTCCCTGGGAACTGGACTAGGATCAATAGGGTTGGGCCGATCCAAAGTTGGTCCAAGGTTGACCCTAGACTGATGCTCACCCCTACCGCTGGTTGAATTCTCAAGTTCAAGGTTCTACCCTAGAAGCATGCTCAACCTTTATTTAAAAAGAAACTTATTGATGAGATAAATTTGACAACTACCCCAATATAAGAAAAGATTGTCACAAACAATAGATGGCAATTATTGCCACCTTTTTACTAGACCTCAAATTGGTTAGAAATCCATATCATTTAACTAGATGCTATATATATCATAAAATGCAATTATTCACCTTTTTACTGGACCTAAAAATTGGTAAGAAATCCATATCATTCAACTAGATGATATATATCATTAAATGAAAAGGATATGAAAAAGGATAATCTTTCTCCTTTGCATACCTTTCTAGTCACCAACTCATTCAACAAATTGAATAAATCTTTTAGTATAAAGGTGATGCATTCGTTCATCTCAACACATCACTGTACTAGGTCCCAAAACTATCAAGATTCATTGAGAGAGAGAGAGAGAGAGGCTAAAAGTAGTTTACGTGGGAATAGCCATGGTAGTAATTGCATCCAATAGAATGGGGTCAACGATACTCGTGGTGGCTCTAATACTCTGGTCATCCATCGGTGCCAATGCTGACGCTAATGCGCGCATACTTCTATCAAAGTGGAAGTGTATAAAGCGATGTTTCTTTCGTATTGACCCATTTGGATGCTATCACTATTGCCGTGGGCAGCCTCTAGGAGAGTCCTTGACGGTCATGCCGTTAGAGCATTGCAACGTTGGTTGTGTATTGTCTACTTGTCTTGGCCACCATCTAGGTAATAATCTTCACATCGAGATAAAAAAATATAACATAACTTCTTCTTAGATCCTTAAAATCAAGAAATTCATTGTATAATCTTGTTTTGTTTATCAGTGTTTCATTGATATATTTTAATTGTGAAAGAAGTGTTGCATACTAAATCATTTCATTTCCTTATACTTTGATATATATGCCCTTGTTGAAAACAATTTCAATTTCAATTTTGATGTAACTTTTATAATCTCCTGTTTTATATTTGACCTCATGTAGAAACCAATAAAGTTGGAGTGGATGAGAACAAGGTTGGAGCTTGTGCGGATTCATGCTCTCAGAGTTGCCAGAAGACTTATTCTTTGCACTGAAGTCATTAAACTTATGTAATGCCTTTGTGGTTTTATTGCTCAACTAATAAAAGGTGCCTTTTTAATTTTCTGCGTGAACATGAGTGAAGAACATCTTTTTAATTTTCAATTGTGGTAACGTGAGTCCACTCTCTATTATCCGGAAATAGATGTTGAGATATAAATACAAAAAAGAAAGGTAAACTTTACAAGATATTGAATTTGGCTTTGTCATGCCTCTTCGGATTAGTGTCAAATGTCTTCATGCAATCAATGTTTTACGATTTGCATAAGACTGTCAATTTTTGGCAGGACATAACATGAGAGCATGGCTTAGTGGTATTGCCAACTAGACGAATGAAATGATATGTATGAACATGTGTTAAGCCAGGAAAAAAAAGAATTATATATGTATCAATCACTGAAGATTCCCTTTGTGAAATACGTTTGGATGACAAGAATAAGATAGGACATCAAATATTTTGCGGTCACCCATTTAAATTCAGTCTAAAATCAGAGAAAAAAGTATTTCCTCATAAAGCTGATGTTCTCCATCCTTTTAAACGAAGGATGCACCTTCGCCACCTCTTTGACTAGTCACAACATTCTGTTGTTTTCTTTGTAGCTAACTCACCATTTACTTTTCGACCCCCAAAAAAAAAAAAAAACCATTTAATGACATTAAAAACAACTATAAATATTTGACTCTGCAAGCACGTAAACTACATATGATTCTCCCCTACTTTGAAAACACTCACTGAAATACAAGATTAATAAGACTATACAGAGAGAAGTGAGCAATCACATGAAGATCAAAGCATTGAAGAGAGGGGTGGCGGTAATGTTAACTGCGGGGCTAATATGTAGTGCATTCCTCATTAAGGCATTGGGGGAACGTAATAAAATATGTGCTCCTGATTGCGCAATTACCATTTTGCCGTGGACTTTTGACGGCCTGCGTGTGCGAGGTTGTCATGACGCCAATCATTTGTCCCGACAGTGCTCAAGCAATGCAATCTTGGTTGTGTGGCGTCTGAGTGCTTTGATCGCAATTTAGGTATAATTTCTACCACATCATTACATCTAATTTTTCGCTTGAAGTTAACACAAGTAACACTCAATTTTCAATTTGTGATATTCTGGGTTTAACTCATTCAAAGTGTTTTCGCTTTGGCCATCTCATACTAAGTCTCATGGTTTGGTAGTTTGACCTACAAGAAGACACTTTCTCAGGAGTTAGCTATCTTGGTAGTGCTCCCATCTGAGTACACTTAACTTTGGAGTTCCTAAGCTAAGCATAATGATATACCAAAAGGTGTATTCGTGAATTAATTACAATTTTTACACACGCACACACATCCTAAACATGATCTCCCCCTATTTGGTATGCAATTCAATTCATTCCTTACGTCTTCACCATTCTAGAATCTTACCTATGGCCACTTTAGAGATCACCAGCTTGAGATATAGACAAAAATTCAAAAAGAGAGAAAACACACATAAGTTAATGGGACTAGTATGAGCAAATAAATCATCAGCACTGACCCTTGACATGCCATTGCGTAGACTCGCCAACAGGTTATGATGGTAGGTTTGTCTATGCTAGAGCTATATATTGATCATCTCTTACCATACAAGTTCTATTCGATCTTGAGTGGTAGATTTTCTATTCGCCCCCCCTTTTTTTTTGCCGGGGACCATACCTTGGAAAATGTTTCAGTTTTAGAAAAGCGCATAATATCAAGGACCATGAAGGACCAAGCCTTCCAACTAACTTGCAGAGACTGTGCCAAAATGTTTGAAAGCAATTGACTGACAGGTCTAAGTGCCAACACTTATATATATGTGCAAATACTTAGGTCATGTTTGACACCAGCAAATGGTAATGATTTGATAAATCAAATAAAGATAGCATGTTCTTTATTGCAAGATACCCATCAACAATAGAATAGAGTTTGCTATGGTTTTTTTTTATATTAAATCCAGTTCCCTACGGGTACAACACAAAATTTTAATGTGGAACATCATTTGAACAGTTGACAAAGGCATCGTCCGAAAATTTTCACGCTCGCAATAAGCTGAGTGTACAGTGTTGTCGATCAACATAACTTTACTTGCTTAACAGACATAAACAGAAAGAGTCGATGTGTCGATCAACATAACTTTTGTTGTATGGAGTTTCATCTTGTAGCTATGCACAATTTATCTGATTCTATAAACCACAGTGTCGTATGGAAGAGACGTATGCTTTGCTACAATTTGAGGAAAGCTTAACACTCACCAACATTACGAGCGATCCTCTCGCTTATCCAAAGACTAACCTAGAAACCAAATCGGGATTGCTGCTTATGGGATGGCGTAGAGTGTGATGAGAACACTGGCTATGCAACTGTTCTTGACCAAGGAAGTACTCTTATCTATGGTTCTATTAACCGTGACTGCCACATCTCAATATGGGTGACGACATTCCCGTGGGACACTTACCGGACTTTATCTCAAGTAGTCCTGCTACATCGCAACTAGCTGCTGCACGTTTTCCAGGGAGTTACCACCATCAATTGGAAACGTTTGATGGAAAAGTATCAAAAAAAGTCCTAAACCTAATGAATCTATACTAATTCAGTTCAGCTGACTAATTTAATCTAGAAATTATCGACATGGACATTGACCATCCAATGTGACATAACCGATGCTAATGTGGATATTTTTAATAAATTGTTTATTTTTTCTCTTTTTTAAATTCTTTTCCTTTTTTTCTTTCTTTTTTTTTGGTCCTTTTCTTTTCCTTTTTGGATTGTGGCCAGTACCGAATCAACATGGTCGGCGACTGGCCACAAGTGAGGGTCAGCGAGGGCATTGCAGCCCTTGTGGCCTCAAATGAGGGCGACCCTCGCTAAATTTAGCAAGGGCTCGACCTTCACGCCTTTAGGCAAGGGTGGCCCTTGTGGCCTTTGGGGAGGGCACGACCCTACGGCCTAGACAAGGGTAGTCCTCGTTGACTATGGCATGGACTCGTCCTCACTCTATCTAGGTGAGGGCGGCCCTCGTAGCCTCTAGCGAGGGCACGACCCTTGCAGCCATCCTATGCTGTCCACAAGAGTCCTAATTTAAAAAAAAAAATTAAAAATGTCCACATTAGTACTGGTATAGGACGGCTAGCGTCCACGTCAGTAATTTTCAGCCTAAATTGGCTGAATGGACTGAATTAGTATCAATATGAAAATATTTATGACAAATTGGTCCAATTAAAAAGTTTATGACTAAATTAGTATCGGTTTATGATTTTTTTGGTAGTTTTCCCTAACCTTTGGTCTTTAAGTTATTTTGGTCTTGTAGGTTGTGAATTCTTTAGAATGATCCCGTATTCATTCAGTAATCTTTCCAAGCTTGAATCCTTAGATCCGATAATGAAACCATCGATTGTTTAGCCCATATTTTCTCTGTTTTGGGTTTTTAAGCTGACAACGGTCGCCAATTTGAACCTCGAAAGAATCATGCTAATAGGTGAGATTCCACCTTCAATTGGAAACCTGTCTTAGCTAGTCAAATTAAGACTCTTTGACAATGAGATAACTAGTGCCATACCACCTTTGCTCACGAGCTTCATGCATCTCACTGATTCAACAATCAGGTCTTTCACCATCTTATCCCATGAACATGACTCAACTAACCCTAGTTCACCTTGACACCAATAAATTTGAAGGCTCGATACCCTCTTTGCTCTCTCAGCTCCAAAATATGGAAGTCCTTAACCTTGCTGGAAACCACTTCAGTGATAACTGTTGGAGAAATCTTCATTGAGTGTTTTGAAGCTGATAAAACGTTTCCATCAATCTCATCTAAAGATTTACAGACTCTACTATTTAAAGTCTGAAGACCTCCGGACTGCCAAACTCAAGACTCAAAGTCTATTCTCATTAACAGTTTCTAGTCCGTCGAAGAAGGCCTATCCAAGACTGGATGTTTCGTTAAGGATTTGACCTTATTGACTAGAGAAGATCTCTTGGCTGGATATGACATGACGGAATTCTTTATTCGAATCAAGATTGATTGAGGATCCGATGATTGGCGAAGTATACTTGGAAGGTTCTATTTATAGAAACCAAGATCCTGATTGTATGGGCGAGCAGAATTGATGGGCTATCGTCATGTTCCTTAAATAACTCGAATGATCTTCCTAATTAATTCTGTCCAACGGGAAAATTGAAACAATTCCCTTGGTAAGTACCAACGGGTATGATGACATAAAAGAGTATATAAGGAAAACATTCCAGTTGTTCAAGGGAGTGCACGATAGAAGAATTCCAAAGTCTGAAGCTCTTTGTTCTTAGTCAATTCATTTGTTGAGCGAAATCTTGTACGCAAAAGAGAGTCTATATCTTTGAGAAACCTTGAGGAAGTGTGGTAGAATATCTACACAGTGGAATCAAGGGAGAGCCTTCCTGTAACATCTCTTTTGTTCATAGTGAAATCTAGCTGGTGGGCTGTCAGTGCGGAAGGGTGGACGTAGGCTTGGAATAAGCCGAACCACTATAATTTATGTGTTCATTTTCTCTTCCCTACTCTCTTTTACTTTGATCATAATTCGTTGTGTTAACAAAAGGCGAACTTTATTTCTATTGTTTGTTTAGTATTGCTCACTTATCACGATAAACTATTTTTACACCTATTCACCCCCCTCTAGGTGCTTATATTAGCTATCTCAATTAGTATCAGAGCTTGTATACTCACTTAATTTGAAGTGTTTTACTTCAGAATTAAAGATCCATGGCTAGTATGTTGGCTCCAGGGTTGGTAGAAGGGCAAAGCAATACCATACCGCCTTACTTTGATGGAAAGAATACAACATATGGAAAAACAAGATGAGGGCATTCCTAAGATGAAAGGATCCTCTGGAATGGGACGTGGTAGACAAAGGAATCATTTCTAAAGTTGCACCTGTCTCAGAGAGAGGAAAATAAGTTATTGAGTCTAGTGAAATAAGTCAGGAAGAGATAACCAAGAGACAAGCTCTTGATGTAAAAGCAATTTATTCTTTATATTGCGCTTTGTCACCTACTAAATATAACAGAATATCTTCTTGTGTTACAGCCAAAGAAGTTTGGGATAGATTACACATCACCTATGAAGGAACTAATCAAGTGAAAGAAACCAGAATCAACATTCTCCTCGGTCAATACGAAGCCTTCAAAATGAAATCAGGAGAATCTATTACTAACATGTCGTTTTACAGAAATCGTGAATGGTCTTGAAAATGAAGGTCAACCAATTTCAAATCCCATGAAAGTAAAAAAGCTACTACGTGGACTCTCCAATGATTGGAATCACATAAATACCTCAATAAGGGAGATAAAAATAATTATGCCACTATCTGTCGATGAGTTGGTTGGGACTCTTCGGTCTTATGAACTGGAGCGAATCAATGAAGACGAAGATCCTAAAGGTAAGAAATCCATTGCATTAAAATCCAATGATGATTCTAATGTTATAGATTCTGAAGACAATATGGATGATGAGGAGCTTGCTCTCATGGTAAGAAGATTAAGAAAGCTGAATAGAAAAGAAAGAAGATTCAATCCAAAGAAACAGAGTTTTCAAAAGCAACAGACTAAGTCTGTTGAGGATGATGAATCCAATAGAGATGTAGTCTACTTTGAATGTAAGAAAAATGGACACATCAGACCCAACTGCCCCCTTCTGAGGAAGAAGAAAGGAAAAGCCGAAAAATATCGAAAGGCTCTCAAAGCAGAAACCTGGAGTGATACAGAATGTGAAAAAAGTGATGATGATTATGCCAATATATGTCTAATGGCACAATTGGATTCAGATTCAAACTCCGAGACAGACTCAGATTCAGACAGTGAATTTGAGGTGAGTAATTTGAAAATTCCTACTAAAGTTTCTAAATACATTGATGAGTTGTGTTTTAGTCTCAAGACTTCTCTTAAAATGATTTCTGAACTTAAAAATGAAAATACTGCACTAAAACAACAGAAAAATATTTTGAAAGAAAAGGTTAAATATTTAGACGACAACATTTCGAAAGAAAATGCATTTTAAAAAAATGACATCAAATATTTCCAAAAGATTTTCTATAGGATCTGAGAAACTTGAGAAAATTCTTTCAGCACAAAGACCTTATTTCAATAAATCTGGTTTGGGAATGACTGTGGAAACCATTCTTTTAATTAATTTTCCTAAAGTGAAGGAAAGAATTAAGCAAAGACCCACAAGAGATGCTTACAAAAATCATTTCCAAATTTTTTTTGTAAAACCAGTAGATCGCAATGCTCTCAAATGTTCTAAGTGCAATAGTTCAGATCATTTTGAGAAAGAAGGTCCTATGGTTTGGAAATATGTTAAGAAAGTATGGGCAAAGACCGCATATCATACTAACACCAATGGACTCTAGAAAATATGGGTACCAAAGAAAGTTTGAGTCTCTTTTATAAATGCAGGTCACTATCAAGAAGAAGGTAAAATGGTATCTGGATAATGGATGCTCAAGACATATGACAGGAGATTCAAATTGCTTCATAAAGCTCGTTCAAGTAAATGGTGGAAAAGTTTCATTTGGAGGAAACAGCAAATGAAGAATTGTGAGATTCGAAACTATAAAGATTTGAAGCCTCACAATCAGAAATGTTTCCTTAGCGGAAGGACTCAACTACAATTTGCTTAGTATCAATCAGCTGTGCGATATCGGTTTCAAAATCAACTTTCAAGAGGGAATATGTTAAAGAACTAGTAAAGATTCTACTCAGTCATTCATGGGTCGAAGACATGGAAATATCTATCTCTTGGATGTCAAATCAGATGAAACCCAATGTCTAATCTCAATTCAAGACGAAGCAAACTTATGGCACAGAAAAACTTAGGCACATCAATATGAAGCAAATAGCCAAAATTTCAGCAAAGAAGCTTGTTCGTGGTCTATCCAATCTATCATACCAAAAGACTGATCTATGTACACCATGTGTATTGGGAAAGTAGGTAAAAAACTCATTTAAACCAATAAATCAAGTTTCTACTAATCGTGTATTATAGTTTCTGCATATGGATCTCTTTGAACCAACCAGAACTCAGAGCATTGGCGTTTGAAGAAAAATCAGACGAAGGCATCTTCCTTGGATATTCAACCACAAGCAAAACTTACAGAGTCTATAACAAGAAGACTCAATCTGTGGAGGAATCAATGAATGTCAAATTCCAAGATTCTTGCAAAATGAATCTATTCAGACTCATCTTGAAGAATCTAAACTTGCTCCAGACTCTACAAAGTCTAAATCTCAAGAAGCAGCTCAGGCTTCAAAAGACCAGCAACAAATGATTGTCGAAGATTCAAATGAAGAAAAAGATCAACAATCTGACAAATCAACCAACAACTGGAAGTATAAGTCTAGTCATCCCAAAGATCTCATTATTGGCGACATTAATGAAAGAATTCGCACAAGATCCAAAAGGCGCGAAAAGTCTAGTGTTGTGGCTCTTATTTCTGAAATAGAACCCAAAAGCATAGAAGAAGCTTTATTTGATGAAAGCTAGATTGAAGCTATACAAGAAGAACTCAAGCAATTCAGTATTAATGATGTCTGGGAATTGACTCCTAAACCGAAAGGTAAATCTATTATTGCACCTAAATGGTTTTTCAGGAACAAGATGAACGAGAAAGGAAAGGTCGTAAGAAACAAAGCAAGACTCGTGGCCAAGGGATATACGCAAGAAGAAGGGATAGACTATGATAAGACTTACACACCAGTAGCGAGGTTAGAAGCAATTAGATTATTACTTGCTTTTGCTTGTTATAAGAATTTCAAGTTATTCCAAATGGACGTCAAAAGTGCTTTCCTGTATGAATTTATCCATGAGGAAGTCTATGTGGAACAACCACCTGGGTTTGAAGACCCAAGGAAACCAAACTCAGTATTCAGACTGAAAAATGCTTTATATGGTTTAAAGCAAGCACCTTGAGCTTGGTACGACAGGCTGAGTAAGTTTTTAATACAAAACGGCTTTGTCAAAGGTAAAGTAGACACTACACTATTTATCAAAAGAGAAAGCAAAAGTTTTCTGCTTGTTCAAATATATGTTAATGATATTATTTTTGGATCCTCTAGTGAAAGTCTATGCAAGAAATTCTCTAAGTCTATGCGGGATGTATTTGAAATGAGCATGATGAGTGAACTAACATTCTCTCTCGGGCTTCAAGTGAAACAATCGAAGGAAGGAACTTTTATTCATCAAGAAAAATATGCTAATGATCTTGTCAAAAAGTTTGAACTGGAAAATTGCAAAAAGATTGATATACCAATGTCAAGTTCCTTGAAGATAGACAAAGATGAAGGAGGAAAGAAAGTTGACCAGAAGCTATACAGGAGTATCATTGGTTCACTTCTTTATCTTACTACTTCTAGACCTGACATTTTGTTTAGTGTTTGCATTTGTGCCGGATTTCAAGTAGACCCTAAAGAATCTCATCTAAGTGTTGCAAAGCGTATTATCAAATACATTGCATCAACTTCAAACTTTAGTCTCTGGTATCCTAAAAAGGGAGACTTTACTCTTCTTGGATACTCAAACGTAGACCTAATCGGATGTAGAGCTGATAGAAAGAGCACCTCGGGTACTTGTCAACTACTTGGAAGTAAGACAGTGTCTTGGTTTTCAAGGAAGCAAAATACAGTAGCTCTTTCTACAGCAGAAGCAAAGTATGTAGCACTTGGAAGTTGTTGTTCACAAATTTTGTAGATAAAATAACAGCTAAGAGACTTTGGAATTGAAGATTCATGCACGAAGATTAAGTGTGACAACACCAGCGCAATCAATCTCATCGAGAATCCAATTCTTCACTCAAGAGCAAAACATATAGAGAGTCGACATCACTTCATTAGAGATCATGTTCAAAATGGAGACGTTTCGATTCAGTTTGTTGACTCAAAGAATCAATTGGCGGATATATTTACAAAGCCTTTGGAGAAAAATCAATTTGAAGTTATTCGTTCTAGACTCAACATCTTGAGGTTTGAAGAAGTAAAAGTCTAGAGACTCTCAGACTCAGACAATCAAGATTTTTGACTGTAAGTTATTTTATTCTCTCTCAGATTAAATCTCGAAAAGGTACGATCATCTATCCATAATTGATTTTTGCTATTTTCAATTTCGGTGAATATTGCAATCTTTCTTTTTCAAAAATGGAGTTATTTTTAAATGACAGTTATCTAATTTTTTAAGAAGGCAGTTATTTTTTAAAAGGCATCTTTATACTTTCCTTTACAACGTTTTGTATGCCTCTCTTCGACTGTCCTATATATTGTCGGTTCCTCTTCATTTTACTCCAAAAACCCTAAAAAGCATCGACCTTCCACTTCTGTCTTCTTCTCTTGTTTAATCTTCGAAAAGTTGTCATCTTTCTTAGGAAAAACAAGTTTGGAATCTTTCAAAGACTGTGAAAGATGTCGTCTCAAAGGAAGTCTTCGAGGATCACGAACAAGGGACCGCAGCAAATGCGTGAGGGGCCTATGCACTTTGATCTCACCGAGGAAGAAGAGTCTCCTAGTTAGCAACATAGTCCACAACATTCTCAGCAGCATCCATATCCTCCATCTAGATCACAGAATGTTGCTCATCGAGAAGAGGAAGAAATAATCGAAGATGTAGAGCCCGTAAGAACTTTTAAGCCCTCTTTTACCTACAAGCTTTATCGTGCTTTGAAAAGGGGTGGAACTCCTTTGAACTACATTGATGAATTTCTGAAAGACAAAGGGTATAAAAATGAAACCTTCTTTTTACGCACAATGGAACGGTTGGGAATTGCCCCTGCTAGGTCGGCGGAAGAGGCAATAGCAAATATCCAAAGCGATCCACGTGTTGGAAGGCTGAATCAACCATATGGGAATGATGATGACAAGTTGTACAATCAGTTTAAACCGAGAATGGGTGTTGCGGCAAAAATTCGGAGCAAAAGGACAAACTTGTTTCGATCGGCGGAACACAAGCATCTATACTCTAAGTTATTGAAGCATGGGGTGATAAACCCTAGAAGTGTGGATTTTGATTTTCTTGACTATGTGAACGTTAATTTGCGGCAAAAATTCAGTCTTCTTCAACTTGAACAGTTTTGTTCTGAATCTACAGAAGCCTATGCTGAACTCACTGCTTATTTTTATTCGAATCTCAGTTTATTGGATGCGAATAGATTCTTTTTTAGTGTCCGAGATCAGGACTTTGTGGTGGATGTAGATATGTTGGCTGATGTGATTGGGGTTGAAAGAGGGAGATATCAACCTATCAATGTGTCTATTGCTCGTGCTACGTTGGAACTTGTTAAGGATAGAAGGACAGAGGGAAAGATTTCCTACTTGAGGATGAGTGCGTTCAACATTCTACTTCACAAGATTTTGATTAACTGTCTCATACCAAAATCTACTTCAAAGACTGATGTTTCAAACTCAGAGGCAAAGCTAATGTATGCCATCAATGCTGGGAAAAAGCTCTCTCTTCCTCACACTATTATGTTCCGCATGTATAGATCAGTGGTGAAGGACAATGGTCAACTTCCTTATCCAGCTCTTGTAACCAAGTTATTCAGACATTTGAATGTTCAGCCTCCCCGGATTCTCTGTGTTAGAATTTGTGATCAAATGGTAGTGGGATTGAAAATGGTGTCTAAAATGCGTCTGAAGGAACTCAACAAGGCATTAGAGAAATTCAAGGAGAAAACCCCTGTTAAAACTCATCAAATCTCTTCAGCTACAAAAAGAAAATGGAAAGAGCCCATGGTTGCTCCATCTAATAAAAGAAGAGCTCTCATCGTTGAGGATGAAGAAGATGAGGATGACATCACCATTTCTGCAATGGCATTGAAGAACCAGATGAGACAGAACAGAGGACTGGAGAAAGAGAAAATTTGGAAGCAGAGGAGAAAGAAACAGAGGAGAGAGAAGCAGAAGAAATAGATGCAGAGGAGGAAAGAATTGAAGAAGAAGAAGAAGAAGAAGAAGAAGAGGAGAGAGGAGATCAAGTGGAAGCAGAGCATGAGGAACAATCTTCTCCACCTGAAGGCATGGAAACATGGGGAGATCATGATAAAAGAGGAATGTCCTCATACCCTACCATCAGTGAAGGAGTAAGTCGCTCTCCAGCAGATCTAGAGGACATCTATGCCTCTCAATTTCCTGAGGAGGGACATGATGTTTCATCGCCCAATCTACGTGACTATGCTGATTTGTCATCGTCTGCCCTTACTCCATCTGATTGTGCAGAAGCCAGTACGATGATTGATAATTCAGCAGACTTTCGCAGAATTCTTGATGTTCTCTTAGAGATGTGGGGTCAGATATATGCTCTGGGATACGAAATACAGAATTTGCAGACTGCAGGTCAAGCTTCTTCAATTTCTTTGAATGATCAAATCCAAGCCCTTGCTCTTCAGGTTCAAGCAAATGCTAAGGGTGAAGATGTGGCTCAACTGAAGGAAGAATTGAAAAAACTGGAAGGCATTGCTCAGTCAATGGGAGATTTCCAGCTTGTTCATGTTCCCAAGCAATCTTAATTCCATTCTCTTTCCATCTCTACCTTTTTAATGATGACAAAAAGGGGGAGAGATGTGATGCAGATTTGAACTTTGAACTTTTTAAACTCTTGATTTGTTTTTGATGTTTGTTTTAACTTGACTTTTGTGTTTGGTTGTTAGGATTTGGACTGGATTTGGGTTTGACTGTTTGAACATTTGTTTATCTTAAGTAATATTGATATCTTATGGCTTTACTAATCTACAAGACTAACCGATTTTATGTGGTTGCAGATTCTAGTATTATCACTAAGCCATTTATATTTATGAGATATCCATATTTGCTTGAGTAATGTTTTGTAGGTCAAATTTATCCAAATCTGTAGGAAAGTTTTGTCATCATCAAAAACGGGGAGATTGTTGGAGAAATCTTCCTTGAGTATTTTGAAGCTGACAAAACGTTTTCATCAGTCTAGTCTGAAGATTTGTAGACTCTACTATTTAAAGTCTGAAGACCTCCAGACTGCCAAACTCAAGACTCAAAGTCTATTCTCATTGACAGTTTCTAGTCCGTCGAAGAAAGCCTATCCAGGACTGGATGTTTCGTTAAGGATTTGACCTTATCAACTGGAGAAGATCTCTTGGATGGATATGACATGACGGAATCCTTTATTCGAATCAAGATTGATTGAGGATCCGATGATTGGCGAAGTATACTTGGAAGGTTCTACTTATGGAAATCGAGATCCTGATTATATGGGCGAGCAATATTGATGAGCTATTGTCATGTTCTTTAAATAGCTCGAATGATCTTCCTAATTGATTCTGTCCAATGGAAAGATTGGAAAAATTCCTTTGGTAAGTGCCAACGGGTATAATGGCATAAAGGAGTATATAAGGAAGACATTCCAGTTGTTCGAGGGAGTGCACGATAAAAGAATTCCAAAGTCTGAAGCTCTTTGTTCTTAATCAATTCATTTGTTAAGCAAAATTTTGTACGCAAAAGAGAGTCTATATCTTTGAGAAACCTTGAGGAAGTGTAGTAGAGTATCTACACTATGGAATCAAGGAAGAGCCTTGCTGTAACATCTCTTTTATTCATAGCGAAATCTAGCCGGTGGGCTGTCAGTGCAGAAGAGTGGACGTAGGCTTTGAATAAACCGAACCACTATAATTTATGTATTCATTTTCTCTTCCCTACTCTCTTTTACTTTGATCATAATTCGTTGTGTTAACAAAAGGCGAACTTCGTCTGTTTAGTATTGCTCACTTATCATGAGAAACTATTTTTACACTATTCATCCCCCTCTAGGTGCTTATACTATCTATCTCAATAACAACTAAGCAAGACAGTTTTCTTAAGCTAAAAAAATTGGAGATATTGCAATTATCATGTAACAGGATATCCGTATACATAAAAATGAGCATCGATGTCTTCCTAATCTAGGACTTGTTGCATGCTGAGGCTGCGATAATGCTCTGTACGAAGATAATGATTGGGCTGTGACAATGCACTGGTCGAAAGGGATGCTACGGGCTGCGATAGTGCTCCGTGCAAAGAAAATGCTCCCGGGCGTGATAATGCAGCGGGCGAACGGGAACGATCTGGTCTGCGATGATGCACCAGTTGCAAGAAGAAGACTTTTTCGACACTTCGCACTTCAAGGCTATAGGCTGCGGTCACTTGCGAAAGGTGAGACTTGCTACAACCTGCGATTAATTGCGAAGACAAACGTTCCAGTTTTCGAAACTCGCCATTTTGAAAAGAGATTCCGCGGAGTTCTTCCTACGAGATATAAAGATGATCCTTCGGAGTTCCTCCGATCTGATTGGGCTTGAAGAAGGTCTTCCTGCAAGCAATTAATACACTCAATTGATCGGTGTAAATCACATTTTGGATAAGACGAATATTTGTGAAGAACATCATAATAAATTTGAATAAAATGCGATAATCAAGCGTTTGTACACAAAAGATCACTAACCAGGATTTACATTGACTAGCCATCATAGCTGAATTTTAGATCCTCTGTAATCCGTTTGGTGAACACCGTCGACTCCACCGTCAAATGGAATTTCTGATTATTTTCATTTAATTTGTTTGAGGACCTTCTCATGTTGATCATACTGATTTCTTGCACTCTGTAGATTTAAGAAAATTTAATTGTTTTGCTATTTCCTTCAAGAAAATATTGTACTACTCCATTTGAGGGTAAGCGGGTGCATGTTCTAGACTACAGTTCCATGGTATACTCTTATTACCTAGGGAAAGAAATTGGACAATGAATAAATGAGGCTTGGCTTAACGCAGTTTTTTTTTTTTTTATGAGAAATGATTGAGTGACATTATTTAATCTAAATGAGAATAACAATATATTCTGGACCACAAAAAATCAAATAAAATATAATCATAAATTGTTATGGGATTTACTCCTTTAAGAATTTATGACTTACAACAAAGCTTTTTTTTTTTTTTCGCAATAATCCAAAAACTATTATGTTAGCAAAGCCTTTTTTTTTCTTTTTCTGCCCTTGCATCGGCCTTTTTGGGTCTTTAGACCTCACACGTGCGTTTTGCCTTTGACTATGTGTTGTGTGACTCCTGAGGGAAAGTCGACGCATATCAAATTTTGGAGTGTGATCAATTTGTAACTCATAAAATTTAGCGTGACCAATCGTAGTATTTGTAACTTTGCAACTGAGGGTCAAGGCTAAGGTCACATGGTCTTTTCTCTTCTCTTCACGTCTGATGATTTGCTGAACGACTATCCGATCCGTTGGATGTGAGGCCATTGCAGAATTCGAGTGAATCTTATGTATTAAGGCTCTAATCATTTCGTAGAAAATATGGTGTTTCTGAAATATGTTTTCTAGAGACAATTTTCCAGGATAATGATAACATTTTCCGATGGTCAACTAAAACTTGAAAATAAACTAGAAAATATTTTTCGATTTTTGGCTAAAACTTGAAAAAGAACTGGAAAGTTTTATTCCGCCTATTGACATGAAAAATTCGTTTTGATTTTCCATCCTTTAACTGTTTTTTTAATTTTCTTTTATAAATTGATTTTTTAAAATTTTTATTTTTCTTTCTACATTTTTCATTTCCTCCTCCTCCTCCAGTTGATTGTCAGCTAGCCAGTGATCGACCAATGAGCTCACGAGCCTAGAAAAGGCTTGCCGATTTGGCAAGGCCTAAGGCTAGCTAGCTCAAGGCTCACTTGTGGTTGGTCATTGGCCGCCACCGTGGCTAGCGGTCGGTTGAGAATGATGGAAAAAAAAGAAAGAAAGAAAATAAATGAAAAACAGAAAATAAAAAATTTAAAAATTCAAATTTGTAAAAGGAAATAAGAGAAAAAAGAGGGGGCTCAAGTGTGAGATAAGAGAGTGAGTGAAGAAAATGTTTTCCCTTTCTTGAAAAATGGAAAACATTTTCCCTTATTTTAATTTACTTTTTTTCATTGGTGGAAAATATATTTCCTGATTAATTCATTTTTTGTGAAATGAACATTAAAAATCTGAAAAACAGTTTCCTAGAAGTTTTTCTATTTTTTCTTTTAGTGAAAGGAACGGAGCCTAAGATTGCCATACCATTTTCCGCTGTAAATTTACCTTGGCTTCCCCTTCCCCTTCCCCTTTCAGCGGCGCATTGGATGACTGATAGATGGATTTTCTTTTCTCATGGCTGCCTCTTAGGACGACCACAAATCACTGTTGTTTTGTTTTTAGGTTAGGAAGAATGGCTGCAAAGACCGGATCTGAAGCGTTTGAAGAGAAAGATGGAGTGGGGCTGCCGAGTTGCCGAGGAGACATATATATATGGCGATGCATTTGGCGAAATATCAAGACTCTCCCAGATCATTATTATCAGGATCAATTTCTGAGAGAGAGAGAGAGAAGGTTTCCCTGGTACTCTCTCCATTAACTAAGGGACGGAACTGGACAGCGGGGGGCAGATGTACGACAGGTAGAAATCATAGGCTTGATGCGCAAACTAACTTTTCTCTGGATCAGATCCAAACCCACGAACAATATCAAGAGAGGGTCTCTCTCTCTCTCTCTCTCTCTCTCTCTCTATCTCTCTCTCTCTCTCCTCCACACAGATAAAATCTAACGAACTGAGAGACTCGCGCGACTTCATTTTTGTTGGGAATAACGGATCCCCGAAAACCGGATTCTACACCGAATCGAACCCCTAAATCAATGCGGAAGACGAAGCCCGGGAAAACACGCATCACCGATCGTAAAGCACACCACGGATTCGAGCGTACCTTGTTAGCCACAGATTAAACACCAACGCTGAAGAAGAGGAAGAAATTCTGGCCCCGATGATGTCAATTCGCCTTGAAAAGGGAAACGGCGTCGCCTTGAGCGTTTGGGAGAAAAAGAGAGGGAAAGGAACGTACGTTATGCCAAGCATTATCTTCTCTCTCTCTCTCCTTCCTTTTATACCTATCTCCTTCCACGGGCCCTATTCTCGTGGGCCGGCCCTTTTTGGGCCCAACTTGAGCGAATGGGCCTTAAGCCCATCTCATAAATCCATCATCTCCCACTTGCACATGGTGGTGCAAAACCAACATGGGCGGACAGGCCCTACTCAGTCCCATCAGAGAAAAATCCATCATAGACTCTCACTTAACATGGTGGGCCGAACATAATCCTCTTTTCCTCTCTTCAACATTCATACCGGTGAATAATCCGTGCGACCAGCATACTTTGAGAGCTCGTTGCCATACATCTGTTAGGAATATATAGCAGCTCATAATGGGCATCACATTCCGGGTAGATTTAGTATGCAGTACCCTAGATCGATCGATCACATTTATATCTCTCTTGATCTCTTTTAAACAATGATATATATATTGTATTCACAATTATGATTATCACAAAGACAGTCATAATTGGTTAACCGGTGAACACAAAACTTTAATGTGATTCTTCAAAATTGATCTTCCTCTTTCCTTCAAACTCTCAATTTCAGTCCAGCTTGCTTTTCTAGAAATGCCCTATTAGATCGAATCACTCATGACCATTGGCAACATCCTAAGATAGCAAACACTAAATAGAAATCTTGAGATTAAGTAAGAGTCATGAGGGGACTAAGAAATTGAGGAACTCTCTTCCTCAAGAGTCTCATGCGACATAAAAGTTGAGATCAAACTTTTGTCACTCTTATTGGTCGTCTCATGCATACGTCGTATGAAATACGTATTACGGTATTAACTCCTTTCCCATGGATCGTATGTCTATACCTTTCAATACCGTACAGATGATAGTTCAGACATACCCAATGTCTAACTTGAGTTCACGTATCTACTCAATCACAAAATTCATCAGAACTCACATCTGGCATCATAGACAGATAAAGTAAAATGTGTGGGGTATTTTACTTTCGGACATCACAAGTATTATGTCCTCATCTCAACACTTAGTTAAGGCGACATGCGTATTTTGAGCTTGAGCTCTCGATTATCACCTAGATAATAAGCTTAAATACTGTCTCATCTCTATTTATCACACAGTAAATAGAGGCGATTACCCGTGTGAGTGGGCTAATCTTATATCTGTCCGACATACTTCTCAACTTAAAGTAATGCACTAAGCATTAAGATGCATAAGGATTAAACAAAGATTCATAGGCATTAATGATGAAAACACAAATTCATCAAATTGTGAACATTTAGGGAAATTACAATATTCAGTACATCAGTCTCTACGCAATCCTAGAGATTTCACATGGCCACAAAACGCATCTCTAGGTATTGGCTTTGTCATAGGATCTGCTACCATTCCATGCGTAGTATGTACTCTAAGTTCACATCTTTTCGTGCAACCATATCCTTGACAAGATTATACTTGGTATCTATAGGTTTGGTCTTGCCATGATATTTTGGATCTCTGGTATACGCTTTTTGCTGCTTGGCTACCACAGTTAACCAACAATGAATCTGCAGCACTTCCAATAACACCTAAATGATCCAAAAAAAATCTCTTAAGCCAAACACTTTCTTACACTGCTGCTAATAATGCCACGAACTCAACTTACATCGTGGACAAGGCTATACACTTTTGTTTCTTACGACTCCAACATATGGTGCCATTATTCGGTAAGAAAAACAAACCCAGAGATAGATTTTCTTTCATCTAAATCTCCTCCCCAATCAGTATTAGAATAGCCTTAGAGTCGCAGATCCTTTTCCTTAATAACTCAACGTATAATCAGCAGTCCCCTTTAGATACCTCAGTATTCTTTTAACGGCTTTCCAATGTGCTTGACCTGGATTGGATTGGTATCTGCTCACCATTCCGACTGTAAAGCATATGTCGGGTGTTGTACACATCATAGCATACATCAAACTTCCAACAGCACTAGCATAAGGAACATGTTTCATTTGTTCCTTCTCTTGTGGAGTCCTTAGACACAGATTATGGCTCAATCCTTCACCTTTTTGCAATTGGAGTGTCTATGGGTTTACAATCCTATATCCTTCATCTCAAAGTTAGAAGACAACTATCTCTTGATAGTATTAACCAACCCCATATTGCTTTCGGCAATTAGTATATCATCAACATATAATGATATGATCACAAATTGATTATTGGATCTTTTGATATATACACAATGATCATCATCTATCATTGTAAAATCATATGCCACTATGGCATTATGAAAATGTATATACCTTTGTCTCGATGACTGCTTAAGGCCATATATCGACCCCCAAAGTCGACATACATTTTCTTC
The DNA here is from genome assembly GCA_016097615.1 of Eucalyptus dawsonii. Taxonomy (NCBI): domain Eukaryota; kingdom Viridiplantae; phylum Streptophyta; class Magnoliopsida; order Myrtales; family Myrtaceae; genus Eucalyptus; species Eucalyptus dawsonii. The sequence goes on along the minus strand of CM027881.1, from coordinate 28,403,778 downwards.
TTGGCCTTTCATTATGAAACCAGCAGGTTGTTCCATATATGTTCCTTCCTCTAATTCTCCATTGAGGAAAGCAGTCTTTACATCCATTTGATATAACTCAAGATCCATACTAGTCACTATTGCCAGAATAATGCGAATCAAGGTAAATCTCACTACAGGAAAAAATGTATCTTCATAATCAAATTCTTCCTGTTGATTATACCCATTCGCCACAAGGCGAGCCTTATGCCTTTCTATTGAGCCATCAGCCTTTCGCTTTATTTAGAGAACCTACTTGTTCCTATAGCTCTGCGTCCTTTTGGAAGATCAACCAGTTCCCAAACTTGATTTGATTTCATTGACTACATTTCCTCTTTCATTGCATGAATCCATTTTTCCTTATTAGGGCAGTTCAGAGCCTCATTAATATTTCTTGGCTCATCCTCATCTTGTGGAGCAACCCTAAAAGTTTCCCCTTCAATGTCAAAACGTCGACAGGGAATACTTTGGCGACTTATTCACCGTATAGGAGATTGTACACTTAGCACATCATTCCCCATCATGCTCCCACTTGGATTAGGTAATGATGATGTCATCACATCAGGTGGTTGCAATTGAGAATGAGTTGAATTCAATTCATTACATCTCATATTACTCCCACTTGAACGAACTCCACTAACATCATTATCTTGATCCAAGGTTTCAAATAGGGAGTTATTTTCCCTTATTTCGCCCCTCTTAGAAAATTCATCCACTAAGGATGTGACATCCCGTGATTCAAATTCATTTATACTCCCACTTTCCTGCTCACCTATGAACACATACCTTTTTTGAGTGTTCGCATATCTCATGAAAATACTCTTATTTTCTTTGGGACCCAATTTCCCAAACTTGTGAGAGGACTCATGAATATAGGCAGCACAACCCCATGGACTAAGAAAACTTAAGTCCGGTTTTCTAACTGTCCATAACTCATATGAAGTGGAAATAACTGATTTGGAAGGCATCCGGTTAAGTATATTGGCAGCAGTTAACAACACATCACTCCAAAAAGTGATGGGTAAGTTACCATGCACCATCATGGACCTAACCATTCCAATAGGGTTCTGTTTCTTCTCTCCGCAACACCATTTTGTTGAGGAGTATATGGAATAGACAACTATCTTTCTATTCCTTTTTCATCACATAATTTTCTGAACTTATCAGATAAATATTCTTAACCTCGATCGGATCTAAATACCTTTATTTTCCTGTCTAATTGATTTTCTACCAGGTTCATAAACCTTCTAAAACAACTTATGCTTCAGATTTATGAGAAATCAAATAGACATATCCAAATCAAGTAGAATCATCTATAAAAGTGATGAAACAAACAGCCCCTTGCCTTCCTCTCACATTCATTGAACCACAGATGTCCAAATGGATTAAATGCCGAGGAAATTCAGCTCTTTTACCTTTTCCAAATGGTCTCCTTATCATTTTCCCTACTAGGCAATGCTCACATATGGACAAATCAACTTTTTCAATATTGCCCAACAAGCCCTTTTTGGCTAGTCTTTTCATATGTTGTTGGCCCATATGACCAAGTCTAGTATGCCATCATATTCACATAATTATCATATAAGATAGAAGACGTGAAACAAGGGGATAACATATTGACATCACCACAGTCAATATTTAGTACAATAAAACCATCTAGAAAGTGACCACAACCATAGTAGTTTGTATCTAAACACAAATCTACACATTTATTATGGAAGTTCATACCAAAACCAAGCTTAACCAACACTAAGACAGACACTTAAATTTCGACGAATCTCTGGAGCATATAAAACATCAAGGTGCGTCAACCACTCATGTTCTATTGGTCGGTGCCAATTCCTTTACATCAGCTCTAGAGTTGTTTCCGATATGGATTCACTCAGTTCCAGTTGGTACTCGTCGGAATTCCACAAAGGATCCTCGATCCTTTGCTACATGGTCTGTCGCTCATGAATCTACATTCCACAAAGGATTGGATTCAGCCTATAATGCAGAACTTGACACATAAGCAAAGTTCTCAAATGTACAAGAGGTGCATTCCTTCTTTGGCTCACGACAGTCGCGAGCATAGTGACTTCTCTTGTCACAATTGTAACACATCACTCTTGACATTTTCTTCACTTGAGGACGCTTTCCTCTCTCTTGTTGGTTAATTCTTGATTTCTTACAATAAGGCATTGATCCTTTGCATTCCCACATATTGAACGAATCAATACATTTGCGCTTAGAGCACAAAGCCCTTTCTGAGCTAGAACCAGCATAGCAAATGTCTATTTTCGGCTCAAATACCGTTAGGCGGTCCTTTACTAGCTCAAGGTGGTGCACGACACCCTCAAGTTCTTCCATAATGTGGTCAAGAGCTTCTAGTGCTTCTTGCTTTTCCAACACATATTGAATCTTCATATTCAATATTTCACAATTGTTACCGTTCATATCAGCAATCACGTTCTTAGTTGCTGAAACCATCAATCTGAACACATCAGACATACATGCACGAATAATTAATGACTATCATTTATGCATCTCTATTTGCATAGACCCATAATATTAATAAATAATTTCAAGTAAGGTTTCAGAATCAAAAGGTCACTATGTTTCCAATCATCCTCCAAGAATCCTAACTTAAAATTATTATTAATATAATTATCTTATGCAAATAAATTCTATGAAGTTATAAAAACTTCTATTACTACCCACAACTAATTACCCATAGCAACCAGCAATAACAAAAGCAAAGATAATTGACATACAATTAAAAACAATAATGCTTTCAATTAACACAATTAGGTAGTAATCATTACATAATTAATCAAAGAAATAAATAGGGAATGTCCCTTCTAATCTATCGGTCAAAACATCTCGAGAAAATTGAAGGCACATTTGCCAACCATGGAAAAACTTTTGGAGAGCTTTCATGTCGCCTCCAAGGCGCATTCACTCGGCGCCATATGGCGCTCAATCTAAGGGTTGAAGTTTTGGCCAACTCAATCCTATAGTGCTCACTCACAAAAGCTTCCACTAGCCTCCTATAACCCGGGACCACGTTGACCTCCCATAGCCGATCCAACACTGCTTGCCATTCAGGTGGAAGAGTGTTCATCAAAGCCGGCACCTTCTCAAAATCCGGCATAAGATAACCATTCCAGATGATTTCCTGTATCATCTGATTGACCCTGACCACATGTGATACTAAATCACCGTCATGCCACCGATAATCAGCTAACTCTGTCATCAGCCTCTTAAGTCTTGCATTTCCCTCGTCCGTTCTCGGGATTGCAGGTATCCTTGCATAACGCATCATAGTTCCTGCAACAAATGCAGAATTAAAAATGGATCACTTATAATCCATAATTAATATAAGAGAAAATACATAATTTTCCAAAATTCATGCAACAAATGCAGAATTAAAAATGGATTACTTATAATCCACATATGCATGACTGAAAAAGAAAACAAATTCCTTTTTTTTTTCCGGGTCAACGGTCAACGGTCAAAGTCAACGGTCAACGGTCGTCGGTCAACGGTCAATGGTCGGTCAACGGTCAACGGGTCGGCTCAACGGGCGTGCGGGTTGGACCGAACGGACTGGTAGGGCCGGTCGGACCGGCCGTGCCGGTCGGACGAACCGACTGCACGTGCCGCACACGTGCGGTGGCTGACGTCACGTAGACGTCAGCCAGCACGTGCCTTGCGCGTGAGCGTGCTGACGTCACGCAGACGTCAGCCACACGTGCGCGGCACGCGCCAGGCTGATCGGGTCGGGTCGCCTCGCCGGCCGGTGACTGGCCGGCCAACCGTCGTCGGCGATGACGTCATCGATGACGTCATCCGTACGGTTACCGACCGTGAGATGACATCACGGTGACGTCATCACATGACGTCAGCACGCGTCGGTCCGTGGACCGACACGTGCCGGTTCGCCGGCCGCCGGCGCGCACGTGCCGGTTTGCCACCGGCGCCGGCGCATGCGTTGGCGGCGCGTCAGCGCGTCACCGCGCACGTGTCGGTTCGCCACCGGCGCGTGGCGCGACGCGCCGGGCGGCGGCGCAGCGCGCTTTCGCGCCCACGCGCCACGCGCGCCTTCCGGCCGCGCGTGTGGGCGCGTGCGGCGCTCCCGGCGGCGGTCGACACATCGCCGGACTCGTCTCGACGTCGCGCTTCTCCCAGTGCCTTCGGAATTTGATTTCGACTTACGAAAACTCAGAAAAAAGGCCGAAAAGCGCTCGGGTGTCGGGATTTTCGCCCGGTTCCGTACGGCCGAAGGGATTTCGCGAAAAATCAATCAAAAACATCAGAATTGATCGGGAAAAACGTGAAACAGGGCTCTGATACCAATGTTGGGAATAACGGATCCCCGAAAACCGGATTCGACATCGAATCGAACCCCTAAATCAATGCGGAAGACGAAGCCCAGGAAAACACGCATCACCGATCGTAAAGCACACCACGGATTCGAGCGTACCTTGTTAGCCACAGATTAAACACCAACGCTGAAGAAGAGGAAGAAATTATGGCCCCGATGATGTCAATTCGCCTTGAAAAGGGAAACGGCGTCGCCTTGAGCGTTTGGGAGAAAAAGAGAGGGAAAGGAACGTACGTTATGCCAAGCGTTATCTTCTCTCTCTCTCTCCTTCCTTTTATACCTATCTCCTTCCACAGGCCCTATTCCCATGGGCCGGCCCTTTTTGGGCCCAACTTGAGCGGATGGGCCTTAAGCCCATCTCATAAATCCATCAATTTTCTTCTCCGACCGACGGCGAGCTGCGCAAGATCTGAGTTCACCAGAGGGTGGGCTGTTGCTCGCGGTGGTAGGTAGGACCTGACCATCGTGAGCCCCTTTGTCTTCGTTGGAAGAGGGCACGATGGCAGGGGTGCGATGGGGAAGTAGGCACGGGGGCGAGTGGTCGAGGTGGAGGGGAGAGAATTGAGGTTTTCCGCGTTCGGGATTTAGGTAACTTTGAGGAAATTTCACAAGAAATGAGGGCATTCTTGTAATTTCGTCTAATGGTTCTTTTTTAGTATTTGAGTTAATACCATAAAAAGTCTCATACTCATACAAATTTACTCAAAATTAATTTTTTTACTATAAAACCAACCATAAAAAACCGAACTAGTACATTTGTGATTAATTTACCTTCCATTAGTTTCAATTAAATTAAATTAATATCATGAAAAATCATAAACTGAAAATCCCAAACTGATTTATCCGTCAACTGTTATATATCATCAATCTCAGTAATTTGACCGTAGAATTTAATAGAAATTAAGGAAGATAAAAAATTATCTTAGATGTATCACTTTGACATTTTTGGTGATAAAAAAATTAATTTGTAATAAATTTATTGCAATTTCCAGTTTTGGGTTTTCGTAATATTAACCCTTAGTATTTTGATCTCTCTTGTTGAATTTTGCCAAGAAAAGGTCATAAGATGTGGGACCCCTAGAGTATTTTTGTCATTCCATTGTTCCCGGGTATTGCTGAGCCAAAATGGGTGTGGTTATGGCTGAAGCTCGCTCAATCATCTTTTCATACGCTTTGATTAGTCACATAAAAGTATGACACTAGCTTGGACAACCCTCGCCCCACGCCTATACAACTTCTTCTTCTTCTTCTTCTTCTTTTTTAAGTTTTAAATTAAATTAAATAGATATTTATACTAAAATTCAAATAAGTGGCAAAATGATGTCATTTTGGCTCTTCTTTTTTGACTCAACTCTCCGGCGAGTGAAGTAGGCAAGTTGTATTATTAAAAAAATGCCAAGTAAAATTTCCAGCACCCTTCGCTGGAGTTAGCATTTAAATGTCCCTTTTTTTTTTTTATAAAAAAAGTGACACTTATGTATACATTTAGTAACTTTTGGCACTTATGCTAGTGCCAAAACTTGGCATAGGAGATATTAAAGTGTCAAAAGTTCATAGACATATACTTAAGTGCCAAAATTGGAGCAAGATGGTTCAAATAAGTACCAACGGCGAAATGTTTTTTTTACCACTAACCATAACTTTCCAACACGTTAAGGTTAACGACTCTTGTGCGAATTATCGATCTTAATTTGAGTGAGTTACCTTTTTTTTTGGATTAGGGTACCATCTAATCATAACTTTTATCTGAGCAAACTCTAATTATAGAAAAAAACAAATTCTATAAAATCTCTCTCTCTCTCTCTCTCTCTCTCTCTCTCTCTCATGCACACACTCAGATTCTTCATATGCTCCGAGCGCGAAAGTGCTAAGAAGACAAGCCTCATACCATCTAGAGAATTGTTTTACGTAAGGAACCTATTTGATTTTAAGAGAGTCACTGTCAAACTCCTGCCATGGAAGCGGAGCACCTGAAACAGTGCAGACTAGCATGACCAAGATTCTTAGGAGCAGCATTTAATTTGCCACGTCCATTAAGCAGCACAAAAACACTAAACAGCAAAGACAGGTCTTACATGTAAATCGAAATTACATTTAGATGAGAGAGCTTTTGCAGAATCTGCCAGAAAACAACAGCTTTCAAAGTCCTTCCACAATTCAGTCTTATTAGTATTCGACTGATTTCCTGAAATTAATATCATAATAGTTGAACAATAAAGTTAGATTATACCAGAATGGGATGACATGCTTTGGATTTTTGACATTTTAGGAAGAAGAAAGGTGTTGACATCGCCCCTGATAATTTTAAAGTATAATTCAATTTCTCAGTGAAGACAGAGAAGATATGTAAATAATTGTTAAAGAGATGATATTCACCTGTCAATAGAATTGGCTAAGATTGTAAACTATTATCTATTCCAACCTCCAAACAAATGTCACTCAAAACTTCCTCTTCGACTTGTTCAAGCACACTAAGTCTAGGGAACAAATTTTACAGAACACTAACAAGAAATACAATTACCATTTCAAGCCTTTATCTCTAAAGCCTTTTTCAAATGGCATACATGGAACTACCAACCATGAATTGTGGATAGTTATGAATTCCTTTGGGATTAGTATATTAGAAGTGCCATAACTTTCGCTTGAGTACCACAAATTTGAAAAATCAATCATCTAAATGCTATCGATGATCTGTCTTGTTAGAACATCAGATATAGAGTCTATCATCCTTCAAGATATTGCTGGCACTAACATGGACAATTAATAAAAAAATTTAAACTAAAAAAATCCATGTCAAAATGGAAAATTAATTAAAAAATCCACACCCAAATGATCAATTTTACTTTGATGTGGCATTTAAGTGAGTGAAGGAAAAAAAGTTATGGCACTCACTTTTGTAAGTGCTAGTATGAACACCTAGAGGGGGTGAATAGATGTGAAAATAATTTTTGCAAAGAACAGTGAAAATATTTTACTTTTGAAACTAAATCTAAAGAACAATAGATTTTGAACAAGTTAATACTTTAGCAGTTAAATAGAATTGCAAACAAAATAAAGAAGTTTAGAGAATAGAATAAGAACACAAAATTTATAGTGGTTTAGCTTAGATCAAGCCTACGTTCACTCTCCCATGCTAACAGCCTTCTAGCTGGTTTCCACTGTGAATCAAAAAAGAACTTATCATCTTGCACAGTGAAGAGTCTTTATTGCTTTCTCACAAAGTAATGCTATAAGTCTCTCTCTTCTGAGTACAACTTTAAGCTTAATATAAGAAGTAACAAGAGAATGGAAAGCTTCAAACTTTGGAATTTCTCTTTCAAGCACTCTATCGAACAACTGGAGAGTCCTCCTTAAATACTCCTTCATGCCTTCTTGACCGTTAGCACTTTCCAAAGAAATTCTTCCAATCAACCGGTTGGATAGAATCAATAAAGGAGATCGCGAGTCGCTTGAAGATTATGATGAAAGCCTGTCAATCCTGTTTACTCATACAATCAAGATCTTGGTTTCCATAAGTAGATTCTTTCCAAATTTACTTGCCTTCCAAAAAGATTTGATGTCTCTAAATTGATTTTAATAAAGATAATCAATCTTGTAGGTGTGATTTCCATCCAGAAGGCCATATATAACCTCTACGAATCGAACCCTTGAAAAAAGATAGATAATCTCTTATCTGGATAAGTCTTCATTCTTCACTTGTGTTCAGTCTGGAATTTGTTAGAGTGAGCTGACTTTGACACAAAGTTTGGAAGTCTTCAGACTTTGACACAGAAGTCTGGAATTCCTCAAAATAGACTTTGGATAAGTTTTGTTAACTTCAAAACATCAAAAGAGTTTTTTCCAACAATAGCTCTGTATGAAAGTTATGACACTCATATTGTCTTTATCTCAAGCATCTTTATTTATAAGCGAAAAGGTTGGGAATGGCCAATGAAAGTAGTTATCCCTCTTAGCTGTACCATAATGGTCCCACATAGACAAATGCCTTACATTAAATAATTCTTATAAAACATATTAATAGAAGTGGGTATATATATATATATATAATTAGGTACTTCTCATGATGAGGCCCATTGCATATAAAAGCCAAAATATTTTAAATATAATTTTCAATAAAGATCGACATTAAAATATCATCAAAACAATTATTATGTACTAACACATAAGTAGTGATAATCATAAATTACCTCCTTTGCTTCTCCTTTCTCCCAACCCCTGTACGGCCTTTGATTGTAGAAACCTATCATACCCTCTTCTTATTTTACTTGCATCAACTCAAGTATAAATAAATAGGTTAGGTTCAACAATTAATTGATCAATTACGTGAAAAGGATAATTGCATGAAGGAATCACTCAACAATGGTAGTGCCAATTTGGTTGGAGATCTTAGTCCCAATTCTGAAGATTCCGATTCAATTTCTCCTAATCGAGCTTCCATACTTTCATCTGTTATCAATTTCTCCACTTCCGACGCCCCTTATTACCTTAAATTGTGACATTCTGAGACGTTACTCAATCCGTGTTAGTATATCGTTGCTTTCTTTTATCGTGTGAAAGCAAAAACTAACATTTATAAATATTCTTTTAATCGATTAGAGCCTCACAATTATCATAAACATTCTTCTGCTTCTTTTATTTATATCACATTAAGCTCACAACTTCATTACATTTCGAGCAAAAGATAGAAGTCCAAGTATGGGTAAAGAGACCTATCTCTAGACTATACTATACTCTCAAAAGTCTACCTATATAAATGTTTCAGATTGAGTCACAGGTCGATAATGTCACGCCCCGATCCTCAGGCACGCGCACATCCCTTAACTTTTGGTCGATTTTAAATTGTGATATCCCAGGACTATGTATCGCCGACCCTTTCATTTATATATGCACATGCGGAAGCGGTTATAAATCCCCAGACAATAAAACAATGGGATATACAAGTAGGACTAGGAAGTTGAACCTGAAACCACACCATTGCAATCATATACAAGCCATACTAAAACGATTGGTTTATACTCAAATTGATTCTATAACAATCGTCACCAGGATCCTACTTTGGATCATCCTCGGGGTTCCCCTTCACGTACTCCTCCTCAAGTTCCTCAACAGGGATCTCCTCGTTAGATTTCTCCTCCTTAGGCTCCTCATCCAGGTCCTGAAATGGTTATTCAATAACCACTGAGACAACGTCTCAGCAAGTTCTACCCTCTAAGACCCGATTAGTAAACTAATACACCTTAGGGCTGCCTATGCACAATATGAGTCAGAGGACTTACCTTGGCCTCAGATTCCACTTGCATATTAGCACAGATCATACAAGCACCCAAGCAATCATATTATAGATCGAAGCATCGATCTAATTGACCTAGTCGATTACACACTCAGAAGACCATTCACGGCCATCGCTATTCAATCATTCAATTCACAACATCAAATCAAGGCAATGAATCACATCAAGTCACTCTCAGATCGAATCATCGATCAATCAACCTAGTCGATTATAAGTCAGTCGGACCATTTCTAGATCATTCATCCAACACCAAGCAATTCCTTAGATTTAGTGGCTTTACGGTCCCACCCGACCTTATCAATATCTAGTGGCTTTACGGTCCCACCCGACCTTTCCAAGATTTAGTGGCTTTACGGTCCCACCCGACCTTATCAAGATTTAGTGGCTTTACGGTCCCACCCGACCTTTTCAAGATCTAGTGGCTTTACGGTCCCACCCGACCCTTTATCATACCGTACTGTCTCAAGATGATCCATAGGATTATCGAGCCGGTATATCATACCGTACTGTCTCAAGATAATCTGTAGAGTTATCGAGCCGGTAGATCATACCGTCCTGTCTCAAGATGCTCCATGGAGTCATCGAGCCGGTATACACACAATTTATCATACCGTCCTGTCTCCAGATGCTCCGTAGAGTCATCGAGCCGGTATACACACAATTTATCATACCGTCCTGTCTCCAGATGCTCCGTAGAGTCATCGAGCCGGTAGATCATATCATTCTAAGCAAATAATCAAATAACCAGTGTTTCTCATTTCCGATAAAATGCCATGAGCTTGATTGGCCATAGCCAAAACATAATAATTTCCTTTTTATAAATTCCATCATTTTCTGTAGCCCACTCAGATCCTTTTGGCATTATCAACTGAAGCCCAATTCTTTTTCAATTAATAACCAAAGATTATTCAATTAAAGAATAATTCCTTCTTTCACAAATAATTCAATTTAACATGAAATAGGGCTCAATTAAATAAACGGTCTGCGCCACGACAATCAGCACGACATTCTAGTCACTGGCCATCCCAGTTGAATTTCCGGAAAATAAATAATTAAATAATTAATTTCAAGAATTAAATAAATAAATACAATAAATTCAATTTAGCACAATACAAAGCTCAATTAAATAAACGGTCTGCACCACCATCATCGGCATAAAATCCCGGTGACTGGCCATCCCAATTGAATTTCCGGGAAATAAATCATTAAATAATTAATTTCCAAAATTAATATTTAATTCCTAAAAATTCTACCTAGGCCCGATTTGCTTAATTAACACCCGATAAGGACGGAAAAATCCCAAGAAGCATCCAATAAATACTACAAGCAATTCTCTATCTAATTACACTAACCACACAACTAATATGCAAAGAAATTAACTAATAATCACTAATCAATTCTAATCTATCAACCTAATTATATTTAATTAAAACTAATCAACCTTTAAGTGTAATTAGCACACTAAGGAGGCATTAGTGAGTAAAACTCACTCAAAACGACGGGCTCGACGCGAGGATCGAGTTTCCCCAAAGCGGGCCGAGCATCCGAGCTCGGGAAAACAGCCAAAACGGGCCAAAACCCTCTGCGATACCCATTTTTCTTCTCTGTGCGCTGCTGGTTGGGGCCGTTCCGGGGCCGATTGAGGCGGCCAAGGGTGGCTAAGGGCGAGGTGGAGCTCCGGCGGGGTCGACGGTGGCCGGAGGAGATCGGGCGGCGGCCGTAGGTGGCCGAACGGGGCTGAGCAGAGGAAAAACAGGGGCTAGGTCGCACGGCGGGGACGGCAAGTGCGAGCGTGAGGCGGCGGAGCGCGCTGCGTCGCGCAGGCGGCGGTGTGGCAGCTCCGGTGCGGCGGCGTCCAAGCAGCTGGTCGCGGTTCCTTCCGGCGACGCTGGACGCTGCTTCACTTTCTGCTGCCTTCTGGTTCGCACCAGCAAGAGGAGGGAGAGAGAGACGGAAGAGAGGGCGTGTGGTGAGGTGTGGCCAACCGTGGAGCAACGGCGGCGGCTCCGGCTTCAGTGGGCGACAACGGTGGCGAGAGGCGGCGATGGCAGCTCGATCTCCGCTGGTCTTCGGCTCCCATGGAGGTTTGAAGAAAAGAAGAAGAAGATGGGGGAGATCGTCGACGGAGGAGAGAGGAGAGGAAGAGAAAATCAATTTCTCCTTTCCCTCTCACACTCTCTCTTTCTTATGTCATCCGCAGGTGGCCCACCATGAGCTGCCCTCCACTCACAATTCCAAGACAAATTTGCCCCTTCTAGAAGCATTTAGGTAGGCCAAAGTGTGGGGGTAGAGGTGGCATACGAATTTTGCTAGGTTTTCTTTCCAATTGAGCCTTGATTCCTCTTGAATTAAATCAAATTGAACCCTATTAATTTATTCAACACCTCATTATTCCGATTGATATATTTCCTTACCAATGTAGCCCACTTGCATCCCAATTTCGCAATCCATGGCTTCAATTAAACGAAAACGGCCTTATTTATCCAGTCGAAATTAAAATCCAAAAATCTGGATGTCACAGATAACTTCTCCTTTTGTTGCGTCTCCAACGTTTAGACCAAAGGTACTCAACAAACCAACTAACTCTCCATCAAGATTCCGGTACCAAGCAACGTATCGAAGAGGAACCCACTCTACGAAGCCTCCTATATCAACTTATATCATAAAACTGCACTTGGTATATATTATTCCAGATTCTAATTCAAGCACACTTTCATAAAATTTTCATTATACATAGGGACTCCATAGTGCAAGGGTTGAGGGGTGCATGTCCTACATGTTTGAAAAATAAAAAGGGATGAGCCAAACCCTAGTAAATAAAATCTTTAGTTTTAAGTTAGAAAAATAATTTTACCACTCACCTAATATATTCAAAAATGAATGCACAACCATCAGATAAGTATGGTACAAACATAAACAGTCTTTACCTTTCATTTTCATCTATTACAAAAATTATAAACCAATAGAACTTCCCTCCAAACTTATGCATGTGCACACCATTTTTTACACAATGATTTGGTTCTACACATACAATGCATTTTATTCATAAATGCTTCATCTTCTCGAACACTCCAGAGGCATCCCAACACACGAGCTATCTCAACTCCGAGGCATCCTGCAAACTTCCATCACAGGGCATCCTCACTATAGGGGCATCTTGACTCCCGAGGCATCCCGAAATACTCCACGGGGCATCCCAACACACAGGACATCCCGTAAACTTCCACCATGGAGTATTGTCACTCACCGCTATAGGGGTAACGGATTCACATTAATCTCATTTATGTTGGAGAAATCTTCTTGAAGTGTTTTGAAACTGACAAAATCGTTTCCATCAGTCTGGTCTGAAGACTTGCAGACTCTGCTGTTTAAATTCTGAAGACCTCCGGACAGCCAGACTCAAGATTCAAAGTCTATCCTCATCGACAGTTTCGAATCCGTTGAAGAAAGGGTATCCACAACTGGATGTTTTATTAAGGATATGACCTTATCGACTGGAGAAGATCTCTTGGCTGGATATGACTTATCGGAATCCCTTTTAGATTGATCGAGATTGATTCGATGATCAAGGATCCATTGATTGGTGAAATATTCGTGGAAGGTTCTACTTATGGAAACCGAGATCCTGATTGTATGGGCGAACATGATTGATGGGCTATCGACATATTCCCTTAATAGTTCAAATAATCTTCTTAATTGATTCCGTCCAACGGGTATGATGGCATAAAGGAGTATAAAAAGATGTTCTAAAACTGTTCAAAGAGTGCGCGATAGAAGAATTCCAAAGTCTGAAGCCTCTTGTTGTTTAGTCAATTCATTTGAGCGAAAAACTTGTACTCAAACGAGAGTTTATACTTGCGAGAAACCTTGAGGAAGTGTGATAGAATATCTACACTGTGGAATTAAGGAAGGACTGTGCTGTAACATCTCTTTTGTTCATAGTGGAATCCAGCCGATTGGCTGTCAGTGCGGAAGAGCGGACGTAGGCTTAGGATAAGCCGAACCACTATAAACCTTGTGTTTAATCTTCTCTTCCCTTCTCTTTACTTTATTTTAATCGTAACTCATTTTGATTAAGCAAAAGCATATTTCCATTTTATCATCTGCTTAGTATTTCTGTGGTATCTCGAGAAATTGTTTACACACCTATTCACCCCCCTCTAGGTGCTTGTACTAGCCACATCAATTGCTATCAGAGCTTGTGTACTCACTTTGTTTGAAGTGTTTTACTTCAGAGTTAAAGATCCATGGCTAGTATGTTGGCTCCAGGGCTGGTAGAAGAGCAAAGCAACACTAGACCACCTTACTTTGATGGAAAGGACTACAACATATGGAAAAACAAGATGAAGGCGTTCTTAAGATCAAATGATCCTCTGGAATGGGACGTTGTAGAAAAATGAATCATTCCTAAAGCTGCATTTGTCTCAGAAAGACGAAAGGACACTGTTGAGTCCAGCGAAATGAGTCAGGAAGAGATAATTAAGAGACAAGCTCTTGATGCAAAATCAATTTATTCTTTATATTGTGCTTTATCACCTACTGAATATAACAGAATATCTTCTTGTGATACAGCCAAAGAAGTCTGGGATAGATTACACATTACTTATGAAGGAACCGATCGAGTGAAAAAGACCAGAGTCAATATACTCCTTGATCAATACGAAGCCTTCAGGATGAAATTGGGAGAATCTATAACTGACATGTTTAGTCGTTTTACAGATATCGTGAATGGTCTTGAAAATCAAGGTCAACCAATTTTTGATCCCATGAAAGTAAATAAGCTACTGCAAGGACTCTCCAAGGATTGGAATTACATAAAGACCTCAATTAGAGAGACTCAAAGAATCATGCCACTATATGTTAATGAGTTGGTTGGAACTCTTCAGTCTTATAAAGTAGAACGAAACAATGAAGACGAAGACCCTAAAGGTAAGAAATCCATTGCATTGAAATCCAATGATGATTCTGATGTTGCAGATTCTAAAACGATATGGACGATGAGGAGCTTGCTCTCATGATAAGAAGATTCAGAAAGCTGAACAAAAAAGGAAGAAGATTCAATCCAAGGAAACAAGGTTTTCAAAAGCAACAGGCTAAGTCTGTTGAGGATGATGAATCAAACAAAGATGTAGTTTGCTTTGAATGCAAGAAAAAAGGACACATCAAACCCAACTGTCCTCTTCTAAGGAAGAAGAAAGGAAAAGCTAAAAAGTATCGAAAGGCTCTTAAAGCAGAAACCTGGAGTGATACAGAATGTGAAGAAAGTGATGATGATTATGCCAACATATGTCTAATGGCACAATCGGATTCAGATTCAAACTCCGAGACAGACTCTGACAGTGAATTTGAGGTGAGTAACTTTAAAATCCCTATTAAAGTTTCTAAATATATTAATGAGTTATGCTTTAGTCTTAAGACTTCTCTTAAAAGGATTTCCGAACTCAAAAAGGAAAATTCTGCCTTAAAATAGCAAGAAAATGTTTTGAAAGAAAAGGTAAAATGTTTAGATGTGAATGTTTCTTCTCTTAGAGAAAGTGAAAATAATCTTTCAAAAGAAAATGCATTCTTGAAAAATGATATCACAAATATTTCCAAAAGATTTTCTATAGGATTTGAGAAACTAGAAAAAATACTTTCTGTTCAAAAACCTTATTTCAACAAATCTGGTTTGGGAATGACTGCTGAAACCATTCATTTAATTGATTTTCCTAAAGTAAAGGAAAGAATCAAACAAAGACCCTCAAGAGATGCTTACAAAAATCATTTTAAAATGACTTTTGTAAAACCAATTGGTCGCAATGCTCTTAGATGTTCAAAGTGCAATAGTACATATTATTTTGAAAAAAAGTGTCCAATGGTTTGGAAACCTATTAAGAAAGTATGGGCAAATACAACATATTATACTAACTCCAATGGACCCAAGAAAAGATGGGTACCAAAGAAAGTTTGAGTTTCTTTTTTAAATGCAGGTCACTATCAAGAAAAAGATAAAATGGTATATGGATAGTGGATGCTCAAGGCATATGACAGGAGATTCAAATTGTTTCATAAAGCTTGTACAAACGAATGGTGGAAAAGTTTCTTTTGGAGGAAATAGCAAAGGAAGAATAGTTGGACTTGGAACTGTGAAAATTGGAAACCTCACAATAAACAATGTTTCTTTAGTTGAAGGACTCAACTACAATCTGCTCAGTGTCAGCCAGCTTTGTGATACCGGTTTCAAAATTTACTTTCAAGAGGAAATATGTTGGAACCAGTAAAGACTCGTTTATGGGTCGAAAACATGGAAATATCTACCTCTTGGATGTAAAACCAGATGAATCACAGTGTTTATTCTCAATACAATATGAAGCAAGTTTATGGCACATAAAGCTTGGACACATCAATATGAAGCAGATAGCCAAAATTTTAGCCAAGAAGCTTGTTCATGGTCTACCCAATTTATCATACCAAAAGTCTGATCTAAGTACACCATGCATATTGGGAAAACAAGTAAGAAATTCCTTCAAACCAATAAATCAAGTTTCCACTAGCCGTGTACTGCAGCTTCTGCATATGGATCTCTTTGGACCAACCAGAAATCAAAGCATTGGAGGTAAGAAATATTGCCTAGTAATTGTGGATGACTACTCACGATTTACTTGGGTATATTTCCTGGTAAGTAAGTCTGAAACTTTCTCTTACTTTGAAAAATTTGCTAAAAAGGTAAAACGAAAAGGGATATGTTATTTCAAGTATTAGAACAGATCGTGGAGGTGAATTTGAAAATCAAGATTTTGCAAAGTTTTGTGATAAATCTAGTTTTCAGCATATGTTCTCTTCTTCATATACTCTAGAGTAAAATGGAGTTGTGGAAAGAAAGAATAGATCGCTTCAAGAAATGGCAAGAACTCTCTTAATTGAAAGCAACATCTCTTCACGTTTTTGGGCTGAAGCAGTTTTTACAGCATGTTACAATATTAATAGAGTTTTTCTAAGGCCTATTCTAGAAAAAACCCCCTATGAATTATTCAAAGAAAAGAAGCCCATCGTTTCGTATTTTCATGTATTCGGTTGCAAATGTTTTATATTGAAAAATGCAAATGATCGAGTTGATAAGTTTGAAGAAAAGTTAGATGAAGGCATCTTCCTTGGATATTCAACCTCTAGCAAAGCATATAGAGTCTACAACAAAAAGACTCAAATAGTGGAAGAATCAATGAATGTCAAATTCCAAGATTCCATTCAAAATGAATCTATTCAGACTCATCTTGAAGAATTTGAACCTGCTCCAGACTCTACAAAGTCTAAATCTCAAGAAGCAGCTCAGACTTTGAAGGAACAACAGCAAGTGACTGTCGAAGAATCAAGTGAAGGAAGTGATCATCAATCTGACAAATTATCCAGCAACTGGAAGCATAGGTCCAGTCATCCCAAAGATCTTATCATTGGCGACATCAATGAAGGAATTCACACAAGATGCAAAAGGCGCGAAGAATCTAGTGTTGTGGCTCTTATTTCTGAAATAGAACCCAAGAGCATAGAAGAAGCTTTATCTGATGAAAGATGGATTGAAGCTATGCAAGAAGAACTCAGGCAATTCAGTATCAATGATGTCTAGGAATTGTCTCCTAAACCTAAAGGTAAATCTGTTATTGGAGCTAAATGGGTTTTCAGAAACAAGATGGACGAGTAAGGCAAAGTTGTAAGAAACAAAGCAAGACTCATGGCCAAGGGTTACACGCAAGAAAAAGGGATCGACTATGACGAGACTTACGCACCAGTAGCAAGGTTAGAAGCAATTCGTTTATTACGTGCATTTGCTTGTCACAAAAATTTCAGGCTATTCCAAATGGACGTCAAAAGCGCTTTTCTAAATGGATTCATCCATGAGGAAGTTTATGTGGAACAACCACATGGGTTTGAAGACCCAAAGAAACCAGACTCAGTATTCAGACTCAAAAAGGCTTTATATGGCATGAAACAAGCACCTCGAGCTTGGTATGACAGGCTGAGTAAGTTTTTAATTCACAACGGTTTCGTAAAAGGTAAAGTAGACACTACTCTATTTATTAAAAAGGAAAGCAAAAGTTTTGTACTAGTTCAAATATATGTCGATGATATCATATTCGGATCTCCTAATGAAAGTCTGTGCAAGAAATTCTCTAAGACTATGCAGGATGAATTTGAAATGAGCATGATGGGTGAGTTAACCTTCTTTCTTGGACTTCAAGTGAAACAACTAAAGGAAATAACTTTTATTCGTCAAGAAAAATATACTAATGATCTTGTCAAAAAGTTTGGACTGGACAATTGCAAAAAGACTGACATTCCAATGTCAAGTGCCTTGAAGATAGACAAAGATGAAGAAGGAAAGAAAGTCGATCAGAAGCTATACAAGAGTATCATTGGCTCACTTCTTTATCTTACTGCTTCTAGACCTGACATTTTGTTTAGTGTTTGCATTTGTCCTAGATTTCAAGCACACCCTAAAGAATCTCATTTAAGTGCTGCAAAGCATATTATCAAATACATTGCTTCAACTTCAAGCATTGGCCTATGGTATCCTAAAAGGGGAGATTTTACTCTTCTTGGATACTCAGACGCAGATCTAGCCGGTTGCAGAGTTGATAGAAAGAGCACCTCGGGTACCTGTCAACTACTTGGAGGCAGGACGGTGTCTTGGTTTTCAAGAAAACAGGACGGTGTTCACAAATTCTATGGATAAAGCAGCAACTAAGAGACTTTGGAATTGAAAACTCATGCACAGAGATTAATTGCGATAACACCAGCACTATCAATCTCACCAAAAATCTAATTCTTCACTCAAGAGCAAAGCATATAGAGATTCGACATCACTTCATCAGAGACCATGTTCAGAATGGAGAAATTTCGATTCAGTATGTTGATTCAAAGAACCAACTGGCGGATATATTCACAAAGCCGTTGGAGAAAAATCAATTTGAAATTATTCGCTCCAGACTCAACATATTAATGTTTGAAGAAGTTAAAGTCTAGAGACTCTCAGACTCAGACAAACAAGACCTTGACTGTAAGTCAGTTTCTCTCTCTCGAATGTTATCTTGAAAAGGTACGATCGTCGAACTGTGTCTTTTTATTGCTATCTTTAATCGGCGTAATTATTGCATCGTTTCCTTTTTCGAAAAAGAAGTTTTTTTTTTTAAATGACTATTTTCGCGGAAAAAGGACAGTTATTTTTTAAAAGGCATCTTTTTATTTGTGACGATTCATATACATCTCTTTTAACTGATCGTATACCGTTGCTTCCTCCTCTCTTCACTCCCAAAAACCCTAAAAAGCATCGATCCTCCATTCCTGTTTTTATCTCCTGCCTAATCTTCGAAAAAGTTGTCGTTTTTCTTGGGGGAAGTCAAGCAAGGAATCTCTCAAAGTGTGAGAAAAATGTCTTCTTCAAGAAAGTCGTCAAGGATCGCAAGTAGGGGACCACGACGGATGAATGAGGGGCCTATGCACTTCGATCTCACCAAAGAAGATATGTCTCCAGATCAGCAACAGAGCCCACAACATTCTCAACTGCGTCATTCTCCTCCACATAGTCCTCAAGGCGTTGTTCAACAAGAGGAAGAAAACGTTGAGGATGCAGATCCTGTAAGAGTTAAAAAACCCGCCTTTATTTATAAGTTGTATCGTGCTTTAAAAGGAACTCGTACTCCTCTGAACTATGTTGATGATTTTCTAAAAGACAAAGGATATGGGAATGAGTATATCTTTTTGCGGAAAATGGAAAGTTTGGGAATTGCTCGAAAAGGGGTGGCTGAAGAATCCCTTGAAAATATCCCGAGTGATCCTTGTGATTGGGGATTTAATTCGAGAGAGGGGAATGACGATGACAAGCTCTTCATGCAATTTCAACCAAGGATGGGTATTGCAGCGGAAATCAGAGGAAAAAGAGGAGAATTGTTTAGATCGAAAGACCAGAAGGGTCTATACTCAAATCTGTTGAAGCGTGGGGTGATAAACCCTAGGAGTGTAGATTTTGACTTTCTGGATGCTATGAATGTGAACTTGAGAGGAAAGTTTGGTCATCTTCAACTTGAAAGGTTCTGCTCCGACACTATAGAGGCCTATGTTGAACTGACCGCATATTTCTATTCAAATCTTAGCTTTTTGGATGGGAATAGATTCTCCTTCAGTGTCAAAGATCAAGATTTTATTGTGGACATGAATATGCTAGAGGATGTGTTAGGAGTTGAAAGAGGAAGATATCAACCGATCAAAGTTTCTACTGCTCGGGCTATAATGGAACTGGTGAAAGACAGGAGAACAGATGAAAAGATCACCTACTTAAGGATGAGTGCGTTCAACATCTTGCTTCACAAGATTGTGATCAATTGCCTTTGACGGAATCAACTTCCAAGACTGATGTCTCAAGTTCAGAGGCATTGCTGATGTACGCCATCCTTACTGGGAAAAGGTTTTCTCTTCCTCATACTATCATGTTTCACATGTATAAAGTAGTGATGAAGGACAGAGGTCAACTTCCTTACCCAAGCCTTGTAACGAAGTTATTCAGGCATCTGAATATTCAGCCTCCACAAATCTTTTGTGTTCGATCGTGCGATCATATGGTGATAGGACTGAAAATGGTGACCAAGATGCGTCTGAAGGAACTACGCAAGGAGTTGGAGAAATTTAAGGAAAAGACTCCTGTAAAGTCTCATCAATTCTCTTCTGCTTCAAAAAGGAAAGGGAAGGAGCCCATGGTTGCTCCAACCAAGAAAATAAGAGCTCTCATCATGGAAGATGAAGAGGATGACGACCTTACCATTTCGGCCATAGCTTTGAAGAAGCTAAGTCGCTCTGTTCCAGAATCCATGGAACATCATGAGACAGAAGAAGAGGAAAGACAAGGACAAGAAAAAGAAAAAGTGGCGAGAGAAGAAGAAGAAAAAGAAGAAGAAGAAAGAGCAGGTGGCGAAAAAGAAGCAGAGTAAGAAAGAACTGAAGAAGAAAGAAGAGAAGAAGGAAAACCTGAAAGACACTCTTCTCCACCTGTAGGCACAGAAACAGGGGGAGAAAAAGAGAAAGGAGGGAAGTCCTCATATCCCGATGCAAGTGAAGGAGTCAGTCGCTCCCCTGCAGACCTAGAGGACGTTTATGCATCTCAATTCCCAGAAGAAGGTCATGAAGTTTCATCGCCAAACCTGCAAGATTATTCTGATATGCCATCATCTGCAAAACGTGCTGAAGCAAGTACTCAGACCGACAGCTCAGCCGATTTTCGCAGAATCATGGATATTCTCATGAAGATGCGTGGATAAATTTATGCCTTGGGATGCGAGGTTCAAAACTTGCAAAATGCGGGTCAAGCTTCCTCATGTTCATTGAATGATAAAATCCAAGCCCTCTCTGTTCAGATTCAGGCTAATGCCAAGGGTGAGGAAATTGCTCAATTGAAGGAAGACTTGAAAAGGCTAGAAGGGATCGTACAGTCCATGGGAGATTTCCAGCTTGTCCGCGTTCCCAAGCAATCTTGACTTCACTCCATTTTCATCTTAACCTTTTTTAATGCTGACAAAAAGGGGGAGAAGTGCAAGATTTGAATCAAAACTTTGAATTTTTAATCGTTTGGATTGTTGTTTAATTTGGATTAATGTTTGACTTTAATTTTGTGTTTGGATTTGGATTTGACTACTATTGATATTGATATCTTATGGTTGGCTTTATGGCTTTATCTTATTCAAGACTAACCTATTTTATGTGGTTACAGATTCTAGTGTTATTCATTTAGCCATTTATCTCTATAAGATATACATATGTGTTTGAGAAATGTTTTGCAGGTCAAAGTTGTCCAAATCTGCAGGAAAGTTTTGTCACCATTAAAAAGGGGGAGATTGTTGGAGAAATCTTCTTGAAGTGTTTTGAAGCTGACAAAATTGTTTCCATCAGTCTAGTCTGAAGACTTGCAGACTCTGCTGTTTAAAGTCTGAAGACCTCCGGACAGCCAGACTCAAGATTCAAAGTCTATCCTCATTAACAGTTTCGAATCCGTTGAAGAAAGGGTATCCAGAACTGGATGTTTTATTAAGGATATGACCTTATCGACTGGAGAAGATCTCTTGGCTGGATATGACTTATCGGAATCCCTTTTAGATTGATCGAGATTGATTCGATGATCAAGGATCCGTTGATTGGCGAAATATTCGTGGAAGGTTCTACTTATGGAAACCGAGATCCTGATTGTATGGGCGAACAGGATTGATCGGCTATCGACATATTCCCTTAATAGTTCGAATAATCTTCTTAATTGATTCAGACCAACGGGTAGATTGGAGGAATTCCTTTGGAAAGTGCCAACGGGTATGATGGCATAAAGGAGTATAAAAAGAAGACGTTAAAGCTGTTCAAGGAGTGCACGATAGAAGAATTCCAAAGTCTGAAGCCTCTTGTTGTTTAGTCAATTCATTTGAGCGAAAAACTTGTACTCGAAAGAGAGTTTATACTTACGAGAAACCTTGAGGAAGTGTGATAGAATATCTACACTGTGGAATCAAGGAAGGACTGTGCTGTAACATCTCTTTTGTTCATAGTGGAATCCAGCCGATTGGCTGTCAGTGCGGAAGAGTGGACGTAGGCTTAGGATAAGCCGAACCACTATAAACCTTGTGTTTAATATTCTCTTCCCTTCTCTTTACTTTACTTTAATCGTAACTCATTTTGATTAAGCAAAAGCGTATTTCTGCTTAGTATTTATGTGGTATCCCGAGAAATTGTTTACACACCTATTCACCCCCCTCTAGGTGCTTATACTAGCCACATTAATTTATACCATGATATATGTATACTCATAATGTAACACACATATTTCAACTCAATGTAATGCATTAACAAAATAATCGCATATCTAATAACATGTAATCATATTCTAGTTGTCAAAGTATGCATATTTAATGAGTGCATTATGAGTTTGAACATTGGGAAGGTTCTAGGCATCAACAATCGAGTAAATTAAATGGTATGTTCAGAGTCTGGACGAACAAGTACATTCTAGTCGTAAAATCTGGACAATTAAAATGGTAAATCTTGGCTTGATAAAAGCTTATAAAACAAGAGAACAGGTTCAACAATGAACAAACTTACAAATGAATAGATTTAGAGATGAATGGAATCAACTGATGAACGAATTAAATGAGAATTAGATTCATATTCAGTCAAATCTATCTGTACCGATAAAGAGACTTATGAATGAACATATTCACAAGTTAGTAGATTCAGTAAGGGAACATACTCATCGATGAATAAAATCAAGTAGATTCACAAATGAACAGATTCTGTCTTAAGAAATTTCAGCATAAACAAGTGAAACAAACAGATTCTAACCGGCAGAATTCCAGCAGAAAGAAGTAAAACGAACATGCAATAGATTATCGAGACAAAGATGGCAGAATCGCCAAAGTCTGACTATCCAGAATGAGGCAGAAAGAGACAGAATGAACATGCAATGGATTATCAAGACAAACAACATAATGATTAGATTCTAACTACCTAGAATGAGGCAGAACGAAGCAGAACAATATGAAATAAGTCATCAAGATAGAGATGACATGATCGCCAGAGTCTAACTACCCAATTGGCAAAGGAATATGCAGTGGATTATCAAGACAAATACAGTATAATGACTAGGTTCTAACTACCTAGAATGAGGCAGAAAGAAGCAGAACAAACATGCAATTGATTATTAAGATAAATATAGCAAAATGAGTATGTTTTGACTACCCAGCTCATACAAAACGAATTAGAAGGAATCGAAGTGAAGTAGAACGAACTTGCAATAAATTGTCAAACCACTTAACAACCACCACACTCTCATCAAGACTTCACTTTCACCAACCAACTAAGATAGAAGTAACTAAGTAGATTTAAACTAACTTAACACTAGGAATTTTACTTACCTTGAATGAACACAAACCACAAATCACTAATTGCCTTCACTACCTTAGTCACTCTTGAATATGATGCTTTGTTCTCCAAATTCTTGAATTGAAAAGCAAAACTAACACGTGCAGCTTCTGTTAGGGTTTTTGGAAGGAATGAAAAATGGGTCTTTGGCAAACAAAAATGAGTTTTGTTCAAATTAATTAAGATAGTCTGATTTCTTGCAATGCTAGGTGTACTTTTGCATGTAAATCTTTAGCTTAATGTGGCAATGATGCAAAGCAAGGACCTTACACGCAGCCAAGGGGAATGCATGAAGAAAATGAGTCATCTTGCAATATTACATACTTAGTTTAAGTTTAAAGAATTTAATCACAAAATATTTTGTTTTAAGAACACATGGCCATGGGAAAAAAACTTTTGGCACTAAAGTGAGTGTTGTACACAATTTTTGGCACTTCTAGTGTACTTACCACCATGGCCATGTAAACCTTTGTTCAATGACATGTGGCACTTCTAATTCTAACTACTAAATTTTACAATGAAAAATGCAGCAAGCAGAACGTACTCCTTCTTCTAGCACTATTAACACAAATTATTCAATAATATTATTATCAATTAACTAAAAC
The DNA here is from genome assembly GCA_016097615.1 of Eucalyptus dawsonii. Classification (NCBI taxonomy): domain Eukaryota; kingdom Viridiplantae; phylum Streptophyta; class Magnoliopsida; order Myrtales; family Myrtaceae; genus Eucalyptus; species Eucalyptus dawsonii. The sequence continues at coordinate 28,379,579 of CM027881.1, read as the reverse complement.
TTATGCGATTAATAACAACCATTATTTAGAATGATTATAGTAATTTAATTAATATCATTCTATTATTAACACACACATAATTTGATTTACATGTCGAATCCAAAACGACTTATGTTCACAAAAATTCCCAGCCACGTCCCACGTAATCTACGAATTCGATTAAAGTCTCCGTGTACTTGTCTAAATATTAAGGCAAATAGCACTTAACTCAAAATCTAAGTATCATTATCATAACACGAATTTCCGAGTACATAATTATAAATACAGAAATTATGGATGTCACATAAATTGATTACAAGATCTCTTGGAGGTCATGGATTTAAGATTATTTCTTACCTTTTTTTCTTCGTTTTCTTTGGAAATACTAATGCATTTAGAATCGACAAAAAAAAAATGTATTTGCCAATGATTTGATTGGATTGTCTTATAATGCAATTACAATTGTCATAATTTTCTTGTGAACAACTAACTATTCTAGTTAATTAGCCTTACTTTTCAGCTTTGTAAATATAGTCCTAAACTTTTGCGCAATATTTTAATGTAGTCTTTCCTGCCAATTGTCATCAAAAATCGCTAACGTCGTTTCTAGTCATCGTTGGCTATCCTAAGTGGCATATTGATATAGGTAATTTGTTGATTTCCACATTGCAGTTGCAATGGCAATTGGTAGGAGAGATTACATTTAAATATAGCACAAATGTGTAGAACTATTTTGACAAAATTGAAAAGTTAAAATTGAATCGACATCCATACAATAGGTTTAGGACTAAAATGATAATTTTCCTAAATATTTAAATAATCACCCTTTCAATGGACCTATGTATGAGCATTTTTAGGACAAGTACACTAGCGGTGCCATAACTTTTATACAGCGCTCACTTAGGTATCACAAATTTGAAAAATTGAACACTTAAGAGCCATTAACGATTCACCTTACTGAAAAATTCAATGTGGACGTCAGTCGTCTTATGTGGCATGACCGGCGTTGAGGTGGATAATTAATAAAAAAATTCAAAAATATTAAAAAATCCACTTTGAATGGGTAATTAATAAAAAAAATCCACGTAGGATGATTTGTTAGAAATGGCATTCAAATGATTGATTTTACTCTAATGTGATACTTAAGTAAGCGGAAAAAAAGTTAAGATACTTAAGTGAGTGTCGTAAGAAAGTTATAGTACTTCTATTGTACTTATCTCAAATTCTTTAAGCTCTCATTTGGGAAAAAACCTAGGTTTATAATTCTATTTGCTGACATGCTAATTACAAAGTCACTTTGTCGTCTCATGGCCAGTTGATCAACTTAAAATCATTTGGACTTGTAATTACTTAATCAGCACAAACTTTCTATAATCTTGAAAAGTAATGGACAAACACCACTACAATCATTGAGATCCACCTTTCCCACAAAAGTCCAACTCCTATTAAACTTGAATAGTAAATGGCCCATCTACATATTCAAACCTGTACTATGGCCCATCTACATATTCAAACCCGTACTATGTAGAAGAGATCAAACATTCTCCTCGATTGACTAATAACATCAATATTCATCTAAATGGCCAATTGAGTTCTCAACATTTTACAATTGTGCTAGTTCTATCCTTCTGGCCAAAATTGGCCAACTGGCGCTGATGTGGCTACCGGCCGACATCGACTACAATATTTTTAAATAATATTTTATTTTTTAAATATTTTATTAATTTTTTAATCTTTTTTACCCTTTTTTTTTTTCTCTCTTTTTTTTTTTTTTGTCTTCTCCCTTCTCCTTCCTCCTCCCTCCTTCCCTTGGCTTTGGCAACCAGCCAGAGGAGAGGGCTAGTCTATCACGACCCCAACTCCATCTCCAGGGTCACGAGCAATAGGTGTTATTTTTGTGACATCCCAAGCGCATCGCCATCCAATTCCTTTTTATCTTCTAGGTAAGCACATATGGAAGCATTACAAACAACACCAAAACAACAATTGACAGCCATGAAAATAATCATTTACAAACATACAATTACATCAATTACATTTACAAGCCTTTTTTTATCATGACCATTACATTTACAACCACTACATCTTTTATGCTCAAAAGGTTGGGGTAAACCTTAACTCATGTAGCAAGATTGCAACTCCTTCATGCCTACAATTATGAAAAACAATGGGGTGAGTCATGGACTCAGTAGGTAAAAACCCCTAATTCTCTACTAAGAGGACATCTCATCATTAAAATCTAATAAGCACAATACTTGCAATGCAATGTTGATGGCAAATCATTAGCAAACTTATTGCTATCCTTGACTACTTACAAATGTACATTACCGCATACTTCAATGCATGCTTACTTTTAGCATATCAATGAACACATCAACATATCATGCTTATGCATATATTGGCACTCATGCAAATTTATTTACTATCGTCCTAGCTCAACCAAGCCCTCTCGGCTCAATTGAGGCATCTAGCTTCAAGCTAGGCATCCTAGCTCAACCAAGGCATCCCGACTCAATCGAGACATCCTAGTGCTAGCTCACCAAGGCATCTGAGCTTAACCCAAACATCCAGGCTCAACTAGGACATCTCATTCAACGAACAAGGCATTGCTGCCAATGCCATGTGCCGACGGGCGCTTTTTCCTCTTTAGGTGCATCATATACATGCATCACGCAAGCCGGTTCTTCATCTTTCATCTTAGCAAATGCATATAAGACCCGATGGGGAGCTCATTCAAGTGAGTGTGCCATGACCATCAACATCATAATTATAAAATATGCTGGGAATGATTGGCTTGAACCGCATGCCTAGGCTGATTTTCGCACCCAGCAAGACTTAAAATCAGTACACTTCAATACCGATCTAAGCCTCACAGGTTAGACCATCGCAACTTGACATCGATTCCAAGTTGAACGAACCTCAACCTCATCTCGAGGCGTGAACACACTCAAGTATGCAAGCATGAGCAAACCATACAAAAGAATATTACAACATACACGCAACTTATACAGGTGAGCACACCACTAAACTCAACGACGTAGGCTATCGCCCTAGCCAAGAGTTAGAGATTCTACTTACTTTTGATAAACCTCAATAAACTATACCATCGTGACTTGACATCGATTCCAAGCTGAATGAACCTCGACCTTGTCTCAGGGCGTGAACACACTGAAGTATGCAAGCATGAGCAAACCATACAAAAGAATATTACAACATACACGCAACTTATACAGGTGAGCACACCACTAAACTTAATGACGTAGGCTATCGCCCTAGCCAAGAGTTAGAGATTCTACTTACTTTTGATGAACCTCGATAAACTATAGGTGGTTTTACCAATAGATGGTCATCTTGTGAGGTGGTGGGTGAACAAGGCTAAGAGAGAGAGAGAGAGAGAGAGAGAGAGAGAGAGAGAGGACATGCAAGAAAGGAGGAGGAAGAGAAGTGAGCCAAAGGTCAGAGAGAATGGAAAGGGTGGTTCCCTATTTATAAGCCAAGCTTCATTTATTGGCCCTAACAAATGATCTACTGAGCTTTCTTGGAGTGGCACGGCAAGTTTGACGGTGTGACACCCTAAGGTTCTAAGGGAATGATTAAGGATTTTGTGTCTTCTTCTTCTTATTGGGTCACCTATATCCATGAGTCATCCTTTAATGATGACTTTGCTTGGCTTTCTCTCCAAGAAAAATCTTGGCATAATGATTATTAAATCTATCCTTACCACTTAAGATGGCGAGTCACCTTTTTCATTTAATGCTCAAGATATGGTCATCATGAGACTTGGATTTTAGGCATATGTTGTAACATCCTGAAATTCAAGCCCTCTGAGGGATGAATGAGTGTGAATTTCGCCAATACATTATTGGTTGATCTCACTCGGAATTGATCACTCCTGAGATACTGACATTGAGGGGAAAGACTAATGAGGACAGAACTCTTACGACTAAAGAACTTGACCTAGGAAAATGACTTGACCGTGAAGACGATCCTATAGATAGCAGGCCGATTTCAAGGACGACTAGAAGTTGATTCGTGGACAGAACATAATGGAACGATGGGTGATTCCGTTTATTGTTATCGAGCCCACGGGCATCCCTAGGTCGATCCTCGGTAATCGTGTGAAAGGACTAGTAGTAACACTTAAAGGGGGATAAATAGGTGTGAAGACAATTTTTCGCGAAGTAAATTAAAACGTTTGCTTTTGGAATTAAATCTTAGCAGACTTAAGCAAGTTTAGACTTAGTAGTTAAATATGACTATGAACAATTAAAAGAGTTTAGGGAAGAGAATGAAAACACGGATTTTATGGTGGTTCGGCTTAGATCAAGCCTACGTCAACTCTTCCACATTGACAGCCTACTAGCTGGATTCCACGAAGAAACAAAAGAGATTTTACAACCTTGTATCTCGACTTCAAGTTGTAGAGTCACTTCTACTTTCTCACGAAGTCTCACAATAAAATGATCTCTTTTTTGAATACAAATTTATGCTTAGTGAGTGAAATAGCAAGGAACAAGGAATCTTTAGACTTTGGAATTTTTCTCTTTCACGCACACTCACTTATCGAACAACTAAAGGGTTCGCCTTAAATACTCCTTCATGCCTTCACGACTGTTGGCACTTTCCAAAAGAATTATTCCAATCTACCCGTTGGATAGAATCAATTGAGGGGATCTTGAGTCGTTTGATGATTGTGATGAAAGCCCGTCAATCCTATTCATCCATACAATCAAGATCTTGGTTTCTATTAGTAGAACTTTCCAAGTTTACTCGCCTTTCAAGAAGATTTGATTATCGAGATTGAATCCGATAAAGATAATCAATCATGCTGGTGTTTTATCCAGCCATAAAGTTATCCATAAGCCATATGGATCAATTCCTTGAAGAAATAAATATGATCTCGTATTTGGATAAGTCTTCATTCTTCAGTCTGGAAACTAGTCAGTGGGCAGGCTTTGAACCTAAAGTCTAGCAGTCCTTAGACTTTAACACTAAAGTCTGAAAGTCATCAAAATAGACTTTGGCTAAGTTTTGTCAACGTCAAAACCATAAGGGAGTTTTCTCCCACAATCTCCCCATTTTTTATGGTGACAAAACTTTCCTACAGATTTAAAAACTTTTGACCTGCAAAACAACTTTTAGGTAATACATGATATCTTATAAAAATAAGTAGATTAGGATTTGGATAGCAAAGAAACATGTTAGTCTTAAAAAAGATAAGACAAATTACAATCCAACCACAATCAGTATCACCAACATAAGTTGCTGCAAGCATTCGGTCAATCCAAAAGTTCAATCATCCAAACAAAATAGTGCCAAAACAAAGTTAAAAAGTCAAATCTCAAATATGTACCATTCTCCCCCTTTTTGTCTGTAGCAAAAAGTGAAGAACTCCAAAAGATAAATAAAAGTTAAATGAAATCAGGGCTGTTTGGGGATGCGAATGAGTTGGAAATCCCCCATCGACTTGATTGTCTCCTCTAACTGTCTCAAAGTCTCATTCACCTATCCAACTTCTTCGGCCTTTACATTCTCTTTAACCTTTACCTTCTCGTGTAGAGATGCTGAAGTAGACTTTAAAACTGAGTGGAGTCGTCGAATCTGAAAATCCATCCCATACTGCTATGCTTTCAAATCCAAGAGGATCTCTAGTAGTCTTTGAAATTTTGCTGTTTGTTCAGTTGGTGCATTGGCTTGATCAAGTTGAAATGTTGGATTGTTGAGAGTTGAGGAGATTTCTTCTTGTCAATCACCATGAGAAGGTTCCTCAAGATCAAGAAGATTATAGGCATGGATATCCTTTAAAGCGGCTGGATATCTACTATAAACATCACCTGTAAAAGGATGAGAAGAAGTACTAGTTTTCTCGCCAACTCCCCCTGTCTTTGTGACTTGGGGTGAAGAAAAAGGTTCTTCTTCTTGGTCTTTCTCCTTTTCCGCACTAAAGTAATGTTCTATATCAGTTTGAGCTTCGATCTCTCCACTTCTTGTCTTCTCCGAAACTGCAGATAAGGAAATTGCAAGTGTAGGTTCAAAAGAGTCATGTTGACCCCTTCTTCTCCTAATTTTCTTTCTTCTTCCTCTCCTTCTCTTCCTTCTTCTTCTTCTTCTATTCTTTCCTCTTCTTCTCTTCCATCTTCCTCTACTTCCTCTCTTGCTTCTTATCTTTCTTCCCTTCTTTCTTCTTCATCCCGAGGCTGCTCAAAACTCACAAAACTCCTAAGATTTTTCAAGGAAAATGCAGATAGAGTAATATTGTCCTCATCCTTTTCATCTTGCAAGATAAGGGCTCTTCTCTTTGTTAGAGAAAACTCCTGAACTATTTTGAAGCTAATAAAACCTTTCCAAAAGTCTAGTCTAAGGACTTGCAGACTTAAATGTTATAGTCTGAAGATCTTAAGACTCTTTTGTCCAAGTCTGAGGACCTCAAGGTCTAACCTCACTGACAGATTTCAGACCGACGAGAGAAGACTTATCAAAATGCAAGTTTATCTTCCAGGATTTGGTTCGTACGGTTTGCAGATGATCTTACTGCTGGAGATAGGATTTTGTGATTAATTATTCTTATTGGAATCAATTCGAATAATTAGATCTATTGAAAGGCGAAGTATACTTGGAAGGTTTTACTTATGAAAACCTAGATCCTGATTGTATGGGTGAGTAGGATTGGTGGGCTATCATCACATTCCTTAAATGACTCAAGATCTCCTTGAATGATTTTGTCCAACAGGTAAATTGGAAGAACTCCTTTGGAATGTGCCAACGGTTGTAAAGATATGAAGAAGTATATAAGGAAGACGCTCAAGTTATTCGAGTGTATGCGTGAAAGAAAAATTCCAAAGTTTGAAGCTATTAGTTCTTCACTATATCAATCGGTGAGCTTATTTTGTACTCAAAAGAAAGATCAAACACTTCTAAGACCTTGATGAAGTGTAGTAAAGTTTCTACACTGTGGAATCAAGGATGTGATACTGTAAAACTTCTTTTGATTCATAGTGAATCCAGCCGGTAGGCTGTTAGTACGAGAGAGTGGATGTAGGCTTGACCTAAGCCGAACCACTATAAACTTTGCATTCTATTCTCTTTCCCTTAACTCCTTATTCTAATTCGTAGCATTATATAATTGCTTATAGTAGTTTATATCTTCAATTGATTATTTTCTAAAGACGAGCTAATCTGTTAAAGTCTGGTGAAAATTTCTTTTAACACCTATTCACCCCCCTCTAGGTGTTCTTACTAGCTCTATCACTCTTCTTTGTTGGTTCAGTCATAGGCTCCTTGCCTTTCCATTTTTTTTTTGCAGCAGAGTCTTGTTTTGTTATGCTCGGGGACTTCTCCGTAAAGCGCTCCAGGGCTTTTTTCAGTTCCTTGAGTCTCATTTTCGAAACCATCTTCAATCCTATAACCATAAGAGTAATGGTTCAAACACAAATAGATGTTGAAAGCCGAATGTAAAAGTGGCTGAACAATTTGGTAACCATAAGAGTAAGGAAGTTGTCCTCTATCCTTCACCACTGTCCTATACATGTGCATTAGGATTGTGTGGGACAATAAGAACTTCATCCGATTACTGATGGCGAACATCAATTTAGCTTCAAAAGAGAAACATCGGTCTTGGAAGTTGACTTGGGTCGGATGCAAATGATACGATCCCGTGTAGCAAAATGTTAGAGGCAGTCATTCTTTAATAGGTAATGCCACCCTCAAAAGATTTGTCCTTCATAAGAAAACTTGTCACATGACCAACGGTCACATTTATTGGTTGGAAACTCTCTCTTTCCACACCAATAACATCCACCAGTGTGTCTGCATCCACCATGAACTCTTTATCCTTCACAGTAAAACGAAATATATTTGCATCAAGAAATGACAAGTTTGAATAGAAATATGTAGTAAGTTCTGGATAGGTGACATATGTTTCAGAGCAAAAACTTTCAACTTTAAGGAGAGCAAACTTCTCCCTCAGATTCACGTTTATCAATTCAAAAAAATCAAAGTCCACTGTTCAAGGGTTCATCACCCCTTTTTTTAGCAATTTCGAGAAAGTCTTTTTATGATCCTTGGAAAGAAACAAACTTGTGCTCTCACCATGTACATTAGCAGCAACATCCATCCTAGGCTGAAAGTTCGCATACAATCTCTCATCCTTCACCACTGGCTAATTAAAAGGACTAAAACAACAATCAACTAGAAAATTAACAAAAGTCCTATCTGCCATTCCTTCAGGCGCTATGGCTAATCTTTCTATTGATCGCAAAAACATAGTCTCATTCTTGTAACATCTTTCTTTCAAAAACTCATCAATAAAGGTCATTGCACTATCACCTTGCTTCAACTGATTGTAGAGTTTAAAGAGAAACTGAGGTTTTAACGTTCTTACTAGTTCAACATCTTCAATGATCTCTTCTTTTGCTGGTTGGCGCAGAGGATGTTGACTAGGACACTATTGAGAATGTTGTTGTTGTTGTTGAAGAGAATTTTCTTCATTGCTCAAGTCAAAATGAATAGGACCCTCAAGCATGCTCCGTGGTTCCTTGCTTGCGATCTGAGCCGACTTTCTTTGGAAATACATCTTTACAGTCGAGGAGGATTTCTTGAACTCGTTTGGGTAAAAAGATGAAATCTTGTAGAACAAACTTGAGAGTAGAAAAGAGAAAGTAGAAATTTTGTATTATAGGGTTTGAGAAGAATCGTCTGGACGGTATATAAAGAAGGTAAAAAAGGGTTAACGAACCATCATATAGACACAAACAGTCACATGAAAATTGCATTTTTTGAAAAATGAAAACTGCCAAAATTTCAAAAATTCGAAAGAGATAATTTCTAAAAATAAATAGGCAAACAATGATTTATATACCAACGTACCTTTTCAAGAACTTCATACTAAAATTAAATTGCCTGCATTTAAGAAATATTTACTTACAGAAGTAATTTCTGGATGTTCTAAGTTTGACCAACTTTAGACTTTAGCCAGTAGAAGTTATAATATTCAGGCTAATGCGAATAAACTCAAATAGACTTTTCTCAAGTGGCATTGTAAATATGTGAGTCAACTGATTCTTTGAGTCAATGAACTGAATCATAACATTTCTATTTTGAACGTGATCTCTTATGAAATGATGTTGAATCTCAATATGCTTTACCCTTGAATGAAGAATTAGATTCTTCGTGAGATTGATAACACTCATGTTATCGCATTTGATCTCGATGTACGATTCTTCGATTCCAAAGTCTCTTAGCTATTGCCTTATCCACAAGATTTGAGAACAACAACTCCCAAGAATTAGATACTCTGCTTCTGCTATTGATAAAGCTACGGTACTCTCCTTCCTTGAGAACCAGGACACCAGCTTGTTGCCCAACAGTTGACAAGTACCAAAAGTACTCTTTCTATCAACTTCAAAACCTGCTAAATTTGCGTTTGAATATCTAATGAGAGTAAAGTCTCATTCTTTAGGATACCACAGACCTAACTTTGGAGTAGTTGCAACATATTTGATGATGCGTTTTGCAGCACTTAATGTTAGGTCTAGATGCAGTAAGGTAAAGAAGTGAACCGATAATACTCCTGTAAAGCTTCTAGTCAACTTTCTTTCCTCCATCTTTGTCCAGCTTCGAAGAACTTAACATTGGTGTCTTTGTCTTTTTGCAATTCTCCAATCCAAATTTCTTGATGAGATCTTTTGCATACTTTTCTTGGTGAATGAAAAACCCTTTCTTCGATTGTTTAACTTGTAATTCAAGAAAGAAAGTTAATTCACCCATCAATTCTCATCTCGAATTCATCCTGCATAGACTTAGAAAACTTCTTGCATAGATTTTCATTGGAAGATCCAAAAATAATATCATTGACATAGATTTGAACTAATAAAAAGTCTTTTCCTTCTTTCTTTATGAATAAAGTAGTATCTACCTTTCCATTTTCAAAATCATTTTGGATTAGAAATTTACTTAACATTTCATACCAAACTCAAGGTGCTTGCTTTAATCCATACGAGACCTTTTTCAGTCTATAAACTAAGTCTACCTTTCTTGGATCTTCAAATCCTGGTGGTTGTTCCATATAGACTTCTTATTGGATGAATCCATTAAGGAATGCGCTTTTAACATCCATTTGGAATAACCTGAAATTTTTATAGCAAGCAAAAACAAGTAATAATTTAATTGCTTCTAACCTTGCTACTAGTGCATAGGTCTCATCATAGTCGATTCCTTCTTCTTGTTTATATCATTTGGCCACGAGTCTTGCTTTATTCCTAACTACTTTTCATTTCTCGTCCACCTTGTTCCTGAAAACCTATTTAGTTCCCAAACATTGTTAATGCTGAACCGTCTGAACTCTTCTTGCATAATTTCAATCCAGCCTTCATCAGTTAGGGCTTCTACACTTTTGGGTTATATTTTAGAAACAAGTGCTAAAGCACTAGACTTTTCTCGCCTTTTGGATTTGGTACGAATTCCTTCATCAATGTTATTAATGATGAGTTCTTTAGGGTGACTTGACTTATGCTTTCGGTTGCTGGTTGGTTTGAAAGTCTGATGATCCTCTGTTTCAGTTGAATCTTCTGGTTCTACTTGATGTTGATCTTCGGAAGTCCGTTCCACTCCGGGGGAAGTAGACGTTGTAAAGTCTAGAATAGGTTCAGCTTCTTCAAGTTGAGTCTGATCTTCTTGATTCTCCACAAAGTCTTGAAATTTAGCGTTCATAGACTCTTCAACAGATTGAGTCCTTTTGTTAAAGACTCCATATGCTTTGCTTGAGGTTGAGTAGCCAAGGAAAATTCCTCCATCTAACTTTTCTTCAAACTTCTTGGTTCGATCATTTGCATTTTTTAAAGCAAAACACTTACAACCAAACACATGAAAGTAAGAAACATTTGGCTTTTTCCCTTTATACACTTCATAAGGGGTTTTCTCTAGAATAGGTCGCAAGAATACTCTATTGATGATGTAGCAAGCTATAGAAACAACTTCAGCCCAAATCGAGAGGGAATTTTGCTCTCAATTAAAGGGTTCTTGTCATGCCCTGATACTCCGAGCACGTGCCCACCCCACTCTGGTCGATTAAATAGCGACATCACATAACACATCACCAACCCAATTCATTTTAATATGCACATGTGGAAGCAGATATATAATCCCCATACAATAAATAACTGGGATAGGAAAGTAGGACCACCATTCACAACCAAAACAAGCCTTTTATAGACAAACATGTTTATTTACAAAACCAAGCTATTTACAAAAATATTGGCTAAACAAAAAGGGAACTGTCCCATGACCCTTTAGTCAGACACGTTCACCGATTATTCGATCTCCACTTTCCCAGACTCCAGGGCTTCCAGTCCTCCATGACCATCATCTATGGACCTGAAAATGTTATCCCACAACAGGGTGAGACGACGTTTCAGCAAGTTCAACCCCCTAAGCTCCAACTAGGAAGAAAATACGCCTAAAGGGCTGCCTAAGCACAATCACAAGATAGAGGGCTTACCTTTGCCTCAAATCCCTCCTGCAGGTCTGTACAATTTTTATATTCACCAGATCATTTCACTTAATCAAATCATCAAGCCAATCAAATCATCGATTAATCGAACTAGTCGATTTCATATCATCCAGACCTTTTATAAGTCAAGCCAATCAGTACTGACTACCAAATCCAATCACATCAAGTGTTCACTATGATTATTAATCGCGGCCACACACGGCACAGTCTATTCCAGATTGGACGGTGTCCTAGTAGAACTTGATTAATCACTACCCAATGGGCACAACCTAAATAAGATGGTAAATCACGGCCCAGTTAGGCGTTACCTCTTTTAGGTGACAAACCACGGCTCGATTGGGTGCTATCTCTATCAGGTGGCAAATCACAGCCCGATTGGGTGCTACCTCTATCAGGTGGCAAATCACGACTCAGCAAGCACTGCCATACTTCAGTCGTTTTCTTGACCTAACTCATACATCCCCGATTATTCACCCATGGCCAATAGCATCACATTTCACAATTAAATTCCTCAAATAACATAATACCTTGGCCTATTTTCCTCGATTCATAAATACCTGATAAAATAGTCGTGTGTGGGTACACGATCGGCCTCAGCCAAAAATATAATATCTTTACTTTATAAATTCGCACAATTTATATAATCGATAAAAGCATTTTTGACGCTTTAAACCGATACCCGGTGATTTTCTAATTAATTACTAAAATTAATAAATTTTGGGATAAATGCCCCAAAATTACAAATCACACTCAAATCACACAATTGGGTACTCAATTAAATAAACAGATCACACCACAGCAATCAGCATGAAATTCCGATCACTGGTTATCCCGGTTTAATTTTCAGAAAATAATTAATTAATTAAATAATTAAAAAATAATAATAAATAAATACCACTAAATAGAAATCAGGCCCAAAAAGCCTAATTGGAAGCCGAAATGGTCCCAAAAAATTCCTGAACCACTCTAGATAAATACTAGAGCTTGTCTAAGCTCTAACTACACTACTCTAACCACCTAACATACATTAACGGATATTTAAATTGCTAATATAAACTAACTATCCACCTAATCCGTACTTAGTCTAAACTAATCAACCCATAAATATCATTAACTTACTAAATAGGGATTAATGAGTTAAACTCACTTGTTTAATGATCCGCTCGGATAAAAACGATGGCGAGGCAGAGAAGCTCGACACACTCCAAAGTGGGCTCGCCAACCGGGGTCGGGAAAGCCTTGAAAACAGGCTCGACGGGGGTTGAGAGACCCACAAGCTTCATCTCTATCCGGTGGCTGAAAGAGCTGGACGGTGGCTCGACTAAGGCGGAGACCAGCGAAGGTGAGTGGCGGACCGGCTGCAGCAAGCTCGGCGGGCAACTCCGGTGGTTGGTGACAGCTCAGGCGTCCACAACGGTGACGCACGGTGACTTGGTGACTTCAGACAGCCACGAGCAAGCGTAGGACGAACGGTTGGAGGCGCAAGCAAGCGGGGCGATCACGATGGCGTGTGGTGGCAGCAACGATGGCTAATTGGCTCCGGCGGGTGGCTCGATGGGCAAGAGGGGTTGCTGGTTCAGATTTCTGGAAATTTTGGAACTTCAAGGAGCTGAAGAGGGATGGTGGTTGACAGTGGAAGGAGAGAGGAAGGAGGGGGACAAGTTTGGCTAAGGTGGGGCCACATTTGGTCTTCATCTATCCTCTTGTCTCTCTTTGGTGTGTCCCATCAAGTGTGGCTGGCATCCACAACAATTTCCAGCACTAAATACTCTTCTAGAAGACATTGAAATGGTCCAATTGTTGTGGGCAAATGGGACATACGAATTGTTAATTATGTCTCGATTTTGAGTATTTACAAAAAGCGATTCGCTAGAAAAGAAGAAATATAAAATAAAATAATAGGTGAGGAAAGTTTCTTCTTTGTTGCGGAATCCTTTGCGAAATAGAAAAGGAAAGCCACATGAAGCTTCTCCATGCGAAGAACCGAGAGAAAGAAGTCCGCGTATTCTGCACGTGAAGCTCTAAGGAGGAGGAGGGCCCAAGGTCAAAAGTTTGACCTTGGGCACACACATATAAAAGCAAATATTATGTGGGTCTTCTTCTTCTGAGGTTTTGATGCCGCCGAAGTCCTTTACGTAGGAACACGCTACTGAAGTCTACGTACGTGTTGAGCGAAGCCACGTATTGAAGCGCCGTTTACTCTGAGTGCCATTGATTTTCTCTGTTCGTGAGAGACGTCCCGTAGGCCCTGGGTGCTTGATAGCAGGTCTTCGTATTTCTCGTGTGGTAAAGCTTATTCGTCATTTACATCCAAGAAAGATTGGTGTATTGGGTGTAATTGAGGTTTAGAAACACTGAGAGAGTGTTTGAGTGACTCGAGTGTGTAATCTTCTTATATCGCTTGATCTATAGTGAAATTCGTTGCTGCTCTCCTCGTGGACGTAGGTCTTTATGACTGAACCACGTAAATCTAGTATCGATTTATTTATTTTTTCTGTCTATATTATTGTTCGATCGCTCACCCCCTATCGCAACAAGTGGTATTAGAGCCAGGCTTGACTAAGTTGAAGCAAATCGATGGTGTCAGAAAAAGTAAAAGTGAGAATCAACAGATTTGACGGGAATGATTTTAGTTTCTGGAAGATGCAGATTGAAGATTATCTTTACAAGATGTATCTGCACTTGCCTTTATCTGGGGAGAAACCAGAGATGATGAAGCAAGCTGATTATGATTTGCTGGATAGACGAGTTATAGGTGTTATTCGACTGACATTGGCTCGTAACGTCGCGTTTAACATCTTGAAGGAGAAGACTATTGTTGATTTGATGCAAGCCCTGTCGGATATGTACAAGAAGCCATCTGCGATCAACAAGGTATGTTTGATGTGACATCTGTTTAACTTAAAGATGAAAGAAGGTGCGTCAATTGCAGATCATATCAATGAATTTAATGTGATTGTTAGTCAATTGAGTTCAGTTGAGATTGATTTTGAAGATGAAGTACGTGCTTTGATTCTATTATCCCCATTGCCTGATAGTTGGAATACTACCATTACTACTGTTAATAATTCCTCTGGGTCAACAAGTTTGACATTTGATGGGGTTCGAGATTTGATTCTAAGCAAGGACATTCATAGAAGAGAATCTAGCGAACCTATATCTGCTGCTTTAGTAGGTGAAAATAGATGAAGATCTAGAACATGTGTGGGTAACAGTAGTACTAATATAAACAGACGTAGTCAATCTTAAATTCCTAATATTGTATGTTGGAGCTGTGGCAAGAGGGGGCATCTTAGAAGGGATTGCCTCAAGTTGAAGAATGAGAAGGGTAAGGGAACTATGGTTGATTCTGCAGATAATGTTGTAGTTGTAGCAGATAATGCCAATTATGTCTTGTTTGTCACTAATGATTCATCGCTTGATGGATGGGTTATGGATTCTGCTTGTTCTTTTCATGTCACACCAAATAAAAACTGGTTTATCACTTATTAGTGCACAGATAGTAATAGAGTCCAGTTAGGGAACAACACTAAGTGCAATGTTGTGGGTGTTGGTGATGTTAAAATCAGAATGCATGATGGTATCGTGAGGACATTGACTGAAGTGAGGCATGTTCCAGAATTGAAAAAGAACTTAATTTCCTTGAGTGCCCTAGATTCAGTTGGTTGCAGGTATTCTTCAAAAGATAGAGTTCTGAAGGTTGTTCGAGGTGCCCTGGTGATAATAAAAGGAATCAAGCATGATGGCCTGTATAAACTTCAAGGTGAGACAATGACAGGTTTCACCCCGAAGACGTCAGATGCATCTGTTCGAGAGTCTTTTGATTGTTTGAAGAAGATCTAGAGGTTTGTGCCAATGTACAAGTTTGATGCTGGTGTCAGGATTGCACAGTCAAGAGCTTTGATCGAGATGGAAACTGATAAGTCGATCATGAGAGTGCTAGTATGAACACCTAGAGGGGGTGAATAAGTGTTTAAAATAAATCTTGGCAAATATATGCGGAGTAAAATAAATTTCAAACAAAACAAATGAGTTAGGGAAGAGAATAAGAACACAAGATTTATAATGGTTCGGCTTAATACAAGTCTACGTCCACTCTCTCACGCTAACAGCCTTATTAGCTGGATTCCACTATGCAATCAACAAGAGATTACAACTTTGAGTGCAAACACTTAGTAGATCACACTATCTTACTAAGTCACTATTTTGGTATTTCTCTCAAGATCACAAATGTTTCAACTCAACAAAGACAAGTGTATGATCAAAGGTTGTTCAGACTTTGGAATTATAAATTCTACGCTCTATCTCTTACTTGCTCATCGGTCCTTCATCTCCTTAAATACTCCTCCACTTCCAAATTAGCTGTTGGACAATATCTAGAGGATCGTCTTCCAATCTACTCATTGGACAGCTCTGTATCTAAAAGATTTGGTAGCCGTTGAGTAACAAAGGTAAAATCCCAAATTGATTCCGATCGCCCATACAAACAAAATCTCGGTTTCCATAAGTAAAGCTCATTCGTATAGAAAGTTCTTCTCTTCAATATCCAATTGTCAATCAATTAGATTGAGTCAATCAAATCAATATTGATATGGAATCCAAACCAGATCACTAGCCGTTATATAATTAGGCTTGAGTTATGATTTATCGAATCTGAATTTAAAGTCTGAGAGCAATAGACTTTACATTTTGAGTTTGAGTGCAATAGACTTTACAATCTGAGTCTGAACATATTCTGCTTCAGCATAAAGTTTGTCTTCTGGTTCAATTTCAGCATTGAGTCTATCTTCTAGTTTTCCAAGAATAGACTTTGATAATATATTTTACACGTTCTATCATCTGCATAGTCTATTACTCAACCATCAAACATGTTAGTAGCCTTTGATTTATTTTGTCATCTTCAAAATATCATAAGGGATTTCCCTAACAATCTCCCCATTTTTTATGATGACAAAACAATCTCTGAATATGCAGAATTGTAAACACGCTTTTAAAAATATTAATTTAAATCAAAGGATATTAGAAGATAGCAAATAGATTGAGCATAACAATATATAGGAAAAATAATAATCGCAACTCAATAATATCAACCAATCAACACATATGCATATTCATATCTTCTCCCTCTTTCTGTCATAATCAAAAAGCGATAATAAATGGAAAAAGTATCACGTAGAGAATGATAACAAATATCTTGCATGAATCACAATTTCCAAAAATCAGCTTTTATAAAGTAAATCGAATATTAAAGATATGCAATATAGCTCACTTCGATCATATCAGTAAATATCCAATAAAAATCACGGATGCATCATGAAATTCACGTACCCTTTTTGTCATAATAAAATAATAATATCAATACAAGATTTATCAATGACAAAAAGTAATAAAAGATGCACTAACCGGATTTTTTTTAACAAATTCAGACACATTTACCTTTCCTTCTTTTCATATCAAGATCACAATGAATTCAAAAAGATTTTTCCATAATTGATCAAAGCTCCCCCTCAATTTGTTGCCTTTTTGAGATGATCACGATTCTTTTCCTTTTCTTTTGGATTTGCTTTCTCTCCCTGTGATCATGACAATATTTGTGAATAGAAATAATTGTTGCTTGTACACGTTGAACAGAATATTTTTCCAGTATTTCCTTTGTAGCAACATCCGCAACGATCACTTGCATTTTGAAATTCGAGGCAAAAATTTATTTTCTTTAACCAAGCTCATCTTGAATTCAACCTGTATAAACTTAACAAACTTTTTCCACAAATAAGCTGTAATAATATCCACATAATATATAATGCCATTTCTTCAAATAAATAATTGAATAGCATATATAAAATTATCAATTATTAAAATTCAAACCTACTCAACATTTTGATCGATGCATAAGTGATTTCCTCAATAAAGCAAAAATTTTGCATAAGGAATAGAATTTTTGAACTTCCAAAAGATAGTATAGAATCTCCATGATTTTCTGATTGAGTTTTCCAAAATCCATATTGAAGATTCTTTTGTGACCTGCAAATTCTTATATAACAGATAATAATCTTTGCAAAAATGTGACGTAATATCTTCCTTTGATTTGCGGATCAAACTTGCTAGATATAAGATATCTTCTAAGAATATAGCAAGAATATCCATAAATATGAAGTAATATCTTTCGAGATCAAAGAGATTTCCTTGAACATAAATTTCAGATATGCATTTTGCAAAAGGAAAATAGATATTTCTGTCAAGTGCCAAAATTGCAATACCTTATATTTATGATAAAAGATATTCACAATATAATAAACATTCATCCAAAATCATGATAAATGCACGTAGAAATTTGCAAGACGGGATGATAAATAAATAAAATATTCTCTTACCCATGGTATATGTTTCAAATGTACCATTGATTTAATCATTACCAATCTTCACCTAAGATTCTTTTCTTATTGCACCAAAATCTGCATAGATTTGTGATCGTTCTTTCCTTATAGAATTTCCTGCAATCAACTCATTTGCTTTTTGGTATCCATGAATCTGGATCTTTCTTTCACGTTAAAGCAAAATATAAAATTTCCATAATCAAATATTCTTTCTTAATTCATCATAACAAAGTATTCAAATAAAGAATATTATGCACAATGATATTTTGAAAAATAAATTCTCATTTAGTCAAAGCACAATAAAATTAGGGAGAATGAAATCTTTGAATATCTAAGAATATCTTGTATCTTCACATAAAACAGATTTTCACTTTACAAAATATAACTAAATCTGAGAGTATAAAGTCAAACCAAATAAATTCATTTGTCTTTAAGCATGATATCAAAAATGATCACACATATCAAATTAAATCTCGAATCACAAAAACATATCATGCGATTCATTCTTCAATAAAACAAATCAAGGAATATGATCATTATAAAATCTCAATCAACCAAGGATATATCGAATATCAAGCATAATGAGAAATTTTAAATTGTGTACTCAAACCAAATTGAGAATAAAAATATATACATTTCTTACCAAACTCTTTTTCTTCTTTCTTATTTATATCCTGCAAAAACAACTCATCTTTTCTTTGGTACCCATTTTTTCTTAGGTCCATAAGAGTTAGTAGAATATGTTGTTTTTGCCCAATTTTTCTTAATAGGTCTCCAGACTTTAGGACAATATTTTTCAAAGTGTTCCGAATCTCCACAATTTAAACACTTGACGTCATTTCCACCAACAGGTTTTACAAACACTTTTTGAAAATGATTTTTGTAAAATGCCTTTGGGGGTCTTTATCTAAGTCTCTCCTTGACTTGAGGAAAATCAATTAAAGAATTATTTTCCTTATTGAAACCAAGTCCCGACTTATTATAATAAGGTACTTATATGGAAAGAATATACTCTAAAGTTTTTTTTTGAAAACCATTTGAAAATCTTGAATCATTTTCTTTAAAAATATTTGAAAATTCTTTCTTCAGTTAAAAGAATCATTTTCTTCCCCTTTAACAAGTAAATCTCGACTTTCTTTTGTTTGTAGAAAATCTTTTGCAAAATTTCAAAATTTTCTTTTTGAGAAATATCATGTTGCCTAAGCCGAGAATTTTCCTTTCTAAGTTCGAAGATCCTTTTAAGAGAAGATTTGAGATTTGAACAAAGCTCATTTATATACTTTGAAACTTTGAGAGGAATTTTTGAATGACTTACCTCGATTTCCTCATCGGATTCTGAGTCTGTGTCTGAATCAGAGTCTGATTCTGAGTCCCTGTCTAAGTCAGACTCAGATTCCAAATGTGCTATCAAGTATAAATTTCCTTGCTCATCATCTTCTTTTATTGTTCTTTTATGGCCATTCTGTTTGTATTGTCTTCTTTCACTAAACTTCCTTCATTTTCTATTCATCTTTTTGAATTTCTTGATCATAAAAGCAAGTTCTTCATCGTCCATGTCATTTTCTGAGTCTGTTTCATCAAAAATAATATTAGATATTAAAGTAATGAACTTTTTACCTTCGGGTTTTTCATCGTTGAGTTGCTCCATTTTATAGGATTGAAGAGTGCCAATCAATTTATCAACGGAAAGTAGCATAATCCTTTAAGTCTCCCGGATTGAGATCTTGACATGGTTCCAACCTTTTGAGAGACCTCGCAAGAGTTTGTTGACCTTCATTGGGGAAGAAATTAGATGACCTTGATATGTCAAACCGTTTACAATATCTGTAAAACGATTGAACATATCTCCAATCGACTCTCCTTGATTCATCTTGAAGGATTCATATTTGCCAAGCAAGAAGTTTACTTTTGTCTCTTTTACATGATCGGTCCCTTCATATGTAACGTGAAGTTTATCCCAAACTTCTTTTGTTGTTTCACATGAAGAGATTATGTTATATTCAGCAGGAGACAAAGCGCAATATAAAGAATAAATAGCTTTTGCAGCAAGCACTTCTCTTTTGGACAACTCCATCCGAGACATAGGAGCGGGGGGTTTGCTTTCTTTGTCTTTGCCATTCTTATTTGATGTAGATGCAGCAATGGGATTGATTCCCTTTTCCACAACATCCCATTGCAAGGGATCTCTAGATCTTATAAATGCTTTCATTTTATTCTTCCACACGTTGTATTCATTTCCATCAAAATATGGTGGCCTTGTGTTGCTTTTTCCCTCCATAAGTCCTGGTGCCAAGATACTAGCCATAAAAGATCTTTAGCTCAAAAGTAAAAACACTTTTTTTATAAACCGAACACTTGACTCTGATACCAATTGAGAGTGCTAGTATAAACACCTAGGGGGTGAATAGGTGTTTAAAATAAATCTTGGCAAATATATGCGGAGTAAAATAAATTTCAAACTAAACAAAGGAGTTAGGGAAGAGAATAAGAACACAAGATTTATAGTGGTTCGGTTTAATCCAAGCCTACGTCCACTCTCCCACACTAACAGCCTTCTTGGTTGGATTCCACTATGCAATCAACAATAGATTACAACTTTGAGTGCAAACACTTAGTAGATCACACTATCTTACTAAGTCACTCTTTTGGTATTTCTCTCAAGATCACAAATGTTTCAGCTTAACAAAGACAAGTGTATGATCGAAGGTTGCTCAGACTTTGGAATTATAAATTCTACGCTCTATATCTTACTTGCTCATCGGTCCTTCATCTCCTTAAATACTCATTAACTTCCAAACTAGCCGTTGGATAGTATCTCGAGGATCATCTTCCAATCTACTCATTGGACAGCTCTGTATCTAGAAGATTTGGTAGCCATTGAGTGACAAAGGTAAAATCCCAAATTGATTCCGATCGCCCATACAAACAGAATCTCGATTTCCATAAGTAAAGCTCATTTGTATAGAAAGTTCTTGTCTTTAATATCCAATTGTCAATAAATTAGATTGAGTCAATCAAATCAATCTTGATGTGAAATCCAAACCAAATCACTAGCCGTTATATGATTGGG
This sequence comes from Eucalyptus dawsonii, assembly GCA_016097615.1. Taxonomy (NCBI): domain Eukaryota; kingdom Viridiplantae; phylum Streptophyta; class Magnoliopsida; order Myrtales; family Myrtaceae; genus Eucalyptus; species Eucalyptus dawsonii. Next base: position 28,358,650 of record CM027881.1, on the reverse strand, counting down.
CTTGAGTTACAATTCATCGAATCTAGTTGTAAAGTCTGAGAGCAATAGACTTTACAATTTAAGTCTGAGTACGATAGACTTTACAATCTGAGTCTGAACATATTCTGCTTCAGCATAAATTTTGTCTTCTAGTTCAACTTCAGCATAGATTATATCTTCTGGTTCTTCCAAGAATAGACTTTGATAATATCTTTTACACGTTCTATCATCTGCATAGTCTATTACTCAACCATCAAATATGTTAGTAGCATTTGATTTATTTTATCATCTTCAAAATATCATAAGGGATTTCCCTAACAGATCAAGCATGTGCGGACTGACAATAGCATAGAGTTCTACTCGGAGCTAGCAAATAAATTCTGCATGAAAGAGGACATAGTGAAACACCGCACTAGTGTCGGCAAATGACAACAATTTGCAGAATTGATGAGCAGAACATTATTAGAGACGGCCCGTAAAATGATCTCTAGTGCTAGTATGGCTAGGAGATTCCTAGTTGATGTGCTAAGTACGGTAAGCTACCTGGTGAATAGATTCCTATCAACTGCTATTGAATGGTAGATTCTTGAAGAAGTGTGGTCAGGTAACGTTGCTAATTATTCTATTATTATAATGTTTGGTTACCTGTGTTATTTTCGAGTGAGTGATGGTAAACTTGATTGGAGGGCAAAGTGCATATTCCATAGCTATGCACAAGGTGAGTGGGGCGATCGGTTGTGGTGCTCAGATATAAATTCACTTGTTGACAGCAGAGAAGTTACCCTTGACAAGTCTCCAATACTTCTGGCTAGGAGTGTTTGTGGCAGTGTTAATACGGATCTGGACGGTGTTAAGCTTGAGGTGGAGTTGTGACCAGAAACTCCTGAGGTAGCGTATACAGGTACTAGCAAAGTAATCGACACGGATGGTGCTTGTAGCGAGGTGAAGCTTATAGAGCCAACGGTTGTTGTAATTGCTGATATTGACAAGGTACATATCCGATCTCTTGATAGATATGGATGCAATAATGGTTTTACTTTATTTGCGGTTGATGAGGTTGTGTCAAAAAATCCTTCCGGAGCAGTTAAAGGTGCATGTGAAGTTGGTATTCTGATGAAGTCCTCAATTATAGCGAAGTTCAAGCAAGGCTTGGACTTGAATAATATATGTGGCAATTGAGCCCATTGGGGGCTATGGGAAAGTAGCAGCAAAATTTGAATTTTTTTATGAAGCGATTGTAATTTGGCTCAAACGTCGAGCCAAGGTGGAGATTGTTAATTATGTCTCGAGTTTGAGTATTTACAAAAAGCGATTCACTAGAAAAGAAGAAATATAAAATAAAATAATAGGTGAGGAAAGTTTCTTCTTTGCTATGGAATCATTTACGAAATAGAAAAGGAAAGCCGCATGAAGCTTCTCCATGCGAAGAACCGAGAGAAAGAAGTTCGCGTATTTTGCACGTGAAGCTCTAAGGAGGAGGTGGGGCCCAAGGTCAAAAGTTTGACCTTGGGCACACACATATAAAAGCAAATATTATGCGGGTCTTCTTCTTCTTGGATATTGAAGCATCGTTTACTTTGAGTGCTGTGGGTTTTCTCTATTCGTGAGAGACATCCCATAGGCCCTGGGTGCTTGATAGCAGGTCTCCGTGTTTCTCGTGCGGCAAAACTTATTCATGATTTACATCCAAGAAAGATTGGTGTATTGGGTGTAATTGAGGTTTGGGAAACATTGAGAGAGTATTTGAGTGACTCGAGTGTGTAATCTCCTTGTATCGCTTGATCTATAGTGAAATTCGCTGCTTTCGCTACTGCTCTCCCCATGGACGTAGGTCTTTACGACTAAACCACGTAAATCTGGCGTCCGATTTATTTATTTTTTTCTGTCTATATTATTGTTCGATCACTCACCCCCTATTGCAACATGAATTTTGTACTCAATTGGTTCAATTGGTTTCAATTCCTTCTTGAATTAAATCTATTTGACCCGAAAAATTTCAACCATCATATCCTCGATCAAATTAGCGTTTTTTTCCTCACCAATTGAACCCACTTGCATCCCGATTTCGCAATAAAAAATGGTCATCTAATTTTTCTGGTCGAAAACGGTCTTACCTCAACTTTTTCCCAAAAAGTCTCGGTTTGCAGAAAAATCTTCAAAGACTGAGTCGAAATTCCTAAAATGATTTGTGACATGACAGAACTTTCAATTTCTGAAATCGGATTCAATTTCACAGTTAATTTCAATTCGGCGTGATTTTAGCATGACCTAGGCTACCAGGTAGCTTTAAGAAATTTTTAGTGCAAATAACCCGTGGTCGATTTTCTTCGAGTCACAATGAACCCATTCAACACATTGGCAACTATCGGTGGTCGTGAAAATCTCTAGGTTTCAATTACGGACACAGGGTACCAAAACGACAGAAAAATCAATCTAGTGCTGATCGACGAGAATTTTGCAATTTAGTGGAATCATCCACATTTAACCACATATCTCAATCGAACTAACCTATCTCTAATCATTGATCAATTTTTAACTGTGCCGCAATGGCCTCTAAAGATGAACACAGTTGAGTAGTCGACTCTTGATCAAATTCTTAAGTCTATTGCGTTAAAATTCCTTAATGGCTTTCCCAGATAATCTAGTTATCTCGAGATTGATCAGCTTTGAGAATAGCCATATAGCCGCATCAATTAATTTAATTAAAAGCAGAACTGAAAAATCTAGGATGTCACACTTCTGGTCATTTCCTGCGAGGATCTATTCTTCTTTCCCACATCTCTATTTTGTTCAGGAGTGTATGGAGAAGAGAAAACATCTAGAAAACCAGATTTATCACAGAATTTTGCAAAGTGTTGATTTTCGAACTCACCTCCATGGTATGTTCGTATGCTTGAAATAATATAACATTTTTCATTCTAAACTTTCTTAGCAAACTTTGAGAAGTGAGATAAGGCTTCAAACTTATTTGCCAGAAAGTAGACCAAAGTAAATCGAGAGTAATCATCCATGATTACTAGGTAGTATTTCTTTTCACCAATGTTTTGAGTTCTAATTAGTTCAAAGAAGTCCATGTGCAAAAGCTGCAAAGCTGGATTAGTAGAAACTTGATTTACAAATTTAAACAAACTTCTAACATGTTTTCTTAAAACACAGGGAGTGCATAAATTAGACTTTTTATAAGTTAGGTTGGAGAGACCACGAACAAGTTTTTTGGATGAAATCTTGGCAATTTCCTTCATGTTGACATGGCCAAGCTTTCAATGCCAAAGATTTGCTTCATCTTGAATAGATATAAGACACTGAGAGCTTTTTGGTTTTATGTCCAGAAATAAATATTCACATGCCTTCGTCCAATGAAAGATTGAGAGAAGTCTTTACTTGATCCCAAACAAATGCCTTATTTGAAACTTATTTTGAATCCAGTATCGCACAGCTGGCTTATGTTGAGTAGATTATAATTCAGACCTTCCACCAAGGAGACATTGTTGATAGTTAAGTTTCCAATCTTCACAATTCCACATCCAATGATTTTTCCCTTGCTGTTCCCACCAAAAGAAACTTTTTCACCATTTATTTGAACAAACTTTATAAAGCAGCTAAAGTCTCCCGTCATGTGCCTTGAACAGCCAGTATCCAAATACTATTTGATTTTTCTCTTGATAGTGACCTGTGACCAAAAGAGAACTCAAGTTTTATTTGGTACCCATATTTTCTTGGGTCTAGGGGAGTTAGTATTAAACAATATCTTTGCCCAATTCCTCTTAATAAGTCTCCAAACCTTGGGACATTTCTTCTCGAAATGTTCTAAGCTGTTATACTTTGAACATTTAAGAGCACTCTGCCAACAGGTTTTACAAAAATCTTTTGAAATTGATTTTTGTAAAATGTCTTTGTAAGTCTTTGTTTGATCCTTTCTTTAACTTGGAAAAAAATTAAAGGAATAGTTTCTAAAGTTATTTCCAAACCAGACTTGTTAAAATAAGGTCTTCGTACTAAAAGGATTTTTTCCAATTTCTTGGATCTTATTGAAAATCTTTTTGTGATGTTTGAAATGTCTTATTTTAAAAGAGCATTCTCCTTTGTAAGAGAATCATAATTTATGTTCAAATCAACAAAAATTTTATCTAAAGTTTCAAATTTTTCTTTACAATAAGTTTCCTGTTGTTTAAGTTTAGAATTTTCCCTTTTTAGTTCGGAAATTATTTTAATAGTGGTTTTAAGACTAAGATAATTCATATAAATATTTCAAGACTTTAACAGGAATTTTTGAATTGCTAACCTCAATTTCTTTGTCTAAGTCTGAATCTGATTCTGAATTTGCCATTAGACAAATGTTGGCATATTCTTCATCGCTTTCCTCACATTCGGTCTCGCTCCATATTTCTACTCTGAGAGCCTTTTTGTGTTTCTCAGTTCTTCCTTTCTTTTTCTTCAATAGAAGATAGTTGGGTATGATATACCCCATTTTCTTGCATTCGAAATATATCACATCTTGGCTGGTTTCACTGTCCTCAGCTGGTCTTTTCTAGAATTTTTGCATGCTCTGCTTTTTCCAGTATAATTTTCTTCCCTTCCTATTTAACTTTCTAAACTTCCTAATCATGAGTGCTAGTTCTTCATCGTCCAAGTCATCTTCAGAATATGTATCATCATAATCATCATTAGCAATTGACTTCTTACCTTTGAGATCTTCTTCTTCATTGATTTGCTTCACTTCATATGATTAAAGTGTGCATACAAGTTCGTCTACAGAAAAAGACATGATCCTTTGGGTTTCTCTAATCGGCGTCTTCACGTGATTCCAGTCTTTGAATAATCCACGCAGCAGTTTATTGACCTTCATTGGTCTTGAGATTGGCTATCCTTAATATGCCAAGCCATGTACAATTTCTGCAAAACAATTGAACATATCAGTGATGAATTCACCAAGCTTCACTTTGAAGGCTTCGTATTGTCCAAGTAGAATATTGATTTTTGTTTCCTTTACTCAATCAATTTCATAGGTAACATGCAACCTGTCCCAAAATTCTTTCATTGTTTCACAAGAAGAAATTCGATTACTTAATAGGAGATAAAGCACAATATAAAGAGTAAATGACTTTAGCATCAAGAGCTTGTCTCTTGGTTATTTCTACTTGTGTCAATTTAGCAGCATCTACAACTTCCTTTCCTTTTTCTGAGGTTGATGTGGCTTTAGGAATATTCCTTTTTTTCTACCACATCCCATTCCAAGGGATCTTTCGATCTTAAAAACGCATTCATCTTGTTTTTTCACACGTTGTATTTCTTCCCATCAAAATAAGGAGATCTGGTGTTGGTTTAACCTTCAAACAAACCTGGAGCCAAAATAATAACCATAGATCTTTAGCTTTAGAAGTAAAACACTTCAATAAAATAAGCACACAAGCTCGGATGCTAATTGAAAGGGCTAGTAGTAACACCTAGGGGATGAATAAGTGTGAAAACAATTTTTCGCAAAGTAAAGTAAAACGTTTGCTTTCGGAATTAAATCTTAGCAGACTTAAGCAAGTTCAGACTTAGTAGTTATATACAACTATGAACAATTAAAAAAATTTAGGGAAGAGAATGAAAACACAGATTTTATAGTAGTTCGGCTTAAATCTAGCCTACGTCCACTCTCCCCTACTCGCTGGATTCCACTAAGAAACAAAAGAGATTTTATAGCCTCGTATCTCGACTTCAAGTTGTAGCGTCGCTTCTACTTTTTCATGAAGTCTCACGATAAAATGATCTCTCATTTGCATACAAATTTGCGCTCGGTGAGTGAAATAGCAAGGAACTAGGAATCTTCAGACTTTGGAATTTTTTTCTTTCACGCACACTCACTTATCAAACAACTAAAGAATCCACCATAAATACTCCTTCATGCCTTCACAATCATTGGCACTTTCCAAATGAATTCTTCCAATCTACCCTTGGACGAAATCAATTAATGGGATCTCGAGTCGTTTGATGATTATGATGAAAGCCCGTCAATCTTTTTCGCCCATATAATCAGGATCTTGGTTTCCATTAAGAAGATTTGATTATCGAGATCGAATCCGATAAAGATAATCAATCGTGCGGGTCTGTATCCAGCCATAAAGTTATCCATAAGCCATACGAATCAATTCCTTGAAGAAATAAAGATAATCTTGCATCTGGATAAATCTTCATTCTTCAGTCTAGAAACTATTAGTGGGCAAACTTTGAACCTTCTTAGACTTTGACAATAAAGTCTGAAAGTCATCAAAATAGACTTTGGCTAAGTTTTCTCAACTTCAAAACCCTAAGGGAGTTTTCTCCAACATCGTGTGCTTTGAAATAAGAATCTATCCTTCGCAATTTCATGTAGTCAAGGATGTCCATGTGTCGAGATGGCTTGAATGTGATTTGGTATGAGTCGGTTATGTGTGAATCCTCAAAGTTGCCTATCAGTCTGAGTTGTACCCAAAATTGACATGGCATAAGTGTCACACCCCGATCCTCCGAGCGCGTGCCCATCCCTTGATGGTCAATTTAATGGCGACATCCTACGACACGTCGCCGACTTATTCATTTTAATGTACATTAGGAAGCAAATAAAAAATCCCCAGACAACAATCATATGGGATAGGAAAGTAAGCAACGCATCACAACCAAAACAAACATTTTATAAACACTTCAGGTTTATACACAATGCTAGGCTGTTTACAAAAGATCAACTCAACAAAATGGGAATGGTCCTATGACCCACTAGTTCGACACATTAGCCGATTCTTCAGTCTCCTCCTCATCAAACTCAGGAGCTTTGGGTCCTCCTCAACTGCCATCTAAGGGTGCATTTGGCTGGCACCTATTTCTGTTCCCAGGAACAAAAATTTCTGTTTTTTTGTTCCTGGGAACAAAAAAGGAACAGAAACGCGTTTGGGTGCGTTTCTGTTCCTTTTTTGTTCTTTTGTTCCCAGAAACAAAAAAGAAACAGAAATAAGAAACAACAAATTTGTGTTTCTCATTTCTGAAACAAAACTGAGAAACACTTTTGTATTTTCTTGTTATTTTTCTTCTTATTTTCTTCTTCTTTTTTCTTTCGCCGGTCGCCGGCCTCGACCATGGCCGGCGACCGGCCGACGAGGGCCGGCAGCCTCGACCATGGCCACGGACCCGGCCGACGAGGCTCGGCCTCGCCCCCACGGTGAGGCCGAGGCTAGCCGTCCCCGGTGAGGCCGAGCCTCGCCGCCGCCGGGCGAGCTCGGCCTCGGCTCGGCGAGCTCGCTTGCCCGGGGCCGGCCGAGCCTCCCGTACTGGCGAGGCTCGGCCTCGGGGCCGGCGAACCTCGCCGTGGCCGGCCCTCATCGGCCGGTCGGCCATGGCGAGGCCGGCGACCGGCCAAAAGAAGAAAAAAAAAAAAATAAAAATAAAAAATAAAAAAAAAAAAAAAAATAAAATAAAATAAAAAATATTAAAAAATAAAAGAAATAAAAAAATTATACAAATTTACCAAACGTGTTTTTGTTTATTTTTATTCCCGGAACAAGTTTACCAAACGCGTTTTTTTGTTCAAAAATTATTCCCAGGAACAAAAACACTTTTTTCTATTTATGTTTCCTGGAACAATTTTTAAACAGAAACGCAAACAAACGCACCCTAAGGAGCTGAAAATGTTATCCCACAACGGGGTAAGACAACGTCTCAGCAAGTTCACCCCTTAAGTCTCGACTAGGAAGAAAATACGCCCCAAGAGCTACCTAAATATAAGCACGAGTCAGAGAACTTACTTTTGCCTCCATTCCTTCCTACAAGTCAGTATAATTTATAAATTCCGCGAATCACTTCAACACATCAAAGCATTAAATCAAATCGGGTCATCGATCAATCAACCCAATCGATTCCATACCATTAAGACCATCTCTCGGTCAACCCAATCAATACTATCTATAAAGTCCGATCGCATCAAGGACGAAGGACTACTCACCCTATGTTAAAGATAGATAGAAATGCTCACCAAAAGTTGATAACAATATATACTACTCACCCTAAGCCGATATATCGAAGCCCTCAGGCTAATATAGTATACAGCTAATGCTTACCAAAGCTATGCGGTACTTAATTCCTCACCAAAGCTGTGCGATACTTAATTGCTCACCAAAGCTATGCGATACTTAATTGCTCACAAAAGCTGTGCGATACTTAGGGTATACTTAATTGCTCACTCTAAGATGATATATTAAAGCTCTCAAGCTAATATAGTATACCATTCTACTAAACCCACAATTTCACCACTATTATCATACCCGATAAAAATACTTATATATGGGTACACGGTCGACCTCAGCCAAGAGTATAATATCTTTATTTTATAAAATCCCACTAATTATATAGTCAATAAAAACATTTTTAGCGTTATAAACCTATGGCACCCCCGAAACGGTCCCCGATCCACTAGGGTCACCATAGTTCGCTTACCTTTCACTTGCCCTAATAATATGTCACTCTAATACCATAGAATTATAATGGGTCCATAAGTCCTAGGGGTTCATATCATTTAATTATGTCATAGCGCAGTTCATATTGCGGAAGCATATTGAAAATCTCCCTATCCCATACTCAAACAAAATAATGCAATACACATCAACTACACATTTTATATAAGTTAGAGCTGAACACTTTTATTTACATAATTTGATGGACATCATGAGTCGGTACATCAAAAGGCCGAGGCTTTTCTATGCTCGGCTATATCCAAAAGTACCCGACTCCATAGCAGTCATGTACATCGATCCATCATCTAGTGTCGGCGGTCCAAAAAGCTTCAACAGCTACCCATCGCACTCAGTCACACCCAGCCCGGTCCTTCAACTAGCGGCGACAACATCCCCAACATGATCCCATCACAGCGGACATGAACAAAAAAACTCCTGAGTGATAGGGCCGGCGGGTATACCAACATCGTACAAGACCAGAACCCGCACATGAACAAAAACTAACCCCCGTATCTCAGGGTGATGATGCTCCGTATACTCGCACTCGACATTAGTCGGTATACCATAAAATGTACTAAGGGTGATTGGCGACAGATGCATATCTCCTAATCTGAAATGTTAGTCCCCAAAAGGAGTGAGTACAACCACTCAGCAGTAAAAGATCCATCAAACTACACAATGCAACAAGCAAGACAACCAAGATTTCATATGAAATGCACATAACATTTTCAATGCCAAATAATACCAACTCAAAATTCATAGACAACTCATGTACCATGCCATATGCACACACACATGCACATGATTCATTCCCATTTTGATATTCAAAAGAATCTCATTTTTCCTAGGGACCAGTGTTTGCATCCCTTCGGGCTTTCGCATCCAATCCTGGCATCGCGAGACCTCCGCCACACACCTCCGGGCATCCAGCACACACCTCCGGGCATCTTGTACCCCACTTGGCATCATGAGGCTTCCGACACACACCTTTGGGCATCTCGAAACTCCCGAGGATATCCGGCACACATCTCCGGGCATCCAATCGACGTCGATTCACTCGACCCTATGGGCATCCCGACACTCCTAGGCATCGTCGACTCAGTCGTTTGACGGTATTCATCAACATCATGATATATTCATATATGTCTCACTTTGAAAAATAACATTTGATGCAATAATGTCAAAAGTTTCAATGAGTTTATAAAGCTTCATCAATTTTTTATGTCATATGGTATGCTAAATGTCACCGCATCCATTGTATAAATGACAATGCAAGGCATCACAACTCATAGAGCAATTCAATTGTTCTTGAAATAAAATAATTTTTGAACATAATAGAATGCACTCCACTAATTGAAATTCCAGAAAAATTAGTAAAAGATCTTAAGAAATTCTAAGAATCTAACATGTTATAAACAAGGTCTAGGGGGAAAAAAATTTATGAAGAACACCAAGTTAAGAAAATTTCATATAAATCGCACTGGTCCGTGCATCACAGCCATAAAACTTCAAACATCACTATTGCACAGTTTTAATAACAAATCCGGTATAACCCATAAATGAACTCAGGAAATTCTGAAATTTTGATATGTTATAGAAAAAACCTAGAGGTAAAAGTTTCATGAAGAACTCAAAGTCGGATTCATTATAGATCAAGAACTATAATCACTATAACTCTCCCTAACCCTCTGTAACAGTTTTCAGGTTTAACACTTTCAAAGTAAATTCGTTTCACCAACTAATACTTGTCCGTTTCTTCTCAAATTTTAGTATATTACTCCTCAAGATGTTATCTACGACTTTCATCAAGGACATGAAGTCAAATTTCAACTAGATAATTGCATAGAATTCATGGAGTCACCAAAGATCAAGTTGTTTTTCCATGAAACAGTTTGCTAGTCCGAAAGAACTACTTCTATCCTTTCAAAATTCCAACATCCAGCATCAAAATTCAAGCATCTCCAAAAGCTATTACACTTCACACACAATCACAGCAAGCATAATGTAGATCAATAGATTTCACTTGCCTTAAGTCCGACGCAACCACAGCAAGCAAAATGGCAACTTGAGGACTTCGGGCACGGCTCAATCGACAGCAAAGCTAGGCGGCGTCAACAGCAGCAGTAGGTGTACGCACGGCGGGGCTGGTCTCCTTCTTCCCCTCGCTGATGCACCCTCACGACTCTCTCTTTCTCTCGGACTTTCTCTCTCTTTCTCTCGGTCACTCTCCCTTTTCTCTCGATCACTCTCTCCCTCGGTTGCTTCCTCGTTCAATCCACCCCATTTTTCTTTCTTTTATTTTCTTAATTAGCTAGTAATCATGAGGTTTTGCATGGGAAACCTCCGATGAACCAAGGGGCGGCGACACCTCATGCAGTCCCTCTTGCCACTTGTCGATTTTCTTGCATGGAGATGGGCCTCATTCGGCCAGGCCTTGGTCAACCAAATGAAGAGGAAATGTGGGCTGTCTTGGGTACTTTGGGCCTTAAGTATCCAGCCCACATTTGCTCCTAATATTCCACTTTAATTCCCGCTTATAATTACATAATCACAAATACTCGCATGGCCATTTAATATCACAACATTAATCAAGAGTAATTTGATTCATAAGGTACATGGCCAAGTATAGAAAATTCCTCATCAATTTATCTTTTAGTACAACCTTCATCACACATGAGCATATGATACATTTCTAACAAAATAATAGTCCATTCAATGCTCGACCCTTGCTTAATTGTAATCCACTGGTCTAATGACTATAATATAGTCCGATGGCACTTCCATCACCTATTTATGGGCCGTAGTATATCTAGGGACCGTTATGAAATTTTTAGGATGCCACAAAACCGATGTCTGGTAATTTTCTAATTAAATATTGGAATTATTAAATTTTGGGATAAACACCACAAAATTTTAATTCACTCAAATTGCACAAACCAGCACTCAATTAAATAAATCAATCACACCATTGAAATCGGCATGAACTTCCAGTCACCAACTATCCTAGTCTAATTTTCGAAAAATAATAATTAATTAAATAAATACGAAAATTAATTAATAAATACCAATAAATGAAACTTAGGTAGAAAAAGCCTAATTAAATACCAAAACGAGCCCGGAAAATTTTCGAACCTATCTAGATAAATATTACTATCTATCTACTTGTTAATTGCATTACTCTAACTACCTAACATACAATATCGGACGATTGAATCACTAATCCGTTCTAACTAACCACGTAATCCATAATTAGCCTAAACTAATGAACCCTTAAGCATCATTAACTCCCTAAGCAGAGATTAGTGAGTAAACTCACCGGTTTTGAAATCCGATGAGTCCACGATGACAGCAAGGCGGAGACGAGCGACAAACTTCAAAGCGGAGACACCAAACGAGGCTCGGAAAGGCTCGGAAACGGGCCAAATAGTGCACAACAAACCTAGGGGCTTCGGTTCTGGTCGATGGCCGGTTGGTGGGCCGAGGAGGAGGCTGAGCGACTAGTTTAGCTGGAAACGGCTAAGGAGGGCTGGCGCGCAGCTTGGACGGGTGAGCAACGGCAACGCGAGGCTTCCGGCGACCACGACGGTGACATACAGTGGCCAAGCAACTAGATGAGGCAAGATGGGGACGGACAAGGGTCGAGACCACCAGGGAACTGGCGGGCTTGGGCACACGAACTGGCTGAGCGAGTGAGTAGTGGTCCGGCGGTAGTGTGCGGCTGCTGTCCGGGCTTCAACGAGCGTCAACGGGCAAGGGGAGGGCCTGAGTTTAGTTTCTTCAAGTTTTCTCTGGCTTGTCTACTTTGGAAATGGGGGATTGACGAAAAGGAAGGAGAAGGGGGGACAACAAGCTTGTGAAAGGTTCCTCTTGCTTCACTTCTATCTTCTTATCTCCTTGAAGAGGTCCCACCATTTATGGGCTGGCTTCCTTAGTCAAAAGCAGACCCTTAGCTTAATTAGGAAGTCTTAGAGATGGTAAAAAAGGTTGAGGCCTGGGGGGGCTATGAATTTTACACAAATCTTGTCTAATTCATCTTCAATCTCCTCTTAAATTAATTCAATTTGGCCCTAAAAAATTTCATCATCAAGTCCTCGATCAAATTGACATTTTTCCACGTTAATAGAACCTACTTGCATCCCAAATATGCAATCAAAAAGGGTCCCCTGAATTTTCCGAACAAAAACGGCCTTACTTTGAAATTTCGCCGAAAATCTCGATTTGCAGAAAAATCTTCGGAAGATGAGTTGACATTACTAAAATGACTCATGACATGACAAAACTTTCAATTTATGAAATCAAATTTAAATTCGCAGTTAATTTCAATCTTGTGCGATTTTAGCGTGACCTAGCCTATTGGGTAGCTTTTAGAAATTTTTGATGCAATTGACCTGTGGTTGATTTTCTTCGAGCCATAATGTACCTCTTCGACACATTTGTGACCATCGGTTGTCGTGAAAATATCGATGCTTCAAATATGGACATAAGGTACCAAAACGATAGAAAAATCAGTCTAGTGCCGATCAACGAGAATTTTGTAATTTAGTGGAATCACCCACGTTTAGCCACATATCTCAATTGAACCAACCTATCTCTGTTCTCTAATTAATCTTTACTATGCCATAATAATCTCTGTAGATAAGCACGGTCAAATAGTCGATTCCTGGTCGAATTTTCAAGTCCATTGCGTTAAAATCCCTTAATGACTTCCCTAGATAGTCTAGTTATCTCATGAGTGATCAGCTCAAAGAATAGCACTATAGGCACGTCGATGAAAGGCCCGATTTATCTAATTGAAAATAGAATTGAAATTTCAGAATGTCATAACTCTTCCCCTCTTATAAAAATTTTGTCATCGAAATTTAAACCATTACAATTCTTTAAACAAAAAGGTGGGGGTATAGTCGTCTCATCAACTCCTCACTTCAACCAACGGGATCGTCTTGGTCCACAGAATTTGTTCTTTCCGATCCACAATCTCAACCAGGCTTTCCATATACAACACTTTGTCGTCCACTTCTAATTCCTCATAATTAAGCATGTGGGTCGAGTCAGGCTCATACTTCCTCAACATCGACACATGAAAGACCTCATACACTTGCGCCAGTCTCGGCGGTAATGCAAGATATTACGCCAAGATCTCGATTCTCTCTAGAGTCTCAAAGGAGCCTACGTACCTCGGACTAAATTTTCCCTTCTTGCTAAAGCGTGAAGTTCCCATCATTGGTGACACCTTTAGAAAAACATAATTATCAACTTGGAATTCCAATGGTCTCCGGTGCTTATTTGTGTAGCTTTTTTGGTGACTCTGAGTAGTCTTTAGTTTGCCTCTGATGACTACAACCGCATCCATTGACTGCTGAACCAACTCTGGGCCTCTGATCTTTTATTCTCGGACTTCATCCCAACACATGGGCATTCTGCACACTCTGCCATAGAACACTTCAAAAGGAGCTATCTGAATGCTCTGTTGATAGCTGTTGTTCTAGGCAAACTCGACAAGGTGAAGCTATTCCTCCCAGCTTCCCTTGAAATCCAAGGGTTTGGATCGTCCTCTCAGAGTGGCCATCCGTCTAAGGATGATATGTCGCACTGTACTGCAACTTCGTCCCGAAGGTAGCTTGCAAACTCTTTCAAAAAGCAACTGTGAATCTCGAGTCTCGGTCTGATGTTATCGTCGCCAGTACTCCATGCAAACGAACAATCTGATGCACGTACAATTTTGCGTGTCTATCTAAATTAAGGTCATTTCATACTACAATGAAGTGAGTTGACTTTGTCAATCTGTCGACCATTAGCCAAATGGAATCATTTCCTCTCTAACTCCTCAGTAAACTTGTCACAAAGTCCATCGTGATGTACTCCCATTTCTACTCTGGAATCTCGAGAGGTTATAAAAGTCCTCCCGGTTTACAATGCTGTGCTTTACTTGCTGACATGTCAGACACTTTGAGACATGCCTAGCGATATTCGCCTTCATACCAGACCACTAGTAGTGTTGACACAAATTTTGATACATCTTCGTACTGTTAAGATGAATGTAGTAACTGCTATGATAAGCTTGTAATAAGATCTCCTCTCTAAGCTCTGCATCGTTAAGTACACACAATCGTCCTCAGAACTTGAGTGTTCCATCTTCAAAAATCTGAAAATAAGCCTTTCTTTTATTGGTGTCCTCTTGCAAAATCTTCTAAACATCTAGGTCTATTGGCTGAAGTGCCTTGATCCTGATCTAAATATCCGGCTCAATTCTGAGGGTGGTCATAAGATTTAAAAGGCGGCCTATCTCAAATTTGAAAATCGAATCTCAAGCTCTCTCGAGTAAAACCCATTCCTTAACCATCATCTGTGTGACTGAAGACTTTCGACTCATTGCATCTACAACCTTATTCGCCTTTCTAACGTGATACAGAATATCACAATCGTAATCCTTCAGGAGTTCCATCCAGCGATGCTGTCTCATATTCAACTCCTTTTGAGAGAATAGATACTTGAGACTCTGATGGTCAGTGAAGATCTGGAATCTTTCTCCACACAAGTAATGTCTCCAAATCTTCAGAGTGAAAATGATCATTGCAAGTTCCAAGTCATGCGTTGAGTAATTCTATTCATGAGGTCTCAACTGACGGGGAGCGCATGCAACAACCCTACCATGTTGCATCAGCATGCAACCTAGTCGTCTAAATGACACATCACTATAAATCTCGTATCCTCCAGGACCAGATGGAATGGTCAGCACAGGTGTGGTAGTCAACTTCTGCTTAAGCTGTTGAAAACTACACTCGCACTTGTCTGTCCACACAAACTTTTCTTCTTTCTTCAGGAGTCGAGTCAACGGTGACACTAATGTTGAAAACCTTTCAACGTACCATCCGTAATACCCTACTAAACCCAAAAAACTTCTAATCTCTGTCACTATAGTTGGTCTTGGCTAATTGATCAGTGCTTCAATCTTGGACGGATCCACGGAGATTCCTTCACTTGAAATCACATGACCTAAGAACATTACACGAGTCAACCAAAACCCACACTTACTGAACTTGGCGTACAACTGATGAATCCTCAAGGTTTGGAGTACCAATCTCAAATGACTCTCATGCTCTTTATCACTCCTTGAATATATCAGAATATCATCGATGAACACGATCACAAACTAATCCAGGTATTCTTTAAACACTTGATTCATCAAATCCATAAAAGTAGTTGGAGCGTTCGTCAAATCGAACGGTATTACCATGAACTCATAATAGCCGTGTTGAGTACGAAATGCTGACTTCGATATATCCTTCTTCCTAATCCTCAATTGATGATATCCCATCCTCAAGTCGATCTTTGAAAATATCGACGCTCTTTGCAGCTGGTCAAACAAATTGTCAATCCTCGGGAGTGGATATTTATTCTTGATCGTCACCTGATTGAGTTGACGATAGTCGATGCACAAACGCAACAAACCATCTTTCTTCTTTATGAAGAGAACTGGTGCTCCCCAAGGTGATAAATTAGAACGTATGAATCCCTTATCCAACAATTCTTGCATCTACACCTTCAGTTCCTTCAACTTAGATAATGACGTCCGGTAAGGAGTCTTAGAAATTGGCTATGTTCTAGGTGCTAACTCGATCACGAACTCAATCTCTCTCTCTAGCGGTAGGTCTGGCAATTCCTTCGGGAATATGTCTAGAAATTCTTGAACTAGTGCAATATCTTCAATCTTCAACCACTCAACTATCATATCCACGATAGTCGCTAGGTAACCTTAACAACTCCCTGTCTAACAAACGGGTTGCCTCAAGCGATGAGATCAAGGTAATCAAGGGTCCTCTTCTATTCCCAACAAACTCGAAACTTTCACCATCTAATGAGTCAAACTGAATCGCTTTACGATAACAATCTATCTTAGCTCATTACTTTGTGAGATAGTCCATGCCAATTATCAAATCAAAGTCAAACATGGCTAGGACTAATAGGTCTATCCTCCCCTCTAGCTCAGCAATTGCTAACTTGCAACTAAAAAAACACAATGTAGACGACACCTTATCCTTTAACGGTGTAGATATGCTAACCACTGGCTCCAGCAACTCAAGACTTGATCCTATCAACTTAACATATTACTCAGCAATAAAATAATAAGTCATGCTAGAGTCAAATAAAGTATAAGTAGCATGGTCGTTCAATGAAACCGTACCTGTAATCACATCAGGCGCATCCTCAACATGACCTCTTATGATGGCATATACTGTCCCTTAAGCTGGGGGTCTGTTCTGTCCACCCTGTGGTGCGTTCTACAATGCAAATCCTCTGATTTGACCTATCGGTAACGGTAGTGGTAACTTATGCTGTCCTCTTGGTCTTCTAGGACAATCTCTAGCTATGTGACCCTGCTGGCCACATTCAAAACAAGCGCCCATCCTTTGAGGGCACAAGGTCGAACCATGTCGCCTTCCACAAAAGCGACACACACCATTCATACTTAGCCCTAACTTGCTAATTTCACCCTTCTTGTTGGGCGGAACATGGAATCTTTCCCCAATCATGGGCTTCTTCCCATATCGATTCCCATCTCGATTAAATCCAAACCGCAATCTAGATGCAGCGACTCATTCGTTCTGATTTCTCTCTATCCACTGGGCTCTTTCATAAAGGTCATTATAATTCTTTAGATTCAATGGCACCAGCAGGCTTCTCACTTCTAGTCTGAGCCCATCTCTAAACCTTCTAGCTCGGTTTACCGGATTCTCGACCAGTTTGGGGGCATACTATGATAGTTCAGCGAACTTCGCTTCATATTGATCTACAGTCATGGAACCTTGGTGAAAGCGTTAGAATTCTGCCATCTTCAATTCTCTGGCATCATCAGAGAAGTACTTGTTGTTGAAGACTTCGACAAAGGCGTTCCACTCCGGGACTACACCTTTAGGGAATACTATTCCTTGGGTGGCTCTCCACCAAGTACTCGCAATTCCTTGCAGTTGGTAGGTTGCAAGGACTACCTTCTTTGCCTCGATGCACATAAGAAGTGCAAAGGCCTTCTCCAAGCCTTGGATTCATAGAGCTGTAGCTTCAAGGTCTCCTGCCCCAGTGAACTTTTGTGGGTTCAGCTTCAGAAACTGTTCCACCAGCTTATGCATTGGTCTCCCAGTGACCATGTTTCCTGGTGGAACCTTAGTAGGTGCAGCAACAGCAGCATCCGCGGCGACATTAGCGGCAGTTGTGGTAGCAATGGCTAAAGTGACAACACTAGCAGCTTGAATCTAAGCCCATTGATCCATCCTATTTCCCAACATCTCTAGGGCCTGCATGATCCCAGCAAACCTTGGATCATCAGGGGCTACTACCCTAGCACCAACAGGAGGCGGAGCTACTTCACTTATGCTAGCCTGAGCTAGCGCTTTACCACGGCCTCCTCGAGTATCGACCCTCGTCGGCGTCCTACCCCGAGTAACAAGCCCAATGGTATGCTTTTTAGGAGTCATCTGCTCCTGATCACTCATTACTCAAGTTTTCTACTGAAACCTATCTTCCAATTCCACACTTAATTAGAAGTTGAGCGATGCAAGCAAACAAACAATTCTACCAATCAGCTATCATAGAAATGCACCAGCATGAAATAAACGCCATTCCTACTAATTATCCCATAAACCATCGCACATTATCACTCCAACCACTAACTTGCTTTGATACCACTAAACTGGAATGTCACGCCCCAATCCCTCGAGCGCGTGCACATCCCTCGGTGGTCGATTTAATAGCGACATCTCAAGACATGTCATCGACCCATTCATTTTAACGCACATGCAAAAGCGATTAATAAATCCCCAGACAACAATCATATGGGATAGGAAAGCAAGCAACACGTCACAACCAAAACAAGCATTTTATAAACATTTCAGGTTTATACACAATACTAGGCTATTTACAAATGATCAACTCAACAAAAAGGGAACTATCCTATGACCCACTAATCCAACACGTTCGCTGATTCTTCGATCTCTTCATCATCAAACTCTGAAGCTTCGAGTCATCCTCCACTACCATCTAAGGACCTGAAAATGTTATCTTACAATGGGGTGAGACGGCGTCTCAGCAAGTTCACCCCCTAAGTCCCGACTATGAAGAAAATACGCCCCAAGGGTTGCTTAAGTACAAACACGGGTCAGATGACTTACCTTTGCCTCCATTCCTTCCTACAAGTCAGTATAATTTATAATTCCATGAATCACTTCAATACATCAAAGCATCAAATCAGATTGAGTCATCGATCAACCGAACCAGTCGATTCCATACCATCAAGACCATCTCTCGGTCAACACAATCAATACTATCTATAAAGTCCGATCACATCAATGACTACTCACCCTAAGCTGAAGATAGATAAAAATGCTCACCACAAGCTTATAACGACGTATACTACTCGCCCTAAGCTGATATATCGAAGCCCTCAAGTTGATATAGTATACGGCTAATGCTCACCAAAGCTGGGCGGTGCATAATTGCTCACCAAAGTTGTGCGATACTTAATTACTCACCAAAGTTGTGCAATACATAAGGTATACTGCTCACTCTAAGCTGATATATCAAAGTTCTCGGGTTGATATAGTATACTATTCTACTCAACCCACAATTTCACCACTTTTATCATACCTAGTGAAAATACTCATGTGTGGGTACACAATCGACCTCAACCAAAAGTATAATATCTTCATTAAATAAAATCCCACTAATTATATAGTCGGTAAAAACATTTTTCGCACTATAAACCGACACCCAATAATTTTATAATTAAATGTTGGAATTATTAAATTTTGGGATAAACACCTCAAAATTTCAATTCACACTCAAATTACACAAATCAGCACTCAATTAAATAACCAATCACACCATTGAAATCAGTACGAAATTCCAGTTGCCGGCTATCCCGATCTAATTTTTGAAAAATAATAATTAACTAAATAATTACGAAAATTAATTAATAAATACCAATAAATGCAACTAAGGTCGAAAAGGCCTAATTAAATATCGAAATGGGCTCGAAAAATTTCCGAACCTATCTAGATAAATAATACAATCTATCTACTTGCTAATTGCACTACTCTAACCACCTAACATGCAATATCGAACGATTAAATCACTAATCCGTTCTAACTAACCACAAAATCCCTAATTAGCCTAAACTAATCAACCCTTAAGCATTATTAACTCCCTAAGTGGAGATTAGTGAGTAAACTCACCAATTTTGAAATCCGATGAGTCCACGACGACGGCAAGGCAGAGATGGGTAACAAACTCCAAAGCGGGGACACCAAATGAAGCTCGAAAAGGCTCGAAAATGGGCCAAACAGTGCACGACAAACCCAGGGGCTTCGGTTTTGGTTGGTGGGCTGAGGAGGAGGCTGGGCAGCTGGTTAGGCAGTTGGTTGGGCTAGAAACGGCCAAGGAAGGCTAGCGGGCGACTTGAACGGGTGAGCAAGGGCAACGGCAAGGCTTCCGATGACCACGGCGGCGACGTACGGTGGCCAAACGACTGGACAAGGCTGGATGGGGATGGACAGGGCTCGAGACGGCTAGGGAACTTGCAGGCTCAGGCACGTGAACAGGCTGGGTGAGCGAGCAAGCGAGCGGTGGTACGGTAGCGTGTGGCTACTGTCCGAGCTTCGGCAAGCATTGACAGACAAAGGGAGAGGATGAGTTTGATTTCTGCAAGTTTTCTCTGGCTTCTCTGCTCTGGAAATAGGGGATCGACGGAAAGGAAGGAGAAGCGGGGACAACAAGCTTGTGGAGGGTCCCTCTTTCTTCACTTCTATCTTCTTGTCTCCTTGAAGAGGCCCCACCATGTATGGCATGGCTTCCTCAACCAAAAGCATACCATTAACTTGGTTAGGAAGCCTTAGACATGGTCCAAAAGGTTGAGGCATGGGGGGTTACAAATTTTCCACATATCTCCTCTAATTCGTCTTCAATCCCATCTTGAATAAATTCAATTCGGCCCTAAAAAATTCTATCATTGAGTCCTCAATCAAATTGACATTTTTCTCATCAATAGAACCTACTTGCATCCTAAATATGCGAAAAAAACAGTCCCCCGAATTTTTCAGACAAAAACGGCCTTACTTTGAAATTTCACCAAAAATCTCGATTTGCAGAAAAATCTTCAAAAGATAAGTCAACATTCCTAAAATGACTCATGACATGACAGATTTTTTAATTTCTAAAATCAGATTTAAATTCACGGTTAATTTCAATTTGGCGCAATTTCAACGTAACCTAACTTACTAGGTAGCTTTTAGAAATTTTTTGTGCAATTGACCCGTGGTTGATTTTCTCCAAGCCACAATGTACCTCTTTGACATATTGGCGACCCTCAGTTATCATGAAAATCTCGAGGCTTCAAATACTGACATAGGGTACCAAAATGACAGAAAAATCGGTCTAGCGCCGATCGATGAGAATTTTATAATTTGGTGGAATCACCCACATTTATCCACACATCTCAATCGAACTAACATATCTCTGTTCTCTAATCAATCTTTATTGTGCCGTAATAATCTCTGTAGATGAGCACGATCGAGTAGTCAATTTCTAGTCGAATTCTCAAGTCTATTGCGTTAAAATCCCTTAATGACTTCCTCAGATAATCTAGTTATCTCAGGAGTGATTAGCTCATAAAACAACACTATAGTCACGTAAATGAAATGCTCGATTTATCTAATTGAAAACAGAATTGAAATTTTGGAATGTCACAATGAGAACCCAAGATTGGACTTCGAATAATCAGGAATGTTCAAGACGGACCTTGGATGATGCTACTTCAATAGTCAGCAGTGCCAAGCAAGCCGAGTACGGGGAAAAAGGACTTACGGTCCAAGGAAGCAAGCCCATAAGGACGTGGGCCGAGCAAGACCAATGTGGGCCTCAAGTCCAAGGTGGGACAACCACCACGGAAGGCCCGAGCAAGCAAGTGAGCCCGTTAAGCCCAACCCACATTTTTATCTTTGAAGCCCATTAGTTAACATTAAGTCCTTTTGAGCCCAATTAATGCCCAAGCCCATTTCTATTCATTGCCTAGCACATTTCTTAAAAACATGTGGCTAAGGGCAAAAGAAGAGAGAGAAGATGAGGTCACTTGCATGGGGAGTTGAAGCATGCATTGAAGAGCCTTGATAAGGAAGACAGCCAACTCTTTCTTCTCTCTCTCTCCCTCTTTCAACTGAAGCAAATTCGTAGCCCTCTCTCTCCCTTAATTTCTCTTCTCCCTATTTCTGCTCCAACTAACCTTCTTGTGAAAGCCTGAGTTAATAGTTGCCTTCTTGTGAGAATCAGCTCTCGTGCCACCCACCATCGTCTTCAAAAGGTCCAAACCGTACGCTGAGACCCAACCATTTGCCGATTGGAGCGTTGGTTGACCTGCCAGCTGGCTAGAAGTCGTCGCTCCCCGAACTGCCTGGCAACTCGCCTGAGTGAATTTTTTCATGATTTCTATGTGTTTTCTCCTATTTCAACCCTTCCTCCACCAACCCAGCCACAAGCCACTCCCCCTTGACCACCCAGGTGCCGCTAGTTGCCAGCCAACCCCTCGCCAGAGCTCCGATCAACCGCCCAACTCCTTTCCTACCACTGCAGTCCAGTTTCCTAAGTTGCAGTGGGAGGTAGAGTTTGTTGCTACTTTTTTGAGCTTGGGATTGTCTTGGATTGTTGTGGTTGAGGTTCCCGAGCATCACCTGCATCGTCGTCGTTGCGTCCATGTCTCCGGCTCGTTTAACGGGTGAGTTTAGCTCCTAATCCATTTATTAGTGCCTAAACTTGCTTTGGGTTGGTTTAATTAGTGTTGATTCTAATTTAGGAGATTTAATTAGGTTATGTTAGTCCTAAGATAGGTGGTTAAATGAATGGCTAAGATTAGTTTAGTTTAATCTTGCTTATTGTCATTTAATTGATGCTTATGTGCTTAATTAGGCTTGTTTAGCTTTAATTGATTAATTGCTTGCTTTAATTAGTGTTTTTAATGAATTTTGGATTTAATTTATTAGTTATTTAATTCTAAAAATTCAATATTCACACTAACACTGTTCATGTGCCTATTCACGTGGTACTATTCACGAGTACTATTCACAAATACTGTTCATGTGCATTTTTATATGAGAATGAAAAGTTGTCTAAATTCATGTATTTTAATCTTATGGAGTGAATAGATGTGTAAATGCATGGGCATCCGCATGAATCGAGTGATTTTCACAAAAAGGGAATAATGGATTGTCCGAGGGACATTGGAGATAGATCACTTTTATGAGAGAATGATTTGAGGAGGTATGTTTGCGTGATCGCTAAGTTGAACCGTCACCCAACGGAAGTTTGAGGGCGATACCCGACGGGAATCGGAAGCCGGTCACAATATATTCTAAACAAATGTCTCTTTTTGGGATACCATCTAAATGAAAGTTATCGACGTAGCTGTGCCCAATGGGGCGGGACAAAGCCCGATCTTTTTATCGATAGCCTGGTGAGAGTCGGATGATTGTTAACTAGAAAGTTAGCCATGCCGAGAGGTCATTATTAACTAGAGCATGCATTAGTGTTGAGGTAGATGATCGCTAACTGGGAAAGTTAACCATGGCTGGGAGGCCATAAATAAGTGGAATACGTGTGAGTGTTGAGATGATTGGGCCTTATTATGAGGTAAGATTGTGTCGCACGATATGTGATGTGTCATAACAATTTTACCTTATAATCGAGACCCGTGTGATCGATTGATGCATGATAGGTGGCGCAATAAAGCGCAAGAGCATATGAGAATCATGGCATCATTGGTTCTGGTTATGCATAGGTTGAATACATTGTTTATAGCACGCACGCATGAATCGATAATGTGCAGGTTGTGGCAATGGCCAGGCGAGATTGCTTGTGATGTAACTCGTATATGATTGATGAACTGCATCCTCTAATGGCCATGTGCATTGCGTGTATTATGCTGAGACGTAACGTGTAGGGTATGGTGTACTAGGTAAGGTTACAAGAGAACCGACTATGTGGTTAGTGGTTGACCCTGGCTATTGTGATTTGTTAATTGTTGGTCGCTAGTCGTGGTAAGTTTGTGGGGGTAGTTCTAGAGAGATACCCCAAATTGAGTTAGTGTTCTAATTGGGGGCTTAGGGGAGGACTCGCTGAGATTTTATCTTACTAGTTATTCTATAACCACTTTTAGGTCCTTAAGATGGTGCTTCCGCCAATGAGGTTCGATATTCCTAAGAACTGAGATACTGTCATGACGCACCACTGCTTCCAAGATCGATCGCATCTATATGAGAAGTATTTCTCCATTATCTGGGTGGATGAGGGACCGAGGCAATGGATACCCCATAGGTTCTTGGCGTGGTTCATATGGGATGGCAATATGTTAATCGGTCCCCTAAAAGGTTTTGATGGGCCGCTTGGTAGGGGCCTTGAGGATGCTGACTAGGATCCCATGGAGCTAGACCCTCCTGACGATGCAGTGGAGAATTCTAGCCCCGCTTCACTAGTGACTAACCCGTACAGCTCCAACTCTGAATCAACGGAGTCTGAGTCCGTTGGATCTGAGTGACTATAGTGTCGAGCCTGAGGGTTCTTTTTATGTATAGTTGGATTAGCCTAACCTAGTTTCCTTTTGGTCTAGCTTAGTGGATGGATCAGCCACTCTGTTGGTCTTGTAAATTGGAAGCGATCCTCCATAAGTTAATCCAATGTAAAAATGTATATATTAGTAGATGTTGTGTTTCATCTGTTCATCTCATTATCCCTGTTTGTTTTCTTGATTGTGTGTTTGATGGGGAGATGGTTTGTTTTCCGCTTGCGCATAATGAAAGATTAAAATTGAAGGGTCAACGATGAATCCTGGGACGTTGCTTTCTATCGACCAAGGAAGGGGTTGTTGCATGCCTGGGGTTCGAGGCGTAACATATGTTTCATACATTTCCTTGCTCATTAAGCCAAAATCTTGCCACATAAGAAATGAAAATGTTCTAGAGACATAAGGCACCTTCCATTCTCCTAGAATCCTTCCTACATAAGTTACTAAGATGTGGTCATCAAGAAACTTGGACTTTGGACAACTTATTTTCCAAGTTAACCACATAAGCATGTGACTCATTAAGCTAATTAGCTAGCTTCCAAAAGCATTTAATGCATTATTATCTTCAAGTCAAGAAGACTCAAATTGGCTTCCTCCTCAAGTTAGGCGCACAGCCCACTTCCCCTCCAAGTTGAATGTGTGGTTCTCCCATTCTAAGGCGAAAATAGTTTTAAGCAATTTTCAAAATCAGTACCATTACCTTATCAAATGAGCTCAAAAAATTATAAAATTTTAATATGTTGTAGAGAATACCTTAGAAAAAAAAATTATGAAGAAATCCAAGCCAAATTCGTTCTGTGGAAAGAGAAACAAATTATTGAACACAACCCAAAAATTCGTCCATCGAGCAGATTCAATGGTTAAAAAGACTCATTTCAAAATCCAAATCTTCACAGAACTCTTTGAAATTTTAATAAATTGTAAATATGAATGTCATTTAAAAATTTATAAAGGAAGAATGTCCAAATTCAAAAGGAAAAATATTATAAAAATTCGAGAAAGCAACTTGGTTACAGTTTTCACTATACTTAACATGTTCTATACTGTAATTCATTGGGCCTTCGTCTCAATCATTTTACCTCAGAAAAATATGAAACTTAAATATGTTATAAATTAAGATGTTTTGAACAACTTTCATGAAGGAAGTTTTTCCAAATTCAAAGAAAAAAGAGCTCTATAAAATTGAAAAGTAGGAAAGGTCCAGCAATTTCGAAAAACTGGGAAGTCAAAACCTATGAAACTCAAGGTGGCAAGTCTATGGGGGAGAGGTTGGGCTCTACTTGGTAAAGAAGCATTAATTTTTGGATATCATTATCCTTCAAATTTCCAACTATGTCCTAAGTTAGCTTGGACACTTCATCTTGCTCCTTGAATGGCTAAATTCTAAGAGATATTAATGTGAACTTATCTTGAGTTCAAAGTTTGAACTTGACTTGGCTTTTCTCTCTTTTCCTCTTGGGGGTATGGTCCTTTCTTTGTAGGCTCCAAAGTCCATATTTCACACTTAGGTATTTAGGGTATGATTAGGCCTAGGCTATAGGGACACCATTTTCCACTCATCATTTAATGCGGTCACATTTGTTCACATTTGTTTACACTTGTTTTTTCAAGAAAGTTTGACTAGTCCAAGGCTTATCTAGCTTAGCCTCTCAGTTTGGACCAAAATAATAGTCAAAATCAAGGATGTTACATAGCCAGTTGCTAGACTAAGGCAGCCAAGTGAGGCTTTAACGAGGTGAGCCCCCACCAGATCTAGTGAGGGCTCGCCTTGCCGTCATTGGGCAAGGACTCCCCTCACTATCATTAGGTGAGGGCAAGCTCACCCAACCACTAGGGAGGTGAGCCCTTGCCAAATCCAGCAGGGGCTCGCCTTGCCAAACCCAATGATAGTAACTAGTGACAGCAAGGCCTTCTCATCAAAGCTAGCTAGACGAGCTCGCCCTCAACCAATGACAGTGAGGCGAGCCCTAGCCAAATCCAATGGGGGTTCACCCGCTAGTGGCTTTATGATTAATTGACACAATTACAATAGCTTTAAGATTTTTTTGGTAATTTTCTCATTAAAAGTCAAAAAATCACGGTCAAGATGAGAAGACAGATGCAATGAGAAACAAAAATCAAAATTGAAAAAGAAGATTGAAAAAAAATGAAACAAAAATTCTTCATTTGGAAAGGAGATGAGGAGGGTGTACTCTTAGGCAGTCATGCTTAGGTGGTAAATTATAAGAAACCAGTTTACTATTTTCTTTGCTCATATGTTTGAGGATTTACTTCTTCTTCTTTTTATCCATCTTGCTCTAATTCTCATCTCACTTGATCTCCATACCTAAAACTAGACATTCTCACCCCAATGGCATTCGAGGATTTGCTTTATTGGCATGTTAATGATGAATCTATTAGCAATCTTGTTATCGTGTCAGTAGTCCTTTATTCATTTGCTTAATTCTTATCAATTTATTAGCCAATACGAACCATTTTTTTACCATATTAAAAGAACAATAACTTAGTGCAAATTTAATGTAATAATTTATGGAAGTGTCTGTTTCCAAGACCTACATGACTAATCCGAATCTTCTTTTAAGTGACAATCTACCCCTTTTTATAGCATCCACATTAGGAACTTGGTTTCCTAATATTCTTTCGTAATAAAAAAAAATAGACTTCCTTGTCCACTCAAGTTCTCATCGCTCATCAGCCTTTTCAAAACTGTGATGTTATTGGTAAGAAAATGGGAAATTGGAAATAGAATCTTCTTCATTCCAAGCTTTAACTGTGCCGCAGTTAACTGCGAGATCCCAGTACCATTCGCAGCACCTGCCCTCCCCATTTATCAGCGACTGGACAAGCTGAAAAGATGAAAACTTTAGAACTTATGCACTTCCAATGTCGGACAATTTGGGAAGCAGAGGCGAGTGAAAGGAAAATTGATGAGGACCAAATTAACTGGATCTTACGAAGTTTATATGCAATTGTTCATGCTGATAACTTTTGTATGGCCATATTGAGATCACCCTCCAACCTCACGTCCCAATCACATCTGAACAAGCTCGCATAACGTAGTTCTGGTGTGTTTAGCATACCCTTAGAAAATATCTTCATTTTTGGACACTCTTCCACTTCAATTCTATCCAAGGATGGAAACCTAAAGATGCAACCTGTGGTGGAGGAGAAGCATACTAGGCTTTGCAAAAATAGGAGTGTCAATCTTTCTAGCTTACCAAAAGAAATCACTTTTCCTTCTCCGTTTCCATCATTTGCCACTACGTCATTCATTCTTTCACATCCAATTATAGTCATATCAGTGAGATGTACTAAATTTGTGACCGCTGAAAATGTCACTAGATGTACCAATCCAGAACAATTCTTCACCACTAACTTAGTCAAATTTTGGAAGTCTATCACGGCTGGAAATAATGTTGTCAAACCAGGACAATCCTGAAACTCAAATGTTTCAATACTCTGAAGAATTTTCACCACTAAATAGTCTTCTCTCCACACACACTTAAGGTTGTGTAGCTTGCTTAACTTAAGCTCTCTTAAGTTTTCAAGTCCCGGATGTCTTCCCTTGTCAACAAACCCTTCGTTAGGGAATATCTCTTCAAATGAACTACAAAAGACCTCAAGACTTTTTAAATTCTGAAATCTCTCTAGGACGAATTTGGGAGGAAAGACGGCCTTTTCATCATGAAAGCATGCCAATGTTAGTGCTTTTGGCTTGCCAAAGATGTCATCAGGAAATTTTCCATCTTGTATCATCTGAATATCCTTATTGACTAATAAAAGTCCTCTAAGTTGGGAAAGTCCTGTCAAATTGTCAATACAATGAGAGAAGTAAATTCAGCAAAGGTTCGGCAATAAATCATGTGTTATAAAAGGTAAACCTAAGTCAAATGATTCGCACAGTAGCCATCTTGTTACAATTCATTAGATCTTAGGAGCCCTGCATACAAGTCTCAAGCTTGTAAAGTTATGCTATAAAATACAACTGTGATCTAATGCTCCACTACAACCATCCATATTGAAGATCTGGAGATAATTTTTTAAGTAGAGGTTAGTACTGTTAGGTTGGTAGAGTGAATCTACATTCAAAACCACCTAGCTTACCAAATTCATCTTTTATTAGAAAGATTTTATGTTCTCAGCGAAAAAGATATAATTCTTTGAAATTTTGTGTAAGAAGATCCACTCATAGTCACTAAAATATATGGGGGTCTCCAAAAAAAAAAATGTGCTTAAGATTTTAGAAATATCTATGTTGTAGACGAATTGACGGGTAAGGGGTTTCAGATTTTCTATGGTATCATCACGTGACTATGCAGTGGACAAGAGATATAATTCCTGGTGAAAGAAAAAATTAGAATATAGTGAATTAAGGTTCCGTTGTTTCTTTTTCTTTTTTGGGAAAAAGGAAAAGAAAACTGTTTAAATTTATGCTTTTAGAGTCTGTAGAAGATACAAAAGAAAAGAAAAGTTGAATGGTTAGACATGTTAATAATGGAGAGGACCACATGTCAAGTCCTTACTGACTTCTGCAAGGAGCAACATAATACATTATTTGCAATTAGATTAGATTAGGAATATCGTATGTTGTAACCAACAGTATGTAATTATTATTATTTTTGTTATTTTAGGTGATTGAATATATTACTGGTGTCCACAAACAAAAAGTACACTTAAGAAATTAAAAGTATCTTATATAGTTGACAAACTGATAGGCAATGCCATGACCATACGGTGGATATGAGATTAGAGAATGCATTATAGATAGAAACTGAAGAAGAGCCATTGTAGTCATACCCTCTCAAATGAACAGTGTTCTTCTCGGTCTAAAAGGTCCTGTTCATGATCTCTCCAAGTCCACTTGTTCATGGGTGCCGCAAAGGACGACATGTTCAATCTATCACAATGAGTCACTTGCGATTCTTGTAAGGATGGCCAATTCAAAGTGGGATAGTTAGGGCAAAAGTTTTTGAGTTGTGGCATATCATGTAACACTAAAGAGGTCAATTTGGGAAAAAGAACTTGAGCAGCAGTGGAGTGTGGAGTGTCATCTCCACCAGCAACTATTTCCTCGATCCCACAAGACTCCACTAGAAGTTTGTGAAGTTCATCAAGACTCGTTGCCAACCAATGTGGAAATAGATTTTCAAGGCTCTTACAGTTTTGAACCTGCACTTCCCTTAAAGTTTCACAAGTGAGAGTTTCTGGAGGATTGTCAGTCCATATTTTTCTTATTTTGTCCATGTGGGAGAGAGCCATCGACATAAGGAAAGGGAATTGTACCTGCCATATTGAAAAAATGACATGATGAATGTGACTATATTGAGTTATGACCTCATAGAAGGAATTTCCAAACTTTCCTAGCTCCCACAAATCATGAGAATTTTTTTTTTGGGTGAATTAAATCATGAGAATTCAAGAGCTTGTTCATGACACAAATAGGGAGGGGCCAATTGATGCTTTATTTTCAGTTAACTAATGTTTATGGTCAAGTATATTGCATTGCAGCAAGCATGAAATGTGGTGTGACAAAATCAATTACCTTATTTGCTTACCACTTGCTAATATTTGTGCATCAAAAAGATAGTAAACATTTTTTTGGCAAGTTATGACACAAAGAACACAATTACGACCTCATACTTTTGCAATTTCCTAAATTTCACATGATGTGAATTGTTTGCATGAAATTTTCATTTCGTTAAGATGAAACTAATGAAATTATGACATGCTAGAACCTCACCACAATTGCCAAAATGCATATTTCCACACTGCCCTAGTCCACGAACCATGGAAAAAGACAAGTTTGGCATACAAGTATCGGACTGTCTACCAAGATATCTGCCTCAATCAGATGATCCCATAACAACATTATGTTTATTTGGAGAAAATCAACCATGTTATGACCTCTTTCGACTTGTCCACTGAGAAGCGAGAATTGACATTTTTTATTTGATTACGATAAAATAAACGCACTTACGACTTGTCTTTACCAAAAAATAGAATGACTATTTCCTCACTTCCCTGAATCTATTAATAATCAAAACTGAGAATTGTGATGAGTTTTTGAAATATTTTAATTATAAGGAGATATCTATTATTACATGATAGCTTATATTTGTCAAATAACTTTAATTAACTCTATTACGACTTATCATGACCAAAAAATGTGATTATTATTTTCTTACTTTCCTAAATCTATTAGTAATATAAATTGAGTATTAGGATGACTTTTTGAAATATCCTAACAACGTGGGGGATACCTATTCTTATAGGACAGCTCATGTATGACGAATAAATAACATTAGAAGTATATACATAATTAGTTATGACTCTGATGATTAACGATTAAATAAATGTGTGGGAGAATTCCAAATAAAGGTTTGAAGTATTATCGTTTTCTTAAATAAGGGTCCAAAGTGAATCTTATTTCAAATAAGAACATGAAGTGACATCAATTTCTCAAATAAGGATTTGAAATGCCATGTTCCTCTCAAAGAAGGGCCTAACCTCACTAGTTGATCAAGGGTATTTCTGTAATTTAATTTTTAATGTTCTTTCTTTTTTTTCTTTCTTTTCTCCTTTTCTTTTTTTTTTCTTTCTAAAAAAGACAAACTGAGAAAGGAAAATAAAGGCTAAAATTTTAAAAATAATATAGGCGGAGGGTTGGTAGCCTCCCTTGCCTATGGCCATCGGCTCATCACCGGTGGATCGTCATGGCCAGTGGGGTTGCCGATACCTTGGTTAAGGCCACGACCCTCCCCCAATCCTAAGCAAGGGGGCTAACAACCCTTGTGCAAATCTAGGAGAGGGTGGCAGCCCTCTCCCGAGTCTAGCAAGGGCCACCAAGCCTTCACCTCTAGTTGTTGAGGCATCGACAATCTCGTCGACCATGGCCGACACCCCACTAATGATGTAGCAACAACTACAAGTAAGGGAGGGATGCTAGCCCTCCACCTGTATTTATTTTGTTTTGGTTTGTCTTTTTTAGAAAGAAAAAGGAAAAAATGGAAAGAAAATTAAAAAATTAAATGATGGAAATGCTCTCAATCAGCTGGTGAGATTAGGCCCTTTTTTGAGACTGATATGGTACTTCAAGCCCTTTTTTTCAAATAAGATCCACTTTAGGCTCTTATCATTATTTTTTTTTTTATCTTTTTAAGTTTTAACTTTTCTTTCTTTTTTGATTTTTTTAATGGAAAGAAAAATTAGAAAAAAGGCAAAAAAAAAAAGGAAAGAATTTTAAAAAAAAAAAAAAGAAGATTGAAATGCCCTTAATCAGCTGGTGAGGTTAAGTGCCCTCTTGAAACTAACATGGCACTTCAAGCCTTTATTAGAAATGAGATTTACTTCGGCCCCTTATTTGAGAAAATGATAGCACTTCAGGCCCTTATTAAAAACGAGATTTACTTCAGCCCCTTATTTGAGAAAATGATTACACTTCATGCTCTTATTTGAAATTTTTCCTAAATGTGTGCATGTTATGATGAAACGTTCAATTCACAAATAACAACAAAAAAATTTGGCAAAAACATTAAAATAAGAGAAAAGACAGGCAGAAAACGAGAACAATAATTGAAACATAGAATCCGTAACAAAAAAGACCAAAAAAGAGAACCGGGGGGGGGGTTGTTAATTACCTTTTAAGAAGTGATGTAAATTAAAGTTTGGTAAAGTCGTTAGCCCGTGTTCACTGAATTCAATCAAAATAAATGGAAAATTGGTTTTTATTCTTAAAAAAATTAGACGATGGTGTGAACTTGTATATTCTTTAAGATTCTTCTTTGACGGCAACCTCTCCTAAATTCTGTCGAATCAATAAAATAATAATTGAATTTTGAAGATGTATGTTGTTTTAATTTATAATCCATGTAGAAAACGCCTTCTCAAAGTTTTGGACTTTCAGGTTTGCCGTTCATTCCAACTAAAAAGGCTACTCTCTCTCCAATTGTCTGCACTTTGTTTTCAGTTTACTTCCTTGCCAAAAGTGGGTGTTGACACTTGACTAGAATCTCAGCCTGAAAAAAGATATATGGAAGTGCATTTGCAGGTAAATTTTTTTATATGGTTATTGTGACTGCCTTTTTAAGAACCTTGCGAATCACTTCTAAAGTATTACGTAGAGCAGACACAAAAGTAACACTTCTAAAGAGATATGGAGATGTACAAATTATAGTTATACTTATTAAGGATTAATTTTTTTTTTTTTTTTTTTTTGGTCTTCGTACTAAATATTAAAAGATTATGTACACAAAACTGTACATAGCAAGGGAATTCTACTAGTTATCAGAAATTTACTTATAATTAGATTATTTTGAATCTGTACATATCTACCAATGTCCGCACATGGCACATACCGTGCGGGAATATGTTCCAAATGAAATGTAAAATATGCATTTATTTGAAAGACTAACCTGTGGAGTGAAAAGTGAAGGGGTGCCATTGTCAATTTCCATCAAAGATTGCCAAGTCAGACTTCTAATCTTGGGGCAGTGGGCAATGCTCAGATCTTCTAATTGAGGGCATATCAGCATATGATTCTTCCCTGAGAGGAAACTAGTCAAATTGGGCAAGCATTTCAACTTCATCCACCAAAGACTTGAGAATTGAATTATCTCCCATATGCTTTCCTGCCCTTCTTCCTCTGCAATCACTCCTTCCATCTTACCACACTCCTCTATTTCCATCTTTTCAAGATTGCCAAGGAACCAAGCCATGCATGGAGAGAAAGCATGTCTCAAGTTGCTGCATTTATAAAGGGTCAAATTAATTAGAAAATTGTAGGGCAACACCTCTTGAAGATCTTTGTTCCATAGTCGACTCAACTTTGGTAGATTGACCAACTCCAAAGTCACACTCCTTGAAGGTAGCAATTGAGTCCTTTCCACACCTTCTAACCCTTCAAGATCGAATATTTCTTCTAGCAACTCACAATCACGAACATGCAATGTGTGCATATTGTTTAAAATAAGCATCAATCTGGATGAAATTGCATTAGTAAATGATGGA
This sequence comes from Eucalyptus dawsonii, assembly GCA_016097615.1. Lineage (NCBI taxonomy): Eukaryota > Viridiplantae > Streptophyta > Magnoliopsida > Myrtales > Myrtaceae > Eucalyptus > Eucalyptus dawsonii. The sequence continues at coordinate 28,325,602 of CM027881.1, read as the reverse complement.
CATTTATCCACCATCAATGATTCTAACCGCCAAGATGACTTGATGGGATTAAGTTCACTATGCCATTTTCCAATCAGCTTGGGGAACTCAGACAGCCGCATTTTCCTTAATCTAGTAATTGTAGCCTGCTAGAAAATGCATCAATAAATGTAAAAATTCTAGTTAGTAAAAAGCAATTACTCTATTGGTGATCAAAATAATCCAATTGCACAAGGTTTGGCAACTCATGCATACCATTTCTTCAAACATATTTTGGATGGTGATGTTGAGGTTTCCCTTCCAAAACCACATTTTATGTTTAGTTACTTGTACTTTGTCTAGCTTTGGTGCCTCTATTAGTCCATCAGAAAAGAACTTCATGTTGAGACACCCATTCACAATGACATTCTCCAAGAGAGGGAACACCAAAGTGTATCCACCTGAGTTGAAGCATCTCAACCTTGTCAACCCTTCAAGCTTCATAAACGTTAGTTGTTTGAAAGCCACAACATGCCCTTCTTGACCTCCTTCATCAATGATGACTTCTGTCAACATTTTACAATAAGTTATCGTCAACTCTGTGAGCTCCTCCAAATGTCCAGCTATTGTTGGTGTGAAAATATAAGATAACCCATCACAAAATGACACATCGAGGGTCTTCAGATGTCGAAAATATACTTGATTGTCCCATATCATCTCGATGTTACCCATTGAAAAGATTTCTAATTTCTCCAAGTTAGGAAAAGCAACCTGCGAAATTCACTCACAAAATTGGTGATTCAATTAAATTACGAATTCATGAAGTTCCAAGATGTAGATATAGATGAGTGCCAAGGGGAGAAGGGGATTATTAAGTTGCACAAAAGGAAAAAAAGAATAAAATTAAAAAAAAAGGAGTAAAAAATTCCATTAGAAGAATTGCTCCTTCGGAAATGTGTTAGCAAGTGGAGCTTTAACTTATCTCTCTGCATAACAAAGCAGGCCCAACAATACTTTCAACCTTAGATTTTGGCCCAACATGTTTATATAATATGCATAGCCAGTGTCTAAATAAAACAAACCATATATATATATGTGTGTGTGTGTGTGTATATATATATTACAATGGGCAAACTAGTAATTTAGATATGCTCATATAACTATCATACAACCAGATTAGACTCTTATAGATTATAGATCTAAATTGCATCTTTCCCTATTTTCAATTTAGTTAATTTCCCATAAATAACCAAATCACACTATGTATAGCAATTGTTACATCACCTAGAGACGGTTATTATTACTAATATGGATGAAAATCTTCATGGAAATTGCAAAATTGAGTAAGCACATCAAGGAAGGTTTAACAATATACATTGAGGCAAAATAAAAGGAGATAAGTTCATTGGAAGTCCTAAAACCTGTCACAAAAGACCAATTGAGTACTAAAACTTTCAAAAAATACAATTACATCCTAAAACTCATCATGAAAGCAAAATTGAGTATTAAAACTTTCAAAAAGTGCAATTAGTCCAAAACTCGTCACGAAAGTGAAATTAAGTATTAAAACTTTCAAAAAGTGCAATTAGTCCTAAAATTTATCAAATTAGTCCAATCAAGTCTTTCTACTAATTGTGTTTTTTGAAAGTTCTAGAATTCGATTGCACATTCATGACAAGTTTAAGAATTTTGAGTACACTTATCACGATGAAAATTACAAGGTACAAGGAAACGCATGGAAGGCACAACAGTTTTCTAAAAGTCACGGTCTATCGATTGTGGTCATCCTATTCATGAAAGACAGTTGAAAATGCAATAAGAAATATTTGAGAACAAAAAGGACGACATTTCTCAATTTTGGCATATTGAATATGATCCATTGCTGTTGGTTGTGCTGTTTCTCTATGACAACATTGCAACTTCAACGAAGTAATCGGGCTTGATTTTTGTCCATATTGGCAATTTTTCATTTAATTTTACTAAAACTAGTTTCATGTTTCATTTTGGACAAGTTCAACTTCCAACGTCCTTACGAGAAGTCAAATGACTTGGACTAAAGTGGCTGATTTGCGAAATGTATTTTATTATTTAACAATGTTTTCATAAAAATGGTCAAGCGATTAATGTGAAAATTAAAAAGGGTGATTTCCAAAGCCCCGAACCCTAGAGACGTTGCCCGATTTGGCGATGGGTGGCTAGACTCCTTTTGCTGGTGCAATTAAGAAAGAATTGGGGCTTCAGGGTATGATTAATCAGAGAGCAAGAGTGCAATTAACAAAATGTTGCCCAATTTGTGAGCGTATGTATATACATAAGAGATCTTGTAAGTGCAAATGAAGTCAAACGAGCGTCTCAAAATCTCTTCATCTCCAGCCTCATGAACCTTACTACTCACTTTCTTCTCAATTTTTTGTTTTCATTTGCTTTCCTATACACACTTTGAAAGTTAAAAAGCCTCAAAGCCTCTACGTGAATTTTCGAGGATAAGGACACTAGAAATATCAAAAGTTGTGTATGACGTTCATTTTAATACTAAAAGTTTTCGCTGCCTCACTTAAATGCCAAATTAAAGAAAGACAATCACTTAAGTGACTACAACGAAAAATTCTAATAGGAAAAATTACATGACTTCTATAATTAAAAATTTTATCTGAGGTGACATTTTTTTTTTTTACACTTAAGTGATCACTTTTTAACCTACTATATGACATTATTTAGGGATTATATGCTAAATCAGCACACCGGTGAGCCACATAGGATTGAGAATAAATAAAATATGGTAACGTCGGAATTTCAGTAACCCAGATCAAAGTTAACACTTTGAGTGATCCAGAAAAAAAAAATTGACATTAAAGTGAGTGACTTAAAACAACTTTTGACACTTCCAATGTATTTCTTCTTGAGTTTTCCCAATCTAGTTCCTCCACCATCTTTGAAAGCTCAAAGCGTGGGAAGAAGAAAGTGTCGATGTTGAAGTGGAGATACTTAGACACACTTCGTTGTGGGACCCAACACTTAAATTTCCGCGAATCATTGTTGACAGGGAAGCTATTGTAATGCATTGGCCTTGGGCCCCACTATAAGCTTCAATGATAATCACGCTATTACAAAAGGGCAATCTTGTCTGGTTAAAAAGGCTCTACTCATAGTAACTTTTGCCGCACAAAATAGGTTTATGCTTTCCTTAATTAGATTCGGGACTGAGTAAATTAATATCAATAACCAATTCAATAGGTGGAAACTTTTTGCTTTAAATCCAACAGCTGGTGTTGAATATCGGACTGGTCCCGTAAAAGTGTAGATGGGGACATAAAATTTGCCTACACCGGTACGTAACGTCGTTTTCATTGATACAAACAAATAACAAAACTTTTTCGCCTTTAATTTCTCCTGTCAATTTGCACTTGCATGATTTTCATCTGCTTTTAAATGTTATAACCAAAGCTAGAGCAATTAACTACATCTTTGCATAATGCTTTAGACAGTGGATTAGCATTTTGTCATGGGCTCCAAGCATTCGCCTGAAAATCTTTTGATTTATTCTTGACCAAATTAAAAGCATGATTTTGACCATAATAAAGGACTAAAGCACACGGAGTTGTCCATATATTAGCGAAAAACTTGATTACTAGAATATTAGGAAAAGTGAACGATTTTTCGCCACTTAACATGAAATTAGTGAGTAATTTTTTGGTAAATTTTGATAATCAAGTCTGCACTCAATTGTGGACCAAGACTATGTAACTTATCCCTTGATGTATGTCAGAATCATATTTAATTTCACAGAAGAAAAAGGAACAACAGTTTAGGAAAAGTTTACAAAAATTATCAGATTCCATTAATCCTACCTTCAAATTTCAGGGTGCAGCAATTGTGTGGAATGTGATAAATTCTAACCAAAGTAAGCTGTGTAAGTAATTTATTTACGTTTCATCTTGGCTAGTTGTCTCCGCCATAACTTTTTATTTCTAAAAGTTAATTATTTACTTAGGTGGGCAAAATAATTATTCATAAGCCTATATATTACTTAATTAATTTTTAATTATTTGATGTGATTGAACTATTCCTATCATTTGTGGACTGAAACTTGTTAGTTGTTTGTAGTGCCATGTGGCAACTTGAAATGCACACAACATAAACTTCCAAAATACTATGACAGATAACAATCAAGCCAAGTATTTTGCTCCAATAGATTTTTGTTATAATAATATCTTAACATAATGTTAATTACATACCTCTTGATTGAAGAGGGAAGTGAAGCATGATTTGACATGGTCCTGACTCCAAACTCCTTGTGACCCTATTAGCAGTTTTTCATTAAACCAAAAGAATGTCACCACTTGTATTGCAGGATGAATCTATCTACAAGATCATTAGTAATGAAAACAAAAAATCAGTCTTACACTTTCTGCAAGAGAAGCATGAGAAGCTTTCCAATTTGTCTAAGTATAAATTGGTTAACATTGGAAATGCCAAAATTTCTAATGTTTTCATTTGTGACCCTTCTTCCTCTATAATGATCGAGTCCATCTTCTTGCAATCTCGTACCCTTAGAACTCTTAGTTTTACAAGAGATTTAACCATGGATGGGAAAAACATAAACCGGAGGTTGTCACAGTTAGACACCTCTAACTCCATTAATTTATGGAACCACACTATTCCACAAGGATTCTTGTTCCATATGTGCCTCAAGCTCGGCAATCTCTTTAATTCCATGGTGGTTAGCTCAGAGAGAGTCTCAACATTTCCACCAATGCTTGGTCTGTCAAGGTAAAAAATTTCTTGCACTGAAATGCAATTTTTGATAGTTAAAGTGTGTAACTTGTGTAGTTTTACCAGCGACACAGAGTTGATAATCTCTGATAAAGATCTACAATCTAATATCGCAAGAGATTGAAGATTGCTCAGCCCCAATGGAAATTCATCACTCCATAGATATTTCACCTTGGGAAGTTCATTCATTGTCAAGGACTCCAAGGATGGAATGGAAACCTGATGCACAGACCCATCAACAATAGAATTTACAATGACAAAGGACATACAGAAAATTTACATGCCGTAATAGGAATGGTTGCTGAAGGAAATTTACGAGCAAAGTAATTCACAACCTTAAGGATAATTTCTGCATTTACAAAAATCTTTGATAAACGAAAGCTAATTTACAATCCAAAAAAGGCATGTTACAAGCTTAAAAGACAACTAATGAACGTTACTTGTCATTTACAATATCACAAGGGGTGTTATTATGACAAAATAACTACTCGAGAAATTACAGTCATGAATAAGCACCCATTCAGTTTACTGACGACAACAAAAATTAGTGACCCTTGAAGCAAAAAGTACTTTCAGGATAAATTACTTCCTATAAGGTGCACTAATAAGATACTCCCTCTTGGGTTATGTTACTAAGTTGAAGATACATTACTCATTTTATAGGATGATTAATAGAAAGTAATTTACTTTCTCGCAAGTGGAGATTACTACCCTGAAAGGGATTAAAAAGCTGTAGAATGACCGTGATTACGGAAGACAAAGGCAATTTACTATCAAAAGGAAATTACTTAGTGCATCCTGTGATTGACTATTTCAACTGTGATTGACTATCTCAGCAAGGCGAGATAGCAATCATGCAAAGTAAATTACCATGCATAGACCAAAAAAAAAAACAAAAGTAAATTACTGCACTATAAGATTTTAATTACGGAGGGTATATTTTTGCTACCTGTCTAAGGAAATTTAGCAATTTCGAAGAGCAATTTACTACTTCACAAGGGAATATTGCTATCAAAAAAGCTTAATTAATGCAAGTAACTTCCTCCTGACGCCTGGCCACCCACCTAAACCCCCTTGCGCTTGTCCAGACCCAATTTGTTTATACATGACATGTCATATTCTATCCATAATGTCCAATAAACTACTTATTTTTATCTAGTGATTTAAGGATGTTGTCATTAACAATTATTTAATGATGTCGTGCTTTCTCATATATGGTAGTAATTGGTAGTTCATTATAGTATGCGTACTTCTTCTCATTGATATTAACTTCCCTGGGCGTGGATCATCTGCTCCAATCCTTACATTCATTATCTGCAACTTGCGCGAATAGTAAAAAAAATAGCGCATGTTTTCTCTTTGTTTTTTGTTCATTTACCAAACTCTCTCTCTCTCTCTCTCTCTCTCTCTCTCTCAATGAGAGGAAACAACCTCCGGAAGATGCAACAATGGCTCGTGCTAGCGCCGACCTTGTTGACCGCGACCAAGTTGGCGGCGGGCAAAGTGAAACAGATGTAGACAGAACTTGCACCCGGTCCGCAAGAGAGATGACCAAGCGCGAGGGTCACATCCATGAGCTGTTGGTGACAATATCGATGGAGGTGAATGGTGGCCAGTGATGGCGGTGGCAGCGGTGGTGCCGGTGGTGGATGAGCGTGGCAGGGGCAAGCTGACGTCTCAACACGAGGTGAGAGAGGCTGCGGGCCCTCTTGTGATGCTGAGCAACTTTTAGAGAGAGAGAGAGAGAGCAGACCCAAAAAAAAAAAATAGAAAAGCAAGACGACAAGTGTGAATGCAATTACTAAGTACCCAACAATTGTTGTTATTTTCGTCAGTAGGTCGTAACTTACGGTATCAGTCATTAGCAACTGCACCGCTAACCATAATTTGTCTAAAGTCCTCCAATTTTCCACTGCATCTCCATATGGTTAGCACTTTCCTTTATTGCATATCCTTTGGTTTAGCTATAGAGAATGTAACGTGAGAATGCAATCACCCAGTGATTACAAAGTAACTCAAATTTACTATGGGATAGATATTGCGTTTAGTAATTACCCGCAACAATTGGAAATTTCCTTTAAATCCACATCAATGAAAATAACCTATCTTAAAAAACAATACGTTACCGTCAAGTTCTCGGGACTTTGAAAGTCCTAAAAATTTCAAATTTCCTTGTGAAATAATAAACAATTTGAGACTATCGTGAACATCTTTTTATGTACCTTATTCAATTCCCTCAATGTTGTTTTAAAGTCCATAAGCTTATGAAGCCTATACCAATTAACTATAGTTAAAGAAACATTTCAATATAATCCCATAGATCTTTGCGGATCTAGTTTCTACACACAAAAAAGTATTAAGGCCAGAGCAATTCTTTAATGTAGAGTTAGAACCCTATAAAGTTATTAACCGCAAAGCCTCTTTGCAAATCCTCCCAATCAAGTTCCTCCATCGTCTTTGAAAGCAAGCTCTCTTCATTGAAGCTCAAAGCATGGGAAGAAAAGTTGGGGTTGAAGCAGAAATGATTAGATAGACTACCTTGTGGGGCCCACTACTTAAATTTCCACTCCGTTTTTTTTTATATATATATGTCATACCTCTAATTCTTCCCTCCTTTTCTCTCTGACTTTTGATTTGCTTCCTTGCAGAGCTAGAAGTTGAGCGCTGCACCAATGCTACTAGCATCCCCATCCCCCAATTCCCTTTTCACTCTTTATAAACAAGAAAATTGTGCCATATTGCACGAGTCTTGGGGTCCACCTATAACTTTAGTGATAATTGCGCCACTATAAAAAGGCAATCTTTTCAACTCAAAGCTTCTACTTAGCAATTTTTTCTATACAAAATAGCTTTTTGTTTTCCTTAATTAGATAATTGTTTATCCTTAGTTCAATAACTTCTCTCTAACGTTAGTAAATTACTATCAATAACCAATTTAATGGGTGGAAATTTTTTCATCTAAATCCAAAACAGTTAACTACATTCCCACCTACTAGTTAGTAGTTTAGTCTACTACAAGTAATTGCCCTCAATTTCAATTAAATGCTAGTAATTGTTCTTGTGATAATCTGTATCAACAGCTTCATAATCACAAGTTTTCAATTACATAGTGCCTAAGATGGTTCTCTAAGTCAGATTTATAGGTTATAAAGGTTTATTGAACAAAATCATTAATTATTCATAGTATTTACAGTCTACTATGCGTCGATTACTATTTCAAACGCTTGATTCTTGACTGAATCTTGGCATAATCCTTTAAACAATGAGTTGAGATTTTCCTATGGGCTCCAAGCATTTGCCCAAAAATCGTTTCATTTTAATCTTTCACCAAATTAGAAAAAAAAAATGATTTTGACCATAATAAAGGAATGACGCACATGACGTTCATAAATGCATGAAATACTTGATTACGAGAATCATTTAATGAAATTAAACCCAAATTTCATATGAGTAATTTCTAAGTAAATTTTTATAATCAAGTTTGCACTCGATCATCGACCAAGACTATGTAACTTATGCCTTGATTAATGTCAGAATAAAACTTAATTTCACAAAAGAAGAAAAAACAATTTAGGCAAAGTTTACAAAAATCATTAGATTCCATTTATCCTACCTGCAAATTTCAGGGTGCAGCCATTGTGTGGAATGTGATAAATTTAAACCAAAGTAAGCTGTGTAAGTAATTTAGTTACTTTTCATCTTGGCTATGTTGTCTCCGGCATAACTATTTGTTTCTAGAAGTTAATTATTTACTTAGGTGGGAAAAATATTTTTTTATAAGCCTATATGTTCCTTTATTAATTTTTAATAATTTGATGGGATTGATCCAACTGTTCCTTTCACGGGATTGGTGTGAATTGAAACTTGCTAGTTGTTTGTAGTGCCATGTGGCAACTTGAAATGCATACAACCTAAACTTCCAAAATACCATGGCAGATAACAATCATGCGAAGTATTTTACTCCAATATATTATTTTATATTAATATTTGGACATAACATTAATTACGTACCTGTCGATTGAAGAGGGCACTGAAGCGTGGTATGATGTGATCTTGACTCTGAATATCCTGTGAACCTATTAGCAGTTTTTCATTAAACAAAATGTCACCATTTGTATTGCAAGGATGAATCTATTTATAAGATCTTCAGTAATGAAAAAAAAAAAATTAGCCTTACCCTCTTCACAGGAGAAGCACGAGAAGCTTTCCAAATTTTTTAAGTGTAATTTGGTTAACATAGGAAATACTAGAATTTCCGATGTTCCCATTCCCGACCCTTCTTCCTCCATAATGATCCGCTCCATCTTCTTACAATTCCATACTATTAGAACTCTTAGGTTTGCAAGAGATTTAACCATGGATGGGAAAAACATAAATGGGAGGTTACCACAGCCATATACCGATAATTGCTTTAAATTATGGAATCGTACTATTCCACAAGGATTCTTGTTCCATATGTTCCTCAAGCTTGGCAAGAACCCTAATTTTATGATGGTAAGCTCAGAGAGAGTCTCAACATTTCCACTGGCACTTGATCCATCTAGGTAAAAAATTTCTTGTACCAAAACACAATATTATATAGTTAAAGTGTTTAACTTGTGTAGGTTAATCAGCGACACGGAGTTAATAACCTTTGAGAGATAGTTGCACTGTGATACCACAAGAGATCGAAGATTGCTTAGCCTTAATGGAAATTTATCGCCCCATAAATATTTCATCTTGGGAAGTCCAATCATCATCAAGGACTCCAAGGATGGAGTTGAAACCTGATGCACAATCCCATTATCGATAGTATTTACAATTACGAAAGATAGACAGGAAATTTACGTGCCATAACAGGAATGGTTGCTAAAGGAAATTTACAAGCAAAGTAATTAACAATCTTTAGAATAATTTTTGCATATACAAAAATCTTTGATAAATGAAAGATAATTTACAATCCAAAATGGTATATTACGAGCCCAAATGGCTGCTACTGAACTTTACTTGTTATTTACAATATAACAAGGGATGTTATTACGAATAAATTTAGTTTGCGATTCTAGCAAAAAGAGGAATTAGAAACATGAATTAGCACCCATTCAGTTTACTCATGACAATGAAAATTAGTGAGTGACCCATAAAGCAAAAAGAAGTACTTTCAGAATAAATTACTTCCTTTATGGTAAACTACTTCATAAAACTACTCCCTCTTAGGTTATTTTACTAATTTGAAGATACATTACTTATTTTATAGGATGATTGCTAGAAAGTAATTTACTATCTCACAAGTGGATATTACTACCATGAAAGAGATTATGGAGCTGTAGACGTGGAAGAAATAGTCAATATACTATCAAAAGGAAATCAATTATTGCAATCCGTGATTGTTCATCTCAACTAGGCAAGATGGCAATCATTAGAAGTAAATTACTATGCTATAAGACTTCAATTACGGAAGGCATATTTAATTTGCTTGCTACCTAAGGAAATTTAGCAATTTCGAAGAGTAGATTACTACTGCTTTTTCTTTTTTTTTTTGGTTGAAAGTAGCATTTCATTCATTTTCATAATAAATCAAGAAAGAAACAATCCAATCCTATTGTAAACCAAAACAAATCCCAAACAGTTGTGAAGCAATACAAGGTTCAGATAACAAGATGAATCATTAGAACAAATTTAGGAGTCACACACTTAGAGTAGATTTGTAACTTCTTCAAAACAAAATCGGCAACCAGTCACCGAATGCATCTTTAATTAGGATCACACATCGAGAACTCTATTTGTTGCTATGGCTTTGCCTTTCGACGCTGGGTGCTTAGGTTTAGCTTTCCCAACACCATCATTGTTCAAGAGTAAAAATGTTGATTGAGCACAAATCTAATCATGAGAGCAAAACCTTCATGAAACTCCTTTGATCTCTTGCAAAGTTGGACTTGTGGCGAAACCTTGAACACATACGCACAGAAATCTCTATATCTAGACTAGATCATGATAGAAACCTCCCTTAAACAGGACAAAGAAGCTTCTAGATCTAGATTAAATCAGAAAAGAAAAGCTCCCCGAACCGGAGGAAAGAAAGGAAAAGAAAAGTGAATCAGTCAAAGAAAAGAGAGGGGAGGGAGAGATCTAGTTCAAAACCTCCCCTCCACAGAGGTTGAAGAAGAAAGTTGGTGTTTTGGGGTGCGTGATGACTTTTCACGTTCCAGAGAGAGAGAGAGAGAAATGCGTTTATTATAAAAGAGTAATTTACTACTTCACAAGGGAAAATTGCTACCATAAAAGTTTATTTAATGTAACTTTCTCTTGATGCCTGGCCACCCGCTTAAACTCACTTGCACTTGCCCGGAGTCCCAGGCCAAATTAGTTTATACATGACGTGTTATATTTATATCCAATAATGTACAGTAACATATTGTACTTTTATGCAGTGACCCAAGGATGTTGTCATTAACAATTGTTTAATAATGTACAGTAACATATTGTACTTTTTGCCGCCAGGGGTGGGGAGAGAGAGAGAAGCAAGACGATCCATGTGAACCATCCATGCGAACCATTGATGCGCATCGTGGACAATTTATGCATAGTAGCCCGCAAACAATCCGTACTTAACTTCCTTTCATGCTTCTCGACTCCACGATGGTATTACTATGTACCCAACAATCATTGTAATTTTTCTCAATTAGGTAGTCACTTATAGTGTACAATCACTAGCAACTACACCTCTAAACATAGTTTGCCTAAAGTCGTCTAATTCTGGACTGCGTCTCTATATAGTTAGTACTTTCCTTTGTTCATGCCTTTGGTTAGCTTAGAGATCCTGACATGAGAATGTTATCACTTAAAAATTACCCGATAATAAAGTGAGTTAACTCAAATTGCCATAAGAGATATTATGTTTGGCGATTAACTGCAATAATCGCAAATTTTCTGTGAGTCCATGTCAATGACAGTAACCTATCTTTGAATATGGTACATTACCTCTAGTACTTGTAAAGTTGAATGTCCTTGAGATTCCAAATTTCCTTGAGAAATGATAACCAACTTGAGATTATTGCGAACTTCTTTTTCCTGATATTTAGTAAATTACCTCGATATTCTTCTGAAGTCTGTAAGCTTACGTAACCTATCCTAATTAACTGTACTTAAAGAAACATTTCAGTATAATCCCAAGGATCTTTGCAAATCTAGTAGTTTCTTTGCAAAAAAAAAAAAAATTGAAAAAGAAAATGATTATTAAGGCAAGAGTAATTCTTTAACGAAGATTAAAAGCCCTAAAGCCTCTTTGCAAATTTTCCCCTTATAGTTCCTTCCATTGCCTTTGAAAGCGGGCTCTCCTCGTGGAAGCTCAAAGCACGCAAAGAAGAAAAGTCTACTCAGACAGATGACAATGTGGGATCCACAACTCATATGTCGAGGACCCTTTACGGTGAAGCTAACACATCGCATAAGCCTTAGGCCTCACCGTAAGCTTTAATGATAATCACGCTATTATAAAAGGGAAGCTATATTACTTCACTATATAAATACTATTATATTTTTCCTAATTCTTCAATGATGCTAATTACATCAATCTAAACTTCATTACTTAAAAAAATATAAATAATGGGAAATCCTACAAAACCCCTCATGAACTTCAAGGGCGGTGCTCCTTTACTCCTAAACTTTAAGTTCCTTTATATTTGATTTTATTGTGGATGTCAACCCTTCATGCAGTTTACGATTTGGATTTGCTTCACATGTGATTACCTAATGGTAGATATCTGTTTGAGATAAACCATCCTTTTGCCTCCAAATGCATTACAATAAATTAAAATTTTCCAAAATAAGTACAAAAAAATGAGGAAAAAATGCAACGATAGCAAAGAATCACTGGGGACAAAAGAGTAATTTGAATAAAAATAGTTGAGAATCACAATTTCATCCTTAAAATTGGGAACTCGCAAACGGAAAATGGACGAATGGTTGATGGCTCAAGAGCATTGTGTAAAGGTTGAAATTTTGGGAGTAAATGTGTACCGCTCTCAAACTTGATACGGGATTTCGTATAGTTTTGCCTCAAAGGCGCTCACTAATGCCTACGACCACGAGATGTTAAACGTAAGTTGCAGATTTATGTTTGTGATGCGAAAAGTGCGTACAATTATTCAATTTTTCATGCGTGCATGCGTGCATGAACATGCATAAAATTAAGCATTTCTATAATTAAGGGGCCTATGCACGACTAAGTGCCTATTTAAATACACGATACACAAAATACATGGATCAATTAGCATAGTTGCTTTTATTTAAAAACCGAGTCCTCTTACCCATTCTTCGTATTGATTTTCATCAGAGTCACCTATATTATATATTTTATAGATAATAACGAAGATAACTATTATAGGGGAATCCATTTCACAATATTACAGTATTACTTTATTATGGAATTATTTTAATGTTAAAATTTCCTTCAATTTTGCTCTACGAAACCCTATCAATATAGATATACTTGCAGCCTGTTAGTTGAAAGTCACTTAGAACCTATCACGAACTAAGTTACATGAATTTCAGACAATTAGTTGGATTTCTACACAATTAGGAGAAACAAAGGATGCTATATCTAATTATTGAGGAGGAATCAACGGATGAGGTAATTAAGAACAAATGAACAGAAGATAACGAAATGATTAATAAATAACCGATACTCTTTTGATAGAAAGTTACCTGTTGCCCATCAAAGAATGCAATTTGAGTGCCAACTTGGTCAATGGATGTACTACTCGAAGGAGCCGTCATAGCGATGAGAAAGTTGCTGATATATGGCAAGTTACGCAACTCTAATACATGCAAATTACGCAAATCAACTTTGTCACAATCATCATCTTCTACAATTTCCCGCATTAAGTGGCAATTGAGAACTCGGATCTCTTCTAGCTATGGAAGTTCTCTCAATAATGAAAGAGGAAACAAAACTTCCATCTTGTGACAACTTTCGACTTGTACTACTTTTAATGTACTGAAGGACTTGAAGGACATATGGTTGTGGCATATCTTTTCCAAGTTGATGAGATTTTTGAGAAGTAATGACTCCAACTTCTTAAAAGAAGTAAGGGAAGGCCATTGGAGGATGTAATGGATGGAGGGACTATTAACAATGTGTAGATGCTTTAGTTTTGGAAAACCTTCTTGGGATAACTCACAAATACTTTGCTCAATTCCGTTCAACTCATCCAAAAATAGATTGTCAGTTCCACTTAAAGTAGTTTGTATGCATCCTTTCTGAAGAACATCACTTACTGGATTGAACTTGAGCTCCAATGTCCTCGATCCTCTGTAAGCCCTCGGCAAGCACCATGCATTACCTATTTGGATTTTGTACTTGTTTAATTTCTCGATGTTTAGATCATCTGGGAGCACACTCGGATTGGGAATGGACACATGCAAAGTGCAGAGAGTCTTCATATTATTCAACTCAATTAGACTAGCATTACTTGGTAAAGTTTGCTCCAAGGCATTCCATTTATCAAAGCTATTCTCCATATACAACTCTTCCAATTTGATCAAGCTTCCGAGCACACTTGGCTCAATTTTTTGAAGTTGGGAGCAATTGTTCAAGTCTAACAACCTCAACTCTACAAGTTGACCAATTTCTTTGGGCAATCGTTGAATGGTGGAGTTTTGGAAACTAAGAATTTGTAACCCTTTTAGCTCGCCAATAAAGGCTACATTGTCTAACATACAATCATCAAGACACAAAGTGTGCAAGTTCTCCAATAACTGAAATGGCGAAGGTGAACAAGTGACACTTATCCCGGTAAGATTTAAGACCATGAGTTTCGTCATAGATTTAAATAATGAATTTGGAACGTTAAGAGATTTATTGTTTGTGAACAACAAAAAGATCTGCAATTTGGGGCAATCTAATTCTTCAGGAAGCTCCTTCAAGTAAACATAGGGAAAGCATATTTCCCTACAATTTTTCAGTTTGTCCTTCGGCAACTCCATTATGCATTTATCTTTATCTTTCAACACAAGAAGAGAATGATCTCCTGAAATGGCCAAGGCAACAAACTCACGAACCAAGTCATGTATCTTGAAACCGTTACCATCTCCATTCTCTAACAAAAGGGAAGATGCTTGAAGAGTTCGTATCAGTGAGCTCAACCTATTTCTAGTTTCTTCCATGCTACTATCTTGTCCATATAACCCCAAACCCACACCATACCTCACCAAATTTTCCAGAGAGGGCTCAGACACGCCATAAACAACACAGAGTCGTAGTGTCAACTTCACCTCCTCTTCTAAATTATCATAACTCAATTGTAACATCTTATTTATCACTTCATTGATTCCTCTATCTTTAAACATCTCGATTTGTTTCAAAGTGTCCTTCCATTCAGCTAAACCAGCGTCTCTAAAACGTTTTGCAATTGCGAGAATTAGGAAAGGCACACCTGCACATTTGTGGAGCGCTTCATCCACCAAGGGTTTGAACTCGTCAACGTGAACTTTGTCTCCCACAATCCTCTCAAACAATTCTTTTGCCTCTTCTTCATGTAGCCCACCAAGGAGGAAGTCCTTGTCGCAGCCCATTTCCCTTCGCAAAACATCTCGATTTCTCGACGTCAATAACAACTTGCATCCTATGACTTTGTTGTCATGTCCACAAGGAATGCCAACTGATTTCAAGTCAAGCCCCTTCCACAAGTTGTCCAGTATTATGAGGACTTTCTTTTCCTTCTTCTCCTCATTTTCCAGCCTCTTGTGCAAACGCTCTGCTCGCACGCTAACATACTCTTCGTTCTTTATGTCCAGGCCTAACGCATGTGCAATCTCTCCTTGAATCCTCTTGATGTCTGGGTTTTCTGACACGTCGGCCTTAGCTACTAGATCGAATGATTTCTCTTCCCTTATTCTCTTTTCAGCATCCGCCAAAAGGGTGGACTTGCCGACTCCACCCATCCCGTAAACCCCCACCGCGCTATTGTTGTTATCGGCAAGAGCGTCCATGATGTCCCGTATGATCAAAGCTCTGGATTCGAAGATGCCATCATCCCTAAGCTTGATTGATGGGACGACATCTTTGCCTTCTTTCCTGGTCGGACTCAGAGTAGCCACACTCCCTGGAGCCGGATCACTGAAGGAGACATCCTTGAATTTACTGCAATCTTGAGCGAGTAGCTCAATGATCTTGATCTTGTCCTTGGCCTTCCTACTAAACTGATAGCGGCAACTGGGGTTGGGAAGAGTCCCATGGCAGCAAGTCTTTTTCGCCATTTCAAAGTCACGCAGCAGGTCTCGTGCCTCCTTCAAGGCTTTCTCGGCACTTGCCTGCCACTCCGTGACCTGACCATAGACATTGCGAAGATTGTTTCTGGCCTCTTCGACAGCATTATGGATCCTCTCATCCTCGTACGCTAGCTTCCCGACTTCCTTTTGAAGATCCTCAGCATATCTCTTGGAGAACAACGCGTATCCAAATTGACGCTTGATGGGAATAACAACGCACTTCAAGATATCCCATGCAATAGAGATGACAGAATCGGTCGACATTTTTCTGATTTTTTTGAGAAGCACAGAGCGCCAAAACAGAGAGAAACAGAGAGAAACAGAGAGATAGAGAGAGTGATGATAAAAGCAGGAAATACTGAAGGAGGAGGAGGAGGAGGAGGAGGAGGAGGAAGAATGGTTGTGCGGAGGAGAACGAAGAGCAAAATAGAGCAAGAGCAATGAGAGACGAAGAAGGTGAAGAGAATTGAGTGCATAGAAGGATGAAGGAAGGGGAGCATCAAAGAGTGGAATAAGACTTAATGGCTAGCAAAGATATGCCTTCCTTGTGGATGGGGAGACGAGTTGTGAACATGACAACTTTTTGCTAGAAAAGTTGATAATCGACGGTGGAGATTTAGTATTAATTGGAAAAGTCGAAAGGAAAGTAACTTGGAAACTCCGAATGATTCCCTATAAAAGGAACAAGTAATATCAAATCCAAATCCTTGAATGTGCTTTTTTGTTCGTCAAGGCTCTTTACCTTTACTTCGGTCTCCTCTTTGCTTTGATTTTTGTAAGGAACAAGTATTATAAAATCCAAATCTTAGAATTCACTCGTGTACTTTTTTCCTATTTATTGTATTGAGACTTCGATTCATGTTATAAATTAGAGGTTATTGGATATTCTTCTCCTAATGTCATAATCATGACATCGTAAGATTCTCTTTATAATTCTAAAATGGCTGTGTTATTAATTTATATATTGAATAGAAAGGTTCTACTTATTGATATATTAGACTTGGGCTAACTTAGGACTTATATATTATTAATGTTGACCGGTAGATTAAAAAAAACCTTGACGTTTCATGTATCACCTTTCAAATTTTCACAAACTTATTGATAGAAAGTCCTCATAGTCATCCCTTAGAAAGAGCTCATAATCTTCCCTTTAAGTGGGGAAAAAAAACTCAAATCATAAGGAAAAATTAAAGTTTATTAATTTTCTTGCCAAGCATAATTGTTAGATTAGCATGTCAAATTACTCCTAAGTCGATATATTTATTGTCCCAACCATTCCCAATGCAATTAGGGAGACGGGTTTAGAGGTAATGCCCATAAGTGGATTGATGACCTTCGATTAGGCATGAGCTCTCTCAAGCCCTTAACTCATGTAACATTGGCATTAACTTTTTTTTTTTTTTTTTTTTGGTAAGGTAAGATATGTATTGACTTTTAACCAAAAGAGCAATACAGCAAGTAAGTCTCAACACCAACAAAACTTGCACTCATAAAGACAACAATGTCAATATGAGTGGAAGGGTGCCAAGAGCAAAGGGAGAAAGAGGGGAAGCCAAAACAGCAGCAACCCTCGAGCAAACAATACAGAGAAAACCAAACACATGGAAGAGAATATAGAGGGATCGAGTCCCCAACTACGTTGAATCCTCCTATTCCTTGGCGTGTCGGCAACATTGCTTAAAGTTGTAGCCTTGTCCTTGACGACTTTGAGTAGGTGTTTTTCCAAAGCAGGAACAAACAAGACTTGGCTTTGGAAGATAATGTTATTCCTTGTCTTCCAAATTAGGTGACAAAGGGCTCCAAATGCAAACCGAGCAATGCACTGAGAGAATTCATTGCTGGAGAGAAATTTGATGGCCCAAAGTAGGTTTTCCATCCATGATCTATTTTGCCAAGGAAGGTTACATTTCGCAGCCCAAAACAAAGCCAAGCCAGCAGTAATATTGCATCCAAAAAACAGATGATTAATAGAATCAGGTCTTAAATTGCAAAAAGCACAAGACCCATCCGCAATCCTACCATAGGATAGTAAAAACCTAATTGGGTAACCGATTTCCGGTGATGAGCCATAGGTGAAACGGTACCTAGGGGAGTGCGTAGTGTTCCAAATGAAGGAGAACCATGGGACGATGCTTCTCTTCGGTCAAATTGCTTCCCAAGTAGAGGCGATCAAAAAGGACCCAAAGGGGTGCTCCAACCAATAAAAACGATTTGGGTAATGCGAGAGTACCAGAAAGAGTGCATCCACGACTCTAAGATGGCCTTGATGGCTTGGCCCGGAAGGGAGAAAAGGTCTGCAATGGTAGCCTACCTGGAAAGTCTTGAATGATAGATGTACACATCCGTGAAAAAACTATTCAATGGTCCTTTGGGGTGCCAAGGGTCAAATCAAAGGGAGATTGAGAGACCGTTGCCCACCCACCAATTAAAGTACTTCTAGAAATCTTTCCTGAGATCAAGAAGTTTCCTCCAAGCCCAGGAACAAAAGGTTGGCTTAGGGACAACCCAACTAAGGCATTCATTTTAAGTTCTAATTAATCCTAAAAATTCTATGTGAATTGGGAATTACCACTATCCTATTGGAGTTATTAGAAACCAACTAAGGCAAGGGAGTATACTTCATTTCTTATGAAACCAAAGTTCTCTAGGTTTTGGGGCTTAATTACACTAATAGTCCTTATTAATGCCCTTTTGGTACTTTTAACTTGATTGTGTGTTCACCTAAGTGATCAAACAGCCTTATTTACCAATTATAAGTCCTAGAGGTCATTACAGTCGCTAAGTTTTCGTGCCAATGGTTTTTAGGTGCTTTATTATTGTCAGGATAACAATACAACCTAGAGAGGACATGAATAGGTTGTTTTAATAACTTTGACAATTTTGCATAAACCAATTGCTATTATGAAAATCAGGTTGAGGAGATATTTCAAGTATCGTGAAGTTCTTGTGTGCTAGAGTATGTGAATGTGAAATGAACAAGAGCACACATCAATTTATAGTGGTCCAGCTTATTACTAAGCCTATGTCCACTATCCACATTAACAATCACAAGTCGAGCTAAATTACACTAGTAATCTGTAAGATAAGTCATAATCAGCAATCATTGATCCTAACAAATGATAGATCACACTATTAGAACTCATGTGCTGCTCTCACTTTGTGCACTTAATCTTTCTCATGATTACAAGGCAACAAAAACACAATAGACCTCAAGAGAAATGAAATGAAATTAGCTCATAGTACAACATTGAACATTTTTGGTTTTCTTTGTTTTGCGCATCTAAGTTTTTGGCCTCAACAACTTCTCTCATCTAAACATGTTTAATCTTCCCATTGAAGGTGGTACAAAGAAGCAAGTAGCCATTAGCTCATACTTTTCTTTTTTGTGAACATTAGCTAGC
This sequence comes from Eucalyptus dawsonii, assembly GCA_016097615.1. Classification (NCBI taxonomy): domain Eukaryota; kingdom Viridiplantae; phylum Streptophyta; class Magnoliopsida; order Myrtales; family Myrtaceae; genus Eucalyptus; species Eucalyptus dawsonii. The sequence continues at coordinate 28,306,220 of CM027881.1, read as the reverse complement.
TAACCCAAAATAGATTCTATCACTATCGTCCCATTACCAATAGCTCTAACAATACTGACAAAGGCTATTTCCAATTGTCTAACAACTTTTGGCTCTTTTGTTGTGCATCTCTAGTTGACAACAACTAATTTTAACTTCTCTAATGAACATCCTCAAATGGTTGTTGTGCCAACATTACCAATGACATGATATATTTAGCATTAACATAAACATCATCATCAAATAACTTTTTAGGTTGTTGGTGTTGTTTACGAGCAAAATAGATTGTGATCTTCTTCCATCATGGATATTGTGACATCCGAAAAATTCCTACATTCAATGATTTGTAGGAACTTGGCTGCGATCAATAACACTAGTGAGAAATTTTATGTAATCGATTAATATGATTAATATGACTATCATATTTGAGCGATGGGTTAGAAATTTATTATTATTAACTTATGTTTGGAAAGTTTTGCTAAATGTTTTGACGGGTTTGAAATTTTATTTTGGATTTATCAATATTTAGAACAAACATTGGTTTTCTTATTTATGTACGGATTCCCTCGATTCCTTAACATTTCAACCGAAGACGTTATTTTGGAAAGTTGTTCTCATGACTCATTCTTCCATCGGCAAGTTTCCCTTGAACCTTGCATTCTAGTTTTCCTCCATTGGCAAGTTGAAACATTGAACTTAACCCTTGTTGATGCCATCCTACTTCATCTATGTCAACTTATACTTCATTAATGTAAGGCATGACTCACCTCTTTATTTGGCAAAAGGAAATGAATTCTCCTAAATATCTCTTCTCATGGCTTATGACATTGTGCCACATGCTTAAACTATTCACTTAGGGATCACATGAACTGTTTTGATTGGAACAACAAGCCTCTCTACTATTAGATCTCATAATTTTACCCCTGGTTAATTGAGCAACTTCATCAATTCACTCTTAGATACTTACCCTACCGAAGAGTAAGTGCTCAACTTCGAGATTGAGAGAGAGAGAGATTCCAAGAGAAGGCCCCACTCCTTTACTTCACCAATCACTCTATCTACTTCCCTTTCAACTTTCACTTTCAATTCCCTAAGTAAAAGCAAAAGATCCCACGTGCATTTTCATTGAAAATTTGAGTTCATTTATGGGTTTGAACGAGGTAAAATCATTAATTTTCTTCATGAATGGGTTTGTCATTTCAAGACAAAAATCATTGATTTTGGTTTTGTCTTACTTTGAAGGGAAATTAAAGTTTTGTTTTTTACGCAAGCTATTTTCAAGGTAAGTGAAAACTCTAGGGGCTAAGGGGGGTTGATCTACTTAGTACTCTTGACTTGGTTGATTGATGGTTTCTTAATTCAGTTTAAACTTTATAACAAGTGAAAACTCTCTATGTGTGGTTGATCTACTTAATACTCTTGACTTGGTTGATTGATGTTTGTTAATTTAGTCTGGATTTGATGGTAAGTGAAAACTCTAAGGGCTAAGTGGGGTTGATCTACTTAGTATTCTTGACTTGGTTGATTGATATTTGTTAACTTGGTTTGAATTTGATGGTAAGTGAAAACTCTAGACGTTAAACTAGGTTATTCTAATGAGTACTTGACTTGGTTGCTATATGGATGTTTACCTTAAGTGAGTTTTATGAACATGCGTGAATAAGTTTGGTGATAGCATGTTAAGCTCCTCACTTGTGCAAATCTTGACGATGATATATTGAGTTTGACATTGATGATTTTATTTGTTTTATTAAGAAGCATGAGTTAATTCTTTGGTGATTGGTAGCATTTTGATTAAGAGAGTTTCTTTTTTTTTTTTTAAAGGGTTACCGAAAATGGTAGTATCAATACCGATTATGGCAGGTACCGAATATAGCAATATTGATTACTGAATATGCCAACACCAATTCAAGAAAGTTACCAATAATAGAAAAAATTAAAAAGATTAAATTTCTCTAGCTTTTTTGGTCTTATGGATATCTTAGTCCTTCATTTTTTTTAGCATCATTATTTAGTAAATGTGTATCCGTTATACTTAAGGAAGGTATGCATAGAGCGTTGATGTCAAATAAGATCAATTGATGATAGTTAGGTGAAATGATGTGGTGCATTGGATGTTGATTTATAAGTATGGAGCTTAAATTGTCGATTACCCTTCTATGACTTTCAATTAAATGATAATGGCTTAGCATGGAAAGAGAAGGAAAGTGCATGTGTTGAAGTGCATGTAATTTTTCATCTATCATTAATTGCATAAGAAATGACAAATTATTATAATGCATATGATAATTGTTGTGCAATGATGTGTATGTCCTTGATGCTACTTGATTAAGACCTTTACCATAGCCTATATGCAACCAAGCAAATTTCCTTGTATGAGCATGTAGATAAGACTCTAGAGTCAACCATATATTTTATTGTATATGACAGTTCTCTACAAGGTTGATATGGTATGAAATCTTATTATGACATGGCTCTTGTAGTCATTGTATGACATGGCTTGTATAATGATGGTATGACATTAAGAAATGATTATCATCATGCAAATGTACAATGGTGTATTTATCCTTGCTGATATGGAGGACACTCGTGATGAATGGGCTAAGGTGTGGCAAAAGGTAATGTATGATTCCATCCCCATGAGTTAGTGGTGACGATGCCTCATTAGTTGAGAAGGTCCTAGCTAGTGATATGTGTGAATTCAATTGTGTGTGTGGTGGTGAAACTCCATTGATAAGTATGAACTTGTCTATGTATATTCTTGTATATATTGATGAGCTACTAGGTGATACTAGTGCATCATAAAATAATACATCATTTGTTTGCTTTCGAGTGAATGGACTTGTAATGTTATTAGTAGTTTCCACTAAAGCATCATGATAGTAAATATGGAGTATTGTTTATGCATTTGTTATACATGGTTATCTTTGCATTGCTTTAATCTCATCCTATTTGTTGGTACCAGATTGAGTGGTAAGCTAATCTCCTACCTTAGACTTAGAGATTCACTTGCTAGACTTTAGTTCACCCCTTATTTTTTAGATTTGTAGGGTTGGTCCCCTGGACTTGGTGATGGAGGGGATGAGATGATGTTGGAGGTTATCAATACTAGAGTTGGATGGTGGTTTGGTTAATGTTAAGACTCACTTTTGGTTCAGTATGGGAGTAGTGGTGTTAGGTGACCCTGACCTTTCCTAGGACCATGTATTTTGTTATGATAATGACCATTGATGTTCGTATAAAGTTGAAGACCTATATATTATTAAAGTCATGCGATTTTCTTGTAAAGGATGTTGTGAAAATTTTATTGTGTTTTTGTATGCGCAATTATAATTATAAGTATAAATAGAAAGGACACATGCCGTGCATCATGTTTTAGTGCGTCATAGATATCACTTTTGTTGTTAATGAATTGTCAAAAAAACATTTGCAATAATCATAGTAAACTTATACTATGAATAGTTTTGGAATCATCAAAATACTTAAGAATGTTTTTCCAATAATCTCCCATTTTTTATGATAGCAAAACTACTCCACATATGTGATAGAAGATTTTTAATAAATTTACAAGAAATGTAAAGATTTGCATTAATGTTGATTTTTCAAAAAGGTACACTTCACAGATTTCGGAATCTCCATAAAGATTTCAAAATTGAGAAGATAATGTCTAAATGATCTTTAGTAATAAGAGTGAAAAACTCTAAACTTTTCAGGAAAATATTCTCATAATACTTTAGAAGAGAAAATGGAGATCTCTTCACACATGCAACACGTTTTCTATTTTTCTAGCAAACGTTTCAAGAAATCATCAGGAGATAAGCTTTGAGAGACAACAGGATAATCATAATCGCATCTCATATCTCATATCTCATATCTCATATCTCTCCCCCTTTTGTCATCAGCAAAAAGATAATAGAAACGGTGTGCGAAAAAAAAAAAAAAAAACTTCATTGAGTCATAAACACAGGCATACATTGAAAAAAGAAAAACAAACTGCAAAGGCGAATAAAACATAAAGTGGTGCGGGTGCATTTTCTTTGTTGAGAGGAGGAGGTCGGTGGATATTGTTTAGGGATTGGCTGGAGAGGATTATAACAATCCAGAATAAGGGTGGTGCGCTCAAGCTTCATCGGATATTGTGCAATAGAAGCAATGGAAGTTTTGATATCCTAGACATCGGCTTGAAGCTAAGTTAGTAGGAGAGGCAAAAATTTCCACCAGAGATATCGATCTTTCAGATCATGGTAGACAAGTAGATTGCCTTCGTATATGTGCCTTGGCTTTTTCTTTCAATTTGAACCTTCTCTTCCAACCTTTCCCTTAGGACAATTGCTCACTATCACCTTGACCTATGAGGATCACGTCATTTCTCATATTAACCCGACCTTTAGGAGTCATTCTCAGCATAATCTTCTTCAGCGTGTCCTTCCCCATCTCAACATTTACAAGCTCCGATCAATGACATCAGTGAAATTTATCCCTTTATGCAAAATATTTTAGTGATGAGAGCAGCATAAGGAAGCTTACCTTCTTTTTCGTAGTTCAACGCAAGTAGATGATAGTCGGGCGAGAAATTGAAAATGAAAATCTATCAAAAATGAAGTTTACTTTGAGAGGAAAAAGGCTCAAAGGGACAACTTCTTTCAATCTTTGAGTAAAGATAAGAATTTCCAAAACTGAACTGTATCATCTGGTTCAATAAAGATTTTTGCAAAATCACGATACGAGGCTTTGATAATTTTCAATAACTCGGTAGCAGTCATAGTGAAATTCTTCCTCAGAGGTAAAAACAAAAGAATCACAGCTAGGTAAATGAAGATTTGAGTAAAACAGAGCCACAAGAATTAGATAAACCTCATCTTTTATACCACAGAATAATTTCAACTGGAAATTTTTAGATAATTCGGAGATGAAGAAATGATGAGAGTCAAGAAAATCGAAACCAACAAACCAATGCGAGATAGGGCCTCGGGTCATGAAAGACTCGAATGCTAGTTCAAGATATTTAGACCAAAACATATTGGAATCAAGGGAGTCATCAAGTTCAAAGCCTTTAGTGGGTTTGAAATACTGGAGTTTGTCCCGATATTGATCAGCTTCCTCCTCATTTTCAGATGAGGATTTCTCAGGATCTTTCTCTGTTTCTCCAGCAGGATGAGCGGGCTCATGGTCTTAGGAGAGAGGGGTCCCATGCCCAATTTTTTTGTGGTGGTAATGTGCTGATCTGGGAAGTCTCAACTACTTGCATAGGTGTCACCCGAAAGATGCTTCTTAAGGTTTAAATTATTACATTCAAATCATTTTTTAACGTTTTTTTTTTTTTTTTAGGGGGGTTAATTTGAAACAAGTAAAACATATGAGATTATGATTTGATGATGATCTTTCGATACTTTTATAAAAATGTTTTGTAGCTTGAATTGATTTTAACTTAGGCACAAATATGTGAGATGATCACATAAGTGTGCAAACAAAGATATAACACCCAATAATCAAAGCATTAAATAAATTGCAAGGAAATTGAGGCTAGATCTGCTAGGGCTAGCCCTCACCTTTGCCGAGTGATAGCAAGCCTCACCTAGGCAATGCCAACTCGGCCATGGCCAGTAGCTAGTCACCAGCGAAAGGAAGAAAAAAGAAAAAAAATAAAAAATCAAAAAATATTGAAATATCATGAAAATTGTGCATGTTAACATCAGCAATATCACGTAGGCTACCTAGAGTCTACATCAACAATATCCAACCAAAATCAGCCAAAATGACTAGATTTGCACTAGGCCAAAAGGTTCATGATTACATTGGCGCATGTGCAATAAGTCTAGAACTTTCCAACACTTTTCCCCATAAGAGAGAGACTACACTAATACCGATAATGTAAAGAAGTATGCAAACTACATAAGATTTAATAAAGACGTCATTGGATGCACTCCTCAGGCATCAGAGTAAGTCTTTTTGGCCAGCAAGAGAGACCTTCCTTGCGGATGGAGACAGAAAGAACCGCAGCAATATTTAACTAGAAAAGTCAACAATTAATGGTTGAGATTAATACCAACAATCCAACTGTTAAACCTCGTGATTTAGAATACAAAGAGAGGCAACAAGAGAGTTTAGTTGTAAGATCACATAATAGCTATTAACTTTGAGTAAGATTTTTGCTCGATTCTTAGTAGTTTCATAACTTGTGTGGATGACCACATAATCAACAATTGTGATACACTTTACTCATGAGACTCGCTTTCAATAAAGAGATTCCTTCTTAGTGTTTAGTTTCTCGAGAAAGCTTTTACATGAAATTTATATAAATTAAAAATATATCTCAATTATAATCTTTCAAGTTAAGGTATGATGTTTAAAATATATAACAAAGTATGTGATAATGGCATGTTAGAACCAAATGATTTATCGAACAAACACCTTTAAGAATTTTTAAACTTACTAAATAAAAAGATGTGGATGAAATACCCATCCCATTGATGATCGCATGGTTTGTGCTTTGCTCCCTCCCACAACGGGAGCGGGTTCAAATTCCCACGATCATTTGTGTGACACAATCGCGATCAGGTCAGGTAGATGGGCTTGATTTCATCCTAGATTTATGCCACCGGCTGCTGACTGTACGGCGATTTTCAAATCATTGAAAAAAAAAAAAAGACGTGGATGAAGTTTGACCTATACTTTTTTATGGGGTGGATGGTTACTACAATGGTGTTGATAATGCCAGCTTTTGCTCGTACAAAAGGGAACAGAAAACGATTGGACAATTTCATGAAAAGAATTTTTTTGCAGGTTTCTCTTTTTTATTATATCGTTTTCGTCACGATGGACCCTAATGGCTCAAGATCGGGAAAACATTGACCATCGAAGGTAGATTTCTCCAAAAATTTTCATATTTAATTGGGAAATTTGTTATGGCACTATGGAAAGATTATCTAAAATTGCAAAAAAAAAAGTAATAATAATAATAATCGGTTAGAAGGAAGACATTCCAACACATCATTATAATTCGTTTCTATATTCTTTATTCTCCTTTAAATCTCTGGAGCGTGTTTCTTGTTAATGATCTTTTATCCGTACTCTCCAAGAATAACTTTAAGTCAATGTCACGTCGATTGATATGACAAAACAATGTGATGTAACAGTCTTGGTGGCTCATGTAGAAACCCTAGCTGTACTTGAAGCAATGAAATTTGTACAGAAGCAAAGCTTAGTAGAAACTGTCCTCCAGTCAGACAGAGTTGATCTGATGCGCCCTCTCTCGGGCACAGATCAGGTAAGTTGGGACATCCGAGTTCTCATCACTGAGTGTAAAGAGCTTCTTTCCATTGCTGCTTTTAGAGGAGCATTGTCCTAGAAGCCCGAATAAGATTGGACCGTGAAAGCCGATCGAAATCAATGTTTTCCACATTAACTGGCTGTCTTCCCTACCTCCGGCCCTATGGGCCTTGATTTGGAAAGGTCCCCTGCGTCTGCCGTTTGGGCTCAGCCTAATCTTATGATATAAATAAAAGAAATTCCTTTGTCGACCAAAAAGGAAACCCAAAAAAAAAAAAAAAAAAGACAAGTCTCCACCTTTGCTTCTCTCTTTGACATCTCCAACCGGATCCAAGATTCACTTTTCTCTCCAAGCCTCTCTATCGGTCGAATCTTCTGCTTCAACTTCTCCTTTTGAGCCATCACCATGAATAATAATAACTCTTGCCATTCCAGAACTCCTACTGCTCTCCTTCCTTTCCACCATCTCTCTCACTCCTTTCTCTCACTATTGATTTTGTTAGCTGGGGCTTTAGCTGTTGAAATAGCTCTGCTTTCCTGGGTGCGCCTATTTCGAATGACTTTCAACGCCTACTGATGGCATCATCCCCTAAGATCGGAAAGCTTTCCAACTAACACAGGCGTGGATAACAAGTTTCAAGAAGACCGGTGAGTTCTAAGGAGGGGGGGTCACGGTTCTGACAAAGACGCAGGATTAGGATACTGCTGTTTGACGAGTCTTCCTTCGCAGCTCCCTGTCCTGTTCCCATTCAAAGAACACTTTCGATATTGGCTCGATTTCAGTCGTCAGCTTTACTAAATAACTAGTTATATTATACAAGGCGTGCGCCATCTATCGATATAAAGGGACGGAAATGGATCCTAAGAGAAAATTTAGATGTTTTGTGAGTCGAAAGAGGGAGGATTACGTGCTGCGCTCAGTCAGATGCGATGACCAATTCCCGATGGATGGATTTCAGAACGTTTAAAGAATTTTAAAGTCACTTTTTTCTAACGTTATTTGAAATTCTAAATGAATTATAACATTGATTTTTGTGTAGATATATAGAGAGGTCATTTCCTTTTTTAAGCTTAAAGGCCAAATCAAACATGTTCTTAAAATGCTAAGTGTATCTTTAATTATGTCATTAGAAATCTTAAACAATACTTATGATGATACCAATACTCCAAATTTTTGTTTTTTATTTTGTCACCAAAATCCCCCAAACTTGTACCGGTGTTTAGGGTACTGGTGACGCAAACATCATTTGGGTATTGATGTCCTAATGAGAAAATTTTAGGATTTTATGTTATAAACAGATAGTTTATTGTCATGTTGGTACAAGTATAGGAGTTTTGGTGACCAAAAAAAAAAAAAAAAAATTGGGATATAAAGGTAACTAGAAATAGTTTAAACTTTTTGCGTAGTATTTTCTCTTTTAATTAATAAATCTAACGAATTTATTTATATTTTCTGTTTATATGCAGTTATAGCTATAATTCTGTGTAATCCCTAATAAAGCTGCACGTAAATAGAAGTTTTACGGAATTCACTACTCTTTAATCCCTCTCCCTTCTCGATGGTGGTACGACAATTGATATAATACTAATATATAAAATGAATATCATACTTCTATACTAATAAAAGATTACTTTGGACCAGAAAGAAATATACTAGTAAAAGATAACTACAATTTTAAAACTACAATGACTATAGATATTAGAGTAATCATGACTAGGGCTGTCAAAAATTGATAGTGCTATAGCCAATATATGCTTTTATTTTATTATATAATCATCAGTTATTAAAATTTATAACACAGACAATAACATTATTGCATTACAAAAATATGATATAAGGAAAAATAACAATAACTTAATAGATCAGAAGTCATTCATTACCAATGCTATTATGAATTATTATTACCATGCTTTTATTTAGTTATATAATCAATACAGCTATCAAAATTTGAAAATATAAAAAAATATTTTTATTACATTAATATTAGTATAATATAGCTTATAAATGTGATCTTATTGGAGAGAGAATGTAGGAGTTTTTTTTTTTTTTTTTGATGTTTTATCTCAATTTTCAATATCAGATCAAATAGGACAGTTATAGATAAATCAAGAATTATAGTAGATTCACAATTTCATTATGGTAATCTATTGTGTTGTGTCTTTACTACTACTTTATTGTGAGTTATAGACCATGTAAACCAAACCCATCTCCAATGTCAATTGCATGAGCCCCATTATAAAGCATCCACATAATCAATGGATGAGATGGTATTGTTTTACAAGATTTATAAGTTATGCAATAATTTCATCAGTAGCGTCACATTTGAACTTTGAAAGAATTATATCCACATCCACTTTTTTTTTTTTTTCAAAATCATAGTAAGACTCGATGGCTAACACCTAAAGAGGCTGGATATCAAAGTACTACATTATACACATATATAAGTATAGTGACAAGGCCCTCGCTCAACTCTGAAATTTCCAATCTGCAATCTAATCCAAATTATCAGTCATGAAGTCAGTCTAGCCATCTAATTGGGGTTCAACTCACGGCAAGAAGATGCACCGTGCCATCATGTGGAAGCAATTGCAAAAAGATTAGAAGAGACAAAGGATTCATGATGAACCAAACTAGCTATCAAGGATGAGGACAGTGACGCCGAAGAAAGCGACATCATCAGGTTTGCGACAGCATGTTGCGAAGGCTGATCGCATGCCTCGCAAAGAGTGCGAGAGAAAGAAGCAAAGGGGCGATGGATTAGGATTTCACTTTTGCCCAAACGATGAGGTAGTAGTTGGCTTCAGGACCAAGGCGGGTCCGATCAGCTACCCCTCAGCAAGAAAGTCCGGCCCCCGTTCATGCACAGTAGAAAGAACTGGTTAAACCCCGTGGTCTTGGCGGGAGGCAATGCTCCCATGCACATTTATAGTTCTTGTCGAAAAACTCAGAACTTATCCTTTCAAAGTTTTTAAAGTTTTTGGGTTCATTCTGTTTCGATTTAAGCTTATCAATGGAATACTTCTTCTCATTCACATCCATGTCATGTTCTAATGAAGATAAAATGAGTGATTCTCAAGATAACCAAACTTGTCTATAAGTTTATATAAATAGATTTGTTGAACCCAATCCTTTTTATAGAGCTTGTTCACTTCATTGGATTGCCCATATTCTTGGAATGCATAATTATATCAGATATTGAAATCATCAAATTCCACATGATAAAAGTACCTTTTATTACAGTTCTGTCTATAATGGCAATTAAGAGTCCAAACCACGACATGCACGCCAACCCCACGTCTGGTTTCTTATGGCCATTATGGACAGAAGTCTAATGAAGATGTTTTTGGGTCATTTGTATTAGTTTGAGATATTGGTGAGATGAAACGGATTTGGGATATGTTATTATCTTATGAAAAGCTCAGCATTTCGTATAGAAATATTCAAAAAAAGGGAAGAGAACAAGGGTGTTGCGAAGGAAAGAGATCGAAACACATAGTGAAAGGAGTATTACTCAAAACCTAACCTCTCCCCTTATTGGATGACTTACAAGTGCGAGACCCTAATTCCTTGACAAAACCAATTTCGCAATTTTTACATCGAAGCATGTCAAGCTTTTAATTGACATTGACATTGACATTACGGACACGGAGAGTTAAAACTCTTTGGGTTGTCCTTAGCAGTTCAAGGAAAGTAATGACCTTCACGACGACACAATTTGGTTATTAAAGTCCTTGCGTAGGTAAACAGACATGTTGAAAAACAAGTTAATTTGAATGGTCGAGTTAACATCTGATTCATTTCAACGCAAGAGTGACCTGAAAGAGAGAAGATTATTGAATTATCCACTTCTAATCCTGTCAGCCGGTGAACTACACATATATGCAGACGTCACGTCTGCTGAAGTCCAGAAAGCAGACATTCATTGGATAAAGTCATCCCTGAACAGACATTCCCGCGAATTAACAACTTAAGAGGACTTCTTAGGCAGCAAGGGATCAGATATGACCTGGGGTTCAAAGTCCGGCTTCAAATACCGAGCAAGCATATCGGCATAGAGCTCGTACCGAGCAGTCATTCTGAACCCCCACTTGTCTTTCAGTTGCCTGCAGAGGTTGAGATCCATGTCAGAGACCAGCAATCCGTCTTTCTGACGGGATAGTGATGGCGTGCACGAAGCATCTGGAGCTGAAAAGTGACTGGATCCATAGAAGCGCCCAAAATCTGTGCGCTGCGGCTTTCCGTCACCTGATGTGGACAGATTGGGAAATTTCTCTCTTCCTACCCGATTAATTGATCCAACGAAATAACTGTTGGCAATGGCAGCATTTCGAGCCTGAGAATTCATTTCGCAATGAACACAGTTGAATTAACCAAGGCGATAATCCAATAAGTTCATTTAAATTTGCAGTTGTTTTTTAAGCTCCAACTATTCGCAATAAGACTTTTAAGTTGTTAATTCTTACTACGTTTTAGTTATTTCCCTTTATGGTGAAAAAAAGGTCATGCTAACCTTTGTGCCAGTAAGCACAACACAAAAAGGTTACAGAAATCTATCAAGAAAAACACAAAGACCAACATAAATTCATAGCAACAAGTTCCATAAATTCCAGCATAGGATAGGGAATTGTAAATACCTCAATTGGCCACATTGTCTCTCTCAGTTCACCAACAGTCGCAGAAGGGTTGAACACAATCTCAGCACCATTCAAGCCAAATGCTAACCAATTCAAAGGATGGTGCCTCCCATAACAAATATTGACAGCGATCTTTCCATAAGCAGTCTCAAACACAGGATGCCCAGTATTACCTTCCATATAGTAGGTACTTTCATTGAAGTCTTCACCCCTGGGGATGTGGTTCTGCCAAATACAATCATCAAGCTTTTCAATATGACAAGTCCAAAGGGATAAATCAAATATAGGGGCCCCAAACCTTTACACTTACCTTTCGATGCTTGCCTATAATATTGCCACAATTGCCTATAATAACAGCAGTATTCCAGATAGTCTCCCCATGGTTTATGTCCCTCTCAAGGATAGGATTAACAATGACCATGTTATATTTTTTCGCCAGATCCTGAAGAAATCTTGTTGATTCCCCATCGACAGGCTCTGCAAATTCACACCACCTCTTCTCTTTTGTACAAAAGGCAAATGGCATCATCCATGCTTCCTAGATTAAAATTATTTAATTCAGTAGCTGAACTTCAGTCCTTCGAGTCCAAAAGGGGAAACCCAAAAATGTATAGCTCAAGCTCTATGACACGACTAACCTGCAAGCATAATATGTTCACTCCTGAAGCACCTGCAGCATCTATCATTGGTTTTACATTCTCATGGATAGCCATCTTCTGTTCCAGAAACGGAAAAGTTGTGGGACAAACTATAGAGTTCTGAATAAGCCCAACTCTGACAACTCGTGGTTCTCTTAATAACTCCTTGTCTGCTGTAAAACGAAATGCCTGGAAGAAAATCAGAACAAATTAGTGAAAAAGATTCTAGTCCGAAGGAATAAACACTAAAGGATCCTGCTGAGAAATGCAGAAAACAAGGTAATGGTTAGCAACTACCAAATTGCAACTACCACAAAGGATATGTAAGAATACTTCTTAGCTTCCATGACAGGAATTTTAATCAACTAGGATAATTTGACTACCTCAAACTCTGCATGTTTCTCTATTCCGTTTCACCAACTCCATAGAATCCCAACATGGTACAAAACTATATAAATCAGAATTTCTCACACCTGCCATCTCATGGAAAAGCTCAGAATAAAGTATCCACACTATAGATTTCATAATAACTCATTTTCGGGACTATGCTATTCAAGACCACCCTCTAGTGACAAGTTCTCAATATTGCCAAAGGACATCCGGACCAGACATTGGGAATTCTTTATTTTTTAATATATATTTTCCCAATTAGGACCATTTATATAAATCTTGGCAACATGATTTTATTTGGTCCATACTGTTATATTGATCACTAATGTGAAAGACTTCTGAGTTATAGACGGAGACTCCCTATGCTCCTTCTCAAAGAGAACAGGAGCACACATTGGAAGATCTTTGCTCATGTTTCTCAGAACTGCCAAACATTTGTTGGCAAGAAGTCCCATTTGCAGACCCAACCAGTGATGAAAGAACTTGCTTCATAGGCTATTGTGGTGACTATGGATTAAGGAAATCATTAATTGAGTGTTTGCCAGATGAGTTAAGCAACTTTATCTTCCATGGTTACAAAGGGACATAAGGCCAGGATTCTAAGGAGCAGCACATAACATGCCACATCCAATAAGCAGACAGAAAAACAGCAAACAAATGTTTACCAGCATGTCGAAATCATACTCAGATGAGAGAGCTTTTGCACAATCTGCCAGAGGAACAGCTTCAAGAGCCCTTCCGCAGTTCAGTCCCATAAGTAAACGGCTGACTTGCTGAAATCAATATCATAAGTAAAATTGTACCGCAATGGAATGGCATGCTTTGGATTTTTGACATTTTATGAAGAAAGTCATTGATATAGCTCCAGTTAATTTTGAAATATGATTTAATTTCTCAGTGAAGACAGAGAAGTCAAAAGAGATGACATTCTCTTGTTGACAGATTAGCTCAAGGTCGTCGCTATTGTCCGTTTCCAAACTCTTTAACGGAACTTCCTCTTCAGCATGTTCAAGCACACGCAGTCTAGTGAACAAATTGCACAAAACACTGGCAAGAAATAGAATTGTCCTTTCAAAGCTTCATCTATAAAGCCTTTTTCAGATGGCGTACATGGATTTAGCAACTATGAATTGTGGAACACCGGTTATGAATTCCTTCTGTCTCCAGTTACCAGTAAATTCTCATTAAGAAAAAAAAACCTAGGACTGTAACCCTATTTGCTGACATGTCAATTGCTGAGTCACTTAAGTTGTCTCCACACATATATAAAATATATTCGAAAAGTACGAATCGGAAAAGTACCAGTGCCAGAATATCTTGCTTCAAAACGAACGTTTGTCGATTTTAATTCCACGGAGGTAAAGCCATCAACTTCATTTCCTTAATCACGTTAAAAATCCAATTAAAGAAGACGACAACACTACACGCCAAGTCAAATGGATCGACAGAGACGAGGACTCAAAATTCCACGAATGTAAAACGAGACAGTCTCTCTCTCTATGTTAGTCGAGTTAGGAAATCGTAGTTCGGATGAGGAGACAAGTTGCAATGAAAGAGGAAGACCTGAAAGACTTTCGGATGGAGATGGTCGCCGAGGAGGCGATCGAGCGAGTCATATCCGAAAATCAAGCCGTCGAGGAGGACGCTACCGAGCGACTCGAAACCGCAAATCGAGCCGTCGCCGCCGGCGGTGGCCTCCTCTTCGACTTTTCCGTTCTGCGTCGTCTCCATGTGCACGTTGGTCGCAGGTCAAGCTTGGGCAGAGAGAGAGCGCGCGCGCATGGGTTGGAATTATATAGGCGGGAGGAGGACGAGGAGGAAGGTGGAAATGAGATTTTATAAAGATTTCCAGCGAAGATCGTGAACGTTATCCAGCAATTGCGCACGTGGAGTCCCTCCCTCTTATAAAACAAACCACTTCTTATCTTTTTCTTCTTCTTTTTTTCCTTTTTCTTTTGCAACTCTTTCTTAGGATATATGTTGGTGAAGAAAAAGGGGAGGGGAAAATTGAACAAAATAAATCCCGAACATTTTGCCCGCTATACCATTTAGTCCTTAACATTAATCACCAAATGCATTTGATTTGCGTACAATTTGGCCATTCTAGTGAGCTGTTGGTCAAATTTAATTGTACCCTACGCTGGTAATCCGATGTTGCATTTTCAATTGTTTTTAGGATATATATAAGGACAAATGCAGTGCTCACACGATATCATAGGGAAAAATAAAAAATTGAGAAATTAGAAAAAAAAAATATGGGCCAAAAAAATGAAAAAAATTTTTATAACTAATTTCTATAAAAACCAAAAAATCAACTAGAGAAGAGAGAGAGTGTAGCCGGCCACCGGGCTTGAAGGTTTAGGGACGGCTGCGATCTTCAGAAAATCATCCACCCATCCACGGTGCCTCTGTCTCTCATTTTTGGTTTCTTGGATTTTTATATTTAATTTTCGCCTTGTTTTTTCAACCCTTTTTTTTTTCCGCTTTTCGTTGTTATTATATAATTTTTCATTTTTTTTGTATGAACGCGGTGCCACATCGAGGCCACGTTAGCACCAAATTACTAAACCATAGGACAACAGATTCTGCCATGACACATCAAAATAAATTTAATTGAGTGATCATTAAAAAGACTTGATTGTATCTGATCATCCACTATCTCTATTGCAATGAGTCCATCGAGCCTATCCGCCTTGGCCAAACCCCCACCATGATCGAGACAACACTCACTAGCGTGACCCACCACCGAGCTAACCACCACGAATCCATTGTCCTTGATTTGTGATCCTCCGGTTCAAATTTGGAAACAAATCTCCGAAATAAATAATAATCTTATCCGCTTTGATATTCTAGATTCATTGCCTATTTTGAATTATTGTTATCTAACTTTGAATATTTGAAATTGATAGGCAAATCCAATTAAGATTATTTTCTAATTTGCAAAGTGCATATAATTTATAATTTGATATCTAAGATTTGAGATAAGATTGTGGATTGCGCGGAAAATCAAGTAACTTGATCTTTTAAGGCTTAAGATGAAGTTGTTGATTTAATTTGCATCCAATTTTGAGCTGAGTGGATATTGATTGCAATTTTGAGTTTATCTCTTTCGATTTTATGCATTTCTCTTTTGATTTGTTTTCCTTGTCAAAAAATATTAAAAAGATGCATTGCATATAGTTTAGATTCATTTTTATAGATTAAATTGCACATTGGATAATGTCTATCTAATTAATATAAGTTTCCAAATAAAATAGGATTTAATCTAAACTAATTCCTAGGTTTAGTTGGATAATATCTCATTTTAGATAGTTTATTTTCCATTATTCATTAATTTCGATTTTAACCAAATGTATCAAAAATATCATATGTATGTCATATAAAATTTCATGGCATATAGTCATGTTGCCACATCATCTTACAATTGAAATGGTTATGGCCTCTTGAAGCGTATGGAAGTTTGCTTTTTGGTTGGGTGGCTTCCCTTCTTCGTAATTTGCACCCCTAATCTCTGGCCAACCACACAGCAGAGAATCCTTTGGTTATTATACAAATTCATTCTTTCATTTAATGCGTCACTTATTCAATAAACGATAATAATCTTTTCGCCAAGCATGAGGCTAGGTTCCTCTCAAGTGTACTCTTCTCAGCTTTTGGATGGTAATGGTTCATGAACATCCAAACCTCTCTCTATGCTGCTTCCTCCCAAATCAAATTGTTTGTTTCCCATTCTCAGTGGTCGCATCTAATTCCATCACTTTTATCTCTTATCTTGCCAGTGTTCCTATCAAGCTTGATATTAATAAGTTATCGAATTTGATTCGATGCAATTCCTTAATGAAACAATTACTATGGTATAGACCTGAATAATACTTGACGTGAGCTTGAGCCCGGGCCAATCTAAGGATAACAGGAAATAGCCCAATGCTGGCCTACCCAGGCCCAAGTTGGCGGGCCTGTTTTTGGGGCCGTGCCTACCGATTGGTCGACCAGAAAGGCTCGTCCAAGCCCGCTCAATTATTTCGGCTAAATTCCTTTTTTCCAGCATGATTGTCACTGCATTTTCATACTAAAGACATTTTTATTTAGGAATAGCATATTCGCATTGAATGAGATCTAGCCCAGGTTATGAATTTCATCCAAAATGGCCCAACATACGACCTGACTCACGGTTATTTGTGCCGAATAGGATAAACTCTAAACCTGACCCAAGAGTCATGAAGACAGATTCTCAGCAAAGACGCTCACGATCGGCTGGACATAAAAAAACGGAGAGTTGTTGGAAAATTAAAGTCATCCATGAATATGCAGAGCATTGCGAATCAAGAACTTTTAAGAGGACTTCTCATGCAGCAAGGGATCAGATATGATCTTGTGTTCAAAGCCCTGCTTCAAAAACCGAGCGAGCATATCGGCATAGAGCTTGCACTGAGCAGTCATGTCCGAGATCGTGCGCACAAAGCAGCTAGAGCTGAAAGTTGACTGGATATATAGAAGTGCCCGAAATCCGTGCGCTGTGGCTTGCCGTCACCTGATGCAAACAGATTGGGAAATGATTCTGCTCCTACCCGATTAATTAATCGAACAAAATAACTGTTGGCAATGGCAGCATTTCGGGCTCGTAATTTGAATTTACATGAACAATGTTAAGTGGGGCAATAGTCTAGCGAGGAGGCACAGTGACCAATATAATGAATTCATAGCACAGTTCGATAAATCAAGCAAAAGTAGGGATTTGTAAATACCTCAGTCGGCCAAATGGGTTCGCTAAGTTCACCGAAGGTCGCGGAAGGGTTGAACACAATCTCGGCACCATTCAAGCCAAATGCTGACCAATTTAAAGGATGGTGCCTCCCATAACAAATATTAACAGCGATCTTTCCTAAGCAGTCTCAAACACAGGATGCCCAGTATTTCCTTCCATACAGTAGGAACTTTCATTGAAATCTCTAACCCGGGTGATGTGGTTCTGCCGAATGCCACTATCAAGCTTTTCAACATGACAATTCAAAAGAGATACATCAAAGACAGGGGCCCGCAACATTTGCACTTACCTTTCGATGCTTGCCTATAATATTGCCATAATTGCCTATAATGACATCATTAGTACCAGATAGTCTCCCCGTGGTTTATATCCCTCCGAAGGATAGGATTGACAATAAAAAATGTTCTACTTTCTCGCTAGATCATGAAGAAACCCTGTTGATCCCCCATCAACAGGCTCTGCGAATTCCCACCACCTCCTCTCTTGTACAGAAGTCAATGGCATCATCCATGCTTCCTAAATTAAAATTATTTAGTTCAGTAGCTGAACTTCAGCTTTTCAAGTCCAAAAAGAGAAACCAAAATGCATAGCTCAAGCTTCATGGAGTGACTAACCTGCGAGCATAAGGTGTTCACTCCCGAAGCACCTGCAGCATCTATCATTGGTTTTACTTTCTGATGAATAGCCCTCTTCTGATCGAGAAAGGAAGCAGTTGTAGGAAGAACTATACTCTATGAATAAGCACAACTCTGACATCTCGCAATTCTCTTAATAACTCCTCTGCAGTGAAGCGAAATGCCTGAATGAAAATCAGAATAAATTGATCAAAAGATTCCACAAAACTAGTCAAAATTATTATAAAAAAAAAAATTAAAGGATCCTGCCAAGAAATGCAGGAAGCAAGGTAATTGTTTTCAGTCAAAGTTAACGACTACCATATCGTGACTACCACAAAGAATATGTAACAGTACGATCGCTCAAGAGCTACTGGTTAAGCTGTAGGGTTAAACGTAGGTTCATTACCGAGCATGGGGTCGTATTGAATGATTTAAATTCCATGATAGTAAGTTCAATCAACCTGAATAATTTGACTACCTCCAACTTTACACATTATTCTCTTCCGTTGTTTCAACAAGTCCACAGATTCCCACCACGGCACAAGACCATATTAATCAGGTTTTCTCGCACGTTCCATCTCATGGAAGAACTCAGAACCAAGTGTACATGCTAAAACAGATTTCAGAAGAGCTCGTCTCCAGGACTGTGCTCAATATTGCCAAGCGACATCTGGACCAGACGTTTGCAGTTTGTGCTTCTAGACATATATTTCCCCGTTAGGACCATATACCAAGTGACATGATTTTGTTTGTTTTGTACTCTTTTGTCCATCAGTAGCGTGAAAGACTTCTGAGTTATAATAGAAACTCCCAATGCCACTTCGCAAAGAGAACAAGGAGCACACATTGAAAGATCTTTGCACATGTTGCTCAGAAAGCTGCCAAACATCTTTTGGCCTGAGCTCCCATTTGCAGACCCAGCAATGCTGAAGGAACATACTTCGTAGGCTATTATAATGACTTTGAACTGAAGCAATAAAAAATTGAGCGTTCGTTGGTGGAGTTAAGCAACTTTGTCTTCCATGGTTGCCCAACGGACATAAAGCATTTGAAACCAATTGTCCTACATACTTTCATTTATCAGATGACATGACTTACTTCTTTCCAGCTTCTTTTACTATGCAAGCTGAAAGTATTTCAACGGAGAAGATAAGTTCAGGGTGTTTGGTGATCTCACCAATGATAAGCAAGTACTTCATTTTTCAGCTCTCTCTCTCTCTCTCTCACACACACACACACCCCGAGCCCTGAATGCATACACTCAGATTCTCCATATGCTCCAAGCAGAAATGTGCTAAGAAGACGAGTTTCATACTATCTAGAATACCGTTTTTAACACAAGGAACCTATTTGATTTTTAGTGAGTCCTTATCAAACTCCAACAAGATGGTACTGGAGCACTTGAAACAGTCCAGCCTTGAGTGACCGGGACTCCTAGGGGCACCATTTAGTTTTCCACGTCCAATAAGCAGCACAAAAAAGGCAAACATAGGTTTACCTCTATGTCAAAATTACATTCTGATAAGAGAGCTTTTGCAGATTCTGCCAGAGGAACAGCTTCAAGAGTCCTTCCACAATCATCTCTCTGAGTCCGCTTGTTCAGTTTGTCATTTTGAATAGCTTCAAGGGTCCTTCCACAGTCATCTCTCTGAGTCCACTTGTTCAGTTTGTCATTTTGAACAAGTGTCCACTAAATTAATTCAAAAAATATTTGATAATTGATTTTTATTCATAGAAAAATTAGACGATGGTGCGTACCCGTATTTATTCTACTCTGGGGGAGATGAGGGGTTCAAATCCCCACCTTCTCAGGGGGGGAAGGGGATAGGGATGCGTAAATTTCGAGAGTGGGTTGCGACTCCCACGCTCTGCAAGAGGCAGGGCACAAGTCTGCGAGTGAGTGTAGCATAGGAATAGAATAGGACTGACAAAAAAAAAAAAAATCTCCTATATTGTGCCAAATGAATAAAGATATTTGAGAATTAGATTTACAATTATGAAGTTTTAGTTGGTGCTGACACCTTCTTTTCTTTTTCTGCCAAAAGTTGTTTTTGACACTTAATTACAACATCTTATAGCCAGAAAAAAGATGTTTTGAAGTGCGTTTGCGGGTTGTATTTGAATACATTAGAATTTCTTACCCTTGGTAATATATCCTGTTCAATAGAATCAGGGCACGTTTCCTTCTACTCATGAAAATATGAAGTGGCAATAAAGACATATGCTATTCCATGTTTAGTACTGTACAGTTCAAGTTTTAAAAAGCAAATTTTTTGTATGGTTATTATGATAACCTTTTTTAAGAACCTTGATCATCAATTCCAGATAATAGCACATGATATGTTTTTCTGAGCTGACAAAAAAGTAACACTTCTAAAAAGATATGGAGATGGACAGATGGTAATTATATTTACTGAGGATTAGAGTTTCTTTTTTAATCTTTTTACTAAACACAAAAGGTTAATTTCTACAAAGCGCGGGAACGTAACTAGTTATTAGAAATTGTGATAGTTAAAAGAGGTAGTGGATTACTTGTTCAGTCGGTGATATGCTAACTCAGCATTGAGGCTGATTCGCCAACAATGGTTGCCGGATTGTGTGGACTGGGGAGATAGAAGACCGAGTCTTGGAATAAGAGTGCGCAGTGGAAGCTAAATGGATTATTAAGCGATACATATTTGGTTTAGAGCTAGGTGAAAAAAAGCTTATTATTTTGTAGTTTTTCTACTTGATATGTATCTTTATAAAATAAAAATAAAAAGCCAATTTTAGCTTACTGTGCCCAATCTTATTTGGCCAAATCTTACGATTTCATTTACTTCAATGTTGGATTCATGATATTGGTAATCGATTTGACAAGATGATTAATTTGAAAAAGGACTAACCTGTGAAGTGAAAAGAGAACGGGTGTTGAGGTCAATCTCCATCAAAGATTGCCAACTCAAACTTCTCATCTCTGGATAGTGGGAACTTCTCCAATATTTTATATATCTATACGAAGATGAGAGATAAAAGATGGAGGTCTTGGAAAGAGTCTTCCAATCCTTGTCATTTTGGGACAGTTAGCAATAGTCAGCTCTTCTAATATGGGCCATTCCAGCGTATGATTATTCCCTGACAGGAAACTAATCAAATTGGGCAAGCATTCCAGCTTTATCTCTTGAATCTTCGGGAATCTAATTTTCTCCATGGCACTTTCCAGCCTTGTCAGACAGTCAAGCCCCATATTCTTCAATTGATTGGACGCCCCTTCACGATCCGCGTCGCCTCCCTCATCACTAATGACTTCCGTCAGCATTTTACAATTGCTTATCCTCAATTCTGTTAGCTCCACCAGATTTTCAGCTACTATATGTGTAAACATATATGATAACTGATCACAATGTGACACATCTAGAGTCTTCAAATGTTGAAAATATATTTGATTGTCCCACATCATCTCGTTGTTGTCCATGCATTTGACATGTAATATCTCCGACCTAGGAAATGCAACCTGCAGTAATTGCTCATGGAACTGGTGATTCTGTACCGTCAAGTTGACAACCCGAGAGTCTGTCGAGCAAGTAAAAAAGACGAAGGTAATCAAAGGAATAAAAAAAGGACAGCATGATAACCCGAGAGTCTTCGAGCAAGTAAAAAAGGGTATGTTGGTTTGGCTCATGCTAAAAAATTTACTATGTTATTTTATATTAAATGAACAACGTAAACATTTTCAGTGAGTAAAATGACCTATCGTTTCACTTATTCAGATTTTTCAAATCTTTGACGCATTTACCTTTAGATAAAATCGGGAAAAGTGCCAAAAAAGTCCTAAACATTTTGTCTTTATGCCGATTTAGTTCTAAACTTTTTTACGTTGTGCTAATTTAGTCATTTCCGGCCAATTTTGGCCGAATTTTGTTGACTGGACACCGGTGGGCTGATGTGACCCGATTTGCGGCGCGTTGACAACTTTTAATAATATTTTAATTTTTTCTTTTTTTCTTTTTTTCTTTTTCTTTTCTTCCTCCGTGGATCGGTTGAGGTCCAGCGACCAACCGAGGCGACGGCCGACGAGGACGAGGTCGACCTCGCTGGCCACCTCGCCAATGGCCGCGAGGGTGGCCTCGCCCGCCCGGCACGAGGTCGCCCGGATCTGGCGAGGGTCAAGCCTCGCCCATGGCTGGCAAGGGCAAGAGCCCCGCTAGATCTAGCAAGGGCAAGCCTCGCCACCTAGGCTGCCCTCACAGCCACTGGCGAGGTGGCCGACAAGGTCAACCTCATCCTTGCTGGCCGTCGCCTCTGGCTGGTCGCCGGACCTTAGCGACCAACCGGAGGAAGAAAAGAAAAATTTTTAAAAAAAAAATCAAAAATATTAAAATATTATTAAAAGTTGTCAACGTCAACGCCAATCAGGCCACATCAGCCGGCCGGCATCCAATCAGCAAAATCCGGCCAAAATTGGCCGGAAATGACTTAATTGGCACAACGTAAAAAGGTTTATGACTAAATCAGCACCAAAAAAATGTTTATGACTAAATCGGCACAGACAAAAAAATTAGGACTTTTTTGGCACTTTTCCCAAATAAAATCCCACCTCAAAGGGTAAAAAAGTCAATTTTATACCCTAAATATTCACTTAGAACTAGAGTTGATGTTATTAATTATACCGTGATTATATTAATTTCTCCATATGTCTGCTCAAGATAAATAAGTTTTAAAATCGTGGTGCATGCTAATTTTCATCAGTAGTTACCAAATCACAGTGCAAGCACAGCCCTCTACAATGAAGGCACAATGCGATCCTTCGCTAAGAAATTATTAAGTTGCAACAGAGGAAAAACGAGAATAAAATCAAGGAGTGAAAAAGTTATCCATACTAATGACGTTTGTAATTTCCTTAAGTATTTGATAGATTTACACAAAGTTTTCTAAAACTCACTTTAAAAGATAAGGAATCGTTCGCCAATCTTTCCTTCAAAAAACAAAAAAATGTACATTTCATTGTAGATTTTTTATTTTCATTTAAAAAAAAATATCGTTAGTAGAGATATCGAGGTAAGAAATGGGCTAGCAAGTGGAGCATTATTGATCTCTCTCTCTCTCTCTCTCTCTCTCTCTCTCTAATAAATCAAACCCAACCTCAAATTTTAGACAAAAAGTGCAAATTATATGCATGGCAAGTGTCTACAGAGAACTAGCCATATATGTACTTGACAATTGGCAAATGGTAATTTGGGTGCAGTCACATATTCTAAAGTTAAATCAATTCTTTCCCTCTCTTCAATTTAGTTCATTTCCTAAAATAAATAAATCGCACTTCGTATCCTGTATGAAATATCAACGAAAATGTCTTATCTTTCCCTTTTTGGCATAACATTAGTCATCTTTATGGAGTTCAGATCTGAAGATTATGCCACTTGCCACATGCTTTCAATGTTGACAAGAAAGTTCAGTCAAACTTGAATAACATATGATGTTTCAATGTTGTAATATTTATGTGGATTCAAGGAGAGTCTTGACAGTTTATATCTTCGTATGTGGAGCTACTTGCATGAGATGCTTGGTCATGACCTTAATCATCACTTCAAATATTCACAATTGAAGCCAAACAAATAATCTTGGGTCATACCTTTTCTATTGAGAAAGGAGACCGTTTATGAAGTGACATCTCATCCATAGGTTGGGAAGCAAGTGTCGCCAATTTGTTACAACCATGCACCTCCAAGGACTGCAATGCTGGCAAATGTAAAGCATGTGCTCCGGCGTAGATGCACTTCATTTCTGTTAGATTCTCAAGCTTGAGGAAAGTTAACTTAGGGAACACAAAAGTGGGAACTATTCCTTCTCCCTTCTCGATGAGTTCCACAATGCCACATCCATCAATCTCCAACTCCTCAAGTTGGGTTAAATCCTTAGCTAGTGAGGTTGGACATAGAGATGTGAGGCTCTTGCATCTCAAAATACTAATAGAACGTGGACATTGGAATTTCACTTGATAGTGGAGTTCCTTATCCCATATACACTTTAGCTTATTGCATTCTTGAATGCAAAGCGATTTTAGATTGGGGAAAGAATTTGCAACAATTTGATTGTCCCATATCATCTCGATGTTGTCCATGCTAATTATAAATAATTTCTCCAAGATAGGAAATGAATCCTGCGGAATTCGCTCACGGAATCAATGACTTAGGTTAATTACGATTTCATGAATGTCTAAGATGCAAGTATAGATGAGTGCCAATGACAGAGGAGGATTATTAAGTTGCACAAAAGAAAAAAAAAAGAAAATCAAATCAAAAAAGGAATAAAAAAAATTACATTGCAGAGCTAAATTTGACTTCCATCTGAAGAATTGCTCTTTCAGATTGGGATAGCAAGTAGAGCATTACTTATCTCTCTCTATATAATAAAGCAAAATCCAACAATACTTTCAACCTCAAATTTTGGCCCCAAAAGCTCGTATAATAGGCATGGCAAGTGCCTAACGAAAACTAAATATACTTTTTACAATGGGCAAAATGGCAATTTGGATATGCTTATATAATAATCATATAAAGCTCATTTATTGTAAGCTTATATCAAATATTTCCCTCTCATTAAGTTCATTTCGTAAAATAATCGAATCACACTACGTATCCTGTATTTATTTTTCTTTCAATTTTGGTTCATACAAATATATGTGCCTTTCCAAAAATGAAATAGCTATTATATGTAACAATTGTTAGATCAATTAGAGACATAATTAAGTAATGATATGGATGAAATTCTTCAAGGAAATCGCAATATGTTTTCTAGGTGTCAGAGATATAGTCGGGATTACAAACATTGGTCACAACCTCATAAATTGACTAAGAATGAGACCGAATTTATTTATCGAAAGAAGAAGTCCGTAAGATAAAAGTTGAACAGTATGTATTGTTCCACTTTTATCCAAAAGAGTAATCAACATTAGAAATCACTAAATTGAGCCACAGTCAAATGCAGCTGAGGACTGCTTGAGGAAGATTAGCCATTAGAAAGAAAATGGAGGAACTGAGACTGGAAAGGCAATTAATCATCCATCAAAAGGTGAACTACAGTAAATACAATAAAAGACATGTAAGTCCTAACAATCTTGGTCCCATGAAATCAACTTTATCCCTGATCTTTAAATTTGAACTTAAGCAACTTCCTACGTTCTTGTTTCTATAGATGTATTCGTTGTGAATATAACTTCTCCATCAATTATAATCACAATTTCAGAGATTAATGCCAACGAAAATGTCCCATCTTTCGGTTTTTAGCTTAGCATCAGTCATCTTGACAGTGTTCAAATTGGAGAACACACTTGTGCCATAATAGGGTCATACCCCATGCCATGTGTTTTCGATCTTTGTGATACTAAGCGCAGAAAAAACTTGAAGGAGAGTCGCACAGTTTGCATCTACGTATGTGAGCTACTTGTATGAGATGCTTTGAACAAAATTTTCAGTTCAAATATTCACCAACGAAGCAAAACAAATAAGTATGGGCTGTACCTTTTCTATCAAGAAAAGAGGTTGTTTATGACATGGCATCTCATTTTGGGGTGGCAAAGCAAGTATCTCCACTTTATTACAGTCATGGACCTCCAAGGTCTTCAATGCCGGCCAATGTGAAGAATGTGCAACGGCGTAGATGCACTTCAACTCTGTTAGGTGCTTAAACTTGAGGGAGGTTAACTTTGAGAACACAAACCCAGGAACAAGTTCGTCCTTCTCAATGAGTTCCACAATTCCACATCCATCGATCTCCAACTCCTCAAGTTTGATTAGATCTCTAGCTACTGAGGCTGGACACATATAGGTGATGTTCTTGCATCTTAGAACACAAATAGAATGTAGACACTGAAATTTAACTTGACGGTGGAGCTCCTTATCCCATATACACTTTAGCTTATTGCAGTCTTGAATACAAAGCGATACTAGATTGGGGAAAGAATTCGCGGCAACTTGATTGTCCCATATCATCTCGATGTTATCCATCCTAGTTATACGTAATGTCTCCAAATTAGGAAACACAACCTGCAGATTTCACTTAGGATTTGGTGATTTAGTTAAATTATGAATTCATGAACTGATAAGTGCCCAGGGGAGAGGGGATTATTAAGTTTAAGTTGCATAAAAGGGGGGGGGGGAGAACAAATTCAGAAAAGGAGTGAAAAACTTGCATTGCAGCTAAAATTTGACGAGTAAGCCAGTTTTCTTCCATCCTAAGAATTTCTCCTTCAGAAATGGGTTAGCAAATGCAGCATCACTTATCTCTCTCTACATAATAAAGCAAAACCTAACAATACTTTCAACATCAAATTTTGGCCCAGACAACTCAAATAATAAGCATAGCCAGCTCAAAATGGTAATTTGGATAGGCTTATATAACAATCATCTAATCATGTAAGTTTCTAATATATTCTAAAGTTAAATCAAATAATTCCCTCTCATTTAGTTCATTTCGTAAAATAATCAAATCACATAAGTATCCTGTATTTATTGTCTTTTCATTTTTGCTCATACATATATGTATGCCTTTCCAAAAAATGAAATAGCTATAGTATACGTAACAATTGTTAAATCAATTAGGGACAGTTATTTAAGTAATAATATGGATGAAATTCTTCAAGGAAATCGCAATACGTTTCTAGGGGCCAGAGATATATTCAGGATTACGAACATTGTTCACAATTTCACAAATTTACTAAGAATGAGAACGAATTTATTTAAAGAAACGAGAAGTACGTTAAAAAAAAAAATTGAACATTGTGTATTGTTCCACTTTGATTCAAAGGATAATCTCACTAAATTGAGTCGCTATCAAAATGCAGCTGAGGATTGCTTGAGGACGAGTAGCCATTAGAAAGAAAATGATGGAGAAATTGAGATTGAAAAGGCAACTAATCATCCATCAAAAGGTGCACCACAGTAGATACAGGGAAAGATGTGGAGCAGTGGTCCTAACAATCTTGGTCCCATGAAATAAAAATCATCGCTGATTTTTATATTTGAACTCCCAATATTCTTGTTTCTACAGATATGTCCCTTGTGAATATAACTTCTCCATCAATTATAACCAAAAGTTTCACAATTTCAAGACATTAATGTCAACGAAAATGTTTAATCTTTTCGTTTTTAGCATAGCATAAGCCATCTTTATAAGGTTTAAATTGAGAACACACTTGTGCCATGGGAATTAACATGCCATGTGTTTTCAATCTTTGTGATATTTACAAGAGAGCTAAACCATCGGAATCAGCCTAAACCTCTTTTTAAGGTGGATCAGCAAGTCGACATTTGATACATCCGACATTGACAAGAACTTGCAGAAAATACTTTAAGAACATATGATGTTTCAATGTTATAATACTTCTAAAGAATCAAGAAGCGTCGTACATTTTGCATCTATGTATGTGAGCTACTTGTATGAGATGCTTGGCTGTGAACTTAATTTTCATTTCAAATATTCACCATCAAAGTGAAACAATTTGTCGGCACCAATGCATTGTCGTATGTGGGATTCGGCGTTTTGTAGAAGGATGGAATGATGAATTTCAATGGATGATCAATGCTACCAAGGGCAAAGACTTGGTGACAAGGCTCCTCAAGGTATCATTCTTGGCGACGTCTTATTGCATTTGATTGGAGCACAACCACAAAAGTTTTCAAAACAAGTCAAATGCTGTTCACATTATTTTGGCTAAGGTACGTAAAATCATCAAAGGTAAAGCTTCACTCAACAAAAATATTAGACATTCCCAGGCTAATATTGTATTGGCTACTATGTGGAGACTTCCCATCTCTATCTTCTTGCATTATTAGTTCTATTTGCAATGCTAGGAGATGCCCCTAAGTTTCTATGCTTCATCCGATAACTAATACTTACAATTTTTACACCCATAAAAAAGCAAAACAAATAAACTTGGGTCATACCTTTTCTATCAAGAAGAGAGGCTGTTTATGAAGTGGCATCTCATTCTCAGGTTTCGAAGCAAGTATCTCCACTTTGTTACAGTCATGGACCTCCAAGACCTTCAATGATGGCCAATATGAAGCATGTGCTTCGGTGCAGATGCACTTCAACTCTGTTAGGTGCTTAAGCTTAAGGGAGGTTAATTTTGGGAACTCAAACTTGGGATCTAGTCTGTCCTTCTCGATGAGTTCCACAATGCCACATCCATTAATCTCCAACTCCTCAAGTTGCATTAGATCTCTAGCTATTGAGGCTGGAAACAGAGAGGCGAGGCTCTTGCATCTAGAAACGCTAATAGAACATAGACACTGGAATTCACCTCTACAGAAGAATTCCTTATCCCATACATGCTTTAGCTCTGGTAATCCTATTAACTCCAGCTTTTTTAATGGAAAACTTGAAACACAATGTCCATCTAGAGGATTCAAAGGATGAAATTTGAAAACAACTTCAAGCAAACCACAGTCTTTTGCCTCCAAACTTTCTAGGCTCTGGAGTTGTCCTAGAATGGAAGAAGGAAGAATATTTACAAGGTTATTGCATTTAATAACATAAAGTGATTTTAGATTGTGGAAAGAATTCACAGTAACTTGATTGTCCCATATCATCTCGATGTTATCCATGCTAGTGATATGTAATGTCTCCAAGCTAGGCAATGCAACCTGTAATATTCATTCATGGAATTGGTAATTATGTAAAAAGTATAAATCCATGAAGTTCCAAGATGTAAATATAGAAGAGCTAAATAATAACTTTTGCGAGAAAGGTAATCAAAGTGAAAGAAGATGGCACCATTATAACTTATGCATCCTCATACAAGTAAAAAGGGCATTTTGATTTTAGTGGTGATCTATCTCAGTCCTCGGCCTAGTCCGGTTCAAAATTTTGGAATTGGGAACCGAATCGATAAGGACTGGTTCGGTCCGGTCCGATTTGCTTCTTAAGAACAAGGACTAAGCACAGCTGTCCACCTTTTCTTCTCTAACAGGATCGAAGTGGGACTCTTTTTAGAACAACTAAAAGTGGGAAAAAAAAAATACAAAATAGAGCCCAAGTGTGAGATTCCACATCGATCTGCAAGAAGACATGCTGTCTTTTTACTTTTTAAAGCAAAATGGAGCCCAAGTGTGAGATCTCACGTCGACTTAAGGGAGTTTTTGTAGTTTGGGGATTATTATAACATACTCAGGGGTATTTGATAAAAAGCACAAAACTTAAGGTGCTTAATAGTGCCAGACTAGTGCTCATCCTTAGTTGGTTTGGCTTATGTTAAAAAAAACTATTAAATTATTTTATATTGAAAGAATTAGGTGAACATTTCCAATGAATCAAATGACTTTCACTTCACCTGTCCAAATTATCGAAGATTTGAGACATTCACTACTAGATGAAATCACACCCCCAAAGGTTAAAAGAACCGTCAACTTTATATTCTGAACAATCACTAGGAACTTGAGATCATGATATTCGTTTTTCCATTCGGTTGCTCAAGACAAATAAGTTGTAAAATCATGGTGCATGCTGATTTACATTTATGGCGACCAAACCGTGGTGCATGCTAATTTACAACGACAGAAGAGATTCGTGCGATTCCTAGCTATGGAATAACTTAGTAAGTTGCACAAAAAGATAAAAAGAAATAATATCAAAAGGAGTAAAGAAATCTCGACACTGAAAATGATTTCTTTCTCTCGTCTTTCCTCGGGACAATAACTTCGCGTTGCAGAGCTTAATTTGATTAATGGAGCCACTTTTATTCCATCTGAAGAATTTTTCTTCAAAAGAAATCTACTTAGTATAAATATTAAGGTCAGAAATGGGTCAGCGAGTGGAGTAGTACCCATCTCTCGATATGATAAAGCAAACCCAATGATACCTTCAACCTCAAAATTTGGCCCAAAAAGCTCAAATAATATGCATGGCTAGCGTCTAATGAGAACTAACCACGTATTTTAGACAATAAGCAAGTGGCCATTTGGATATGCTCATTTAATAATCATATAATCATGTTAGCTTCTCATAGCTAGTTTAAGTAGCGTTTCCTCAAATATTCAAATCACACTTTGTGTTCTGCATTTATTTTCTTTTCATTTTTGCACAAACATACGTGTGTAACTTTTTTTGCTGGCCCGATAAATGAAACAGCTAGTATAAGTAGCAATTCTGAATCACTTAAAGATGAAATTCTTCAAGGAAATTTCAATACGTTTTCCCAGGCACAAAAATAAAATAGTTGGTGTCCGTAGCAATTGTTACTTCTTTGGTATCAGAGCTAAGTGAAAACTAATTATCTTGTAGTTTTTCTCCTTGATAGGTATCTTTATCAAGAAAAACTAATTTTGATGTACTTTTTAGAATTTTATGATATCATTTACTTCGATATATGATTCACGGTTTATGAACTTGAGATATGTGTGCTTCGATTTGACAAGATGATTAATCTTCAAAAATAAAAACTCACCTGTGGAGTGAAAAGTGAAAGGGTGCTATTTTCATTCTCCATCAAAGATTGTCCACTGAAACTTCTTAATTTGGGGCAGTGGGAAATGGTTAGCCATATTAAGTCGGGACATTCCAGCATATGATTCTTCCCCAAAGAGAAACTAGTCAAATTGGGCAAGCATTCTAGCTCCATCTTCCAGAGATTTGGGAATGTAATATTCTGTGTTGCACTTCCATTCTCTTCTTCCTCTGTAATCACTCCTTCCATTTGACTACACTCCTTTATTTCCATATGTTCAAGATTGGCAAGGCACCGAATCATCGATAGAGCAAAAGCATGTCTCAAGTTGCTACAGTTATGAAGGATCAGATGACTTAGCGAATTGAAGCGCAGCCTTCCTTGAAAATTTTGGTTCCAAAGTAGCTTTAACTTCGGTAGATTGACCAAGTGCAATTGCCACAGTTGAGGTAGCACCTGAATGCTTTCCACACCCTCCTGCCCTTCAAAATCAAATATTTCTTCTAGTGACTCGCAATCACGCACTTGCAAGCTTCTCATATTGAGTAAAGCAGGCATCAATATGGATGGTATAGCTTCTATAAATGATGGACAGTTATCCACCACTAGTGATTCTATTTCCAAAAATGGTTCGTTGGGAATAAGTTTGATGTGCCATTTTTCAATCAACTCGGGAAACTCGAACAGCCTCATTAACTTCACTTCAGCAACCGTAGCCTATTAAAAAATGCATCATTAAACATAAATTTCTAGTTAGCAAAGAGCAATTACTCTGTCGGTGGTTAAAAACTATCCAATTGCACATAATTTGGTAACAGATGCATACCATTGCCTCATACATATTTTGGATGGTGCTGTTGAGGTTACCCCTCCAAAATGACCCTGCTTTTGATACTCGTACTTCTTGCAACTTTGGCGCTACTATTGATCCCTTTGAGAAGAACTTCATGCTAGGACATCTACTCACACTAACATTTTCCAATAGAGGGAACACCAAATCGTATCCACTTGAGCTAAAACATCTCAACCCTATCAACCCATCAAACTCCATAGACTTCAATTGGTTGAAAGCCAATGCATGCCCCTTCTTACCTCCCTCATTACTAATGACTTCTGCCAACATTTTACAATTACTTATTCTCAATTTTGTGAGTTCCACCAAATTCCAGGCTATTGTCGGTGTGAACATATTTGTCAATCGATAACAATGTGACACATTTAGAGTGTTTAGGTGTTTAAAATTTACTTGATTGTCCCATATCATCTCGATCTTATGCATGCCAGTGATAATTAATGCCTCCAAGTTAGGAAACACAACCTGCAGAATTTGCCCAAGGAATTATCAAAAGTATGAGACAAAACCACACCTCAAAGGTTAAAAAAAAGTCAATTTCATACACTATATAATCACTGAGAATCAGAGATGGTTATATCAATTATAGCACGATTGCATCGA
This sequence comes from Eucalyptus dawsonii, assembly GCA_016097615.1. NCBI lineage: Eukaryota > Viridiplantae > Streptophyta > Magnoliopsida > Myrtales > Myrtaceae > Eucalyptus > Eucalyptus dawsonii. The sequence goes on along the minus strand of CM027881.1, from coordinate 28,274,047 downwards.
TTTTCCATATGGTCGCTCCAGATAAATAAGTTGTAATCGTGGTGCATGCTAATAAAAGAGAAGTCGTAGAGACACTGAGCCAGAATGAAAATGCATCTGAGGAGGTTGAGGAAGAGTGTCAGCCATTAGAAAGAAAATCAAGGAGAGGTTGAGATTAAAAAGGTAACTTACAATCCATCAAAAGGTTCACCACTAGATTCATGACATAAATTAGTCTCCGCATTTTTTTTCCTTTTTCTTTTTCTCAACGTGCTAATAGATGATGTTATTTTTGGTATACTGAGTACGATCAATTACTGATGTTTCTCTATGATATTGATAACTATGCTACTTCAATAAAGTAATCGCTGTTTATTAGTCCATATTAGCAATTATCTCTTTCAATTTACTAAATGTAGTTCCATATTTCATTTTGGACAAGTTTAACTTCAAAATTAATGCAGTAATCTCAATACTGTCGTTGTTAGCCCGTTAGGTTTCTCTTAGTCTTACCAGTTTAATAGAATTGAACCCATGCACTTCGCTAATAATATAATATAAATAGAATTATAATTTTCAGTATCTCTAAAGTATGCATAAAATATGTCAAAGACGTTGTTACTTCAAGTTGAAGGAGCACGAAAATTTTGAGAAAACTCTTAAGGTTTTGTGTAAAGGTTGAAATTCTGGGAGTAAACGTGTACCGCTCTAAATTTTGATGGGAAATTTCATGTAATTTTTTCTCAAAGTCGCTTAGTAATGCCTACGACCACTTGCAGATTTTGTACTCTTACAATTATAAGTCCTATTCAACAACTAAGTGCTTATCTAGAAATGCCCTACATGAAAGACATGCATCAATTAAATTAGCATAGTTGCTTTTAGTTGAAAACCCAGTCATCGTACCTCTTTTTCGTACTGGATTTTACCAGAGTCACTTGTACCATATTGTTTATAGATAATAGGGAAAATGTCACAAATGGTCCCTATACTTTTACTCAATGTGCAATCTCGTCCTTGAACTTTCAATTTACTCAATTTGGTCTTTGAACTATCGATAAATGTCTGATCTAGTCCCTGATTATTTGAAAATTGATCAATTTAGTCATTCCATTAGTTAAAGTTAACGGAATTGTGGGTATTTTGGTCTTTTTCCTTTTTTTTCCTTTTCTTTTTCTTCTTCTCTCTTACCTCCGCTGGCCATGGCGAAGGGAAGCCAGCTGAGGGAAGAGAGAAGAAGAAAAAAAAAAGAAAAAAAAAAGGAAAAAGACCAAAATGCCCACAATTTCAGTCAGGAACTAGATCGGACATTTATCGATAGTTCAGGGACCAAATTGAGCAAATTGAAAGTTCAGGGACAAGATTGCACATTGAGTAAAAATATATGGACTATTTGTGACATTTTCTCTAGATAATACCAAAGTTAGATAACTTAATTCAATGAAATCATTTCACGGATTATGAAATTACTTTATTACAGAATTATTTATTGCCAAAATTTTATTTGATTTTGCTTCACGAAACCCAATAAATATAGGTATACTTGCAGCAGGTAAGTTGAAAACAACTTACAACCTGTCACAAACTGAATTTACATGGTTTGCATCCATTAGTTGGATTTCCACACTAAGAAGAGAAACAGAAGATGGCTTTATCTAATTACGGAGAAGGATGAACGGATAGGGTAATTAGGAAGAAAATGAATAGAGAATAACAAAATGAAGAAGCATTATAATCAACGTTACATCTTATTAACAATGGAAGGAAAGATGATTAAATATTACACTCTTTTGATAGAAAGTTACCTGCTTCCCACAAAAGAATGCAACTTGAGTGTCAACTTGGCCGTTCGATGTACTACTCGAAGGATCCATCTCAATAGTTAAAAAGTTCTTGATAATTGGCAAGTCACACAACTCCAATACCTGCATATTACACAACTCAAGTGGGCCACAATCATCCGCTTCTATAATCTCCCACATTAAGTTGCACTCGACAACTCGGATCTCTTCTAGATGTGGAAGTTCTCTCATTAATGAAAGAGGAAATAGAACTTTCATCTTGTCACAACTTTCGACTCGAACTACTTTTAATGAGCTAAAGGACTTGGAGGAGACATGAGTGTGGCATATCTTCTCCAAGTTGAGGAGATTCTTGAGACATAACGACTCCAACATCCTAAAAGTAGGAAGGGAATGCTGCCGGAGAATGTAATGTATGAAGTGACTATTTTCGACACATAGATGCTTTAATTGTGGAAAACCTTCTGAGGATAACTCGCAAATACTTTGCTCGATTCCGTTGAACTTGTCTAAATACAGATCATCAGCACTATCTAAGGCAGTTCTTATGCATCCTTTCCAAAGAATATCCCTTTCCAAGTTCAATTTGAGCTCCAATGTCCTTGATCCTTTGCGGCTTGACCAGCACCTACCACCTACTTGGATTCCATACTGTGTTAATTTCTTGATGTTTAGATCCTTTGGGAGCATAGTTGGATCGGGAATGCATACGTATAGTGTGTAGAGATTCTTCATGTTATTTAACTCAATTAGACTAGCATTAAGTGGTGGACCTTGCTCGATAGCATTCCATTGATCAAAGCTATTCTCCATAAACAACTCCTCCAATTTAATCAAGCTTCCCAAGACGCCTGGTTCAATTATCTGAAGTTGGAAACAGTTGTTCAAGTCTAACATCCTCAACTCTACAAGTTGCCCAATTTCTTTTGGCAATCGCAGGATTTTGGAGTTCACAAAACTAAGAATTTGTAGCCCTTTTAGCTTACCAAGAATGGCTACATCATCTAGCATACAACCATCAAGACACAAAGTGTGCAAATTCTCTAATAACTGAAATGACGAAGGTGAACAAGTGAGATGTATCCCAGTAAAATTTAGGACCATGAGTTTCCTTGTAGAGTTAAATAATGAATATGGAATGTCAAGAGATTTATTGTTTGTGAACAACAAAAAGATCTGCAATTCAGGGCAATCTAATTCTTTAGGAAGCTCCTTCATGTTAAGATAGGAAAAACATATCGCCCTACAATTTTTGAGCTTGTCCATTGGCCACTCTGTTATAAGCTCACCTTCATCTTTCCACACAAGAAGAGGTTTATCTCCTGAAGCGATGGAGGCAACAAACTCACGAGTCAAGTCATGTACCTTGAAACCATCATTGTCTCCATTCTCTAACAAAAGGGAGGAGGTTTGAAGAATATGAATTAGGGAGACGAACCTATCTCTAACTTCTTTCATACTACTATTTTCTCCAAATAACCCCAAACCTATACTGTACCTCAACAAGTTTTCGAGAGAGGGTTTAGAGACGTCATAAACTGCACATAGTTGTAACAATGACTTTGCTTCCTCATCTAAATAATCATAACTTATTTGCAACGTCTTATTTATCGTCTCGCTTATTCCTTTATTTGTAGACATCTCGATTTGATTCAAAGCATCACGCCAATCAGAGAAATTAGCATATTTGAAATATTTCGCCGCCGTGATAATTAGAAGAGGAGAACCTGCACACTTGCGGAGTGCTTCATCTACCAAGGATTTGAACGAGTCATGATGAACTTTGTCTCCCGCTATCCTCTCAAAAAGTCTTCTTGCCTCTTCCTCCTTCAGCCCTTCAAGGAGGAAGTCCCTATCGCAGCCCATTTCCCTTCGCAAAACATCACGATCCCTTGACGTCAACAACAACTTGCATCCTATGACTTTGTTGTCGTGTCCGCAAGGAATGCCGACTTTGTTTAAGTCGAGCCCCTCCCACAGGTTGTCCAGTATTATGAGGACCTTCTTTTTCTCCCTCTCCTCGTCTTGCAACCTCGCGTGTAAAAGTTTTGCTCGCATGCTGATAGTCTCTTTGTTTTTTATTATAGTAAGGCCCAAGGCGTCCGCAATCTCTCCTTGAATCGTCTTGATATCTGGATTTGCCGACACGTCCGCCTTGGCGACCCAATCAAACGACATCTCTTCAAATATTCTCCTTTTGATATCCACCAAGAGGGTGGACTTGCCAACCCCGCCCATCCCATAAATCCCGACCACTCTATTGCTGTTATTGGCAAGAGCATCCATGATGTCCCTCATGATCACGGCTCTGGATTCGAAGACACCATCATCCCTAAGCTTAATCGATGTCGAGACAGAAAAAGCAGAGGCTGTTGCTGTGGTGGACTGGATGACTTCTTTGCCCTCTCTCCTGGCCGGTTTTGAAGCAGCAACATTCCCCGGAGCAGGAGCGCTGAAGATTTTGTGTAATTCCATGAAGTCACTGCCTTCTAGAGAGAGTTTCTGGATGTCCTCGATCTTGTCCTTGGCCTTCCTCCTGAATTGATAGCGTAAACTGGGGCTAGGAAGGGTCCCATAGCAGCAAGTCTTGCTCACCTCTTCGAAGTCGCCCAACAGGTCTTGGGCCTCCCTCAAAGCCTTCTCAGCGCTTGCCTGCCAATCCGTGACGTGACTGTAAACATTCCGAGCGTTGTTTTTGGTCACTTCCACAGCATTGTTGACCCTCTCAGTCTTGTACGCCAGATTCCTAACTTCTTTCCGAAGATCCTGGGCGTAGCTCTTGGAGGACATCATATATCCGAATTGACGCTTAATCGACGGGACAACATCTTTGCCTTCTCTCCAAGCCCAAGCCAGAGCAGCGACCTTACCTGGAGCAGGATCGCTGAAGGAGATGCCCTTGAATTGCTGAATGTCCTCGGCAAGAGCGTCCACAATGTCCCGTGTGATTGAAGCTGTGGATTTGGAGACTTCCATACCTGCCGGAGTTGGAGCAGCGACATTCCGTGGAGCAGGATCGCTGGAGGAGATTTCCTCGATCGGCATTTTTCTTTGATTCTTTTTTCCTGAGAAACAAAGAGTGAGAAAGCAGAGGAACAGTGAGAGAGGATGATGAAAAAGATCAGCAGATACTGAAGAAGAAGAGGAGGAAGAATGGCTGTGCCAAGAGCAAAACAGAGTAGGAACGACGAGACACGAAGAAGGCGAAAGATTTTAGCGCTAAAAAGGATGAAGGAAGGGGAACATCCAAGAGTGGAATAAGACTTTTCGGCTAGCAAGAGATTCCCTGTGGATGAAAAGAACGAGCTGCAAAGAGCAATCAACGGCTGAGATTTAGTACGAGCGATCCAATGATTTAGTACTAGAACGCCAAAACATTCCCTGCATAATGGTTCAAAGGCAAAAGTAGAAAGGAAAGCAACGTGGAAACTCAGAGTCATTCCCTACTCAAGCAACAACTATTATCAAATCCAAATCTTATTTGTGATTTTTTGTTTGTTATGGCTCTCTACTTTTCTTTTATTCTCCTTTATGCCTTGAGTTGCGTAAGGAACCAGAAATAATAAATCCAAATTTTAGTATACCCTTGTGTGCTTTTTTGCAGGCCCAAGCCTCTTGATTCAACTGCATAGCAGTAAGATTTCCTATTTAGAATGATCAAATAGAAACTTCTATGTTACTTTAAGTTTCAGAATAACGGGTAAATTTAAATGAAAATAAACAAAAAGCTCAATATAACCTAAAAAAAAATTGAACAAGCTAAAGATGTATCTTCTTAATGAAGAAACTATTGTTAACTCAAACTATAACAGATTCTATTCAAACATCTTGATGTACTGCATTATAATTAATCTACAGGAAAATAATGGAAAAGCTTACTTTTCGAAATGTCAAAGCGATGGAAATTTTCTGATAATGTTCTACTTATTGACATGTTGGACTTGGGCTAACTTAGAGCTTATATCTAATTAATGTCATCTCTTTTATAAATTAAAAAGTGTTGTCAATGGAATGGACTATTGGCGTTTGATTTTGACAAGATTGATCAATGGACTAGACTATTGATAATTATTTTGATATTATTGTGAAATGGATATTTCTATTATACATATAGTTATGTTAAAGCATATGTAATTAATAGTCTTATTACAAGTTTGTTATATACTGGATTTGGGTTAAATGAGTTATGGTTTGATTTTGTGAATATGTATTGTAGGCGATCCATCTACTTGGAAGATATACGTATACTCACTAGGCTATGGTTGTTCATTTCACTTATCTTTCATGTTTTTCAGGTCCCTTGATTAGTGGCCATTAGAGCGAGAGCGCTTTCAATGGGGACTTTTAGAAGTTGGCTTTTGGGTGGTTTGAGACCACATCGGGTGAAAAGACGACCGTGTCATTACCCCTACCCTTGTAGGATTCGGGGTGACACTTTGTATATTTAGATGGCTAATATTATATTTGTTTATTAGGTTCACATGACAAATTTGCCAATCAACATTGTTAGGTTGGAAAGGTCAATTTACCCCTTAAACCTATGTATGCATTATGATTTTTAAAAATATTTTGAGTAATTAAAAACTATTAAATTCATGAACGACATTCTCCTTGTAATAGATTGAGTATCTAGTTAATGAGGAATTAGTTCATACAAGAATATTATCTCATAAGAATAATTTATCTGTTAGTGGCGCATAAAATTAGCAAATGTGGAGCCTAGGTGGCCACATTTTTTATGGAGAATTTAGCAAATTCAATTGTTGGAATGGAGAAGCCGTTTCTAGCTATATAGAGTGTTACATCTCCATCCTAAAAGACTGTCCTTCGGATAGATAATTATATAATTATATGGATAAAAATTCTCACATTTCATTTAGAATGTGAAGAATTTTGCATCAAAAAGTATAATTCCTCAAAAAAAAAAAAAATTGCAGGCCGATCACGCCCAAGTGTTGGCTTTGAAGTTCCTGTAGGAAGCAGTGACAGGGGCCTCTAGTCCAGTCGCACCTGATGCGACTGCCCATGGAGCTCTTATCATAGCCGTTCCACAAGCTCCTATTAATCCTCATGGCCTATTTGCCCGAAACGGGACCCCAGTCAATTCCTCGCAACGTGACACTTACATGAACTGTTGACTGTTTCAATAGTCATTGTGGAAAGCCTTTGGTGAGGGCTAACGAGATTGCATAATAGAAATTCGATATCTTCAATTAGGAAAATTACTCATCAACATATCTAGTTATATCTATCTTCATTCAAAAATCTTAAATCAATTAGTTATGAGCCAATCGAAATTTTTCAATATGAGATCTTTTTCAATACAATACGTATGCATCTTAACGAAATGTGACCAAGTTGGTGCAATTGTTGCTGAGAGGCTAGCATGAGTCTGGCTCAGAGGAATAGAGTAAACATGGACAGCTGTAGACACGGAGAGAGATGAGTTCATATTAATTGACGATGATGTCCAATCCTTTGTTGGGTCTGGGTTCAATTTGTACACTGGTGAATTCTTTGACCAAACCCGGACGCTCAAACTCGGTCATCTCGGTCGAGTTGACTTTGGGATTGGACAATTTTACTGTTTGCATAAGTTGGTAGCTTGCTAGCTAGCCCTGACTTCATTTCTTTTTTACCTCAACAGGGACACTGGTCGGTTGGCAAGTAAAGTGACTAGAAACGAGCATCTCGTCAAGTTCAATCTCGAAACCGGCTTCTTTCGGTTGACTATTGAAGTGAACCGATTCGGTCCTGCTTCCAACAACTTGAAATTAGCATGGGACCAATTTAGTTTCTAGTTCCAACCTTGGAATTGGTCTACATAATTACAAACAAATAAAGTTTTTTCATATGATTTTCTTGAAAACATTTTACTCTTATAGATTCCTCCCATTTGGAATTAGATCAAAATATTAGTCTCTTGGCTTTTCATATAGGGCTAATGAAAATTATGATAGTTGAAGTCCTTACTATAGTCGCAACCTCCCCTTTCCACTCCATTTTCCATTCGGAGGGAAAAGCATGATAGGTTTAGGGATATTGCCTAAAAGATAAGGCTACAACCCTAGTTTTAGATGTAGGCTCTCTTAAACCTATACCTCGCACAACATTGGGTATTCAAATTGACATGATAAGAATTTTCTAATAAAGAGTCACCATTAGCGTCACCATTAGCCTATTAGGGTCAGCTAAAAATCAAGTGAAATATGAGAACATATTTTACTTTCTACACAACAAAAAAATCTAGGGACTGGAAATCTTAAACTAACTGATTAATTAGTATCATTTCGGTATCTAAATCTTATTCACAAGTAGTCTGATTTGATTTTAGACTTATCCACTAATATGTGAGGTGATTATACAGGTGTGCAATCATTAAAACAACAAGCAGCAATTAAGGTAAAGTTAAATAAATTACAACGAAGAGCAAGAACCTAGCACTACCAAATAAGGAGCATGCCATCTATAACTAAGTTAAAGGGAAACCATAATCAACATATGGAAGGTGCACAATCAAGAGCATTTGTCTCTAAAGTCAAACGAAATCCTATGGTAAAGCCCTAATGGTTTGTTCAATTATGAGCACAATTTTACATCAAAAGGCTTCCACTTTTGAAGAGAAAATTACCCCAAAACTATTTATTAAGCTTTTTCCAATGAATTCTAATTTTTTAATGATTTTTCTGAATCTTTAAGAATTTTTAATTTTGTAAATTAATTAAATTTTTAGAATTTTTATGATGTTTTTAATAATAATAATAATAATAATAATAATAATAATAATAATAATAATAATAATAATAATAATATTTAATATTATTATTATTATTATTATTATTATTATAAAGGAGCTCGGGCCGGGTCCGACCCAGCCCAATTGTTCCGGGTTGGATTAAAAACAGGGCAGCTCGAAGGCCCACTTCGCATTAGCCCACGAAGTTCTTTCTGGCCCGCTCGCTTTCTCGTGCACCCTCCTGTTCTATTCTTGGCCCAGCCCTTCTAGCCCACAAAAGAGTCAGCCAGGCACTTAAACAAAACCAGCCCATCTTCCTTTTTTTATAATTTTCTCTTTTATTTTTATTTTTTTTTCTCTCTTTTTTTTTTTATTCTTATTTTTTACTTTCTTCTTCACACCCCAAACCATGCACCTTCTTTGCCGATCCTCCTCTACGGACGAACTCAACACTCACCACACAGGCACACCCCGGAATCCCATCCGGCCCGACATCGGCGGCCGCCAGCCATTCCCAGACGATTCCCGTTTACCAGCACAATACCACATAAACATTGAACAAGACTTGAAAAAGAAAAGGCATATTGAGCCATGGCGACAAAACAACAAAAAGACCACACCCAGACTTCAAAGGGATCACCCAGACATGCTCGAGATGAGATATAATGGCTTAGTAAAACCAACGGAGTTCAGATCTCATGCAGGCATTCTAACAAATAGTCGGGATACGCCACTTGAACGAGGGGTTCTCGGTCCGTCGCGCCCAAAACAGGGCAAGTGTAGAGCAGAGCCTACCTGTTCGGCTTGAGGACGTCGCCGGGGAAGGTCGTCGGACGGGTCCGCGTGCGGCCGAGGCTCCCTCTTTTGCTCTCTCAGTCGCTAGGATCTCTCGTTCTCCATTCGCCCTCTCTCTCCCTGCCCCTCTCGGTCTCTCTCTTTCACCCTCGTCGAAGAAGAACCTCTTCTCCCGAATCTACTCTCTCGAGCAGCTCTCCCTCTTGCTCGCTCCCTCTGGCTCTCTCTCTCTCTCCTTCGAACTCTCTCTGGTTTTTCCTCTCCCGGATCCCCCTCTCCGATGAACCCCCTTTTCGAGCTCTCTCTCTCCCGAACAACGCCTCCTTTAGCTCTCGCTCACCTTCTCCTTTTCTAGAAAGCTTTTTTTTTCCTCTCGAGTCCCCTCTTCCTCTGGTTTTTTCCTGGTTTTCTTGCCGAAGACTAGCCTCTACCCCTTTCTCTCGATCTTAGCCAGCTGCTATGGTTTCGTGCACTCCATGAGAATTTTGTCAAATAAAATAATCACGCACATACAAAATTAATCAACATCTTATTATATTAATCACGTATATAGCCAGAAAGAAGTAAATGAACTCAACGAATTAGGTATATGGAGTTTGAAAATGTAATAACTTAATTGAGTAACGTGACAAGTAATTAGGCGTCTAAAAAAATCAACCATGTTGAATAACACCTAATAAACAACTGATCATATGACTCGATGCATACCACATTTTTAAGTAGACCAGTATCCGAGTTCATTTTGCTATGCTGTAGTTGTGCCATGCCTATGTGCACAAAAAATGGTGCAGTGTAGTATCATAACTAATTAACTACTTAGTGATACATGTTGGGAAAATGAACCACCTTGAAATAGGCCAGAGTAGTTTTCTAAAAGTTATCGAACCTGTTGTTAACGATTGTTAGGGGCATTGCAATTTTGTGTTGTTTGTCAAGCACCTTGTTTAGATGTGCATAATTCATTTTCATAGATAAAATTGTCGTAAAAAACCATATTGAATGGTCTTTTAATGTCCTCTTTTCTTTTTTCCTTAGACAATTTGGGAAAAAGCTATAGCCAAGAAATTAAGGTACATAACAAAATAGCCATGTTGCCGTCATGAAATGAGCCCTTTAGTTTACTCATTTAGAAATCTAGATATGATCTGGCCAAAAAAGTCACGAATACTCAGAAAAAATGGAAGAGTATGATCTAATGTAAAGGAACTCCTAGGCATTCCTTTATTAGCTTAGCACTAGATAATTCATGAGCATTTAAAAAAAATGTTTTATCATAGCTGTTACGTTAAGTAGTATTGTACTGGACAAATCATAATATTCAAGTATACACATAATTGAGCAGTACAAATAGAATGAATAGCCTAAATTCATCCAATGTATGCTAACTCAACATAAATTTGGATGCACTACACTCGCAAATTATTGCTAAAATAAAAATAAAATAAGATATGACAACAGCAGATGCACTAAAGTACTTAACTTCATTTGGGAGCACATGAGATCTGCCAAATAGTTAGCCTTATCAATTACACAGACACATAAGGGCACCCGATCTGTTCATGCATTTATGAATACTTAGATGTTTGTCCAGTAGAATGGATGAGGGGACGTGGAGGTAGACATTGGTGATGGTGATGGTTGAGTAAAGGTATAGTAAAATGCATAAAACTATCTCAGCTCTTGCAACTACCCTCAATTATTATCTCTTTCTCTCCCTCTCCCACAACTTACCCTAATTAAAGCAATCTTTTGTTTATGTAGATGGTTGTCCATGAGCGCTAGAAGAAAGGATGTGGAGACTTGGACATTAAGGGTGCGCATGACAAAATTTCTAAAACAAAGATTGATTTCTGGCCAGAAATTGATTTCTAACTAGAAATTGATTTCTCAATTTCTATTTCAAAAACTGAGAAGTTAAAAATTTTAGCTTCTAATTTCTTCTTCAAATCTATTTCCGGAATAGAAATCTGTTTGAGAAATAGAGAAATCAAATTGCATTACCAAACGGATTGTTGGCTTTCCTAACAGAGAAACAAAGAAATCAAGAAATAGAAATTTTATCATGCGCAACCTAATGATGGCGACTGAGCAAAGAACTGTAAATTGCAAGAAAAAATCATCCATTTCCATATTATAGTAAGGACATTGTTCTTGGACATTAGTGATGGTCACTGAATCGTTTATCTTATCATTATTGTCTTGATGGAGTGACCAACATATAGCGGCCTTTTGTATTTTTATTTTTGGCCAGTGACAACGTGGGGACAGTCTGCTTACCACTCGACTTCCCAAGTGAAGCTCCATCCATACCCTATCTCTAGAGGTGTTAAATGGGTCAATGAGTCAAGCCTTATTTTCTATAACACCCATAATGGGTTTTAAAATTAAAGAGAGTGAGATATATGAGTCTTAAATGGGTCAACTTTGCACCCATTTAAGACCCATTTATCAACCCATTTATTTTCACCCAAAGCCAAAACCTCACAATCTCTATCTTCTCTCTTTAACTTTACAATTTTTTTTAAACTAAAATTATAATTAATTTTTTTACTTTCTTCTTCCTCCAGTCGCCGACACGGCGATGGCCGACGACCGGCCTGGCAAGCCTCGAGCTCAAGCTCGCCGGATCTGGCGATGCCGCCGATGCCCGACACCAACGAGCCTCGAGCTCGCCAGATCTAGCGAGGCGGAGGCCTCGCCCAACGCCGGCAAGCCTCGAGCTCGCCAGATCTGGCAAGGCGGAGGCCTCGCCCAATGCCAACGAGCCTCGAGCTCGATAGATCTGGTGAGGCGAAGTCCTCAAGCTTGCCGGATCTGGTGAGGCAGAGGCCTCGCCGACGTCTAGTGAGGCTCAAGCCTCATTGATCTGGCGAGACTCGAGCTCGCCAGCGTCGGTGAGTCGGGCGAGCTCGAGGCTTGCCTATGGCCGGCCGCCGGCCGTCATCGTGGTTGGTGGCTAGCCAAAGAAGAAGAAGAAGAAAATTGAAAAAATAAAATTGAAAAAATAAAAATTAAATTAAATTAAAAAATAAAAATAATTAAAATTCGAATTTTTTAAAATAATTATTTTAAAAATTATAAAAATTGTCTATTAAATTTGTGTTGTATAAAATTATTTTAGCAATACTATTTTTTAAATATATATTATATATAAAATAAATTAAGTTTAGTTAAATAAGTCGGGTATGAGTCAAAATTTTTGCATTTAATAAACAAAGTCATAAACACGGGTTAAATAAGTCGATTTGGGTCGGACCATTTATGACCCAACCCAAAACCCGACCTGACCCACCCGTTTAACAGGTCTACCTATCTCCTCTTTTTTCCTTGGGTTTTTGAGTCATTCTTAAATTTCTAAATGGCTAGTATTAGAACTCAGCCGTTTATTATAGATTTTTCCAGCAAAATGTTGCTGTTTTTCAACACTCCCTATCCTTCAAAAATATAAAAAGGAAAGAAAAATTAGGATTATAAATTATCAAAAGCCACATAGCTTTACTTGTCAATAATTGTATATTTTTGAAAAAATTTACAATTGATTTATAAGGGAAACTTCAATTGGAATGAGAGATCACGAAACAATGTTAATGGTAACTCAAGTTGTTTCCCATATTAATTTTCCTATAAAGAGTAGCAATATTAAAAAAAAAAAAATAAATTGGTTTAAAAATGTTTAATTTACTTAGAAGTTCTGATCTAACAATTCTATATGAAGTTATGTCTAATGCAACAATTACAATTGACATTCTAATCTAACAATTTGCTTAATTATAATGTTACTTCGATATTTCAAATAGGGTTAATATAAAAAAAAAAATCCCAAACTGGCTCTCATGTAACAAATTTATGCCAAATTGATTCTTTAACCATCAAAAATTTTAAACCGGTACACACGTGATAAATTTACTCTTCATTAATTTTTATTAAATTTTATCATTAAATTATTAAGTTAAATGACACGTGGCAGTTGACGGTTGTACAAGTTTGTGGTTTTGCCCTCCATTTATTACATGTATACCAATTTGTGATTTTTTTTATGATTTTGACCCAATTTAACAGAAATTAAGGTAAGATAAATTTGTCACATTTGGGGCTTTTGGAGGTCAAAATTTAATTTAAGCTAAATTTTTTATACATATATCGATTTGGGGTTTTTGGGGTTTTTGATAATCAAAAAAATAATTATCAGTTTAAGATTTTTTGTGGTATTAATTTTTTAAAATATGATTTTCATTGGGAGCAAGTTTATGACTAATACCTAATCAGTGTTTGTCCATCAACAGTGGAGAAAATGATGAAAGGATGGATCAGGACTAGTACATTCGCAGTGAGAAAGTAGGAAAGGGATGGATAACCCATCAATGTTTATCCATTAGCAATGGGGTAAAGGATGGAGACACAGACATTGGTGATGGTGACTAGTCAGTAAAGGAACAATAATGAAGAAAATCATACATTTCCATGCTCTAGGAATTTACTGTGTTTAGTTGTGGCCTAACTAAGGTTAGGTTAACGAGCCATAGTATGTACCCATCTCATTTTTTTTTCCTTGTGGTTTGGGGGTTTGCTAGAAAATCATCCATTTCTATGTCCATGGACTTTACATCTTAAAATGTTCACTTAAGGGTCATAATTTTCAATCAATCATTTCAGTATCATAATTTTTTTTAATACGTAAGATTGATTCTAAAAAGATTCCACATGATGATCCATCTTCACTTTTATTGACTTCTAGTTCTATTTGCTTACACTTACATAAAAAACATCTTTCTACATTTTGCTTTCCCTTGAGAAAATTAGACTTGGGACAAAATAGGTTCCTAAATTATGAAAAACCATATAATTCTATTTCACAATAATTGCATATTAACAAAAATTTTAAAATGAATTTTTTTATGACCGAAATATTTGAAAAATACAAGTGAAAAGTAAAAGACTCTAGATAAACCCAAGCATTTGAAAAGGGATGGAGGGGGGCTCCAATATGAATTAGAGAACATGAAGCAAAGTTATTTGTGGCACACAATCATTTCCCATATTAATTTTTTTCATGTAAAGAGTAGCGATATTCAAGAAAGTTAACTATTTAATAATGCTAATAAAAAATAGCTAAAGATTAATTTCATTATGTCAGAAAAGGAAGAAGAAGAAGGTATTCGAAGGACAGATGATAGGCGAAGAAGCAATTATCTTCTTTTTATTTAATGAATCTGTACATGTAACATTGTATTTAATTACAATGAAGGAAAGTAATAAAGGAAATTCTATATTTGCCTATCTTCTCTTATCCTAAAGTATATTTGATTTCCTATTACAAGAAATTACAGAATCATATCTTCATATCTTCCAACACTCCCCCTCAAGCTGGCGGTCTGTATATGTCTAAGACTCCTAGCTTGTGTAGAAGATATGCATGTTGTCTTTGACAAAGAGGTTTAGTAAATACATCAGCAGGCTGTTCCGAAGTCCTTATTCCTCTTGTCTCGACAATTCCTTCTTGAATCTTTTCCCGAGTAAAATGACAATCAACTTCTATATGTTTTGTCCTCTCATGTAGTACAAGATTTGCTGCAAGCTTGAGTGCTGAATCATTATCACAAAAGAGTAAAGTTGGTCCTTTAACAGGAGCTCCGAGATCCAGAAGTAGACCCCTTAACCAGACTATTTCACATACAGTCTTGGCCATAGACCGATATTCAGCTTCAGCCGATGATAAAGATACGTAGACTGTTTCTTTGTCTTCCATGAGAGTAATGATTCTCCAAATTTGATGCGAAACCAGTAATAGACCTTCTACTCATTGGGCATGTGGCATAATCTGCATCGCAATAAGCTGTCATTTCCATGTTACACTTTCGGGAAAGAAGTATTCCCAATCCTGGACAAGTCTTCAAGTATCTCACAATCTTCAGGGCTGCATTCATGTGAGACTGTTTGGATCATGTGCATAAACCGACTAAGAGTCTGTACTGCATAACAAATATCTGGCCTAGTCATTGTGAGATATATCAATTTCCCTACTAGTCTCTGATATCCTGAGGGATCTTGCAACAGAGGATCATCAGAAGAAGAGGATATGCCAGTGTCATAGTCGACAGAGGTCAGTTTAGCATTTTGCTCAATAGGAATGATCGATGGTCTACAACCTGACAAACCTGCTTCTGATATAATCTCCATCACAAATTTCCGCTGACTTAATGAGATGCCTTGATCTGAGCGAGCTATTTCAATCCCAAGAAAATACTTAGGTGACCCTAAGTCTTTGATATGAAAGGTCGAATGCAGATACTCTTTAAGCTTTTTAACAGCAGAATAATCATTCCCCATAATCAGGATATCATCAACATAGATCATCAAGTAAATGGATGACATACCTTTTGTCCAGGTAAATAAGGCATAGTCATACTTAGATTGCTTGAACCCAGAGCCAAGAGTGCACTTGTGAATTTAGCATACCACCTTTGTCGGGAGGCTTGTTTCAAACCATAAAGAGATTTACGGAGACGACATACCTTCGACTCCCCCGTCTCCGTAATCGGGTGGAAGCTCCATATATATTTCTTCATCCAGATCACCATGTAAGAAAGCATTATGGACATCCATTTGGTGTAATGGCCAATCACGAAGAGCAGCAATAGACAAAAAAGTACGAACCGTCACATCCTTTGCTACAGGAGAAAAGGTTTCATGATAATCAAAACCTTCTCGCTGGGTGAAGCCTTTTGCCACCAATCGTGCCTTGTATCTTTCCACAGAACCATCTGCTCTATATTTTATTTTATATACCCATTTGCATCCAATAGGTTTGCGATGAGCAGGAATAGAGACAACATCCCAAGTGTGATTTTCAATCAATGCATGTAATTCAGATTCCATGGCCTTTTGCCAACGAGGATCATCTTTGGCTTCATTATAACTAGAAGGTTCTTGACCTTCGGAAATACGACTTATGCAACATAGATGGTCTGCCGACAATCTATCAAAGGAGACATAAGAAGAGATTGGGTATCGAGTACCTGATGAATGTGAAGAACCGCAGATATAATCTTTTGTCCAAGTTGGTGGACGAGTGATTCGATGAGAACGCCTCTGTGGCTCCTCTGGTGTGGTGGATACTGCCTCAGTAGTGGTTGTTTCTGAAGTATCCTCTAACTGTGCTGGTTCTGCATGTAATGATTCTTCTATATATGGCTGCTCAATGAAATTGTCAGCAGGACTTACAAGAGGTGTTGTAGGCAAGACATCAACTTCTCTTGGAGCAGGAGGGATAATAAATGTTCCGCCAGTGGAGGAATCTTCCTCTGATATGAATTGACGATGTGTGTTGTCTTCTTCTGGTAAAGATGTTAATGAAAAGGGAAAAACATCTTCATGAAAAACAACATCCCTGCTGATAAAGAAATTTCCTGTTGATGGTGCATAAAGCCTATATCCCTTTTGCAAAGTAGGATAACCCATGAAAATGCATTGAGTAGCTCGTGGCGCCATTTTATCTCTATGGCCCACCGTAGTGACATAGCAAAGACATCCAAAAACTCGAGATGAGATAAATCCGGCTTTCTCCCATATAATAATTCAAAGGGTGTCTTTCCCTTTAGGATGCGTGATGGCATACGATTGATCAGGTATGCTGCAGTAATTACACAATCTCCCCAAAATTTTCCGGGAATAGATGCTTGAAATTTAATCGCACGTGCCACTTCTAAAAGATGGCGATGTTTTCTCTCAACAACTCCATTCTGTTGGGGTGTGTAAACACAAGAGCTCTCATGCAATATCCCATGCATAGTGAATAAGGAAGTACATTCAGCATTAAAAAATTCTTTTCCATTATCAGTACGTATCCTACGGATTGGTTTTTGAAATTGAGTTTTGGATAAGGAAAGGAATGTCTTTAAATGAGAAAAGACCTGGCTTTTTGATTGCATAAGGAAAATCCATGTAGCACGAGAATAGTCATCCACAATGGTGAGGAAGAACCTAGAGCCATCATGATTTAAGGTATGATAAGGCCCCCAAACATCAGCGTGAATAAGAGAAAAAATATCTGCTGCTCGAGAATTGCTATTCTGAAAAGAAGCACGTGTTTGCTTTGCCATGGGACAAATAGGACATTTGGGATAGGGAAATAATGCACTATGACCCAAACGTTTATGATTAAGGAAATTAATGCCATTGGCAGTAGCATTACATAGATATTTATTGAATTGAACAGGAGATGACTCAAAAAAATGTGAAAAATCCAACCAAAAATATAAGCCATGGCTGACTCTACCCAAGCCCATCAGTGTGCCAGTCGAACGGGCCTGAAAGAAACATTTATCAGAATGGAAAAGAATATTACATGAATTTTCTTCACAGGCTCTGGCAACTGAGATTAGATTGAAACGGAAATCGGGTACGTAAAGCACGTTTTTAATAGTAACAAGAGAGCTAAGCTTTACAGTCCCAGTCATTGTGACTTTGGTGGTATGACCATTTGGAAGTTGTACTGATATAGGAAAAGATAATTTTGTAATATCTGAAAGTAAATTCCTATCACAGACTATGTGATCACTAGCACCTGAATCGATAATCCATGCATCCTTTGAAATCGAATTCATCAAACAATAAGATGTACCTGTGAAGCTGCCTCCACTATCCGAGGGATCCAATTTCTTCAAAGTTTCCATCAGCTCGTGATATTGTTCATGGGTAATTGATTTTCCCATGTGCTGGCCTGTTTAAAAAGCGAGGAAAATTTCCCCTTTTCTTTTTCTCCGGCTTTCCATGTAATTTCCAGCAATTCTCAATTGTATGGTGCGGGCACTTACAATAATCACAGTACATCTTACCTCTTCCTTTCGACCCATTATTTTTTGAATTTGGATTGGGCCTAAATGATTGGGCCGAAATAGGCCCATATGGACCGTCGGATCCTCCAAGAAGTGGGCCGCGCATGCCATCCAGCCCATTTATCCCAGCAGATCGGTAGCCGTCCGATCCGATTAGATAAGTGCTACGGGAGCCGTCGGATGGAGCAGGGCGTGAGCCGTCGGATGAAGCGGAGATGATCCCACGCGGACCGTCCGATCCTATCGCCCCCTGGATTGAGCGCAGACCGTCGGATTGGTAGTGGAATTGATCTCCACCGTCCGCGCTTCTCTTTATAAGGGCCCTAGGGTTTTCGCTCTCAAGAGCGAACCCTAGTCCGCCTCTCCTCCCCGAACCTCTCTGTGTCGCACGAAAATGGGTCTTCGCGGCCAGTGCAATTCCATCTCCTCCTTTGCCATGGTCCGCCGATCTCTGTTGGCTCTCCTCCTGTATGGCGAGTTGATAAATCCGGCCGAGACTCGGTAAGGGCTCCATGGTGAGTATATGAGATCGGAAAGACATGTAAGTTTCGTTGAGGATGAGGAGAAATCTTGTCGCTTTCTCCCTTTCTCGCATCTGCTTGTATTGTTGTTGAATGTTATCGGGCCAATCGAATTTTTCCTCGGCCGCCTCTAACTCATTCCAGAGGCTCGATAACTTGTTGTATACTGTTGCGATGCTCATGTTCCCCTGTTTCAGATCTGAAATTTGCTGTGTTAGGTAAAAAATTTTTACTTGATCGAGTTTTCCATACATCTCCCTAATGTTTTCCCACATTTTTTTCGGATCCTCCGTCGGGGGAAGCCCAGACGCGATCTCGGGTGCGATGCAGTTCCCAATCCAGGTTCTTACCGGTTGGGCGCATCGCCTCCGGTTCGTGCCATTCTCTCGTCGGACGGAATCGGAAACGATCCGTCGATGAAAACCTCCTTGTCTTTTGTTATGAGTGCCCGCCGGAACTCGCGACCAACTTGAATAATTATCTGCACCTGTCAATTGTTGACTTATAATCTTCAGTGCGGGCCGTCGCCGTTTGTTGTGTATAATGGATCGCCAGGTTCCGGCCGGCCACTGTTGTTGAGAAATTGATACGGAAAGAAACCCGGTCAGAGTCGGGTAGGGATTCGTTTCACGACCCGAACCCCCGAGGCCAAATCCGTAGCCCGCATTCGAAATCCCCGTCCCGGCATAGGTGATCCGCCCGTCTGCTCAGGGTTGATGCTGGGTTTGCCCCGTCGCTGGTTGGTGGACTGCTTCACCCGCGCTGCCGTGGTAGCCAGGCAATGATGCGTTGGGGATAGGCCCGGATACCATGGATATGGCATCCATTGGTAAGGGTGACTCGCGAATGGTTGCCCCGTAATTGCACGAGCACGTTGTTGCCACGGCACGTGCGGAGGTTGGCCCTGAATTTGTTGTTGCCTTTCTATTGCAGGGACTATAGCGGCTGGATCTTGATCTCCCAAGGCTCGCGTCGAAACATCTGATGAAGATTCATCAACGGGAGTAAAGGTTTGTTCTGGTGGTATAGACATATTGAAAAAAGAATTTTGATTCCTCTTTTATCTCTTCTTTGCAGATGCAGTTCCTTCAGGCAATCAAGGACTTTGATTCCTTTGGCAACGCTTTTTCTGAAAATTCGAGATTGGAGTGTGAGGCAATCGGAAGCGGAAGCAAAACAGTTCAGAACCAGAGTGGCTCTGATACCATGTCAGAAAAGGAAGAAGAAGAAGGTATTCGAAGGACAGATGATAGGCGAAGAAGCAATTATCTTCTTTTTTATTTAATGAATCTGTACATGTAACATTGTATTTAATTACAATGAAGGAAAGTAATAAAGGAAATTCTATATTTGCCTATCTTCTCTTATCCTAAAGTATATTTGATTTCCTATTACAAGAAATTACAGAATCATATCTTCATATCTTCCAACACATTAGAAGGTCTAATCTAAAAATTATAATTGAGGTGACATCTAACCTAACAATCACATCTAACATGACAATCCAACAATTAGCTTGATTATAATGTTACTTATATAATTTTAATATTATTTCATGGACTTGCACAAGGATTGGGTTTAGGAGCAGTAGTTAATCAATCATTCTCCGTGGAGGATAGGACGAATACCTAATTTTTGTTTGTCTAATCATTATTTATCTATCAATGAGTAATTATCCAAAAAGTACTAAACTTATCGCAACGACAGCCGATTTTGTCATAAATTTTTCAATTTTACTAATTTAATCATAAAACTTTTAACGATTTGCTAATGTAGTCCGTTCGACTAATTTTGATTGGAAATCACTTACGTGCCGATTGTGTCACTTTAAACAATCGGCATTTACTTCAATGACTTCTATTAAAAATTGGTCAGAATGACTACATTGACAAATTATGAAAAGATTGAGAATTAATTTGACAAAATTAAAAAAATTTAGAATTGAATTGATTGTTGTATAATAAATGTATAACTTTTTGGACAAGATTTCAATTTATAGACGGTGATGGAAAGGATGGATATCTAATCAATGTTCATCCATGAGCGGTGGAGGAAAGGATGGAGATTGAAACACAGGTGATGGTGACCGGTCAAGGAACAATAAAATACAAAAAATCATCCCTCTCAATATCCATATATATAAAGATGGTGACTTAGAAATTATCACTAGTACCTAATTGCTGTTTATATTGCTCGATTGTTCGTAGGTCCACATTGTTGTCTTCATTGAGGCGACTGAAAGCGATCTTTTTTATTTTTATTTTTACTTTTGACCAGTGACGACTTGGAGCACAGAGGAAGAGTGGGAAAAGGACTTCAAGTCGTCGCGTGGGGCGTGGACCAAAGCTGTCAATAAAAAGGAAATCAACTTTTTATCTTGCAACAAAGGCAGCTGCCAAAGAAAATTACTACATGAAGGCCATAATTATTGTACTCGCCTTAGCTGGCATGCACTTCATTAAATTTAAACTGCCCAAATGTGTTTTTATTCTAAGTCGATATGTTTTATTAATCTCGTCTTTTACTTTTCTTTTGGTTAACCATTATTTGATTCAGTTGATTGATTTTTGTTGATAATACACTGATGAAAAGGAAACATAACTGAAAAATGATATGTTGTTGCTATTAATGAGTGTTTTCACAACTTCTAAAATGTTTCAGCATGTATGAAAATCATTTACCCTATAATAGATATATTTACCAGGTACAAGTAGTATTTATTAGAAGTAATGTGCAATCTTGTCAATATGTTTAAAAATGATCAGTACGGATTCCTTATGATATTTTTCAATGGCAAGAGATTTAGTTATGATAGATACCCCTCTTAAAAATACAAAAGAAATTCTTGAGGGTGTACAGACCAATCATAAAGAGGCCTCGCCTTTTTTTTTTTTGGATGCAATGAGAAAATTAAATTTCATAAGTGATACTTTGTCGGGGTTGTTCCCAAATTTGTCCCTATGAATTTGATTATGGTGGATGTGATTTTTTTTTTTTTTGAGAAATTATACTCTTTGATATAAAATAGTTAGTAGACCTGAAGTGCCCTCTTTTTTTCAAATAATGGTCCAAAGTGGATCTTATTTCAAATAAAGATTTGAAATGATTAAGTTAGTTTCAAAAAAAGGCTTGACTTTCCAACTAGTCAAAAGCATTTTATTCCTTTACCTTTTTTGAATTTTCCCTTAATTTTTTTTTCTTAGAGCATGGTTTTCAAAAGTATCCATATGAGCATACATTGTATATCAAGTCAAATACTAACGATGACATAATAATTGTGTGCATTTATGTTGATGACTTGATATTTACAGGAAGTTGTGAAAAGATGTTTGTTGAATTTAGGGAGGTTACAAGATGATGGATTTGGGATTAATGCCCTATTTTCTTGGCCTTGAAGTGAAGCAAACAAATGGTGTCATATTAATTTCACAGCAAAAATATGTTAAAATGATATTTTGAAGTGATTGAAAATGAAATTGCTTAAACCAATATGAACCCCTATAGTGGAACAGTTGGAATTGAAGAAAGAAGGAACTAGTGAACTAATAAATTCCACTTATTTCAAAAGCATTATTGGCAATTAGAGATATTTGGCTTCTACTAGGCTAGATATTACCTATGGAGTGGGAATTATTAGCAGGTTCATAGAAAAACTGTACTAATCACATTTGCAAGCAGCACAAAGAATTCTACGGTATGTCAAATGGAACTTGTGACTATGGAATCTTATATTCTTATACTGACAGTTTCAATCTAGTGGGATATACAAACATTGATTGGGTAGGTAACGCTAAAATTCGGAAGAGCACTTCCAGATATACTTTCTTTCTTGGATTAGGAGTAATTTCTTGGTCCTAAAAAAAACAACAAATTGTTGCACTCTTGACAGTTGAAGCAGCATACATGGCATTTGCTTCAACATCATGTCAAGTGATATGGCTTTGTAGGATTATGTGTGAATTAGAACATGAACAAACAAGTCCTATCAATATGATGTGTGACAATAAGTCAGCTATTGCATTAGCCAATAATTCAATTTTTCATGGAAGGAGTAAACACATTGACATCAAATAACACTATATTCGTGAGCAATTCAAAGATGGTGGGATTGATCTTAAATTCTATAAATCAGAAAATCAAATTGTAGACAAGGCAGATTCGTTCGAAAAATTAAAGAAGATTCTTAGTGCGGTGTTAAAATATTAAAAAAATTGATTGTTGGGTTGACAAATCCTCCATGAAGACCAAAAGAAATCAACAAGCACGACTTATGTGGATTGTGAGAAGATCTCTCTATGAAGATCACATTAAATGCTAGCAGGTGAATGATGAAGAAGAAGACAAAACCTACAAGCATTTAATGAAGACAAATGTCATTGAAGAATTTTTCCACGAAGTCTTGTTTTTCAAATCCATTTGCGGTGTGCATCTATTGTATTGACTTTACTTGTTGGACGTGCGGACCCCTCAAGTGTCATAATTTTGTCCAAAGAGACACTTAAGTGCCATAACTTATGAAATGTACACTTAAGTATCAAAATCGGAGTAAAAGGGATCACTTGAATGCCAATCCAGCCAAAATTTGGCCAAAATGCCGACGTGGCATTTTTCCGGCGAAGCACACCCAAAACCACGCCGTTTTGCACGCGACGTGGTGAAATAATATAAAAATGGCATCGTTTTGGCTTGACTTGGTAAAAAAATAAATAAATAAATAAATATAGCTAAAATATTAAAAAATAATTTTAAAATTAAATTTAGTTAAAATATTAAATAATAATAATTAAAAAAAATTTAAAAAAAAACTCTATAAAACTTTAAAAAAAATTATAAAAAAAAAAAAAAAGGAACGAGGGGAGGCGGTTGAGGGATCAACCCTCAGCTGTCGCCGCCCCCGCGGCCCTGCCGTCGCCAGGAAGCACCGACGACGGCTGGGGGAGGGTCGGCCGGGGTCGCCGGGCCTTGGCTAGGGGCTGGCGACCCCAGCCGACCGGCGACGAGGGCTCGCAAGCCCTTGCCGGATCTGGGCGAGGGTCGCGAGCCCTCATCGCTAGATCTGGGAGAGGGCCGCGAGCCCTCACCACTAGATCTAGGGGGGCTCACGGCCCTCACCCAGATCCGGCGAGAGTCGGCAGCCCTCGCCGCTAGATCTGGGTGAGGGCCGCGAGCCCTTGCCGCTGGATCTGGGGGGGCTCGCGGCCCTCGCCGACCCTCCCCCCGCCGTCACCGGCCCTTCTTGGCGACGGTGGGCGGCGCGCGGCGGAGGGCCGATCCCTCAACCGCCTCCCCCTGTTCCCTTTTTTTTTTTTAATTTTGTTTAAATTTTTTAAAGTTTTTTTTTAGAGTTTTTTTAATATTTGAACTAAATTTAATTTTAAAATTATTATTTTTTAATATTTAACTAAAATTAATTTTAAAATTAATTTAATTATTTAATTATTTATTTTTTTACCACGTCAGCCCAAAACGACGCCGTTTTTGCATTATTTCGTCATGTCAGTGTGTAAAACGGCGTCGTTTTGGGCGCGCTTCGCTGGAAAATTGCCACGTCGACGTTTTGGCCGAACTTTGGCAGGAGTGGCACTCAAGTGATCCGTTTTTCTTCGAATGTGGTACTTAAGTATACCTTTCGTAAGTTATGGCACTTAAGGGCGCGTTTGTTTGCACCGTGTTTCTATTCCCAGGAACAAAATTTTCTGTTTTTTTGTTCCTGGGAACAAAAAAGGAACAGAAATGCGTTTAGGTGCGTTTTTGTTCCTTTTTTGTTTTTTTGTTTCCAGAAACAAAAAGGGAACAGAAATAAGAAACAAGAAATTCTTGTTTCTTATTTCTGAAACATGTTTGAGGAACAAAAAAGAAACAAAAATTGTCTTCTCCTTTGCAAGCCTCTCCTCCTGCAAGCATCTCCACCGTCATCTTCTCCGGCGCCTCCCACTCTTCGGCGTCGACAGCCGCCTCTGTCTCGAGACCATCCGGATTCTCCACCGTCGTCTTCTCCGGCGCCGACAGCCGCTGCGAGCGTCTCCACCTGCGAGCGGGTGACGGAGTTGGGTCGTGGGTCCTGGGCGGCGGCGGCGGCGGCTGCGGTGCGGGGCTCGGCCGTGGGGTCTCGAGCGGCGGACGTCTAGGAGCAGAGCGGCGAGGACGGCCGGTCGAGTCGTGGGCCGGCGCGGGATCGACGATCGAGTGGATCTCGAAGTCGTGGGTCACGGAGCGGTGAGATCTGATGCGGCGGTGGTGAACGGAGGCTCGAGACCTGCAGATGCGTCGATCGGGCGTGAGACAGAGGGGCGGTCGCCGATGTGGTGGAGGGAGACGACGATGTGGCTCTGGGTCACCATTGGCCCGGCGCGGCGAGGCCGACCTCGCGCCTGGCCGGGCGAGCTCGATCTCGCCTTTTTCCGACGAGGCCGAGCTCACCCAGCGGCCGGCGAGGCCGAGCTTGCCTAGCGGCCGGCGATGCCGAGCCTCGCCAGGGGCCGGCGAGCCTCGCCATGGCTGGGCGAGGCCACCGGCCTTCGTCGACCGATCGCCGGCCATGGCCGAGGCCGGCAACCGGCCAAAAGAATAAAAAAAGAAAAAGGAAAAATAAAATAGAAAATAGAAAAAAAGGAAAAATAAATAAGAAAAATAAGAAAGAAAATAGAAAATAAAAATAAAAATTAAAAAATTAAAAAATTAAAAGAAATAAAAAATTTATACAAACTTACCAAACGTGTTTATATTCTTTTTATATTTCTGGAACAAATTTACCAAACGCGTTTTTTTGTTCAAAAATTGTTCCCTAGAACAGAAACACTTTTTTTTTATTTCTGTTCCCAGAAACAATTTTTAAACAGAAACATTACCAAACGCACCCTAAGTATCCCTTTGACCAAAGTTATGACACTTGAAACGTTCTTTTGCCATTTTTGTTGCTTCATTTAATGTTGTCCGAAGAAGCGTCGAAGACTTCATGGCTCTTGTGTGTTTTAAGCATGTGGGATGATTGTCTTCTTTATTGTAGATGTTCTACGATTATATAAGGACGTGAGGGCAAGTGTTGTAATTAGAAGTCAATGGAAAGCATTCTAAGAATAATTTCTCCTCCAATTTGTGCACTCATTCCAAATTTCCAAAGTTGTCATTATATGTTTTGGTTCCAACACCGAGATGATACATCGAGCATGAAGATTGGCGGCGGCAAGCGTGAAGAGAAAACAGCGAAGAATGAAAAAGACACGAAGTGAAGGGGTTGATGGAGGTAATTCATATTTTGTGTGGGAAAACGGGGCAAACGGGTGAAGCCGTTGGCTGTTCTTTGGATGAGAAATGAAGTGAGTTTGTAAATTAGTTATATATATATATATATGTTGGGATTAACGGATCCCCGAAAACCGGATTCGACACCAAATCGAACCCCTAAATCAATGCGGAAGAGGAAGCCCGGGAAAACACGCATCACCGATCGTAAAGAACACCACGGATTCAAGCGTACCTTGTTAGCCACAGATTAAACACCGACGCCAACAAGAGGAAGAGAAACGGTCCTGTTCGATCCGAGGAAGCAAAATCCTTTCACGTGCTTTACTGTTTTTCTTTTGAAGAAAACGGGAGAGAGAGAGGGAAAGTACGTTGAGAGAAAAAGAAAACGTACATCTTTTCTAAAATCAAAACAGTGCCTTTTTCTCTCTCTCTCCTCCCTTTTATACCTCTCCCCTTCCACGGGCCTTATTCCCGTGGGCCGGGCCTTTTGGGCCCAACATGGGCGGACGGGCCTTAAGCCAAATACCAATAAAGCCTTCATCTCCCACTCGCACATGGTGGGCCGAACAGTATTCTCTTTACCTTTCTTCAATATTCATACTGGTGAATAATCCGTGCGACCAGCATACTTTGAAAGCTCGTTGCTATACATTTGTTAGGAATATATAACAGCTCATAATGGGCGTCACACTCCGAGTAGATTTAGTATGCAATACCCTAGATCGATCGATCACATTTATATCTCTCTTGATCTCTTTTAAATAATGATATATTTATATTGTATTCACAATTATAATTATCACAAAGACGGTCATAATTGGTCGACCAGTGAATACAAAACCACAATGTGATTCTCTAAAATCGACCTTCCTCTTTCCTTCAAACTCTCAATTTCAGTCCAGCTTGCTTTTCTAGAAATGTCCCATTAGATCGAATCATCTCATGACCATTGGCAACACCCTAAGATAGCAAACACTAAATAGTAATCTTAAGAATAAGTAAGAGTCCTGAAGGGACTAAAAAATTGAGGAACTCTTTTCCTCAAGAGTCTCACACATCATAAAAGTTGAGATCAAACTTTTTGCCACTCTTATTGGTCGTCTCTTGCATACGTAGTATGAAATATGTATTACGGTATTAACTCCTTTCCCATTGAGCGTATGTCTACACCTTTCAATACCGTACAGATGATAGTTCAGACATACCCAATGTCTAACTTGAGTTCACGTATCTACTCATTCACAAAATTCATCAGAACTCACATCTGGCATTTTAGACAGATAAAGTAAAATATGTGGGGTATTTTACTTTCGGACATCGTTAGTATTATGTCCTCATCTTAACACTTAGTTAAGGCGACATACGTATTCTAAGCTTGAGCTCTTGATTATCACCTAGATAATAAGCTTAAAAACAGTCTCATCTCTATTTATCACATAGTAAACAGAGGCGATTATCCGTATGAGTGGGCTAATCTTATATCTGTCCGACATACTTCTCAACTTAAAATAATGCACTGAGCATTAAGATGCATAAAGATCATACAAAGATTCATAGGCATTAATAACGAAACAACACAAGTTCATTGATGTGAACAACTCAGGGAAATTACAATATCCAGTACATCAGACTCTACGCAATCCTAGAGATTTTACATTACCACAAAACACATCTCTAGGTATTGGCTTTGTCATAGGATCTGCTACCATTCTATACGTAGATATGTACTGCAAGTTCACATCCTTTCGTGCAACCATATCTTTCACAAAGTTATACTTGGTATCTATATGTTTGGTCTTGCCATGATACTTTGGATCTTTGGTGTATGCTATAGCTGCTTGGCTATCACAGTTAACCAACAATGGATTTGCAGCTTTCTCATCAACACCTAAATGATCCAAAAATCTCTTAAGCCAAACTCCTTCTTGTACCGCTGCTGATAATGCCACGAACTCAGCTTCCATCGTGGACAAGGCTATACACGTTTGCTTCTTACTGCTCCATGATATGGCGCCATTGTTCAGTAAGAAAGCAAATCTAGAGGTAGATTTTCTTTCATCTAAATCTCCTCCCCAATCAGCATCTGAATAGCCTTCAAGTCGCAGATCCTTTCCTTGGTAATTCAACTTGAAATCAACAGTTCCCTTCAGATACCTCAGTATTCTCTTGACGGCCTTCCAATGTGCTGGACCTGGATTGGATTGGTATCTACTCACCATTCTAACTGCAAAACATATGTCGGGTCTTGTACACATCATAGCATACATCAAGCTCCCAACAACACTAACATAAGGAACATGTTTCATTTGTTCATTCTCTTGTGGAGTCCCTGGACACAGCCTATGGCTCAATCCTTCACCTTTTGCAATAGGAGTGTCTATGGGTTTACAGTCTTGCATACGAAATCGTTCAAGAACCTTATTTATATAGGTTTCTTGCAAAAGAGACAACGATCTCTTCGAATGATCTCTCGAAATCTTAACTCCAAGAATGTATTCAGCCTCACCCATATCCTTCATCTCAAAGTTAGAAGACAACCATCTCTTGACATTATTAACCAACTCCATATTGCTTCCGGCAATCAGTATATCATCAACATACAATGATATGATCACAAATTGATCCTTGGATCTTTTGATATATACACAATGATCCTCATCAATCATTCTAAACTCATATGCCACTATGGCATTATGAAAACGTATATACCATTGTCTTGATGACTGCTTAAGACCATATATCGACCTCAAAAGTCGACATACTTTTTCTTCTTGGCCTTTCACTATGAAACCAGCAGGTTGTTCCATATATATTTCTTCCTCTAATTCTCAATTGAGGAAAGCAGTCTTTACATCCATCTGATGTAACTCAAGATCCAGACTAGTTACTATTGCCAGAATAATGCGAATCGAGGTAAATCTCACTATAGGAGAAAACGTATCTTCATAATCAATTCCTTCCTGTTGATTATACCCCTTCGCCACAAGGCGAGCCTTATGCCTTTCTATCGAGCCATCAGCCTTTCGCTTTATTTTGAGAACCCACTTGTTTCCAATAGCTCTGCGTCCTTTTGGAAGATCAACCAGTTCCCAGACTTGGTTTGATTTCATTGACTTCATTTCCTCTTCCATTGCATGAATCCACTTTTCCTTACTAGGGCAATTCAAAGCCTCATTGATATTTCTTGGCTTATCCTCATCTTGTGGAGCAACCATAAAAGTTTCCCATTCAATGTTAAAACGTCGACGGGGAATACTTTGGCGACTTGTTCGCTGTATGGGAGATTGTACACTTTGTACATCATTCCCTATTATGCTCCCACTTGGATGAACTCCACTAATATCATTATCTTGATCCAAGGTCTCATATAGGGAGTGATCTTCCCCTATTTCGCCCTTCTTAGGAAACTCATCCTCTAAGAATGTGACATCTCGTGATTCAAATTCAGTTATACTCTCACTTTCCTGCTCACCAATGAACACATACTCTTTCGAGTGTTCCGAGTATCTTATGAAAATACTCTTCTTTCCTCTGGGACCCAATTTCCCAAACTTGTGAGAGGACTCATGTGTATAGGTAGCACAACCCCATGACTTAAGAAAACTTAAGTCCGGTTTTCTACCTGTCCATAACTCATATGGAGTGGAAGTAACTGATTTGGAAGGCACCCGGTTAAGTATATACGCAGCAGTTAACAATGCATCACTCCAAAAGATGATAGGCAAGTTAGCATGCGCCATCATGGACCTAACCATTTCGGTAGGGTTTTGCTTTTCTTCTTTCCGCAACACTATTTTGTTGAGGAGTGTACGGAATAGACAAGTTTGTCTTTCTATTCCTTTTTCATCACATAATTTTCTGAACTCATCAGATAAATATTCTCGACCTCGATCGGATCTCAATGCTTTTATTTTCTTGTCTAATTGATTCTCTACCAGGTTCATAAACCTTTTAAAACAACTTATCGCTTCAGATTTATGAGAAATCAAATAGACATATCCGAATCGAGTATAATCATCAATAAAAGTAATGAAATAAACAGCCCCATGCCTTCCTTTCACATTCATTGGACCATAGACATCAGAATGGATTAAATGCAGAGGAAATTCAGCTCTTTTTCCTTTTCCAAATGGTTTCTTTGTCGTTTTCCCTTCTAGGCAATGCTTACATATGGACAAATCGACTTTTTCAATATTGCCCAACAAGCCCTCTTTGGCTAGTCTATTCATACGCTGTTGGCCAATGTGACCAAGTCTAGCATGCCACATATTCACATCATTATCATATTTATCAGTAGACGTGAGAAGGGAATAACAAACATTAGCATTAACATAATCAATATCTAATACAATAAACCATCTAGAAAATAACCACAACCATAGTAATTTGTCTCCAAAAACAAATTCACACCTCTACTATAGAAGTTCATATTAAAACCTAATTTAACCAACACTAATACAGACACTAAATTCCGACGAATCTCCGGAGCCTACAACACATCATGAAGAAACAAAGTGCGTCCACCACGCATATTCAGTTGGCATGTGCCAATTCCTTTCACTTCAGCTCTAGAGTTATTTCCCACATAGATCCACTTAGTTCCAATTGGTACTCGTCGGAATTCCACGAATGATCCTCTATCCTTCGCTACATGGTCTGTCGCTCCTGAATCCACAGTCCACAAAGGATTAGACTCAGTTAAGAACACAGAACTCGACACATAAGCAAAGTTCTGAAAAGTACAAGGGGTGCATACCTTCTTTGGCTCACAACAGTCGCGAGCATAGTGACCATTCTTGTCACAGTTGTAGCATTTCACCATTGCAAGCTTTTTCCTGCGAGGACGCTTCCCTCTTCCATGTTGGTTAAATTTGGGTTTCTTCCCTAAAAGACCTGCTTCTTCCTTACCTTTCCCCTTATCAAACCAGTTAGGGCGCTTGCGTTTGGAGCTCGAAGCTCCATGTGAGCTAGAACTAGCATGATACAGCTCAGCATCCGGCTTAGCCGCCAACAGGCGGTCCTCTTCCAGCTCAAGATGACGCATTGCATCCTCAAAGTTTTTGATATTTTCATTATGAGTCAGGTGCACCTTCATATGCTCTAACTCGAGGCAAGGAACGAATCACTTTGCTTGCACTTGCTGCTCATACGTGAGGACATGGCCAGCATCTTTCAGCTCGGATTATCATGTTTGACATCTTTCTAAGATGTTGCTTCATGGTCGACCATGAGGTTTCTTATAAGAGTCAAAACGATAGTAAGCCGCCTCGGTCCTAGTCACCGAAGTATGACCAAATCTAGCTGCCAATGCCTCCCACATTTCCTTGGCATTGTCAAAACGCCGAAACTCCCGCATGACGTCATTTTCCATGCTGCTCAGCAACGTGATGCGAGCTAGAGAGTTCATTCTTTTCCACGCAGAAAAAACTTCTCTGTCTCTTTTGTGCTGTGCTGTGGTTCTCTCTTCAGGTTCTACCATGGTCATGACAAGAGCCTCAAGTACTTCTTGCTCTTCCACCACATACTGGATTTTCATCTGCCAAGTTTCATAGTTGTCTCCATTGAGTTTTTCACCTTTGTTCGGCTCTAAACGAATTATGCTCTTTGTGGTCAAGCCATTGATACGAACAAATCGAGACAAATATGCACGAATTATTAATGCCTATCATTTATGCATCCCTATTTACATAGACCCATCATATTAATGAATAATTTCAAGTAAGGCTTCAGAATCAAAAGTTCACTACGTTTCCAATCATCCTCCAAAAATCCTAACTTAAAACTATCATTAATATGATTGTCATATGCAAAATCAATTCTATGAAGCTACAAAAACTTCTAAAACTACCCACAGCTAATTACCCATAACAATCAGCAATAACAGAAAGCAACAGATAATTGACATACAATTAAAAAAAATAATGCTTTTAATTAACACAATTAGGTAGTAATCATTACATAATATGTCCACAAATCACACTTTACATATATCAGCCAATACAACTAACACCAAGTCAGCACACGAACTAGGAAAGATCCTCTTCTGTTCAATTTCTTGATCTTTTCTCTTGAAACAATACAGTAATATTCATTTACAAAATCCATCACAATTTTCTTACAGGAAGCAACTCCGTTGACATCCCATATGCGATTCAACACATCTTGCCATTCAGGTGGAAGAGTGTTTATGAAAAATCGCACAATCTCTGACTGTGACATAGGACGACAATTCCATATGACCTGTTGAATTTTCCCATTGACTTCAAGGACATGATCAATTAAGTCTCTCTCCCATCGATGATCATTATTTCATTATCAACTTGAAACCCTATCCTTTGTTCGCCATAGAATCGCGAATAGGTGTGCGCAACCTCAAGGGAGGCATTGTTCCTGCAACAAATGCAGAACAAATAAGGGATCACATTATAATCCACATAGACTTAATTGAAAAAGAAACACATTCTTTTCCCTATTTTTTTTTTGGGTCAACGGTCAACGATCGTCGGTCAACGGTCAACAGTCGTCGGTCAACGGTCAACGGTCATCGGACGTCGGACCGGTCGGGCCGGTCGGACCGCTCGCGCGGACCGACCGCACGTGCTGCGCGCGTGCGGGGGATGACGTCACGTAGACATCATCCGGCACGTGCCGGGCGCGTGCCTGCGTCCGCGAGTCGAGTCGGGTCGCCGGCCGGTGACCGCCCGGCGAAACGTCGTCGGTGATGACGTCACAGTGACATGTTGCACGCGTCGGTCCGCGGACTGGCGCGTGCCGGTTCGCCCGCCGGCGGCGTGCACGCGCTGGTTCGCCGACCGGCGCGTCGCGCCCACGCGCAGCGCCTTCCGGCCGCACATGTGGGCGCGTGCGGCGGCGCCCGGCGGCGGTCGACATATCGCCGAACTCGTCTCGACATCGCCCTTCTTCCTATGCCATCACAATTTGATTTCAACTTACGAAAACTCGGAAAAATATCCGAAAAGCGCTCGTGTGTCGGGATTTTTGCCCCGATCCGTACGGCCGAAGTTCTTTCGCGAAAAAATCAATCAAAAACATTAAATTGATCGGGAAAAACATGAACTAGGGCTCTGATACCAATGTTGGGATTAACGGATCCCCGAAAACCGGATTCGACACCGAATCGAACCCCTAAATCAATGCGGAAGATGAAGCCCAGGAAAACACGCATCACCGATCATAAAGCACACCACGGATTCGAGCGTACCTTGTTAGCCATAGATTAAACACCGACGTCGACAAGAGGAAGAGAAACGGTCCTGTTCGATCCGAGGAAGCAAAATCCTTTCACGTGCTTTACTGTTTTTCTTTTGAAGAAAACGGGAGAGAGAGAGGGAAAGTATGTTGAGAGAAAAAGAAAACGTACGTCTTTTCTAAAATCAAAACAGTGCCTTTTTCTCTCTCTCTCCTCCCTTTTATACCTCTCCCCTTCCACAGGCCTTATTCCCGTGGGCCGGGCCTTTTGGGCCCAGCATGAGCGGGCGGGCCTTAAGCCCAATACCAATAAAGCCTTCAATATATATATAGAGAGAGAGAGGAAAAGAGGAACTCACGGACGTTATGGAAAAGGGCCAGTAAAAAACTCCAAATTATATTCATTTTTGTCACATTTATTTTTCTTTTTATTACGTCAAAAACTCAAAATGATGTCTATGGTATGTTTATCTTAAATTTTTTCTTGTGACGTTAAAAATCCTAAATTTATATTCATATGACACAAAAACCTTATATCAAGATTTTGTATAATGATCTTTTAGACAAAACGAAGTTGTTCTTATTATATATTTTTTGGTTGAAGTTGTTCTTATTTAATTTGAGCCACTTGGGCACTATGTCAACACCATTTATCTTTCATCGTTCATGTAAGAATATTTTTAATCGTAATCATTAACAGGATATTGATAGAGGGTAAATGTGTCATATAAGTATATTTTCAAATATTTGGTGTCACAAAATAAAA
This sequence comes from Eucalyptus dawsonii, assembly GCA_016097615.1. NCBI lineage: Eukaryota > Viridiplantae > Streptophyta > Magnoliopsida > Myrtales > Myrtaceae > Eucalyptus > Eucalyptus dawsonii. Next base: position 28,240,160 of record CM027881.1, on the reverse strand, counting down.
AAATTAAGGTGAATGTGTCACAGTATACATAGTTTAAGATATTTGGTGATTTTTTCCCTTTTTTTTTATCAACTTCATTAATAATAAATCACAACTCAGAATCAAGACTACATCGATCTCACAACTCAAAACCAAGAATACATAGATCTCTCTCATAGAAGCACATCCATATGCTTGTTGCCTATCAACCACTTTCAGGCTTCCATCGCCCTATCCCTACTAGATGTCCTAGGTGGTGATTATTTTAGTTGTTCTTGTCACTTTTACTGTTAGGAAGGCACTTTTGTCTCTAGATTGCTCGTATGTTGAATCGTGGCTTGAAATTCGCTTTTGTAAATCGCACGAATTTATTGTCCGCGGCTTGTTCTCACCTGAATGAACAATGTTTTGACGTCATTTGTGACAAGAAAATTTCACTTTTATCTCTCACAACTTTAATTCCATAGAAATATTTTTAATTTCCACGTCTTTCGACTTGAGATTTCTATTTAAATTTCCTCTTATTGGAAAATTGACCCGATGTCATTTCCGGTTAATGGCGTTCGACCATGAATGGCGTCGGAAATGATGGGATTCCAAAATTTCAAGCGAAGTTCAGCTGGGAATTGGTTGTGGCTTTGGGTTTATTAGAATATAGGGTGGGCCAGAGGAGCCGACTAGACTAGACTTGATGGACTTCAAAGGGAATTTCATCTTGTGAGAGCTGTGTGAGTTGGGCCACGAACCAGAAAAGCCCCCATTTTTCAACGCCCATCATTTTCTAAAAGCTTTTATTTTTTTCATCGGTATATTATTTATTTATTCATTTATTTGCCTATTGTTTTTTCGCTCCTTTTTTGTTATTTTTGCTATTTTCCATTTTTGTACTTTTACAAGGACAGACGCTTGAATTGTAAAAATTCAGGTGTTGACAACATACGTTATAATAGTAAAGTTAGTGTCCCGGAAAGCTCGGTACTTTTGTAAATTGGTTGTTTAACAAGTGCATTTTGCATTAACTAACACATTCTCTAGAAATATCTTCCACAAAATCAAAGATAATAATGAGGATGGAAAGAAAAACCTCCTTCCCTCCTAAAATTAGTCAAATTTAAGAATATAGGAAACAAAATTACATTCTATATCCATCGATAATTTTTTTTGTTAAATTGTTACTCCCTCATCTCCTTACAGTCTCATCTCTAGCTTTGATACACACGAAGCAGTTTGAATATAATAATTCTCTTGCTAGTGCAAGAGCATGAGCGAAATCAAGAGATAGGGCTTTGCTTCCAAGCAAAAAGAGGATCAGCCAGCAAGTCCAAATTGAAGATCGGTAGCATGGAGCTTCTTCCATCAACAAAGCCCTAAATCCTATGCACGTTGCTTCGACTAATTAAGTACAAATAGATCCTCTGATTTTTCTTCAAACAAAGGATTTATCAATTTTTTCTTTCCGATGGTAACAACTAAAGGTGTCAGTGATATTAGCTTTCAATGGGTTTGTTGTCAATGCATATTGCAAATCTTGCTATCAGAATGAGTAATTTGCTTTTGATGCTTGATTGTGTATTGCTTCTAGAAAAGACCTAGTGCAGAGATACTTAATATTTTATAGAAAGATGATTGTGGATTTATTCGAACAGAAGGAGAAGGTTTGACTTATAGTTATAGAGGCTAGAGAAAAAGTAAGATCTTGAGAGGATAACAAATCTTGGAAAGAAGATTTGGAAGAACAAAATTTTTTGAAGAGCAAATATTTAGAGGAAGATCTTGCTTCTTATTAATCTAAATCGAGAATGGAATGAATATGTGATTGGATTGAGTTGGAGATGTCAAAGAGAGAAGCAAAGAAGAGGACTCGTGTTGGAATGATAATTTTACTTGTGATGTTGATAATAACAATCCTAAGTGTTAAAATAAAAATAAAAGGTTGTTTGACAATCACTAAATATTTGGAATTCCTTTCCAAACATAGGATTGTCATCGTAATTGGTAGGCCATAACCACATAATTGGGAAATTCTAATTATCATTAATTTTTCGAAAGAAGGTTTTGTGTTGATTGCTTATTACTTTGGTGGTGTTTTGATTGGCAAATGGGTTGGATCGGCTTGAGCACAACAAATGGGTCAGTAGCCATTTGGGTGGCCCAGAATACATAAAATTGGCCCGAAGGACCTGGCCCTTGGAGCAAAGCAAAAATAAATAAATAAAGCCACGGGCCAACGAATTTTTGGTCACATGCAGTGCCTGGTGAGCCTAGAACACGAAGCCAATCCTCATTCTATAATTGTTCCTAAAAACAGTAAAGGGAATAACATCCTTGTATCGAATCATACAATCATACCACATCCGGTTTAACTTAACATCTAGTCACTTGAATGAAACATATAGAACACACTGGGACAACAATTGGTGTCAAAGCATTACTACTTTATGGATGTTGCAACCTAACCTCTCTTGACTCAGCAGCTATTAGGTTTAGAGATATTGTCAACTTTGGGCTGACAACCTTCCATTAACTCGAGTTCTCCTAAGTTCATACTTCACGCAATATTGAGCATTCAAAATTTTAATAAATTAAACTGTGCAAATTTTAACAAATGAGTCGTCACTAGCTTTTTTGGGGTCAGCTAGAAACCCAATAAAATATGGGAGAATATCCTACTATGTACGCAGCCAAAGATATTACAAATTAGAAAAATCATTACAAATTTAGAAAATTCTATAAAAAATCAGAAAAATTAAAAATTCCTAAAAATTAAAATCTAAAATTAGACAAGCCTTTAGGGCTTTACAATAGAGCTCTTTGTTTTGCGTTATCATTCTACTTTTAAGGACGATATTAAGGTCCATGTATGTTTTCTTTTATGATTATAATGGTTAGGACTTAACTTTAGATTTCTTTTCAAAATTTTAATCAATTAAACCTATGCAAATTTTAATAAAAGAGTCGCCATTAGCTTTTTTGGAGTTGACTAGAAATCAAGTAAAATATGGGAGAATATCTTACTATGCACGCATCCAAAAGAAATCTAAAGTTCATCCTAACCATTCAAAAGCAGGAAAGTAATTTCCAAAATACTGAAATTGACAATCAATTATAATCGTCTGGTTGAAGCTCAACGCTTCACTCCTCTCTTTCTTTTACTCCTCTCCTCCCAAATGGCCTAATCCTCCCCCTCTCTCCGTCGAGCGTCTCCTCTTTTTCCAGCCCTCTTGCTCCCCTCGGCCCAATGCTCCAGCTCCCCATCCTTCTAAAACGTCTCTCTTAATTTCGCTCGTCTCACTTCTCGTTCTCTTTTCTCGCTCACAGACGCGACCGTTTGCTGCTTCCATCTTTTCTCGTTCTCCTACCGAAGCAAGACCAGGAGAAAGGATGGGCTGGGCTTTATCTCTTTTTTAGTTTTGATGTGGGCTTCGAAAACAATAAAAGAGGTGGGCTAGAAGAAGGAAATTAAAAGATGGGTCATGAAAGCATAAATGAAATGGGCAGAAGCTACAAGGAAATGGGCTAAGGGAGAGGGATTTCTTAGGGGGGCCGAATATAATGCTAAGTGGGTCGGGCATGCCGGCCCACTCGAAATCTTCTTTTTGTTTTTATTTCTTGGGGAACGTAGCAAATCTATTTTTTGAAATAAGAAGAAATCTTTTCTAGCTATTTAGAGTGTTGTGTGTCAACCTTAGAATTAGGTTGTTATTATATAATTATTTAGATATATCTTTTCAAATTGATTTTGTATGTGAAGTCGGTGCATAATTTTGTGTCCAGAAGTAAAATTTCTTAAAAAGAAAATTTACACCCAACAAACAATGATAAGCATAATCAAATTCAAAGACCTTTGCACGTAGAGAGATACTGTGGGTGAAGAAAATTCTAAATTAAATATAAAGAAAACGCTCAATAAAACCTAAATAAAAGTAGATCAAAATGAAGAAGAAGAACAAGAATATCATAACTTGTATATAACGCTCACTTGAGTCCATATATATATATCTTAAGTGTCATAAATTTAAAAAATAGATCACTCGAATGGCATGATTTCGTCAACGTCGATGTAGACAATTTTAAATTTTTATTATTATTTTCATTTGTATTTTGCTTTTCTTCTTTAGGGCTAGCAATGATCATTAGAAACTCTCACAACTCGCGAGACCCTTGCCCAAATTGGGCGAGAGTCGCCTTGCCCTAACCAACAAAGGCCCTAGGTGAGGTTGTCGGGGCCTCATTGACCACTAGCAAGGCCACGAGGACCCTCAACCAAGGCCTTCAGTGCCAAAACTGGGTGAGGGCCACCTACCCTCACTATAAAGGTTGTAGGCGAGGTTGTAATACCCTTGCCGAACCTTCATTGCTGAGGGTGTGGGTTGCCTCACCCAATCTGGGCAAGGGTTTTATGGCTAGTAAGGGTCGCCAGTGACGCTGGCAATGGTCGCCAGTGACCCCTAGCCAGCCCTAAAGAAAAAAAGAAAAATGAAAAAAAATATAAAAAAAAATCCACGTAGGATGATTTGCCAAAATTGACATTCAATTGATTAATATCATATTTATTCTGATATGACACTCGAGTTAGTAGAAAAAAAAGTTTCGATATTCAAGTAAGTGTCGTACGAAAATTTTGACAGCCCTATTATTCTTAGCTCGATCGAAATAGCTCTAAAACGTAAAATGACAATGTTATTGATTTTTACATTGAATAGCTATTTTTCATAGTGTTCTACTTATTGACATATTCGTCTTTGGCCAATTTCGACCCTTGTATCTACTTAATGTTGACTACTGGTTGAAAATAAGTCTTGATTTTTCAGACATTATATTCCAAATTTTCACAAATTTGTTGTCCCTCGTTATCATGCGTTTAAGCACCAAAAACCAGTTCTTAAGGAAAATTGGAGTTGTTTAATTTCTTGCCAACTATAATTGTAAGAGTAGCATGTCAAATTACTCCTACCATATATTTGTTGTGACTACTAATTTCTAACAAAAAAAATGATAAATTAAAGTCATGAGGGTTATAAAGAACTCTGCATTATGCACAATTTCTTTAAAAAATTATAATGTTACAAAATAGTATTATAAGGCAGATATTCATAATATTGGCCTTAGATCTACTTTATATATCGAGCTAGCTAAACTTCTATATGTTCATTAGTTTCCAATGCCAAATTCGGCGATCAAAATTGTTAAGGTGGAAAGGTCAATTTACCCGTAAATTTGTGTATACATTATATTGTTTGAAAATATTTTCACTTATTAAAGCAATTAATGTCATGAGGGTGAACCTCTATCAGAAAAATATTTTATATGGATAATCTATCAGGCCGGTAGTGTATTATAATATTAGTTTAGGTAGAGCTTAGGTGGCCAATTTTTTTTTTTTTTAAGTACAAAATTCATGTTTTGTAAAATGTCAATTTCTATTTACTCAACACAAAATCGATTTTAAGATAGTCAACAAGTTGAATCAAACAATGAGCGTCCATCTTTCCTCCGTTTGGGAAAAAACTATCATTCTTAAAATAACTCTCAATGTACTCAAAATGAAATTCTCATCCAAATTTTCTAACATTATAAATACAGAAATGTAAAAGCAAAAAAAAAAAAAAATTACATCTGGTTTTTGTTTAAAATCTATTTTTGAAGTAAAAATTTATTTAAAAAATAGAAAAATAATTTTACGTTTAATAACGGATTTTCATTCTAAACTTTTTTTCAAAAAATAATCATTTCCTGTACCTGCACCGTGTTTCAGGAGAGAAAGCGTCGTGGGGATCCAGGCTGCGCCTCTACCCTGTAAGGAGGTTGTGGACGGGAGGAGTAATGGGGTCAAAATCTTTTTTGAGGCTTGAACCCATCTCTACCTAGATTTTCCCAATGGTAAAAGCCTTTTAAGATCTTGCTCATGATCAATAATCACGCACTCCGCCTCGAATTAAGAAACACTGATAAGTTGATTTGGTCGCACGTGTGTAGAATCGCATCTAGGAGTTGACATTATTGTGAAGTATCTCTCTGCCCGTACCCTTCTGGAAGCGCACGCTAGAGAGAGAAAGAGACCCTCCCTTCCCTTCTCTCCTGAAACTTCCCACGTTCTCTCTTCTCCCCTCTCCCCTTCTCCAATGGCTTTCGTCACCACCGCGTCCTCTCTCTCCTCCACGCCCCTCCTCCGCCGTCCCTCCTCCCGCCACCGCCACCGCCACCGCCACCGCCGCCCCTCCCGCCGCGCGGCCCATCTCGGCCGTCCACGCGACGGACCCGCCTCCGCTCTCTTCGTCCTCGGCCGCCGCCGCAAAATGGAACATCGAGAGCTGGAAGACCAAGAACGCCCTCCAGCTGTCCGAGTACCCGGACCCGGACGCGCTCGGGTCCGTGCTCCGGACCCTCGAGTCGTTCCCGCCCGTCATGTTCGTCGGGGAGGCGCGGAGCCTGGAGGAGAGGCTCGGCCAGGCCGCCATGGGGGACGCCTTCTTGCTCCAGGGCGGCGACTGCGCCGAGAGCTTCAAGGAGTTCAACGCCAACAACATCCGCGACACCTTCCGGGTGATCCTCCAGATGAGCGTCGTGCTCATGTTCGGGGCCAGATGCCCGTTATTAAGGTCTGGTTCGGAAGCCGGTGATCGTCGATGGTAGTGTTGTATTTGTTGAATTGCGCGACAAAAATTGGTTCTTTTTGGTTCTCTGTCTTGGCCTGCACGCGTTGTTGGGTGCTCGGATATCTAGGAATTGGTGATTGATATCGTGCTGAAATTTGCGGGCTCGATGAAAGCCGTGCCGATAATTACCTGGCGTGCGTGGATAGATCAGCTTTCTCTGGCAAGAACTCAATGCTGTGTTATTTTTTTGACTCCAACTTCGCACCCTTCGATTTGTTAATGTCTTCCTGCAAATCGAATAGGGCAATTTGATTAGTAGAGTGCTTGTCTGAGACTGGTTGATATTTTGGACCGTTTTGGTTCCTCGTACGAAAACCAACATATGTCTTATTTGCAGCTGAATTGAGATCCTCTGCCTTATGCTTGAGTTCGACGGTTCATTTGGTGAACACCATTGTTTCCACGGTTACTGAGAATTCTGATTCTTCATTTATTATGAGGACCTTGTCATAGGGATCATACTGATTTTCTTGTACTCTGTAGATTTAGACAAACTTAATCGCTTTGCCATTCCCTTAGAGAAACATTGTACAACTCTAGTTGAGGTGAACCAGGTGTATGTTGTACTGCTATCAGAGTTCAACAGTGTTCTGTTATTGTGCCTGTTGGAAATGATGATCCATTTTCTAGAATTTCCTAGAGTTGCTAAACTTCTAGAATTTCCCTAGATGAATTTTCTAGAAGAAAGAAGAAAAGTCCAGCATGTAAGAGAAGTCTAGCATTTAAGAGAAAACTAGAATCTTCTAAGGCGGTGACTCACGCCTATAAATAGGCATGTAAGTTCATTATTTAAGGTGTGTGAGGGAAAAGCCCTCCACCTTGTGTGTGGTGGGAAAACCCTCCACCGTGAGAGGTCTTAGACCTCCATCAATCTCCATCAAACTATTTCCTTCAACTAATGAAACTATTTTCCCCCATATCAATGTTTTTTGTCCTTTAATTATTATATCATGTCCCTTGTCCATCCTCTATAAACTACATCATACACTTGCACATATCACTAACCAAAAACTATAACTAATATCAAAACCATGCTTCCGCAACGCACACATCCAAAATTTTTCGACATGGTATCAGAGCTAGACATATCGGTTATGTGCGTTTGTCCTCACCATCCTCAACTAAAAAGGCTAGAGCCCGAGCGAGAGCCAACAGAGCCGAAACCAGAGCTAAAATCAAAGACCAGAGCTCGAGCAAGAGCCAACAGAGCTAGAGCCGGAGCTAGAGCTAGAGCCAGAACTAAAGCCGGAACCGAGAGCCAGAGCTAGAACCCGAGCTAATAACTACAACTAAGAGCATTTTGATGCCCCAAGACATATGGGACATCGTTGAAGAAAAGAAATGCACATTCAAAGGTAATAACTACAACTAAGAGCATTTTGATGCCCCAAGACATATGGGACATCGTTGAAGAAAAGAAATGCATATTCAAAGGCAAGTCCAAGTGTTTCGACGATAGAATGCAAAGGATCATGGAACGAAGACGAAATGGGACAAACTACAATATCCGAAGTATCCCGAAAATGGATCAAGGGGGAGTGTTGGAAATGGTGATCTATTTTTTAGAATTTCCTAGAGTTGCTAAACTTCTAGAATTCCCTAGATGAATTTTCTAGAAGAAAGAAGAAAAGTCCAGCATGTAAGAGAAGTCTAGCATTTAAGAGAAGACTAAAATCTTCTAAGGCAATGACTCACGCCTATAAATAGGCATGTAAGTTCATCATTTGAGGTGTGTGAGGGGAAAGCCCTCCACCTTGTGTGTGGTGGGAAAACCAGAGGTCTTAGACCTCCACCAATATCCATCAAACTATTTCCTTCAACTAATGAAACTATTTTCCTCCATATCCATATTCTTTGTCCTTTAATTATTCTATCTTGTCCCTTATCCATCCTCTATAAACTACACCATACACTTGCACATATCACTAACCAAAAACTATAACTAATACCAAAACCATGATTCTGCAATGCACACATCCAAAATTTTTCGACAATGCCTTTGACGAAATGCTCCGTGACTTAAGAGGGGAACTTCAAGTACATCAACCTTCCGAGGGTGATTATTTGTAACAACAAGAACTTCAAAACCGACTTTGCTTAAAATCAAGTGTGTTCAATCGGAGCAAGTGAGAGGTTGAGTTTGCAATTGAGGGTCCAGGCTAGGGTCACATTTTCTTTTCTGTTCACTTCGTGCGTGATAATTTGATGAACTAATATCTGTTCCTTTCAAAATGAGGAATAAATCATGATGTACTAAGATTGGCTTACCATTTTCTGCTGTAAATTTGCCGCCTTCTTTTTTCTGTTCCCCTTTTCAATGGTGCCTTAGATGATCATTGGATGGATTTTCTTTTCTTACTACATTTCTCTGCATTTAGATACTAGATATATATATTGTTTAGGAATAGCATAATCGCATGGGATAAACTATAGCCCGTTATGAATTTCATTTAAAATGCCTCAACGTACGACCTGACTCCATTCTTTGTGGCGAGCAGGACAAACTCTATGCCTGATCCAAACTTTTCACTGAACCCAAGAGTCCGAGCCCGATCCACAGCAAAGACCAGATTCGGCCCCTTCCTCTCTCTCCCGCTTGCGTTGGCCGAAAATAGCATAGACATTTGCCACGTGAAAATAAAATAAAGAGGAAAATTGCACTGTTAGGCAGAATCACCTAGCATGGAAAATTAGTCAAAAAGTCATAAATCTATTGTTCGGCCGTCAGTTCAGTTTTAGATTTTTCAATTTGACTAATGTGGTTATAAACATTTTAACTATATTTCAATATAACATATCCAGTCAATTTTGGATGAAAATCTCCAATGTGGAATAAGTGTCAACTATCTTATATAGCATGGTCAATAGTTGATGTGGACATCTCAAATAAAACAACATTGTTTTGCAATTTTTAGAAAAGAATCTCATTTTTTTCTTTTTTTCTTTTTTTGTTTTGTTTTTTCTTTCCTTCATGTTTTTCTTTGTGCAGACCGGTGGGCGGCGGGGGTCGCAAGCCCAATGATCAGTGGCGGGTGAACCATGAAGGCCACAGACTTGTGGCCGGGGAGGGCGTGCGCCCAGAACTGGTCATTGGATTGGAATTCGTTGTCAAGTTTTGCTCCTTCGACTTTGTTAGCAGGATCTCTCTTAATATATCGTGCACCCAATGGGTCCTTCCATCGGTGGTTGCTCAAGCAACCTGGATCAAGCTTCTATTATGAATCTCTTGGAGGTACCTCTGCGACTGGTTCCAACTTTTTGCCTTCTTTCTCCTCCACTTATCCTTCGGTGATCCACACATCAGAAAGAGGCCGCCACGTCCTGTGGCGGTGACCGGTAGAGAAACAAGAAAAAGAAAAAATAACAAAAAATTAGAAATTTAAAAAAAAAAATTGTAACAATCATCTACATCAGCACCTATCGTGCCCCACAAGATGATTAATGCTAACTAGACTATTACGTCAGTGATTTCAAGTCAAAATTGATTGAATTAACAAAATTGGAAAATCGTCGAAATATTTTGGGACCAAACCAATAAAGTTTGAAAGTTTATGACTGAATTAGCCGCTGTACAATGATTTATCACTCTGTGAACAATAGCCTCATTAATTAACTATTACTTGTTAACATCATCATGGTTTAAATTATGATTATAGGTAAATTACAACTTGTAAAGTTATATTACTAGTTACAAGTGCCATTGACCTTATGATTTTATGTAAATTACCAAGAAACTTAAAAAACTTATTGCTTTAAAACAGGACCGGTCTCCCTTTTTCTCCTTCCTGCAGGGCCTTAGAAGCTCCCTTTTTAACTATGTAAATTTCTGTTCAGTCATGTCTCTATCACAATTCATTCATGTGAGAAGCCCCACCATTTTCGAGATCAACCATAGAGAGCATTTCAAGATCGCGACCGGGCTTTCATGGCGATCCATGTTTGGCTCTACTTTGAATATGTCAGGAGAAGGGATGCTGTGATTTCGTTGCTTTTCCGATCAATGCCGCAAGAGGAGATAGCGACTATGACAATTCAAATGACGACCCCGATGAAGAAACGGATGACGAGGGATGGAATAGACAAAAGTTTCTCGTTATATAATCCAAGGTGTGACCATGAGAACGTTTCTAATGAAATACGAACGGGATTTAGATCTCCATATCAATTTAAACTGGGTGTCCAACAATATGTGATTTTTAAATGGCTACGTGTCATAAAATTTTAAACCTTTTGCATTTATGCTAATTTAATCCTAAATTTTTATTAATGTCAATTTAGTTATAAACCTTTGACTTGTGTCAATGTAGTTCTAAATCTTTTAATCTAATGACAATTCAGTCTTCTAGCTAATTTTGATTGGATATTCCTAATATGGACATTGGTTGACTAACGTAGCATAACTAAATACTAATGTTGACAACTTTTAATAATATTTTAATATTTTTGAATTATTTTTTTCCCTTTTTTTTTTCTCCTTTTTCTCTTCCTTCCTCTAGTTGGTTGTTAGACCTCAACGATCAACCAAAGGTGAGGGCCAGTGCGTCCTCGCTAGAGGCCAAGAGGGTAGTCTTGTGTTGAGCGGCAAAGGCGAGCCTCACCTAGCCATTGTTGAGGGCTCGAGGCTTGCCAAGGGTTGGGTGAGATCCTCTAGAGGCCACCAAGATCTGATGACTAGGTAGAGAAAGGAGGAGGAGAAGGAAAAAAGAAAAAGAAAAGAAAAGTAATAAATAATTTTATAAAATATTAAAATATTATTAATAGATGTTAGATGTTAACGTCAATAGACTGGTATACACGTTATGCAGCTAAAATTAATCAGAAGTACTGAATTGGCATTGGGGCAATTCAAAGGTTACCAATCCAATCAAGTTGTTACTTTTGTATAGTTGGATAGGTGAGTGGGTTCAGATGTTATGTTACTGGATTGATTAATCTTGTCAATAATTATGTCTTTTAACGACAAGTAAGACCGAATCATTCGCGCATCCTTAACAAATGTTCTTTTTGGCATGTAAATTCGAAAGATACCTTATTTCTCGAAGGGTTTCCAGAATAATAAATGATTGACGATCAAGGAGGGCAGCAACGACCGACCGTGGGGCGGTGGCCGTCAGGCAAATCTCAACTGTGGTACTCAGTTATTGATGTCAACGGAAGCGGGCGATGGCGCCAGATGTTGGCTCAAGGTGGCTGTCGGTGATGGCGACAACACTACTACTTGGGGATGGGGATGGAATCTGAGATGGTGATTAGGCCAACAACAATGCAGGGTTCAATAGGATTACAATCAGAAAACAACCCCCCCCCCGAAAAAAAAAAAAAAAGGGATTAAGTTGATGAAGATAATATTGCAATTTCTTTTAGGGGCGCACTATTTCCAACCCAGTTTTTCCTTTGACGATTCCAAATATAGCGTCTCTACCATATTACCCTTGCTGTCCCTTTTTTGTTTGATTGATTCCTTTCGCTCCTTGCGGTCCCGCGTTCTACGTTCTTCCCCGCGGTTTAGCGAGCATGATCTTCCCATCTCTGACCGGAACTCCTTGAGGTCGATAGTGCAGTCAATCGCAGTCAAAGCCGTTGGAAGATGGAGTCATAAAGATGGATCAGCTCCTGCGGTGTGGTGGTGGCTACGTCCACACCAAAGTGGCACTCGATGAGGGGCATCGACTCGAAGGCCTTGCGGAGCTCAAACCAGGAGAGGACGCTGTCGCAGTTGAGGCCCAAGGACGAACCACTCGTCCACACTCTTCTTGAACTGCTCCCCGTCGCTCAACGAAGGCACGCACCGTTAAGCCCTCGATTATCACCACGCCACCTCTCTCTCTCTCTCTCTCTCCTCATTGCTCCCAAAGTTAAAGCCATTTGATCACGTTTCTCCTCCTTACTATATTTTCTATCTTCATCTATCCTTTCCTTTCTTTGCTATCCGTCTTTTTATTTTTATGGTCACCGGTCGAACCCCATTTGGCTCTTGGACTTGCTTGCCATGGCGTTCTTTCTCTTGGGGTCAAGTAGATCTCCTCCAGGAAAGCCGCAATGCCAGAGCCGAGGTCAGAGGCAACATGTTCGACCGCAAGAACGATGGGGAAGAAGGCAGCGAGCACATGTTCCTTGTTGGGATCCCGTTAAGGTCCAGGTTCCCACTGAACGACCGTTTTTCCTGGTTCATCAGCACGACAGACTCTGGAATCTTGCTAGCGAGCTTAACAGGGTAGCAAGTACAGAACGTTGGTTCTTTTGTAAGAAAAAATATAATGTTTTTTTTTTATTTGCTAAAAAGAAATAACATGATGTTGTGAAGCAAATGCAGCTTCCATTGGGCACGGGTTTCTTCAGATTAGCATCACCATGTAGGAGTGAGCATCAATCTAGGGTCAACCTGGACCGATCCAACTCTGTTGGTCTTGGTCTAGTTCTTAAGAGGACTGGGTCTATCCTTGGTCCTGAGATCCCTAAACTAGTATTATGCGAATTGATCATTGGTTATAGAAGTTTAGGGTCGGTCCAACCCTTACAAACCCTATTATATATTATATATTTAAAATATATAGATATATATTATTTGTGATGTTTTTGCATATGGTGTAGAACTTCCCATCTCGTTCCATATCTTTATGAGTGGTCTTAATTGTTTTTTATGGTTTCTTGCTTTTAGTAGGTATGAATTTTCTATCGTTGCCTTATCGTAAATTTATTAAATATGTATTGGCTTTTATAGTTTGGTTGTATAACGCCACAATGTCGATGGAATGTAATTTGAAATGGTACATTTTCCTTTTTCATGGAGTATAAAAAATGAAATAAAAAAAAATTATCAATTGATCCCGAATCAATCCTAGAGTCAGACCGAAACTATTGGGTTGGTCCGATCTTTGGTCCAATCAATAGGGTTAGTCTTCCGTCCAAAAAGTTGGGAACAATACTGTGATAGACCATGAGCTGAAGAGAAAGAGAAAGAAGATGAAATGAAAGAAGAACGTGGGACCCGCAAGGAGAGAAAATGAATCAATCAAAGAAAAAGAGGGATCTGACCAAAAAGAAAAAGAACAAAAAGAGGGACAACAGGCGTAACATGTTTTTCTTTTTTTTCTTTTTGGGGGTCAAAACAGGCGTAATATGTTAAAGACACTGAAATAGAAAGTGGATTAACCCAGAAAGGAGTGAAAAAAAGCACAACCTTTTTTTAACATGTGAAGTAATTAAGTAGTTAGTTCTAGATTTTTAGCCCTTTAGTAGTACTATGATGACGTGCTCGTATACTTGCCAGCGGATGTAACAATCATGTATCAATATGAACCTTTTGCATTAATGAAATGATGTCTAAAATTCAAAGTAAATAAGATCCATGGACCGAAATGGAATAAAAATAGTTCACATGTTCCTTTTTTATTCGTTTTTAAAAATATTGGATCACTGAAAATGCAAATTTTGCCTCGACATTTAACATTGTAAGTATTTGACTATACACCATCGAAAATACAAAAGAGACTTTCTTTGATATACCAAAATCCTGTGTTTTCTTTTGGAACCAAAATAATTAGAAGGATCAAAAAGTTTTTCTTAGTTACTTTTAACTTTGAACATAGCTTCTTATTTTTGTTCAAAAATAGTCTAAAAGTGCTTCCATCTTCAGAACTGTATAATTCTCAAATGAGCAGGAAAAATGAAAATACGAAAAGTTATCGTGAACCAAACAAGCCAGTTGCTCGAATTATTCATGTGTGAATTCTATGAAAGAAACAAAAACTGGTCAAAGTACGTAGTGTCCATATATTGCATACGGTTCAGATTTTATCATTCTAATACATTTTTCTACTTGAAAGCTCAAGCCTACAAGCAGACGCTGTGGCCAAAAAGCCACCAGAAAAGCCTTCAGAACCCTGACCGGACTGATCACCACCACTTCACCGCTCAGACAAACTCAAGGTGACTATGCAATCGTGTACGGATACATCCGAACGTGTGTCATACGTTTACCATTCAATGCCTAGGTCTCTAGAAAGGAAGAGTCCATTGATGTAAAGAATGACAGTCTCTGAAGCAACGATGTAATCCCGCAAATGAATCTTCGACGAGTTCTCTGCGAGAAGAAGATTTTGTTGAGAAGAAAGCCACCATTATAGAATCAAGTCACATAAACTCAAGCAGAAGGTCAGTGCATCACATCTCAGAGTAAACTTAGTACAATCTCAAATCTTCATTCATTCTTTTATTAATTATCTTCATTCACTCTATCTGGCCTTAACTAGCATGGAAACCATCCCACTACTCCTCAAGGATAAGCAATCTAAAGTGCATGCTGCCTTCTATATAAGCCAGCAATCGTTTAACTAAAATTACCATTCCAACATTCCAATACTGAATAATCATATAACTCATAGGACATATTATCCGTAGTGATATTCTATCTCCACAAATACACCTCAATAATAACAAGTTTCTAATTTGAGTGTAGTTGGAATAAGTATAATCTTTGAGTATAAGAAGTGGTCTTTCGGTTAGCTCAAACATCCGTCAGCTGCAGGCAATTAGCAAAATACCAAAACTTCTAAAAAAAATAGTGCATGTAAACTGCAGAGAAACAATATCTCAATAAAAAATTTCACATAAAATGTCTTAATAGCCATTGATATTGAGAGGAGACCATCAAGATTTGTTTCTACCAGATTAATCAGCCTGTGCACTTACCCCAGTTATATCAGAGACAAAATAATCTATTTATCATCACAAGCAGTGCTAATCATGCTGGACTCCTTCATTAGTAACCACACATCTATTCTCAAAACATGTGTACAGCTCAAACATCCCTTCCTCCCTTAGGCAGACAAACAAGCATACTAAGGCACGCAAGAGCACATGAGGGGAGAGTACACGTGGACATATACCAGGCTTTCCGCAGAAAAGGAAAACACTTAGACATAGGGGTGAGCATGATTCGAATTGAGCCAATACACCTCCTCACCCTAGAACTAATCCGCACAATATCGGTCCTCAATTTTTGAGACTGAGGACCGATCTATTAAGCCTGAGACTGAGGATCAGACTAATCCAATGGATTAGTCCAATTCCAGGTCAACCCGAACCAATCAATAATTTTTTTTTGTTTTATTTTTCGTACTCCTTGAAAAGATGACTGAGGATCGGACCGACCGAATGAGTTCAATTCAATTCCAAGGTCAACTTGTAACCAACCGATAATTTTTTTGTTTCATTTTTGTATTCTTTGAAAATGTGACTAAGGACTGGACCGATCCAATGGTTCGGTCCGATTCCAAAGTTAACCCGAGACTAACCGATAATTTTTCTATTTCATTTTTTTATACTCCTTGAAAAGACAATCGAGGATCGGACCGACATAATGGATTTGGTAATGAGCAAAGTCAGTAAAAAGAGGTGATTGGAAAGCGTCAAATGGGGCGAGCATCAAGTAAGGCGAATGCCGAGCAACAAGGGGGACGAGCAGCGGGCATCAAGCATTGAATAGCGAGCGTCGAGTGGCAAGCAACGCGAACAAGGCTAGTGTCAACCGGCAAGCGGGGAAGTTGTATCTTTCAATTTTGGTAAATTGAATACTAAGAGGACAAAAAGATAGAAGAGAACGAGTATTATAAGAAGATATTATGAGAAGCTCTTTACCTCATTTTGGATGCCATGAGCACTCCTTATTTAGATATTTTTCTTCTTTGTAAATTATGGTTATTGATGCCATAAAACACATTAAAAGTCTAAGCTATTAAAGAATAGTGTAAAATTACTTGAACTCTTCACTAAGGAGCTATTTAATACTATCAACATCATTTGACTTAGGGTTTTCACTAAATAAAAAATTATAAATAATATATTAAATATATAATATATAATATTTTAGATATATTATATATAATATGTATAATCATTATTGGTCTGGGTTTGACCAATTAGGGATTCTAAGATTGAGGATCAACTCGTACAGTGTTGGTTTAGGGATCCTAGGACCAATGACCAACTCAGTCCCCTAGGGAACCGGACTAGGACTATTAAGGTTGGGCCGGTCCAGGGTTGGTCCAGGGTTGACCCTGGACCAATGCTCACCTCTACTTAAACAAGGCCAAGGGCATATAGGATTCCCAACAGAGAGAACACAAGAACACATGGGAAGACAAAAATGCAGATGAGATCTTGTCTTTTGAAAAGCAAGCGTTCTCCTTGTAGGATCAGCATAATTTTTAGAGCCCTCGATGATGTGAAATTAATCATT
The DNA here is from genome assembly GCA_016097615.1 of Eucalyptus dawsonii. NCBI lineage: Eukaryota > Viridiplantae > Streptophyta > Magnoliopsida > Myrtales > Myrtaceae > Eucalyptus > Eucalyptus dawsonii. The sequence continues at coordinate 28,223,285 of CM027881.1, read as the reverse complement.
TTCTATGCCTTGGATGATCCAAAAGTCTTTTTTTCTTTATTGGACAAGTAACCCCAGTTTGGTAAAATGCCACACTGGTAACAAAGCATATTCACCACTATGGCCTTCTTGTTTGCTGATCCAGTGACTGAGACTGATGCTCCAGCACTGGACCATATAATTGCATAATGTCATTCATTGACGCCAACCTGGCTTTACAAACTACTATTAGATGATGTTACCTAGAACCCTGTACTAAATATAATGCTCGTTCCTTCGTATGAATTGACTTTTGATGCCAGGATTAATACATGTTAACTACATTAATATATGATTAGTGAACTACTTTTCTAGCCATGCATCTTACAGTTTAAGAGTAATTACATACTTGCCATGGATGCTAGAGCTTCCAATGGTAATCCACACTTTCACATCGCAAGCCTTATTGCACTTTCCAAACAAAAACATCGTTCAATTCTTGCCAGAACTTGCAAATAATGCATGACAGAATTTTAAAGCTGATCGTCCTTCTCTTCTACAATGATATTTATTATTTTAAGCAATTAATAATTGAGCAGCGCAGATGATATGTTAATACTGATTCTATGTGCCTATTTTTCTTCCTCTACCCAGAAAGTGTAATGTAAAACAGCAAATTGGCTCCAAATCAATGGATTGGCGTCAAGATAATCAATGTTAGAAACAGAGGAGCTAACCAGCACTCCACAAAACATGGTCTACGTATCTTTGGGCATGTTTCCTAATTGTTCTGACGAAACAAAAAGAGGAGAGGGGGAAGGATGAAAAAAACAGTGCTATAAATACATACAAACTCACCATCCTCTTTGATTTTCTTCAATAACTGTGCCCTTGTGGGAAGGGCATACAACCCAGCAGCTACAGCTTTCCTAATAGCCCACCCATGGTGAGGAGCAAGAACCTGCGCGTAAGCCTTGGAGACTATATCCTTGAAGGAATCCCCCCTGCCAAAATTAATAAGCCATAAAGATCACCCATAACATCATATGAAAGCAATGTCAAGTGCATTACTGGAAACAAGCTAATGAGGATAAGCCGACAGATCCAAAACATTTTCACCCACTATTTAGTTTTTACCTTCCTGAATTCCACAGATCAACATTCTTCTTTATGTCATGTCTTCTTTGTCCTCCTCGCATTGTGGCATCTCTACTGCAGAACTACATTTCGCTTCTTCGTCCTCCTCTCATTGTGGTGTCCCTACTGCAGAACTACATTTTGTAGAGGCATATTGACTAGACATATCCTGTGTCTAACCCACTTTAAATTGAGTCCCCCCCTTCCCATCCTCGATCAATGCAGCAACAACTTTCTTTCAAAGATATGCACTCTCCAACTTTGGTGTTCGAAACTCAGAATTTTTTTCACAAGTGATCACAATTTCATCTAGTCTAGGGAAAAAGTAATCATTTTCCATGGTAACTTGTTCAACACTATCCTACTCTTGAGTTTTGAGCCCATTGTTAAGTGGGACACGACCCAAATTATATCAATCAGATCAGAAAATGAGATGACCCATTTTGAGTTTTCGGTTGTAGAGGTTCCAGCCGGTGTGGGGACCTCAGATGTAGGCCTCATGGTGACACGAATCCAAACCAGTTTCCTACTTTGCAGTGAGGTAATAGACTGTTTGGGCATTTTGTTGCATTTAACCTGACTGTATAGATTCATATACACAGTATGAGATGGGTGTATAGGAGATCTGGGTTTGTGAAGAGATCTGTAACTGTAATTTCCTCAAAGCACATCTTTTATGACCCTTCCTGTTAATATTTGTTGCACTGGCATGACCACATACCTACATAGCTACTGCAAGCCTAATATTGTGCAATCTTTCCAAGACATATGGAGACTTTAAACCATAGTTCTTTGGAAGATAATTCATTAGTCCCTCGCCCACTCTCAACTTTGTGAAGTTTCCTCCTCTCTTGCTCCACAAATGTCTATATCCTATGATATTTGGAGGGCAGATAAGGGGTCATTTAGGCGGTGGTTTTCTGGGTTTCGTGAAATTGTGTTCACTCTAAACAAGTTGAAAATTGACTGATTAAGGACAATGGAAAACTTGAGCAAATGTTACCATATAATTAGATTTTTTTCTTTTCCTGCCATTTAATACCATTAGCATTCCGGGAAACACACATTTGCTAATTTGTCGCAGCTATGTGCCAAGAAGTACAACAGAGAAAGCTGAAGCTGAACGTCATTTACATACTCTGATTCAAGAATCTGTTCGAAGATTACCCTGACCACGTCCAGGCCACGATTCACCCTCAGTAGATTTCTCGAATGGCTACCTGCTTTCCTGACACAGTTCCTTTCCATATCGTGATCCAGCAAAGCCGGCAAGGTCTTGATTGACTTGGATGCGTCTGCCAGATCACGAACCTGTTTGTCACAGGAAAGGAAAAAATTGCAGTGAGGGCACAAACAGCAAGATGATCATCCATCACATAAATGATCGATCAGAAAAATTTGAAAATGCAAACATTGTAAATAGCAAAATCGAAAGAAGGGTGATAGTAAATCCCTATTTAAATCCCAAAATCACTTCTATGGAATAGCACTCTCCAAGAGAAGAGTCATAGAATCACATGAAGACACATGAAGCTAGTCGTTACAACGAGCTCCTTACACTAACAAAGCAAGATTATCCGCAGCCCAATAGAATCGATTTGATCATACATTCTTCACCACACCAGAACAGCCAATATAAAAACACAGAATCAGCGGAGTTGGTTTCAATTCCAACCTTTCCGTTAGTAAAACTCAATAGAGTAGTACTCAAATTCCTTCCTCTGCACGCTTTCACAGTACACTCGCTACTACCATCAACTTAGCCATCAACCCCTGATGTTACTCACACTTCCGTAACTTTTTAACAATTTTAAACTCGATCATTGGAGTTATCAAAAAAAAAAAAAAACTCGATCATTGGAGGAAGTCAGGGAAAAGAATCTAGCACGCACGTAAGTCGCAGAATAATACCTTGGGGAAGAAGTCCATCTCCGCAAACTTGAAAGCGATGCCGAGGCAGCCGAGGAGAGGGAACACAAGAGAGCAGGCGTGAGAGAAAGGCGCGACCTCGACGTCCGCCGTCTGGGAGTTCACGGCCGCTGCGAGCTCCTTGAACGACTGGGCAATCTTCCTCACTGGCTTGTCGTCGTCGCCTGGCTCGGCCATCGATTGGAAATAGGAATCTAACCAATACAATTAAGTTATTACGTTTATATAGTTCAGTAGGTGAGTATAAGTAAGGAGAGAAGCTGGTTCGGATCTTGCGTCACTCGATTGACTAATCTTTGCCGTGTTCTTTTGGCATTTAAACAGGGAAGATACCTCAAGCCAAAAAAAAGAAAAAAGAAAAGGGAAGATACATTCCGACCTAGAAAAAAAAAGGGAAGATCCCTGATCAGGTTTTCTACAAAAATAAATGATCGACCGGCGAGGGCGGTGCTTAGAAGAGCAGCAACCACCAAGGGTGGGGCGATGGCCTCGGCAAGGCATGCCTGGACCATGGCACTCGGTTATTAGTCACAACGGAAGCGATTTATGGTGCCAAACGTTGGGTCAAGGCAGCTAACAATGCCGATAACGCATTACCGCGTGGTTATTCTTTGGTAATAGATGTAAATGCACCATTCCCATTCGCTGTTTGTTTATATCGCACTTTTTTCTTCTTTCCTGTGCCACCGTGATGGCGTAATTTCCAAATTAACTTTTCGTGCTGGCGAGCTACTGTAGGAACTAGGATTTCTAGTGCTTGGACTGTCAATTTTTGGTTGAAAGTATCATCTTGATCTTCGTACGTTGCTTTCATATTTATATAAGTAGAATCCCCAAAGTCTCTTGAAACCCTATCAACAGAAGTCACATTTGCTCTACTTATAATCAAGAGTTGTATTACTATCCAAAAAAAAAAATTGCGGGTAGTCAAATAATTTCAGACTATTCACTATCTACGCCATGCCCATTTGAGTCATTATTAGCAAGACTTTGCAAATTTTGGGATAGAGTCGTCCACCATGGGACAGCTAATGAGCCAAATGCCATACATCGAAGAACCTGCCTTATGCCTCTAGTTACTTCACCAAAACAAATGCATACTTTATTTTCTACTAAACAAAGTTGATTGCAACCTTTGTTGTCACTTACATTTGCTCTAGACTAGTGTAGCCTCCATGGTAAAAGAATTTCGAAATGAGGGCAAATCTTTTTTACTAGTCAAGTTGATGTCGTGACCTCTCCGAAGCGGGTTGGACCACCTAAGGATTCGGCTAATGAATTGCTAAGCCTAGACTTAGTTTAGTTCAAGCTCTCCTAAGCCCATACCAATTCACAACTTAAGATTTAAGTTCTAAATATGCAAATGATTTTTATCATGGAGTCGCCATTAATCTATTTTTTTGTGGGTCAATTAGAAACCCAAGTAAAGTAATGGGAGAATTACTTCACTCCTACGAACTAGAGATTAAATGAGTTCGAGAACTTGATTACACTAGATTTCTCTAATGCCCTTTCGGTACCATTCTTTTATTTTCAAAAATGTTTTTGCAAGCGGTTTTAAATTGATTTTAAATCTATTCCCCTAACATGTGAAGTGATCATACGGGTGCACAATCCACCAATTTAACACCCAAGGAAAGCAAATAAAAAAAAATGCGGAGACTTACCTCGTAACAACGAAAGCATCTGCATTATTAGATTAGAATTTACATCAACATGCCTAGATATGATTTATAATTAACACGCAATTTCTCTTTTTTGGTTTTCACTTATTTAATGAGAATCATACTTTATACAATGCATGCTACTAATTTAACATGATATGACATGGTAGTATATCCTAAACTATATGACATGAGCAAAATAATATTTTTTTTTAGAAATGTAATAATGAAATGCGCAACCTAAATTAACCTAATGACTTAATTATAATGACGAGCAATTTATAATTGAATGAACCTAACAACAATCACTAAATGACATGCATTTCATGAATCTAATTTTATATGACATGCACATGACATTTTTCTTTTTTTTTTTCCTTAAAAAAATGCAATTTATCCTAGAAAATAAAACTAATTGATTCTAAGACATTTTTTTGTATTTTTTTTATGAAATTCGAGATTAAAAAAGATGTGAAAATTATCTATCTAAATTAAAATATCATCTAATTTGTATTAGGAATGAGGTTAAGCCAAATCCTAATTTAAACTAGAATGTTATCCTAACTTAGAAATTCCTAACTAAAATGTAATCCATCTAAAAAAATTATCTAAACTTATAATAAATTAAAAAACTATTATCTAGAATTAAACTATATGACATTTTACCCTAAAATGCAATGACATGCAAAGAATGCCATAATTCTAATTTCTTTTATGTTTTTGTATTAATTTCGAAATTAAAAATTGTCAAGTAATTAAACATGAAACCTAAGTTAAAAAACTAGCAACCTAAATTGATTGATTTGATTTTTGGATTTTTTTGGATTTTTTTTAAATTCGAAATAAAATTCATATTCTAAATATGCAAACCTTAAAATAGGAAATAAACCTAATTCTAACCTACATTTTTTTTTTGGATTTTTATTTTTATTTTATGAAAGCGAAATTCAACCAACACCATGGCAAATCAGGATATGATTGATATCTAAAAATTGACGAATTATATCTCACGTATGAGATCGGGTTGGCTAATTTTAAATAAAATCGCGAATCGAATTCTGGCGTAGAGATTGGATTGCGATTTTTCAGCGATTCTTGATCGAATTTGGGTTGAAAATCGAACTGTCAATCACAAATTTCATAGGCTATTTCATGTTGAACATTCTCAATCTTATATTAAGGAATAATTCTACTAAAAAAGAACAAAACAAATGATAAACAAATAAATAAAATAAACAAAAACACTACCTAATTCAACTTTCCTCCTTTTCCTTCCTCCCAACCAACGCTTGTGCTCGTGTGGTGTCTGGTCACCGTCGGAGTGGGGGGTAGTCGTCAGAGCTCCGGGGAGGGACAGCAAGCTCGGAGCGGGCAGCGAGCTGCTGTGGTGGCGTCGCTCGGAAGGGGACGGCGGCTGGCGGAGCTAGGCGGGCTCGAGCGGTTGCTGCAACGGCGTGCAGCGGAGTCGGGCAGAGGAAGGCGCGGCAGCAAAGGGGTGGAACCTCGGCGGCAGACGGAACAGCAAGGGCAACGGCGACGGAGCTTCGGGCGGTCAGAGGTGCCGGGTCGTCGCGGCCACAGCAGGGGCGACGAGCGGCGGTGCGAGCTTGTGGGTGAGCCGGGTGCTGGTGGATGCTGGTTGCAGTGGACGGCGCGAGCTGGCGGCTGCTGGCGTCGGAGCTCAGGCGAGGGGACCGGCGGCGGGCAGAGGCAACTGCAGCGACTGGTGCAGCGGCAGAGGGCGGAGCAGCTTGGGACGCCGGGGCGGAAGTGCAGGTGCGGGCAGAGACGGTGGCTTCACGGGCTGCTGGTGTCGCGAGGGACTGAGCGGCGGTGGAGAGCAATGGCGTCGGGCAGCGGCGGCTTCACAGACGGACGGGATGAGGGACAGCAGGAGCGGCGTCGTCACTGGGTCGCGGGCGTGCAGAGGCGCGGTTGCGAGTGCAGGTGTTCGGGACGGTGCTGCTGGTGTTTGGGCGAAGAGCAGCGTAGGCGCGGGCTGCTGGGCGTCGGCTGGGTGCAGCACCAAGGACGGTGGCGCGCGAGGGCAGAGGCGCGGCGGCGGGCGGGTGGCTGCAGCGCCGAGCGACCAGCAGCAGCGAGGAACTCCCGAAGAAGATGAACAGTAGGGATCTTTTCCTCTTTCTTTTTTTTTTTTTTTTTTTTTTTCCTGCTGTTCGGTCACCTTTTCTCTGTCTGTCTCTGCTTTTTCTCTCTTTTTTCACCTTTTTTAACTTCATATCCCCTGACTTCCTCTCTGACGACGGTCTCTCTTTTTTTTTAATTCCCTCCTTTCTCTCAACTCGTGTGACCGAAGGAGAAGCCCCTCACAATAAATTTTTTTTCTTTTTCGCTCCCCCCCTTCCTACCTTTGCGTATTTATAGGGTTCTTGAAGTCCAACTGACTTTAGTGTGAATAGGAGGTGGCCGTAAATTTCACGTCCGGTTCTTTTTCAAATAAGGAGGCCACCGCCTGACACTCATTAATTTAGCCACAACTGTTGACTTTTCTTTGCTTGTTACTTGCTTCTTTCTTGTACACACTTCTCCTTACTTCACCAAAATTCACGATTTCACACTTGAGAGAGTATATTATAATATATTATGGGCTTCCCTTTGCTTCTTCCAGGCTCCTCACGTCCGCCAAATTCTTGTGCTTGCATATGCATGCATTAATGAGGGAAGAAACAATGGACGAGCATGAACTTCCTTCCCTTTTTTTTTTTGACTTTCGCTCTTTTGCGCATTCAGACAAGCGGAGAGAGACCATCCCTTCTGTGAACATTATCGACCACGAGTCACTACGTCTTATTGCTTTTTGGTATCAATGTAAATGCGACTACATGAAATGCAATTTTACTATTTTTTTCCTTAGGGGTTAAAGATTAATCCCTAAATTTTTATGTAATTAATTACTAAATAATTAATCAAAATTTAGGTGTCAACAGTTGATAAATGGATTGATACTTGATGTGGGTGAATCTTCAAATTATAAACATGGTCATCAAATGAATTTCCTCAACTTGAATTAGATTACTTGTTTCAACGCAGACGTTAAAGAAGTCATGTCATATCTAATATTTTAAGGAAAAGAAAAAAATGAGCATAGGAATTAGTCCTGGAAGTGGTAAGTGATAGAATGAGGTGTTGAAGTTAAATTGAGCCAAGGTAATATATACATACACGCATATATGGCATTTTTGGCTTTCCATTTGGAGTCCAATTCACGGTGTTTCAAAGTACTAAAATCATCGACCAAAAAATAAAGCACTAAAATCCACTGCTGATCCACCAGCGCCAATCAAGTTGATGGATCTGTTGACTTTTTTGACGTGATTGCCAAAAAGTTGTTACTGTCCCACCACTTTCACTTTCACTGTTAGCCCTCCTTTTGCCTCTCTTGCTTCCGGTAAATGTACCCATAGTGCTTTTTTTTTCAATTGTCTCTCCAGCCCGCTAGAAACGGCAGAGACTTGCTCGAACTTGTCCGATGAATCGCAGCCATTGATCCTATATTACTCATAAATTTGACTTACTTGCCCTCGATCCAAATTATAAGATCCAATCAACATTTTCTTGGAAATAGTGCATATAAGAATATTTTTATGAGACTACCTGTGGTGGCTTTGCTAGGTAGGCTCTGGCCTTTAAAGAGAAAGATTAGATGTTCAAAACCCCTACAACTTGCGCATTGCAAGGAGGCTAACAGATCATTAGGTGTATTACGCGTGTGCCCTGGTAGTGGTAGTGAGTCCTGGGCTAGCGTCACCTAGAGTTTACGTGGCAGCTGTCGGCCAAAGTAGTTCCTCCAGCACAAAGAAAACAAAAATTATGAGTAATCTATCTAGTAGCGGATATAAGACTTGAGCTGATCACTGCTCTTCTTGATAGTGTCCAAGCTTTCGAGAAAGACAGGAAGGTATTTGTCGCAGCTGGCTTAGAGGGCACGACGCCTAACAAGAACGGGATCAGAACAGAATGATTGGAGTAGAAGTTTAACTAGTACCTCGAGTCGAGTGTCACAAAAGAGTCCAAAGACGCCTTCTCCAAATATCTTCAGGAATGACTGGAGACATTCTTCCGGTGTGAGCTTGGCAAGTTCTTCTGGACTGAACTCGAAAGGGGTGATAAAAGGCATCCGAGTTATTTTGCGGAGAGTTTGCTTGACGTTCTTGACCGTGTCAAAAGCAAGAAGAGAGACTTTCCTGGGGTCAAGTTGGGTCGTTGACCTGTGATAGTAGGAACAAGTTCGCTACAACGAATCTAACAAGATAGAAGTTAGAAGCAATATAGTAAACAAAGCAAAGATGAAATGAGAGCTGAACTTACATCAATAGGGGCAGCACACTCTAACCCACCGGAGAGTTCCTGTACGGAATTCAAATTAAACAAGAAAACAAAACATTTAAGCGCAGAGTTAGCTTGTAAATTCAGATTCACCCCGAAAATCTCATGATGAGCTGTTTGAACTTCGGTCTCTCCCCAAACTCCGTGCTGTTGAATGTGCGTAAGAACTGCCATGAACTTAAGTTACCTGACTGAAGGGAGAAACGAAAGAGTGTTGAAATTTCTCGAGAAGGCCAAAGTGTAGAAATCAGTTCGCATGACTGGCTTCTACTTCTCTTTCTCGCCACGCTCCCGTTGCCACTTTTTGCAGGAGACTTACTATTATCTGACTACAGACTAGTTAACTAATAAATCTAAACTTTGGGAACTGGCAACCTCACAGGAAGTTGTTAGCCCAATTATCCATAAAAAAAGAGCAGTATCTTTAGGTCATTATCATTTGCCCAGAGGCCAACAACGCAAGTTGGGGGGAAAAAATAAAACAAGAAAGTCTTATCCTTCACCAAGTTGGCTAGAGCATCGGCACAGCTATCGGTCCCCTAAACACGTGCTCTATCTTCACCTGCCGGAACATTTTTACGCCTCCTATACCCGATTAAAAGAGGCTCAAGTAAGTGATTGTCATTGAAAGTTTATTACATATATCAAGTATAACAACATCCATCCTCTTTAGGTCGTTATCAAGAGAGTGTGCGGTGCAATGACTAAATACAAATTGAGTCTCTTTTATACCAATGGGACTATGGAATAATTATGCAGGAATGTAATAGATAGGCCCAAACACACTCCGTTTTGTTAAAAATATCATATTTTATGATCCCAAAAAAATGAACAATCTTATAGCATAACTAGTGGAAAACAGGGTAATTGGAAAGATTCACCAGCTCAATCAAAATTTCCTTCATCTCAACCTTTGACTGTGCCTCATTAACTTCCAGGTCTCTGTACCATTTGCAGCACCTGCCCTTCCCTGTACTAGTGTCTAGACAAGTTAAAAAGATGAAAAATTTAGAATTTAGAGTGCTTATCGTGTTGGACAAGTGGAGAAGCAGAGACAAGCCCAAAAAAAAGGATGAAAATGACATTAATCGGATCTTACTAACTTTTACATACGCTTGCTTATGCCGAAAGCTTTTGTATGGCTGTATTAAGATCACCTTCCGAGTGCACTTCGTAGTTGTATCTGAACAGTGTCGCAAGAAGTTGTTTTGGTGTGCTTACAGGACCCTTAGAAAATATCTTCATTTTTGGGCAATCTTCCACTTCAAAATAATTCAAGGATGGAAACCTGAAGATGCAATTTGTGGAGGAGAAGCATACTAGGCTTGGCAGATGTTGAAGTCCTAATGTTTCTAGCTTCCTAAGAGAAATCACTTTTCCTTCTTCGTCTCCATCATTTGCCACAACTTCTTTCATTCTTTCACATCCTACTATAGACATGTAAGTGAGGTGCACCAAATTTGTGATTGCTGAAATTGTTACTAGATATACTAATCCAGAGGAATTTTTTACAACTAACTCCGTCAAATTTTTGAAGGATGTCATGGTTGGGAATAATGTTGTCAAATCGGGACAATCCCAAACCTTAAAAGCTTTGATACTCTGAAGAATTTTTGACACTAAATAGTTTTCTCTCCACACATGCTTTAGGTTGTGTAGGTGGCTTAACTTAAGTTTTCTTAAATTTTCAAGCACCAAAGGTTTTCCCCCATCAACAAGTCCTTCATCTAGGAAAATATCCTCAAAGGAACTACAAAAGACCTCAAGGTTTTGTAGATTCTGAAATCTCTCTAGGATGAATCTGGTAGGAAAGACAGCATTTTCATCATGAAAGCATCCCAATGTTAGTGCTTCTGCCTGGCTGAAGATGTTATGAGGAAATTTTCCATCTTCTATCATTTGAATATCTTTATCGACTAATAAAAGTCTCTCTAAGTTTGGAAACTCCTGTCAAATTGCCAATACAACAAAAGAAGTAATCCAAAAAGGTTTATTTATAGATTATGTGCTGTAAAAGGTAAACTTAAGTCATATGATTGACATGGAAGGTGCATCCTCTTATAATTCATTAAATTTAAAGAGCCCTGCATACAAGTCTCAAGCTTTTGAAGTCATGATACAAAATACAACTATAATCAAATGCTCCACTATAATCATCCACATTGAAAACTTGAAGAGAAATTTTTAAGTAGACGGTGGTATGTCTAAGTTGGTAGAGTGAATCTAAATTCATGAACAACCCAACTCACCGAATTAATCTTTCATTAAAATTATCTCAATCTCAATAATAATATGTCATTGTTTGCAATATTACGAAACGGAATACACTCAATAGTGTTACTAAAACATATGGGGGTGAATTAAAGCATAAAGTAGAATATAGTGAATGATGATGATTCTAATTAATTAGTCTTACAAAGAACATTGTTTGAATTTATTTTATTTAGAGTTTGCAGAAAATGAAAAAGAGAGATAAGTTAAATGATGGGACACAGTGTCGACAATCGATAGGACCACATATTAGATCCTCATTGACTTCTCCGACGAGCACCACAATACTTAATATTTAACTAAATTAGACGGGGAATATCTTGTTTTGTCAACAACAATCTATAACTATTTTTGTAAATTTTGATAATGGAATATCTTATAAGTGTCCACAAATGAAAAGTATAATTATGATTTTAGGGACATCTTATGTCGTTGAAACATTAATAGGCAAGGGATATCATGCTTTCTACAATATCATAATATGACATGACTATGCAACGGACATGAGATCAGTGAGTGTGTTAAAGAACATAAGTAAAAATTGAGAAAGAGTAGTTGCAATTATACCCTCTCAAATGAAGAGTGTGCTTCTTGGTTTGAAAGGTTCTGTTGATCGTCCCTCTGAGTCCACTTGTTCAGTTTGTTACAGTGAGTCACTTGCATTTTCTTCAAGAATGGCCAATTCAAAGTATGAAAGTTGGGGCAGAAGCTCTTGAGTCGTGGCATATCATGTAATACTAGAGAGGTCAGTTTCGGGAAAAGAAATTGAGCAGTAGTGGAGAGTAGAGTGTCATCTCCACTCGCAACTATTTCCTCAATCACACAAAACTCCACTCGAAGTTTCTCAAGTTGGTTTAGACTACTCGCCACCCAGTGCGGAAATAGATTTTCAAGGCTCTTACAACTTTGAACCACCACTTTGCCTAAATGTTTGGAAGTGAGAGTTTCTCCAGGACCATCGGTCCATATTTTGGTTAAGTTTTCCATGTGGGAGAGAACCATGGAATTGAGCCAAGGAAATTGTACCTGTCATATTGAAAATAAAATGGCACAATGAATGTGATTACATGGAGTTACCACCTTAAAAGAAGATTTTTTCCAAAATTTCATAGTTCTCGCAAGTATTGAACGATCCACCAAGATATTTGCCTCAATCAAATGATCCCTATGACCACATTATGCTTGTTTGGAGAAAATCAATTATGTTATGAGCTCTTACGACTTGTGCATTGAAAGCAAGTACTTTACCTTTTTTATTTGGCTACAATAAAATTATTGTAATTATGACTTGTCACAATCAAAAAATTGAATGACTATTTCCATAATTCCCTAAATCTATTAATATTCTAAATTAAGGATTATGATGAGTTTTTGAAATATTTTAATAATGTAGGGGATACCTATCATTAGTATTCTCCAACTTTCATGTTTGCCGAACACAAATAAGTGTGCCATTATCAAAGTTTAGATCAAGGCCCCGCTCTCTGATAGGTAAACAATTTGTGAATTGGGTTTACACTCGCGAAGTCTTGGTTGGTGTTGACACCTTTTTTTCTTGTCTTTTTGGCCACAAGTTGGTCTTGACTACAACATCCTTTAGCCCGAAAAAATATATTTTTAATTGCATTTTCAGGTTATAGTTAAAAACAAGAAGAATTATAATAAGACTAACCTGTGGAGTGAAAAGTGATTGAGTGCCTTGGTCAATCTCCATCGAAGATTGCAAAGTCAAACTTCTCATCTTGGGACAGTGGACAATACTCAGCTCATATAATCCGGGACAATCGAGCATATGATTCGTCCCCGAGAGGAAAGTAGTCAAATTGGGCAAGTACTCTAGCTTTATCGCCCAAAGAATCGAGAAAGTAATCTTGTCCACTCCACTTCCTTCCCCTACTCCCTCTGCGATCACTCCTTCCATTTGACCACACTCCTTTATTTCCATCAATGTAAGATTGGCAAGGCATTGAACCATCGATGGAGCAAAAGCATGTCTCAAGTTGCTACAATTATAAAGGGTCAAAGCACTTAGATAACCAAAGAGAACCGTCCCTTGAAGATCTTTGTTCCATAGTCGCCTCAACTTTGGTAAATTGACCAAGTGCAGAAACTGTAATTGAGGCAACACCCAAGTGCTTTCCACCGCCTCCAATCCTTCGAGATCGAATACTACTTCTAGCAATTCGCAATCATGCACTTGCAATGATTTCATATTGTCTAAAAACAGCATTAATTTGGGAGAAATAGCATTAATAAACAATGAACATTTATCTACCACCAGTGATTCTAACTGCCAAGACGACTTTATGGGAATAAGTTCAGTGTGCCATTTTTCGATCAGCCCAGGGAACTCGGACAGCCGCATAAAGTTTACTTTAGCAACCATAGCCTGTTAGAAAATGCATCATTAAACATAAACTACTTGTTAGCAAAAAGCAATTACTTTATTGATGATCAAAACCATCCAATTGGATAGAATTTGGAAATGGATGCATACCATTTCTTCATATATATTTTGGATGGTGATGTTGAGGTTTCCCTTCCAAAACCACGTTTCTTCCGACACTTGTACTCTCTTCAACTTTGGCGCCTCTATTGGTCCCTCAGAGAAGAACTTCATGTTAAAACATCCAATCACAATGACATCTTCCAAGAGAGGGAACATCAAAGTGTATTTAGCTGAGCTAAAGCACCTCAACCCTATCAACCCATTAAGCTCCATATACTTTAATTGATTAAAAGCCACTACATGCCCCTCCTTACCTCCCTCATCACTAATGACTTCTGTCAACATTTTACAATTACTTATCCTCAATTTTGTGAGTTCCACCAAATTTTCAGCTATTATAGGAGGAAACATATTTGACAACCCATCACAATGCGACACATCTAGAGTTTTCAAATGTCCAAAATATTTTGAAATGGGTAATATTACTTTTAGGTTATGAGTTGGGCCTTGTACAGCTTCCACATTGATGGTCAGCTCTTCTGATCCTTCCTTCTCGATGAGTTTCACAATGCCACTCTTATCAATCTTTAGCTCCTCAAGGTGGATTAGATCTTTGGCTACTGAGGCAGGAAATAGAGAGGTGAGACTCTCACATCTGGAAATGCTAACAGAACGTAGACACTGAAATTTGTCTTGACAGTGGAGTTTCTTATCCCATACACACTTCAGCTTACTGCATTCATGCACAGAAAGCGATTCTAGATCATGGAAAGAATCCTCAGTAACTTGATTGTCCCATATCATCTCAATGTTATCCATCCCACTGATATCTAAATTCTCCAAGCAAGGAAATGTAACCTGCAATATTCGCTCATAGAATTGGTGATTCCATAACTTTCCAATGTATATACAGAAGAGTGATGTGGGGGGGGGGAAGGATAGGGAATACGAGGAAAGCCTGTCGCTTACTCTAGTTGTGACAGTACACGTTTAAGCGAGGAAGCTAATGAAAAAACAAAGAAGATTGCGCCATAATAACTTCTGCGTCTTTAAGCAAGTACAAAGGGCATGTTGGGTTTGGCTGGTGTTCAAAAACTTATTAGATCATTTAATATTAAGATAGTTACGTGAACATTTCCAATGAGTTAAATGACCCTTCTATTCACTTGTCTAGTTTATCGAAGATTTGAGGCATTTACCATTAGACTCAATCATTCCTCAAAGCTTAAAAAAGAGTCCATCTTATACCCTAAACAATCACTAAGAACTAGAGATGATGATATTAGTTATAGCATGATTCCAGTCATTTTTCCATATGGTCGCTCAAGATAAATAGTTTGTAAAATCGTGGTGTAAGCGCAGCCCTCTCCAACGACGTAGGAGTCGTGCAATCCTTTGCTATTGAAGAAAATATTAAGTAGCACAAAAGGAAAAACGGAATAAAATCAAAAGGACTTTAAAAAAGCTTCTAAAACTCACACACAAAAAAAGAAACAAAAAAGAAAAAAGAAAATGAGGAATCTTTCTCTAGTCTTCCTTTCAAATAATAACTTGCATTGCTGAGCTTAATTTGATTAGTGAGCCAGTTTTATTCCATCTGAAGAATTTTACATAATAAAAAAATCTAGTTAGTAGAAATACTGAGGTCAGGATTGGCTTAGCAAGTGGAGCATTATTATGTCTCAATACAATAAAGCAAACCCAACAATACTCTCAACCTCAAATTTTGACCCATAAAGCTAAAATAATATGCTTGGCCAATGTCTAAGGAAAACTAACCATATGTTTTTGAAAATGGGCAAAATGTTAATTTACAAATGCTCATACAGCAAACATATAGTCACTTTAGTCTCTCCTAGATTCTAAACTTAGTTCAAATCTTTCCCACTCTTCAATTTACTTCATTTCTTAAAACAATCAAATCACACTTTTTTTATTTTGCATTTATTTTCTTGGTATTTTTTAACTTACATATACGTGTGCCATTTTTGCTAGTCCAAAATTAAACTAGCTAGTATAAGTAGTAATTTTTGAATCACTTCGAGACAGTTATTTAAGTTACAATATGGATAAAATTCTTCAAGGAAATTGCCATTTGTTTTCTGGGCACAATTTCAGAGAAACTAGAAGCACGTCAAGAAAGAGTTGAACAATGTAAATTGTTCCGCTTAGATTCGAAAGGGTAAACAAAATGCAGGTGCGGATTGGTTGGAGAAAGAGTATTAGCCATTTAGGAAGAAAATGATGGAGAGATTGAGATTAAACAGGCGACTAATCATCCGTCAAATTTTATTTCCTAAATTGTTATTTACTAGGTACAAGGAAACACACGGAAAAAAACTGTGGCCCTATCTTGCTCTATCGATTGTGGTTGTCTTATACATGGGATCAAAGAGATTCCTCAAATCTCCATTTCTTTTTCAAGAATCGTTTGTGAACGCATCCTTATCTTGCAAAGGTCATACCAAAAGTGCAATAACAAATATTTGAAAACAAAAATGACGATATTCCTCTAATCAATTACGGTCGGTTGTGCAATTTCTCTATGATTACTATGCTTTTTCAATCGAGTCGGCACGGTTGATTTGTCCAATACTGGCAATTTTCCATTTTCATTTTATTGAAAGTAGTTGGGTGGTGGGGATCACACATTTTATTATTAATTGACCAAAATAACCTTATATGTTAGGCAACAAGATCAATCGCCCATTCACCTCCTATTTCTCCAATCTCTATTCTTCACCTTCTACTTTTATAGTTAACTGACTAAAATTTCCTTGTACATTGAAAACAAATCATCATTAATTAAGCATACGTTTTCTCTCTATCTTTGTTTCCTACTACCACCACTACTTGTCCCATCTTTTTAAATTATGATCCATTAGTATATGTAAGTCGTAACTTTGGCCCATAAAAAAGAACTTTGCTTAGATTGTTAATTCTTTTATGCAACTTTTCTATTCATCTTAACGGCAATGGGACGATACGAAGCCCTACCTCGAATGAGGTAAATTTGCTCGTTGAAGAATGCCCTGCAGGGCATCTGTCAAGGCAACTAGTGGAGCAAGATGAGGCACGTAAAAGCATAGTAGGATTTTATGGACTAGATTGCAAACTTAAATCTGTTAGAAAATTTAAGCGATCATATTTTAAAAGGAGATGGGAGAGGCTGTGGCAATAGTGGGAAAGAAAATTTGAGAGAGAAAAAGCAAGCATCATTAATGATTAATTGATTTTCAAACATAAAAGGAATTTTTAATTAGATAACAATAAACATAAAAGGTGAAGAAAAGAGATGGGAAAGAAAATTAGGGTGATTGATCTTGTTCCCTAACATATAAAGTTATTTCGGTCAATTGATAATAATAGGTGTATACCAAGCTAAAGAGAGGTGGAAATAGTCCCACACCCAAAATAGTTTCATTTTTCATTTTAGACAAGATTTTAACTTCAAAATTAATGTGTAAAATCCAATATCATCCTTGTAAACCCATTAGATTTCTCTGATTTTAATAGCTTATTAGTGTGAGATTATGTAGGACCAATACCAACTGTTCAAAAAGTTTAAACTATTAAATGAATACGTTATTTATTCTATCACTTCCTCACACTTAATTTGCTCTTCTTCTTCTTTTTTTCCCCCTAGGCAGGCCGAGGGGGCCCTTATGAAAGATCAAAGTTAAAGGGAAATTACTCAAAAACCCCTTATGAACTTTGAGGGCAGACCTTTGCTCCTAAACATTAGCATTCCTTCAACATTTATTTTATTGCAGATGTCAACCCTTCGTCCAATTCACCATTTGATGTGCTTGACATGTGATTTTTTTTTTTAACGGTAAAGAAGCAATATTTCTGTATTTGGCCCCCGAATGCATTAAAATAAATTAAATTTTCCATATAAAAAATGAGGAAGAAAATGCAATGATAGTGAAGAATCATTGAGGACAAATAGTAATTGAATTAAAATAGAGTAGAATTACAATTTTACCCTTGACAAATCACATGTTGGGAGATTGCAAATGGAAAAATGGACCAAGGGTTGATGGCTCAAGGGTTTTGTGTGAAGTTTGAAATTTTGAGAGTAAATATGAACCCCTCCAAAACTACATGGAGGATTTCGTTTAATGTTTACTCAAATTCGCTCAATAATGCCTGCGACCCCGAAATATTAAATATAAGTTGCAAATTTATGTTTGTGATGCCAAAGATGTGTATTAACATATCCATCCATATTATACAATTTTGCATGCATGCATGCATGCATGAACATGCATAGAATTGTGTACTCTTATAAGTGCGGGCCTAGGCAATGGCTTTTACCAGAATCAACTATATTATATATTTAAAGATAATAACAAAGTTAGAAAACTAAATTCAATGGAATCAATTTCACAAGATTATTAACTGCTTTTTTATGGAATTATTCTAATGTCAAAATTCCTTTCAATTTTGCTTTATGTTGCCATATCAACATAGATATACTTGCGGCATGTAAGTTGTAAATAATTCAGAAGATAGCAAACAAAATTTACATGGATTTCATACAATTAGCTGGATTTCTACACAATAAAGAGAAACTAAAGATTGCTTTATCTAATTACAAAGAATCATGAATCGATAAGGTAATTAGGAGGTAAATGAACTGAAAGTAACAGAATGAGTAAGCATTATAATCATGTTACGTCTAATTAGCAAAGGAAGGAAAAATTAATAAATACTATATTCTGTCGATATAAAATTACCTGTTGCCCGTTGAAGAATGCAACTCGAGTGCCAACTTGGTCGTCTGATGTACTACTCGAAGGAGCTATCTTGGCAATGGAAAAGTTTTTATATTTGGCAAGTCACGCAATTTCAACTCATGCAAATTACGCAACTCAATTTTGCCACACTTATCAGCTTCTACAATTTCCCGCATTAAGTAGCACTCGAAAACACTAATCTCTTCTAGCTGTGGAAGTTCGCTCATTGATGAAAGAGGAAACAAAACTTCCATCTTATCACAATTTATGACGCGTACTACTTTTAGTGTGCTGAAGGACTTCGAGGAGATATGGTTGTGGCATAGCTTCTCCAAGTTGATGAGATTTTGGAGATGTAATGACTCTAACGTCTTAAAAGTGGGAATGCAAGGCCATCCAAGGATGTCATGGACGGAGGAACTATTCTGGACGTGTAGATGCTTTAATTTTGGAAAACATTTCGGGGATAATCTGCAAATACTTTGCTCAATTCCGTTCAACCCGTCCAAAAACAGATTATTGGTTTTGCCTACGATAGATTGTATACATCCTTTTCGAAGAACTTCGCTTACTGGATTCAACTTGAGCTCCAATGTCCTCGATCCTTTATTCTCGCTTGGCCAGCGCCATGCATTACCTATTTGGATTCGATACCTCGTTAATTTCTCGAGGTTTAAATCCTCTGGAAGCACACTTGGATCGGGAATGGATACATGCAAAGTGTAGAGATTCGTCATGTTATTCAACTCAATTAGACTGGCATTAGTTGGTGGAGTTTGCTCCATGGCATTCCATTGATGAAAGCTATTCTCCATATATAGCTCCTCCAATTTGATCAAGCTTCCAAGCACATCTGGTTCAATTATCTCAAGTAGGGAACAATTCAGGTCTAACAACCTCAGCTTTGCCAATTGCCCCATCTCTTTTGGCAATCGCTGAATTTTGGAGTTCACAAAGCTGAGAATTTCTAGTCCTTTTAGCTTGCCAAGAATGGCTACATCCTCTAACAAACAACCATCAAGACATAAAGTGTGTAAGTTCTCCAAGAACTGAAATAGGGAAGGTGAAAGAGTGAGACGTATCCCAGTAAGATTTAAGACCATGACTTTTCTCATAGAATCGAAATATGAATTTGGGACATTAAGAGATTTATTGTTTGTGAACAATAAAAAGATGTGCAGTTCAGGGCAATCTAATTCTTGAGGAAGCTCTTTCATGTCAACATAGGGAAAGCATATAGCCTTACAACTTTTGAGCGTGTCCTTCAATAACTTAGTTACTGACTTATGTTTATCTTTCAACACAAGAAGAGGGTGATCCCTTGAAGCAACCAAGGAAACAAACTGACGAACCAAGTCATGTATCTTGAAACTATCGGCATCTCCATTGTCCAACAAAAGGGAGGAAGCTTGAAGAGTACGAATTAGTGATCTCAACCTATTTCTAGCATCTTCCAAGCGATTATATTCTCCAAATAACCCCAAACCTATTGCGTACCTCACCAAGTTATTAAGAGAGGGCTTAGAGATGCCATAGACAACACAAAGTTGCAACAATGACTTCACCTCCTCGCCTTTCAAATGATCATAACTCAATTGCAACATCTTATTTATCACCTCACCAATTCCTTCATTCTTACACATCTCGATTTGCTTCAGAGTATCACTCCATTCAAATATATCAGCGTCTTTAAAACGTTTGGCCATTGCAAGAATTAAGAAAGGCAAACCTGCACATTTGTGGAGTGCTTCATCTACCAAGGGTTTGAACACATCATCATGTACTTTGTCTCCCACCATTCTCTCAAACAATCTTCTCGCTTCTTCCTCCTTCAGCCCCCCAAGGAGGAAGTCCCTGTCGCAGGCCATTTCCCTTCGCAAAACATCTCTATCTCTCGATGTCAACAGTAACTTGCATCCTAAAACTCTGTTGTCGTGTCTGCAAGGAATGCCGACTGATTTCAAGTCGAGCCCCTCCCATAGGTTGTCCAGTATTATGAGGACCTTCTTTTTCTTCCTCTCCTCATCTTCCAACCTCCTGTGTAGAAGATTAGCTCGCAGGCTAACATACTCTTCGTTCTTCACGTCACTAAGGCCCAACGCGTGCGCAATCTCTTCTTGAATCCTTTTGATGTCCGCATTTTCCGACACATCAGCCTTAGCAACCAGATCAAATGACTTCTCTTCCCGTATGCACCTTTCGGCATCAACCAAAAGGGTGGACTTGCCGACCCCGCCCATCCCGTGAACCCCAACCACACTATAGCAGTTGTCGGCCAGAGCATCCATGATGTTCCGTATCATCGAAGCTCTGGATTCGAAGACGCCATCATCCTTTAGCTTAATTAACATCGAGGCAGAAGAAGTGGAGGCCATCGCGGTGGTCAACTGGACCACATCTTTGCCTGCTCCCCCAGCTAGAGTCGGAGCAACGACATTCCCTGGAGCAGGATCGCTGAAGGAGATGTCCTTGAATTCACTGCCTTCTCGAGCGAGTTGCCGAATGATCTCAATCTTTTCCTTGGCCTTCCTGCTAAACTGGTAGCGACTACTAGGGTCAGGAATAGTCCCGTAGCAGCAAGTCTTGCTCGCTTTTTCGATGACGCCCAACAGATCTTGCGCATCCTTCAAGGACTTCTCAGCACATGCCTGCCACTCCATGACCTGACTGTATACATTCCGAAGATTGCTTCTGGCCACTTCCACGGCATTGTGAACCCTCTCAGCCTCATACGCCAGCTTCCCAACTTGCTTCTGAAGATCCCGGGCATAGCTCTTAGAGGACATGACGTATCCGAATTGACGCTTGATGGGAGCCACTACGCACTTCAAAACATCCCACGCAATAGTTATGGCAGGATCAATCGACATTTTTCTTTGATTCTTTTCCAAGAAAGAAATAGTGAGAAAACAGAGAGATAGTGTTGAAAGAGAGCTGCAATACTGAAGAAGAGGAAATAATAGTTGGGCTGAGGAAAAGAAAGAGCGGAAATAAAGCAAGTATGATGAGAGACGAAGAAGGCAAAGAGACTTGAGTGCAAAGAATCAACAGCTGATAGTACCGTGCATCCAACGATGTTGTACAACCCTAAAAATGACCCGAGGAAGAAAGAGAAGATAGGTATAGATGGAGCTAGATAAAGTAACCTTGGTTTTTTTTTTTTTTTTTATGACTAAAAAGTAACCTTAGTTAAGGCCTCAACCAAACGCTACTTATTTCCTTGGGAAGATAAAACACGGTAGCACACTGCTCCGAGTTGTCACTAGCCAAAATCAAGAATTAAAAAAAGAAAAAAAAAGGTCGGTTGTCTCGATCGAAACACGAACTGTGGACTTATAAACAATGGAGTTATAGAAATGAATGATTTTCTACATTTTATCATTCCTTTAGGGCCTGCATGGTTGCACTTTGTTTCTGTTCAGGAACAAAAATTTCTGTTTTTGTTCGAAGGAACAAAAAAAAAACGCGTTTATGTGCGTTTTTGTTCCTTTTTATTCTTTTGTTAAAGGTGAACAAAAAAAGAAACAAATGCTAAAACAAAACTTGTTTCTTTGTTTTTAACACAAATCAAACACTTTTTTTTTTTCTTTTTTTTCTTGTTCTTCTTTCACGGCCGATCGCCGGCCTCGGCCACGGCCGGGCGACCGGCCGACGAGGGCCGGCGGCCTCGCCCAGCCACGGCGAGGCTCGCCGGCCCCCGGCGAGGCCGACGCCGCCGTCCCCGGCGAGGCCAACCTCGCGCCGGCTCGGGCGAGCTCGATCCGCCGGATCCGGCCTCGAGCCGCCCAGGCCGGCGAGGCCGAGCTCGCCCGCCGGCCGGCGAGCCTCGGCCTCGCGGGCGGTGGCCCGGCGAGGCGCGCCTCGCCCGCCCGGGCGAGCTCGGCCCGCGCCGGCCAAGGCCTTGGCCGGCGACGGCCAAAAGAAGAAAAAAAATGAAAAAGAAAAAAGAAAAAAATAGAAAAAATAGAAAAAACAAAAGAAATAAAAAAATTATCTAAATTTACCAAACATGTTTTTTGTTTATTTTTTATTCCCTAACAAGTTTACCAAACGCGTATTTTTGTTCAAAAATTGTTAGAAGTAAATACTTTTTTCTATTTCTTTCTAACAATTTTTAAACAGAAACACAACCAAACGCGCCCTTACTTAACCAGTCACCATCATCAATGTCTCAGTCTCCGCATGCTTTCTCCACCGCCAATGGACGAACATTGGCAAGTGCTAGTCGTATACCGCTTGTTGCGTGGATCCTGAAACCATATTAAGAATAGAGAGGTGATGCGACAATTAAGCCAATTGAACTGGAAAAAAATGATGTTTTATATTCTATAATGGTATACTGATCGAAATAGCTTTAATACGTAAAATTGCCGTGTTATTGATTTATATAGAATACCAATTATTGATGATGTTCTACTTATTGACTTATTAGGCTTGGGCCAACTTTGACCCTTATATCCATTTAATGTTGATCATTAGTAAAAGATAAGTTTTTTAACTCTTCAAGTTTTATCTCTCAAAATAATTACCTAAACAGAAGTGACACCTCTGATGAAGCAAGAAATCTTATTTCAGACGTTCTAATGGTCATAAGAACCAAAAAAGAAAAAGAGAGAGAAAAATATATCCCTATTGATATAAGAACAGTGAAGTATCGAAATTGTAAGTTGCTGCCCCCTTACCATTTTGGCCTTCCATTTAGCATTTGTGCCACCAACGTTATTTCCAATTGCTTTCTTAGCTCTCTAGTTAGTCTTAGTCTTCATAGTTTCATTTACAGACAGTGTTAACTTAAAAAAGGAATTTATAAAATGCCTTCTTACATATATATTCTAAAAGTAAAATTTGGAACACTCCTTGTCATAGTTTTGAACTATGAAACGCTTGGTGTTGTCAACACTGGTTACCCTTTCACACCATTTAACTTATAAAAAGCAGTGAAGTTTGGAACTAAAACCAAGTAATCATATTTCTAGAACTAGATATTAAAATTTCCTATTCTACCATATAAAAAGATTACAATAGGTCATCATTGTCTTCATCTGCTAACCTAGTCATCGTGACCTCCCTTTCAAGAGTCGGCTCAACTAAGTATTAGGCTTAGTGCCCAAATCGTGACTTATGATTCAAGTTTTTTTTTTTTTTTACCTACAAATCAATTTCAAATGCAAATTGTCGATAATCAATTTGAGATGGTGAGAGAGATTTTTTTTTTTTTGTGACCCAGAAACCCCCGCACGACCGGCAGCCGGAAAGTAAACTAAATAAACTAAGATCGAAAACTTGATTATATTAGTTAATCAATTAATGCACTTCCAGTACCTAATTTTTTTTTTTGGGATCCAGTACCTAATTTTATTTAAACTTCAAAGTTTGATTTTCTTTTTAGATTTTCCATGCTTTTAAAAATACTTCAAAAACCATTCTTAGGCCTTTCCTAATTTCAGAAATTTTTGAAGGATTTTTCATGAATTAAAAAAGACACTCCCAAAAACAATTGTAGGCCTTTCCCTAATTTCGGAAATTTTTTAAGGATTTTTCATGCATTTTAAAGAGAAAAAATGCTCAAATAAATTTTAGACCTTTTCTTGAAAAATAATTTTTTAAAATTTTTTTAAATTTTAAAAATAAATACAATAATATGATAAACTGACGTCGATCAGTCCCGGCGCCGGCCCAATCCCGATCCGGCCCGGCCGACCCGGGTCGTGCACCGTCCCACTAAAAATTCCTCTCTTTTTTTTCTCCCTCTCTGTCTTTTTCACATCTTGTCTGTTCTCCCCCTCTATAAGTTGTCAGACTAGAGGAAGATAGACCCCAACTTTCGTACTCTCTTGACCAGAGAGATTTTTTTATAATATTATTTCCTCTCTCCCTTTTCTCTTTGTTTTCTTTTTTTACTTTTTTTTCTCTTTACTCTTCGCCTCTCTCTTCTTCACGTGATCTTCTTCTTGCAGACCCTCTATGCGCATGTCAGACTTAACAAAAGAGGGGTACGGATTAGCATGCTCCGAGTTAAGCCGACCCTCCCTTAACTCTAGGATCAATTCACATAATTTTGTTCCTCAATTTTTGAGATCGAAGATCAATCCTATTAAGCATAGAATCGAAGATCGAATTGACTTACTAGATTAGATCCGATTCTAAAATCAATTTGAGACCAACTAATAATTATTTTATTTTATATTTTATATTCCTTAAAAAGAAAATCTATAATTCTAAATTACACATCCATTGATAATAATATGATGTTGTGCAACCAAATTATAAATACAAACACATTTTCAACAAATTTAAGATGATGCATCACACTTGCTAAAAGCAAGAAATTATAAAAACGATTAAAACCACTCATAAGAATATGAGACAAGATGAAAAGTTCATATAATCATCTATTAATAATACTCATAACACCATACCATACGCAAAGATATTATAAATAATATATTAGATATATAATATATATTTTGGATATAATATATATATGGTTATTATTGATTTAGGTTGAATCGACCTTTAACTCTCTTAGATCAATCTTAAATTCTTAAAATTAAGAACCAACCCATACAATACTGATCTGGAAATCTTATAATCAAGAACTGACCCAATATCCTTGAAAATTGAATCAAAACCAAAATGATTGGATCGGTTCATGGTCAGTTTAGAATTGATCATAGATCTATGCTCATCCTAAAGAGGGAGGGCCCCAATCTGTCTTCTATCAATTTGTCCTCCGCCCCTTTTTGACTTTCCCTTTCCTCTCCTATTTTCTTTCCTTTTCTTTTATTCCCTCCGCTCTTTTCTTTTTTACTTTACGCCCTTCTTGTCTATTCTCCCCTTCTATACGTTCAGACTATAGGAGGCTAGACCCCAACTTTGTACTAGACCAGAGGAATTTTTTTTTATAATTTTATTTCCTCTCCCTCTCCCCCCCCCCCCCCCTTTCCTCTTTCTTTTCATTTCTTACTTTCTTTTTTCCTTCTCTTTTACTCTTCGCCTCTCTCTTCTTCTTCACGTGATCTTCTTCTTGCAGACCCTATGCAAATGTCAAACTTAACAAAAGACGGGTACGGATTAGCATGCTCCGAATTAGGCCGACCCATCCTCAACTCCAAGATCAATTCACATAATTTTGATCCTCAATTTTTTAGATCAAAGATCGATTCTATTGAGTCTAGGATCAAAAACCGAATTGACTTACTAGATTCAATCTAATTCTAAAGTCAATTTGAGACTAACTAATAATTAATTTATTTTATTTTTTATATTCCTTGAAAAAGAAAATCTACAACTCCAAATTACATATCCATTGATAATAATATGACGATGTGCAACTAAATTATAAATACAAATATATTTTCAACAAATTTAAGATGTGTAATAATAGAATTTTTTTTTTTTTGGTAAAGATGTAATAATAGAAATTTCATACCACCGCTAAAAGCTAAAAACCATAAAAATAATTAAAACCACTTATAAGAATATGAGACAAGATAAAAAGTTCTTATAATCATATATTAATAATACACATAACACCATATGCAAAGATATTATAAATAATATATTAGATATATAATATATATAATGTTTTTGGATATAATATATATAATTATGGTTGATCTAGGTTGAATCGATCTTAAACTTTCTTAGATCAATCTTAAATTCTTAAGATTGAGAGCCAACCCAGACAATACTGATCTGGAAATTTTAGAATCAAGAACTGACTCAATGCCTTGAAAATTGAATCAAAACCAACATGATTGGGTCGGTTCATGGTCAGTTTAGAATTGATCATAGATCTATGTTCATCCTAAAGAGGGAGGGCCCCAATCTGTCTTCTATCAATTTGTCCTCCTCCCTTTTTTGACTTTCCCTTTCCTCTCCTATTTTCTTTCCTTTTCTTTTATTCCCTCCGCTCTTTTCTGTTTTACTTTACGCCCTTCTTGTCTATTCTCCCCTTCTATACGTTCAGACTATAGGAGGCTAGACCCCAACTTTTGTAATAGACCAGAGGATTTTTTTATAATTTTATTTCCTCTCCCCTCTCCCCTCTTTCCTCTTTCTTTTCATTTTTTACTCTCAATAGCCTAGACCCCAACTTTTGTACTTGACCAGAGGATTTTTTTTATAATATTATTTCCCCTCCCCCTTTTGTCTTTCTTTTCATTTTTACTCTCACTCGCGCATCTCCAACCCACGGCAACCTCTATATTATTAGAAATTAAATCAAATTTATTAAACTATATAGATTATCAAGTTATCGATGATAATGGAGGAGTTGCCAATGTCAATCAATTATCGCATTGTGGATATTTCAGAGTTGATACCAAAGATTGCTCGGTATATACATTAAACAAGAGTTATCATTATAACGTTTCTTTTGAGAAGTCTGTTTATATTTCTATATCGTGATTGTTAGTGTTTTAAGGTGCAATTAATGTTTTATAAATTCCTAACATTTATCTCGTCAGAACGTTGGCTATATTTATGAAGAAAAGTAAAAGTTATGTAACAAGTTTATAAATGTGGAAGTCTTGTAATCGTTCTTGTAAGGTGAAATAAGGTTAATTTAAATAAAAAGCTTATCTATCTCATTCTCTTCTTTGTGTAAGTTGTGAGTATTTCACCTTCATTTTCTCCCAACAAATTGGTATTACAGCTCACAATATATGATCATGGCCTCAACAAATACTTAACTTCCTCTTTAGTACCCTCATCTTATTAAAGAAAATTATGATAACCGGGCCATTAAAAATGAAAGCTCTACTTAGCGTCTATGGTGTATTGGAACTTGTTAATACTAGCTATGATGAGCAGAGGACGAAGTCACCTTGAGCCAGAACTAGAGGAATGCCTTAGAGAAAGTTCAAATAATAGATCAATATGCCTTGTCAATTATCTATGAAGCTTTAGATGATTCCATGTTCAAAGTGTTTTGAACACCACTACTACTAAGGAGCATGGGAGATTCTTCACAGCACACACTAAGGAATTCAGAAAGTTCAAAAGATTCGCCTTCAAACCTTGAGAGACAAATTCAAGGTAATTCATATGAAATAATCTGAATCGGTTACTGATTATTTCACAAGAGTTTTGGCAATTGTGAACCAAATGAAAAGAAATGAAGAAGCCATTTCAAATGTTCATATTGTCGAGAAAATATTTGGTTCTTAGATAAGAAGTACGACCACATTGGTGTTGCAACCAAAGAATCCAAAGACCTAGATGTCGTGACGATAGATAAGCTTCGGGTTCATTACAAGCCCACAAAGAAAGGTTTAGAAGAAAAAAGATTGACTGGTGGATGAAGTTCTTCAAATGCAGCTAACCATCCAAGATGAGAAGGAGTGAAGAAGGGAGCTTGTGCAAATTCGAGCGACAAATCAAGATCATGATCAAGGTTGAGACCAAGGTTGCTTTCAAGCAAGAGGTCATGGACAAAGTAGAGGAGATGCTGCTTGAAATGACGGTAGATACCTTAATCAAAGAGGTGTTCGTGGAAGAGGAAATAACTCGATAGGCCAATGGTATGATAATTTTAAAATTCAATGTTATCATTATAATAAACTTGCCCATTATACTTCTGACTACTGGAACAAAGAGAGTAACAAAGTAGACGAAAAATGTAAACTTAGTGAATGATTCCAATCAATTTCTCTTATTGGCATTCAAAGAAGATGAATAAGGTCAAAATGATACGTGGTACTTGAATATCAATGCAAATAATCACATGTGTGGGCGAAAGGAAATGTTTATCGAGTTAGATGAGACAATTAAAGGGAAAGTCTCGTTTGGTGATAACTCCAAAATTCGTGTTGAAGGCAAAGATACAATTCTAAATTGTTTGAAGAATGGTGCGTGTTAGTTTATTACTAATGTTTATTATGTTCCAAAAATGTCAAGCAATATCTTGAGTTTGGGACAACTTATGGAGAAAGGTTATACTGTTCATATGAAATGTCTTAACCTTGTTCTAAGAGACTAGAATAATAAACTGATTGCAAATGTGAAGATGTCGAAGAATAGGTTGTTTACTCTTAATATAAAGTGTGATATCCTAAAATTCAACCATTCTCGAGATATATGAAATGGTTATTTTATCAATGCACTATTAGTTGAATTTACTCTAAATCGATCACTCATGAGTTAACTAATTTATTGGGCCATAAAAAATTAAAATGTGCACAACCAGAGAATTCAATTAGGGATAGATCGCTCAACCATAAAAATCGACAAGGGATAATATTATGCTATTACAAGTCAATAAGCGAATGGATATAAATTAATTTGATAGAAGTACGTAGTTATTTTACGAGTAATTCCGTACGATTACGATACTCGCTGTGACTGATAGTGAACCAATTTCCTATTGATCTTATACTTAGGGTAATTAATTGATTTCTCGTGATTACATGACAACTGAAGGTTATCCATGATTTGAAGAAGTACAAACTTGAGTTGAAAATTTATCAACCATGGGTCAAACGCATAGGAGACATCTCGATAGTTTAAGTCGTACTAAAGTTGTATTCAATCGATTTTTAATCATGGATTTTAATCCAATTTTAGGTATCAAACTTTCAAGGATTTCAAGGCGAACCTATTAGATGTCGCCTCATTTATTTGCCAATTTACCGATAAGCTTTAAATTCTAGATAATGATTAGTAGGTTGAGAATTGGAAGATGAAAAAAGAAGCCAGGTTAAGAGAGCCCTAGTGGGCCTCACACCTAGGAGGTTTGGCCAAGTTAACCCAATGAAGCCCATCCATGCCCATTTCAAGCAATTGGGCTCAAGAGCAAAATTGAAATTTTATACAAGGATTGGTGAAATGACTAAATTGCCCTTTCCAAAAGACTTGGGTATTGATGAATACAAAGGGGCAAGATGCATGGATAGGAGAGTTTTAGGGAGAGCTAGTGAGATATTTGGATCTCTCTCTCTCTCTCTGTGGTTTGGTTGACCCTCCCTTCCCCTTCCATCTCTCTTAGTTTTCTCTTCTACTTCTCCTTCTCTTCACCACCACTACCACCACCATTCACCACCACCATCGTTGTCCCTTACGTCACCTGTCGCCTTGCTTTGTTGTCCCTCACACCACTGTCGTCCGTGTTGTCCACCGTCCTCACCGCCAAGCATGCCAAGCTCCTTGGCCGTGAGGCTTACGCCACTTGTTGCCGTCCATTCATGCATTGTCCGCAAGCTGTCGCCATCGTTGGTGCCGTCGTTCGAACCATGACCACATTGTCGTTGCTATCGTGCCACCGTCACTATTAGCTCGCTATTGCCATTTTACATTGAGTTAACTTCCAAATCTTTAATTATGGTGTTAACTGCGTTTAGGGGTAGTTTTATATTAAGGTTAATTGTAGTTACTTTTAACTAATGATGGCCGAGTGGATAAGTTATCGCGAAAAGTGATAAGTCAAATTGATAGGTTATCATAATAGGTGATAAGTAGTGGTGATAGATTATCAAGGAAAGTGATACGATGGAAGTGATAACCTATCATGAAAAAAAAGTGATAAGCTATCATCAATTAGGTGATAAGCTATCAATAAAATGGTGGTAAACTATCAAAACATATGTGATAAGTTATTGCTAAATAGACGATAAGCTATCATTGATAGAGCAATAAGTTATCGCAATAGGGCGATAAGTAGTGATTATATGTATTTTATGCTTGAGTTATGAGATGAATTTATACATGTTTTATGGTGCTTGAAGCTTGTGATGCCATGAAAAATGATTGCCCATTTAGAAACCTTGGTCGCTATATTTTAAGAAAGGTTTTATGGATATATAAATGGTAATTCATGAGGAGTCGTGTTTGGGTGCCATATTTTATATGTCAAATAGGGCAATGATGTTTTAAAATGAAAGTATACAAAGTTTGATGGGTTAATTATGTGTATGTCATCATGTGTGATTATTTTACCGCAATTTTATGTGTGAAAGTTGCAATAGTTGGTTGTATGAGCATGAACCGAATATGTACCGGCTAATTGATGAGAAATGAAATTGGCATAAGTGGGTGGTGTGCTCGTGTGGTCACTTAAAGGAACCTGTCACCTAACGAGAGTTTGGGGATGATGTCCAATTTTATTGGATACCTAGTGGGGGTCTAGATGTCAAATTGTGATTAAAGCCGAATCGATGCTCCTTATGGAATGCTATCTATGTCGGGGGACAAAGACAATGCCATGTCTGATGGGGTGGGACGATACCCAATCATGTCAAAAAAACCAGTTAAACTCATCCATTACAAATGGCGCCTTACATTTCTTAACGTTCATTATTACACTCCTTTGTAATGTTCTCAACAGCTATATAGTGAGAAATGAAGTTACATCGGAAGTCCAAACTATGAGTTTTAATAAAAGGAATTACTAGGGAATTGCCGCTGTCACTAGAGAAAATGTTGTTGACACACGTAGTATATTTTCTGTACCTACTAATAGTAAAGACATGGTTATCCAGATCAATGGTTTCATCATTATGAACTTTGAATTCAGATAATAGAGCATAACTACGTTAAACTCTCCCAGAGAAATGGGGGAAATACCAACATAAGGCCAAATCTCAAGTTTAGTAAAAAAAATGCTTTATGATTTATTAGTACTTATGTCAATTGGACTTGTGATGCTTTTTTAATCAAAATTTGGGTTTTTATGTTGATGTTGGAATACGCACAATACTGGCACGGCACGTGCACGATGCTAGCACGACACGTGCATAACACACTTAGGGCACATAATTTTTATAAAGTAGTAATGTGATAATATCGTGATTGTCATTTCCTTTCGTCTCCTAGTGTCTCAAAAAACTTGAGCTACAACTATTTTTCTTTTTCTTTTTCTTTTATGTTCATCCCTTTTCACGATTTGTCTTTCCTTCTCTTTGTGACACAAAAATGAAGCACTCTTTCTTTTCTTGGTTTGGCATTCTTTTATCATCAAATTTGGTTTTCCTCCAACTCGAGCCCTAACCCTAGCCCTAAATAAAGTGGGAGTAAAAGATTTAAGAAAAAGTGAGCTCTTTGAGAAGAAAAAAGATGAGGAAATGATTTTTACTTATTTTGATAATTCTCGTCTAGAAAGGGTTTCTTAGCAAAATCCTTCAAAAAAACATTCCTCGTTACAAAAGCCATTGTCCTTGAAAAACTCTCATATGATGCTGTCACATGCATTCTTACGATGGATTGGTGGAATGATTATATCGCTGGCCTCCCTTGGTATGTGCCTCACCATCATTGACCAGAGCCGGGGGATGTCAAGTGGGCACCGACCATCTACTTCCTCGTGTTGGTGTTCTACGTGGCCTCCTTCTCTATTGGGACGGGGCCAATTGCATCAATATATAGCTCAGAGGTGTTCCCTCTAAGGTTGTGTGTATAAGGGTGTGCAATAGGTGTTGCTATGAGCAAGCTGGCAAGATGTTTAATATCCTTCGGATTCATGTTTTACTTCCAACATAAGGCTGAACCTCAATTTACTCAAAAATACTTTATGACTTATTAGTACTTATGTCAATTGGATCTGTTATCATTTTTTAATCCAAATTTATATTGTTTATGTTGATGTTGGAATATGTACATAATACGCAAGATGCCGGCAAGTCACGTGCACAATGCCGGCACGACACATGCACGATGCTAGCATGACACATATATAACACACTTATGGCACATAATTTTTATAAAGTAGCAATGTGATAAAATTAGGATAATAACTAAGATTGTTTTCTGCCCAGCGGCTCAGGCTCAAATTATGGAAAGGATTATTTTCCATGCCTTTTGTCTTTTGTATAGGTAATATCAAAAGATAATATATAATAGAAAAATAATAAAAAATTGAAAATTCCGAAAATTAATGAAAATCAGAAATATTTAGAAAAAAAAAACTTAATTTTTTTTTTCATTTTTTATGTTTTCAATTTCTTATACATAATTATGATTTACTTGAGAACATTAGGATAATAACTAATATTTTCATTTTGAAATTTTGGCAGACATAGGATTGATGAGTAAGGGGATAGTATACATAAAGCCCGACCAACAAACGAATGATGAGTTTGAGGATCATCTGATGGGGGTTTCAAAGTTATCCTCCTAATTGGGTTGATACTCGCTTGGTGGATCCCCAACAAGATTGGTTACCATTGCAAAATAGGGTTGGTAGCAAGTATCTTCTTCGTCGGAGCTCTCATTGTGACCATTAAGGATGACTACTTCATCCTTGTGGTTGGCTGCTTCATAATTAATATTGTTGCAACCTATACCCTCATCATCATTCCCATTTATATTGCTGAAATCACCCTAGTCTCTTATCGGGGCTTGCTCACCTCTTTCCTAAGGTACTCCTTTCATTTCTTTTTTTTCCCCAAAATTTGTAACACATTTTTGTTTTTTAATTTATCATCAATGATTGTCGGGGGAAGAATTAAGGTTAGATATTTAAAGTTAAAAGAAGGTGATTGCTTTCTTATACGTATTTTGGTGATTCAGGTATTCATCGACATGGGCACCCTCTTTAGTGACATCTCCCACTTTTTCTTATTTAGGATTCACTCTAACCTCGGCTAGCGTCTCTTACTTAGCATAGGAGGAATCCCCTTCTTGCTCATTTTTTGGGTCTTCGCCATGCCAGAATCCCCTCGATGGCTTTTCACGCTAGGCAATCAGCACGATGCGAAACATATCCTTGCCCAGATCTCCAACTCTGAGGAGGAGGCTACAGTCCAACTTGCCAATATTAAGGACTCTTTTGGTATCCCTGAAGACAACAACAACGACATCATCGAGGTCACCAGCCAGAGCGATTGGGGGGACAAGTGGTGGGATCTCCATTGGACCTCGCCTGCCTTACACATACTTGCCTACACTACTGTAATCTACTTCATCCAACAAGCTTTTAGGAGTGACACCATCATCCTTTACGGCCCTTCCATTTTTGATAGGGCTAGCATTATCTCCAACACCACGAAGCTCCTCTTGGCCATAGCACTAGATGTTGTGAAGATTATTTGCACCCTCTTAGCCGCTTTCCTTCTTGATCGGATCGGGCGACGACTATTATTGCTGACTAGTATTGGTAGAATGATTATAATGCTGGCCTCGCTTGATACATGCCTCACCATCATTTACCAGAGCCAAGGGTTGGTCAAGTGGGCACCGACCATCTGCTTCCTCTTGTTGGTGTGCTACGTGACCTCCTTCTCCATTGGGATGGGGCCAATTGCATCAATATATAGCTCAGAGATATTCCCTCTAAGGTTGCGTGTACGAGGGTGTGCAATAGGTGTCGCTATGAGCCAACTGGCAAGATGTTTAATATCCTTCGGATTTGTGTTTTACTTCCAACATAAGGCCAAACCTCAATTTACTCAAAAATACTTTATGACTTATTAGTACTTATGTCAATTGAATTTGTTATCCTTTTTTAATCCAAATTTGTATTGTTTATGTTGATGTTGGAATATGTACATAATATGCACAATGCCGGCACATCACGTGCACGATGCCGGCACGGCACGTGCATGATGCTAGCATGACACGTACATAACACACTTAGGGCACATAATTTTTATAAAGTAGCAATGTGATAACATTAGGATAATAACTAAGACTGTTCTCTCGCCCAAAGGGCTCGGGCTCAAATTATGGAAATGATTATTTTTCATGCCTTTTTCTTTTGGATAGGTAATATCAAAAGATAATACATAATAGAAAAATAATAAAAAAATTGAAAATTCTGAAAATTAATAAAAATCAGAAATATTTAGAAAAAAACTTAAATATTTTTTTTTTCATTTTTTATGTTTTCAATTTCTTATACATAATTACGATTTACTTGAGAACATTAGGATAATAATTAAGATTTTCATTTTGAAATTTTGGCAAACATAAGATTGATGAGTAAGGGGATAGCATACATAAAGCCCGACCAACAAATGAATGATGAGTTCGAGGATCATCTAATGGGGGTTTCAAAGTTATCCTCCCCTATTGGGTTGATACTCGCTTGGTGGATCCCCAACAAGATTGGTTACCATTGCAAAATAGGGTTGGTAGCAAGTATCTTCTTCGTCAGAGCCCTCATTGTGACCATTAAGGATGGCTACTTCATCCTTGTGGTTGGCTGCTTCATAATTAATATTGTTGCAACCTATACCCTCATCATCATTCCCATTTATATTGCTGAAATCACCCTAGTCTCTTATCGGGGCTTGCTCACCTCTTTCCTAAGGTACTCCTTTCATTTCTTTTTTTTTTCCCCAAAATTTGTAACACATTTTTGTTTTTAAATTTATCATCAATGATTGTCGGGGGAAGAATTAAGGTTAGATATTTAAAGTTAAAAGAAGGTGATTGCTTTCTTATACGTGTTTTGGTGGTTCAGGTATTCATCGACATGGGCACCCTCTTTAGTGACATCTCCCACTTTTTCTTATTTAGGATTCACTCTAACCTCTGCTGGCATCTCTTACTCAGCATAGGAGAAATCCCCTTCTTGCTCATTTTTTGGGTCCTCACCATGCCAGAATCCCCTTGATGGCTTATCACACAGGGTAGTCAACACGATGCGAAACGTATCCTTGCCTAGATCTCCAACTCTGAGGAGGTGGCTACAGTCCAACTTACCAAGATTAAGGAGGGTGTTGGCATCCCTAAAGAGAACAACGACGACATCATCGAAGTTACCAGCCATAGCGATTGGGGGGACAAGTGGTGGGATCTCCACTGGATCTCACCTGCCTTACACATGCTTGCCTATACTAATAGAATCTACTTCATCCAACAAGCTTTTGGGAGTGACACCATCGTCCTTTACAATCCTTCCATTTTTGATAGGGGTAGCATTATCTCCAAAACCACAAAGCTCCTCTTGGCCATAGCACTCGATGTTGTGAAGATTATTTGCACCCTCTTAGCCGCTTTCCTTCTTGATCAGATTGGGCGACAATCGTTGTTGCTGACTAGTATTGGTGGAATGATTATATCGCTGGCCTCCCTTGATATGTGTCTCACCGTCATTGACCAGAGCTAGGGGGATGTCAAGTGGGCACCGACCATCTACTTCCCCTTGTTGGTGTTCTACGTGGCCTCCTTCTCTGTTGGGATGGGGCCAATTGCATCAATATATAGCTCAGAGGTGTTCCCTCTAAGGTTGCGTGTACGAGGGTATGCAATAGGTGTTGCTATGAGCCAGCTGGCAAGATGTTTAATATCCTTTGGATTCATGTTTTACTTCCAACATAAGGCCGAATCTCAATTTAGTCAAAAATATTTTATGACTTATTAGTACTTATGTCAATTGGATCTATTATCATTTTTTAATCCAAATTTATATTGTTTATGTTTATGTTGAAATATGTACATAATACGCACGATGCCGGCACGTCATGTGCACGATGCTAGCACGACACATACATAACACACTTAGGGCACATAATTTTTATAAAGTAGCAATGTGATAACATTAGGATAATAACTAAGATTGTTTTCTACCCAACGGCTCAGGCTCAAATTATGGAAATGATTATTTTCCATGCCTTTTGTCTTTTGGATAGGTAACATCAAAAGATAATATATAATAGAAAAATAATAAAAAATTGAAAATTCTGAAAATTAATGAAAATCAGAAATATTTAGAAAAAAAAACTTAATTTTTTTTCATTTTTTATGTTTTCAATTTCTTATGCATAATTATGATTTACTTGAGAACATTAGGATAATAACTAAGATTTTCATTTTGAAATTTTGGCAGACATAGGACTGATGAGTAAGAGGATAGCATACATAAAGCCCAACCAACAAACGAATGATGAATTCGAGGCTCATCTAATGGGGGTTTCAAAGTTATCCTCCCTTATTTGGTTGATACTAGCTTGGTGGATCCCCGACAAGATTGGTTACCATTGCAAAATAGGGTTTATAGCAAGCATCTTCTTCGTTGGAGCTCTCATTGTGACCATTAAGGATGACTACTTCATCCTTGTAGTTGGCCGCTTCATAATTAATATTGCTACGTGCTATACCCTCATCATCGTTCCCATTTATATTGCTAAAATCTCTCTAGTCTCTTATCAGGGCTTGCTCACCTCCTTCTTAAGGTACTCCTTTCATTTCTTTTCTTTTTTTTCCCCAAATTTTGTAACATAATTTTGTTTTTTTACTTTATCATCAATGATTGTTAAGGGAAAAATTAAGGTTAGATATTTAAAGTTAAAGGAAGGTGATTGCTTTCTTATACGTGTTTTGGTGGTTCAAGTATTCATCGACATGGGCACCCTCCTCAGTGACATCTCCCACTTTTTCTTATTTAGGATTCACTCTAACCTCGGCTGGCGTCTCTTACTCAGCATAGGAGGAATCCCCTTCTTGCTCATTTTTTGGGTCTTCGCCATGCCAGAATCCCCTCGATGGCTTATCACGTAGGGCAATCAGTGCGATGCGAAACATATCCTTGCCCAGATCTCCAACTTTGAGGAGGAGGCTACAGTCCAACTTGCCAAGATTAAGAAGGCTGTTGGCATCCATGAAGAGAACAACGACGACATCATCGATGTCACCAGCCAAAGAGCTTGGGGGACATGTGGTGGGATCTCCACTGGACCTCACCCGCCTTACACATGCTTGCATGCGCTATTGGAATCTACTTCATCCAACAAGCTTTTGGGAGTGACACCATCATCCTTTACAACCCTTCCATTTTTTTTATAGGGCCTAGCATTATCTCCAACACCACAAAGCTCCTCTTAGCCATAGCACTCGATGTTGTGAAGATTATTTGCACCCTCTTAGCCGCTTTCCTTCTTGATCGGATTGGGCGATGACCGTTGTTGCTGACTAGTAATGGTATCGCTGGCCTCCCTTAGTACGTGCCTCATTGTCATTGACCAAAGCCAGGGGGTGGTCAAGTGGGCATTGACCATCTGCTTCCTCTTGTTGGTGTGCTACGTGGCCTCCTTCTCCATTGGGATGGGGCCAATTGCATCAATATATAGCTCAGAGGTGTTCCCTCTAAGATTGCGTGTATGATGGTGTGCAATAGGCGTCGTTGTGAGCCAGCTGGCGAGCAATTTAATATCCTTCGGATTCGTGTTTTACTTCTAGAAATTACTCTTGGTGGGCTGCCATTCTTCATATTTATGGTTGTGTCGATCCTAGCATGGGTCTACTTCTACCTTATCATGCCAGAGTCGAAGGGGAGGAATCTAGAACAGATGGCAGAATTTTTTGGTCAATGGATCCATTGGAGGTCCTCAGTCAGAGAACTAGAAGGTCGAAGGAGTAGCGACTGAAGGCGCTTAATATTATATTTAGAATTTTGAATTCTCCTCACTTGTGAGGATGACGTCAAATTAGTACTATCTAGGAATCTTGAACATCTCAATTAAATGCTATTGAACTTGTAATCATCGAATTTCACTTGACGATAGTTTATTCGATATTATTATGCGTAGTGTTGCTCCTTTACAATGCAATAACTCATTCAATTTATAACTTATTTTATGAACATGACATTGTTTCATATATACACTTTGTAGTATTAGATATACCGGCACCCTATATCTATAACATCCGTTGGAAATTGGATTTATTGAAAACCTGAGCCCTTAATGTTGGATAAGCAAGCTGAATCGAGTTGAGCTCCATCTAATCGGGCATATCACGTAAGAAAGTAGGCATGAAAAAAATTCAAGCTTATTTGAGTTTGAGTATTGGTCAACCCTAACTCAGCTCGACACACCAGTAGTTGATGTTAAGGGTTTCTAGACTTCACCTTTCTACTTCAAAAAACTCTCGTTTTGAGTTTCCACATGGAGACAAATGATTAGCTCATTAAAGTCAATCTGTGGATTGAAAAGAAAGATATGTAGAATAATATTAATGATGTGTTCTCTTCAGCTTGAATGAAAGGTAAAACTAAACCTCTTTATACTTGGCCGTCAAAATTTAAAATATCATTTAAATTAAAAAAAATCATATACAAGTTAATATCTACACTTTTATGAAAATTTCAAGGGTTCAAGATTAAAAAGAGAGAAGTCAAAATACATGGACTACAATTTTTTGATTATATGAAATGCAAGATCTAAAAATTGATCTTGATACTCTAAATTGTCAAGTGAGATAAAAACTGAGAGAGAGAGAGAGAGAGAGAGAGAGGAAAATTGACAAAT
Source organism: Eucalyptus dawsonii (assembly GCA_016097615.1). Lineage (NCBI taxonomy): Eukaryota > Viridiplantae > Streptophyta > Magnoliopsida > Myrtales > Myrtaceae > Eucalyptus > Eucalyptus dawsonii. The sequence goes on along the minus strand of CM027881.1, from coordinate 28,184,602 downwards.
TATTTGAAATTCAAGATTATAAGGCAACATATATATGAAGTGACATAAAGTATCATATTTTGTGGAGGTCTTGATTCAGTCCACCCGCCAGGTCCATCTCGTAAATGTGTGAGCTTGTCTTTCGATGGTGACCGAGAGCATGCATCATTCAGCGACGACAATAGCTACTGTGATTTCCCTCTTCGTACGTATGAAATGATGGATGAACCACAATTCACTCATTTTTAAGGGTTTTTGCTTATTTAAATGAAACTACATACATTGAATGTAATGCAATTATTCTAAATGCAATGATGCACAAGATATATCTATATCAAGATGACATGCAACATACAATTAAATGAGCCTAACATGCAAGCTATATGTTATGCGATTTTAATTAAATGACCTAATCTAATGACGGAAGATGATAACATGCAACTATCTTTGGATGTGTTGACAGATGAATTTTTGTTGACATTTTACATATTCATTTATTTTACAAAAGCATTAAAATTTATAAAAGATAAAAAAAAGCCAAAAAAATTGAAAAATGAATAAAGTGGACCAGACAAAAAATGCAAAAAAAGGAAATAAAAGGATAAGTGAATATATACATAAAATAATATTTAAAAAAAAAAAACACACACATGAGGTGCCTCCTTGCCACATCAATTTAGGCGTCGGTTTATTTTGTAAAACAAGAAAAATTAAAAAAAAGGTAAAAACATAAAAAATAAAAAAGAAAATTATAATAAACAAGAAAAATAGACAATATGTATTTGTATAGCCCGGCCCAAGCTGTCCTCTTCTTCCTTGGCACGCTCACGTTGGGGAGAAGGGGGTTCGCAGAATCAACGGCGATTTGGAGTCGAGCGGATTCGATCGATTTCCCCTTCTTCGCTCGTCGGGACGGCGGACGGGATTGCGGGACATGCCGGTGATCATGGCTCCGGTTGACATCGCCAAACCTCAGCGGAGTAAGTGGGATCGACTTCGGCTCCTTGTTTGTTTTCGGAAGACGCTTTGCGTGCGGTGTTTATGTTCCAGAACGTTGATGGACGAGTTCATGTTTCCTTTATAATTTATTTGATGTCCTTGTACGCTAGCTTAGCTTAGGAGAAACCTAAATGAAGCGATTTCATCCCCAATAAAAATACCTTTTACAAATTATTGATCCCTTCTTTTGCCTTGTGTGTTTTGACAGGCAGAACTGGTGAAATCTTAAGGTCTATGGATAGTTGGAAGTGTTGTCTTAATTAAGCAAATTAAGAGTGCTTCAGCTCAGATTTAAGAGTGCATCTCCATTTTTTTGATACGCAGACAAGATTTAATGATGTTTAACAAAGAGAGAGAGAGAGAGAGAGAGAGAGAGAGAGAGAGAGATTTAATGATGGAGTTGAAGAGACAAAATAAGGTCTGTCATCGGAGTGGGAGAGAGGGAGAGGGATTGGTATTACCTTTTTCTTCTCTTTCCCTTGCTTGTGCGATCCAAAGATGAGCTTGAAAGGTTGTCTTATGAAGTGATTGAGCTAAGCAACTCTCTATAGTTAGACCAACTTTAGGTCACTATTTACTAAAGAGCCTTTATCTAGCTTAATCCCGAATCATGCAACGGGTCCAAAGGTTTCCATGTGAGACTCTGATCATGGATTTGAAATGTTCTTTTTTTGTCAATTAATTCACGTGCCATAGAGAAGTAAAAATAATGATGTTAAATGGGTCATAACATGCATGTGGGTGGTAGCAAAGAAAAACAAAAGTAGATAGTTTCCATCTCATGTACATAACACCAATTCCCCCTTTGTTGTCCTGGCTATTAATTTACAGACAAGCTCTTGTAAATATACCCTTTCAACAAAGAGCATCAGATTAATGGCTTTGAAATAATTGGAATTGGGAGACTACTTTAGCTAGTTATGACAATAGATTAAACTCGAAAATTTGAACAATAAATTTTGGTAACATCAATAGATTTATGACTATATTGATATTTACCCCCAATTTTCTCGTAAATTCAGCTGCTTTCTAACCTCATTTAACGATATATAAAATGTACTAGATGTGTGCGAGTGCATGTGAGCAAGGGTAGAAAAATGTTAAAGCTATTGAAAGGTTAATTATTGAAAATGGTGCCTCCAACCCGAACCCCAGAATGTTAGGAACACTTGTTTTGGAACATCTATATTTGGAAGTACAAAGGTTAAACTTTCTCTCAGGCATGCTCGATCCTCCTCACATCAAGAAGCGTGGCAAGCTCACTTGGCATGAGCAGTTTCTAGTGTTAAAGGAGGCGTCTAGGCCTTATGCTGCAAGCTGGGTATGTGACATTGGTCCTGAGCTTTAACCCAATGATTACAAGAAAGATGAAGACAATGAAGGCCAGCCCAGCAGAGCCAAGAAATGGCTAAAGAGAAAGAACCTTCGACTTTGGAGGATCTGGCTACGGCTGCAAAGGCGAAAAAGGAAGAACCAAAAAATTTCACCGAAAAAATGAAGCCCCCGATTCCCTATGGCAACCATCCAAACGTCCAAAGTTGCGACTGGAGAAACGAAATAGTCGAGTTCGCCGGCGATCGTTCCTCATTCTGTTCGTCTTCCGTCATCCGTAGTTGCCGGAGAATCTTTGTCGTCGACACATCAAGTTCATCATCTCTGGACACCGTAGCCTCTACATATAGTCGTTTTCTACCGATCTTTGAAGCTGCATTAGAATCCCGCATTCAACTCTGCTTGGCGGTGACATCGCTATTGTAGCTCGATGATAGTTGGAGGCGATGACCGATGGTGAATGAAGGTGCTTCAAAGATTGGAAATCGTCAGAAGTGTGAGATCCGGTGAGTGCGCGTCGGAGGAAGGTGGTTCGGGTGAAGTTGCAGAGAAGATACGCTTCAATGAAGAAGAATAGAGCAAGGGGAAGAAGAAGGTGTAGGGAATACGGAATAGGACAAAATAGAAAAAAGACAAGAGAAGGAAGAAAAAGAGAAATAAGAAAGTTAAGGAAAAGTCAGAATTTTTTTTTTGCTCTAGTCCGACTGGTTGGATCCAAGTTTGGTGGGGGCCAATGAGTCGGATCAGGTAAACACGGTCCGAACCCGTTCCTCAATATAATAATAAATTAATTAAAAAATTTTAATTTAGAAAAATATTTAACAAATTCAAAATTCAAAATGATAAAAAAAATTAAAATTTAATAAATAATAGAAAATTTTAGAAAATTCGAAAATTATAATTTCAGAAAATCATTAAAAAGTAAAAAAAATCCAAAAAATTTAAAAAAAAATAGAAAAATCATTAAAAAATTCATTTAAAAAAAAGATTAGAAACATTTAGAAAGATTAAAAACCCTAGAAAGTGAAAAGCCTTTAGGGCTTTGCAATAGGGTTCTTTGTTTTGGATTTTTTTTTTTTTTTTTTTTTTTTTCATTTTTAAGGGTGATATCAAAATGCTTGTGTGCTTTTCTTTACAATTATAATTGATTGTGCATCTCAATATTTGGATGTTATTTTCTTGTTTTAGAATGGTTCAAACAAATCTTAGATTTTTCTTGATAGGCTCTATGGCGTTAGTTAGCACATGATTAGCTTAGATACTGAAAGAGTGTTAGCTTTAAGGTTAACATAATCAAATTCCCGAGTCCAAAATCTCTAATTATGTAAATAGTAAGATATCCTCCAATATCTTGCTGAGTTTTTAGCTAACCCATAAAAAAGGTTAATGGCGTCTCCTTATAAAAAAAGTTGTATAGGCTTAATTGATTAAAAATTTCAATGCCCGATGTCATGCGAGATATAGGCTTGGGAAAGCCCAAGTGTGACATCCCAGATTTTCAATTCTGTTTCCATCAAATAAATCGGGCATTTCATCGACGTTGTCTATAGGGCTGTTCTCAGAACCGATCACTCTCGAGATAACTAGATTATCTAGGGAAGCCATTAAGGAATTTTAAGGCGATAGACTTGAGAATTCGACTAGGAATCGGCCATTCGACCGTGCTCATCTTTAGAGGCCATTACGACATAGTTAAAAATCGATTAAGGATCAGAGATAGGTCAGTTCTACTGAGATGTGTGGCTAAACGTGGGTGATGAAATTCTCATCGGCCGGCACTAAACTGATTTTTCTATTGTTTTGATACTCTATGTTCATATTTGCATCCTCAACATTTTCACGACAATCAAGAGTTACCAATGCGTCAAGTGGATTCATTATGGCTCGAAGAAAATCGACCATGGGTCATTTTTATTAAAAATTTCTGAAAGCTAATCGGTAGCCTAGGTCACGCTAAAATCATGCCGAATGGAAATTAACTGCAAATTTGAGTCCGATTTCAAAAATTGAAAGTTCTATCATGTCACAAATCATTTTTAGAAACGTCGACTCAGTTTCAGAAGATTTTTCTGTAAACGGGGACTTTTTGGGAAAAAGTCGTCCTAAGGCCATTTTTGTCTAGAGAAAGTCAGGGATTGTTTTTTATCGTGCAATCGGGATACGAGTGGGATCAATTGGTGAAGAAAAATACCAATTGGATTGGTGAGGTGTCGATTGAATTTATAAAGGCCGATTTGTGTTGATTTAAGAAAGACATGAAGTCCAATTGGAGGGAAAATGCTTGAAATTCGTATGCCCCCATCCATGACTTATGGACCAATTCAAAAAGCCTTCTAGAAGGAAGTTGAGGCTGGAAATTGCTGGTGGAATCCAACCATGTAAGGGGGATAAGGTTAAGGGGACAAATGGGAAGAAAATGTAACCAAGGTGGCCCATCAAAGCCAAGACTTGTTCTCTCTCCATTCAAGCTGTCGTCCAAGCCTTCTTCCTCCTCCATCCAAGCTATCATGCGAAGACCAGAAAATCCAAAGGAGAAGCCATCCGGTTCTTCCTCCATCGCGCGCCACCGCCGGATTGCCGAATCGTCCGCCGCCACTCGTGCTGCTCGGCTCCACGCACGCCTTGCCGCACCTAGCTCGCCGCCGTCCCTGGTTGTTCGTGCACTGTCCGGCATTGTGAGGCTCGGCCAGAGCCATTTAGCCCATCTCCGACCACCATGAGTCCCCGCTTGAACCCGGTTTGGCCCCTTCCACCATCATTGGTCCATCCCCACCTTAAAACGAGCTTGTTGCCCTCTCTATTTCAGCCAAGAAAAAAACATAAACCAGTGGGTTTCCAACAACCTTCGAGGCCCTTTTTGAGGTTGTTCTCAACCCCAAAAACTAGGCCCGCTTTGGAAAAAAGTGAGCCCCGTTGCGTCTCCAACAATTTGAGCCGATCGAATCACAAAACAAGTGAGTTTAACTCACTAATTCTTTAGTAGGTTAAATATGCTTAGGGGTTGATTAGTTTAGGCTAAGATGGATTAGGTGGTTAGATTAGAGTAGATTAGTGAATTTAATTAAATATCGATGCATGTTAAATGGATAGTGATAGGGCTAGTAAGAACACCTAGAGGGGGTGAATAGGTGTTAAAGAAGTTTTTGCAAGACTTAACAACTTAATTCGTCTTTTAAAGATAATAGACTAAAGATGTAAAAGACTATAAACAGTTATATAAGACTGCAAGTTAAAGTAAAGAGTTTAGGGAAAGAGAATTGAAACACAAGTTTTATAGTGGTTTGGCTTAAACCAAGCCTACGTCCACTCTTCCACACTGACAGCCCACTGGCTGGATTCCACTAAGAACCAAAAGATAATTTACAGTCTCACTTCCTTAATTCCACGATGTAGAAACTTTACTACACTTCCTCAATGTCTCACAAGTATTTAATTTCTCTTTCAAATATAATTTAAGCTCAGCGATTGAATAAGCAAAGAACTAGGAGTTTTAGACTTTGGAAATTTTCTTTTCACACACTCACTCGAATAACTTGAGCGTCTTCCTTATATACTCCTTCATGCCTTCATAACCGTTGACACCTTTCAAAAGAGTCATTCCAATCTATCCGTTGGATATAATCAATTAGGGAGATCTCGAATTATTTAAGAAATGTGATGATAGCCCACCAATCCTGCTCGCCCATACAATTAGGATCTAGGTTTCCATAAGTAGAATATTCCAAGTATACTTCGCCAATCAACAGATCTAATTATCCGAATTTATTTCAATAAGAATAATTGATCACAAGATGTTGTTTCCAGTCGTGAGATCTTCTTCAATTGTATGAACCAAAACCTTAGAGATATACTTGCATCTGGATAAGTCTTCTCTTCGTCGGTCTGGAAACTATCAGTGAGAATAGACTTTAAATCTTAAGTCTGGAGGTCTTCAGACTTTGACGATAGAGTTTGCAAGTCTTTAGACTAGACTGATGGGAATGTTTTGTCAACTTCAAAACAAATGAGAAAGTTTTCTTCAACAATCTCCCCCTTTTTGATTGTGACAAAACTTTCCTGCAAATTTGAGCACTTTTGTCCTGCAAAACAATATTTAAGCAAAAAAAGAGATCTCATAAAAGATAAGTGAATTAGGATATGGATAGTAATGATTCTGCAACCACAAAAAACATGTTATTCCTACAAAACAACTATCCTTTCCATAATCATTATCACGGCCTAAGTTACTGTAAGACAAAGGATCGGATCAAACAATCCACAACCAAACAAAAGAAAGATAAGTCCAAAAATCCAAACCAAAGTCAAAAACTAAAGTCAAATTTGATCAAACTTCTCCCCCTTTTTGTCAACAGCAAAAAGTGGAGAACAAATAAAAAGAGCTATTTGAAAATAGAGAGAGTCAAGGTTGTTTGGGCAGACAAACAAGCTGGAATTCTCCCATAGAATTCACTGTCTTCTCAAGCTTTTCTATAGTCTCCTTCAACAGCTGTAAATCTTCACCCTTCACATGATCTTGCACTTGAGTCTTTAGGGCGAGTAATTGATCTTGCAAAGAAACTGAAGTAGCCAAGAAAGCCTTTTTGAGATCTTTTATCTCATAGTCCAAAGCATACCGACCCTTCTTTAAATCTAGCAAAACATCCATTATGCGTGAAAAGTCCGCTGAATGAGTTTGAGTAGCACTTGGTCCAAGCTGAATCTGTTCCTGGAGTTGTGGACGTGATAACCTATCGTGAATAGTGATAAGTACAAGTGATAGGTTATAGTGAATAGTGATAAGTGGACGTGATAACCTATCATGAATAGTGATAAGTACTAAAGATAACTAATCATGAATAATGAATAGTGTATGTGGTAACTAATCAAAAAGGTTATAATGCTTATTATATTTCAATTTTTAAATGTGATAAGTGCTTATTATATTTTAATTTTAAATTTGTTAAGTGCTTATTTTATTTTATTTTAAATGTGATAAGTGCATATTATATTGCAGTTTTAAATGTGATAAGTACTTATTAAATTCTAATTTTTAAAGTGGTAAGTACTTATTAATTTCTAATTTCTAAAGTGATAAGTACTTATTAATTTCTATTTTTTTTTTTAAGTGATGAGTACTTATTATATCCTAATTTTAAATTTGATAAGTGCTTGTAAAATGTTCTTTTTGAAAAGTGAAATGCTAAGTTGATAAAGGAACTCATGGTGTGGTATTACATGCTATGAGGTTGATGCATGATTATTTTGGTGGATGAATAATCAATGGCTGATCACATGGGATTATTTCATGGCATTTTTTGTGTGAATATTGCTAATGCATAACATGTGAGCACTAAATACTCTTGCATTGGCTAATGAGAAAGATAAAATTGGCTTGAGTAGTTATGTGCTCATGTGATCACATAATGGTTCCATACTTGCATGATTACAAAAGACGATGCCCAATGGATTTCGGATGCCCCCACTTTAAGAGGATGTTGTTCGTGGATAGATTTCAAAGGGAAGCTCCTTAAATGGAATGCCGTTTTTGAGTGAGGTCAAGACAATGCCATGCCTGATGGGACGAGACGATACTCGGTTATGCCTGAAGACCACCGACATGAGTGTCGATGGTGACCAAGAATGGTCGTAATAATATGGAATTATGGTCTTAAGAATAGCATGATACTATGGGAAGTCATATGATTCTCGAGATGCTAAACATGTGCAAAGTGCATATTTTGAGAGTGATGTTATGACTTGGCCATGTATGGCATAGAATTATATGAGTTGCATGAAACACATGCTTGAGTTAATTATCATATTAATAACTTATATGGCATGTACATGTTTGATCGACCTTGGCTATGAATTGAGAGGTATGTGGATTTGTATACCTTGATTTGGTCTCGAGAGATTTAGGTTGAGATTATTAAATCCATTCATGTTATAGTTAAAGCAAAGCTAAGGCTTTGCTATTGATCTGCCATTGACAGTTAAGCTGATGTTTAAGACATATTCAAGGCAAAATACCTTCCTACGCAAGATTTAGGAAGTTTACTTACTAAGTATATCTCATTCGTTGTTGTTTAAATGTTTCAAGACCTAAGCATGACTAGCCCATTCTGCTAGGTTCCCTTCAAGGTGCTTGTTGACCAGAACATCGAGGTGACCTCCTACTTGGTCGAGGGGTTGGATGTGCGTTATGAGAAGCACATGCTGCCTAACCTAGTGCCCCATAGGTTCGTGACCGGTACGTTTGATTTGGAGGGGAGCTCTGGTGCCCTTTTTGGGGGTTTGATAGGTCGCCAAGCAGAGGACCCGAGGTCCCATCTAGGACCCAATGGTCATGGATGCTCCCGACGGCGACGTCACTAACCCGAAAGTGGACTCGAATCTAGAGTCGGATCCCGAATCTGAGCCTTGGTACTATAACCTAGACGCGTACTAGGTGCTTAGGGGATATCACACTTTGAGGTTGCCTTCATAGTATAGAGGTGCTAAGTTGACCCCTAACCCCTTTTTGATGGACCAAAAGGAATCCGTGCCGCAGATATGTAAATGTGAACTTACAATGCTTAAACTGAAGTGTAATGTATACATTAAATGGAAGTGTGTTTTAATATGTGTTCTATGTTATCCCTCTTATTGTAAATAATTGGGTAGTGTTAATTCTATTTTCGTTCACATATAATCAAAAGATAGAATGAATGAGTCGGTGACACCTCCTAGGATATCACAATTAACTGACCAAAGAGAAGGAGGGTTGTTGCACGTCCAAGGGTCAAGGCATGTAGATCAACTTTATATATTGAGCTAGCTAAAATTCTATTTGTTTATTAGTTTCACGTGACAAATTCGGTGATCAGAATTGTTAAGGTGGAAAGGTCAATTTACCCCTAAATCTGTGCATGCATTATGACCGTTTGAAAATATTTTTCACTTATTAAAAAAATTAATGTCATGCGGGACACTCTCTTGTAATTAGACTAAGTGGAACCTTTGTCTAGTTAATAAGGAATTAGTGCTTATAAGAAAATTATTCTATATGGGTAATTTATCAAGTCAGTAGTGTATAATATTAGTTTAGGCGGAGCCTAGGCAGCCACATTTTTTTTTTAAGTACAAAATCCATGTTTTGTAAAATGTTGATTTCTCCTCTCTTTACTCAACACAATATAAATTTTAAGATGGTCAACAAGTTGAATCAAACAATAAGCATCCATCTTTCTTCCTTTTGGGAAAAACCATTATTCTTAAAATAACTCTGAAGATGCTCAAAATGAAACTCTCACCCAAGTTTTCTAGCATTATAAAATCAGAATAACCAAATAGCTAAAAAAAATACGAAAAGAATCAACTTCTGATGTCTCAAAACCATTGTCTATAACCATTTAAATAGAGAACCATCTGTAAGTTCACTGACATATGAACTCATCTAAATCAAATTAACCTGTTGAAATGATCTTTTTATGAAATAATGAAAGTTCAAATATGAAAAATCCAAGAAATGTTGTTTTAGTCATGATTTTCAGAAAAGTTACAGTTAAAGTTCGATGAAAGCATATGTATAATTTCATATTCTGAAACATGCATTTATGCTCCAATCTTTTAAACAAATCAGCCGTTTTGTTTGTGATTCAGACTTAAAAAGATGTGATTTAATCTAAATTGGGTGGGAAAATAGCCAAACAAAATAGGTGTTTTGTATATGTATACACACTAGAGGAATGTTTCTTTTGGAGTCCAGTGAATTTTACCTTTCAGTCCAATGAAGCAATGCTCAGTGCAAGATTGGAGATGCATATCGATATCATCATTGATTACACATTAGAGGCCAAACGTGTTAAATTTTGTGACATCCAAGAAGACCCCATCATGGTTTCCACTTTAAAAAAGGAGTCAAAAGACATTGATAGAGCCATTAGAGAAGTGGAATGTTCGAGGTAGATGCACTCACAGTCCAAACAGAACATTATAAAAAAATTGCCATGTGATGATACGGTTGAATTTTTCTAAGGTCTCTTTGTTCTTGCTTTTTGAACCATTACTTAGACCATTATATCAACAATGACTTCTTGTGATGAGTTTAATGTGATTTTTCATTTTTTTTTTCAACAGCAACATCGATTTGACATTTTTCTTTGCTTTTTCACACAACAAAGAAAAGCCGGAAAAAAAAAAAAACAACTAGAGAACACCCCCCCCCCCAAAAAGGACAGATCTAAACCCGCTCCTTGCGTGGGTCATAAATTCATCTGACAAAATATAGTGGTAACATGATATTTAAGGGCCTGCATGTTTTCGTTTCTGGAAAGTGTTTATAAACACTTTTTCTGTTTTTTTTTTTTGTTAGGGAACAAAAAAGAACAAACGCGTTTGCCAAGCGTTTCTGTTCTTTTTTTGTTTTTTTGTTCCTGAAACGAAAAAAGAACAGAAACGAGAAACAACAAAAAGTTGTTTCTCGTTCCAGAAACAATTTTCAAGAAACAATTTTCATGTTTTTGTTTCTTCTTCTCTCTCTCCTCTTCTCTTCCTCTTTTCTTCTTCTTTCTCTTTGGCCCGTCGCCGGCCTCGGCCTCGGCCTCGGCCATGGCCAGCCGTCGAGGGCCGGCGACGCCGTCGAGGGTCGGCGACCTCGCCGGAGCGTCGCCGGCCCCTGGTGAGGCGAGGCGTCGCCGGCGCGGTCGAGCTCCAGCCTCGCCGCGCGCAGCGAGCTCGAGCCTCGCGGATCCGGGCGAGCCCGAGCTCGCCCGGCCAAGGCGAGGCTCGGCCTCGCCCGCGCGGGCGACGCCGAGCCTCGCCTTGGCCGGGCGAGCTCGGGCTCGCCCAGATCCGGCGAGGCTCGAGCTCGCCGCGCCGGCGAGGCCGAGCGTCGCCGGATCGGGCGAGCTCGAGCTCGCCCGGCCATGGCGAGGCGCGGCCTCGCCGGATCCGGGCGAGCCCGATCTCGCCCAGCCAAGGCGAGGCTCGGCCTCGCCGCGCGGCGACGCCGAGCCTCGCCTTGGCCGGGCGAGCTCGGGCTCGCCCAGATCCGGCGAGGGCGCGCCTCGCCATGGCCGGGCGAGCTCGGGCTCGCCCAGATCCGGCGAGGCCGCGCCTCGCCATGGCTGGGCGAGCTCGAGCTCGCCCAGATCCGGCGAGGCCAAGCCTCGCCGGGGGCAGGCGACGCTCGGCCTCGCCGGATCTGGGCGAGCCCGAGCTCGCCCAGCCAAGGCGAGGCCGAGCCTCGCCCAACGACGGCGAGGCTCGGCCTCGCCGGGCCGGCGAGCCTCGCGTGGCCGGGCGAGGGTGCCCGGCCCCGTCGCCGGTCGCCGGAGGCCGGCGACCGGCCGAAAAGAAAAAAGTAAAAAATAAAGGAAAAAATGAAAAATGAAAATAAAAATATAAAAAAATTAAAAGAAATAAAAAAAAGAACAAAAATTTACCAAACGTGTTTTGTTTATTTTTTATTCCCGGAACAAATTTACCAAACGCATATTTTTGTTCAAAAAGTGTTCCCGAACGAAACACTTTTTTTTTTGTTTCGTTCCCGGAACAAAAAAAGAACGTAAACGTTACCAAACGCATTTTAAGCTAATTGAACAGATTAAAGATTAAGCTTTATTTTCAAAATGATATACAAATCTAAATGACTCTAAAACGTAAGATGGCCATATTATTAATTTATATATTGTATAGCAATTTTTATACTATTCTACTAATTGACAACTTAGACCCTTCCACCCAATCAAAGTTAAACATTAGTTGAAAATAAGTTTTCAATTTTCAAAGGAAATATTGAAAAAGTCTAAAACCAGACTGATAGCTACGAGTTTCACTCAAAGAGAATAAATAGATTATGAAGCAACATTTCTGCAGTTTCTTCTAAAGGTTTCTTTAGAGTGATTTTGGCATTAGTAACTCATTTTGATATGGAATTACACCAGATAGATGTTAAGACTACTTTTCTAAATTAAGACCTTAATGAGGAGGTTCATATGGTGCACCTGAAGGTTTTGCGGCAAAAGACTCAGGTAAGCTCGTATGTAGATTGGAAAAGTCTATTTATGGCCTAAAGCAAGCTTCTAGAAAGTGGCATTTGAAGTTTCATAGTGTTATCACTTCATTCGGATTTATTGAGAACAAAGTAGATCAGTGTATATACTGCAAGGTTAGTGGGAGAAAATATATATTTCTCATACTTTATGTGGATGATATCTTGCTTACTAGTATTGACATTGGTTTATTGCATGAGACAAAACGGATGTTATCGAAAAATTTTGACATGAAAGACCTTGATGAGGCATCTTTTGTTCTTGGCATTGAGGTCCATAGGGATTGTTCTTGCCATTCATTTGGTTTGTCTCAAAGGGCATATATTGATCGCATTTTAGAAAAAATCAATATGCAGTATTGCAAATCAGGAAATGCTCATGTTATCAAGGGTGATAAATTAAGTCTTTTACAATGCCCTAATTCAAATTTTGAGAAAGCTTAAATAAATAATATACCTTATGCAATAAATTATATGTCAGTGTATAAACATGTTCCGGACTTGCAACTTGGAAGTATCGTGTATATCTTTTTCTATCATGCAAGCAGAGTTTGTAGCATGTTTTTCAATTGCTACTCAAGCTATTTGGCTCCGGAACCTCATTAGGGAGTTAATAGTTTTTGATTTTATGAATAGGCCCATACAGTTATATTATGACAATAACTCTACAATATTGTTTATTAATAACAATAGAAGTCTCAAGGGGTCTAAATACATGTAGGTCAATTTTTTTACCATAAAGGAATCAATGCATAATGGTGACATTGCAGTAGATCATATTTTTACAGATAATATAGTTGCAGATCCACTAACTAAAGGCCTACGCCCGTGTGTATTTGAGCAACATGTCATTAGCATGGGCTTAGGAGTATCTTGGGATATTATTATTTCGTGAGAGCTGTTTTTACTTTTTTCTAATAAAGTTTACATATGTATTTGTTACATTTATATATATATATATATATCAATTTTTACATTTAATAAAATATTCTTTGAATGGATTATTATTATGTTGAATATATATATATTGATAAAAGTCTCAAGGTATTGTATAAACCTTGAGTGAAGGTTAGGAGCATCCGATTATTAATCTTGTACATATGTTTTGTTATACAGAAAGAAATGTTAATCATAAAGATAAGGTATATGTGGGTTCATTGAAATCATAAAGATATTCTCTAGTGACACAAGTTTTGTGACACTTAAGGTAAAAGAATGATGACTGACAAATGGGATCTCTCTGTGAGAGATGTTATCTATTTGCCACACTACCATATTGAATACATATCAATAAAGTTGAAACATTTGTGACCATGGAAAGCTTTGTGTGTATACATGAAGTTACCGCAATGATTCAGTGTTTGAGACTTTATGGGATGGGATTGATTATTAAGAATTATCTCTAGATTAAGGTACGCACATACAGTACAATCTCAATTAATATAGTCCAAGTAGGAGAATGTAAGAGTTTTTCTAATGTTAACTACATTAATTGATATTGTAATTTACCATTTTTATGGGATTGATCTAAGGTGAGATAGAAGGTTTTTTAATTAGTCTAATATGGGGCTGGTTAGTGTGGGCCAAGTTGAGCCTAGCCTATGATGAGAGGGCTTGGTTGGAAACTCTATAAATAGTGCTCAAGTCTCTCCTCTAATCATAATTCTCACATGTATTCTCACATAAGGAGCGTTAACCTAATACTAAAGGGTGAGGGGGTCATCTCATTAAGCCAGTGATACGAAGAACTATAGAGGAGAACGACTTGCGTGTGGATCTTCGTTTTTCACTTCTGCATCAAGAACGATGGATCCAAAACATAAGCGTTAATCTTTCTATCAAATTATCTATGTTCTTGTTCTGATTATGGAGATCATGGAATTACGCGTTTTGCATCCAACATTTTCGAGCTAGTTTTCAGCAATGGCGGGCTCCACCGATAGTGGGCAAACATATGCATCATGAAGAAAAGAGATCCTCTTGAGTTTGGCCTTAAGAGGGACACTTTGATGCTTCAAGAGTCAGTGAAGTGTATGTATGAGATGAAATGAGAAAGAGTGGCAAAGTGTGTTAGGGTTAGGGTATTGATACGATCATAATGAGATGTACTTATGTAACCATAGGAGGTGAGTGAAGCTTGCTCCTCAAGTAGGGCAGCTCCCCCTTTTGGACCAATAGCTCCTTTGCACTTACACGGTCAAATAATGCCCCACAAAAATAGAATGTTGTGGGAACAAGCTCTCACCTTATTAGCTTATATATTGAGGGCCATACCTTGTGGACTGATCTGGTGCTTGAGCTTGGACCAAGGTATGAAACGGGACCTTGGACAGGAAATAGGGCCGATATATTCTTGTCTACCTCGAGTCCCTCCGATAGCCCGAGCTTTATTGCCCAAGCTAAAAGCCCAATAAAAGTGACTGAGCTTTTTCTTCTTCTTTTTTTTTTTTTCCAATAATAGATTTCAGTCATTGTACGGAGTTTAATAAGGGTGAGTAATGGTTCAATCCGATCCCCGAGGCACTAGTTCAATTCCCGGTTTCATAAAATAAGGACTAGTGATTTCAGTCCGATTTCTGATTTAACGATGGAATCGCTTGGACCAAAACCTAATATCTTTAACTTTATTTTTCAATGATTTGAACTCTTAATTAGTAGGATTTGACAAAAGGCCAAAAAAGAAGGTATGATTTAGTTAGGCATGTGGCTTGGCTTTTATTCACAAGCCCTTTTTCCTGTCTCTATATTCTCGTTCAATGTGGAACTCTCGGCATATTTATTTGTCTCTCTTGTGGTGCTTAGCCTTCCATGATCGCCTTCAATTTGGGACTCTTGACTTGTCTCTATTGCTCTGTCCAGCCTTCCACACGAATGTCGAGAGTCAAACGGGCATGTAAAGACTGTAAGGCTACATTTGGTCAATTGAATTTCTAATCGAGATAGGATTAGATAGGATAAGACATGAAATTTAGATGATATTGTTATATCCTATCCATTATTTGGTGATTGTGGTAATAAAGTTTGATATATTTACATCATATCATATATATTATTTGGTTAAAATGTCAAATCAATATAAATTAATCACAAATTTTAGAAATGGAGATAGTAAAAATCCTTGTAACACTCTTGTCAACTTTATTTTTATTGTTATTTTTATTTTATTTTCCTCTTTTTTAATCAATTTTTTTTTCTTTCTTTCCCTTCCATCATTCTCAAATAAAATTTATTAATAGAAAAATGTACTAATATACCTAAACTACTAAAATACCTAAAATATGTAATAAATATATATATATATTGAATTTTATATTGTAAGATCGAATTAAATTCGAATATATAAATAAAAATAAGACTAAATTAAAAAATATTTTTTATTTTTTTGTTATTTTAAATTTCTTATATTAAAATTCAAATATTATTTATATTGAAATATAAATTTAATTTTTTTAATTTAAGAATTTTTTTTTTTTAAACTTTCATATTTATTAGAAATCATATCCTTATTTATCCCACTTTTCCCATGAATAATTTTATCCAACCTATTTCCTATTTATATATAACTTTATCCAGTCTTAAATAAGCATCAAAGTAAGATAAAATAATTTTTATATTATCTTGAATGTTATCATGACCGTCAAACGCAGCCTAAGAGGAGTTGTGAATAGAAATTATGTTCCAACCAAATCATGCCTCTTTTGGCATGTTGCCTAATATCAAGTATAGTATTTTGTTAAGTGTAATGCTCACACAATTTTTGAAGCATTTAGTGGGTGATTTTAAAGGGGAGGGGAGACCGGTTTATCATTGTATCAAATTCGGACTAAACAACGGATCCAAGTCCAGTTTCAATTCCTAAATAGGATCGAACCGAATAGAGAACTAGTTTATCACCGTAATGACGACGAGACTGAGGGTTCAGTTCTAGTTCTTGGATAGGACCAAAATAAACTGGGAATCAGTCATTCCTAGAGTTCAAATGCTTGGCGCATAACGTGACAAGTCTCGAAGAGGCGTGGATGCTCGCCCCGTTCCGGTTCAAACGGAGAGAACGTAGGAGACGATCTCACGCGAGAAAGCCGGACCGAGTCCACAGATTCGGTGAATAAACAACAACCTATGTTTGTGTCATCATATATGGATAAGTCAGTAAAACAATGACATGTCGATTTGGTCGTACGTGTGCAGAATCGCATCTAGCAGTTGACATTGTGAAAAATCTCTCCGCCGTAACCCTTTCGGAAGCGCAAGTTAGAGAGAGAGAGAGAGAGAGAGAGAGAGAAAGATCCTCCCTTCCTTCTTCTCTCCCGAAACTTCCCACTCTCTCTCCTCCTTTCTCTCCTTCAATGGCTCTCGTCACCACCCCATCCTCTCTCTCCTCCACGCCCCTCCTCCGCCATCCCTCCTCCCGCCACCGCCACCGCCGCCCCCTCCCCGCCGCGCGGCCCATCTCGGCCGTCCACGCGACGGACCCACCTCCGCTCTCTTCGTCCTCGGCCGCCACCGCGAAATGGAACATCGAGAGCTGGAAGACCAAGAACGCCCTCCAGCTGCCCGAGTACCCGGACCCGGACGCGCTCGGGTCCGTGCTCCGGACCCTCGAGTCGTTCCCGCCCATCGTCTTCGCCGGGGAGGCGCGGAGCCTGGAGGAGAGGCTCGGCCAGGCCGCCATGGGGAACGCCTTCTTGCTCCAGGGCGGCGACTGCGCCGAGAGCTTCAAGGAGTTCAACGCCAACAACATCCGCGATACCTTCCGGGTGATCCTCCAGATGAGCGTCGTGCTCATGTTCGGCGGCCAGATGCCCGTTATTAAGGTCTGGTTCGGAAGCCGGTGATCGTCGATGGAAGTGTCCTATTTGTTGAATTGCGTGACAAAAATTGGTTTTTTCTGGGTCTCTGTCTTGGCCTGCACGCGTTGTTTGGTGCTTGGATGTCTAGGAGTTGGTGATTGATACGCGATGCAATTTGCGGGTTCGATGAAAACCGTGCCTTTAATTTACCTGGCATGGATAGATCAGCTTTCTCTGGCAAGAACTCGATGCTGTGTTATTTTGTTGACTACAATTTCGCACCCTTCGATTCGTTAATGTCTTCCTGCAAATCGAACTGGGCGATTTGAATAGTAGAGACTTTTGCTCGTCTGAGACTGGTTGATATTTTGGACCATTATGGTTCCTTGAATGAAAACCACGGAACCAAATTGTGTGTCTTAATGTGCAGCTGAATTCGAGATCCTCTGCCTTATGCTTGAGTTCGATAGTTCATTTGGTGAACCCCATTATTTCCACGGCTACTTGGAATTCTGATTCTTCATTTATTAGGAGGATCTTCTCATGTTGATCATACTGATTTTCTCGTAATCTGTCAATTTAGACAAACTTAATTGTTTTGCTATTCCCTTGGAGAAACATTGTACAACTCTAGTTGAGGTGAACCAGGTGCATGTTGTACTACTGTGAGAGTTCAACAGTGTTCTGTTATTTTACCTAGGAAAAGAAACTGAAGATTGAACATCAAAATCCAAAAAATTGGGTGAACAATGAATAAATTAGGCCTGGCTTTACGCATACGTGTTACTTTCTGCACTTCCCTCAACCTTTTTGGGTCTCAAGACCTCACGTTATTGCCTTTTGACAACATGTTCTGTGACTTTAGAGGGGAAGTTCAAGTGCATCAAGCTTCCAGAGGGTGAGTATTCGTAATGATAAGAACTTCAAAATCAACTTTGTATAAAATCAAGCGTGTTCAATTGTAGCATTGAGGGCTGGGGTCACATATTCTTTTCTGTTCACTTTGTGCCTGATGATTAGATGAACTAACATGTGATCCTGTCAATGTGAGGAGTGAATCATTATGTACTACGATTGGCTTACCATGTTCTGGTATAAATTTGCTCTCTTTCTTTTCCCCATTCCCCTTTCAACGGTGCATTGGATGATCATTGGCTGGATTTTCTTTTCTCATGACTGCCTTTTAGGAGGACCAGAAATCATTTTCTTTTTATATATTTTTTAGGTAGGGAGAATGGCCGGACAATTTGCAAAGCCCAGATCTGAATCATTTGAAGAGAAAGATGGAGTGAAGCTGCCTAGTTACAGAGGAGACAACATAAATGGCGATGCATTTGATGAAGCATCTAGAATCCCAGATCCCCAGAGAATGATTCGGGCCTACACTCAGTCTGTGGCTACTTTGAACCTTCTGAGGGCTTTTGCAACTGGAGGATATGCGGCCATGCAGCGAGTCACACACTGGAATTTGGATTTCACAGAGCATAGCGAGCAAGGTGACAGGTATTTCTTGGAAACAACCCCCCCCCCTTTCTTTCTCCCCCTTACAGCCCGTAAGTTTAAACTCCAAATGATCCATTTTCACTTGTGGGCTTTTATGCTTCAATTTGCAATAAATAGTTGCTTTCTTTTACTATTCTACCTCTATGGTTCCTCAACAAGATAGGGCCCTGTCATTTCAAAGTAAGAATGAATGGCTCTCTTCTGGCAAGGCATGGGTGGAACTTTGATGGTTTTATTTAGGCGTGATTCAGATAAATTGATGCTATAGCATTATGCTTCTTAAACTGAAATTGGTTCCCTCTTTTTTCTGATGATGGTATGTTAGGGTCAAAAGAAGGACAATGGCTTGTGTGATGTTTCCAGATTATTTTCTGTGATCCTAATAATGTCAGTGTCCTCTAAAATGCAGCTGTTGGAAAAATTTAATGTTTGGTTAAGTTCACTACTGTGGTGAAATGCTGTCACATATTCGTCTTTTATTTCCACTTGCTGTTAGTAGCTCATTGCTTTTGCTATTAAATCTAACAGTAACAGTACAGCTGTGCAAATATATTGTCCCGATTCTTTTACTTCAGATGAGATTTGAACATCCAAAATTCAATTGAAAAAAAAAAAAAAAAAAAAATACATAAGGAAACCTGCTTTGTCATCAATCTTTCTAGTGGGTTGCTTTCGCATGTGTGGGACTGAAAATTTAAGTGATGCATACCTGATCTAAAATGCCTATAAAAAGCAGAGTCTTGGCTAACAGAATGGATATCTCAAGAGAGGTTGAGTGATCTCAGCCTCAATCTATGGAAATTGTGGATAAATTCTTGGCTCTATAAAGTTTTGATTTCTACCCTTTAAAATTGAGCAGTGTGTGACAGGAACCTTAGTTTTTTGGTCTTTTTTTATGCTTTTATCCCAAGCCAAAACAAAGATGACATGGAAATCTTTTCTCTTTTTAAAATCTGAACTGAGAATAGATTCACATGAGAATAGAATTTAGTGGGTCAGTAAATGCTGACATTTGAGTTTGTTGGTTTGCATTTTTCCAGATATCGTGAACTGGCTCATAGGGTGGACGAAGCCCTAGGTTTCATGGCCACTGCTGGTCTCACAGTTGATCACCCAATAATGACTACAACTGAATTCTGGACTTCCCATGAGTGCTTGCTTTTGCCCTATGAGCAAGCTCTAACCAGGGAGGACTCAACTTCTGGACTTTACTATGACTGCTCTGCCCATATGCTTTGGGTTGGGGAACGTACCCGTCAACTCGATGGTTCTCATGTTGAGTTCCTGCGAGGTGTCTCTAATCCCCTTGGTATTAAGGTATGAAGGTATCTCTATTGTGTGTTTGGGATGATTTATGCTTTTAACATTACTTCTGCTTTTACTTCTATCTTTTCTTTTTAACAGATTTAGATTTACTATTTAATGTCCCATATATTCATGACTTTTAAGAATTGGTTTTGTTGGGGCTTTAAATTAGCACAGACACGTCCTTCGTAGACAAGTTTAATTTTGGAATCTTTTAATGGTGAAGAAAAATTTCTGCCAAGCCTTTCTGTTCAAGAAATGAGTAAATGTTTGTGGTTCTTTCTTATATTGCAAGTCAGTGGTTCAGTTGCTCTGGAATCATGACATAATAATGTGTTCTAAATGTATTATATACTTGTAACAAAGCATTTCTGAATTGTGATGCAGGCGAGTGACAAGATGGACCCAAACGAGCTTGTTAGGCTCATTGACATTCTGAACCCTAGGAATAAGCCTGGAAGGATAACTGTGATTGTGAGAATGGGAGCGGAGAACATGAGAGTCAAGCTTCCTCATCTGATAAGAGCAGTTCGCCAAGCTGGTCAAATTGTCACTTGGGTTAGTGATCCGATGCATGGAAACACCATCAAAGCTCCTTGTGGACTAAAGACTCGGTCTTTCGATGCAATTAGGGTAAGGATCTTTGCAAATTTCATTCTAATGGCTGATTAAAGCTCCGCATTTGGTTCTAGATTGTTGACTTTGGGATCCTGTGGAGTATATGGATTTCTGGTCCCTGAAAAGTTGCCAATGATACTGTTATCTTTGTAGGCCGAGGTAAGAGCGTTTTTCGACGTGCATGATCAAGAAGGAAGTTACCCCGGTGGAGTTCACCTCGAGATGACGGGGCAAAACGTTACGGAGTGTGTGGGAGGCTCCCGCACCATAACTTACAACGACCTCAGTTCGCGTTACCACACCCACTGTGACCCGAGGCTTAATGCTTCCCAATCGCTGGAGCTTGCGTTCATAATCGCCGAGCGGTTAAGGAAAAGACGGCTTGGACCTCGGAACCCTCTGTCTTCTTTCCGGCTCTAGGATTCTCTCGTCGAGTCCTGCTGGCGAATCCAACTTGGTTTCGCACTCCTTTCCAGTTGCAGATGCAGAATATAGTAGGTGGTGCGTCAAAGGATGCTGAGTTAGTATTGAAATGTGAACATGACTATATCAAGATATGTATATCTATACGTATAGACTTTTTGGCCTATTAATACTCAGGATATCATTTTGTGTGCTATGCTTACAGAGGCTTGGATATTGTATTTTCTTTCTTTTATAGAGGCAGAGTGCAGCCACGTGTGAATATTTGCCTCATAAATTGAGGAGTAGTTTTGTGTTTGTTTGTTTTTTTTTTTTTTTTGGATCAGAATCGTTGAGTATTTGATTGCAAAATTTAGTAAGGAGAAAAGACTAGAAAAATATGGCGATAAATAATATGAATCACGATATATTTATTGAGAAAAATCATGCGATTCTCTTCGTTTCGATTATAACATATCCTTCTCTTTTTGTTATAGTATTATTTTATTTTTATTTTTATTTGAAGTAATGCTTCTAATAAGAAATTGGGACAATGTGACAGGATGTTGGGTGCGCTTCGGAGAGAGCTTTGCGAAAACCTCCTTGCGTTTGGTCGAGATTCTTCTTTTGTATTTACCCAAAAAAAAAAATTGGGGCTACGATCAAGATCGATCTAAAGTCAGTGATTTTTTACAAGACAAAAAGAAGTTTAAGTGAGAATTCTGTCCGCAAGTTCGTGTTTTTGTAAAGAAGTTAAGCTTCTTCTTCTTTTTTCCTTCAATGATCTATCCCAAACAAAAAAAACGATCGTTTAAATTAGAAAAAGAAAGAACAAAACCCATCCATAACTTCAAATTATATTTACTGTGATAATTTACTCTTAACAAAAAAGAAAAAAAGAATTCGTTTTTTTCCTACAATTCCAAAAATTTACAATTTATACTTGTATGATGTATTTACATTTACTATCCATAAAACTTTTATTTATGAACATCGTTAAAAATCTATCTTCTAAGTATCAAAAACAAATGGCATTAACACAACACTCACGTGGCTTAAATAAAATAAGAATAACGTTGTTTTAATTTAAAAATCATTTGATAAAACCTTGACAACCGACAAATGTGTTATATAAGTACACAAGAAAAAGTTTATGATAATTTAACATGTGAGGTTTTTAATATCATAAAAAAAGAGTTAATGATAAATATGTCACATTTGATATGGTTTGAAATTTTTGTTTGACTTTTATCGATTTGAGAGGAAGAAAAAATGGGACAAACCAAACCAAAGTTGGCCGTACATAGGGGGCAGCATATTCCGTTGGTGGGATAAGAGACAGTACCGAACACACGTGACGCAGTCCAGAAGCCATTGGCCCTGCAGATCGCGCTCCGCTTCCCTCCACAGCCCCCGCCCCGGCGCCCCCTCCGCCCCTCCGCCGTCGACGGTACTCCCTCCGCCCTTTCTGAGGTCGCCGTTGCAAGCTAGTTTCATCGTTCGGCTGCATCCGATGTGTTCGATTAAATGCTTGTGTGAGAAACCGCGGCGTTTAGGATCTACGGGCGCCTAGGAATCTAGTCGGACCGATTGAATGCGTGCGGCTACGGGTGGCTACCGCCGGACCCTAGATTGCGAATCCTATTCCCGAAGGAAAGTTGATTGCTTTTTGAGTTGGGTTTCGATTCCCAAGTCCGTGTCAGACGGACTGAACTGAGCCGTGAGGGAGCAGGAATGGCGGGACTTCAGCTCGTTTCTATGTGGTCGAGCTCCTTTTTCGATTTCGCGTACTGGGTTTTGTGTAGTCTGGTTTTTTCGCGAACTCCTCGGTTCTTGAGTAATCGTTGGTGAAGAGGGTGGTTTTGAATTTTGGCGTATGATTGATGTTGGGCAGATTTCTCCTGTTTACACCGACTCTTGGGCTGACAGACATGTGTCTCTACCTGTTTTTAGGCATGATCCAGGAACAAGAGCGTTGCGACTGAATCAGAATCTTCATAGGGTTGCTCGGATGTCTACTGCACAGCCTCTGAAGAAGTTAGTCTCGGGTGTTGTCCTTGATTTGGATGGCACTCTTTTGAACACAGGTCAATTTCTTTCCTTTTTTTTTTTTTTTTTTTGCTATTGCTACGTCGTGTCCACATAATATTCCATGATCTTGTCATTCTTTCATCCATCTTTTACTCTATTCATCTACACTTTACATAATAAATGAGCCACATTCGTCATCTGTGCATCTGTATGTGTTTTCTGTATTGGTCTAGATGCAATTTGAACAGGATCAATTTTAGTTGGAGGGTCATAGTTTCCCCTCATAGTCTGATGCAGTAGTTGAACATAAGAAATTTTTGGATGAAAAGCATACTTCAGAGTCTGCAGAAAAATTATGGTTGAATTCATATTTTAATGAAGAATCCAATGTCTATGAGTGCTTAAATAATCTAGCATCTGCGCCTATGTTAAAGTCCATTCCATCCTTTTGACAAAATTTGTTATTTTCCACTCATTGCAGATGGCATTGTAAAGGAGGTTTTAAAAGTATTCCTAGTTAAATATGGAAAACAGTGGGATGGTAGGGAAGCTCATAAAACTGCAGGGAAGACACCATTTGAGTCTGCTGCTGTTATAGTTGAAGATTATGGGCTTCCTTGTGCAGCAGAAGAATTCCTCTCTGAAATCACTCCAATGTTTAGTAATCAGTAATTGAGCTATAAACTTTGCTTAAATTTGTCGCATGCTTGTTTAAATCTTTGTGTTCAGAGATTCTTAAGACCCGCCTCTTGTCATAATATATGTTTCATCGAACAGTAACATTCTTGATATTTATTTTATATGTGGCTGAGATCCTAGATTCCTTTTTTACAATGATAATTTTATTAGGTCATGTCTGATTTTACATTCTCTGTGTTCATCTGTAAAGCTTGGTGACAAGTTTTTCTATTGAAAGATGTGAAATTCATCTGATTAAGACAAGCAATGCGTGTATGAAGTTATTATGTTTTCTCAACAACCACTCCACTTGCAATCTCAGGCAGTTTTTTGGTTTGTAGAGAAGTTATTAGTAGCTTGCCCTGCATGCATTGTAATACATGTCGAAGATTTTTTAATTGCTCGGTCATTTGATCTTGGAGCAGATGGTGTAAAATTAAGGCACTTCCAGGTGCCAACCGGCTAATAAAGCATTTGAGACATCATGAAGTACCAGTGGCACTGGCATCTAATTCTCCAAAAGCAAACATAGAAACGAAAATATCTTATCATCAAGGTATGTTGTTCATAATCCTTGAAGTACTTTGACCTGCAGGGGGACTGCTAAATTAACTACACTAAAACGTAGGTTGGAAGGAGTCATTTTCTGTTATCATTGGGGGCGATGAAGTGAGGATTGGAAAACCATCTCCTGAAATGTGAGAGCGACATTTATATTGTATAGTCATCTTTGTATCATTTAAATTACTTTTGATGGAGTATTTCCTTCTAAACTATAGCCTTTGCTTTGAATTTCAGATTCCTTGAAGCAGCTAATAGATTAAAGATCAAACCTTCTAACTTGCTGGTTATTGAAGATTCTGTGTAAGTGATTTATATCATTAACAGTGACAATTTTGTCCTTTGCTCTGGCATTATGAATCTTCTGCCTAATGAGTGTCATGAGGTTGTCATTATGCTCACTTCCCAGTTCCACTTTACAGTGTGATTCATCAGAAAATTGGATCATCTTTCCCACAATTGGTGTTGCATCAAAATCACAAATTACTTGGCATTGCTATCATTTGTCAAAATAGTTTCTATCAGCAAAATTTTTGGGTCTTTTTCTCTTTTAAAAAAATATTATCATATTTACTGATCCATTCATTCAATTAACAAAAGGTATCAACAGATGTGACAGCTTTATAATACACTTTTCTGTACAAGTGTAGCTACTCTTAATGAAGTATTATAGGTTGAAACTTGAAAGAGAACTGTCTATCTAAATTCTTTCTAGGTCCTTGTTGATGTTTTCCTGTCATAAAAAAAATGTTCTTGCCAACATTTTCAACGTGTTTTGTTTTACTTAATTACGTATGAAATCTTTATATGGTGCAATTAATCATGTCTTGCTAGTGCACTGTGATCTATATATTGCTGTACAATTGCATTTTAAATCCATAGCTCCATAGAAGGCAGAGCTTGTCAAACATAGTTTATGTAATGCTTGTAACAGGCCATCTTATGTCTTATTGAATAGATCAGAGGCTGCTATTTGTCTGCTAGGTGTATGTTACCAATGAGATTTACCAATGAGTTTCCATGCTGGATATTTTTGGTAGGATCTCATCTTCCTATTCTGTTTTTCCTTTTCTTTGTTGTCTAAAGGAGAGCTCCGACTAAGTTAGCATTGTGGAGGGCCTTCCTTTGTCCATCATACATATGTCATCCTGGAATGAATCTACCATCTCCCATTCACATCAGACTCTTTTTTATCTGGGCCTTTATTTTCCCAATTTTCACTTGTTTATTCAATGTCAGACCCGGTGTTGCTGCTGGCAAGGCTGCTGGAATGGAAGTAGTTGCTGTGCCATCCCTTCCCAAACAGAATCACCTTTACACTTCAGCTGATGAGGTCATCAACTCATTACTTGATTTAAGACCTGAAAGTTGGGGCTTGCCTCCATTTCAAGATTGTAAAACCCTAGACCTTCACTCATGATTATGCTTTATGATAGTTAGCTTTATCATATCAGATTTTATTCAGAAGATTGGTTTTAATGACAGGGATTGAGGGTACTTTGCCTATAGAACCATGGCATATTGGTGGCCCTGTCATCAAGGGATTTGGTCGTGGCTCCAAAGTTCTTGGGATTCCAACTGGTACTGTCAGATATCTCCATCCCTCCTTTTTTCTGGTACAATGATATTATTGTTTGTTAGTTGTTATTGTTCGCTTTTCACTGTGATATTGGATATGTAAGCATTGAAGTGCCATCCTCTACATAAAAATCAAGTAGCCATGTTTTAGATCCTCTCTTGATTTCCAGACTGGAAAATGCAAGATGGATCTTATTCGGATAAAATAGACTACTATTATACTAGTAATGAGTGGAGCCCAGAGTGCATTTTTATTACTGCTTTTATTTTCTCATTCTTCTGCTCAATTGTTTGTGATTACTAATTCTGTCATATATTATAGCTTCAAGAGTTTGTTACTCAGACTTAATGTTGCTTTTTCTCCCCTTGTAAAAACCTTTTTCTTTTCCAGCTAATTTATCAACAGAAGGTTATTCAGATCTACTCTCAGAACATCCCTCCGGAGTATATTTTGGTTGGGCTGGACTATCAACCAGAGGCATCTATAAAATGGCCATGAGCATTGGTTGGAATCCATACTTTGACAACAAGGAAAAGACAATTGTTAGTGAACCCAACAGATGGTGCAATCTGCAAGCACTTTCTCCTTCTGCAACACTTTTAATGGTAATTTTTGCTTGTAGGAGCCCTGGTTGTTGCACAAGTTCGATGAGGATTTCTATGGAGAGGAACTGCGTCTTATCATTGTTGGCTATATACGACCAGAGGTATCGTTTAAACTCACATCTTTTTCACTTGGGTGTTTCATCTGTTTTAGGCAAATCAAATACAAGATTGTGCTCCTCTTTAGTTAATAAGCCTCACATGAAATTGCTGTGGAAACATTCAGGCGAATTTCTCATCACTTGAGAGCCTAATAGCAAAGATCCACGAGGATGGGGATATGGCAGAGAAAGCTCTTGATTTGCCATTGTACACAAAGTACAGGGATGATCCATATCTGAAAATGTCTTGACAGCGGGCATTTCCCATTTACAAATAGAGTGTAGACAACCTTACACTTTGTTGAAACAAATACTGAACCGATGTCATGACATTCAAGGAATCACTAAGTCTTTTTACTTGATTGAGAGTGATAATAAAAGGCTTGTAAGCTCTAGTACACTAATATGCTGAATCTATCAACCATATAGTCATCTCATGCCAATGATAATAATTCACGTACAGGTAATTCAATTGAGACATTGACTCTTTGAGTTAGAAACTGCTCTGCAGTGGTTAGAGTCCAGCAGTAAGATTAAAAGATCATTTCCTTTCCAGCAAAGATTAAAAGGTCATTTATTGCATGTCATATATAAGTGGCCTTTAAATAAGTCAAGTCACATGTCATTAGTTTTATAGTTCATGCATGTTAATTAAAATTCATGTAGTCATTGAAATAAATTTAAATTGCATTCATGTTAATGAAAAACATAAAAATAATTGTTAGCATAGTTTTCATGTTAATAGTTGATTCATACATCGCATTCACATTCTCATGGTTAGTTTGTGGGGACCCCATCATGATGAAACTTTGATTTTGTTCAATTAGGGCTTTGAGTTTGATATTCTCTTGCACTTTTTACTGCATTGATCTATTGAGTGTTACATTTTTGTTTGTGCACCCGTGTGATCACCATTACATGTTAGTAGATTAAGATTAAAAGTAACTAAAACTACTTAATAAAAGAGAAAATATACCAAAAGAAAAACGTTAGATTTATCCAGCGGAATCGTATCCACAAAATCTCTAGTTTGAAAAATAAGATGTCCTCCCACATCTTTTTTGAATTTCTAATAGACTTATAATAAATTAGCGGCGACTCCTAAACAAATTGATTTGCACGTTTAATCAACTTAATTAAAACCACAAAGTTGCGATTGGCATAGGTTTCAAGGATCCATTCTAAGTGTTTGTTTAGTAGCCTATTAGCTTTCCCTTGATGATTCACCTCCGAAAAGGTCACTAACAGTTGGGCTTTCTCATGTGAAATCATTTTATATTCTTCGAAACAACATTTCTTTCTGTTACCGGAACAAAAAAGTGGATTTTTTGAACTTTTGTTCCACAACTATTCTTTCACAACTGATTTGTTCTGGAAAATAGAAAAATTTAGCTGACAATACCAAACAGGATATAAGCCATCAAAATAATGTCTCAATCAAATCGCATGTATCTGAATTATTATGGGCGGCATGGGATGACTGTCTGGTTCATAGATACAAGGTGTTGATGTATTAGGGGTTACAAGCCTCTTATTTTATCACTCTCAATTGAGTATAAGACCGCTGCGATTCCTTGCAGAGTTGTAAGATCGATACGGTATTAGTTTCGACAATTGGACACAGTCACAAATAGGAATTGCCCATTTTCAATACATTTTCAGATACGAGTCATCCTTGTGCTTCACATACAATGGCAAACCGAGAGCTCTCTCCACGACATCCCCGTCCTCATGGATCTTTTGCTATTAGGCTCTCGAGATGGGAAATTGAAATTCGCCTGAAAGTTTCGACGGCAAAATTCACTCGAGCCTTTTTAGCAGAAGAGAAGCAGGATATTGCACTCGATTTGCCTAAAACATAAGGAACACCATACCTCTGCTCGTATATAGCCGACGATGACGAGATGCAGTTCCTCTCCATAGAAATTCTCGTCGAACTTGTGCTACAGCCAGGGCTCCTACCATGGAAAAATCCAGTTAGAAGAATTGCAGAAGGAGAGAAAGTGCTTGCAGATTGAACCGTCTGCTGGGTTCACTTACGATCGTTTTTTCCTTGTTGTCGAAGTATGGATTCCAACCGATGCTCGTGACCATTTTATAGACGCCTCTGGCCGATAGTCCAGCCCAGCTGAAATATACTCCGGAGGGATGTTCCGAGAGTAGATCTGAATAGCCTTCCGTTGATAGATTAGCTGGAAAACAAAAAAAAAAAAAGTGGTTTTACAAAGAGGAAATGAATGCCGCAGTTAGTCCCAGTAACAAACAACTGAAGCTATGATATGTGGCATAGAATTAGCAATCTGACATTCGAGCAGAAGGAGAAACTAAAAGCAGTAACAAGAGTGCACTAGTCTACTATATCTCAAGGGAGGATCTAAAGCATTGCTACTTAATTTATTCTTCTGTTTAGAGATATGGCACTCTGATGCTTCCAGATCCAATGCCGCAATGAAGAGCGAACAGTAAGAACTAACTGAGAATAATATGATCACACCAGAAAAGAAAGGAAGGGTGGAGATATCGGACAATGCCTGTTGGAACCCCAAGAAGTTTAGAGCCACGACCGAATCCCTTGATGACGGGGCCGCCGATATGCCACGGTTCTACTGGCAAAGTGCACTCGATCCCTGCCCATCAAAACCAATCTTCTGAATTAGAATCCGATATGATAAAGCTAGCTATCGTAAAGCATAATCGGGAGTGAAGGTCTAGGGTTTTACAATCTTGAAATGGAGGCAAGCCCCACTTTTCAGGTCCTAAATCAAGTAATGAGTTGATGACCTCGTCGGCTGAAGTGTAAAGGTGAGTTTGTTTGGGAAGGGACGGTACGGCAACTACTTCCATTCCGGTGGCCTTGCCAGCAGTAACACCGGGTCTACCATTGAATAAACATGTAAAAGTTGGAAACACAATGGCCTGGAAATGACAAAGAGACCGATGTGAATAGGAGATGGTGGACACGTTCCAGGATGATATATGTATGATGAACAGAGAAGGTCCCCCACCATGCTGCCTTAATTGTAGCTCTCGTTTATACGACAAAGGAAGGGAAAAAGAATAGGAAGATGATATCCTACGAAAAATATCCAGAATGGGAATTCATTGGTAACATACATCTAGAAGACAAATAGCAGCCTCTAATCTATTCTATAAGACATAAGACGGCCTGTTACAAGCATTACCGCATTTGACAAACTCTACCTTCTGAGGAGCTATGGATTTAATTGATGTGCAATTCTACTGCTATACATAAATTATGGGATAAGTACACTAATGGTGCCATAAGTTGTGTACGGCGCTCAGTTTGGTACCAAAAGTTTCCGCCAGATCACTTAAGTGCCAAATCGGAGAAAAAACGATCACTTTAGTGCCACCGGCGAGAAATTCCGACCAAAATGATTACGTGGCATTTTTATTTAAAAAAAAAAGTTGCTAAGCTTTTAAACGACGCCGTTTTCCATTCTCTTCAAGAAACGACGTCGTTTTGCTCTTATACATGGACACCCTCGCAAAAATGACGCCGTTTAGCTCGTGCATGGGTTGAAATTAGGGTTAAGGTTTCTTCCTCGCCGCTCGGCCACCATTGTTTGCCGCCAACGCTTGGCCACCGTCACTCGACCACCATTGTAGATGCTCGACCAGGTAAGCGAGGAGGGAACGAGATCGTTGCTCAAATAAAAAGTGGTAGAAAGAATAGGAGGCGAGGCGGAGGAGGAGGAGGAAGAAGAGGGGTTGAAGGTGCCGCAACGGTGTGCCGCCGCCGCCGCCGCCGCTAGTGCCATTGTTGGTGCTGCTACTGGTGCGCTAATGGTGTTGCTGCTGGTGCCGTTCGTTGCTGGTGTCGCTCTTCAAGGAAGAAGACAGTGTGCCTCTCTCTCTCTCTCTCTCTCTCTCTCTCTCTCTCTCTCAATTTGGGGATTTAGGATTTCGATTTGGGCGAAAGAAGCCAAACGATGTCGTTTTTGTGGTTTAGATGCTGATTGTGCTCTCCGGCAAGCCACGTCGGCCTAAAAAATTAATAAAAAAACGCCACGTCAGATTTCCGGCGGTTCAGATCGGCGTTGGCACCAAAGTGAGCGTTTTTCAAATTTTTTGGCACTTAAGTGATCCGACGGAAACTTTTGGTACCAAAGTGAGCGCCATATACAACTTATGGCACCAATAGTGTACTTATCCCCATAAATTATGGTGCACTAGCAAGACAGACTCCGATAACACGAATCATTTGAGGAAAAAATTCCTCCTGTAGAAAATGAATGGCGCAATATATCGACTAGAGCTGGTCAGAATTCACGTACAATCAAGTGGCACAAAACATTTTAAAAATGTAAGCAAGGACTTTCTTTCGACAGGAACACATCATCAAGGACCTAGTGACATTTTATAAAGACAACTCTCTTCCAAGTTTCAACCTATAACACTTCGTTACAAATAGCTATACCGGCGTAATGAAAAGCTGTTGCTTCTGTTTATACCTTTTCCTAACTGAACGAATGGACCAGTCAACATGAATATATTTTAAAAAGGGTGACACAGAAAACACCCAAAGTTCGTGCTCATAGAAACATTTTTGGCTGGCGAGAGAAACTTTCCTTGGGGATGGAGCAATCAATGAAGAAGAAACACAGCAAACTTCTACTGGAAAAGTTGATAATCGACGGCTGAGATTTGGTACTAACTTGTAATAATTCGATGGAAACATTAGACAGGAAAGTAACTTGGAGACTTGAAATTATTCTCTGCTTAGTGGTTGTCAAATCCAAATAGTTGATTGTGTTTTTTATGTTAGCGAAACTTCTTCATCCTAGTCTTTCTCTCCTTTATGCTTTAAGCCGCGTAAGAAGTAAGTATTATCGAATCCAAATCTTAGTTTTCACTCGTGTGCTTTTGTTCAAGTTCTTTGCCTTTTGATTCGACCTCTTAGTCAGTACGAATTCCTATGTGCCACATGGAGACTTAGATTCGTCTCACAAATAAGACATTGTTTGATATTTTTTTTTCTAATGCCATAACCAATTGGAAACTTCTATTTTTTATTGACTTAACATTTTATAATAACATAGAATTCTAAATTAAAAAAAAAAATTAAGAAAACACTCAATAAAACCTAAACAAAAGTGGAACAAACTGAGGACATATCTTTTTGATGAAGAAGCTGTTGTTAACTCAAACTATAGCTTATTCTACTCAAATGTTCCGATTTAGTGCATTATAACCAAGTTAATCTTCATAAAGCAAAATAGCTCTAAAACCTAAAATGCTCGTATTATTGGTTTATGGAGCGAATAGCAATTTATGATAAGGTTCTACTTATTGACATATTAGACTTGGCATAATTTAGACCATTATATAAAATTAATGATTGAAAATAATAAGTCTTGACTTTTTATGTATCATATTTAAGGTTTTTACCAATATGTTGACCAAAAGCCCCTCATAATCATTCTTTGGGCTGGAAATTGTTAACATGGACACTGGCGATCTTGACACGGCCAGCGCCGATGTGAATAATTTTCTAAATCTTTTAAATTTTCCAATTTTTTATTCTTTTTTTTTTTCTTCTTTTCTTTTGTTCTTTTCTTCCCTTCTTTTTTACCTTGCTATGGTCCAGTGAGGGCATGGGGGTCCGCACTTAGCCAAGCAAGGGTTAGTCAACGACCTTGCCAGCCCAAAGTGTGAAAAAAAGAAAAAAGAATTTAGAAAAATTTAGAAAATTGATCACAGGATGGACAACTTCTATATCAATAAATTTTTGGCCTAAATTGATCGTATAGATTGAATTATTACCAATGTGAAATGAGTTTAGAACTAAATGATCCAATTGAAAGATTTATTATTGAATTAGTACCAATGTAATGGATTGAAGACTTCTTTTGGTACATTTTCCAATTTAGGTCTCTATACTGTGCAGCAAGAAGTTGGGCTTTGGTATGTTAGCACCATTCGTTCTTTTTCATCCAGTGCCCGACAACCTTATCAAAAAACGATTGTTAGGTGTCTCGATTATCATTACATATGCATCTAAGTGGGTAACATTCCAAGTAAATTGCAGATGCTATTAGTGTTAAAAATCCAGTAAAAGAACGAGTCGAATTCAAGGAACTCGAAGGACGGCCAATGCTCGGGTGGTTGGACGATGATGAAGCATGGCTAGTTGGAGAAGGAAAGAAGCTGGCCGTGCCCCGTGGGTTTTCCATAGAGAGGTGAAGGTGGCCGAAAGAACAACGAAGAACAATCTGGGGCCCAAGAACGCCCGCACAGATGGTGTTTGATGAAATTCCCCGTGCAGAGTTGGTCGGTAACGGACCAAAATCGAAGATGAATATGCCAGAACACGACTTTTTTGGGCGATTTTTCTGGGCTAGTTTTCGGCGACGGTGGGCTCCACTCATAGTCGGTAAATCTCGGCATTACGAAGAAAGAAAAATCCTCTTGAGTTTGGTCTTAAGAGGACCATCCGATTCTTAGGAAGTCAGTAAATTGTACGCACGAGACGAAAATGAAGAAGACGGGCAAAGGGTGCGTTTGATTCGACATTTGCAAAAAATTTTGAGGCTCTAAAATCTTTTGAGTAATTGCAAGGGATGTCTGGCAAGGTATGTAAATATAGGTGGGTGAAGGTTCCTCAAATAGGGGTAAGTCCCCCTTTTGGACCAATTGCTCCTTTGGGCTTGCGTGGTCAAATAAAGACCCACGACAATAGGATATAGACTTGGTACATTCTTGTCAAACCTTGGGTCCTCCGATCGATTTTGTCATTGAATGGAGCTTAAATGCTTGTCGGGACGAAATGAGTCTCGAAGATTTTTCACATTTGACGATGCGGGTACTTCTCTACTATATCAGCTCGAGACTTTCCCTCCAATGTTTATAACTTGAGCGTCTCAACATCATGTTTAGACTTATACAAATAATGCATGGACGCACCAGGCCAGGCATGAATATTCACTATCCTCACATGCCCACGGGGTCCAAGATCACGTGGAGACACTTATGGTGCGTTTGTTTATGTTTCTGTTCAAAAATTGTTCCGAGAAATAGGAATAAAAAAAAATTGTTTCTGTTCCGGGGAACAATTTTTTATTAGAAAAACATGTTTGGTAAACTTGTCTCGGGAATAAAAAAAGAAAAGAAACACGTTTGGTAAATTTATGTTCAAAAACAGCCACGGTGAGGCTCGCCGACCCCTGGCGAGGCCGAGCCTTGCCGTGGTTGGGTGAGGCCGAGTGTCACTAACGATTGGCGCGAGGCTCGGCCCGGCCAAGCTCGAGCTCGCTTAGATCCGGTGAGGCCAAGCTTGCCCAGCCAAGGCGAGGCCGAGCCTTGCTAGGGGCTAGCGACGCTCGGCCTCGCTAGGGGCCTGGCGACGCTCCGGCAAGGTCACCGGTCCTCGACGATCGGTCCTTGGCCATAGCCAAGGACGGTGAGTGGCTAAAGAAAAAAGAAGAAGAAAAGATAAGATAAGAAAATAAAGGAGGGAAAAAATTTGTTCTTAAAAATTGTTCTAGAAACAATAAACAAGTTTTTCTTATTTCTTGTTTTTGTTCCAATTTTATTTTCAGAAACAAAAAAATAAAATTTTTGTTCATAAACAAAAATAAAAAACATAAACAAACACACCCTAAATGTTACTAAATACGCCATTAGAAATTCGCCTGGAAACATTGGTGTCCAGCACTGAGATTTTTATAAGATTGTTTCCTTTACAACAGAATTTTTCTGGGTGTTTTTGGTAGGTGAAGGTAAAGCTGCAATAATTGCATACATGATAGGACCAAAACCAATGGATGGATAGTTTTTGAGTCCTCCTTCGCATATTCCGGGGGCATATTCCGAAGCATATAGTGGACCTTTGTGATATTATTATAATTAGAGCCAAAAAGGACCGACGAATGAAACTCAAAAAATTGTTCCATCCGCCGATGTAACTACTGTAAAATTGAGGTCCTAGCAACTGCAATCACGAGAACATGAGGATGCCCAAAGGAAAAACGTGTAAAACGAGAAAGGGCAGGAGTAGGGAGCAAAACAGAGGACATAAGCATGGGCTACACATGCTACTTGGAATTTGAGCATTTGTTAAAAATTCCGAAACTCAAAAAGTTCTAACAATCGGAACCTATGTCACGGGCCAAACTGGATCATGAAAGTTACTTTTACCGATCGATACAATGCTCTCGCTCAAAAAGTTTGAGAAAATTTAAGATTGTTTAGGCTTTTATTCATCTGTAACAAGCACAAGTTTCATGATTCTAGAATTGCTTATCATGCATTATCAATCGGGAGGGGCA
Organism: Eucalyptus dawsonii; assembly: GCA_016097615.1. Classification (NCBI taxonomy): domain Eukaryota; kingdom Viridiplantae; phylum Streptophyta; class Magnoliopsida; order Myrtales; family Myrtaceae; genus Eucalyptus; species Eucalyptus dawsonii. The sequence continues at coordinate 28,149,819 of CM027881.1, read as the reverse complement.
AAATTCAAATGAGAAATTTAATGGGGGCAAAAGTTTGTTTTTAGGTAAAACTAATTTAGCACGACCCGAAAATTCTAAACTAAATTTAGGTCCACCGCCGACTGAATGAACGAGATGTTCCTAACATAAAAGTGTAACATCAAATCCTGCTAGGTCGCAGGATTTAAAAAATCATTTCGAAAGTAGAATCGAATCAAAGCTCGAATCTATCCCATACAATCCCTCAGATGCATGCACTTCTTGTGGTCCAAAAGAGAGACATTAAATAATGTCAACTTGGTAGGATGTAAGAACCACGCAGTATTTAAATATTATTCTGAAAAAAGTAATTTGAACAATCCCAATCAAACAAATGAAAATGTCGACCAAGAAATAATTTAAAAACAAAATTCAATCCTTTACCCGGAAAAGGGGTTTGTCACATTATTGTCTCTCCAGCCGCAGCATGATTATCATAACATGGGGCCCACAAAAAGGATGAGAACTTCTTTATTTTCCACGCATTTTCATCATTCCCTTCATTTTATATATATTTACATATTTTTTCTTTCCTTTTTCGGAAATCCAATGTACATGCCTGGCGCAAGGCGTGCCAAAGTGAAATTTAAAAAAAGAAAAGAAAAAAGAAACCCCAAAGAAAGATAAGAGAGAAGCTCATCCTTATCCCACAGCCCTCGAACCTCGCGACAACACAACACCGACCGTCCGCTAATTCCCGGCCGAAACCCAGTCCGAATCGAACCCATCCGGTTCGACCGGGTCGAACCGCGAACCGAGTCCTGACAGAGTCTTTATACAGCAGTGCAACGAACCGCCCTCACAATATCTAGAGACCGTAGTACATGGATGATGATCTCCGTCGTCCACGTGGCGCGATCACACGAGGTCTTGCATGCGTACGTCTTCGGGTCCCACATCGCCGGCAGCAGGAACTTCCGGCCGCCGAGGCCGTGGGCGTTGTAGCTCGCGCCGGTCGCCTTGTCCACCAGGAGCTGGCCCGGGTAGCCCGGGTACGCGCCCGACCCGTATATCCCCGTGCACGCTGACACCGCCTCCAGCGGCGCGTCCGCCGGGCCCTGGAAGAAACCGCCCCCGAACGGATTCGTGACGGCGCCGGCGAGGAGCGTCGCCAGGTTGATCACCATGCCGTCGACCCCGACGTCGCCGCTCGGCGCCACCAGCGGCGGCGTCTGCGGGCCGTACATGGGCTGGTGGAACGGCCACGCGCACTGCCCCGGGCACTGTGTCTCCGAGTTCCCGACCCACACGAACGCCGACCCGGGCCGGGCCGCCCCATGCGTCCCGCACCGAGAGCAGAACCCCTCCACGGCGACGTCCGCAGCCGTGAGGACGACGGTGATGGTGCCCGGGGCGGCGTTGAACTTGCCGGCGAGGGCGCGGAGGTGGCGGTTCTTGAGGGACTTCCCGAGGGTGTACGCCTCGTGGAGGGCCTGCCGTCCGACGACGAGGTTGGAGCTGCCGCCCTTGTACTTCTCGGTGGTGCGCCACCAGGAGGCGGCGGAGGGGGGAGGGGAGCGGGGGTAGCCGAGGGAGCGGATGAAGTCGACGATGACGGAGCGCTGGGTGGGGGAGAAGCGACCGTACCAGACGAGGTCGACGGTGATGTTGCCCTTGAGGAGAGCTCCGTGGTGGTACTTGAGGACGAGGGGTTGTTGCTGTACCAGGGCGGCGGAAGAGGAGTAGATGGAGCTCGAGAAGAGTATGAAGAGGAAGAACAAGAGAGGGAGAGGGAGAGCGAGAGAGCGAGACGCCATTGACGCGGCCTCGAAGCTCTGAGAGAGAGAGAGAGAGAGAGGAGAGAGAGGAGTGGGAAAAATATACGAAGGGAGAGGGTATTTATAGTGGTAAGAGGAGGAGAGGGAGACAGCTATGAGAATTAGCCAAGTATTTTTTTTTTTTTATGTGCATCCTTGTGACTTCGTTATATTAATGTTGATCAAATTTGTTTTCCATTTTTCTGGCCATAGTCAAATTCAATTTCGATACATATAGATATGGTACTGTTTGTACGTGATAAAGGTTTAGGTCAAATAATGTGTTTAATTCATAGTGTGCAATACGTGTGAAAATTGGTTATTTTTTGTGCCGTTAGAATGAGAAATATTTAAATTTGAATATTAAACCCAATGTAATTTTTATGATTGAATTTTAGAGTATTTACATATACGTATGATTATGATTGATTTGGTTCTATAGATATTTGATAGTTGTAATAGTAAAAAATAATTCCGGAATGAGAAATAATTAGTAAAGTGTATTATACACGATAAAGTACAAAAAAACTATGAATGTCATGTCTCCTTAGATAATCCCCTGAAGAAAATCATTCTAAGGCCTGGACAACCCCCCAAGAAAAAAAAAATCTATGTGCTAGACAACATTAGCCCCTTTTTGAAAAGATCCCAAAAAAAAAGGTAGCCCCTGCTCTTGCACGAAATTAGCCGTAGATGTACTTCCTACCCAAGATTCTAGGGGGTGGGTGACGCGAATGATAATGCAACATTTATTATGAACAAAACTGAAAAGTGATTACTAATTTTAACATCGAGGGAAAGTAATTTATAGCGAGGGAAAAAGAGCATACCTAACACGTCCTCTTTGGGTCATTCATTCCAATTTTTTTGAAATTTATTTATAATAAAAATTGTCGCGTCAATATTTTTTTCTCTTTAAATTGAAAAGAAGAAAAAGAAAAAGAAAAAGAAAAACGACGACCTTTTTTTTATGTCTTAGCTTTTGCACCAATTGGGGAAGTCCGTGCTTTTGGTTTTTTTTAAGGTATACGGTACAATGTAGTGGCGTAGGATACTCGTGCGCGCAATAATTAGCGTGCGCAAAACACAGTCTCGTGAAGAGAAAGGATCAGGGTCAACGTCAAAGGGAGCGCCACGTGGAGCGAAGCGGTTGGTCGGGGGATGTGGGGAGGAGCCTATGTGCCAGGCTGTAGGGATGACGCGGCGGTCTGAGCTGTAAGGCAGAGAGGCTCTCGTAGTAGCTTCTTGATGGCGACCCTGCGACTTTAGGCGTTATAGACCCACCCTTGCACGCCAATTTTGAAGAGGGGCCCCCAAAAAAGAACTTGATTAAAAAAATTAATTAGTTGACGTTATGTTTGATTCTTAATTCCTTAGGTACCAAAAATTCAAAAGAAAAAAATTGCTGACTATTAATTGGTGAATTATTGTATTGTAGACGGCTGTTGTGGAACCTCAACAATGATTAAATTTTTACCTCACCGATGAATCTAACGATGGTTAAAGTTTTACCTCAGTACAACCCAAGAGCTCGAGAGCTCTGTTAAGGGTTGTTGGCTTGTCAAATAACTTTGATGAACTGACAAAATCGTGTTCTTTAGTTTTACTCACACGCCCCAATTCCCAATTTGGTAAAAAGTTTTTCTTTCTTCTCTCCTAGAAATACCTCGAATTTTACATCTTAGAATTCAAATTATTAATTATGAATTATAACTCGTTACTTAGTTCCAATGGAAAATAATTTCTCCACATTAAGCATTGTTGATATACTAATTAATAAAATAGTTATACAAATATATTGATATGATAATTGTATTATTTGTCTATCTACAGTTTTAGATTTAATGGAAATCCAAGACAAGTATGCTATTTTAAAACACAAACCTAACCTCAATCTAATGGGATTCCATTTAAGTTTCCAGACACTATTAATCAATTATCTTAAGATTTTCGAGCCTCGGAAACTTTTTGATTGGATTTGAAAATATTTAACTTGTCATTAAAAAATTGGAAGAAACACTATGTTTTTCTTTTCAATAAGCTCTACAAGAACTTTTGAATTGGCAATCCATCGTCAAAATGTCATTTCACTTCAATTCCTTGCCCCCTTACTAAGAGTGATTGATTTCAGGGTGAGTCAGTAACCACCTTAAAAATTGGAATCGAATTGAGCAAGGTCAGTACCTAGTTTGTGGAATCAAGAGCTAGTCCATCTAATCGATCCAATTGCAAGGTCAGTCGTAAAATCATTGATTTCTTCTTCTTCTTCTTCTTCTTCTTCTTCTTCCCTACAAGTTGGAGTTTCACAACATCAAAAGAAAAAATAATCTACTTTTAAGGTTTGGTTTCAATCAATTCAATTATAGTCCCATCTCGGTTTGGACCCATTCTAATTTTTGGATTGGAACAGGAAATATGCACACCCCTTGTCTATCTTTGAATTTTTTTTTTTTTTGTCATATTCTATCTTCGATTTAAAGGGAGGAAAATTTTCTCAATTCTCCACCCATTTCTTTTTATATCTTTCCATTTTCCCCTTACTATTATTCTACACCCTTCTAAAGAAAGGGTTAAGAGAAAAGATGAGGCTCTAATTGAATACAACGCATCCGCCCATGACTTCAGTCCCATCTCGATCCATGCTGTGCCGGATCAGATCGTACATGGCCGTGTTTCAAAGAGACTGTTTGCTCAACCGCAAACGGACGACTTTAGATTTGGTAAGATTAGACCCGACCTTTGCCTGATTGATTGGATGAGCTCATGCATTAATTTGCACAGTTGCGCTCTAAATTCTGCACTGACGCTCTCTCTTGTCTCAATCGGCATCATTTTCACTTCTCACAATCTTTTGTCTTTTGTTTTCTCTGCAAAAGGTCCGAATTCCCCCGGGGGGGCCTCCCCCCTCGGGCTCTTTAAAGAGGCTCTGGTTTTTCTACTTTGGATTTTGTGCATGGGCACTCCCCTTAAACAATAATTTAAGCATGTATTAAGGCAAATGGCACCGAATAGTCTTCAAATTTTATATCAACGTGCAATATCATCTTTAAATATTTTATTTATTCATTATCTTTTACAAACTTTAACTTAAATTGTAATGTTCTCGCTACCGAATTTTTAATCTATTTAATATAGTCTTTAAATTTTTTATACATGTTTAATTTAATCTTTAGATTATATGAAAATGTTCAATATTATCTTCCCATTGATTCAAATTCAGTAATAAATCTATTTCTTTCTTTTTTTGTAAAAAGAAAAAAATTCATTCATTATCAAAATAATACATGAAAGGATTTATGGGAAATCTCAAAAGTCATCATAACAAGGTAAGTCCATAGAGCTCCAAAATAAACCAACAACAAGAAATCCCAGTACATCATCAGAGCACAGTCAGCAAAGATTATCATATACTCGTCCTTTATAAATGGATTTGTGATGATATCCAAACAAAAGGATCGGCGGCCAATCACCAAATCACACATCCTCATCAGTGATGAGCATATATCGGGATCTCTAATTATAGTTTCGGCTTTGCCTTTCAATAATGTGCGCTTAGGTTCGGTGTCCCCAACATCATCACTATATTGAGACAATATAAACATGTTGAATAAGCTCAAATCTAATACCCATGAAAGCGTGCCCTTCAACAAGCGCAAGACACCAAAGCTTTTAACGAAAAGACGTTGAACTAGCACAAATTTGACATCAAAGCTACCATGAATATCATAAAAATCAGAAGTGGAGTACTTATTCATTAAAATTCCTAAATCTATAATTAAATTGGAGAGAAAAGCTTCCAGATATAAAATCGGAAGAGTAAAGCTCCTAAATCTAAACTAGATTGGGAGAGTAAGGGAAAAAAAAACAAGAGAAAATAAAAAGAGAGCAATGAAGGAAGGGAGGAAGAGTCCTCCCCTCCAAAAGTTTAAGAAACGAGGAAAGCTGAAATTTGAAGAGGGAGAGAAAGGGAGGGAGAGATCGAAGTTGAAGGGGGGAGATCAATGATTCATATTTAGATTGAACATGTAAAAGTTGAACAAATTAATAGTTTAGGTATGTCAATGTACTTTAAGATAAAATAGGAATCATACTAAATAAGTTAAAAGTTCAAGAATAACGTTGCACATTGAGTATAAATTTATGGACTATTTATGTAGTTGTCCCAAAATATTAGAATTGCCCATATATCATTGCTCTTGTTTTATGTGTTATCAAAGTATTAAAATTGAAATATTTTCTTATTAAGTTACAAGTCCCATGAAAAGCGCTCGTCGGCAAGACACATTTTGTTTTTTAAAGTGCTTTGACTTAAAAAAAAAAAAATGTCTTGCTCATAAGTGCCTTAAGGACACTTGGCAAGAATGTGAAAGAGAGATCAATTATCAAAACATGTTTAAAAACATTGAAGAGTGGAAATTCATTCTCTTTTCATGAGGGCATAAACAGAAATGCAAGTTTCGAAACATAATTAATTCATCTTATCAAATATCGGGGGTACGTTTTTAAAATCCTTAGTAAATTAATAGACTTGGTTTGATTTTATCTTTATTCAACAAATGTTCAAAATTCTTTCAAGTTATATAAATACATTTCCGTTATACTTTTCATAATTTTTAAAAATTAAATAAGCTATTAAGTCATAATGAAAAATTGATTAATAACTCATAACTTTAAAAAGTCAAAATAAATTATATATATATATATATATGTATGTATGTATGTATGTATGTATATAATGCTCTCTGGAGGTAAGAGTTTGGATGTTGCCTGTAAAGAATCTTGTTAATAAGTGTCCAAACATGGTTCATGATAAAGTATCTTATCTATAAAATATCGATTATATATTATCATCGAATACCTTATATATATATGAAATTAGAACGATGTTCGAGGACACTTATTGAATATCCAAATAAGGAAAGACTCATATTTCTGATGCATAACTTTTTCTCATGTTATGTAGAGTCATCATGCAACTCTTTGTAAAATACAAGTAATCAGTACCTCGAGACACTTATCGACAAAACCTAACCATCTAGTACAATCTTTAAACGCAAAGGAAAGAGCAAGAGACCCAATTTCCATTTCTTGTTTGGGAGTGGCAAGCCAAGAATCCCATCATAATCAAAGTTGAGAAAGAAGGGGGGAATTTTGAGGACCACAGGGGGGGAGCTGTTCATGTTTGTATCGATGAAGAGGGATGGTGACCTCAGATATTGGACGGCCACCAAGGGAGAAGTTATGGGGCATGGAGGGGAAGGACCGTGTGGTACGCCGTGGGGGGTCAGAGTACATCCAGTTGTTTCATTAGCTGGCTTATAAGGGATAGTCAAAAAAGGATGTGAGAGCATTATCCACCTTGCCAAGGCCTCCTCCTTTTCCTAGGAGTGGGTGTAGACCCGACAAAATCAAACTCTCTTTCATGTTTTGGTTTCTTTCTCAAAAATTTCTATGTTCTCATCTCAAATAATGGAGCACAGAGACTCCCTTGAAAGGTCTTCGTGCTCATAATTTTTTGGACATGACCCATTTTGCACGATATGATCACCGTTCCGAACAAGAGACAAAATTAAAGGAAATAATTTGATATGATGCGAGAAGATACACTTAATTCATACGTTGATTTGAATCGGCACGTGTTCATTGTTAATTAATTGTTTGATTTTATTATCAAAATCATGATGTTCTATACAAGCTGAGGTGACATGAATTTCAAGTACCTTTATGACACCATATTAAAAATTGTCGACCATGATTAGGTGTGAAAAAGTTATTTACATGGGAGATATTTCCTTGTGAAGAGGAATGTCTAGATAAATCCCCGACCTAACGATACAGCCACTAGTTTTAAGGTTTAATAAAATGTCAACCAAAGCTTTGCCTTGAGTTTCGAGTGGCTGGCCCGATATGCACTGGATTATTGTTATTACTACTAATATTATTTTCAGTGATGTGAAAAATCAAACTTATGCCGTTCTAATTTATTCACTAACAAAGCCGATCTGCCATTGCAAATACTCAAATGAAATATTCGCATATGTCAAATAGCAAGCACAAGACTTTGGCCTAAAACCTTGTTATGAATTTTCTTAAAAGTGCATGTGCAACGCTTGTTAAATAACTAAACACGGGAATAGTGTAATTCTTAATACATTAAGGTTACTCGCTAAGCGTGCTTGCAACATGTATAATTAATACTTCAAAAATCGAACATAAATTTTCTTTAATATATTTTAATGAAGTGTTTTGGGAATATTCCTTAAAAGAAGCGAGATATTACTATCCCTTTAGATTAGGAACAAGAATCAGCGAATTATCACAAAACGACAATGCCATCCATCCTATGAAATTGCTTCTTTGTCTTATCTTACATTGAATGATGGGGTGGCTCGCCGGTCCGGAAGCAAAGGAACAAAGAGAAAGCTGTCGCGCAGTGGGTAAAAAATAGGCACCATTTTAGGACGGCGCCAGACATTTTCGACTAACTTTCCCCCTGGACCACAATGACTAATACTTAGCCTTGACAGGCGTCTAATAACAGTAATTGAATCACAACCGTCGATCCCTCCACGAGATCGACGACCGTCGTGCGCTCGACCCGTCGGGTTCGGATCTGAGCAAGAAATTTCCGCCCCGAGGAGCTTGGATCGAAAGTTTTGGATTATGGGTATGAGGGGGTCTGCGGTAGCGACCACATGGCTCGGAAGTTTTGCAAGGACCAAAGTTCGGACACTAGGACATTCTTGGCCGGCGAGGCCGAGGTCCCAAGAACTCATTTAGAGGAAGAAGATGAGAAGAAAAAAATAAAAATAAAAATAAAAGTCGAAAATATTAAAATATTATTAAAAATGATCACGTTAGTCTTGGGATTAAATCGCGTCGTGGTCGTCGTCCAATCAGTAAATTCTGGCCAAAATTGGCTGGAAAAAACTGAATTGACACAACTTTAAAATGTTTAGGAGTAAATTGGCACCAAAAAGAGGTTTATGACTAAATCGGCACAAAAACAAAAGGTTTAAGACTTTTTTTGCACTTCTCCCGTTTCATTTGAGTGGACGGACTGGTCCAACACATCTCTCAACCTATAAACACTGATACCGTTCCTTGATTGCGTTGATCGCTTACTGTCCAATAATCACGAATCCTTTTTAGCAATTCTGTAGCGCATTTGTTTCTCCGTAACTTATGGCTTAGTACCATTTTTCTATACTTGCCCGGTGATATATATATACACCCCCACCCGCACGCACACAATCCTGAAAATAAAATGATATCATTTACATGAAAAATTCCGTGCACTCTCGACGGGTTGAATTTTCTGGTTATCACTTTAGGTCCGGTCCCGAACTTTTTTTATCTTAAAAAAATAATCTGAACTTTAGGTCTAGTTCCAAATATGTCATGAATTTTGTTTTGTCTAAAAAAAATCACCAACTTTTAATCTATTTTCAAATTTACCCTGTGGTCCAATTCCAATTTAATGTGATATTTTCACATTGATAATAAATATACATTGGTAATGCAACATGGAAAATTATCTTAAAAATAAAACTGTTATAGGATATAAAAATTAGGGATGACTCATCATGACTTTTAGATAGATGGCTAATGGATGCAAATTTAGGACTAAAATAAAAATTGATGATTTTCTTTTTGACAAAAAAAAGAAGAAGAAGTTAAGGTAGATTTGGAATTTGACCAAAAGTTTGGGGTTTTTTTTTCTGAGATAAATAAAAAATTTGGGGCAGATTTGGGATTATACCTAAAGTTTGGATTTTTTTTCTAAGGCAAGGAAAAAAAAACATTTCACCGTAGACTTAGGACTAAACCTAAAGTTTGGGATTTTTTCTATAAAAAAAATTCAAACCCACCGGTGGGCAACTGCGTTAGTTGAGAGTCTCTCCTTCATCACTGAGATGGAGGGTTCGAAACCCACAGTTACTAGCATTGTAAGTGAAGGGCTATGGTAGTGGGGTTCTATGCTACTTTTCCTCGAGGTATAGTCGTCATTAAAGTCCGAAGGTGTCACCGAGTGTTGGAGGACCTTGTGATCCCGAATAGCGTAAACAAAATGGGGCTCAAGCAGATCCTCAATTACCAAAAAAAAAAAATTAGAGTAAAATTGAGATTAAACCTAAAATTTGAGATTTTTTAAGAATTAATCCTTTATTTTTCACAAAACGACAAATCCTACTTTACTTGGAATTTGCCCTTTTCTCAATCCTTTTCCTTCTAACTATGAAAGATATGAGATGTGACAAAACAAGATTTTGACATTGCACGAGGAAATCCACTTGATTGAGTAAGTATAATCGAATAACCCAAAATAGTCTATGATTTTAGCAGTTTCATTATTCCATTAAAACGATTGTCGACAATACTTTAATGTCTTGAAAATTGCAGATGACAATAACTCAAAGCGACATCCACTATTTACTTATAAGATAAAAATAATAATAGTAAATCACACGATGCATGCACATTACTGAAACAGACGACTCATGCAAATTAATTAGGCTGTGGTGGCCAAGTCGTGCGATGGTGACAAATCGTGCGAGATTGAAGTCAATAATGGACCGAACAAACTATAATACTATATATCATTTTGAATATCATCTTTTTTCCTCTCTCAAGTCTTCGTCAGTTGATGGATTTATGAGATGGGCTTAAGACCCATCTGCTCAAGTTGGGCCCAAAAAGGCCCGGCCCACGGGAATAAGGCCTGTGGAGGGGGAAGATATAAAAGGGAGGAGAGAGAGAGAGAACACACCTCTTGGAAATCAGAACGTACGTACGTTCCTCTCCCTCTCTCCCTCAAAAAAAAAAAAAAAATCTCTCTTTTTCTCCCAAACGCTCAAGGCGACGCCGTTTCCCTTTCAAGGCGAATTGACATCATCGGGACCAGAATTTCTTCTTCTTCTTCAGCGTTGGTGTTTAATCTTGGCTAACAAGGTACGCTCGAATCCGTGGTGTGCTTTACGATCGGTGATGCGTGTTTTCCCGGGCTTCGTCTTCCGCATTGATTTAGGGGTTCGATTCGATGTCGAATCTGGTTTTCGGGGATCCGTTATTCCTAACATTGGTATCAGAGCCCTGTTTCACGTTTTTCCCGATCAATTCTGATGTTTTTGATTGATTTTTCGCAAAATTACTTCGGCCGTATGGAACCGAGCGAAAATCCTGACACCCGAGCGCTTTTCGGCCTTTTTTCTGAGTTTTCGTAAGTCGAAATCAAATTCCGAAGGCACTGGGAGAAGCGCGACGTCGAGACGAGTCCGGCGATGTGTCGTCCGCCGCCGGGCGCCGCCGCACGCCCCACACGCGCGGCCGGAAGGCGCTGCGCGTGGGCGCGACGCGCCAGGAACGTGCGCCACACGCGCCAGTGGCGAACCGGCACGTGCGTGCCGGCGGCCGACGAACCGGCACGAGCCGGTCCGCGGACCAACGCGTGTTTACGTCAAGTGATGACGTCATCGTGATGTCATCCACGGTCGGTAACCGTACGAATGACGTCACCGATGACGTCATTGACGACGACGTTTCGCCGGACGGTCACTGGCCGGCGACCCAACCCGTCCAGCGACCCGACCCGACTCGCGGACGAGGCACGCGCCCGGCATGTGCCGAATGATGTCTGCGTGACGTCATCCCCCGCACGCGCGAGGCACGTGCGGTCGGTCCGCGCGAGCGGTCCGACCAGCCTGTCCGGTCCAATCGGTTCGACCGTCGCGACCGGTCCGACCCGCGCGCCCGTTGACCCGACCCGTTGACTGACAGTTGACTAGTTGACCGACGACCGTTGACCGTTGACTTTGACTTTGACCGTTGACCCAAAAAAAAAAAAATTTGTTTTCTTTTTCAATCATGCCTATGTGGATTATAAGTAATCCATTTTTAATTCTGCATATGTTGCATGAATTTTGGAAAATTATGTATTTTCTCTTATATTAATTATGGATTATAAGTTATCCATTTTTAATTCTGCATTTGTTGCGAGGGAACTATGATGCGTTATGCAAGGATCGCAATCCAGAAACGGACGAGGGAAATGCAAGAGTTAAGAGGCTGATGAAGAGTTGGCTGATTATCGGTGGCATGGCGGTGATTTAGTATCGCGTGTGTCGTGGTCAATCAAATGATCTGGAAATCATCGGAATGGTTAACTTATGCGGATTTTGAGAAGGTCTTGGCTTTGATGAACACTCTTCCACCTGAATGGCAAGCAGTGTTGGATCAGTATGGGAGGTCAACGTGGTCGGGTTATAAGAGCTTGGTGGAATCTTTTGTGAGAAGCGTTATAGGATTGAGTTGGCCAAAAATTCAACCCTTAGATTGAGCGCAACATGGCGCCGAGTGAATGCGCCTTGGAAGCGACGTGAAAGCTCTCCAAAAGTTTTTCCATGGTTGGCAAATGTGCCTTCAATTTTCTCGAGATGATTTGGTGATAGATTAGAAGGGACATTCCCTATTTATTTCTTTGATTAATTATGTAATGATTACTACCGATTGTTGTTAATGTAGCAACCGATATATTAGTTGTATCATGTGAAAGCATTGTTATTTTATTGGATATTATATTTTATTTGCTTTGTTATTGCTGGTTGCTTTGGGTAAATTAGCTGTGGGTAGTAATAGAAGTTTTTGTAACTTCATAGAATTTATTTGCATAAGATAATTATATTAATAATAATTTTAAGTTAGGATTTTTGGAGGATGATTGGAAACATAGTGACCTTTTGATTCGAAGCCTTACTTGAAATTATTTATTAATGTGATGGGTCTATGCAAATAGGGATGATTAAATGATAGGCATTAATTATTAGATGCATGTATGTCGATGTATTGAACGATGGTTTAGCAACTAAGAATGTAATTGCTGATATGAGCGGCAATAATTGTGAAATATTGAATATGAAGATTCAATATGTCTTTGGAAAAGCAAGAAGCACTAGAAGCTCTTGACCACATTATGGAAGATATTGAGGGTGTCATGTACCACCTTGAGCTAGTAGAGGACCGCCTAACGGTATTATGAGCCGAAAATAGACATTTGTTGTGCTGGTTCTAGCTCAGAAAGGGCTTTGTGCTCTAAGTGCAAATGTATTGATTCGTTCAATATGTGGGAATGCAAATGATCAAGTCCTTATTGCAAGAAATCAAGAATTAACCAACAAGAGAGAGGAAAGCGTCCTCAAGTGAAGAAAATGTTAAGAGTGATGTGTTACAATTGTGACAAGAGAAGTCACTATGCTCGCGACTGTCGTGAGCCAAAGAAGGAATGCACCTCTTGTACATTTGAGAACTTTGCTTATGTGTCAAGTTCTGCATTATAGGCTGAATCCAATCTTTTGTGGAATGTAGATTCAGGAGCGACAGACCATGTAGCAAAGGATAGAGGATCCTTCGTGGAATTCGACGATACTAAGCTTGGAACTAAGTGGATCTATATTGGAAATAACTCTCAGCTGAAGTTAAAGGGATTGGCACCTGCCAATAGAACATGCATGGTGGACGCATCTTGATGTTCTATATACTCTGGAGATTCATCGAAATTTAGTGTCTGTCTTAGTGTTGGTTAAGCTTGGTTTTAGTGTAAACTTCCATAATAGAGATGTAGATTTGTATTTGGATACAAACTACTATGGTTGTGATCACTTTCTAGATGGTTTTATTGTACTAAATGTTGACTATGGTGATGTCAATATGTTATTCCCTTGTTTCACGTCTTCTACCTAATATAATAATGATGTGAATATGGTGGCATGCTAGACTTGGTCATATGGGCCAACAACATATGAAAAGACTAGCCAAAGAGGGCTTGTTGGGTAATATTGAAAAAGTCGATTTGTCCATAAGTGAGCATTGCCTAGTAGGGAAAATGACAATGAAACCATTTGAAAAGGTAAAAGAGCTGAATTTCCTCTGCATTTAATCTATACTGATGTCTGTGGTTCAATGAATGTGAAAGGAAGGCAATAGGCTGTTTGTTTCATCACTTTTATAGATGATTCTACTTGATTCGGATATGTCTATTTGATTTCTCATAAATCTGAAGCATGAGTTGTTTTAGAAGGTTTATGAACCTGGTAGAAAATCAATTAGACAGGAAAATAAAAGTATTTAGATCCGATCGAGGTTGAAAATATTTATCGATAAGTTAGAAAATTATGTGATGAAAAAGGAATATGAAGATAGTTGTCTATTCCATATACTCCTCAACAAAATGGTGTTGCAGAGAGAAGAAACAGAACCTTACTGGAATGGTTAGGTCCATGAAGGCACATGCTAACTTACCCATCACTTTTTGGAGTGATGTGTTGTTAACTGCTGCCTATATACTTAACTGGGTGCCTTCCAAATCGGTAATTTCCACTTCATATGAGTTATGGACAGTTAGAACACCGGACTTAAGTTTTCTTAAGCCATGGGGTTGTGCTGCCTATATTCATGAGTCCTCTCACAAGTTTGGGAAATTGGGTCCCAAAGAAAATAAGAGTATTTTCATGAGATACTGCGAACACTCAAAAATGTATGTGTTCATAGGTGAGCAGGAAAGTGGGAGTATAACTGAATTTGAATCACGGGATGTCACATCTTTAGTAGATGAATTTCTTAAGAGGAGCGAAATAAGGGAAAATAACTCCCTATTTGAAACATTGGATTAAGACAATGATGTCAGTGGAGTTCGTCCAAGTGAGAGTAATATGAAATGTAATGAATTGAATTCAACTCATTCTCAATTGCAACCACCTGATGTGACGACATCATCATTACCTAATCCAAGTGAGAGCATGATGGGTAATGATGTGTTAAGTGTACAATCTCCCATACGGTGAACAAGTCGCCAAAGTATTCCCCATCGATGTTTTGACATTGAAAGGGAAACTTTTATGGTTGCTCTACAAGATGAGGATGAGCCAAGAAATATTAATGAGGCTCTGAACTGCCCTAATAAGGAAAAATGGATTCATGCAATGAAAGAGGAAATGGAGTCAATGAAATCAAACCAAGTCTGGGAATTGGTTGATCTTCCAAAAGGACGCAAAGCTATAGGAACAAGTAGGTTCTCTACATAAAGCGAAAGGCTGATGGCTCAATAGAAAGGCATAAGGCTCGCCTTGTGGCGAATGGGTATAATCAACAGGAAGAAATTGATTATGAAGATACATTTTTTTCCTGTAGTGAGATTTACCTCGATTCGCATTATTTTGGCAATAATGACTAGTATGGATCTTGAGTTACATCAAATGGATGTAAAGATTGCTTTTCTCAATGGAGAATTAGAGGAAGGAACATATATGGAACTACTTGCTGGTTTCATAATGAAAGGTCAAGAAGAAAATGTATGTCGACTTTAGGGGTCGATATATGGCCTTAAGCAGTCATCGAGATAAAGGTATATACATTTTCATAATGCCATAGAGGCATATGATTTTACAATGATTGACGAGGATCATTGTGTATATATCAATAGATCCAATGATCAACTTGTGATCATATCATTATATGTTGATGATATACTAATTGCCGGAAGCAATATGAAGTTGGTTAATACTGTCAAGAGATGGTTGTCTTCCAACTTTGAGTTGAAGGATATGTGATTGTAAACCCATAGACACTCCTATTGCAAAAAGGTGAAGGATTGAGCCATAGTCGTCTCCAAGGACTCCACAAGAGAATGAACAAATGAAACATGTTCCTTATGCTAGTCTTTGTTGGGAGCTTGATGTATGCTATGATGTGTACAACACCCGACGTATGCTTTGCAGTTGGAATGGTGAGTAGTTACCAATCCGATCCAGGTCAAGCACATTGGAAAGCCGTTAAGAGAATACGAGGTATCTAAATGGGCTGCTGATTATACGTTGAGTTATTAAGGAAAAGGATCTGCGACTCTAAGGCTATTTTAATACTTTTGATTGGAGGAGATTTAAATGAAAGGAAATCTACCTCGGGTTTGTTTTCTTACCGAATAATAGCACCATATGTTGGAGCAGTAAGAAACATAAGTGTATAGCCTTGTCCACGATGTAAGTTGAGTTCGTGGCATTATCGCTGAAGTATAAGAGAGTGTTTGGCTTAAGAGATTTTTTTGGATCATTTAGGTGTTATTAGAAGTGCTGCAGATTTATTGTTGGTTAACTGTGGTAGCCAAGCAGCAAAAAGCGTATACCAAAGATCCAAAATATCATGGCAAGACCGAACATATAGATACCAAGTATAATCTTGTCAAGGATATAGTTGCACGAAAATATGTGAACTTAGAGTACATACTACGCATGGAATATTAGCAGATCCTATGACAAAGCCAATACCTAGAGATGTGTTTTGTGGCCATATGAAATCTCTAGGATTGCGTAGAGACTGATGTACTGAATATTGTATTTTCCCTAAGTGTTCACAATTTGATGAATTTGTGTTTTTCATCATTAATGCCTATGAATCTTTGTTTGATCTTTATGCATCTTAATGCTTAGTGCATTGCTTTAAGTTGAGAAGTATGTCGGACAGATATAAGATTAGCCCACTCACACGGGTAATCGCCTCTATTTACTGTGTGATAAATAGAGATGAGACTGTTTATAAGCTTATTATCTAAGTGATAATCGAGAGCTCAAGCTTAAAACACGTATGTCGCCTTAACTAAGTGTTAAGATGAGGATATAATACTTACTATGTCCGAAAGTAAAAATACCCCACATGTTTTACTTTATCTGTCTAAGATGCCAGATGTGAGTTCTGATGAATTTTGTGATTGAGTAGATAAGTGAACTCAAGTTAGACATTGGGTATGTCTGAACTATCATCTATACGGTATTGAAAGGTGTAGACATACGCTCCATGGGAAAGGAGTTAATACCGTAATACGTATTTCATACTACGTATGCATGAGACAACCAATAAGAGTGACAAAAGTTTGATCTCAACTTTTATGTCGTGTGAGACTCTTGAGGAAGAGAGTTCCTTAGTCCCCTCATGACTCTTACTTAATCTCAAGATTTCTATTTAGTGTTTGCTATCTTAGGATGTTGCCAATGGTCATGTTTGATTCGATCTAATGGGGCATTTCTAGAAAATAAAAGCTGAACGAAATTGAGAATTTGAAGGAAAGAGGAAGATCGATTTTGGAGAATCACATTATAGTTTTGTATTCACCTTAGGTTAACCAATTATGACTGTCTTTGTGATAATCATAATTGTGAATACAATATATATATCATTGTTTAAAAGAGATCAAGAAATATAAATGTGATCGATCGATCTAGGGTATTGCATACTAAATCTACTTGGAGTGTGATGCCCATTATGAGCTGCTATATATTCCTAATTCCTAATAGATGTAAGAACGAGCTCTCAAAGTATCTTTGGTCGTACGGATTATTCAGGTATGAATGTTGAAGAGAGGAAAAGAGGATTATGTTCGGCCCACCAGTGTTAAGTGAGAGTCTATCTTTGGATTTTTCTCGATGGGGATGAGTAGGGCTGTCCGCCCATGTTGGTTTTTGATGGCACGTATGCGAGTGGGAGATGATGGATTTATGAGATGGGCTTAAGGGCCCAAAACAGTTGGGCCCAAAAGGCTCGGCCACGGGAATAAGGCCCGTGGAGGGGGAAGGTATAAAAGGGGGGAGAGAGAGAGAGAACACACCTCTTGGAAATCAGAACGTACGTACGTTCCTCTCCCTCTCTCCCTCCAAAAAAAAAAAAGAAAAAGAAAAACTCTCTCTTTTTCTCCCAAACGCTCAAGGCGACGCCGTTTCCCTTTCAAGACGAATTGACATCATTGGGACCAGAATTTCTTCTTCTTCTTCAGCATTGGTGTTTAATCTGTGGCTAACAAGGTACGCTCGAATCCATGGTGTGCTTTACGATCGGTGATGCGTGTTTTCCCAGGCTTCGTCTTCCGCATTGATTTAGGGGTTCGATTCGGTGTCGAATCCGGTTTTCGGGGATCCGTTATTCCTAACATCAGCCAATTTCAATGGATGGAACATGGATGATTTATTTATTTATTTCCCAATAAATTAATAAAAATCAACAAAATACACGACTATCCAGTAGAAACTCACACAAAATATATGTAATTTTTCATATAAATCGTAAAAACAAATTATTGTTCTTTATGGATAACCATCGATATTGTCATTATAAACTATCTCATCTTCATGACAATAATATATATACGAAAAATCTCAAATTAGTAAATTTATGACAAATTTACTACAAATTAATTTTTGATTACCAAAAATCTAGAATTGATATGCATATGACAAATTTACTCTCTATTAGTTTCTATATAAAATCATAAACCGGTACAACTGTCGAGTAAAATTTCAAACTAATACTTCTATCAATTATCACTTATGATTTAACTCAAAAATTAGAATGAAAAAATTCAGTGAAAACCAACGAAGAATAAATTTGTCGTAGATATACTAGTTTGATATTTTTAGTGATTAAAAAATGAATTTGAAGTAAATTTATTACATGTTTATCAAATTAAAGTTTTTTATGAATTTGATAAAAAAAAAAGTTTGTGGTATTAACTCAAAAATATTTTGAGCAAGGCGAGTGGCCCGCGCGGCAGAAGTCGGCACACAAGCGGACATCCTCGTGGTCAACACTCGAAGAAAACACGCCCACGTGCTTTCACCATGTCTGTCGTCAGGCGTTGTAAACATCATCCCCCCCACCCCCTCACCCACGTGACCACGTCTTCCCCACTCTTCCTTCCTCCTCCTTATCCCCTCGATTTTTCGATTTTTCGAACTATTTTACACCTACGGTATTCCCATGGGCCATAGCAATTGGAAAAAATAAGGAGAGTGTAAAAGCCTTACCAAAAAGGGGAAAAAAACCCATTTTACACGTGTTGGCGTCTCATACACCGTTGAGTGGGTCCCTTCAAGCTGGGACAATGTTCAAAGGGTCCTGTCTGAAAAAATATTTTGGAGTATTTTTTTTCCTTGATGAATTTCTTCTGGAGTCATCCTAGCTTGAGGAATGCATAGTAGGATAATTCCATTAAAATCTCGAAACAATACCTTTATAACACTACTCAGACTAAGTTTCATTTTACAAAAAAAAAAAAAAATTCGAACATATATATCCATGAGACATTAATTATCAAAAAAAGAAAAAATTTCTCTCTATAAAAGAATTTCAAACTAATACCGTTATGCCAAATATGCTCAACACTAAAATGTGTACGTGACATGATAAAATACTGCAAGATGGATTTGTAATTTGTGCATTGACAATATGCATTTTAATGGGATATTAAACAAAATGCTAACATATGGTGAGTTCAAGTTAGGAATGCCTATTTGGTATATTTGTGAGAAATGAAAAATTAATTTGAAGTAAATGTATTACTATTTTTGAAGTACCGGTTTGAGATTTTTAATGGTATTAACCTTATATATTAAGATTGACATGTTAATCTAATATATACGTTTTGCTAGATTATTTTGAAACCCAGAAAAAAAAATATCTTCTAATAAGGTGAATAAATTTTGACTTACCTAACGTTAGTGTGGCAGCTTTACAAAACAAGGAGAAAGTTTTTTAACCGCTGTAAATGCCAAACGAAGGTGGCTTTCTCCGTACATCTCGTCCATCTTCCCTCCACGTGTCCTTCTTGCTGTTATCTCTCTTCATTGCTTTGGCCACGCCTTCTTTGCATGGCATGGTTTAGCTTCGATTTCAATGCATGCGGTGAGCTGGACTCACGGCTGAACAAGTTGAAGAGATAAATTGGAGTTACAGGGAAAAAAAGACTCGTGGAGGATGAAAATTTGTGCATGGCATGAGTGATTGTAATTGATTGAAAAAGTTAACATTGTGGATTAGATATTGGATTCGAGCTTCCGCAATTGTTATGTAGTCACTAGACTCGTACAACGGATGAGTCGACTCAAATTGACTCATCTTCATATAATGTGAATCTAGTAATCTATACTTGTCCCATATAGTGCATATCTAACTAAATTTTAGAAAACTCATACCCAAATTGAAGTAAGAATACGAAGTAAGCAAGTGCAAGGTTGAGTGATGACGAGAAAGTTATAGAGACAAGTTAAATCTAAGTAAGTTGTGAACCCATTTTAACACCTATCTTATTTTGGGTGTTTGCAATTCTAAATTCATTTACTGAATATAACTAACCTATTTAATGACTTAATCCATCAAATATAGGTTAAAAAGTTTGATTTATCACCCATTTTTTACAGGTTTATAATCGTTAAGAGCCAGCTATTGATAGCATTCAAGTTGTTGACTAACACTTCAGAGAGATTATTTCTCGAGTCATTCGTTCCATTATTTGTTCCCTGATGCATTAAATGTTGGAAAAGACTAATGAAAATAAATAAATTTGTCTGAGGTGTACAATTGCAAGCACTATCTTTAAAGATAACTCCACTCAGTACGAAACTCGGTGCAATAGGTTTCTAGCAACTACCTTTCCAAGATATAATAGATCTTTTTTTTATATTTAGCACTAAATATTAGAAGGAACAGAAACAACATTATGTATAAATGGCAAAAAAAAAAAGGAAAGGAAAGATTTTTTAAAGATAATGATATTGTCTCTTTCATTCAGTAATATATCAAGATTATCTTATTATATTTTATTTTTATATTCAAACAAAATAGAGCCATTAAAAAAGCTGTTATAAAATAATGAAGAATTTATTTGAGAAATAAATTAACCGTTACAAAGTGATTGAAAAGCCTACCGTTAAGAAACTATTATATGACAATTAAAAATAATTACGGTTTTCAATGCGGTCACAATTTTTATCAAAGTTATTATTATAAATATTTCAAAATATTATTGAAATATTTAACATTAAGTACATCTCCACTGATGATTCGATTGAATAGTTTTGCATGCGTGCACTGCACGTCCGGCAATCATATTGATGGGCTTTTGATATAGTCTTATAACCAACACCTTACCAGTCATTTGAAATATGTTCGATTCCACGAAATAGCAACCAGAAAAAAAAAAATTGCTCTTTCCAAACGTTTATTCCAAATTCTACATATTTTCATACTTTCTCAATCTCGGTACGTGTTTGGAGTGGCTTATATCATTATTAATTCGTTTAACTTTATGTTTTACATATTGACTCTCAAACTTCAAAAGAAGTTTTAGAATGACATCTTTGCATCTCCAAATTATAATAGATACAGTTACAACAATGCTGGAACACAAAGTGAAAACTAAAACAAATAATTAAGAACTAGGATCAGATACTCTAGTAGTAAAATAGAATGTTTCCATTATTGTCGTTAGAAAAGTGATACATGGAAGAATTCGACTGGTATAATAAAAATACAGGACTCTTCCATCACAAGTCGCAATTGCGTGATTGATTCGGCCATGATATGTCAATAACGTGGTGACCAATAATAAGTTAGGTTTAGAGATGGATGGAACAAATTTAGATCAAATCGAGACAAATAGCACACAAATTGTGACATCCGAACGTCCTTGTGTTGAACAAATTGTTAA
Source organism: Eucalyptus dawsonii (assembly GCA_016097615.1). Lineage (NCBI taxonomy): Eukaryota > Viridiplantae > Streptophyta > Magnoliopsida > Myrtales > Myrtaceae > Eucalyptus > Eucalyptus dawsonii. Next base: position 28,128,522 of record CM027881.1, on the reverse strand, counting down.
TTCTTTTGGTGATCTACGACCTAAGGGCTACATCTAGATGTTATGAGGTTAGGCATGGATGGTAAGGATGGTAGGGTCGAAAAAAGAGAGGATGAATTTGAGCCATGACACTAGTCGTCAAGGATCCATTCGAGAGCAAGTCTAATAAGGCAACTGTCATTTGCACCTCAAGCTCTTTTTCTCATTGTTCATCTAAAATTCCACCTTCCTCCTTGTTCCTTTTTTTTTTTTTTTTTTTTCTTTTCTTGATATAGCAATTTTTTTTAGTTTCAGCTAAGGTTAGAGAGCGTTGCCGTCAGGTCACTTCCATGTCACGACCATGATACAAAACAAACAATCACGCATTAACTAGTTTTAGCAACCCCGTCTGCTTTTTTGGATTTATTATGTGGTGATGCTTTTGTTGTATTTGCTAAGACTGGTACATATTAATAATATTATGTTTGTCTGTTTGAAAAAAATAAAAATAAAAACTAGTTTTAGCAAGTATGGAATGATAAATAAACAATCACATACAATTTAAAATCGAAATTACTTAAAGTCTATCACATTCGAATTTAAAGATGTGCTTAAAAGATAAGGTTTTAGGTAGTTAGTGTATCTATTCTAATATCACAGATGATAATGACAAGTGGGAGACTTCAATACATCATTTTGGAAGCATAATTAAACCTTACATGGTCGGAAGAGGCAGTGATTAGTTTTTTTTTTTTTTTTTGTTTAAATAGGAGGATGTCATTATTACAATGCGAATGCTATACAGTTATGTATCTATAATTACTAATTTTTATTGAAAAATAAAATAATTATATCTGCTTGACCAAAATTGTCACCATCGCATCCTGATTGGACAGTTTCCAATTTTCGGTCCATATAGATAAACATCCTCTTTGATTAGGACAATCAAATTAAATTATTGGCTGTCTTTTTTTTAGGTGGACGTTGAAAAATGGCTTCTTTCCACGCACCTCATGTCTCATGCCCTGTCAAGTTCAAGTGTCATTGAAAATTTTGATTCCGGTGTTCTTTTCCTTTTTGGTCTGATATTATCATGTTCAATAATGAAAAGGTTACGGGAAGCATGACAAACTCGTGGGTTGTCCTTTATTAATGTTTGGGGTTTGTACCAATCTTACTTAGCTGACTACAAATATGTTCACACCAGTCCCAATTTAATTTCCGAGTTGAAAATTTGACAGCCAGCCTTGACCAGTTTCTTGGGCTTGAACCGATTGGTTGGCCTTAAACCAAACCCTACAAATCACTTGATCGAGAACTTTTTATAAAAAATAAGAAAGTTGAGCATTTTAGCATAAGCAGGCAATTGGGAAGCTGCTTCGACAGAGTAGGTTCTCAATTCTTGATCTGGAATGATTCCTGATCTTGAGACTGATTACCCTTATCTTTTACTAATCATGATTAGGGTTGAGAAAATATTCAATACAAAATACATAAAATTAGAAAAAAAAATCACTAGAATAGAAAATAGCAGGGTAAATATCTTAATATAAGCTGACTTTTCGTCAATTTCTAAAAAAATACCTTGACCCTTTAAATCTGTGCCCAATCTTTCATTTTCAGTTCAAATTTATCCCATTATTATTACATGCGCGGTCCATTCGTTAATGAGCGCTGCTGGGCAAAATGACAAGCCCCCTTGCTTTTATCGAGTTTGTCGTCCAACATTTCGCCCCTCTTTATCATCTATTTGATTTTTCGATCGCCAACCATAGCAATAGCGGTTAGTACGATTGACAATAACCAGATCATTATGTCAGCAATTTCACATAAAGATTTAGAACTGCATTACAACAATTTAAAGATGCACAACTACGTGAAAAATCCCCACAATAAATTTAAAACTGAAATTAAAATTTTCTAATATTAATAATTACTTATCCTGTTACGTAACATACATTAATTTGAGTACCGAGCAAAAAGAATATATTTTGATTTGGTAATTTAATTTTAAAATGCCTTGTATAATTGTGGTGGCTTTGTTAAAGTATCAGCTTGGTCCCGAATGTTTTTCTGTACCGCTATAAATGCCAAAAATGTAGGTGAGCCTTTTGTCGTACCGTTGTCTCTTCACAATTTCTTCTCATGACATGGTTCAGCTCGGGTTGAATGCATGCAGTAAATTGGACTCGTAGCTGAAAATGATAAGAGACATAAATTGGACTCGAAAAAATAAAACTTCCGGAGGATAAAAATTTGTGCAAGGCACGACGAGTGATTGAGGTTGACCGAATTGGTTAGGTCTTGGATGATATTCGAGCTTTTGGGATTGTTATATAACTGTTAAGAGTTAAGAGTTATTACTTTCATTTGAGTTATTACTAGAGATAAATTGAAACAAAAGAAGGTAATATTGTGACCGGATCAATTTGATTGTTAGATTGTCTCTTTTTTGTCGGAGGGTATCAAACTACTTCAAGAAAATTATCAATAAGTCTTAAAATTACTGCATTTATGCCAACTTGGACCTAAATCTTTCAATTTCCTGGGCCACATAGGTCGGCTATCTCTTTTCTGTCCTTAGTTGCTCGTTGTATGACATCAGCTGTGTGCTCTGCGTCGATGCATTAGAAATATCCCCACCAATATTTCGCTGCAATAATTCTGCATGCATGCATCTTGATAGAAACTTAATTAGAAGGGCTTGGATGCACGCTTGCCAATCATTATGATGGCCCTTTCATGGGGTCGTTCGACCGGCGCCATCCCAAGGGATATCCGACTTCAGTTATGCGTATTTAAAGAATGAATTGGAGGGACAAAGCAAAGCCAAATAATGCACGCAATGCAAAAGGGTCTACCACCAATTTGCTTGTTGGCTGATTTCTACAAGACTTGGATTGTGACATTACAATATTTTATCGTCCTTGTGCTATGACGTCGATCAAAATTGTCATTTTTTTTTTGTATTGATGGTAATGTGAGTCAGATCGAAAAAGAGGGGACGAATTTGAGCCGCAAGATGAGCCATCTAGGATCCATTGGAAAGCAACTCCAATTAGACAAGCGCCATCCATTTCTTGAGCTCACTTTGACTCGATCTTTCTAAATTCCTCCTTAACAATGTTTCTTTTCCACTGCATTTTTGTCCAAAAAAATAATCTCGAATTGTAATATCTAGAAGAATAATTTTTTAGTCGTAATGCCATATGTCACATTTTGTTTTTTTTTTTTTCTTTTCGCAACGCAATGGGCAGTTGGGCCTCCGGCCACTGCCCTTAACCATGAATCAAAAAAGAAAGAAAAGAAAAAGGAAATAGAACAAAATATTTACAAATTTATTAAAAAAATTGTAAAATTTGTCATTATCAGTATTCAATCATGCCATATAGGACTAAATTGACAAATCTTCAAAAAATTTAGGACAAAATTGAAAAAATTTCAAAATTTTTAGAACTAATTGACAAAATCGAAAGTTTAAAACTAAATTAATAAATCAACACAGGTTTAGGACTCAATTGGCACAACTGAAAAATTAAAAACTGAATTGACTATCATACAATAAGTTTATAACTTTTTGGACAATCATATCCCAACAACAATTTGTTTGGATGATTTTGCATGCATGCATGCACTCTCGCCAATCATTATGATGGGCCTTTTGATGTGGTCATATAACCACCAACATACCAATGGAGATCCGATTTCATTTATGCACATTTAAAGAATGAATTGCGACGACAAAGCAAAGCCTAATAATGCACGTCGTTGCAAAGCCAAATAATGCACGCAATGCAAAGGGGTCTACCAATAAATTGCCTTTATGTTCGATTCAACAAAATAGCAAAGAATAATTTTTTTTGGTAATTTTTATTCCAAATTGTACATATTTTTATTGTCTTTTGAAATCTTAGTCCGTGTTTGGAATGACCTATATTCTTCCTATTTTATTGTATTCTTGTTTTACTTAGATTTTTTTTTTTGTGAAATCCAATAAATTAAAACGCTTAAAAACATTTATTTATCTTTTATAATTCTTTAAGAACTAAAAGAAGGCGATTTTCCACCCATAGTTTTTTTTTTTTTTTTTTTTTGGTCGAAATAGAAGTGACTATTACTTAATTAATAAAAGTCTTACAAACCACAGAAGGGGAAAGATCTGCACATAATATATTCCATAGGGGAAGAGGGGGGGAAGACACCCAATTACGTGGGAGGGTGTGTTGCCGATGGTGTCGAGCAATCCAATCCGCTGCTGCATTGGTTTCTCATGGGCTATAAATCACCGTGAAGTCATTGTTCCGCTGAAGCCCATGCGTACACCTGTGGACAATTTCTTTAAGGTTCCATGTATGTGCGGCCCGGCCCATGATCATATCTACTGCAGCAGAACAGTCGCTTTCTATGAAGTAGCTTCCAGTTGGACTTCCCAGATCTCGCACGTGATTCGGCTTGAGTTCGTGCAGAAACGAGATCTCGTGAAGAATTGCTTGAGTTTCCGCTTCAGCTGCGGAGGAAACCCTAGCTATTGCCGCGAAGCCGTCGATCACCCTACCAGCTGCATCTCGTGCGATACCGGCGACAGAGCAGAGAAAATCTCCGGGTCTCCACGACGCATCTACATTCAACTTCAGGTTTCGCCCTTCCGGAGGCCTCCAGTGCGCGGGTGAGTTTTGATTGAGAGCTCGTTCGCCTTTTGTCGATCTACCCGTGCTGAGCGTGTACTGTTGTTCCTTTGCTATTAACAGCAGATCTGCTGGTTGGGGTTCCTTATCTCGGAAGATCCGGTTGTTTCTCGCCTTCCAGATGTTCCACAGGATCAGGCTTATGAGTTCACGAGCGGGTAAGTTCTCATCTCTTCAGAAAGCTGTTAGAAGCCACTGATCCGTGCGATTGATGCTGTTGTTTGGCCTGATCTGCTCAAAAATCGGGTCTTGCCATACTCGCTTTGTCCATTTACACAGAAACAGCAAGTGCTCTGTATTTTCCGCACTCGAACTGCATACCGGGCATCGTGGGTCGCTTACGATTTTTCTTCTATATAGGTTTTCCTTCGTCGGGAGGGCGTTTTGGCATAGGCTCCAGATGAAGAAGCGAATCTTTGGAGGCACATCAAGACTCCAAATTTGTGTCCACAAGGTTCGTGGCGGTTGATAGGAACATGATGGCCTGTTCTGATCTGTGTGGCTTATGATTTTTCTTGCTTCATTATATCCGCTCTTGACAGAATAATTTCCAGAACCGCTGCCTGTCCATATTAGTGTGTCTTGCATCGGTTGCTGATGTAGGGGAATTGCTATAATTTCATTTGCAATTTTTTCTTCATAATGATTGTCAATTAGTTGCTTTTTCCATTCTCTAGATTCTGGGTTGATCAGTTCAGACACAAGTTTAGGCTCATCTGGTTTGCTGTTCCTCCTATTGTGCCTTGTGATAGCCACCTGTCTTCTCTTATGCGAATTGATTTCCCATCCCCTACACGACCATTTAACATTGCTTTTGATGGTATCTACGCAAGCATTAAGCTGCGCCGGCCCCATGATGGTCGATTGCCCTTGGACGCGTTCCATAGATCTCCATGAGGGAAATAAATCCCTTTAATCATTCTGCACCATAGATCTGAAGGAGAGGAAGCTAGACGCCAGGCCTGTTTACCTAGCATGGCTCGATTGAAGGTAATCAAATCCTTAAAGCCCATTCCGCCTGCATCTTTTCTAGTTTTTAACATTTCCCAGTTTTTCCAATGCAGGCCTCTTTTCGCATCACCGTTCTGCCACCAAAAAGACGCAATCCGTTGTTCTATAGCTCGGCAAATCGAAACAGGCAGCTGAAATATGGACATGGCATAGGTAGGTAGGGATTGCACCACACTCTTTATTAGCACTTCCTTACCAGCCTTTGTAAGCATTTTTTCTTTCCACCCCGCTAACTTGGAGTTTACTCTATCCAGGATCCACGAAAACATCGATTTTTTGGATTGTCCCCACTCAGTAGGTATGCCCAAGTATTTGCCTGTTTTCTTTAGTATAGGGACTCGCAATTGTGTGGCCAGATTGTGTTTCAAAATTTCTGGGCAATGTCCACTAAAATAAACCCCGATTTATTCAAATTTCTCGATTGTCCCGTTGCATAGCAGTATTGGGTTAATATGAGGGCAAGGTTCTGGCATTCTGTAAGAGTCCCATCTAGAAAACATATAACATCATCTGCAAACATCAAATGTGACAGCTGAGGGCAATGTTTATTTACCTGTATTCCTTTGAGTGTACCTTCTGCTAATGCTTTCTTCAACATCCAGGTTAAGACATTGGATATCAAGATGAAGATATAGGGTGAGAGGGGATCGCCTTGTCTGAGACCCCTCGATGGATGGAAGAAAGAGGTTGGTTCACCATTGATCTTTAAGCTGAAAGTAACTGTTGTTATGCATTGCATAATTAGGGAGACCCATTTGGCATCGAATCCCATATGCAGCATTAGATCCCTCACGAAATCCCATTCGATGTGATCGTATGCTTTCTGCATATCAAGCTTTACCATTGCCTGATGTTTTGTCTTCCTTTTGGTTATTCGCAGCTGATGCAGAATTTCCTGGACAATAAAGATGTTGTCCTGTATTTGCCGCCCCGAGACGAAGGCTCCCTGCTCTGGTTCAATGATAAGTGGCAACCATTTTTTGAGTCTGTTTGCTAATATTTTGGAAATGATTTTGTAGCTGAAGTTACACAGACTGATGGGCCTGTATTGACTAATTGTTTCAGGGCTTTTTACTTTCGGGATCAACACAATATGTGTCTGGTTTAGCTTGTGGTCAAGCACCCCTGTTTGAAAGAACTCCAGTACAATTGGCCCTTAAACTTGGAAAAAAGTATAGATAGTCCTCTCTGCTCGTCCCAAATTGAATTCATAGATAATTTGTAGAAAACAAAGAAAACTAAATATAAGTAAAGAATTAAGGATCCGGACTAGGTTGTTTAGGAGTAAAATAGAACGTTTCCATGATCATCGTTAGATAATCGATACATGGAAGAATTCCACAATCATAATCAAAATACAAACCCTTCCATCATTACTATTCCTTTAGTGTGATCGATTTGGTCAGGATAGGACAATGACGTGGTGACCAATAATTTAGATTCAGAGATACATGGGGGTAGATTTGCGGTGAATTGAAGCGGACAGTACACAAATTGCGACATCCTATTGCCGTCGTGCTTTGGACATTTAAGTGGGTATACATTGTAATATGGGTAGGGTCGAAAGAGAGAGGATGAACTTGAACCACCAAACGAGCCATCAAGTGTCTATTGAAGAACAAGTCTAGTCAATCGTCACCTACCCCTTAAGCTCAATCTAGATTAATCTTTCTAATTTTTTTCTCAATAGTTTTCTAGCTTCATTTTATTTTTTGCCCTACTAAGATAACTTGAATCATAATCTCTTAAAGCATTACTTTTCGGTCGTGGCACCATTTATAATATTTTATGCCTTTTCTTTTTCATGATATGGACATCGAGATGCTATGAAATTTTACTTGATGACTACCACAAGAGAGGTCAGTACAAATCTAATCAAGATGCACTGATTTAGATGGCGAATGGACAAGTCGTAGAATTTCAGCAAACCTAATTTTTATAGGAGGCTGCGAGTTGATCGATCCGATGACCGGACGAAACTTGAGATCATCATCGACTTCAACATGATTTCTCTAATTTAAGCTAATTAAATCATTTATATCCACAAAATTGCAAATACACTAAATGGGGGAAAAAAGGAAGGGCATGGCTGCGTCTTAACGTGCAGTTACAGAGCAATTTTTTTCTTAAACATTTTTTTCCGTCAAGTATGGTTTTTCATATCCTTAGTCTTGTGTTTAGAAAAGGAAAGTAGAATAATTTTAAAATAAATTAAAATTTTCCTTCTCGCGTTCTCATAGAAATTTTTAAAAATTTTCCTAATTTGTGACTGAAATTTCATTTATTTTATAAAAGGTGTCTCGTAGCGAAGTCATCAACAATGATATGACCCATTTTGTTATAATAATGCAATGCTATGTTGGAGAGTGACAGATGAACACGCGGATAGAAAATGCCTAAACTTTAAAGTTGATTTTCATCTTTCCTGTTTTTCCTTTGAATATAAAAAATTCAAGCTAATAAATAGAGTAAAACCATGTATATAAGAGTATATAAATCCCATAGATAAAAATGTAGAACTACATATGAAATTTGGCGAAGAGGGTATACATGAGGATAAACTAAGGCAAAATTTGACTCAAATAACATGTTAGAAAGATAAACATATAGTTTGAGTTAATTTGTAAAGGAATTCCGCAAGTATATAAAAAACGTATAAATTCTTTAGATAAGAGATGTAAGGATACTCAGACGATTTGTCTTATTTCTTGTTCCGTCTAAGGTTAGAGAAAATTGCTGTCGCACTTCCCAGCCATAGCCTTGAAATACACGTTCACTGGTTAGAATAGAAAACAAACGATCATGTGTCACGGGCCGAGAGTTTCCTTGACCTCGGAAACGATCTTGTCACGGGCCGAGAGTTTCCTTGGCCTCGGAAACGACCCGCGGGCACCTAGCGAGCGGAATTCGTTAGGCCAGCCCTTTCTTTAGCTGTTCCACGAACGATACGGTGAATGATTCTTCGTACGAGATCCTACCACGCCCAGCTTTGCTCGGGCGTCTGGTCTATCAAGTAAGGCAGCAATTCTCTTTAGGCACAACAACTGGTTTCGGCCTGCCATGGCCTCGTCAGGAGAGCGGCATCAGCTCCCGACCAGTTTGTGCACGGGAGGCCTACCCCGTCTTCAGAGCTCCTAAGTGATATAATCCTTCTATCCTAGAACTCCTAGCACCAACCGTCCTGACACCACTCCCACAGACCAGTTGTGTTCTACCCTTCTGCCTCATACTCTTCACCAGATAACCCCAAGCGCCACTCACAAGTGTCACGAGTACGGGAGGATTCACGGACCGTGACATTCTCCCCCATTCAATTCGCAACGCCCTCGTTGCGATCTCTGCTATGTCGCTTCCTTGCGTAGTTTAACCATTGATGTGCCACTTTTGGGAATTCACATCGAATGGTCATGCTCGCCCAACAAAGCAGGTTTTGCTCCATTGGTGGCCTCTTTTGATCTCAGCCGCTCGGCCCTTCAGTCACCTGCGCTTTTTGGCAAGTGTGGCATTTTTCGCCAAGCGCATCTTTTGGCAGCACCCTTTCAGCCTAATCAGCATCTTGACCCCAGCAGACCAATGGAGGTTCTTTTCTTGTTGAAAACGCGGTAGTAGACATCTTCTTTGTATTCACCGATCGATCCAGGAACGTTATCCCCATTCAGCAAGGGTTCGGTTCTTCCCAAACTCCCTATCGGCTCGGCGAGGAACTGACTCGTCCTAGTACCATTGCCATCCTAGGAACAGAGAGTGCGACTTCGTTCGAGCATCTTTTTGCCCCGGCCATTCACTCTCCGCCGCACTAGGACCGGACCGGGCACTCATCAATTCGACCCACTAGAGCGGGAAGCTCGATTCTCCGACTTGCTCAACTTGCTTACAGAAGGGATTCCTGCTCTGATACCACTTGTCACGGGCCGAGAGTTTCCTTGGCCTCGGAAACGACCCACGGGCGCCTCGCGAGCGGAATTCGCTAGGCCAGCCCTTTCTTTAGCTATTCCACGAACAATACGGTGAATGATTCTTTGTACGAGATCCTACCCACGCCCAGCTTTGCTCGGGCGTCTGGTCTATCAAGTAAGGCAGCAATTCTCTTTAGGCACAACAACTGGTTTCGGCCTGCCATGACCTCGTCAGGAGAGCGGGATCAGCTCCCGACCAGTTTGTGCACGGGAGGCCTACCCCGTCTTCAGAGCTCCTAAGTGATATAATCCTTCTATCCTATAACTCCTAGCACCAACCGTCCTAACGCCACCCCATGACCAGGTTGTGTTCTACCCTTCTCGCCTCATACTCTTCACCGAGATAACCCTGCGCCACTCACAAGTGTCACGAAAATACGGAGGATTCACGGACCGTGACACATGCATATTGTAAAATTCAAGCTACATATAAAGTTTATGGTATTCGAATTTAACGATGAGCATGAACGATAAGGTCGTAGGTAGCAAGTGTAAATCTTTTGATATGATCGATAATTATGACTTGTGTAGTGGAAGACTTCAATCCATCATTGCCGGACCATGCAATCATTAATTATATTTTGTTTAAATGGGAGGATGTCATTATCACAATGTAAATGCCATACAGTTAGTGTCTATAATTACTAATTTTATTGAAAAGGAATATAACTATGTATGCGTGATCAAAATTGTCACCATCCTGATGTGGATGGTTCCAATTATTGGTCCTTATAGATGAACATATTTTTGGATTAGACGAGCTAAATTAAATTATTTTTTTTTGTAGGTCCGTGTTGAAGTGGCTTCTCTTCATGCATGGTTTGGCTTTGCCATAACTCTTGGCACTGTCAACTTATAGTGTTGTAGAAAATAATGATTCTTATGTTCGACATAGAATAGGTTAAATGAAGTATGACAAATTCGTGAGTAGTTGTCTATATGAGGTAAGCAACCGGACATATTTAATTTAAAAACTGAATTGAACAGATTTTATGCAGTTGATTTTAAGTTTATTCACATAAGGATTGACTCAATTCCCGATTAAAAGATTGATCAATTCTATTCCCAATACTCGGCCGTGAATGTTCTATGTTGTTTTAAAATAGGTTTTCAATGAGAATCGGTTTTGAATTGATTCAAAACCAAACCCTACAAGTCTTTTGATTGAGAATACAATAAATAATGAAGTTGAGTATTCCAATAAAAGTAGGTGGCTAAGAATCAATTCTAATATGGTAGGTTGCAAGTTCATGATCCTACTCTAACACTGATCACCGATTATCATTAGGATCAAGAAAAAAAAAAGACAATAAAAACCAGTATAGATGCTTGTGAATTAAAAATGATGGAAAAGGAACTGATAAGATAGATGATGTCATAAGATTCAACCATGGCCAGTACTTTCGAACACCCTTTTATTATTCAAATAATGTCTCCCAGGGAGAATAGAGTGGAGCCCCTAATTACGATAATATTTTTTTGTTCTCCCTAAGGTCGCATTATTATATAGTTCTTTTGTTATAGGAGCCGCATAGATTATACATGAGGTTCAAGCTAATGATGATAATCCCATTGACGAGTAATTTATTATCGGAATCCGTGCCTTTATGTCAATTTCTTTAAAAAAAAATTCGGCACCACATTTCATATTCATCAATAATAAAGTACCTCACCTCCGATATTCGTTCAAGTGGGGCCTTTTCTTGAGTTAAAGTAGCCCTTAATTTGCTTGCGTGGCGTCTCGTTAGTTCAGTGACCGAATTAGAGATTTCTTTTTTTCTTTGGGAGGTCGAAATTTGTATTTATTTTTCACTAAAACAAAATATCTAATCAAAATAGAACAAATATGTTAGATGAAATAGGGTTATATCCCAAAATAACCCGACCTTTAATTAGATTTTTTTTTTCAAATTATCTCCACGTTTAGATATAACTACAAAGGGTGGTGTCTTTGTGGCCAACTTGCATACAACTGAACCTTAAATAGCGACTAAAATGCCGAGTTGTCAAGAGTCGAGGAAAACAAAACCCGCTTTGCTTTCTTAAAATTTGTCATCAAATATTTTTCCCCTCACCATTTTTCCTCTAATTCTTAATTTTCTCGAACTTGCCATGTATGGATATTACTCTGGACCGTTGTATTAGCAAATTTCAGACGAGATCAATTGGAATGATTATATTAGAATTTCTCATAAAAATTCAGTGCTACACTAAAACAACGAAAGGGTTTACGACTTTATTTGGAATCCGTATAGCAGGGTTACAATTGAAATAGTTATATCTTTTTATTGATAATAATTAATCCTATTATGAAAATATCTTTACTTGGCTACTCAACAAAACTAATATATTTTAATATGGTAAATTAATTTTTGAGGTACTTGTTGTTAGTGCGGCAGCTTTCCAAAGGACAAGTTTGGTCCTGAATGTTTTTCATACACTTATAAATGCCTAAACGAGGGTGTCTTTGTCTGTACATCTTACATTATCTCTCTTCATAATCAGTTTGGGCCACACCTCCTTGTCGTGACATCGTTTTGCTTGACTTCAATGCATGTGATAAATTGGACTCTCAGCAAATTTAGAGAGATAAATTGTACTTATAGGAAGAAAAGTAATCTTGCAGAGGATGAAAATTTGTGCATATCTCCAGGTACTGAGGTTGACTAGCTCAGTCAATATTGTGAAATTTTTTTGGTCGGCCAGATATTATGGCTAGAGGTAAATTGAATTAAATAAGGCAATATAGTGACCCGCTTTGATTGTGTTTATCTGTCTCAACAAAGAACAAGAAGCCAAGAGTGCATCACTTACATTCGAGTTTCAAACTCTTTATATAAAGGCAAAATATTTCACCACCTCTCAATTTGAACTTTTGAAATTTGTACACATTTTCTTCTTCCCTTTTTTAAATCCAATTTTAACTCCTACCACAACAGGTGCCAAAGAAAAATAAAAGGAAATAAAAAAGACACCCCAAAGAAAAACGAGCGAATTCGTCGTTATTCCACATCGCTCGAACCTCACGACAGACGACACCGACCGTCGCTCATTCCCAGCCCAAATCACACGAGGGTCTTGCACGCGGACGTCTCCGGGTCCCACATCGCCGGCAGCAGGAACTTCCGGCCGCCGAGCCCGTGGCCGTTGTAGCTCGCGCCGGTCGCCTTGTCCACCAGGAGCTGCCCCGGGTAGCCCGGGTACGCGCCCGACCCGTATATCCCCGTGCACGCCGACACCGCCTCCAGCGGCGCGTCCGCCGGGCCCTGGAAGTACCCGCTCCCGAACGGGTTCGTGACGGCGCCGGCGAGGAGCGTCGCGAGGTTGATCACCATGCCGTCGGCCCCGACGTCGCCGCTCGGCGCCACCAGCGGTGGCGTCTGCGGGCCGTACATGGGCTGGTGGAACGGCCACGCGCACTGCCCCGGGCACTGCGTCTCCGAGTTCCCGACCCACACGAACGCCGACCCGGGCCGCGCCGACCCGTGCGTCCCGCACCGCACGCAGAACCCCTCCACGGCAACGTCCGCCGCCGTGAGGACGACGGTGATGGTGCCCGGGGCGGCATTGAACTTGCCGGCGAGGGCGCGGAGGTGGCGGTTCGTGAGGGACTTCCCGAGGGTGTACGCCTCGTGGACGGCCTGCCTCCCGACGACGAGGTTGGAGCCGCCGCCCTTGTACTTCTCGGTGGTGCGCCACCAGGAGGCGGCGGAGGGGGGAGGGGAGCGGGCGTAGCCGAGGGAGCGGATGAAGTCGACGATGACGGAGCGCTGGGTGGGGGAGAAGCGACCGTACCAGACGAGGTCGACGGTGATGTTGCCCTTGAGAAGAGCTCCGTTATGGTACTTGAGGACAAGAGGTTGTTGCTGGACAAGGGCGGCGGAGGAGGAGGAGATTGAGCTCGAGAAGAGGATGACGAGGAAGAAGAAGAGAGGGAGTGCGAGAGAGTGAGACGCCATTGACGCGGCCTCGAAGCTTTTAGAGAGAGAGAGAGAGAGAGAGTAGAGAGTGGAGTGAGGAAAAATACGAAGGGAGAGGCTATTTATATTGGGAAGAGGAGGAGGAGAGGGAGACAGCTGTGAGAGATTAGCCAAGTATATTTTTATTTGCTTCCTTGTGACTTTTTTTTTTTAGGTCAGAAGCTTCCTTGTGACTTTGTGGTATTTAATGTCGGTCGAATTCGTTTCCCATTTTTCCTGGCCATAGCCAAATTGATTTTCGATACATATGAATATGGCCAATCTAGGTATGGTAGTGTATGTATTGTGTGATGCGGTTAAATCAAATATTGTGCCGAATCAATTATAGGTAACACATGTGAAAGTCAATTATTTTTTGTGTTTGCGGAATGAGAATTTCTACCTAAAATTGAATCTATAAATTGAGTGCAATTTTTTTGATTGAATGTTAGAGCACTTACATAATCATAATGATTTTGATTGCTTCAAGTCCAATAAATATTCAATTGTTGTAATGATGAAAATAATTCATATGAAGAAAGAGAAATGAGACAAGATTCATTAAAAACTATGAATTTCATGTCTTGTTAGATCTACGCTCATTTTAAGGCCAAAAAAATCTATTTGCTGGACAGAACTAGCCTTTTCTTTAAAAGATTCGAAAGCAAAAGTATCTCCTACTCTTGCACGAAATTGGACGTACATGTACTTCCTACCCAAAATTCTAGGGGGTAGGTGACGTGAACAATGATGATGGAACATTAGTTATTAATAAAACTGAGGAAGTGATTGCTAATTTTAACATGGAGGGAAAGTAATTTATAGCAAGGGAAAAAGAGCATACCTAACGTGTCCTCTACGGGTCATTCATTTCAATTTTTTAAAAAATTTATTTATGGTAAAAAGCGTCGCGTCAATCTTTTTCTCTCTTTAAATTGAAAAAAAGAAAAAAGAAAAAGAGAACGACGATGACCATTTTTTTGTCTTTGCCTTTGCACCAATTGGGGAAGTCCAAGCCTTTGGGTTTTTTTTAAGGTATTCGGTACAATGTAGTGGCGTAGGATACTCGTGCGCGCAATAATTTATAAATTGGCGTGCGCAAAATACAGTCTCGTGAAGAGAAAGAATCAGGGTCAACGTCAAGGGAGTGCCACGTGGAGTGAACCGATTGGTCAGGGGATTGGGAGTCTCTGCCAGGCTGTAGGGTGACGTGGCGGTCTGGGCTGTAACCTGTAAGGCAGGGAGGCTTTAGTAGGTTCTTGATGGCGACCCCGTGACTTTTAGGACCTCCCACCCTTGCACGCCAATTTTGAAGAGAGCCCCCCAAAAGAGAAATTATTAAAAAATAAATTAGGTGATATTATGTTTGATTATTTAGATTGCTAAAAACACTAAAATAAAAAGACGCCACTATTAATTTGTGAACTATTGTGGACTCTTTAGAGCCCATTTGGTAATTATTCTGCTCTGGATAACTTTTTGATTAGAAATGATTTTTTTCTAATTCAACTCCCGAAAATAATTTTTGAGCAAAAGAACGCGTTTGATAACTGTCCAAAATTTTTATTCTCAAGATAAAAATGTGTTTAGTAAAATTCTTAAACTTTTTCTTTTTCTCTTCTTCTGCTTTCTTCTTTGTAGCCTGTTGCTAGCCACAAAGGTGGTCGACGATCTGCTAGTAGGGAGTCATATTGGCCAGGCAAATGGTTTCGACAACTTAAAATGGGAATTGTCTAACCTTTAAGCGACCAGGTTCCAAAAATGGGAACCTAATCCACCATTAGCTATACATGGATCTACCCGGAAATTAGATCAATGGTCGATCCGGTTAGGATGGATCCATAGAACCGATCTTTACGCAAAACAATTTTGGTTTTCGATTGAAATTGCCGATTCTTCACCTGACCTATTCTTCTTCTCTTCCTCCTGCGGCCCTACTTCTCTGTGTGCTTGCTTTTTGCCCACTCAATGCTTGGTGTTTTGTTAAGAACTCAAGGTGCGCTTTGGAATTTTTAGCTTTTGGATCTCTCCATTTGGTTTGACTAGAGATTACCCAGCCTTGCTTCTTCACGACTTGACTTAATTTTTTTAGTTATTTGATTTGGGTTTATTAATTAGTAATTTCAATTTTTTAATATTAAAAATTAATATATTATTTTAATATAATCGGTTCGGTCTGGGTGGGTGGGTAGATGGATTCGCCCGTGGAACTAGGAACCGAACAAGTACCTACCTATTCCCATAAATTGGAACCGAGAACCGGACTGGTTCCCTTAAGAACCACCGGTTCCAAGCAATTTCGATTTGATTCCGAGCGGTCCAGGCAGGTCTCGGTTCTTTTGCACACCCCTACCTGCTAGGCAAGTCTGGCAAGCTCATTGGAGCTTCGCTAGGCTAGGGCGAGGTCTGGCAAGCCTTGGCCTCACTAGATTTGGGCGAGGTCGAGCCTCATCAATGGTCAAGCAAGCGTGGCCACCAATGAGGCTTGGCGTCGCTAAGGACCGGTGATGCTTTGGCAAGGTAGCTGGCCATAATTGAGGCCAACAACCGGCCAAAGGGAAGAAGAAGAAAGAGGAAGAGAAGAAGAGAAAAAAAAAATAGGAACTGATTCTAGGATTGTTCTTAGGAACAATAAACTACTTTTTTTACTTCTTGATTTTGTTTTAAATCTATTCCCGGTAACAAAAAAAATATTTTTTTGTTTCCGAAAAAAAAAATTTACCAAACGGATTTCTATTCTTTTTTTTTTTTCGAGGAGAAAAAGAACAAAATCAAACACTATTTGGAGTAAAAACAAGCAAGCCCTTATTAAGCACAACAAATGACACATTATTTAAAAACGATGAAAAAGAATTTTCCACATGTAGCAATCGTCGTCTTTATTTTTTGTCAAAATTGTTCTCATTGATATTGTTAAAATGTTTGATTTATATAATAAGTTGAAAGAGATCACACGTATATAAAAAGTATCTAAGCCCTATAAACAAAAGAACATGAATATTTCAAGAGATATATTGATTAGCAAAGTTGTATTGCAGACATGTATTGCAGACATGTATTGCAGACATTGCCATTAGTTTTTCTCTGCAATTTTAGGTACACTAAAGACTAATGTAAATCCAAGACAGGTATGTTGTCCTAAAATGTAGCCCTAACCTCCGCCTAAAAGAATTGCCTTTTTGCCTCCAAGTACCAATGATCAATATCTCAAGATCTTTGAGTCTCCGAAACTTTCTGATTGGATTTGAAAATATTTAACTTGTAGCTAAAAATAAAATTGGAAGAAGTAACATGTTTTTCTTTTCAAATAAGTCCCTACAAGAACGCAATCCTGAACCCATTCCTTTTCTATACCACTTCCAAAGAAAGGGTATGACGTTCCAATTGAGGACTATGCATCTCACCATGACTTCAGTCCGATCTCGCCCCATGATTGTTCCGATCGGATCGGACGCGGCCGTGATTAAAAAAAGACAGTTCGCTGAATCACGTATTGATTTCCTCCGGGACGAGTTAAGACCAGATGAGATTAGACCCGACCTTTGCTTGATCGATTGGATGATCTCGTGCAATTAATTTGCACAGTTCTGCACTGACTCTCTTCTCTCCTCTCGCATCATCATCACTTGTCGCGTCTTTTGTCTTTCGTTTTCTCTGCAAAAGCCTCCCACGAAACGCACTGGTGACCTAGTCTTCTGCTCTTAAAAGAGTCTCTGACTTCCCTACTTTGGCTCTTGCGTATGGGCAGTCCTTTAAACATAAATTTAAGAAAGTAATTAATATCGCAAAAAGCACCTTCAAATTAGTAAATATATAATAAATTTATTCTAAATTAATTTTTTCCTTTTTTTAATCGCCAAAAATTCAAACTAGGATACCTACTACACCTTTAGCCAAATAAATTTTTTAATTAGTTTCTATTAAATTGGATTACTATAAAGAAAAAATCATAAACCAGTACACTTGTGACAATCAAAGGATAAAACCCCAAGCTAGTTCATCCATCAACTATCACATGTCATCTAATTAAGCAATTTGATGATAAAATTTCACTAAAACTAACACATGGTGAATTTGTTACGGATGTATTAATTTTGGATTAGTATGTGGTATAAATGTGTTTCAAATGTATCAATGATTTTTTTTTTTTTGGTGACCTAGAGAACCCTAGGGTGACGCCAAGGAAAGTATAACCAGCAGTCGATAAGTAAACCCTAAGGTAACGTCAAGGAAACCACCACCCTGACACCACAGGTAAGTCCACAAATGACGACGCTAAGATTCGAACTTGTCCCCGTTGTGAGGAGGACAAAGCCCGAACCAATGCCGCCACCACATGGGGTGGTTGTATCAATGATTTTTCGTAGTATTAACTATTAAGAAAATATTAAGGCAAATGACACAAATGATCCCTCAATTTGGAAGATCAATTAAAAAAATTAAAGAGTGGAATTTTATTCTCTTTTTATGATGGCATAAATAGAAATACAAATTTGAAAACATAATTAATTCATTTTATCAAATATCTATGGGTACGTTTTCAAAATCCTTAATGAATTAATTTACTTGGTTTGATTTAATCTTTATTCAACAAATATTCAAAATTCTTTCAGATTATATGAATACATTTCCATTATATTTTTTATAATTACAAAATTTTAAATTGGCTATTAAGTCACAATGAGAAACTAATTTTTTTCTTTGAACTTTTAAAAAGTCTAAATAAACAGGCCTTGTATGGGGTTGTGTATATATATTTACCTCTTGTGAGATAAAAGAGGTTGCGTGTAAAATATCTAGTTAATAAGCCTCTGAACATTTGTTAAACATGGTTCAAGATGAAGTAGTTGATCTTTAAAATATTAATTGTTTATATTACCATTAAGCGTTATATATTTTATAGTAACTGAAAGTATTCCATATTGGTAGATCATAAACGATATCCAATGGGATTTGTAGTCCAAAAAGTTTTAAATTATTATCCAATGGCCAATTCAATCTAGATTTTTCAATTTTATGAATTTATCCCTAAGCTTATTGTTAGTGTTTACCATTTTACATGGCATGACTGAACATGGACAATTTTTACATTTTTTATTTATAATTTTTTTCTTTATCTTTTTCTTTCTTTTTTCTTTCCTTCAAAAAAATTCAAAAGAAAATTTTATTATGTCAACGGCTGCCATGTCACAGATTTCAAACCAAAATTGACTAAAATAATTAAATTAACAAATCATTAAAAATGTTTATGACTAAATTAGCATAATTAAAAAATTTATGACTAAATTGACCACTAAACAATATGTTAATAATTTTTGGGAAATTGGCAAATTGTTGAAAGGTTTAAAAATAAATTTAGGTTCAAGACTAAATTAGCATAACTAAATATTTCGAGACTAAATTAGCCACCGTACAATAGATTTAGAATTTTTTGGACAAATTTTCCTAATGACACTTCTTAAATGTCCAAATTAGGAAAGACTCTCTTTTATGATACATGCCTTTCTCACGTTATGCGAAATCAATACATTGGAAATCAGTATAGCTCATTACTAAATGCAATTAATAAGTGTGTCGAGACACTCATTAACAAAACTGGACACTATCCAGTAAAATTTTTGGTGGAAAAAAAGAAGAAAGAAAGAGCAAGGGACCCAATTCCCATTTCTTGTTTGGGAGTGACAAGCCTAGATTTCCATCACAATCAAAGTTGGGAAAGAAGGGGAATTTTGAGGACCACAAAGAAAGCTAGGCCATGAGGGGGCTTAGAATGCATCCGATTCCTATATTAGCTGGCATACATGGGAGAGTCAAAAAGGACGTGTGTGTGCATTAAACCACCTTCCTAAGGCCTCCCCACTTTTCCTAGAATTGGGTGTTGACCCGACAAAATCGAACTCTTTTTCGTGTTTTGGTTTCTTTCTCCAAATTTCTATATTCTTATCTCTAATAATGGATCACATAGGCTCCCTTGAAAGGTCTTTGTGCTCATAATTTTTGGACATGACCCATTTGCACGATATGATCACCGTTCCGGACAAGAGAGGAATTTAAAGGAAATAATTTGACATAGTGTGAGAAGATATACTTAATTCATATGTTGATTCGAATCAGCATGTGTTCATTGTTAATTAATTGTTTGATTTTATTATCAAAATCATGATGTTCCATACAAGCCGAGGAAACTTGAATCTCAAGTACCTTTATGACACGATATTACAAAATGTCAACCATGATTAGGTGTGAAAAAGTTACTTAAATGGGAAATATTTTCTTGTGAAGAGGAAAATCTAGATAAATCCCCCACCTAGCGATACAGCCACTAGTTTTAAGGTTTAATAAAATGTCAACCAAAATTTTACCTTGAGTTTCAAGTGATTGGCCCGATATGCACCGGATTATTATTATTATTATTATTATTATTATTATTATTATTATTATTTAAGTGATGTGAGAAGTCGAACTTATGCCATTTGCCTAATTTATTCACTAACAAAGCCAATCTTCCTTTGCAAATACTCAAATAAAATATTCATGTATATCAAGTAGCAAGCACAAGACTTTAGCCTAAAACATTGTTATTAATTTTCTTAAAAGTCCATATGCGAGGCTTGTTAAATAACTAGACACGGAAGTAGCGTAATTCTTAATGCATTAAGCGTACTCCCGATATGTAAAATTAATATTTTGAAAATTGAACATAATTTTTTTAAATATATTTTAATAAAGTACTTTGGGAATATTCCATAAAGTACTTTAGGAACAAGAATCAGCAAATTATCACAAAACGACAATGCCATTCATCCTATATGACGTTGCTTCCTTATCTTATCTTACATCGAACGATGGGGAGGCTTGCCAATTCGGGAGCAAAGGACGAACAGAAAGCTGTCGCGCAGTGGGTGAAAAATAGGCACCATTTTAGGATGACGCCAGACATTTATTACTTCCCCCCTGGACCGCAATGACTATTACTTAGCCTTGACACGCGTCTAATGAGAGTAAATGAATCACAACCGTCGATCCCTCCACGAGATCAACGACCGCCGTTCACTCGACCTATCGAGTTCGGACCTGATCAAGAAATTCCTGCCCCGAGGTACTTGGATTGGAAGTGTCGGACCATTGGTGTGAGAGGGTTTCTCGGCAAAGAGATGGGTTGGGCCAAGATGTAATTTATTAGATTTACACTAAAAAATATGAGTCAAAATATGTTAAATAAGTCAAATATGAGTCACCCCATTTTCGATCCGATACATACCCGATCCGAACGATCCACCCATTTGCCACTCCTACCAGTGACCGCCCAACTTGTACTTGAAATGGCACAAGCTAATTTTGTTTGTAAAAATGTTTAAATATGAATTATGATCGATAGTCAAAATGTTTTTTTATTAATTAATTATTTTTAAGTGTTATAAATGATAATACTTTAGAAAATATATCTAAAATCATTTATTTTTCGCTAAAACAAATCGAAAGATACTTACTTTGGAACTTAGCCTTTTCCTGTTTTTTTTTTTTTTTTTCTAATTGTCAAAAGATATGAGATGTGAATTAGTTCACCTGATTAAATAACTATAATCGAAACCCATAATGACACATGATTTGAGTAGTTGATTATTCCATTAGAATAATTGTGGAAAATACTGGATAAGATCATTAATGTCTTGAGAATTGCATATGACAACGAGACAAACTGTGTCCAAGAATCACTTATAAAATAAAATAAAATAAAAACAAAAAAATCACATGGTGCATGCACATTATCGAAATAGACGACTCATGCAAATTAATTAGGTTGGGCCGGCCAACACGTTCAAAAGTGACGGATCGTGCAAGACTGAAGCCGACAATTGACCAAACGGACTATAATATAAATATGGATTTGAATATCATATTTGTTTTTTTCCCTTCTCGAGTCTTCGTCAACCAGTTTGCATGGATGGAACTTGGATGACCTATTGATATTTTCCCAATAAATTAAAAATTATCAGCAAAATACATGACTGTCCAATAGAAATCCCGGTAATTTTATCATGTAAATCACTAAAACAAATTAAAGTTTTTCAATAATCATCGATATTATCATTATAAGCTACTTCATCTATATGATAATAAAAAATAAATAATTAATATCATAAAAATCTTAAACTAAGACACTTGTGATAAATTTATTTTAATTTTTTAATGTAAAAAGTCCTAACTAGTATATTATAACAAATTTATTTCAAAATAATTTTCAATTACCAAAATCCCTAAAATACTACATTTATGGAAAATTTATCTTCTAAAATTTTTATTAAATTAAATTAATACCACAAAAAATTATAAACTATGACATTTCATGATAACTGATGATAAAACTTAAAAGTGATACACTTATCAAATACAAAAAATTAAGTGAGAGTAAATTTATTACAAGATTATTAATTTGAGATTTTTTTATGATAAAAAAATTAATTTGAGATAAATTTGTGATAGGTATATCGATTTAAAGTTTTTTATAATATTAATTTAAAAAACGATGCAACGCGAGTGTCCCGGGCGTGAAGCAGCGGCGCGTGGGAGGAGTCGGCACGCAAGCGGACAATCTCGCGTTCAACGCTCGAAGAAAACGCGCGCGCGTCATGCCAATGCCAAAACCCACGTGCTTTTTACCAAGTTCGTCGTCAAGCATTTTGCCCCCTCCCTACCGTCCCTTCGATTTTTCGAATTTTTCAACCTACTTTACACGTGTCGTCTTCTCATACACTCGCTGGGTGGGGCCTTTTAAGCCGGTCCAATCTTCAACCGGTCCCTTCTGATTAAATTATTAGGAGTGCTTTTCGTAGTTGGATTTCTTTATGGAGTCATCCCAGCTTGACTAATGCTTAGATATATAACAGTGTTAATATCATTAAAAATTCCAAATCAATATCTCTATCTTAAAAAATTTCTAACCGATGCATGCATGGCACATTTATTATAAAATATTTTTCTCTTTACAAAAAATCTCAAATTAATACTACTGAGCTAAATTCACCATACATTAAAATACGTACATGTCAACACATGATATGGATTTATATTTCTTGTATTGACAATATGCATTGTAAGGAAAAAAACTTATAGAGGATGAAATTTGCGCATAGCAATGGCAATCAAGGTAGATACCATGAATCAATTAGGTCTAAGACACGAGTTTGCACATCACTTGAGCTTTGTGTCGGTGCATTGCATATCCCCACCATGATTTGATTGAATAGTTTTGCATAAATGCATTGCACGTTTGGCAATCATTTTGATGGGCCTTTTGATGTGTTCTTTTACCAGCACCCTACCAATCATTTGCTATATGTTTTTTTTTTAGTCAATTTGCTATGTGTTTTTTTTTTTTTTGTAAGAAAAAGAAGAAGATATATATGTTTTTTTTTTCCGAACGTTCATTCCAAATTCTACATATTTATATACTTTCTCAATTTCGGTACGTGTTTGGAGTATATCGTGATTATTTCATTTTACTTTATGTCTTTCTTGGATTTTTCTTTTTTGAAATCCAATAAATAACAACACTTAAAAAGGTTTAATATATATTATATATTTACGAATTTAAAAGAATTTAATACAGCGGACATTTTATTTCTTCCGAAAGTTTGGAGAAGACACATATTGACTCTCCAACTTCTATAGAATGTCATCTTTGCATCCCTGAATTGAGATAATATATACAATTATAACACTAGGACACGGAATGAAAACTAAATATAAATAAAGACTCTAGGACCTAGATAAGCTTCTACAGTAGTAAGATAAAATGTTTCCAAGATTATCATTAGAAAAATTGACAAATGGAAGAATTCGACTAGCATAATGAAAATATAGGACTCTTCCATCTCTATAGTCACAATAGCGTGATTGATTTCGTCATGATATGTCAATAACATGCTGACTGATAAGTTAGGTTTAGAGATGCATGGAGTAGATTTGGGTCAAATTGAAACAAATAGCACACAAATTGCAGCATTCTATCGTCCTTGCGTTGTACAAAATCGTTATTCTTTTGGTAATATATGATGTACAAGTTACGTCGAAACATTATGAAGTTAGGTGTGGATAGTGATGAGGGTGGGGTCGAAAAAGGAGAGGATGAATTTGAGCCGCGGAACTAATTATTGAGGATCCATTAAAGAGCAAGTCTAATAAGGCAACTGTCATGTGTACCTCAAGCTCTTTCTCTCATTTTTCATCCATACTTTAATCTTTCCTCTTTTTATTTTTCCTTCTTCTTAATATAGCATATCTTTTTTAGTTCCAGCTAAGGTTAGAAAACCTCGCCGTCGGATCACTTCCATGTTACGGTCACGACATACACGTTCGCTGGTTTTAGCATCTATGGAATGATATAAAATAAATGATTAATACCTTGAAAAATCCCAAATTAGTACACTTGTGACAAATTTACCTCGACTAACTATAAAAAACCATAAACCGGTACATTTACGACAAATTTATCTAAAACTAATTTATTCGACCGCAAAAAACCCAAAATTAGTAAACTTGTGACAATATACCCTCCACTAAATTAGATTAATATCACAAAAAATCACAAAAATTGTAAATTGCGCGTTTGACAAGCAACGAACCAAAATCTTAATCAGATGGGGTATATCGGTCAATTGTCATGCGGGTGGTGGTTATTTAACTTAATAATTTGATAGTAAAATTAAAAAAAAAAAAAATTAACATATGATAAAATTGTAAAAAAATTAACATAGGATTTGGGGTAAATTTATCAAAGGTATACTAGTTTGGGGTTTTTGGTGGTTAAAAAAATAGTTTTTGGTAAATTTGTTATATGTACTTGTTTGGGATTTTTTAGGATATTAACCCTAAAATAAAAGATTAGACACGTTGAAAAATCGAGACTATTATAAGCCTACCACAATCGAATTTAAAGGTGTGCTTAAGCGATAAGGTTTTGGGTAGTTAGTGTGTCTATTTTAATGTCACATATGATCATGACAAGTGCGAGACTGCTGTACATCATTCAACCTTACGTTGGCGGAAGAGGTAATGATTAGTTCTTTTTTTTGTTTAAATAGGAGATGTCATTATTACAATGCGAATGCTATACAGTTATGTGTCTATAATTATTTATTTTTATTGAAAAGGAATATAATTATGTCTTGCGTGATCAAAATTGTTACCATCGCATCCTGATTGGACTGTCAATTATTGCTCCATATAGACGAACAACCTCTTTGATTAGGCAAGTCAAATTAAATTAGTTTTTTTTTTTTGGGTGCACGTTGAATATGGCTCAATTCCATTCATGTCATGTCTCAGAACACCGTCAAGTTCAAATGCGATTGAAAAATGTGGTTCCCATGTTCAATAATGAAAAGGTTAGAGGAAACACGACAAATTTGGAGTCGTCCTCTATTAAGGATCCGTACTGGTCTTACTTAGCGGACTACAAACACGTTTACACGAGGGGCACTCAATTCCTGAATTGAACATTTGAGAACCAGCCTTGACCGGTTTTTTGGCTTTGAATTGATCGATTTTGCTCGGAAACTGGCCTTAAGCCAAACCTTACAAGTCACTTAATTGAGAATTTTTTACAAAAAATAAGAAAGTTGAGCATTCTAGCACAAGCAGGCAATTGGGAAGCGGCTTTGACATGGTAGGTTCTCGATTCATGATCTGGAATGATTCCTGATTTGAAATGTACCTACTAAAGGCTAATCACCCATATCTTTTACTAATCATGGTTAGGATCAAGAAAATATTCAGTACAAAATACATTAAATTATAAAAAATTCACTAGAATGGAAAACAGCTGGGTCGTTGGCTTAATATAAGCTGACTTTTAGTAAACTTTTGAAAAATACCTTGGCCCCTTAGATCTGTACCCAACCTTTCATGTTCACTTCAAATCTATCCTATTATTATATGTGGCCAGTCCATTTGTTAACATGTGTTGAACAGCAAAACGATGTCATTTCACACTTCCTTCTCTCTCTCCCCGGCCTCCCAACCAAGCAGCCGCCTCCGCCGAGCCCTCATAAATTCCAAGGCGAGTATCACGTGCCTGAAGTGGTGGCCCGTGGGGCGGCGCGTGGGCCGGAGTCGGAACACGAGCGAACAATTTCAGGGTGAACACTCGAAGAAACCACGCATGCATCTTGCCAAAGGCCAAACCCCACTTGCTTCGGTCAAGTTTGTCGTCCAACATTTCGTCCCTCTTTATCATTCCTTTGATTTTTCGCTCCCCAGTCATATCGCTTAGTACAGCCGACGCTAATTAGATTTCAAATGGGCAACTCCGAGCAATAATGAACCGGAGAGATTATACTAGATTTCACCTAAAGGTTTATAACTACATTTGAATAATCAAAAAATTTAGGGGTACATTAGAATCCGTACAATAAATTTAGAGATAAAAGTATGAAAAAAGTCATAAATCTATTGTATTTGTACAAATTCAATCTTAAACATTTTATATTTGTGTTGATTGAATCCATTTGGCTAATTTTGATCAAGAATCATTGACATATACTCTATCCATCCTAATAGTGATTCTTACCGGTCATAATGGAAAAAAGAAAATAAAATTAATAAATATAAAAAATATGAAAAAATTATAAAATTTGTCTACGTTAGCATTAATTGTGTCACGTGAGAGGCAACATTTCAAGGCCAAATTTCCCTTGCCTTTATCAATTTTTTGTCCAACATTTCGCCCCTTTATATCATTTATTTGATTTTTTGATCGCTAGCCATGATTAGTATGGCCAACAATAATCAGATCATTATGTCTGCGACTTCACGTAAATGTTCAGAACTACATTCAACAATTAAAATATTCAGAAATACCTTAAAATCTGTGCAATTAATAATTACTTAAAATCTGTGCAATTAATAATTACTTATGCTGTTATGTAAAATACATTGATAAAGAATATATTTTGATTTGGCAATTAATTTTAGCATGCCTAATATAGTTATGGCAGCCTTATGAAAGGATAAGTTTGGCCCCGAATGTTTTTTCTTTTGGTGACTCAGAGAACCCATGCACCGTATCAACACGAATAGTCCGAAAGGCTCGGGGTAACGGGAGATAAACCCTAGGGGCAACACGTGTTAACCACCACACATGTGCCACTGGATGAGTTACCCTGTGACGCCCAGGAATCAAACTCCTCCCCTTGCGTTAGGGAGAGAAGCTCGCCACCAGTAGCGCCACCCAGGTGGGTGGTAGCCCCGAATGTTTTTTTGTGCCGCTATAAATGCCAAAAATGTGGGTGTGCCTTTTGTCCGTACCTCACCTCGTCCCTAGTACTGTTGTCTCTTCATATTCACTTTTGCCCGCACCTTCTTCTCATGGCATGGTTCAGCTTGATTTCATTGCATCTAATAAATTGGACTTGCAGCTGAAAATGTTATGAGATTTAAATTGGAATTGAAAAATAAAACTTGTGGAGGATGAATATTTGTGCATAGCAAGAGTGATTGAGGTTGACCGAAATGGTTAGATCTTGGATGAGATTTGAGTTTTGAGGACTGTTATATAACCCTTAAGAGTTATAGCTATTGGTTTCATTTGAGATATTGCGAGAGATAGATTAAACCAAATATGGCAATATTAATACTTGATCAGCTTGATTGCTAGATTGTCTCTTTTCTATTGGAGGGTATCAAACTACTTCGAGAAAATTACCAAACAAGTCTTAAAATTATTGCACTTTTGCTAATTCAGACCTAAATCTTTCAATTTTACGAATTTAATCTCAAATCTTGCAATTTCCTACGTCATACATATTTTTAAAAAATATAAAAATTGTCCTAAGTTGTTCTTTGTATGACATCAGCTGTGTGCTGTGCATGAATGCATTAAAAACATTCCCACCAATAATTTGCTGCAATGATTTTGCATGCATGCATCTTCTTTTTTTCTTTCAACATGAATACAAAGAAAATGGGTGAGAGAAATTTAATTCGAAGGGCATGACGCACGCTCGCCAATCATTTTGATGTGGTCTTATAACCAAACACCGTTCCAATAGAGATCTAATTTCATATGCGCATTTAAAGAATGAATTGCAACGACAAAGAAAAGCCAAATAATGCACGCAATGCAAAAGGGTCTACCAATATGCTAGTTGGCCGATTTGTAGAAGACTTGAATTGTGACATCCTAATATCCTGTCGTCCTTGTGCTGTGACATCGACCAAAATCGTCATTCTTTTTGGTTCATCTATTTATCAAGAAGTGCGTATTGATGGTGTGTGAGTAGGGTCAGAAAAGAGAGGGACAAATTTGAGCCACGAGACAAACCATTTAGGATCCGTTAGAAAATGACTCCAATTAGACAAGTGCCATCCGTCTCTCAAGCTCGATTTTAAGTCGACTTTTTAAAATTTTTCATTAATACTTTTCTTTGTTCGCTCCATTGCATGTTTGTCCAAATAAATATTCTCGAATTGCAATATCTGGAACTAATGCCATTTATAACATTTTGTATTTTTTGCTTTTCGCAACGGGTCACTAGGCCTAGCCAATGGCCCCCTACCAGTCTTAACCATGAATGAAAAGAGAAAAGAAAAAAAAAAGGAAATAAAATATTCAAAATTTTATTAAAAAATTATAAAAAATCATCAATGTCAGCGATTCAACCATGCCACGTAAAATTAAACTGAAAAATCGTCAAAATGTTTATGACAAAATTGGAAAATCTTTAAAAGGTTTATGACTAAATAAATACAATCAAAAAATTTATGATTAAATTGACAAATTATCAAATGCTTAGGACTAAATTGACATAACTAAAAAATTTAAGATTGAATTAATCACTGACCAATTAGTTTATAATTTTTTGGACAATCATATCCGCACCAACAATTTGCTTGGATGATTTTGCATGCATGCATGCGTGCGGGCGTGGACGCACGGTCGCCATTTTGATGGGCCTTTTGATGTGGTCATACAACCATCAAAATTGATTATTTTTTTTTTTTTAAATAGGAGGATGCCAATTATTACAATGCCAATACTATAGAGTCATGTGTCTGTAATTACTTATTTTATTGGAAAGGAATATAATTGTATCTGAGTGACCGAATTGTCACCATCGCATCCCGATTGGACAGTTTCCAATTATTGGTCCGTATAGATAAACATCCTCGTTGATTAGGCAAGTCAAATTAAGTTATTGATTGATTTTAGGTGGACGTTGAAAAATGGCTTCTTTCCATGCATGTCGTGTCTCATGGCACTGTCAAGTTCAAGTGTGATTGAAAAATGGGATTCTCTTGTTCAATAATGAAGAGTTTAGAAGGAGCACGGCATATTTGTGGGTTGTCCTTCATTAAGTATCCTTACGAGTCTTACTCAGTTGACTACAAACACGTCCACACAAATGCCAGTTGAAATCTCAAATAGAAAAACTTGAGACCTAATCTTGACCGGTTTCTTGGCCTTGAGCTGATTAATTCAACTCGAGAATCGACCTTAAGCCAAACCCTAAGAGTCACATCATTGAGAACTTTTGCGGAAAAATAAATAAAAAGTTTAAGCATTCTAGCATAAGCAGAAAATGGGGAAGTGGCTTTACTAGGGTAAGTTTCCGATTCTTGATTTTAAACCCACTATTCTTAAAACTGATCATCCATATCTTTTACTAATTATGATTAGGTACAAAATATATTAAATTTAAAAAATTCTCCAGAATAGAATATACAATCAAAATAGCAGGGTCAATATCTTACAATAAGCTGACTTCTAATCAACTTCTAAAAAAATATCTCGACCCTTTAAATCTTCTACCAAACCTTCCATTTTCACTTCAAATTTGTTTAAGCTGCCGTCTGTTCTCTCTATCAAAATGTTAAGTTGTGAACTGATGTGGCCGGATTATGCGCCGGTGAGAAAAACGAGGTCGTTTCACACTCCCTTCTCTCTCTCTCCCACCTCCCAAGCAAGCAGCCGCCTCCGCCGAGCCCTTGTAAAATCCAAGGGGAGTATCACGCGCCTGAAGTGGCGGCGCGTGGGGGAGGAGTCGGCACACAAGCGGACAAATCTCAGGGTCAACGCTCGAAGAAAATACGCCTTCAATCATTGCCGAGGTCGAACCCCACTTGCTTTTGTCAATCTTATCGTCAAGCAATTCGCCCCTATTTATTATCCCTTTGATTTTTCGATCGCCGGCCGACACCGCTTGGTACGACTGGCCGACAATAACTAAATTATTATGCCATATAGTAGGTTTCACGTGATCCTATGTGGTCAAATACTTGACGACAAACTCTTAAAAATTTAGAACTACATTAAATAATCAAAATAATTTAGAACTACTTAGAATCCGTGCAATTTATATTGATAATTACCTATTTTGTTAATTTGGTTACCAAACAGAAAGAAAATATTTTGATTTGGTAATTTAATTTTGACATGCCTAATATAATTGTGGCAGCCTTATGAAAGGATAATTTTGGTCCCCAATGTTCTTTTGTACCACTATAATTGCCAAAAATGTGGGTATGCCTTTTGTCCGTACCGTTGTCTCTTCATAATTTCTTCTCATGACACGGTTCAACTCGATTTCAATGTATGCAATAAATTGGACTCGCAGCTGAAAATGTTAGACATAGATTGGACTTGAAAAATAAAACTTGTGGAGGAATACAATTGGTACACGGCACGAGAAGTGATTGAGGTTGACCAAATTGGTTACGTCTTGGATGAATTTGAGTTTTCGAGGTTGTTACATAATCATTAGGAGTTAGAGATATTAATTATTTGAGTTTTTTTTTTTTTTGTATCCCGTGAACTCCCGTACAACCTAGTAATTTGTGAGAACCCGGAGTGATCTTTAGCGGACGACCCATCACCCCGACGTCACGCTTTAAGATCAGGCGGTACAGGATTCGAATTCTCTCCCTTTTTGCAAAGGGTCATGAGCCTTATCCAACTAGGCCATCTCAGGTAGTGGTTATTTATTTGAGTTATTGCTAGAGATAAATTGAACCAAAATAAGGTGGTATTCGTGACCCAATCAGCTTGATTGTCGAATTATCTCTCTTCTATAGGAGGGTATCAAATTTTTCGAGAAAATGACCATTTTTTTTAAAAATTACTGTACTTGTGCTGACTTGGACCTAAATCTTTCGATTTTACAAATTTAGTCATAATTCTTTCAATTTCTCGTGCCATATGGGTCGGTTGGCGCTGATAAGAACAATATTTATTTTATTTTTTAAAATAATTGTCCTTAGTTGTTCTTTGTATGACATCAGCCGTGTGCTGTGCATGGATGCATTAAAAATATCCGCACCAATAATTTGCTGCAATAATTTTGCATGCATGCATCTTGAAAGAAACATAATCAGAAGGGCATGGACGCACGCTCGCCAGTCATTATGATGGCCCTTTGATGTGGTCTTATAACCAAACACCGTACCAAGAGAGACACGATTTTGTATATGCGCATTTAAAGATTGAATTGGAAGGAGAAAGTAAAGCCAAATAATGCACGTAATGCAAAAGGGTCTACCACCAATTTGCTTGTTGGCCGATTTCTACGGGACTTGAATTGTGACACTCTAATATTATATCGTCCTTGTGCTCTTGACATCGAACGAAATTGTCATTCCTTTTGGTTCGCCGATATATCAAGAAGTAGGTTATTGATGGTAACGTGAGCAGGGTCGAAAAAGAGGGGACCAATTTGAGCTGTGAGATGAGCCATCTAGGATCCATTGGAAAGCAACTCCAATTAGACAAGCACCATCCGTCCCTCGGGCTCAATATTAACTCGATCTTTCTAAATTTTTTGCTAAATAATTTTTCTCTTTGTTCCGTTGCATTTTTCTCTAAATAAATAATCTCAAATTTAAATATTTGGAAGAATCATTTTTCAGTCGTGATGCCATATGTAACATTTTGTATTTTTTAAGTTTTTGTAATGCAAAGGGTCGCTGGGCCTCAGCAGGTGGCTCGTATGCCCATATCGACCTCAATCATGAATCAAAAGGGGGAAAAAGAAAATGAAAAGGAGAGAAAATAAAATAAAAATTTAGAAAAATTTTAAAAAATTGAAAAAATTATCCATGTTGCACCCAACCATGCCACTAGGACTAAATTGATAAATCATTCAAATGTTTATGACTAAATTGACAAAGTTTTAAAAAATTTATGACTAAATTAATACGTTTGAAAATTTAAGATTAAATTGATACAACTGAGTTAATCGCCATACAATAAAATTAGAATTTTCTTACAATTATGATTTTGCATGCACGCTCGCCAACGATTTTGATGGGGCCTTTTGACGTGGTGATATAACCAACACCATCCCGACGGAGATCCAATTTCTTATATATGCATATTCAAAGAATAAACTGCAACGACAAAGTAGAGCCAAATAATGCACGCTACGCAAAGGGTCTACGGATCATTTGTCTTTATTTCGGATTCAATAAAATAGCAAAAAGTACAATACCAAAAAAAAAGCAAAAAATATTTTTTTTCCTGATTTTTGTTCCAAATTGTACGTATTTTTTTTTTTTTTTTGGCTACGTGTTTGGACTGGACTATATTATTTATTTTGTTTTAGTTCCATTTTAATTTGAAATTTTCTTCTTGTGAAATCCAATAAATTACAACACTAAAAAGGATTTAATTTTTTAAGGATTAGCATAAGGCCTTTCAACCCAAAGTTTGGAGAAGCCACATAACAAAAGATCGATATCGACATTACACGACACGACACGACACGCCGATATGTTATTTATCAAAAAATAGAAAATTTCGATATCTAGGGACACATTGTATGTTAAATAAAAATATGCATGATAAATTATCATTTTTGTGATTATCATAATCAATTTTTTTTTTCAAATTCATAAATAAATAAATAAATAATAAAGCCTATAATGAATTAACACTAAAAATATTAATCAACCATCTGTTAATATCATTCATTAGTTCAATTTGACAAGTTCAACTTCATTCCAATATTCCATAAAACTTTGGGGGGGGGGGGGACAAAGAATCCACATTTTGGACTCGCTTGTTAGAGCATATCGAAAGAGAAGAGAAAAAAATAAACTTGGGATGGATTGTGTATCATGGGAAATGAGAATTATAAGAGAAGAGAAGAGTATGTTTTTCTCCTTAATATTTTTATTAAATTTTATTTTTTTATATGTTTACAATTTGACCTCCTTATTTATTGAATTTTTTAAATTTGATCTCTTACGTGTCGGAACATGTGTCAGAAGTTTGACTCACGTGTCAGAGAGTATCGCGAGAGTTGATCAAGTGTTGAAATATCTGACATTTGTTGATCAAATGTCAAAGAAAAGTATCAAAGAGTGTCGGACATGTATTGGAGTATCCAACGTGACATGAAAACTCCTAGAAAGTATCGGTGTTTCCTAGGGCTCATATTGGTCATTAAACTTGGAAAAAGAGTGTAGATAGTCCTCTCTGCATGCCCTAAATTGAATTCATAGATAAATCATAGAAAACAGAGAAAAACTAAAGATCAGTATAGAATTAAGGATCCGGACTAGGTTCTCTAGTAGTAAAATAAAATGTTTCCATGATCATCGTTAGATTATCAATACATGGAAGAATCCAACGAACATGATGAAAATACAAGCCCTCTCATCATTACAGTTCCAATTGTGTGATTGATTCGGTCATGATAGGACGATGATGTGATGACCAATAAATTAGGTTTAGAGATACATGGGGCAGATTTGGATCGAATTGAAATAGATAGCACAAAAATCGCAACATCCTATCGCTCTGGTGCTTTGACGTTGAACAATATGGACACTCTTATGGTGCCATATGATCAACGGGTTACATCTAGATATTACGAAGTGGGTATGGATTGTAATGTGGGTAGGGTCGAAAAATAGAGGATGAACTTGAGCCGCGAAATGAGCCGTCGAGTACATGTTGGAGAACAAGTCTAATCAATCAAGTGCCATCAACTGTCCCTCAAGTCATCAAGTTATCGTTAGAAAATGTTAGAGATGTAAATGTGACTTAAAAAATAAAACTTGTGAATGATCGAGATTGACCGAATTAGTTAGGTCTTGGATGACATTCGAGTCTTTTGGACCGTCATATAATTCTTAAGAGCTTGTGCTGTTGGTTTCATTTGAGTTTTTGCTAGAGCTAAATTGAACCAAATAAGGCAATATGGTGACTCGATTGTTCTGATCATTGGATTTTCTCTCTTTTGTAGGATGGTATCTCTTATTTCGAGAAAATTACCAAAATAATCTTAAAATTAAAGAAAATATTCTGCCGTTGTATAGTACCCTATTACACGCATATCAATTTAGACTTAAATCTTTTAATTTTTATCAATATAATTCTAAACTTTTTGATAATTTGTCAATTTAGTATATTCGTTCAATTTTGATAGGAAATTACTTACACTAGTGACGTGAATCAGTTTTCCAATTTTTTGAAAATTGTCCTTATTCGTTTTTTGTATGACATCAGCTTTGTCGGTGTGCTTTGCATGGATGCATTAAAAATATCCCCACCATAATTTCCTGCCATAATTTTGCATGCATACATCTTTTTTTGCTTTCAAAAAGAAATAAAACGGGTGAGAGGACCTTATAGAAGGCGAGGACGGACGCTTGTCAATCATTACGATGGCCCTTTGATGTGGTCATATAGCCAACCCCATCCCAAGCGAGATCCGATTTCAGATATGCGTATTTAAAGAACGAATTGCAACGACAAAGTATAGCCAAATAATGCACGCAATCATTTGTTTTTACGTTTGATTCAACAAAATAGCAAAGAATAGGTTTTTTTTTCCCTAATTTTTCTTCTAAATTGTACATATTTATATTTATATTTTTTGCTACGTGTTTGGAGGGGCTTATATTATTCTTGATTTTTTTTACTCCTGTTTTACTTTGACATTTTCTTTTGGCAAAATCCTATAAATTATAACACTTAAAAGATTTAATTATTTCATAATTTTTTAAGAATTAGAATAAGGGCATCTCTACCCAAAGTTTGGAGAAGGGCACATATTGGCTCTTTAACTTGGAAAAAAAGTGTGGATAGTCCTCTGTGCATACCCTAAGTTGAATTCATAGATAAATCATAGAAAACAGAGAAAACTAAAGATAAATAAAGAATTAAGGATCCGGACTAGGTTCTCTAGTAGTAAAAGAGAATGTTGCCATAATCATTTTCAGATAATCGATACATGGAAGAATTCCTCTACCATAATCAAAATGCAAACCCTTCCGTCGTTACAATTCTCATAGCGTGATTGATTCGGCCATGATAGGACAATGACGTGATGACCAATAAATTAGGTTTAGAGATACATGGAGCAGATTTGGATTGAATTGAAACAGATAGCACACAAATCGTGACATCCTATCGCCTTAGTGCTTTGACGTCAAACAATATCGACATTTTTTGGGTGCTATATAATCAACCGGTTACATCTAGGTATTATGAAGTGGGTGTGGATTGTAATGTGGGTAGAGTCGAAAAAGAGAGGATGGACTTGAGCCGTCAATCGAGCCATCAAGTGTCTGTTGGAGAACAAATCTAATCAATTGTCATCTGTCCCTTAAACTCAATCTAACTTAATCTTTCTAAATTATTTCTCAATAGTTTTCTCCCTCCAATTTTATCTTTTGCCCTACTAAATAATCTCGAATCATAATCTCTCGAAGCATCGTTTTTCAGCCCCGGCGCCATTTATAATATTTGATCCCTTTTCTTTTTTGCGATATGGACATCAAGTACTATGAAAGTTTTCTTGATGAATGTGTACATGAATATGAACCATAATCGTTGCTGAAAATTGGAGACAGCTTCTACAAGAGAGGTCAGTCCAGTCCTAACCAAGGTGCACTGATTTAGATGGCGAATGGACAAGTCGTAGAATTTCAACGAAACATAATTTTGATAGGAGACTGCGAATTGATCGATCCAATGACCTGACGAGACCGTGAGATCATCATCGACTTCAACGTGAATTCTCTAATTTCTTGATGAATGTGTACATGAATATGAACCATAATTCTTCCTTACCAAAAAAAAAAAAAAAAAAAAAAAAAAAAAAGAACCATGATTGTTGCTGAAAATTGGAGACAGCTTCCACAAGAGAGGTCAGTCCCCTAACCAAGGTGCACTGATTTAGATGGCGAATGGACAAGTCGTAGAATTTCAACGAAACATAATTTTAATAGGAGGCTGCGAATTGATCGATCCAATGACCTGACGAAACCGTGAGATCATCATCAACTTCAACACGAATTCTCTAAATATAGCTAGTTAAATGACCTATATCCACAATGAGGTCTTGAGCCGTTTCCTCTCGTTTTGTCGAGTTCCTCTCTATTGTAAGGGTAGAGCTTCTTCGTAATTCCTTTCCCCTCTGATTTCTTCGACCGATTTTCTGGATATGCGGATGGCAATCCTTCCAACCTTCGTCCTCTTTCTCTCTTGCAAAGATCTGGATCAGTAACCCTCATCGCATCTCCTTCCTTTTCCCTCCTCTCCTTTCCGCTTTTCTGCATCTGCATGTCGATAATTCTGATGTTCCCTACCTTGCTCTGTTAAGTCGAACATTTCTTTCGTCAATGGCTACTGACGATGACCCTGATGCATCACGGATTGCCGCAATATGTCAAAAACTGGGCCGATTATCAACAGAAAAAGAAATTGAAGAATTGCGAGTTGAACCTTCACCTGATGCTGTTGAGGAATGCAAGCTTCTGTTAGTTGGTAAAGTCCACTCCAACCCTTCCTTTAATTTCCAAGCTTTTCAGTCAGTCTTGAAGCGTGCATGGCGGTTGGACCAAGCTGAAATCATTCAGAGAGAAGCTGGAATTTATCTAGCCAAATTTAAGACCCAGGCCGACAAACAGAGAATTCTTGATACCGGACCTTGGCAATTTTCGGGACATCTCATCAATTTTAAACCATGGGTAGCCAATACCCCTCTACACTGCTATAACTTTACTACCTGTGCTTTTTGGGTCCAGGTCATTGGGTTACCTTTGGAATGCTATACTGCTGAAATGATACGTAAGGCTGTTAGCACGGTAGGCACTGTTTTGCAAGTAAAATCTGAGTTTGCCACTGGTTCCACTCTGAAAGCCTGCCGAGCTCGTGTAGAGCTGGATTTATCTGAACCTTTACAAGTAGGTCGACTCATTAAACTCACAAATCGAACTCTGTGGCTGAACTTTAGGTATGAAAGGTTACCTCATTAGTGCTATTCTTGCGGACGAATTGGCCATTATACAGATTCTTGTCCATCCATCCCCTTTGAGGAGAAAATGATCACTGATCCTGACTCCACTCCTTACGGTCCCTGGTTAAAAGCCGAAGTTCAGAAGTATAGCCCTTATTGGCAGTGTTATTATGGCCAATCTAATTTGGAGGAGGACAGAGAAGAAACTATACCCGAAACCCCTCCATCTGGAATCTGCACTCTTCCTCTTCTTCTACCACCAACTCCTGTTACAACCTCCCAGCCACAGATTATTGCTCCCATCCCTACACAGACACGAACTGATACATCTACAATCCCTCTCTCAAAGCCACATACCTTAACAACAGCTTTAATCCCAGCAACAACGAAGATGAAAGGAGTGCAATGGCCAACATCACCTAACCAGGCAAAAAAAGGCCTCAGTATTCGACCAGCAAGTAAGATAAGTCCTGCAAAGAAACCAAGGCGCTATAACCCCTACGACTTACCAGGAGGGTATCAAGGAGCCTATGATGATTCTCTCTTGTTGGATGCGCCAATCATGGAGGCGTCAGAAGCAACTCTACGGGCGACGGTGGCTGGCCCTAAATAGTCACCAAATCAGAGATGAAACTTATAGGTTGGAACTGTCAGGGTTTGGGCGATCCCCTGACAGTCCTATCCTTAAAAGCCCTCTTGGCTAAGGAAAAGCCTGACCTCTGTTTTTTGATGGAGACGAAGAATGTGGATGAAGTCCTCCTCCGGTTGAAGCGCTCTTCTGGTTTTTTGCATCACAGGCTAGTCACCCCTGTGGGATCTGCTGGTGGCTTAGCTCTTTTTTGGAATGCAGGGATATCTCTGTCAGACTTCTCCTCCTCTCCGCATTATATGGATTTCACCTGTCTTGATATCTCAGAGTCGAGATCCATGCGGATTTCCTGTATTCATGCTCCTGCAGTTTATCATGACCGTCAGTATTTTTGGCAGACTTTGCGTCATATTAGTAACCTTAATACCTTACCTTGGATATGCTTCGGCGACTTTAATGAAATCTTGCACCGATGGGAGAAAGAAGGCTCTCGACCAGCGGATTCTTACCGCCTCTCTTCTTTCAGAGAAGTTCTAAATGATTGCAGTTTGTTGGATCTGCCCTCCCATGGCTGCGCCTATACTTGGTCCAACAACAGAGATGCTAAAGCTCTGGTGAAGGAGCGTTTGGATCGAGCTGTCTGCACTGCTGAATGGCGTATCTCTTACCCCAAAGCTCAAGTGATAGCACTACCTGCAGTTGGTTCAGATCATAGTCCACTGGTTATTCATACAAATCCCAGCTTGGCTCGACGAAAGAGATGCTTTACCTTTGAAGCTTACTGGAACCAGGATCTTGGCTGTCAATCCGTGATAGAGTCCTCTTGGAACTCAATCTCCCGAAGAAACTCTCCTCTCTCGATCAAGCTTCGTGCAGTGGCCATAGCTTTATCGCGCTTGAGTCGTCAGGTTTTCTCGCATAACAAGCAAAGGGCAAGGGTATTAGAGCATCAGTTAGAAAATTTAACGAACCAAAGCATTCTACTTTCTACGAACCTATCTCGCTAAAGAGAATCAAATCGAACTTCATCAAGCATGGCGAGGGAAGAGCAATATTGGGCAATGCGCTCAAGAATCAACTGGCTACAGTGGGGAGACCGCAATACTAAATTTTTCCATGCTACCACACTTCAACGACGACAACGTAATCAGATCACTATCTTGAAAGACGAAAATCAGCAATGGGTTAGGGATCAGGATCAAATAAAACAAATGATTTTCAACTTCTACTCTCAGCTTTACTCTACTTCAGGACCTAGACCTTATATGCAGATTTTAGAGCAGTGTCCACAGCTAGTGGATGCAGACATGAACGCAAACCTCCTGGCTCAACCCACTCTTGAAGAAGTTCGCGTTGCCACTTTCCAACTAGGTGCGTCCAAGGCACCAGGAACCGACGGTCTGAATGGTTTGTTTTATCGATCGCATTGGGAAATCATTAAAGTGGACATTCACAGAGCAGTTCAGCATTTTTTTCAGCATGGTATATTACCCCAATCTCTCAATAACACTGCCATCACCCTAATTCCCAAAACTCCTAACCCGGAAAGCTTGGATCAGTATCGCCCTATCAGCTTATGCAACTTTGGCTATAAAATTTTCGCTAAAGTTCTTGCTAATCGATTGAAACCCTTACTGCCTATTCTGATTACTGAGGAGCAGAGTGCTTTTGTTGCTGGAAGACAAATTCAGGATAATGTTCTAGTTGTTCAGGAGATCATCCATCAACTCAAAACAAGGAAACGAAAAAGTCATTTTCATGCCATTCTCAAGGTGGATATGCAGAAAGCCTATGACCGTGTCGAGTGGGACTTTCTCCGAGACTACTTACTCCGCCTGGGATTTCACTCTCATTGGGTCCATCTAATCATGCAGTGTGTCTCAACGCCATCTTTCTCTATTAAAATGAATGGGGATTTTCTACCGACTTTCCAACCAACTCGTGGGCTAAGGCAGGGAGATCCATTATCCCCCTACTTGTTTATTATCATTGCAAATCTATTATCCCTTCAACTGAGAAATGCTATGCATATGGGCTCTATCAAAGGTATCAAGCTGAACCCAAGGTGCCCTACCCTATCGCATCTGTTTTTCGCTGACGATGCTGTATTTTTTCTGAACAGTTACTTATTGGAGTGCCAGAATCTGTCTAACATTTTAAACCAATATTGTTTAGCATCAGGACAAAAAATCAATCGTAACAAATCAGGAGTTTTCTTTAGTCCCTTTTGTCCTATTGAACTTCAGGAAAATCTAGCTGCTGAACTACGGGTACCAGTTTTACAGCGTTGTGGGAAGTATCTCGGGATACCTGCGACGGGGACGATCAAAAAAAGATATGTTTTCTTGGCTGCGAGTAGAGTTCAATCGAAACTAGAAGGTTGGAAGGAGAAACTGATCTCTAAGGGAAGGAAAGAAGTTCTATTAAAAGCAGTTATTCAATCTATCCCTCAGTATGCAATGTCTGTGTTTAAAATCCCTATCTCTTTATGTAAAGTTATTGAAAAAAGCATGGCCAAATTCTGGTGGAACAATGATACAAGCAGATCTGGTGTACATTGGCAGAGTTGGAGACATCTACAGAACCGAAAAGATAATGGTGGTTTGGGATTCAGGAATCTAGTGAGTTTTAATCATGCCATGCTCGGTAAGCAAGCATGGCGTCTAATGAATCAGCTTTCATCTTTGTGGTGTAAGCTTTTAAGGGCCTTTATTTCCTTCTTCTTCATTTTTACAAGCCAACAAAGGCTCTCGCCCATCATGGGGCCGGCGAGCTTACTTTGTGGAAGAAACTCAATTGATTCACACGTTAGTTGGTCAAGTAGGGAGATGGGAAAAGCATCAAGATAAGAGAAGACAGATGGCTTCCCATGGGTGTTCTAGCTGGACCTAAAGCCCCTGAAGAACCTACACTAGTAGCTGATCTTATTGACCCTGCTACCAGTTCATGGAGAGTTGATTTATTATCCAGGTTTTTCGATATGCAAATCATTCAACAGATCACAAGCATCCAACTTAGACCAAATTTCACCACAGATGCACTTATCTGGACAGCAACCAAGAACGGCACATTTACAGTCAAGTCTGCATACCATGCACTTACTCAATCACAATCAGATATCTCAACCTTAAATGCGTCATCTTCACACCAAATTCCTACTTGGTTATGGCGCTCTATATGGAAAATGCCTGCTGCTCCCAAGATCCGAGCTTTCCTTTGGTCCATCTACAACAATGCCTTGGCGACGAGAGAGAACTCCGCACCCGACACATATTAGACAAGTCCTTGCCGTACCGTGTGTAAAAAAAGACACCGAAACTTTAGAGCACTTACTCTTACTCGCTCATGGACTCAACAAGTTTGGACGCATCCCCGCATTCGGATTTCCGTCGATCCAATCAACATCCATCGTATGGATTCCTGGATCACCTCTACGATCGAATCGAGGAATCGATTACCTCGGCTGGCCATAATCTCTCATATTCTGTGGCAGATCTGGCGGGCTCGGAATGCTTTCGTCTTCAGCGGTACTAAACCCAATCCCGATCAGGTTGTAGACATAGCTCTGACTGGCGCCCAAGCGGATCGGCTTTCTTCCCCCTCGAACCTGCATCAGAACGGATCGGTCACACATAGCTCCCACCTATGGCGTCCTCCACATCTCGGGGTTTTGAAAGCTAACGTTGATGGATCTTATCATCAAGGCAGTAACAACGGAACGATAGCCTGTATCTGCAGGGACCATCAAGGCCGACTTACCGATGGGTTTTCCTTAGGAGTTGTAGCAGCCTCTGCTCTTCAGGTTGAGATCCAAGCTTTATCTTTCTCGCTTCGGCATCTTCTGCATCAAGGCTTTCAGAATGCAAAAATCGTGATTGAATCTGACAATCTCTCTCTGGTCGACACCTTGAACAA
Organism: Eucalyptus dawsonii; assembly: GCA_016097615.1. NCBI lineage: Eukaryota > Viridiplantae > Streptophyta > Magnoliopsida > Myrtales > Myrtaceae > Eucalyptus > Eucalyptus dawsonii. Next base: position 28,087,203 of record CM027881.1, on the reverse strand, counting down.
TCACTCACAGCCACCATGGTCGGATCGCCCCTTTTTCGCTGAAGCCGCTTTCCTCCTAACCCTATTTCCCAATCTCAATCTAGGGTTCTACCGAAGAGAAGCGAATTTTGTCGCTGACTGGGCTTGCAAGGCCCATAATCGTAAATCTTTGTCTTGTAATTGGGCCCTCAATCCCCCCCCTGCTCTCTTGAATTTGCTTTGCGCGGACGCTCTAGCTGCGGGTTGTATGTGCTATTCATCTTAATGCAATGAGGGCTTCTGTTCAAAAAAAAAAAAAATGACCTATATCCACAAGATTGCGAATACACTATTCGAAAAAAAAAAATGGAAGGACGTGGACCCGTCTTAACGTGCAGTTTGATAGCAATTTTTTTATTGACAACACTTTTTTCTCAAGTACGGTTTTTCATATCCTTAGTCTTATGTTTAGAAAAGGAGAGTAGACTAAATTTTTTTTTTAAAAAAAATTGACCTTTCCCATCTCGCATTCTCATAGAAATTTCAAATTTTTTCCTAATTTGTGACTGAAATTTCATTTATCTTATAAAAGGTGTCTTGTATTGAAGTCATCAACAATGATATGATTCATTTTGTTTGGATAATGCAGTGCTATGTTGGAGAGTGAAAGATGAACACTCAGATAGAAAATGCCTAAATTTAAAAGTTGATTTTCATCGTTTCTGTTTTTCCTTCAAATATTAGAAGGAAAAAAATCAATCTAATGAATAAAGGAAGACCATATATATAAGGGCATATAAATCCCATAAATAAGAAATGTAGAACTACATGTGAAATTTGGTGAAGAGGGCACATGGAAGAGATAAACTAAGGCAAAAGTTGACTCAAATACCATGTTTGAAAAATCAAACCTAAAATTTGGGTTAATATGCAAAGGAACACTACAAGTATATAAAAAATGTATAAATTCCTTAGACGAGCAATGTATGGATACTCAAACGATATATCTTATTTCTTGTTCCATCTAAAGTTAGAGAGTATTGCCGTCAGGTGACTTCCTGCCGTGGCTTTGAAAAACAGTTTCACTGGTTACAATAGAAAACAAACGGTCATGCACCATTGTAAAATCCAAACTACGTAAAGTCTATGGCATTTAAATTTTATGATGAGCTTGAACGATAAGGTCTTAGGCAGCGATTGTACGTCTTTTGATATAATCTATAATTATGACTTGTGCAGTGGGAGACTTCAATCCATCATTGGCGGACGACGCTATCATTAATTATTTTGTGTTTAAATAGGAGGATGTCATTACTGCAATATGAATGCTATCCACTTAGTGTGCCTATAATTACTAGTTTTATTGAAAAGGAATATGATAATATCTGTGCCATCAAAATTGTCACCATCGAATCGTGATGTGGACCGTTTCCAATTATTGGTCCTTATAGATGAACATTTTCTTGGATTAGGCGAGCCAGATTAAATTATTGGTTCTTTTTGTGGGTATGCGTTGAAATGTCTTCTCTTCATGCACGATTTGGCTTTGTCATGACTCATGGCACTGTCAAGTCATAGGTGTTGTAGAAAATAGTGATTCTCAAGTTCATCACTGAGAAGGTCAGAGGAAGTATGACAAATTCGTGAGTTAAGATGAGCAACCGGACTGGTTTAGTTCAAAAATCAAATCGAACAGACCTTATCTAGCTGATTCACATAGGGATTGGCTCAGCTCTGGAGTAAAAGATTCACAAGCCAACCATGACCGGTTCTGTTCCCAGTTCTTGACTTTCGAATGATCTACTTGACTATAAGACCGGTTTTCAAGTAAAACAGGCTTTGAATTTGTTCAAAACCAAACCCAACAAGTCTTTTGATTGAGAATACTACAAACAGGCACCTAAGAATTGATTCTAATAGGGTAGGTCGAGGGTTTGTGATCTCATCCTAACACCGATCCCCAATTATCATTAGGACCGAGGGAAAACAAATAAGCCAACAAAAACCAGTAGAAATGCTTGTGAATTAAATAATAGTGGAGAAGGAACTGATATGATAGATGAGGTCATAAGATTCAGCCATTACTTTCGAACGCCCTTTTATTATTCAACTATGTTTCCTAGGGAAGATAGAGTGGAGCCCCTAACTATGATAATATCTTATTTTTTCTCTCTCGGATAGCATTATTATGCAGTTCTTTTATTATAGGAACCACATATATTATATTTGAGGTTCAAGCTAAGGATGATAATCGCATTGATGAGCGACCTCATTTATTAATAGAATCCGTGCCTTTGTGTCAATTATTTTTATTTTTATTTTCAGAACCACCTTTAATATTAATCAATTATAAAGTACCTCACCTTCGATTTTCATTCAATTTGGGTCTTTCGTTGAGTTAGAGTAGCCTTTGATTTGCTTACATGGCATGGTATACTTCAATAGGTGACGGAGCTGAAGATTTTTTTTTCTTTGGGAGGTCAAAATTTTTATTTTTTGCTCTAAAAAATATATTTAATAAAAATAGAAAAAATAAGTTAGATAAAATAGGGTCAATATCTCAAAATAACCCTACCTTTAGTCATTTTTTTCAAAAAAAAAAAAAAAAATTATCTCAACGTTTAGGTATAATTACAAAGGGCAGTGTCTTCATGCCGATTTGTATACAGCTAAACCTTAAACAAAGATTAAAATGCCGAGTTGCTAAGAGTCTGAGGAAAATAAAACCCGCTTTTCTTTCTTAAAGTTTGTCATCAAGCATTTTCCCCCTCACCTTTATTTCTCCGACTTTTCAATTCCCAAACTTGCCATGTACGGCTATGACCGGATTGTCAAAGGATTGTCATTTTAGCAAATTTCAGACAAGAATGAATCGAAATAATTACATTAAAATTTTAATTTTAATGGTATATTGAAATAATTAAAAATTTTATGATTTCATTAGAATTTATAACGTATTGTTACTGATTACAATCAAAATTGCAATTTTTCTTTTTAATCAATAATCATCTATCCTATTTTGTAAATATCTTTACTTGGTTACTCAACAAAAAGGAAAATATTTTGATATGGTTAATTAAATTTTAAAGGAAGCTGATGTTATTCCAGATTCACGAAGGATATGTTTGGTCCCGAATGTTTTTTTGTACAGCTATAAATGGCAAAATGGGGGTCTCTTCGTCCGTACATCTTACACATCTTCATTCCCACGTGTCCTTCCTTTGCACCATCATCTCCTCCCAATCAGCTTTGGCCACACCTCCTTCTCATGACATGGTTTAGCTCGACTTCAATGCATGTGATAAATTGGACTCTTAGCTAAAAAAGTTAGAGAGATAAATTGGACTCATAGGAAAGTATTATTATCTTGTAAAGAATGAAATGTTGCGCCTATCTCGAGACGTTAAGATTGACTAGCCAAGTCGATATTGTGAATTCGTAAAGGTCTTTGATTTGAGTTGTGACAATTGTCATATAATCGTTAAAAGAGATAGTTATCAATTGCAATCCAATTTTGGCTAGAGAGAAATTGAATTGAATAAGGCAATATCATGACTTAATTGGCTTGATTGTCGGGTTGTCTCTCTTCTTCGATGAGGGTTGTCAAACTTCTTTTATTAAGGTGAATCATGCCGAGATTTTGGCTCAAGAAGGGGAAAAAAATGCAAAGTGAGCATTTCTTTTATATATATATATATATATGAAGTTTATAAACTCTTTATAATTTGTATATATTCCCTTTCTCCGTTTTCTTTATACAATTATTACTCCTACCACAACCGGCGCCAAAGAGAAACAAAGGGAGAGAAAAAAAGAAAAAAAGAAAACAAACCCCAAAGAAAACCAAGAGAGAACGAGTCTCGACTCGTCTTTATCCCACATCCCTCGAACCTCGCCACACACAACACTGACCGTCGCCCATTCCCGGTCTAAACCCGGTCCGGATTGAACCGACCCGGGTTCGACTCGGTTCGCTCGGTCAAACCGCGAACCGAGTCCAGACAGAGTTAAAATACAACAGTACAGCGAACCGCCCCCGCAATATCTACAGACCGTACTACATAGATGACGACGACGATGTTCTTCGTCGTCCACGCAGCGCGATCACACGAGGCTCTTGCAGGCGGAGGTCTCCGGGTCCCACATCGCCGGCAACAAGAACTTCCGGCCACCGAGCCCGTGGGCGTTGTAGCTCGCGCCGGTCGCTTTGTCCACCAGGAGCTGGCCCGGGTAGCCCGGGTACGCGCCCGACCCGTATATCCCCGTGCACGCCGACACCGCCTCCAGCGGTGCGTCCGCCGGGCCCTGGAAGTACCCGCTCCCGAACGGGTTAGTGACGGCGCCCGCGAGGAGCGTCGCCAGGTTGATCACCATGCCGTCGGCCCCGACGTCGCCGCTCGGCGCCACCAGCGGCGGCGTCTGCGGGCCGTACAAAGGCTGGTGGAACGGCCACGCGCACTGCCCCGGGCACTGCGTCTCCGAGTTCCCGACCCACACGAACGTGGACCCGGGCCGAGCCGACGCGTGCGTCCCGCACCGCATGCAGAACCCCTCCACGGCGACGTCCGCCGCCGTGAGGACGACGGTGATGGAGCCGGGGGCGGCGTTGAAATTACCGGCGAGGGCGCGGAGGTGGCGGTTCTCGAGTGACTTTCCGAGGGTGTACGCCTCGTGAAGGGCCTGCCTCCCGACGACGAGGGTGGAGCTGCCGCCCCTGTACTTCTCGGTGGTGCGCCACCAGGAGGCGGTGGAGGGAGGAGGGGAGCGGGCGTAGCCGAGGGAGCGGATGAAGTCGACGATGACGGAGCGCTGGGTGGGAGTGAAGCGACCGTACCACACGAGGTCGACGGTGATGTTGCCCTTGAGAAGAGCTCCGTTGTGGTACTTGAGGACGAGGGGTTGTTGCTGGACCAGGGCAGCGGTGGAGGAGGAAATGGAGCTCGACAAGAGGATGAAGAGGAAGAAGAAGAGAGAGAGCGGGAGAGAGTGAGGAGCCATTGGCTTGGCCTCGAAGCTTTTGGAGAGAGATAGAGGTGGGGAAAGATCAGGGGAGAAAGAGGATATTTATATTGTGAAGAGGAGAGGGAAACAGCTGGGAAAGAGAGCTAAGTACTTCTATATGTGCATCTTTCTGACTTTTTGATTTTAATGTCGACCAAATTCTTTTTCTTTTTTTCTGGTCGTATATAGTGGCCAGTTTAGTTATGGGCCACTATACGTGGTACATTATTTTTTTTTATTTTTTATTTTTTACGTGGTACATTATGAGTCAGTCGTTTTTTGTGCCATTGTAAGGAGGCATTCCTATTTGAACTCTACTCTACAAGTCAAGGTGCAATTTTTGCTATTGAATTTTTCAGGATTCACATAATCATATTGATTTCCATTGATTAGCATCAGATAAATTTTCCGGTATAAGAAATTATTAAAAATTATACAAGATAAGATGAATTTGAAACGTAAAAAACTACAGACCTTATGCTTGTCTATTAAATAGCCTTTTAAGGGCCAAAACCTGGATTTTATAAATAAATTTATAAAATTATATATTTCTAGATTAAAACTAGCTTTATTTTTAAATAACCCAAAAAAAGACCTGAAATTCTTTCTACTGCATCGAATTGGCTGTCATTATATTATTTACTTGAAAGTAGCTAACATGATTATTGATGATTACATGATATTTATTATTGTTAAAAAATGCGAAAAGTGAACAATGATGATATTCATAATTATGATGGAGATGGGTTTAAGAATGCTCCTTTTTTATCCCTTAACATAGATTATTTTCCCTTAATTTTTTTACTAAATCGATTTAATTATGAAAATATCAGTTGCCACGTAGGATCGTCTTTTGGCTCATAAAACAATGATGACCATTGCGATGCAAGTTGCCTTCAGTCAAGAAGCGAGGGTATTTCCGTCTGAGGATTTCTTCTTTTTTTGTCTTTTTCGTCGGTGTTCGGTACATGTAATGACGCAGAGTGCTACCGTGCACAGACTATGATGTCGTCGGGAAGAGAAGGAATAGGGGTCAACGTCAGAGGAGTTGCCACGTGGAGAGAAGCGGTTGGGTGCGGGATGTGGGGATGGAGTCTCTGCTAGGCTGTAGGGATGACGTGGCGGTCTGAGCTGTAAGGGTGGAAGGTCGGTAGTAGATTGTTGATGGCGACCCTGCAGACTTTAGGGGCTCTAGAACCCCCCCCGAAGAGTGGCCCCCGGAAAAGAATTAATAAAAAATAGATTAAGTGATTATTATGTTGATTATTAGATACAAAAATATAGAGAAAAAAAATGATAGAGATACATATTTTTTTTTTGGATTAATACCATAATCAATCTCAGATTTTGCCTATTGTGACATAAATATTTCAAAAAAATTTATGTTATTAAAAATCTTAAACTTACCTATGATACAAATACCTCAAAAAAATTTTGTTAAAAAAATCCAAATTTATATTAGTATGACAAATATACTATGGATGAAATTATTAAACAAATAGTTAGGGATATTTATGGCATGGTGGACAAGTTTATGACAAATATCACAGTAAATATAATTTGAAATTTTTATATAATATTTGCTTTTTTTTCAAATAAATCCCTACAATAAATTATGAATTTTGGAAACTATTGCAACATCGTCATTTCGCTTCGATTCCCCGCCTAATCTCTCCTATCCAGAGAGACGAGACGAGCTCATTTCGGAACCGTTTCCAGTCCAATCCCAACCCATGATCGTGGGGATCAGATTGTACGTGGCCGTGATTCGAAAGATAGTTCGCTGAATCGCGTACCGAATTTCGCCCGGATGGATTGGATTAGACCCTTACCCCTGCATGGTTGATAATCCAATGCATTGAATTCTGCACTGACTGACTCTTACTTCTCCGATCATCATCACCTCTCACGTCTTTCAATTTTATGGCAAGGCATTGATAATGATGACCAGCTCCGTCCGAATGGAGAGAGAGAAGAGCCTTCGGCTCTTAAAAAGAATTGACTCTTTTATTACCTGAGATTTTGTGCATGAGTGTCTCTGACAGACTTCAAACAATATTTTAAAATTTATATTTTTTAAATGCATTCTTTTATAATGTGTAATCAATATTTTTTTGAAATTAAATATTTTTTATTAAGTATGTTTAATAAGTTTTCTGAACCTTGAAAAATCTTTAACTATGCAAAAAAAAGAAATCAAAAGAATTTTGACTTTCTTTTTTAGGAATTTTTTATTAGTGGGTGCTTGAAAGATATTTGATGACAATGTGGAATTAGAAGGAATAATTTTCAAAACACATTAAAGAACATTGAAAATTGAATTTATATTTTCATTTTTGGCATTTCATAAATATAAGTACAAATTTCAAAACATAATTATACTTCTTATCAAATATCTAAGGACACGTTTTTAAAATTCTGAAAAAGAAGACCTGTTTTTATTTAACTTTTATTCAGAAAAATAATTAAATATATATCTCGATATATAAAGTATATTTACTCCAACAAAAAAGAAAGTATGTTTATTTTTAAATCATATGTAATTTTCCATAATTTTTAAAAATTAATCGAATATTATGTTGTAACGAGAAATTGATCAATAACTTTTAACTCAATAAAATTTTAAAACAAACAAGTCCTGCCTACATATAACTCTGGGGAGATAAAGAATTTTGATGTTGCCAATAAAGAATCTTGTTAACAAGCGTATTTGTCTCCATGACATTTAAACATGATTAATCATGTCCACCGACCAAGGTGGCGTGGATGGTAGGGCCTTGGACCTCCCCGGTGGAGGCCGAGGTTCGAATCTCTCAAGGAAGGGAGAGGCGATCTTAGCTACTACACGTGACTTAAGCGTGACGTCGGGGTGGTGGTTTTTCAATGCGTCGTAGGGGGTTCTGACAGCGCGCCTTAGTAAGTTTTGGTTCTCCTGAATAAAAAAAAAAAAACATGATTAATCATGAAGTATCTGATATTAAAAAAAAAGTGATTGCAAATATTGAGGTCAAGAACATATGTGTATGAGAAGTTGGAATGCTTCCTTGTTAGGACTCCATCGACGGATACACTTGTTCAATATCCAAATAAGAAAGTACGTTAATTCTCAAGGCACGTCTCCCTCATGCCATGTAAAACCAACATATCAAAAATCAAAAATGGTTTTTTTTATAAACCATAATTGATCAGTAACTCGGAACACTTGAACTTGACTATCTAGTAAAATCTTTGAAAAAGAAAAGAAAAGCAAGAGACCCAATTTCCATTTCTTGTTTGGGAGCGGCAAGCCAAGAATTCCATCTCAATAAAAATAGGAGAGAAGGGGAATTTGAGGACCACAAGGTGAGCTACTCAAGTTGTGGTGATGGAGAGGGATGGTGAGCTCACATATTAGTCGGCCATTAATGGGGCTGAAGGACAGAGTTTGTGGGACATCATGGGGGGCTTTAGAATGCATCCACTCGTTTCATTAGCTGGCGTGCATGGGAGAGTCTAAAAAGGATGCGCGCGCATCATTCCACCTTCCCAAAAGCCTCCCTTTTTCTCCTGGAATTGGGCGTAGACCCCGACAAAAATCAAACTTTCTTTCGTGTTTTGGCTTCTTCCTCTAGATTTCTATGCTCTTATCTGTAGTAATGGGACGTACGAACTCGTTCCGAAAGGGCCAGCCGACCATTTTGGACACTACCCGTTCACAAGACGTGAACACCGTCCAAGGCGGAAAAATGAGTTGCACAGAGAAAATGTGGCGCGAGAAGGTACACTTTATTTGTGTGTCGAGGCGAACTTACACGTACTCATTGTAGATTAATTGTGATGCTCGCTCAATGCACCAACAAATTGGCATTATTCTTAAGTGCTATTTTGAAGCGCCGGTACAAATCGTCAACCAAATTTAGACAAGTAAAAAGTTATTTACATGTGAGATGTTTTCTTATGTAGAGGAATGTATAGATAAATTCCAAACTAATCATGAAATCCCTAATTTCATGACTAAACTAATGTCGGCCAAAGTTTGAACTCAAATTCCAAGCGGTGTGCGCAATTGAACTTATTTTAGTGTGCCTAATTTCTAAGTACACAGCCGATTATCAGTCGCAAATACTCCAAGCAAGAGTAGGACTCTAGCCTAAAAACTTGTTAGATGATCAAATAAATAACCTTCAGGACACTGATGCCAGGGTTATAAAATATGTCAAACAAAGTGCGTCTTGGCAGTATCAATTCAATAAGAGGAATATTCTTTAAGAAAAAGCATACTGCATATGACCTTTGGATTAAGAACAAAGAATCAAACAATTGATCACAAAACGACAATCTCGTTCGTCCCACGACAGTGCTTCTTATCTTATCGACATCGAACGATGAATGATGGGGGGGTGTTTTGGAGCAAAGGAACAGGGGAAAGCTGTCGCGGCAGTGGGTGAAAAGATTTGACAAGATCTGAGGATGACCTCACCAGCTAGAGAGGCATGCGTGTTAAAGTTGCAGATACAGAAGAAGGAGAAGGAAGCATCTCGGTACTTTCACACGAGTTGAACCCGACCATGACCCAATCCACTGAACCGTTCGATAATAATTTCAGGACTTTACTCACTACTTTAGACCACAGTGACAAATACTTTCCTCGACACCTGGCTGATGAATCAAATAAATCACAACCATTAATTCTTTTGCAAGACCGGTGATCGGCATTCATATTAGATCTATCTCACTCAGATCCAAGCAAGAAATCCTCACAACGTCCGTTATTTTGCTGCAATTTTAAAAAACATACACTATAATATTGACCTGAGCTTTGAGCTTACGAATAGTTATTGAGTATATATAATTCATTTTTCTTATAATTGAGGATTGTAATAGAAATATTCAATGTGCTAATTATGGTGGAGTCTTATGTTAGATGTAACCTTAGTATAAAGATGAATCAAGATAAATCTAAGAGATAAGTGTATTAGAAATCTTGTCACAAAAGTGTAATTGAGTCCTAATTTTTTTTTAAAAAATGTAATTAAATCCTAAAACTTGTCATAAAAGTACAATCAAATTCTAAAATTTTCAAAAAATACAATCAAATCATAAAATTTGTCATGAAAATGCATTTGAGTCCTAAAATTTTTCAAAAAGTATTTATTAATGGAATGGCTTGATTTGACTAATTTGAGAAGTTTGAGAATTTGATAGCACTTTTTAAAAGTTTTACGACTTTATTATACTTTTGTAATAAGTTTTAAAACTAAATTGTACTTTTTTTTGATAAGTTTTAGAATTTCTATTGTACTTATTCCTAAACCTTATATCTTGATTTCTCTTTCTCGTTTTTATCTTTAATTCTTTGTGTTTATATGCCTAATCCTATTAAGTTCTGGACAATTGGGACGTTCTTCATGGTGAGGGTGCATCGTTTCATTCACATGGGCCATGTGATCCATCGTGATATCTCTCATCGGTGCAAACACCGACACCCTTCCCTGATCCAATCACATTGATTGCTTGCTTACTATCCAATAATCAAGAATCCCTTTCAACACTCTATATATGCATTCGTTTCTTTGCAATTTATGACGCATTCGTTTTTCATGTCCATATACGGTGATATATGTAGACAATTATGAATATAATATAACGTCATTCGCATGAAAAATTCATGCATTCTTGACCGGTCGAATTTCCTGCCATCGCTTGGAAAATGTTTGCACAATTAAGCACGGCGAGTACAAAAGGGAGTGCTTCACGCTTAAGACCAAGATAAGCTCGTTTGGTCCCATAAGTTATTGTCATTTTTGTACCAAACTAAATCCAAAGATTCGAACTTGCTGTGGAAGTTGGCCTTTTCTTAGTCCTTTTCCTTCCAACTATTAAAGATATGAGACGTGAAAATACATGATTTAGACATTGCACGAATAAATTGACTTGATTAAGTAACATGATTTGAGTAGTTCCCGTTCGACTGAATGCCGACAATACTGGATAAAGATCATTAATGTCTTGAATATTACATATAACAATGCGATGAGTGATGTCCAATAGTCATTTATAAAAACAAAAATAAAAATAAAAATTCACATGATGCATGCACGTTATTGAAACCGACAATTCATGCAAATTAATTGGGATGTCGTAGCCAACACGTGTGAAAGTGACTAATCATGTGAATTTAAAGTCAACAATTGACCAAATGGACAATACTATAAATATTGATTTGAATGTTTATCTTTTTTTCTTTCTCGAGTCTTCATCAGCCAGTTTGCATGGATGGAACATGGATGATTTATTACTTTCTCCAATAAATTAACAATTATCAATACAGATATATGACTATCGAATACAAACTCACAGGGAATAAATTAACAATATGGTGTAAATCACTTTAAAAAAATTAATATCCTTTGAGGAAGCTCTTCATGGATAATGATCGAAAGTATCATGATGCACCACCGCATCTATATTCTATAAGACAATATTAAAAAAAGAGGTGCAAAGTGAAAAGCTGGATGAATATGTATAACTGTCCAACTTAATCTCTATTGTAAATCTAATATCATTCTGCCTTATGTAAATCACTCGAAAATTATTAACGGGAAGATGTTATTTTGAGCCTGATTCCACACCATAGATTAATTCCACATCTCCAGCTTGATTAAGAAGATGTCATCCATAGAAGTCCTGATGAATTACCCTAAAAGAGAAATGTTTCTTTCGTTTAACACTTTACAATCTTCCTGTAATACTTTTCCTCAAGAACGAAAGAGAAAGCAAAGAAAAGGACGGAGGCACACTTTTCATGTACGCTTGGTGAGTTCTCACTTTGATACTTGAGTAAGACACTTCTTTTAATTTTGGCGGTATTTTTCCACATCTATTTGAGGAAATTTCCTCCGATCATGCTTTGATTGGTTGGTTACAAATTATGACAATCGCACTAATGTAAAACTTAAGTAAATTTAAGAATCTGTAATATTTATGCTTATAATCCACCAATTGAAGACACGATTGGAGGCCTTGCTTCAATCTCTCTTCGATTGTTTTTGTAATGATCGGATTAGCCAAATAGAAAATGCACGTTGAGAAAGAAATAGGGAAACTAATATGATATTATAGTGAGGGAAGAAGAGACGGTATATGCTCACAAGGATGAAAAGATTTAGTATACCCAATTACTAAATCTTGTTATATCCTCTTTTTCTACGTTTTAGGAAGCAAAATGGCATCGCAAACGGAAGAAAAAGGGCAAAGAAGGCAGAACAGGAGCGCGAGGGCGGAAACTTCACAAATTCAAAGGCGAGGGTCACGTGCGCGAAGTGGCGGCGTCTGGGGGGAGTCGGCAGACAAGCGGACAAACTCGGGGTCAACATTCGTAGAAAACACGTGCATAATGCCAAACATTTTGGCCCTCTTGATTTCCTTTGATTTTTCATATTTTTTAACCCTCTTTTACACGTGCTGGCTTCTCGTACACTCGTTGGCTGCTTTCCGAATATTTTTTGGAGATGAATTTCTTTTATTTCCATAAAAAACAACATATCTCTTATGAAGGATGAAAATCTCCCATCAGTTGGATCATCGTAGCTTGAGTAGTGCTTGCGGATATATATTAGAGTCAATACATTAAAAATCTAAAACCAATATATTTACACTTTCGTAACTAAATTTCGTTTCACAAAAATTTCAAATTGATGCGTCTGTGACATGGTTGTCCCAAATTAATTTTTCTTCTATTCAAAAAAAAATTCCCAAAATCAATATTACCAATCGAATCAACCCTACACTAAAATGCATAGTTGTCAACACATACCGTAGGCGACTGCAAGATGAATATGCAACATATGTGTTGACAATATGCATTTTAACGGGATATTGAATGGAACGCTAACCAATAATAGATTTTAGTTAGATGTACCGATTTGGAACTTTTGCGGGACAAAAATGAATCTTGGTTAAATGTGACTCATGGAGGTATTGATTTGACATTTTCAGCGATATTAATTCTATATATCGACATATTAATATGATATTATAAGCTTCACCAAATAATTTGGTTACCTAGCAAAAAGAATATATTTGAATTTGGTAAGTTAATTTATGCCTGCCTAACATATTATGAACAAGTTTGGTCACGAATGCTTTTTTTAAAGCTATAAAATGCGAAAATGTAGAGGCGTGCCTTTGGCCGTGCATCTTCCACATCTTCACTCCATTTGTCCTCCTTACTACAATCATCCCTTGATGATCAGTTTCGGCCGCACCTTCTTCTCATGACAGAGTTTAGCTTGATTTCAATGTAAGAATTATGGTGACCCACATGATATGATTTATTATATGGTTTAATAATTATTGAAATGCTATAAAATAAATAATTATTGATTACGAGAAGTTGCGACTCTAATAAAATGAAAAGGTGTATCGCTTTGATGGAAGACACATTTTCATCGAACGTACAAATAGAGTCCGGTCCTCTCTCCATCCACAATGAACAGCAATAACAGAAAGGAATTGGGTATTCTCTCCTCCATCGATAGAATACATTAAAGTATAGTGGGTTAAGGGAGAGAAATTTGATTTCTTCTTTTGGTTCGAGATTCTTCGGTTTTCTACAACGATCATCATCAGGTGTAACACTATGGATAAATGTATGTATTTATCTATTTGTGAAAATCATGAATATCAAAAGATCACTGTTTACTTTGAATTTCCGCATCAAGTATTATATGTATAGTCTAACAGTTGGTATCAGAGCGTAGTTTATGATCTCATGATTTTTTCGTTTATAGAAATATTATGATTTATGTATGATGATTCGTTGAATGATCCTGTTCGTACTATTTGTAGTTGTTGAAATATTTTTGGATGGTTTTGTTGAAGAAAATTAGAATGATGAATGTTTTCATGAAGAAAAATGTCGAAAATGGAAGAATTCGGGCGAAATAGGAGATGAAAGGACGAAAAATGGCGAAGAAAAACGCCTTGATCGCGCGGGGAAGAAGACGCATGGGTCCACGCGCACGCTACAGTTGCAGGCGTGTGGAACCCACGCGCTATGCGCCGTTGCGCGTGCGCAACCGCTGGCGCATGGAGTCCACGCGTGCGGAACTGCTCGCGGCAGTTGATGGGCGCATGCAACACACGCGCCTGCGCGTTGGACGTGCGCGTGCGGAGCACGCGTCTGCGGCGGATCAGGTGCATGCTCGGCACACACTTGATGTACCGCGGGCTTGTTTTTACCATTTTGCCTCTGTGTCAATTTTAAAATTCCCATTTTGTCCTTCTTGCAATTTTACGACTCTGCCATTGCTGATTATTTACTATTTTGCCCATGGATTAGAAATTTACGGTTTTGCCCTTGCTAATTATTTACCATTTTGCCCCTGGATTATAAATTTATGATTATGCCCTTATGGAATTATGCTTTTATGATTTTGCCCTTATGCTTTGATTATGTTTTGTCCTTGTGTGCAATTTGGTAAATATTTGTATTTTACAATATTAAAAATTCATATTATGAATGGTTTGTTAGTCACCAAAGTGGCCAAACCTTGAAGTCTTTTGAATTTTTTTGATATTGTAAATTGTTTTATTCAATTACCCATGATTAATTGATGCTATATATGAAATTGATATGTTTTATATCATTATTGGAGTTATGGATATATTGAAGTTCATTTATTATAAGAACTTAGGGATTAACCCAAAGGTTAATTATTTTATTATAAATCATGAACATGATGGTTGATAATTAATATGATTTGTTAAATTTGTTTGTATATCCAAAGATAGCAAATAAATTTTAATAAGATATATTTACAATTATCAAATAAAAGTTATTAGCATCATTATGGTATATATATATATATATATATATATATATATATATATATATATTTATTTATTTATATATCATAGGATCGCCCAAAGGAGAACTATGATGTACATGTGTCGTTTAGTTTGAATCTAATTAGGTGATATTCTCAAAGCATTAATGTATGAGTATTTTCTTGCACATTTGCAGTATCTGTACCTGTTTCATTCCATTCGCACGCCTTATCTGTTCCCTTATTCAATGGGATAAATTTTCTTAATTGGAGTGAACAAGTCCAGTTTCACTTTGGTGTCCTAGATCTTGATTTAGCGCTTCAAGCTGAGAAATCAACTGCTATTACTAATGAAAGTAGCGATGATGAAAAGTCTTTCCATAAAGCTTGGGAAAGATCGAACAGACTGAGCTTAATGTTCATGCGAATGATAGTTGCAAACAACTTAAAGACTTCTCTTCCTAAGACTAACAATGCTAAGAAATTTATGAAATTTGTGGAAGAGCGTTTTCAAACTGCTGATAAGTCATTTGCTGGTACATTGATGAGCACACTGACCACCATGAAATATGATGGTTCGCGTACCATGCATGAGCATATACTTGAGATGAAAAATTTAGTAGCAAAGTTAAAGACTTTGGGAATGAACGTGGATGAGTACTTTTTAGTACAATTTATACTTAATTCCTTGCCTCATAAGTAATATGGGCCATTTCAAATAAATTACAACACTATAAAGATAAGTAGAACGTAAATGAATTGGCCAGTATGTTAGTTCAAGAGGAAATAAGGATAAAGAAACAAAATGCTCATTTTGTTCATTTCTCAAGTCATCAAGAAATTCGAAAGAATTTCAAGAGGAAAGGTGGAATGAGCAAGAAGAAAAGACTACACGTCTTGCATGACTCTTCAAAGGCTTCTCAAATCCACAAGAAGGAACACAATCTTATTAAGTGTCATTTTTGCAACAAAATTGGACATTTGAAGAAAGATTGTATGAAGTGTAAGGCTTGGTTCGAAAAGAAAGGTAAGCCTTGTGCTTTAGTATGTTTTGAATCAAACTTTACTGAAATTTCTCATAATATTTGGTGGATTGATTCTGATGCTACCACCCATGTGTCAAATATGATACAGGGATTTCTTACGATCCAAACCATAAAGCCAAATGAAAGTTATGTGATTATGGGGAACAGAAACAAAGCTCCAGTTAAAGATATTGGCACTTATCGTTTGATCTTAGATATTGGGCATTATTTGGATTTGTTTCAAATCCTTTATGTATCTACATTTTCTCACAATTTAGTTTCTTTGCCAAGACTTGATGTAGAGGGATTTTATTGTAAGTTTGGATTTGAGTCTTTTAGTCTATTTAAGAATAATACTCTTATTGGAACTGGAATTTTATGTGATGGTCTCTATAGATTTAGACTTGATTATACGTTTGTTAAGACATTAATGACCTTGCATCATAATGTTGGCACTAAACAAAATTTAGTGAATGAAAATTCTACTTACTTGTGGCATAAATGTTTGGGTCATATATCTAAGGAAAGAATGCAAATCTTAGTGAAGAATGAAATTCTTCCAAATTTGGATTTTACTGACCTTGGAGTGTGTATTGATTGTATTAAAGGTAAATAAACAAAGTACACTAAGAAAAGTGCCACAAGAAGCACAGAGCTTCTTGAGATTATACATATTGACATATGTGGTCCTTTTGATGCTCCATCTTTTGGTAAGGAAAGCTATTTCATAACCTTTATTGATGATTTTTCACGTTATGGTTACATTTATTTATTATATGATAAGTCTCAATCAATAAATGTATTTGAAGTGTATATTAAAGAGGTTGAGAGGCAATTAGATAGAAATGTGAAAATAGTAAGATCGGATAGAGGTAGTGAATATTATGGAAAGTATGATGAATCAGGACAATGTCTAGGTCCATTTGCTAAATTCCTTGAAAGACATGGCATTTGTACTCAATACACAATGCCAGGTACACCACAACAAAATGGTGTAGCAGAAAGGCGTAACCGTATTTTAATGGAAATTGTTAGGAGTATGATGAGTCATTCATCTTTACCATTGTCTTTGTGGATGTATGCTTTAAAGACTTCTATGTACTTATTAAACATGATTCCTAGTAAAGCAGTTCCAATGACTCCCTTTGAACTGTGGACGGGAAGGAAACCTAGTTTACGACACCTGCATGTTTGGGGTTGTCAAGCAGAAGTAAAAATTTACAATCCACATGAAAGGAAATTGGATTCAAGAACGGCCGGTGGTTATTTCATTGGTTATGCAGAGAAATCCAAAGGGTATAAATTTTATTGTCCTAATCATAGTATAAGAATTGTTGAATCTGGAAATGCTAGGTTCATTGAGAATGGTGACATCAATGGGAGTAAAAGAATGTGTGATGCTTGCATTCAAGAAGTAAGAGTAGAAGTTTCTATATCCAAAGCTTCTAAAGTTGTTGTTCATGATATTATAGTACAATATAACAATAATCAAGAATAAAAAATTAATGAATAAACACTCGATAATGGAGATGTCAATAATGAACCTCCAATAGCCGAGTCATAAGAAATAACATTAAGAAGATCTCAAAGAGAAAAGAGATCGGCCATTTCTGATGACTACATGGTTTATCTACAAGAGTCAGAAATTGATTTAGGAATTGGAAATGATCCAGATTCATTTTCCCAAGCCATTGAACGTGAAGATTCTAATGAATGGTTTAATGCCATGGAAGAAGAGTTAAAATCCATGTATCAAAATCAAGTTTGAGATATTGTTGAATTGCTTAAAAGATGTAAAAATGTCGGGTGTAAATGGGTTTTAAGACCAAGCGCGAATCAAAAGGTAATATTGAACGACATAAAGTCAGACTTGTTGCAAAGAATTTTACGCAAAAAGAAGGCATTGACTATAAAGAGACATTTTCACCAGTCTCTAAGAAGGACTTACTTAGAATCATTATGGCTTTGGTGGCTCATTATGACTTGGAGTTACACCAAATGGATGTAAAAACCGCATTTCTTAATGGGAATTTAGAAGAAGAGGTTTATATAGACCAACCCGAAGGCTTTTCAGTTAAAGGAAAGGAACACATGGTATGTAAATTAAAGAAGTCAATATATAGACTTAAATAAGCTTCCCGACAATGGTATTTTAAGTTTAACGATACCATAACTTCATTTGGATTTAAGGAAAACACCGTTGATCGGTGTATATATATGAAGATTAGTAGGAGCAAGTTTATTTTTCTAGTTTTGTATGTTGATGATATTTTGCTTGTTGCTAATGATCTTGGTTTGTTACATGAAACCAAGAAGTTTCTCTCTAAGAATTTTGAAATGAAGGATATGGGAGAGGCAACATATGTGATAGGAATAGAAATATTTTGTGAGAGATCACAAGGATTATTAGAATTGTCTCAGAAAGCCTACATTGAGAAAATTTTAGAGAGATGTAATATGAGTAAATGTTCAGCATGAATAATTTCAATTCAGAAAGGTGACAAATTTAGTCTTATGCAATGTCCAAAAAGTGAATTGGAATGAGAACAAATGAAAAATGTTCCTTATGCATCTGTTGTGGGGAGCTTAATATATGCACAAACTTGCACTAGACCAGACATCAGTTTTGCTGTCGGAATGCTGGGCAGGTATCAAAGTAATCTTGGAATGGATCATTGGAAAGCTGCAAAGAAAGTTCTTAGATTATTGCAAGGAACGAAGAATCATATGTTCACTTATAAAAGATCCGATCATTTCGAGGTGATTGGATATTCATATTTAGACTTAGCTGGATGTGCCAATACAAGAAAATCAATGTTTGGTTACTTATTTCTTTTGGTTGAAGGGGCAATTTCATGGAAGAGTACGAAGCAGTCAATTATTGCTGCATCCACTATGGAAGCTGAATTTGTGGCATGCTTTGAGACCATAATTCATGGATTATGGCTGCGGTATTTTATTTCAGGGCTTGTGATTGTCGATAGTATTGCCAAGCCACTGAAAATTTATTGTGATAACTTTGCAGCAGTTTTTTTCTCTAAGAATGACAAGTATTCTAAGGGTGCTAAGCATATGGAGATCAAATACTTGTCTGTCAAAGAAGAAGTTCAGAAACAAAGAGTGTCAATTGAGCACATTAGCACAAATCTTATGATAACAGATCCCTTAACAAAAGGACTGCCGCCCAAACATTTAATGAGCATGTTGAAAATATGGGTGTTATTGGACGTCATTATTGTTTGTATTATGATTGTATTAAGTTTATGTATTTGACACTTTGAGCTCAATTACGTGTTTATGATATTTCATGTTTTCTATTTAGTATACATTATGGAAATAGAAGAATGTTAAACAGGATAGTTTCTAAAGAAACATTATGGTTGAACTATTACTGTACTTCTCATTTATGGATTATGTTAAGTAAAGTGCTCTAGTTGTAGTACATAGAAGGAACTATGTCGATTAATGACATACAACCGCTATGACTCATATTAGTTTTTTTTTTTACTTAATTATGATTATTATCTTATTGCCAATTGGGATAAGTGTTCCAGAAGTCCTACAACTTGTCATGAAAATGCATTTCAGTCCTAAAACTTGCAAAAAGTGCATTTAAGTCCTAAAACTTGTCAAATTGTTTCAAACGAGTCCTAAGATTGACGCCGTTAGCTTTTTCCGTTAAATATGCTGACGTGGCATTTTAAATAATTTTTTTTTTATTTTCCACGTGAATTTTTTTAAATTATTTTTTAAAAAAATTAGATTTAAAAACTAAAAAAATCAAATTTATTCATTTTATCTTATTTTTACCAAAAACTTAAAAAAAATTTAAAATATTTATTAAAAAAAAAAAGAGCGGCTCTTCCCCCCGGCCACCGCCGTCACCCATCGCCGGAGGGGCCAGGCGACGGTCGCCGGCCCTGGGCGGGGGTGGCCGGGCCTCGCCAGACCCAGGCGAGGGCCGGCGATCGTCGCCCGCCCTGGGCGAGGCCTCGTCGGCCCTCGCTCGGGGCCGGCGAGGATCGCCAGATTTGGGCGAGCCTCGCTGGCTCCCCCGTGAGGGCCGGCGACGACTCGCCCAGGGGGGTGACGGCCGCCGACCCCTCGCGAGGGTCGGCGGGCCCAAATCTGGGCACCCGCACCAGAGCTGAGCGAGCGTGCCCAGATCTAGGCCCGCCGGCCCTCGCGAGGGGCCGGCGGCCGTCGCCCCCCCTAGGCGAGTCGTCGCCCGGCCCCTCCGGCGATGGGTGGCGGTAACGGCGGTGGCGGGGGAGAAGAGCCGCGCTAATTTTTTTTTTTAACAATTTTAAAAATAAATTTTTTAACTTTTCTTTTTAGTTTTTGTTGAAAATAAGATAAGAATAAATTTAATTTTTTTAGTTTTTAAATCTAATTTTTTAAAAAATGAATAAAAATTAATTAAAAATACACGTGGAAAATAAAAAAATTATTTAAAATGCCACGTCAGCATTTTTAACGGAAAAGGCTAACGGTGTCCATCTTAGGACTTGTTTGAAACAATTTGACAAGTTTTAGGACTTAAATGTATTTTTTGCAAGTTTTAGGATTGAAATGCATTTTCGTGACAAGTTGTAGGACTTTCGGAACACTTATCCTTGCCAATTTAATAAAATTTTATAGCATAATGTTATTGTACACATTATAGTTGCGACTCTAATAAAATGAAAGGGTATATCGCTTTGATGGAAGGCACATTTTTATCAAACGTACAAATAGAGTCCGGTCCTCTCTCCACCTACAATGAACAACAATAACAGAAAGGAATTGGGTATTCTCTCCTCCATCGATAAAATACATTAAAGTATAGTGGGTTAAGGGAGAGAAATTAGATTTCTTGTTTTGGTTCGAGATTCTTCGGTTTTCTACAACGATTATCATCAAGTGTAACATTATGGATAAATGTATATCTTCATCTATCTGTGAAAATCATGAAGATTAAAAGATCACTGTTTACTTTGAATTTCCGCATCAAGTATTATATGTATAGTCTAACATTCAATGCATGAGATAAATTGGACTTATCCGGGAAAAAAGAACATGGAGATGATGAAAATTTGTGCATGGCGTTCAAGGCTGACCGGAAAAAGTCGATATTGTAAGTCGATTAGGCCTTGGATTCGAGCTTTCATGACTTTTTGTAATTCGTAAGAGAGCTTTCTAAGTTATCAATCGACACTTGGAAAAGATTGTTTCTCAAGTCATTCGTTCCCTCATCTGTTCATTGCATTACATCGTGCGCGCTTTGCGGGGATGCAGGGTGGGCCTTTTGCATGCATTGCATTACACGCTCGCCAATCATTTGGATGGGCCTTTTGATGTGGTCGTGCAACCAACACTGTACCGAGAGAGATCCGATTTCGTATGTACGTATTTAAAGCCGAATGATGCACGAAATCCAAAGGGATCCACCGATCACTTGTCATCTTTCATGCCCGGAATTGAAATCATAGATAAAAGCAAGGAACGGAAAAATAGAGATAAGTAAAGAACAAAGTATATGAATTAGGTTCAACAATTTACCCCCCCCCCCCCCCCAAAAAAAGAAAAAAGAAAAAGGAAATAGAACATTTACATGATCATTGTTAGTTCATTGGCACATCGAAGGATTCGATTGATGTAGTACAATATAGTACCCTTTTGTTGTTATAATTTCGGCCATGATATGACAATGGCATGGTTATTGGGAAGTTTTGTTTAGAGATATGTGGAGCAGATTTGGATCAAATGGAAAGAGACGGCACACAAATTGTGATATTCATTTGTCCTTTGTTGAATAAGATTTTCGTTCTTTTGGTGCTATAAAATTAGCAGGTTACATCTAGATATTATGAAGTTAGGTATGGATGGTAATGAGAGTAGGGTCGCAAAAGAGAGGATGAGTTTGTGCCGCAAAACGAGCTATTGAGGATCCATTGGGGAGCGAGTTCAATTAGACATGTGTCAACTTTCACTCAAGCTCAATTTAACTTGATTTCACTCCTTAAACAATTTTCTCCCTCCATAGCATTTTTTTTTTCCTACTAACTAACCCGAATTCTTTCGAAGAATCACTTTTTAGTCACAAAGCCACGATAACATTGTTAATTCTTTCTTTATTAATATGTAAAATAGGAAAAATCACAGAAATAATCTCCGAACTTTAATTTAATATGCACTATTATTCATAAAATTTTAGTTTATGTAATGGTCTAATATACAATGTTGTCTCTAAATAGTTCAAGGACCATATTAGAATATTTACATAATAAATTACGTCTTTATTTAACAACTAAAGCTTTTAGAATATTTGGCAGTTGTTTCACCAAAATTTTACATAGTATTAGAGTTAGAGATCCTGAGTTTGAATTTTTTCAGACCTCATTTGTCTCTTCAATTAAATTTCCACGCTTAGTATTAGGCAAAATGCCGAATTAAGCGCGAGAAAAGTGTTATAATATTTAATTAATAAATCATACTTTCATCTAATAGTTTAAACTTTTAGATCACCGAAATCTTAGGTGTTATATTAAATTAATTTAAAATTTTGAGACGACATTAGATATTAAAAGGTTTAAAGATTATTTGTGCCAATTTTTTTTATCTTTTCGCGTATAGAATACCACTACATTTTCTGGACCAGCGAGTGGGATAACTATTAAAAAATGCAGATAACTACGAGAGAGGTCAGTCCAGTTCCGACCAACGTGCACAGACTTCAATGGTGAATGGATGAGTCATAACATAAATTTGATGAAGAGGCTGTGAATTGATCGATCGAACGGCTGAGATTGGATCAGATCCCTAAGATCTTGGCCTTCAGCGTTGAGTCTCATCAATGAGGGCGAAGTAGCGAGACGTGCGCACGGGAACGAGGAGTCCGACAGCGAAGTCAAACGTTGACTGGACGTAACCACGTTCAATAAGATTTCTCTATTAAGCTAATTCAATCGTCTATATCTGCAAAATTGGCAAATATAATAATTGGAGGAAGGAGAAGGACAGCTCTTAACTTGCACTTTTATAGCAATTTTGTGGACTATATATATATATTCATTAAGTATAGTTTTCGATAATTTAAAAATAAAATGAAACTTTCCCTTTTCGACATTCTCACAATAATTTCAAAATTTTTTCTCATTTGTTGCTCAAATTTTCATTCCCCTTTCCTCACATTCTCAAGCATTTATCGTCGAGTGGATGTTTAAAACATTTGATATGGTAAAAAATAAAGTAATCACGAAAGAGACGAATTTTGCCAAATCTCTATTGCTAATGGGGATATCTCATAAAAAAATCGATATATACCTAAACTTTCACCTTCTCTCTTTTTATGTTTTTCCCCCAAATATAACAAAATTCGCATTAGAAAAAATCCAACCAAAAAGCCTAAATTAAAAGAGAGAGAGACCGTATGTATTTAAAGGATATACAAAGCGACATGTGATACTTTAACAATTCAGATGACGTGCCTTCTCTTTTTGTTCCGGCTAAGGTTAGAGAACATTGGCATCGGGTGCCATGTCCATGAAATCACTGGTTTTAGCAAGTAGCGAACAATACAAAATAAGCGATCTTGCAAGTTGTAAAATTGAAACTATTTAAAGTCCATTACGTCAGAATTGTAAGATGAGCCCAAACGATTGGGTTTTAGGTAGCAAGTGCACGTTTTTTAATTATCGCGTATAATAATGACAAGTGGGAGGCTTCAATCCATCATTTTGAAGCATGGTCGAGGCTTTCATTGGCGGCCGACATAATCATTAATGTTTTTTGTTTATATAGGAGGATGCTGTTCATTATTATAATGTTAATGCTTTTCAGTTATGTGTCTAATTATATATGTTATCAAAAAGCAATATAATCATTACTTCGAGGTCAAAATTGTCACCTCGTGACGTGGACAGTTCCAATTATTGGTCTATTTTGGTGAACTCATGCTTTTGATTAGACGAGTCACATTAAATTATCGGTTATTTTTTAGGTGCAAGCCTCGAAATGGCTTCTTTCTATGAATGGTTCAGCTTTCTCGTGACTCGTGGCACTGTCAAGTTAAAAGGTGCTGTTGAAAATAGTGATTCTCATGTCCAATAATGATAAGGCTAGATAATATAGGACCACTTCTTTTTTTTTTTTGAACAGAAGCCCTCATTGCATTAAGATGAATAGCACATACAACCCGCGGCTAGAGCGTCCGCGCAAAGCAAATTCAAGAGAGCAGGGGGGGATTGAGGGCCCAATTACAAGACAAAGATTTACGATTATGGGCCTTGCAAGCCTAGTCAGCGACAGAATTCGCTTCTCTTCGGCAGAACCCTAGATTGAGATTGGGAAATAGGGTTAGGAGGAAAGCGGCTTCAGCGAAAAAGGAGCGATCCGACCATGGCGGCTGTGAGTGATTGTTCAAGGTGTCGACCAGAGAGAGATTGTCCGATTCAACCACGATTTTTGCATTCTGAAAGCCTTGATGCAGAAGATGCCGAAGCAAGAAAGATAAAGCTTGGATCTCAACCTGAAGAGCAGAGGCTGCGACAACTCCTAAGGAAAACCCATCGGTAAGTCGGCCTTGATGGTCCCTGCAGATACAGGCTATCGTTCCGTTGTTACTGCCTTGATGATAAGATCCATCAACGTTAGCTTTCAAAACCCCGAGATCTGGAGGACGCCATAGGTGGGAGCTGTGTGTGACCGATCTGTTCTGATGCAGGTTCGAGGGGGAAGAAAGCCGATCCGCTTGGGCGCCAGTCAGAGCTATGTCTACAACCTGATCGGGATTAGGATTAGTACCGCGGAAGACGAAAGCATTCCGAGCCCGCCAGATCTGCCACAAAATATGAGAGATTATGGCCAGCCGAGGTAATCGATTCCCCGATTCGATCGTAGAGGTGATCCAGGAATCCATACGATGGATGTTGTTTGGATCGACGGAAATCCGAATGCGGGGATGCGTCCAAACTTGTTGAGTCCATGAGCAGAGTAAGAGTAAGTGCTCTAAAGTTTCTGGTGTCTTTTTTTTACACACGGTACAACAAGGACTGTCTAATATGTGTCTGCGGTGCAAGTTCTCTCTCGTCGCCAAGGCATTGTTGCAGATGGACCAAAGGAAAGCTCGGATCTTGGGAGCAGCAGGCATTTTCCATATAGAACGCCATAACCAGGTAGGAATTTGGTGTGAAGATGACCCATTTAAGGTTGAGATATCTGATTGTGATTGAGTAAGTGCATGGTATGCAGACTTGACTGTAAATGTGCCGTTCTTGGTTGCTGTCCAGATAAGTGCATATGTGGTGAAATTTGGTCTAAGTTGGATGCTTGTGATCTGTTGAATGATTTGCATATCGAAAAACCTGGATAATAAATCAACTCTCCATGAACTGGTAGCAGGGTCAATAAGATCAGCTACTAGTGTAGGTTCTTCAGGGGCTTTAGGTCCAGCTAGAACACCCATGGGAAGCCATCTGTCTTCTCTTATCTTGATGCTTTTCCCATCTCCTACTCGCGAGTTGTCTTTTGTTAAGTCGAGCAACTGAATCGACACAAAACTAAACCAAATAGAACCGACTTTATTAGGCCAAAACAAAACCGGTTCAGATGGGAACCGGTTTGGATCTTGAGTGAAAAATTTGGAAATCAATCTTGACCGATTTAAAAGGCTAATCCTCAAATAAAATCAGTTTTCAGGCCGATTTTTAAATACAACTAATTTTGAACTAGTTTATTTTATTTTATTTTATTTTATTGGTTGGTAACTAATTTGGAACTAGTTCAAAAGCAAACACTAGAAGTCTATGAATTAATAACTTTCACAAAATATAATGAAGTTGAGCACTTCAACATAAGTAGGCAACTGAAAACTGGTCTGATCGGGTAGATATCATGTTTCTAGTCTAGAACTTACCGGATTCCTGATTTAGAACTTATCAATCTTGAAATTGAACGCCCACCGCTTTCACCAATTATGGGTAGGATCGAGAAAAAAATGAGACAACAAAAAAACAGCAGAAATGCTTGCAAATTGAAAAATAATAGATGTGGAACTGAGGTGATAGATGACATCATAAATTCGATCACGGCCAATACTTCACAACGTCCAAATATTATTTAAATATGTCTCCTAGAAATAATAGGGTATAGGCCCAGTTTAACGGTAATATTTGTTGTTCTCCATAGTAATGCAGCATTATATAATTCCTTTATAATGGGAACCACCCAGAATATATTTGAGGTTCAAGCTATGACGATAATCCGACTTTGAATAATGGTCCTAGTATAATGTTGCTTGGCATGGACGAGTGACCTAATTTTTAGAATTTTGTTTGCAATTTTAGCAGCATATTCATCAATAAAAAAAGTAACCGACATTCTAATGACGTTTTGCCCTCCCCTGTCTCTCTCTCTCACCTCCCAACTGAGCAGCTGCCTCCGCCAAGCCCTCACCAATGGGGGGGGTGGGTATAGTGTAAGTAGATACTGTAATGTTATGGAAAGCAACTACTAGAGAGTCCTGCAAAATCGATAGACATTCCTTTTGTACAAACTACAAAGGGTGCTTACCAGTTAGAACTGTTTCATTGTTATTGTCAAGAGGCAAGGAAGCAAAACAACAGCAAAAAGGGTGGAACATAAATTTCCAATGCGGGCATCACGTGCTGAAGTGGCGGCGCGTGTAAGAAGTTGGCACACCAGCAGACTGAATTGGGGTCGACAATCAAAGATAACACGCACGCCTCATGCCAAGGCCGAGCCTGCTCACTTGGCAATGCCTCAGGAGCATCTGCTTAATGGGAATCTAATGTGAAGTTCTCTATAAAATGAACTGTTGAATTAACTGCACAATACACAACCCTGCCAAGCATACTCAATAAAAGATGATGGCCTATACAACCACCCTGTTTAAGAGGGATCCTATTGTATGTCATACATAGGCTGGAATGGGAAGATACATCATAGGAGGCTGAATAATATCAAGCCCCAATTCTCGATGTTTCAATGACTAAACATGGTGTTCAAGAAAATAGTCTCACGCAGTATCGCAATTTATTAATTTTAGTTTATTTATGATTAACAACAGTGTCATCCTTTATGTCTGGAAATGATCGTGAAGAAGCTTTTGCCAGCCTATAGACTTTCCTCATCTGAAATAAAAGGTGCATTATTAATAACATCAACACAATGGGGGTTGCCTTGGTTGTAAGTGTAAGCTGCAAAAATGGCACTCAACATCTCTATAACTAGAATTAATAATGACAATTTAAAGCTCAAGTACTTCTCTTCTATTGCCCTTTATATCACTAGCTTAATGAGCTACCCTTCACCCTTAGCATTTTGTAAACGCTCTTTATGTGTGATTATATATGTGTTAGAGTTAGAGGAGAAACTTGAACATTATTTATAGAGTTTTAAGTCACGGGCCATCTCATCATAGACCGGTTTTACTTAGCCCACATTAGTCAGTCCCATATTAGACTAATTAAGAAATCTTATATCTCACATTATTAGATCAATCTTGTAAAACGGTAAATTACAATAAATTAATGTAGCCCACATTAGAAAAACTCTTCCAGCAAGGACTTTCTCCCAAGAGTAGGATGGTAGGTATTTGATTCCTGCCCAAGGGATTTACACCAGCAAAGTTTTGCTTGGTCCAAGGTAAGGGCATTACCTAAGGGTTCCAAGTTAATTGACCAGTATGAGTTGCAGAGTAGCTCGTCCTTCAGGAGGTTCTCAGAAAAAAAAATAAAAATAAATAAATAGATGACATCAAAACCGCAATCGCTGTAATTGTTACATTCTGGCGTATTTCTTCTGTTCTCTTGGCTTGGATGCGTTCTGATATTCTTTGCTTTCATGATTTGGGTGGAAAAGGTCAGCGAGACCCCCCTTGTAGTCATCAAACCATAATCTTTCATAGGGAAAAATCATTTTTACACTTTATGTTAGAAAAATAAACAACAGAAAGGTATACTTAGTAAAATCGACGATGATCTTGGTAAAAATGACTCTCCTGCTCTAGACAACACTCTACATACTCTGTCATTGTCTTCGCCATTGAGCTTCGACCAATAAATAGGAAAAGCATGGAACTTAAGAAAACCTGGTACTAAAGGAAAAGTACTAAAGGAAAAATATATAGCAAGTAAATTTAAAGGGGGGTAAAAAGACCTTGAATTAACTCTTTTATTTTCAAAGGACTTTGACAACACGGTGGCGCCAACGGTGTGCCAACCCTAAGTTACGGAAAGCACGACAAGCCTGGGTACACGGAAGAAGTATGGAAATGAGGAACCCTCCATGTCTAGCACATGGTATCATAGGGGTCTGCCT
This sequence comes from Eucalyptus dawsonii, assembly GCA_016097615.1. NCBI lineage: Eukaryota > Viridiplantae > Streptophyta > Magnoliopsida > Myrtales > Myrtaceae > Eucalyptus > Eucalyptus dawsonii. The sequence goes on along the minus strand of CM027881.1, from coordinate 28,059,089 downwards.
CTGTAAACCATTTGGTCGAGGCAAGATGATGACATATGCTGGACGCCAAAGTAAAAGGGTCATATTTCGTGGAGAAACACAAACTTTTTAAATATATTATTGAAATGAATTTGAACGGTGGCTTTCCAGTTGTCTACACATGTAGACAATTCAGGAGGTTTTTGAGTTGTCTATACTCATACACAATTCATTGTGAAATAAAAGTAGTTAGAGAATAAATTTGGAACAGATTCAAGAAGTAAAAAAATTTACTTATTTATTTCTAGGAAATAAAAATAGGAAAAATTATTTTTGAATAGAAATTGTTCCCAAAATAGAAATGTTACTAAACACCCTCAAACTAACCATAATGCTAGAGCAATTAGTGCCCTTACTTACTAAACTATACCTTATCAATCAAATTACAAAATACTGGAGGGAGACCCAAACGATATAACAATGGAACTGACAACTTTCCACGCATTTTCAATCACTAGATCTGTTCAGTTGACTTTTGTATAAGAAGAGTCTACAATTTTTTAATAGATTAGACAAAACCAAATTTGTAGATAAGAGTTCAGCCAACGAACGTGGAGTATCAAACGCATCCAAGTTTTCACCAAGAATAAGTGACGAGGATTCTCAGAGTCCGGAGCTACCTATTAAATAAAATTGTTCAGTCAAATCAGGGACCTCAATTCAGTCTCCATCGAAACGAATATGGTTTTTTTTTTCTACAAGAAAAGGTAGCACAATGAACGTATTGTATCATTCACAACTTGCCCCTTCTTCCCTAACCAGGTTCTCAGGGTTTCACATTGATAAATCAATACTATGCATAGGCATGGCCAGAATTATGAACATTTATTTGGTTTGCCTCTCCCGTCATGCATTGTAACTGCCAAACATCAATACTAAAATAAGTACAGTAGTTGCTGTATCACATGATGACGGCACTCTGTGGCTTGTTAAATCCCAATCTCAATGAGCAACGGAGATTCCACCTCTATGTTGAGCTCAGTGAAGTAAGAATGCTGGACTATTCTCAATGACCAACAGAGATTCATAAAGCCAAAGCTGACCGATGAATTGGAACTTGAGTCAATTCGACATAGAAAAGTTATAGTTATTGCAAGCACCATGTTGGACTAATATAGCAACTCAAAGGCTGGCATAATTTGGCAAGCACCATCTCTGTACTAGCGACACCTCTAGTGTTGCTTTAATCGCGAGCGAGATTCTCGGTAAAGAAAAGCTCCTAAAGTCACCCTTCATACTTCAAAAGAAAACCTCCAGAACAGCCTTCCATGTGACTTTACCTCTCACTTTTTTTTTTTGGGTGTCTGATGGCATGGAACCGCACCTCCAGTGAGTAAACCCCAACTCGTGATATACATCAGTGATAAGCCAAAGAGATATAAAAGCTAGTACTTCCAACAGGCAGATGGAATCATCGACACTGAAAATCTATGATTAAAGGTAAGGTATATGCGCCAATGATATTCAAACATGTCAGCGATACCTCATTCTATTGCAACAAGCAGATGGTGAATGTAACTGCTCACCTCGAGGGTTAGACTTGAAGCCACAATTCGTCAAGTGTTCTGAAAGTTTTTCTCCCAACTCTTTTTGCCAGTTAGGTAAAGTCTTGGCTTCAGATACAGGCCACACAATTGCTGTCTCAGTTGTAGGATTGAAGCTGGGGGCAGATACTTGTGGCTGTCCAAAGTTAGCGCAGAAGAGAAGACACACAGGGTTCAAATCTTACCACAAAAAATGATTAAAGCCATTTCTACTGCAATTCTTTCCACCCCCATAAGAGATAATTTAAAACCTCATTTCTTTTTACGTTTGCGAGAGGACAAATTGCTAACCCAGTAGATTAATGTTCTATTACTCTAAGTTTAATTCAAGTTGATAATGATACTCTTCATATGAAAAATGGACGATCCTAGATACCTCGGAGAGTATAATAGTAACACGAAAGCAACGGTAAACTCACCTGATTTTCCAAAATTCTCTTCACACTTGCTGCCCATCCCCCACGAGTCATTGCCCGCAGAGATGGAACAGAGACATTCAAATGACCGCAGAAATAAAACATGACATGCACCACGGAATAAAATCTTCATCAATATAACGCAAGGAAAGTTGTACATAGACAAAATAGAAGCTGTGTAGTTTGTACAGTCACATAAAGTGCGAGAGATATAATAGAGAGAGGCTTACTCCGAAGTGAATATTATGACGTCAGAGGAAACAGCTGAGGCTTTCTTGGCTCCATCCACGACTGATCTCGCCTTCCCATCCTCTCCGTCAACTCCGCCACTGCCGACATTTCCACTGAAGACACTAAAAGGACTAGCGGAGCTTGAAACGCATTACAAACGATACCTCACGGATGTCGAAGGAGACAGAGACAAGAAGTGATAGGATTTTCGTGCCACAGGACCTCACCAAGCCAATTTGACTTTGTATCACAACGCCTAGTAAGTGTTTGCGCTCCTCATTTATTCAATCAGAGTTAATTTTGATATAGGGCTTGATGTTACGAAATCGCATGTCAATTCCAGAAAAAATAATGCTCGCAAACAATTTACCAGGCAGAATATAATAATAAAAGAACAGAATCAGAAGAACACATTAGAAAATTTGTTAACGATACGTCTTCACACAGAGATACTCTGCGAATCCACTAGACTTCGAAAAAAGTTGGAATACAATGATAATATTTTCTCAAGATCATGACACAAAGAGATTGAGAACTCACATAAAGAAAAAAAAAAAAACTCACCTTTTTCTTCTCTCTTTTTTTTGCCTCTCTATTTTTTATTTCAGCGTCTTGATGGCTAGCAGCGTCTTACCATCGCTAATATAAAGGTATAACTTTTAACCTAAAAGCAAATCTGATAGAAAAGACAAAAAAACTCCTAAAAATATTTGACTTCATCTATAACAATCTCCCATTTGAAGACAAATATACTCGAGCACTAAGCAACTTTGCATCCATCTTCTTCAAAAAAATAGTAGTTGTAAAATTTGTGCCTTTGCGATACTTCTCATCAATCAACATGGAGTAGTACCAATGGTAATAGTATAGAAAATATGCTTCTCTCTGTCTATTACCTTGGTCAACATGTCAGCTAGATTCTTCGAGCCATCAATCTTCTGTAGCTTTAACTCATTATATTTCAATGCTGACGTGATAAAGTGATAACATTTCTTGATATGTCTAGTCCTTGAGTGATAAGTTGCATTCTTTGCTAAGTGCACTGCACTTTGACTATCACTCCACAGTGTACTGATCGGCTATTTTCGATGTAGCTCATTCATATAATCTTGTAACCACATGATTTTCTTGGAGGCTTTTGTGATCTAAGTAGCACCGATACTGACATGCAATACATGATATGACACGACACGACACGACACGACACAACATGCCGACACGTCGTTTCTCAAAAAACAAAGAATTTCGACACGTTGGGACACATTAGATATTAGATATATATTTTTATATATACATAATAAATTGTCATTTTTATGTTTATTTCAATCAAATTAATTTGATTCAAATAAATAAATAAATAAATAAATAAATAAATAAATAAGCTTAGAATGAATTTACACTAAAAACATTAATTCACAATTTATTAATATCATTTATTGTTTTAATTTGACAAATTCAACTCTATCCCAATAATTCATAAAACTTGAAGAAAAACAAGTAATTCACATTCTAAACTCGCATGTTAGATATGTCGGAAGAGAGAAAAAAAACTTGAGGAATGAATTGTATATCACAGGAAGTGAGAGTCAAAAAAGAAGAGAATACTAGGTTTTCTTCTTTCTTCATTTATTATTTTTATTATTGTGTTTTATTTTTTCACACACACACACACACACACACACATATTGACCTCTCATTCATTGATTTTTTTTTTTAAATGGACCTCCATAGCGGAATCATGTGTCGAAAGCTCATATGTTGGAATTCCGACTCGAGTATTGGAGAGTGTCGGAAAAGTTGACTAGGTGTCGGATTTTCCAACACGTGTTGACCAAGTGTCGGAGAGTGTCAGACACGTGTCGAAGTGTCTGACACGGCAGGAAAGTTTTTGGAGAGTGTTGGTGCTTCATAGTTTGTGATCGCCACGTATTCTGCCTTTGTCGTTGATAAATCCACTACTTTGTGTAGTTGAGATACCAAACTCACTGCTATACCTGTAACTGTAAAGACATATCCAGTGGTACTCTTACCATTATCTTGATCACCCGAATGATCTGCATCTACATAACCTTGTAACTCTAGAGATGTACCACCATAACAAAATGAGTAATTGGAAGTACTTGCTAGATATCTCAATATCCATTTCACTACATTCCAATGCTCTTTGCCTGGTTTTGCATATATCGACTCACAACTCCCACTGCCTGTGCAATGTTTGGTCTCGTGCTCACCATGGCATATATCAAACTCCTCACTGCTGATGCATATGGAACTATCGCTATCTCATCTTTCAAAGCCTGAATGCTTGGATACATATCCTTGGAAAGTTTGAAGTGACTTGCTAGAGGAGTTGCAACTGGTTTTGCCTTGTCCATGTTAAATCTCTTTAACACCTTATTCACATAGTCTTTCTATGAGAGCCATAATTTCTTATTTTTCCTGTCCTTGATGATTTTCATGCCTAAAATATTCTTGGCCTCTTCCAAGTCTTTCATAGCAAACTGTGATGATAACATCTTATTTACTTATATGATTCTCTTCATATTGGAACTAGCCACCAGCATGTCATCCACATATAAAGAGAGATACACAATGTCACTGTCACGACCAAAATTCTGGGTGCACCACTTAGGGTTTGGCTAATGGATTACTAAGCCTAAACTTAGCTCGGGTTTTCTCAAACCCATATCAATCTCAAACCCATATCAATTCGCGACTTAGTTAAAATTTCTTAACATGCAAATAGATTTATCTAGGAGTCGTCACTTATCAGTTCATGGTAAGTCGATTAAACACCTAAGTAAAATAATGAGAGGATTATTTTACTCCTACGAACCAGAGACTTCGGGTACACGGACTTGGTTACACTAGACTTCTCTAATGCCATTTTGGTACAATTTCTTTTTATTTTTAAAAATATTTTTGAATGCAGCTTGGATTGATTTTAAATCTATTTCCTTAACATGTGATCATACGGGTGCACAAACCACTAATTTAACACCCAAGAAAGTAATAAATTACGGGAATTACCTTGTAGCAACGAAAGTATCTGCGTCGTTAGATCAGAATTCACATCATCAACCCTAGATATGATTTCTAATTAACACACAATTTCTTTTGGTTTTCATTCAACTAATGAGAATCATGCTTTTTGCAATGCAATATAACTAAATGACCTAATTCTAATGAGAGACAATTTCTAATTAAATGGACCTAGCAACAATCACTAAATGGCATGCATTTCATGAATCTAATTCTAAATGACATGCAATGACATTTTTTATTTTTTTATTTTTTTCCTTAAAAATGCAATCTATCCTAGAGATTGAAACTAATTTATTCTAAGACTTTTTTTTTTCTATTTTTTATGAAATTCGAAATTAGAAAAATGTGAAAATTATCTAACTAAATTAAGATTCTATCCAACTTATATTGATGATTAGGTCAGGCTAAACCCTAATTAAAACCAGGATATTATCTTAACTTAGCAATCCCTAACCTAAGATGCAGTCTATCTAAATCAATCTAAACTTAAAATGAAATATGCAATTTTATCATGATGTGCAATGACGTACAAAGGATGCTCTAATTCTACATGATATATGCATGATGATTTTTGTTGTTTTTTATTAACTTCGAAAAAAAAAGAGTCAAATAATTAAACATGCAATTTAAGCTAATGAAACAAAAATCTAGCATCCTAAATTTAATTTTTTAATTTTTTAATTTCGAAAATTCATGATAAATAAGATGCTTAGTCCAAATATGCAAATAACCCTAAAACATGCAATATTCTAACTCAAATGTATTTCAAGATAAATAAAGCAATCAAGACAAGACAGTCCATTCAAAATCATTAAAGATGTCATCTATTGTTCAGATCAAGGGATAACATCTCGCTAATAAAATCGATAAATTGGTCTTAAGTCTTAAAGATTAAAATATCAATTTTATTCCCGCTTGATTAATTATTTCTTCAAAGCCTTATAGATGGAATATAAAACCTAGGCGCGGTTGCGAATCGGATGGTATGTTGGAATTTCCAATTAGGCATAAGGAAGTATTTCAAATAAGAAAAAAAAATTAAATTAAAAAAAAAAAGAAGAAGATAAACTTGCATAATAAAATAAAGCAAATATACCTAATTTGATTTTTCTCTCTTTTTTTTTTTTTTTTTTTAAAGAAAAGCTTGGCGGCCGGTTTGGAGCTTCGGCGAGGGGGATCGTTGGCGAGGAGCTTCGGCGAGGGCGCAGCTGCTGGCGGAGCAAGTGGGTCGCAGCGTCTTTGTGGGCAGAGGGGCTGTGCAGGCCGCTGGATCTGATGGCGTCGGGAAGCAATGGCGGTGTTGCGGGCCGGCATGGGCTAGAGGCGAGGCGGAGCGTGGCAAGGGTTGGCATCGGCCTACTAGGTCGCGAGTAGCAACGGCGTCGCGGGCTTCGGGAGCGATGGCGCTCGGACGCGAGATCGGGGGGGAGCGGCGGTGGTGTTGGGCTCTGGTGGCGCCAGTCATGGCTGGAACAGGGCACGTCAAGCTGGGTTGCGGGTGGATCTCGGTCGGCGAGGGTTGAGGTGTGGTCGAAGCGGCAAGACTGGCGTTGCAGCGTGGTGGAAGCTGGCGAAGGCGGTTCCAGCGAGGTGGATGGTGCGGACGTGGCGTCGGTGCGGTCAGGGCCTCCGAAGAAGTCGGCCCCCCCTCTTTTTTTTTTGCTTTTTCTTTGCTCTCCGTACGCCCCCTGCCCCCCTTTTCCTTTGACCGAGGCTGAGCGATTTTACCTTTTCTTTGCCGAAAGAAATTTTTTTCTTTTTAAATTTCCCCTCCCTCAAAACCAAAGAAAATAACCTCTCCACATATTTGCTCTCAAAAATTTCAAAAAATCCTCCTGGGTCCGTACACAAACAACACCTTTTATAGGGGAAAAATTTAGACTTTTGTGGCATATTTTATTTCCAATTTTGCTTGTGCATAATTCCCCGAATATATCGTTGCACCCCACGCAATATTCTCTTTTGTATTTTTCGAATATTCCATCCGAAAATTTCCTTCCTACTAAAAAATACGTTCCTCAGTGTATATTACCTGAATATGTGAAAAATCTCAGCGAAATATGAAAAATCTCGCGCTCACCGTTGGTCCAATAAAACAAAATAAGATAAATGTTTCTAAACTATATGTTATGCAATTTTAATTTTTTCTGTGGTTAAAATTAACCCATTTTTTAATGCAAAAATTTAGGTGTTAACAGTCACCATCATCATACTTGTGAAAATAAACACAGTGATCAGACTTATAGTGTGCAAATCCTTTTTCTTTCATGAAACCATCAAATTTTAGGTATAATTGCCGCGGAGCTTGTTTCAAGCCACACAAGTTTTTCTTCAATCGACATACCATGTGCTTCTTACCTTTGACTTCAAAACCCTTAGGTTGTGCCATGTATAGTTCTTCATCTAAGTCACCATGTAAAAACGCTATTTTTACGTTTAACTGCTCAAGATGAAGATCCTCCACTGCAACTATACTCAGCAGAACTCTAATTGATGTCATTTTCACTACATGTGAAAATATCTCAGAGTAGTCAATCCCTTCTTTTTGAGAAAAGCCCTTAACTACAAGTTTTGCATTGTATCTAATATTACCATCTGCTTCATTCTTAATCATGTACGCTCATTTGTTTAATAAAGCTTTTTTTACCTGTGGGCAACTTGGTCAACTCCCAAGTTTTGTTCTGAAGTAAGGAGCTCATCTCATCTTTCATAGCACACTCCCATTGCAAGTGAGACATGTCTACCTTTGCCTCATCGTAATCTCCGGTTTCCCTGAATCTGTATATAAAACATGGCTCAGAATAATATTAGTTGATGGATCAAAAATTACCTTTGGCTTTCTCACACGTGTATACCTCCTCAATACAGGTACTTCAGGGTCGTTAGTTTGCTCCGAATCACTGCGTTTCTATTGAACTACCTCTTCATTGATAATAGGCTCATCTTGAACCTCTCTTTCAAGTGCACTTTGATCTACTGTAAAAATCTTCACAGGCATTGTGTCTAATTCAACATATTCCAATTGTACTACCTTCTCATGCTCTGTCTGATGATTCTTATTCATCTTTTCTTCATGGAATACCACATTCCGACTGCAGATGACTTTGTTATTCTCATAATCCCAAAGTCTATAACCATACTTGTCGCCACCGTATCCGATATAGACGCACTTCTGGGACTTAGCATCAAGCTTTTTCCTATCCTTCCTTTCAATCAAAGCATATGCAACACAACCAAACACCTTTAGGTGTGAATAATTAATCTTTTTACTTGACCACCGCTCTTGTGATATTTCTCCATCCAACGCACTAGATGGACTTATGTTGATAAGAAAAACAGCTGCATCAACTGTGGCAGCCCATAAGTGTAGCGGGAGACCCGCGTGTAGACTCATGCATCTCATATGTTCTAGAATAGTCCTATTCATCCTTTCAGCTACACCATTTTCTTGAGGAGTTCTAGGAACAATTTTTAACCCGTGTATGCCCTCTCGACTCAAATATTCTGCAAATTCCTTACTCGTGTATTCACCACCATTATTAGATTTTAGAGCTTTAATCTGATAACTTGTCTCTTTTTCTACTATGGTCTTCCACATTCTGAACATTCCAAATACTTCTGATTTTTCTTTAAGAGTATAGACCCAAGTCTTTCTTGTTGCATCATAAATGAAGGTAACAAAATATCTCGGGATAAGTATACTAATGGTGCCATAAGTTGTGTACGGCGCTCACTTTGGTGCCAAAAGTTTTCACGGGATCACTTAAGTGCCAAATCGGAGAAAAAACGATCACTTTGGTGCCACCAGCGAGAAATTCCGGCCAAAATGATTACGTGGCATTTATATTTAAAAAAAATTCGACAACTCTTAATATTGTCCATGGTAAATGGCATAAAACGACGCCGTTTCCTTTTCTTTGTAAGAAACGACGTCGTTTTACCATTCCACGTGGATTACCTACAAAATGATCGTCGTATAGTGGATTCAATACGGTAAAAAACGACGTGGGCCAAAAACGGTGTTCGTATAGGGTTCTCGCTCGACGCCACCATCCATAGCTCGCTGACCCACCGTCGTTCACTCACCCACCATGGCTCGGCCACCGCTGTAGTTGCGCCATCGTTCACTGGCTGTGTCCTCAACTCTCGCTCACTCAGGTTTGTCGTGTTCTGTACGTGAGTCAATTTACCGAAAAATTTAGGGTTCCGATGGGCAAGTTAGGGCATGGAGGGCAAATTGAGAGCTCGGCTTAGGGGGAAAGTCGTGGGGAAAGTCGTGGGGATCGAATAGAAAATTTGAGGGTTTCGTCATTCGTTCCCTTTCTTTTGTGGGGACCGAATAGAAAAATAGGGTGCGGAGGGGAAAATGGGGCTCGACTGGGGGGAAAACAATGGTGGGACCGAATTTATTTAATTAATTGGATTGCTTCTGTGGGGGAAATAGGAGGACCGAATGTGATTGAATTGAAAAATTGGTGGGAGGACCTCACTTTGTTTATTCAATTCGGTTTCTTTTGTTTTTGTAAAAGCACTAAATTGGGGAGATTAGTTGCATTTGTTTCTTGACAACAAAATGACAAGGACCTCCATGTGAAGTTACTAATTCTGTCACGTGGTCCCAACAAGTAATGACATTTGTTTTTTTTTTTTCATTGGGTGCAGCATCGACATGGACGCGAATTAGGTAGGCATCATTGTTTGCCATGGTGGAGAGTTTCTTATTGGCACCGATGATTGGAAATATATTGGTGGAAATGAAGGTACTATTTATGTCAATGTTCGGAAGCTATCATATATTGATTTTCTAAGGGATTTGGTGTATTTTTTACGATGCAAAATGCAAAAACTACATTACTGTGTTCCTGGGAAGGAATTGAAGGATGTGTTGAGATTTTTTAATGACAATAATGATATTAAGGATATCATTTACTATTATATTCATGGCGAAGAAGCTAAAGTATATGTTGAGTATTATAGTGATGGTGAGGATGATGATGATGATGAGGATGGTGAGGATGAGGATGAGGATGAGCAGACCACCACTGAAAGAAGAGAAGTGAGGGATCATATTCAAGTGAGTAATCAAGTCGAGGATGAAAGGGAGAGAACTCACATTGATAGAGATGAACAAATAGTGACATGTCCTGAAAACTTGGGTGAAGATTTGGGTGAAGATTTGGGCGATGAGGACTTTATTGGATTAGAATGGGAAATTGCTTTATCCAGTGAATCGGAAGATGAATATTTTGATTCAGTAAATTTCCCAAGTGATGAAGATGATGATGAACTCGCACAATCAAGACAAAAGTAAAGGGAATTTCTGAGAAAAAAACTTGCACTTTCAGCAAAGAGGCTCGGGCCAGTAAATGGGGATGGAGTTCCAGCTAAAGGTAATAGAAGTGAAGATGAAGAAAGCTGCAGCGATGAAGTTGTTGGTTTGGAGAATGAGCTTGACAATGATGATGAAGAACCTGTTCGTCGAAAAAAAAGTAAGAACCCTTGCTATGATCCGACCGTTGATAAACCTATTTTGTCTGTAGGCATGAGATTTAACAATGCCAAACAATTCAAGGAAACTGTTGTGAAGAACTCCATTGGTGAACAGAGGAGTGTTAAATTTATTAGAAACACGAAGGAATTTATGAGAGCTAAGTGCTCACAACCCAATTATCCATGGAAGCTTTATGGCGCGCCGAGTAAGAATGTATCATTCCAGATTAGGTCCTTGTAGGAGGAACATACTTGTCCAATTATTTTTAATAATAAAAGGATAACGGGTGTGTGGTTATCGAAGCATTTTTTCAACACTATCAAAGCAATGCCCGGGATCAAGAGTCCTCAATTTCAACAGTTAGTGAAGGAGCAAGTAGGGGTTAATGTGTCAAGGAATCAATACAAGAGAGCTAAGATGAGGGTGATGAAAATACTGATGGGTGGGTATAAGGAAGAATATGCGTAGGTATGAGACTATGTTGGCGAATGCATGTTTCAAAACCCATCTAGTAGGGTGTATGTAGAGGTTGTGGAGAAGTCACTCCTTGATCTTGGACCTAGATTTGATAGATTTTATATTTGTTTTGATGCATGCAAACGGGGCTTCTTGGCTGGTTGTAGAAGAGTTATAGGATTGGATTGATGCTTTCTAAAGGGTTTGTGTAAGGGGGAGTTGTTGGCTGCTGTGGGGAGAGATGTCAATAATCAAATGTTTTCGATAGCTTGGGCGGTGGTGAAGATAGAGAACAAAGATATTTGGTCCTAATTTTTCAAAAATTTAATGGCTGACCTTGAGATAACTGATGGGGGAGGATGGGCATTCATGAGCGACTAACAGAAGGTAATTTCATTGTCAATTAATTCACTCCCTTTTAATATTAATCATTTGCATATTTTTCCTGACTTGTATTTATTAATTTGAATTTTTGTAGGGACTTATTTCTGCATTGGCTGAGTTGATGCCATATGCTGAGCATAGAATATGCGCGAGATACATATATGCAAACTGGTCAAGGAACTTCAAAGGAGATAGGCTTCAAAAGCAGTTCTGGCAGATAGCAAAGAGTGCAAACATGGCTGATTTCAGATTAGCCAAACAAGGATTGTTGTAGCTGACAAAGGAAGGTTTTGATGCACTCTTCCAGACAGAAGCTAAGCACTGGTGTCGGGCCTTCTTCAGCGAAGAGTTGAAATGCGATATCATTGATAACAACCTCAGTAAAGCTTTCAATGGCAGAATTTTAGAGGCCAGGTGCAAACCAATCATCAACATGCTTGATGATATTCGAGTGATGGTGATGACTAGACTGCATAGGCAAAGAGATGAGGTTACGAAATGGACTAGAGACTATGGCCCTAGGATTATGAAGAGATTGGATGTAAACATTGCTGCTAGTAGGTTCTGCCATCCAGTTTGGAATGGAGATAATGGATATGAGATTATTCAAAATCAGGATAAGTATGTTGTCAAACTGGATAGAAGAAAGTGTTCATGCCGAGCTTAGCAACTAAATGTAATTCCCTATGCCCATGCAATTTGTGCTATTAAGATGAAGTAAGAAAACCCAGATGATTATCTACATGATTGGTACAAAAAAAGCTCATACCTTACTTCATACCAATTCATGATGCAGCCTATCAGAAGTAACAAATTTTGGGAGCCAACAAATCATGAAAGTCCTCTACCTTTGTCGCTGAAGAAGCAAATTGGAAGGCCAAAAAAGAAGAATGCAACAGGAAGAGGCATCAAGTCAAATGATGAGTAGGACTGGCTCAAAGATGAAATGCTCATATTGCCGCAAGGAAGGGCACAATAAGAAAGGTTGTGAGCTAAAAAGGCAGCATCAACAGCAAGATGTAATGGCTGAAGGTAGGACAGAAGGCTCTACTGAAGAGCTTTTTGTTGGGCCTAGTGAAGGTAGGATAGAAGGCCCTGCAGTAGTGCCTACTGAAGGGCAAACAGAAGGCCCTGCTGTAATGTAAGTATCCTTTTTACCTCAGTAACTTTACATTTCCTATTCGATAGAATTTGATGGTTGACCATGTGTACTGACTTCTCTTGTGCTTTTCCTCTATCATGCACTTGTAATTTAATAAGTTTTCTCCATTTGTTTCCACCATGAAAATGAGTAGATGTCTAATTATTCATTGTAGTTGGTCATGGTCCTAATATAGTACATTGTTGTATGGCCTTCTAAAGGGCCAGAAAAAGGCCCTGTTATAGGCTCAAGTGTAGGGACGGGGACTGGAATAGGCAGGACAACAACAACAACTGAGTCCACCGTTGAGCAAACGAGAAGAAAAAAAGTTCATGTAAGTTGTACATCATTGTGTTTGTCTTTTATGGACTGAATTTTAAATTTTTATGTGTTTCTCAGGTGAGAAGACGAGCAATTGCACAAGTTGCAGAGGCTGCTCCCCCATCTATTGCTGCTAAAAATGATGCACAACAGCGAACAAGATGGGCTATTGGAAAAAGATTAAGGCAATATGGTTATGGGATTTACATAGATGAACAAATTGGAATGACTATTTTGAATGTAAGATTTGTAGGCCTCATGCATTTAATTTGTTGTACTTCAATTCATTTGGTTGACAATATTGCTATGTTCTTGTAGCCTGGGAGAACTTCGGAGGTACTTCTCTCTCAAGGTGGGCCAACTCAAGAATCAAGGACACAACCAAAGAAAAGTGCTCCAAAGAAGAAGACAGTGGGAATAGCTGCAAAACAACCATCCAAACAGAACCCAGCACCAGTTTCATCTCAACCAACGATTGGGTGCGATAGTGATGATATGGACCAACACATGACACATGCTAGAACAATAATAGCCACCGTAAAAAACAAGTAAAAGGAGGTGACAGAATGCCCAGTTAAACAACCTGCACATCCAGTTCGAAAGAGTCCTCGGATTATGAATCAATTCAAAGCCCCAAGATGAAAATGAGATCAGGGTGTTGTCCATATTGACTGATGGGAGGGTGCTAGACATGGTTTATGTTTATCTTTATGTTGTGCTGGAAATGGTCGCATCTTTTTATGTTTTCTTTTTTTAAGAGGGTGCTAGATATTATATCACTGATGGTAGTTGCTACCTCCATATTGCCATTGGTTTTTTTTAAGAGGGTGCTGAACTTTAAGTGATTGGAGAGTGAAGTTCATGTTTTTCTTTTCTTTTGTAAACAATCAATCAATATTAATGATAATAGTTGTTTCTGTATATTTTGCTGTTGGTGTAATGTTATTATGAGGTTGCTATTATTTTTAGATTTAAATATGTGCATATAGTGTTGCTGGTTGAAGTCGTTGATGCGTTGATGCTATCTGTGGGGTTTTGGTTGTACATGCTGGAATAGGATGCAGTTGATGCGTTGATGCTATCTGTGGAGTTCTGGTTATATGTGCTGGAATAAGATGCAGTTTTAGGTGTTGGTGCATCTCGTTGCAGGGCTGTTGTGTTGCAAGAAGATGCACCAGCAAGCCAATTGGTGCAAGAACAAGATGTAGGATGCACCACGACTGGTGCAAGTTTGAAATTGGCACTTAAGCGATCACTATTTACAACTTGTGCAACAGAAGTGATCACTTTGTAATTGCGATTGTCACTTAAATGATCACTTTTATAAAAACTTAGCACTCAAGCGATCACTATTTACAACATTTGGCATGGAAATGGTCAATCGTTAATTTGCCACCATCTCTTAATTTTGCAATGGTTTGCAGTTGCAGCAAACCAGCAAACCAGCAAACCATTACAACGATAAAAATGCAGCAACCATTCTATTTGAAACAAAAACTAACCAAAACAAACATTGCCAATATACAACTAAACAATAAAAAGTGCTCAGAACTAATGCATTCCAACTCAAACCTTTCATTTTGCCATGGTTTACAGTTGCAGCAAACCAACAAACCAGCAAATCAGGAGGGCAAATAAAAAATGCAGCAAGCAAACATTGCATTTATGAAGTGCTCACAATTAATGCATTCCAACTACAATCTTGCATTTCTACCATGGATTACAACAAAACCTTCTGCTTCATACAAAAATGATAGACATACAAACTTCGACTATGGTAGACATACAAACTTCTTCTTATTACTTAACTTCACATTTGAATAAACTACATAAGAGAATAAGAATACAATCAACGCTTGATAAAAGTTTCTTTCAATTTTCAGCCTTGAAACCTCCATCTTCAAATGGTCAACTAGAGATGTCAAACCCTTTATTTGAGCTTGCATTGAGTTAACATCCTCCAACTCGTCCATTAACACAGGTGGAGGTTGATTTCGGCCTTCAAGTAACTTTAGGATCACCTCTGTCGCTCGATCAGAGAATTTCCTATCAACCCATTTGAAATATTTGCACTTCGAGCCTTCTCTATATCTGCCGCATCCATGGAATCTTCTCCCAGGATTTAACCGAGTCCAAGATGTTCTTCTCGAACTCGGTAACCCACAATAACAGTAACACTCACCATCTAATTCGCTTTTTTTTTTTTTTATAGGAATGTGAGCCGCTGCTGAAGCTTCTACCCTCCATTCACAAGAGCGAGTTGATAACTTTGAGAGAAAATTGAAGTATGCACTCGAATTGGTCGAATTGGGGATTTAGGGTTTTCAATTTCCGATTCTACTCGAATTTGGGGATTTAGGGTTTCTTATTTAGGGAAAAAGACACTAAATGGCATCGTTTTGTTGTTTGCATGTTGATTATATTCTCCATCGATCCACGTCGGCTTCAAATATTAATAAAAAAATGTCACGTCGGATTTCCGGCCAACCAGATCGGAGTTGGCACCAAAGTAAGCGTTCTTCAAAATTTTTGGCACTTAAGTGATCCGGCGGAAACCTTTGACACCAAAGTAAGCGCCGTACACAACTTATAACACCATTAGTGTACTTATCCTAAATATCTCTTACCACCATAGGAGAGTTCCTGAGCAAGTCTCCATACATCAATATGAACCAACTCTAGCTTCTGACCTTTATTTTGTCGCTCATTCAATTAAAAACTAACAACCTTATGTTTTCCATAAATGTAACGCTCACAAAAATCTAACTTAACTTTTTGCAAACCCGGAAATAATTTCTTCGAGTGTAACTGTTTTATACCTTTTTCACCAAGATGTCCCAAGCGATAATGCCATAGAGTAGACAAATTACCTGTAGCCATTTTAGTTGCAACTATTGTCTTCTTGGAGAAGGTAAAATGTACTTGTATGCTTTCCCTTTGCTACAACTCTTACCCCTGAGGTTATATTTCACTCTCCGCATCCAAAGATTGTTACCAAACCTTCTTGATCAAGTTTACTTGTTGAAATCGGATTTTTCTTTAATTCCGGAATATTCCTAGTTTCACGCAAAACTAGACGTCCTCCACCTGAGATGTTCACAGTCACGGTTCCTTTCCCAATAATGGGACACATGTGGCCGTTTCCCACAACTACTTGTCCGAAATCTCCACTGACATAATCATCAAATATGTCTCTTTGCGAGGTGCAACAAAAAGAAGCACCAGAATCAATAAACCATTTATCTGTTGTCAAGTCAAACCCTGCAGACAAATACAAGTTATCTAGCAAAGATTCATCGCTAATCATATTAGCTCTTTGATTCTCATATTGCTACTTCTTTTTGTAGGCTTCACACTGAAACCTCCGATGTTCGGTTTTGTGACAAAACTAATACTCATCTTTTGCAACCTGTCTCTTACCCCTTGATTGTGATCTGCCATGCCTGTTGAATTTTCCTCTACTTTTACATCTTCCACAGTTCTCCACTATGAGTGCTGTTGAAGATGTAGATGCAGAAAAATTATCTCTACCTGAGACTTTCCTTCGCATCTCTTCATCCATGATACTACTCATAGCATCATCAAGAGTTAAATCATCCTTCATAGTGCTCGAAATTCCTTGCACTACGGTATTGTAGCTTTCTGGAAGAGAGCATAAAAATAATAAAGCTTGAAGCTTCATATCTAAATTTATGCCTGCGGATTCCAATTGACCCATGATCTACGTGAAATTATTAATATGCTTTGCCACAGTATCTCTATCAGATAATTTCATATTAACCAAATTTCTTCAGCAAAAATACTTTATTTGATATGGACAGCTTCTCATAAATATTCATTAGAATATCCATGGCTTCTTTTGCAGTTTTTGCTTTCGCGATGTGGTACCCCGTCTTTTTCGTCAACCCTAGACGAATTGCACCTAATGCTTTTCGATCAAGAATTTTCCATCCGGCTTCTGCTGTTGGATCCACTTTCGCCATCTCGAGTTTCCAACCTTTAAGTGGTGCATAGAGATCTTTTTGATAAAGATAATCCTCGATTTGTAGTTTCCACCATTCAAAATCTTGCCCATCGAACTTATTGATTCTGATTTTATCTTTTGCCATACTGTTTGCTTTCAATTGAATGTCATCGAAAAACCCTCAATGTTTTCGATTAGCCTACCCAGGCTCTGATACCAGTTGTTACGAAATCGCATGTCGATTCCAGAAAAAATAACGCTCGCAAACAATTCACCATGCATAATATAATAATTAAAGAATAGAATCAGAAGAACATGCCAGAAAATTTGTTAACGAAGTTCACCCAAACCTAGGTTACGTCTCCGCGGAGGCACTCTGTGAATCCACTAGATTTTGAAAAATGTTGGAATACAATGATGATCTTCTCTCAAGATCATGGCACAAAGAGATTGAGAACTCCCATAAAGAAAAAAAAAACTCACTTTTTTCTTCTCTTTTTTTCTTGTCTCTCTCTTTTTTTTTTTTCAGCGTCTTGACGGCCAGTATCTTACCATCGCTAATATAAATGTATCACTTTTAACCTAAAAGAAAATTTGATAGAAAAGACAAAAAAAACCCCTAAAAATATTTGGCTTCATCTATAACACTTGGAAGTTGGAATTATGTGAGATTCGAGCTACGAAGTCCAATTTTTGAGTCGTTGAGCTACGTATGCATGTGTACAAACACACACACATGTATATATAAAGTTTAAGGTGTCATGGAGTAGTAGGATTTTATGGAACTTGATTTGAGTTTATAGTTTGCCCGAAACAAAATTTCGAAATTTCCTGCACATAATGACTAGTGTGCGTCTAGCAACTTTGGGGCCGTATTTCATCTGTTTTCAACTTGATTTTGGAATGGCCAAGTTGGGGTCCTTGTAATACGTTGAAAGATTTTTCTATTGACTATAAGAAAGTTTGACATGGGGTTCGGTAGAAAGAGTTATGTTGTGACCAAATTTTGCGCTTAAACTTTGTATTGTGGATGGCTTAAATAATCGCTTGGTGTATGCAATCTACTAGTGCGTATGTGCCGTTTATCGACGGATAAGCATAATTTAGTCGAGTCATAAATTAGAGTAGCATATTATTTGCTTTTTATATCGTTTTCAATTAATTGATAGGAATACGAGTGCGTTGACTCGAGTAACCAGTGTAGGTTAATTTTTGGATTTCCCAAGTGAGTGGTGCTATCTCTTCTAAGAATTTATGAACTCATGTCTTCAAAATGATAAAAATTTGATATATTATGAGATATGAACAAGTATGTTTGTTGCATAAAATTTGGATCGGGCATTCGTTACGTTTTGGTATATGTGAATGGTGTAAGAACTGGTTAGCGGAAAAAATATATTCTATTTGAGATCGAAGTTGAGAAATATTATATATTTTGAATTCGCGAAACCTTTTTACGAAAAGCTCTTGATTTTGAAATGGTTTATGGAATGTTATCGAGATATTGATTTGGTTTGTAAAACCGGTTTATGAGACGAGTTTTGAAATGTTTGAGAATGTTTTATGGAAAGTATTTCTGGCCGATGAGTTGAGTTGCAAAAGCTTTTGGTGATATGTGAAACGATTTCTGAATTTGACTTTGTGGATTGTGGAGGGTGTTGTTATATATTGGCATTGATACTTAATATAGCTGTGAGCCTAGTGAAAGACTTGTAGGTATGCATATTAGTCTAAGATATTTTTGTGGGCTAAGCCATCGTCTAATGATAGGCATATATCTTGCTAAGGGGGGAATCTTGATCGTCTTATCATGGGTGTTATGCGTGACCATGGCTAAATATTTGAGCATGAATTTGGTCAATGGAGTGGACAATTGACATGTGATTCAACATTAGTTGATGGAATAAACCATCGACGTGTGGTTAAATGAGATTAAACAATAGAATAGGCCGTTGATAGTTGATTTGTTATTATGACATGATATTATTATTGATTTATACGTAAAAATATTTGTTGGAAAAATATTATCTACTTTTGATATTTTGTGTATATAGCACTCTGGCTTTGGAATTGATGAATGGTGATATTGTATTTGGAAAGGTGCATAGTGGGTGTTTGATTAGCTTAGAAAAAATGTACTACTTATTGAGTTGTGGTTGCTCACCCCTCTATTTTTCATTCTTTTTCAAGTTCTGCAGCTAGTGTTAAGTAGTATGAGAGCGACATTAACAAGGGGACTTTTGGGAGTTGGATTTCGGTGGTTTAAGATTGCGTCTTTCGGGTGAAAGGATAACCGTGTCATCCTTATTCTTAATGGTTTTGGGGTGTGACACAGGGCCGAAGTGAGGTTCGGGCTGAGGATGCAGTCAGTGTTAATGCAGCAGAGCCTGTGAGCGATGAGCCAAGACAGAGGCATTGGCAATAAAGCAACCTGGAGATGCGATGGAGGTGGAAGTGAGTTTTGGCTATGGTTGAGTCCATCGAAGCTCGTCTTCACTCTCTCTTGACTCTCTCTGTACACCTCTCAGTTTAAGCAGCCACCAGATGGAAATGAGATAAGCATGGGCAGAAACTGACGGCGTCAATAGATTGACCTGTTTAAAAACATTAATCATAAAAAAATGTATAATGTTATAAATAATGATTATCTGCTATTGGTAATATCCAATATATGGTATTTATTTATGGAATATGTGAGAAAATATTTAATAAGTCGATTGTTTATGTCAACGAGATTCTTTCTCACGTACTGTGGAATGTTAAGACCCAGTATAAAAGAGTCACATTGAGATCACCATCAAGTCATCTTATAAAAGAACCTCAGCAGAAGAACAGTCCAAGTGCCATAACTTGGCTCGGGAGGACACTTAAGTGCCATAACTTCAAAAAGGTACACTTAAGTACTAGTTTCGAAGTTAAATGGAACACTTAGGTGCCACTTCGGCAAAAATCCGGCCAAATGGCTGACGTGGCAATTTTCCGGTGAGTTTGGTCCAAAACGGCGTCATTTTGCACGCTGACGTGGCGAGAAAATGCAAAAATGACGCCGTTTCGTGTTTGATGTGTAAATAATAATATAAAAATTAATTAAATTAAATTTAAACTTAATTTTATTTAAAACATTCTAAAAATTTAAAAACTAAAATTAAAATTAAAATTAAAATTAAAATTAAAATTAAAAAAAAGGAGGCCGAAGGGGGGCGGGCGAGGCTGAGCCCTCGCCGCCGCCGCCTCCCCGTCATCGCCGGGAAGGGCCAGAGACGGAGGGGGAGGGTCGGCTAGGGTTGCCGGCCCTCGGCTGACCGGCGGCGAGGGCTGCGAGCCCTCGCCAGATCGTGGCAAGGGGGGCCGTGATCCGGCCCAAATTTGGGGCGAGGGTCGCGGCCCTCACCTAGATCTGGTGAGGGCTGCGGGCCCTCGCGGGGCCGGGGGCAGGCAACCCCGGCCGACACTCCCCCCTCTGTCGCCAGCCCTTCCCGGCGACGGCGGGGAGGTGGCGAGGGCCATGACCCTCGCCCCAAATCTGGGCGAGGGCTCGCGGGCCCTCCCCGCGATCCGGCGAGGGCTCGCGGCCCTCGCTGCCGGTCGGCCGGGGGCCGGCGACCCCGGCCGACCCTCCCCCCTCTGTCGCCGGCCCTTCCCGGCGATGGTGGAGAGGCGGCGGTGGCAAGGGCTCATCCCTCAACCGCCCTCTTTGGCCTCTTTTTTTTTTTTCAATTTTAATTTTAATTTTAATTTTTTAATTTTTTAGAACATTTTATATGAAATTAAGTTTAAATCTAATTTAATTAATTTTTATATTATTATTTACACATCGAATACACGAAACGGTGTCGTTTTTTGCATTTTCTCACCATGTCAGCGTGCAAAATGACGCCGTTTTGGACCAAACTCGCCGGAAAATTGTCACGTCAGCCATTTGGTCGGATTTTTGCTGGAGTAGTACCTAAGTGTTCCATTTAACTTCGAAACTGGCACTTAAGTATACATTTTCGAAGTTATGACACTTAAGTGTCCTCCCATGCCAAGTTATGGCACTCCAGGTGTCCCAAACTTGAAGAACCTCTGGCCCGACATGCCCGTACACTCACGGTGAATTGGAAAGTTGTTGCTGAACTCAAAATTTCGTAACCACTATGAGACTTGACATCTACTTGTTGCCTATTTCCACCTTTTGAATGATAAAAGAATTTACTACCACAATTTTAAGTTTCCTAAAGTCTGCATAAATTATCTAACATTCTAATTTCAATGTCAAGGTGATCGGTAATTTGAATTTTATGTATAGTTACCAAAATTTTCACCTATGCTATAATACATTAAAATGGTGCTCACCAAATGTAAGTCCGAGGAGAGTAGTTTCCAAATTTACAGTTTGCTTGATAACTCGATTAAGTCTTGAAAATTAAGGGGCTGCATGGAAACGTTCCTAAAAAGTGTTTCTGGAACACTTTTTTGTTTTTTTGTTCCCGGGAACAAAAAAAGAACAGAAACGCGTTTGGTTGCGTTTCTGTTCTTTTTTTGTTCTTTTGTTCCCGGAACACAAAAAGAACAAAAAAAACTTACTTCTTATTCCAGAAACAATTTTGAAGAAACGTTTCTTCTTCTCTCTCTTCTTCTTCTCTTCTTCTTTTCTTCTTCTTTTTTTCTTCTTTTTTCTTTCGCCGGTCGCCGGCCTCGGCCATGGCCGGCGATCGGCCGTCGAGGGCCTGCAACGCCGTCAAGGGTCGGCGACCTCGCCGGAGCCTTGCCCGCGCCGGTGAGGCTGAGCCTCACCGGCTCGAGCTCGCCCAGCCATGGCGAGGCTCGGCCTCGCCGGATCTGGGCGAGCCCGAGCTCGCCCAGCCAAGGTGAGGTCGAGCCTCGCCCAACCACGGCGAGCCTCGCCGTGGCTGGGCGAGGCTGCCGGCCCCGTCGGCCGGTCGCCGGAGGCCGGCGACAGGCCGAAAAAAGAAAAAATAAAAAAGAAAGGAAAAAATGAAAAATAAAATAAAAATATTAAAAAATTAAAAGAAACAAAAAAAGAATAAAATTTACCAAACGTGTTTCGTTAATTTTTATTTCGGGAACAAGTTTATCAAACACGTTTTTTTATTCAAAAATTGTTCCCGGAACGTAAACACTTTTTTTTTATTTATTTGTTCTAGGAACGAGAAAAGGAAGAAATAAAAACATGTGCGCCCTAAAATATTTAGCACTCAAAATAATATCAAACACATTCGATAATCATGACTTGTTTAACTTTAAAAGGTTTAATTAAATTAGAAATCACTAATTTGCCAGGTAACGAAAGGCCACTTAATTTTTTTTTTTTAATTCATTCGATAGAAAAAGATATTTATTGGCACTCGGAATCTTGCTAAATATTTTGCAAAAACTTGTTTAAAGTTCTCCAGATTAGTTACCAAACTATTATTGTTTGGCATTCAATAATCACTTATTATTAAACATATCATAGTTTGATTTTTCTTTCTAAGATGCAGCGTCAACTTAAGTTCCCTTTTTCTTATATAGTTAACCCAGTAGGCTTCGCAGGGGGATTGGCTATCTTTTGGCAAACCCACATTTCTCTTCAGGTGGAACTCTCTACAGCCGACTTTATCGATACTATATGCACTGAATATGGGAAAGGTACTACTATGAGACTCACCTGTTCCAGCAACTCCTCAATCTCGTCAGGCCTTTTGGACAGCCCGCCGTCGAATTGCATCCATCAACTCATTACCTTAGATTTGCGCCGGAGACTTCAACGAAATTGCCTATCCTTGGGAGAAAGTAGGCAAACGCCCCCCTGATTTTGGTCGAATGCAAACTTTTAGAGAGGTACTACATGACTGTGCATTAATGGATATCGACAGTAAGGGATGCGCTTTTACCTGGATGAATTACCGTGAGGGGAATGAGTTGGTTAAAGAGAGATTGGACAGGGTTCTTTGTAATTGGACCTGGAGGATTGCTTTTTCTGAGGCAGAAGTATATGCTTTACCAGCAGTCGGTTCGGATCACAGTCCGCTGATTCTTTCAACCGAAGCTACCAAACACAGAAACGGGAAGACCTTCTATTTCGAAGCATATTGGTTGCAGCATCCGGAATGTCAAGGAGTCATCGACACAGCTTGGGCTTCAGCTGGGGCAAAGGGCTATCACCTGCCAAAGATGCTTCAACAAGTCAGTGGGGCTCTTCGGAGGTGGAGTAAAAAAACTTTTTCAAAAGCAAACGAGCAGATTAACTCCTTACAGCAGCAAATTCAGTTGTTAACTAACCAGACTACCACTATAATGGATCAACAAAAAATCTCTGAGCTGAAAGATTTACTCCATAGTGCATGGCAGCAGGAAGAACGGTATTGGGCAATGAGATCACGGATTAAATGGCTTCGGTGGGGTGATAAAAATATAAAGTTTTTTCATGCCACTACTATTCAAAGGCGAAACAGAAATCGAATTAGAATGCTAATGGATGCACAACAGAGATGGGTTCGAGATGATCAGCTTCTTAAAGACATGACTCTGGAATTTTTTTCTACGACCTATAAATCTGAAGGCACTCGTGATTATGGGCCTATCCTACAACAATCTGAGTGTGTTGTGACTGAGGCTATGAACCAGCAACTTATTTCTGATGTTACTCAAGAGGAAGTTCGCACCGCTGTTTTTCAGCTAGGGAAATGCCGGGCCCCAGGTCCCGACGGTTTTAGTGGATTATTTTACCAACAGTATTGGCCTATCTTAAAAGAAGACATATTTTCCTCGGTGCATAAGTTTTTCCATTCTGGTTTATTACCCCCTGATCTCAACAAGACTATCATAACCCTCATACCGAAAGTCCCTAATCCAGAATGTTTGGATCAGTACCGACCCATTAGCCTCTGTAATTTCGCCTATAAGATTATTTCTAAGGTGTTAGCCAACAGACTAAAGCCTTTCCTACCTGACATCATTTCTATGGAACAAAGTGCATTTGTTAGTGGCCGTCAAATACAAGACAACATTTTAATTGTGCAGGAGACTCTACCATCAGCTTAAGACACGACCTAGAAAGAAAAAATTCCAGGCTGTGGTCAAGATGGACATGTCGAAAGCCTACGACCATGTTGAGTGGGACTTTCTCAAAGACTATCTATCCAGGTTAGGTTTTCATCCTATTTGGGTTCAATGGACTATGCAATGCATTACTACTGTTTCCTTTAGTGTCAAATTCAATGGCACTTAGCTACAATATTTCCAACCATCAAGGGGGATTCGACAGGGAGATCCTTTATCACCTTATATCTTTATTCTAATGGCAAACATGTTAAGTACTCTCATCCATCAAGCTCTTAATATGGGTAATCTGAAAGGTATCCAATTTAACAGTTGCTGCCCTACGTTAAAAGTGCTTATTCTATTCTTAGCCAGGATAGTCTCTGCAATCCTATATCTAAGCCCTCTTCATCTTACCAGCCACCTGACATCTTATGGAGGCAAATATGGAAACTCCAAATCCCTCCCAAAGTTAAAATTTTCATTTGGTCGTTATGCCAAAATGCCCTTCCCACTAGGGTTAACATGTTTCGACGAAAACTCTGCCCCGATCCCATTTGCACCCTATGTTTAGCCAAACAACCCTAAACATCAGAGCATCTATTTTTATTGTGTCCTTGGACTTCCCAGATCTGGTCTCACCCCTAAATCAACTATCCCATACAACCAGCAGAAATTACACGCATTGAAGACTGGCTAGCTACCATATTTGCTCATAAAAAAAAGTTACCTGGATCTGCGCTCATCGCCACGCTACTGTGGAATATCTGGAAGTCCCGCAATAGGTTTATTTTTCGCCATCAGACTCCTGCTCCATCCTATGTTATAGCTGAAGCTCAAAGTCAAGCCTGTACTGCTGTCATCTCTTCTGCTTCTGTGGATCGACCACCTCCAGATCTGGATAGCTTATGGCATTCGCCTGATCCCGGAATTCTGAAGATGAATGTTGATGGGGCTTTCAAGCCAGGCAGTGATCGAGGATCAGTCGCCTTCATTTGCAGAGATTATAAAGGATATATCATTGAAGGGCTTACAAAGACCGTACCTGCGTCGTCTGCTTTGCAGGTGGAAGCTCAAGCACTGTGCTTCGCTCTCAACCATTTGATCAACTCAAACCGGACCTCCGATCCCGTGATCATTGAATCCGACTGCCTTGTTTTGGTGGAAGCAGTGAAAGATCCTCATCTGTCGCCATGGGAGGTTCGCCCTTTCATCGCCGAAGCTGCTGTCCTTCTCCCTCGCCTCGTCCAGTCGCGATTTAGGTTTTGCCGTAGAACGGCCAATGCTGCTGCGGATTGGGCTGCTAGGGCCCATGACAATGGTCTTTTGATGCCTTCTTGGGCTTCCTTTCCCCCGTCTCCTTTGCTCGATATCTTAGCATTTGATAATTCTAGTCCTGGTTGTAATGCTACTTTTATATAATATATCGCCTGTTCCTAACAAAAAAAAAAACATTAATCAAATTGAAAATTAAGTGCTGAAATTTTGAGGGCATTAATGGCGTTGATCTCAACTCAATCATAAAAAATTTCAAATCTTCAGGGTCATGAGGACTTTGAATGAGCTTGGCTTTCGTGCAAAATATTCCATATTCAAGAAAAAAACAATTCCGTAAATATTTGGTATGTCTTAAATCTGGGATATAAATGGAGAGCCCTCATTCATAAATATAAGACATGATAAATTTTATCCTATCTTATGCTTGATTTTTGTCCAAGATAAGATAAAATCGGATATAAAGAGATACTTGTGTGGATGAAAAAATCACATGGAGATGGGTTAAAGGTAGATAAAAATTTTATATGGGGATAAAAGCTATTTTTTTGAATAAAAAACTTCTAAATTAATAAAAATAAATATAAATAATATTTGAATTCTAATATAATAATAAAATTCAAAATAACAAAAAAAATCACAATAATTTTCGTTCTTATTTATTCCCATTTTTAGTTATATATTGAATTTTGTTCTACTCTATAATATATATTATGTGTGTGTATATAGTATCAACGTTTATTATTTATTTTAGGTATATTGGTATAGCTTATTATTTAATAAAAAAATTTAAGGGATAAAAGAAAATAAAGATGAAGTAGAAGAACGTCGGTTTAAATGAACAAACTCAAGCTTGAAAATGATCTTTCTAATTCTCGAAGAATGAGGAGTAATTAGAATTTTGAAAAAAACAAATACCCTCCGTCTCCATGGTGCATGTTAAAGCTTCACAATTCTTCTGTAATTCTTAAGTTCACTTCAAAGCTTCACGAAAATAGTGAGAGAGTCGAAGCTCCTTCTCCTTCGTAACTCTCCAGTTCACGTCAAAAGTTCACGAAGCAACAAGAGAGTCGAAATTCTTTCTCCTTTGTAGCTTTATGGTTCACGTTTGAAGTTTAATGAAAGTGGCGAGAGCATCAAAGCACTATACTTCTAGGAGGTGCAAAGGTGAAAGATCATGTTTTCCTCTCTTACTAAATTTGGCATTTGATGGCCAATCTACCACTTTTATGTTGCTTTAGCATGTTTACATACTTCGTCATAATCAAACCTGTGGCTTTGGATTACTTCAATTAGCTCCTTTGCTATTTGAAATTTAGATCGCGTGGTAACCATAAACTAATAAATCAAAACTCATGAACTTAAAAAATTTAAGATTTTCCATTCATATTTTGGAATAACAAGGTAAATTCAATCTATTTCAAATTTTGCTTGGATAAATGTAATTGACTCCTTGTCAAACAAGAAACTACTAAATCAAAACTCATGAACTAATTTCTATTCAATATTTTTTTCTAAAAGTATCTCAGGTTCAAATTAACTAAATTTTGGAAAAGAATAATATTTTCATTTTTCATTTCATTTATTTATAAACAAAGTTGCTTCAAATGATGTACGCTATATTTAAAATAAGTGCATTCTAAAAAAGCAAACAAAATTCAAATAAATGTAATTCAAATAATTTGCATTATTATTATTATATGTAACATCTAAATCTAGTGCAAGTTAAGTGGAATTTATTTAAGTGATAAAATAAGTCGTGTTCGCATTGTTTCAATTTAATTTTGAGTTAAATGGATAATCGATGCTTTTGTTCACATAGTTAATTAGAACTATACTTCAAATTATGAGAACCATTCATTTAAATCTAGTGCATATTAAGTGAAATTTATTTAAGTGATAAAATCAGTTATGTTCACATCGTTTCAATTTAATTTTGAATTAAATGGATAATTGATGCTTTTTCTCGCATAGTTGAGGAAAACTATACTTCAGATTATGAGAACTATTCATTTATATAAAATATTTTTTTTCCTTTTTCATTAATCTCAGAATAAATGGATTAATAGAATACGTTTTATCATTGTTTTTTTCAAAAGATGATATATATTTGTGAAGGACAATCAAAATGGACACAAGGACACCAGGAGTGTCAAAACTTGACACAAAGGGACACTTAAGAGCCAAAAGTTAGGAAAGTGACACTTAAGGGACAAAATCAGAGTAAAATGGATCATTAGGTGCCAACGGCGAGAAAATCTAGCCAAAACGTTGACGTGTGATTTTCCGGCAAGCTTAGTGCAAAACAACGTCGTTTTGCACTCTGATATGGCTAGACGGTGTTAAATCGACGTTGTTTTGGTACTGATATGATAAATAATCAATATAAAAATTACTTAAATTAAATTTAAAACAAAATATTAATATTAATATTAATATTAATAAAAAAAAAAAACAGGAGGAGGAAAAGGAGGAAGGCAGTCGGCGGTTGCGGGCTTAGCCCTTGCTGCCGTTGTTGCCTCCCCGCCATCACTAGAAGGTGGGAAGGGTCGGCCGAGGCCGTCGAGCCCTGGCCGGGGGCCAGCGACCCCCGCCTACCAACGACGAGGACCCCAGTAGAGCTAAGGGCTGGCGATCCTCGCCAGATCTGGGGGAGGGCTGCAACCCTCACCCCAGATCTGGGCGAGGGCGCGCAGGCCCTCGCTACCGGTCGGCTGGGCTTGTCAGCCCTGATAGACCCTCTCCCACCTTCTGGCGATGGTGGGGAGGTGGTGGCAACGACGAGGGTAGAGCCCTCAGTTGTCGGTTGCCTTCCTCCTCCTTTTTTAAAATTTTTTTTTTTAAGTTAATTAATTTTTATATTTAAATTCGAATTGTACCAAAATGATGTTGTTTTTGTGTATTTTGGTTGAGTTAGTCTTCTGGTGAGCCATGTAAGCGATAAAATTAATAAAAAATTGACACTTAGGATTTCCGGTGGGGTTTGCCGGATGTAGCACGCAAGTATCCAATTTTTATTAAAAGTGGCACTTAAATGTCACTTTCGTAAATTTTGGCACTTGGGGTGTTCTTTTGCTATCAAAATATACTTCAAAGATATTCTTCTTTTTCATTTTATTGGATGAATACACTTAAGAATAATACGCTTTCTTTCTATCCATTCTTAAGTTTAAATTTTAATTATAGTAAATGATATACGCTTGAAGATGACAAATTACAAAACTAATGTTAATTGGACGATTATGCCATATGACTTGTCGCTTGACAATCATGGAGGTAAAATTCGCCAAGTGGCAAACACAAAAGCAAATGTTCTCTCAGTTTTGGTTTTATCTACAGATAAAGATGAACAAATATTAATATATGTAATCATATATTCCTTTTCATAAGCTTTTATAAAATTTAAACATCATTTAACTTTTACACGAAAATTATTTAGTAATTTTTTTGTTTTGTTTTAAAAGCCAAAACAAACAAGCCAAGTTTGCAAGAGAACAAAGACAAAAGTCCATATTGCCAGATTTCTGGAAATACTTACATTAAGAGCTATGCTGTAGTGATTTTTACATTAATACATGTTCTTGGTGCAACTCTCAAATATGTAACAATTTCTTTCTTTTGGGCCAAAGCAAAATGAAGTAGATTTATTTTTCAGACAACTAAAGAACAGTGATCTTTTGCTTGAGACAACATAGCCAATTATGATCTGCCTTGGATTGCTAAGTCACAAGTCTCCATTACTTGTGGTTTTGTTGTTGCCAAATTCAAATCGTCATTGAGTGATAAAATTCCATATCCCATTCCAGACAAAGCAGTGACCATAAAGACCACATGACTCCATATGAAGTTCAGACTTGACATCAACTAGGTAATGACAATGAACTCAAGAAATTTCTTCTTGATTCTTTGGAGTTTAATCAATGCATCACCGATGTCCATTCGTTCCATTGGAGAATTAGACGAGCAAGTAACTCCTATTTCGATCATTGAGGCCAAACACTCCAAAGTACTAAACCAGTTTTTGTTCTTGCCCTTTGTAGCAACCGTTTGTCTCTTCTCCAACTCCTCAATTTCTTGGAGCAGAATGGGATCAATTGCCTTCTCTATTCGGTCTGCCAGAGCTACCTTGGCAAAGTAATGAAGGTCTAGCCCATTTTCAAACATGTCATTGGTTGGCCTCTTGCCTGTGAACATCTCTAAAATGAGGACTCCGAAACTGTACACATCTCCTTTTGTGGATACCGCACTTCCCGCACCATACTCTACAACAATCAATAGCACATAATGATTGCAAGGTGAAAAATTGAGATTGAGATAATGGTGATATCACATGTCTATAGCTTTTTGTCTAAGGATTGATCTCCAATTACGTGTTCAATATAGAAAATAAATTGAAAGAATTACCTGGAGCTACATAGCCGAAAGATCCTTTTACTCCGATGGAGCAAGATTGATCCACTAGTAGCTTATGCGTTCCTTCTTGAAGGAACCTGGCAAGCCCAAAATCCCCTACATGTCCATTCTTTTCATCATCAAGAAGGACATTGCTTGGCTTTATGTCACAATGAACCATTGGTGATTCACAGTGATGATGGAGATAATCAAGTGCACAAGCAACATCAATGGCAATATTCACTCTCTCAAGTAGGCTCAACTTGCTTCTCTTTGCATATTGCGGTGCACTTGGGTGCAACCATTCATCCAAGCTCCCGTTCGACATGAATTCATAGACCAATGCCTTGAAATCATTTCCATTAAAATCAAACCCAGAACATACTGTGAGTACCTTTACAAGATTACGGTGTCGTATTCTTTTCAAGGCCTCGCACTCTGCTATAAAGCTCTTGCAAGCTCCTTGACGTGCAAGGTTGAGAATCTTGATGGCCACAATCGACTGAGTTTGATCAAGAAGTCCTTTATACACGGACCCAAAACTACCCACCCCAAGTAGGTTGGTGGAGGAGAATCCTCCCGTCGCTTTCAATAGACTGTGATAAGAAACATGCAAAAGCCCATCTTCAAAAGAACTTGAAGCTAATGCAATCTTATTGTGTCTAAACCAGAAGAAGTATACCAAAGAGACTATGCAAGCTATTCCCATAAGAGAAGAGATGGTGCATATCAGGATTTCTACGGTTCCTCTTATTCTCATCCGTCTGGACTCTTCATAGTTGCATTTCGGTAGTTGAAAATTTGGCATACCCCCACAAAGCTTCTTGTTTCCAACAATTGAAGCTGAAATGGTGCTTCTGAAAACTCCTCCTATGGGTAGTGCACCCTCGAAATCATTGTAAGATAGGCTCAAATTTATCAATTTCAGTGATCCTAGAAATTCTGGGATTTGACCGGACAATCGGTTGTTGGAAACATTCAAAACCTGAAGGCCTTTCATGAAACTTATAGTTAACGGTAGGGGCCCGTCAAATAAATTATCTTGCACATATAGGCTTTCCATGCTTATACAACCGCCAATAGTGCTTGGAATCTGTTGAGACAATCTATTCCTGTCAAGACGTAGTTCGCCGAGATTTTTCAAGTTTCCAATTTCTCTTGGAAGGGAGCCCGTAAGACTATTTTGAGACAAGTTGAGATAAATAGACAAAGATGAGAGGCCTACAATTTCTAGGGGTATGTTGCCGCTGAGGTTGTTGGTCGAAAGGTCCAAGAGAAGTAGTTTCTGGCAATTTCCTAAAGATGATGGTATTGGCCCCCGAAGATTATTCCTATGCAATTCCAATTTGGTTAACATCCTTAAATTACCGATAGATTCTGGTATCGGCCCTGAAAAGTTATTTTCGGCGAAACTCATAACATTAATTTTGCTCAAATTTCCAATCTCGGAAGGAATATTTCCCCAAATGTTGTTGCTTCTCATTTCCAAGCTCTCCAAATTGATGAGATTTCCAATTCCAGAAGGTAACGTTCCAAAAATATGATTATGACCCAACGTAAAGTCGGAAAGGATGATAGAGAGGTTACTAATACAGTTTGGTATTGATCCTCGAAAAGCATTCAAACTCATTTCCAATATTTCCAACTTTGTGGAGTTGGTTAAAGAGCAGAGGAAGTCAAACTCATCAAATTGCCCACTTCCTAAGTTGTTTCCGCTAATACCAAACCAATAGAGTCCTCTCAACTTTGAGAAAGAAGGAACTTTCCCAGTAAAGTTGTTTAACAAGATATTGAAAAAACGGAGATTAGAGGCATTGGATATTGACTCAGGAATGGGTCCGGTAAGGTAATTGTCACACAAACCAATTTTCTCGAGATTCGGAAGAGTGAAACCTAAGTCACTAGGTAAAACCCCCTCTAATTGGTTTGCAGTCAGATAAAGAGCCGTCACACTGGATATATTGAAGATAGAGATAGGAATCTTACCAACAAATTTATTCACTCCGAGAAGGAGGAAATTTACATTCCTTAGTCGGCCGAGAGTCTCCGGGATCATACCACCAAGGTTATTTGAAACTACTGTGAAGACTTGGAGAGAGGATAAATTTCCATACGACGGCGGAATGTTTCCTGTCAAGCCGTTGTCTTCAAGTATGAGTTCTCGAAGCTTGGACAAGGAGCCAAGTTCCGTAGGCAAATTTCCTTCAAGCACATTGACGCCTAAGTCAAGAACAAGCAAATTAGAACAATGGGAGAGATTTGAAGGGACTTGTCCACGGAACGAGTTGTTACCAAGGAACAACTCCTGCAACCGAAACAAGTGGTCGAATTGTGGGGGAATTTCGGAGTGGAAACGATTGTTCTGTAGATAGACTTCTCTCAGAAAGCTCATGTTGCCAATATGGTGTGGCACGACCCCGACCAAGTTCTTGGAGTTGAGGTCCAATCTAGTGACTCTGCGGTGTCTATGACCACATGTGATACCGTACCACTCGCAAAAGTGTCTAGTATCATTCCACGAGCTCAAAACGCCGCTAGGATCGGCTATTCGGGCCTTGAATTCAAGCAGAGCCAACCGATCAGTCTCATTCCCGCTAGCTTTTGCCAAAGCTAGGACACTTCCTAATAGAAGAATGATGATGGTAGTTAAGCATGAGAATGATCGGGGTAAAATCCGAACTCTATTGGGAAGGTTCATGAGTATTTGTAGCAAAGCACTCTCAACTCGAGTCTCTTTCAGTTTTCTTGTGAAGGTGTTTCAAAACAATTCACGCATATATAATAGCGGACAACATGATCTTCCATACTAAGACACGTCGATGTCATCAATGCAAGAACGGTCATGAAAGATTTTATGGTCCTCTCAAGTTAAGAAAATTACAAAGCCGTGATAAGCAAGGTAACTATTGATGATCAAGTCAGTTAATGAAAGCTGAAAATCACGGGTTCTACTTTTGTTCATTGTCCATTGTGCCTTTCCAATCCCTGAATTCCCGGGCCGTTTAGTAGAGGCAACGGCTTCACTCTTTTCCGCGCGCGTAAAATCTTGACTTCCCAATCCTTGGAAGCAGAACAGTATTATCCGCACAAAAAAGTAGGTCCATTTCACAATTTATAATCAACTTTACTTTCATTTGTTAATTGTAACATAAATCCTTTCTATAAATTATACATTTTGGAATATTTTTTCTTTGTAAAGAAACTTTTTGGAATATTGTTTTTTTTTTAATTTTGAATTTTGGAATATTGTTTGATATTACTAAAATTGAAAATAGTGCTTATAAATAAAGAGAGCAAAATCTCTACTCTAGTGAAGAAGAATTTATTTCAAAATATCAACTTTTAGATCCATGTTGTACTGGAGTTTAACTTGTTAGATTGGTATGCAAATTGAATTATCAAATCATGAATAATTATAGATTAATTACTAATTAATAATAACAAAGTCCGTGTTATTATATCGTGATCTTAAACATTTTAATATAGTCATATTCTTATTTAAATAATTCTTGAAATTATAAAAAAAAAACTATGTGTTTATTAAATCCTAAAGGTATATAGCTAGTTAAAAAGTAAACGAGTAGTTGGCAGATGATATTACGTTGGGAAGTGCAACAGTCCAAGTCAAGTAAACGATCCTTCTTTTCCTTCTTCTTTGACGGTTCACATGGAAAAAGTCGTGGGAACGTCAATTAATTTCAACTGCCCAACCTTTTGTTTGCTTTTATTTTCCTGGAATCAAGGAATTATAAACAAAAGCTGAATTATGGGAAGTCATAATACAGGACTTTAGCTAATTATGGACACACGCCCCATGTCCTTACTCGATCTGCCCGGTTACGTGCCCGTGTTTGATGGGTGAAAGTGATGCTCCGCTAACAGCCGGTCCGCGTTTTGCTGAGGCTGCTAAAATTCAGGGGAGGGTGTTCAGAGTCATATTTTCCAAAAGCAAAAGTAGAGAAAAAGACCATAAAAAGAAGGTGGGAATTCGAAGCAATTCAAATGGAAAAAAGCGACCAAGGCGCATTGCATCAAAGTGCACGGCAAGCCAACTTTGGTTCCCACCGACCGAATTCCTTCCACGTATAGGCCCGTTCGATCATAATTGGATTTGCTTTCTTTAATCAATTCTAAATTATTCTCTAATTAGCCGTGACGTCAACGGAAAAAAGAGAGTGAAAATATAGATTTAGGATGGTCAATCTTTTTGGGATGTGACTAAAAAGAATTTTTTTTTTTTTTGGCAATCACCTAAGACCAATCAGAACTAGACAAACAAAAAATGGACATTAACCATCTTGGGAATAAGACTGCGATTAGGAAAAAGATTAAGATTCTTGTACACGACATGATTGTTAACCTAGGGGAATTAAACAAGAATGGCATAAGAAGGCAATGTGATTGGATATTGCGGGATGAAGAGGGACCTGTGGAATTAATTCGCGTCCTTTGTAGTAACCATGCATTCCTTAAGCAAAGTCTTCATCAACGAAATTTAAATTTTATATGGATTAGATTTGTGCTACTCGTTATATAGAGTTGTACACACCACTCATAGACCGTAAAATTTGTAAGAAGAGAAATATTAATTAAGTGTAATATGTTAAAATTTTGTTGGTGTGTTTGTAGTAATTAAATGGTATGCTAAAAAAATTGATAGAAAAAATATGTAGGTGAAGTTATGAGACAAATTAAAGGTTGGCCTCTTCTCGGTCCTTTTCCTTCCAACTATGACAGATATGAGATGTGACAAAACATGACTTGGACAAAATTCACTTGATTAAGGAACTATAGTCGAAACCCAAAATAATACATGATTTGAGCAGTTTAATCACTCCATTAGAATGAATGTTGACATTATTAGATAAGATCATTAATGTCCTGAAAATTGCAGATGACTATAAGACAAGCGATGTCCAATAATCAATTACAAAAAAATCACACGTTGCATGCATATTACTTAAGACGACTCATGCAAATTTATTAGGCTGTTGAAGCCAACACGTGTAAAAGTGATGAATCATGTGAGATCGGTCAACAATTGACCAAACAAACTACAATGTAGATATCGATTTGAATATCAATTTTTTCCCCTTCTCAAGTCTCCGTGAGCCAATTTTGCATGGACGGGACATGGAAGATTTATTCATTTTTTCCAATAAATCAACAATTATCAATGAAGACATATGACTATCCAATCAAAACTCGCACGAAATATATATATCCTTCGAGGAAGCTCATCTTTATGACAGTGAAAAAAGAGATGCAAAGTGATGGAGCTGGATGAATGCGCGCAGCTGTTCAAGTTAATCTCTATTCGATGTCTAATATTTTCTAACCTTGTGTAAATCACTATGAAATTATTAAAGATTTCCTCATATAGTTTATAAAAATAAAAAGTTCATGCTAGCATCCTTAACTATAATGTACCTTTTCTAATTTGATACTACGGTCAAATGATATCTTAAGCCTACGATTCCATATGTTAGATTAAATACACATCTTCAGTTCGATTGAGAAGATGTCATGGATCCAAGGATTAGAAGATTTTTGAAAAATTACTTTCTCATGATCCAATCCCAACAAATTGCATCTAATAAGAAATGCATCAAAACTTCGCCTTTCCAAAACAATTTTTAGGTATGCTCCTTGTGACATAGTATAGCTTAATTTCGGGATAAGTACACTAATGGTGCCATAAGTTGTGTACAGCGCTTACTTTAGTGCCAAAAGTTTCCGTCGGATTACTTAAGTGTCAAAAAAATTGAAAAACGCTCACTTTGGTGCCAACGCCGATCTGATCAGCTGGAAATCCGATGTGGCATTTTTTTTTATTAATTTTTTAGGCTGACATGGCTTGCTAGAGAGCACAATCAGCATCTAAACCACAAAAATGACGTCGTTTGGCTTCTTTACCCAAATCGAAACCCTAAATCCCCAAATTGAGAGAGAGAGAGAGAGAGAGAGAGAGAGAGAGAGAGAGAGAGAGAGAGAGAGAGAGAGAGACTTTTTGCTTGAGCAACAATCTTATTCTCTCCTCGCTCACCTGGTCGAGCATCTACAATGGTGGCCGAGTGACGGTGGCTGAGTGTTGGCGGGCGAACGACGGTGGCCAAGCTAAACGGCGTCATTTTTGTGAGGGTGTCCACGTATAAGGGCAAAACGGCGTCGTTTCTTGAAAAGGATGGAAAACAACGTCATTTAAAAGCCAAGCAACTTTTTTTTTTTAAATATAAATGCCACATAATCATTTTGGCTGGAATTTCTCGCCTATGGCACCAAAGTGATTGTTTTTTCTCCGATTTGGCACTTAAGTGATCCAGCGGAAACTTTTGGTACCAAAGTAAGCGCCGTACACAACTTATGACACCATTAGTGTACTTATCCCCTTGATTTCAATGCATGTGATTGAATAAGTTAGAAAGATAAATTGGACTTACAGGAAAAGAAGAAGAAGAAGAATTTTTATACTTCATTTATTACACGGAAAATAAATAGTTTAAAATATATATATATATATATTTAAATAATCGTTTGTATCATTTAAATTAATTAGTTGATAGAGTATATTTCCATTATCGACAACAAATTATATTTAAACATTTCCATAAATTATGAAAATATTTTATACAAAGAATTATTTTAAGAAAATATTTTTAAATTATTTATTTTTTATGAAATAAATAGAACCTTAGAAGATGAAGATTTGCGAGCACCACGAGTGATCGGCATTGATTGAAAAAGTCAATATCGTGAATTGACTAGGTCTAGGACTGGAGTTTTCATGTCATACAAGCTTTGCGTGGATGCATTGAATACGTACCCACCGATGATTTGATTGGATGGCTTTGTATGGTAAAAAGAACACCTCAAATGCTAAAATTTTGTACAAAAAGACACTTAAGTGCCAAAAATTAGGAAAATGACATTTAAGTATCATTAAAAAAAAAAAATAGAATACTTGAGTGTCATCTCCGGTGAACTCCATCGGAAATCTTACGTGGTTATTAATTTTGCTCGCCTATGTGACTCGCCGGAAATCTAACTTAGTAAAGAAATGCAAAAACGATGTCATTTTGATGCGGATTTGAATTTGAATTTAAAAATCAATTAAAGTAAATTTAAAATCAATTTAAAAAAAAAAAAAGCCAACGATGGCGGGGAGGCAGCTGTGGCAAGGGCTAAGCCCTCGGCTGTTGTTCATCTTCTTCTTCTTCTTCTTCTTCTTTTTTAAAAATTGGTTTTAAATTTAATTTAATTAATTTTTATATTACTTATTTAGCCATGTCAACAATAAAACGACATCGTCTTTGCACTTGTCTAGTCACATTGGTGTGCAAAACGACATCAGTTTGTACTTGTCTCGTCGAAAAATCGCCATATTAACATTTTTGCCATTGGCACTTAATTGATCTATTTTGCTCCGATTTTAGCACTTAAGTATAACTTTCCTAACTTTTATTCCTGTGCTAAGTTTTGGCATTCTAGATGTTCCGATGTCACTTTACATGCATGCATTGCCCACTTGGCAATCATTTTGATGGGCCATTTGATGCAGTCTTAAGAGCAACACCGTAGTAGTTATTTGTTTGTTTTTTTTTTTTTTTTGATGACCCGGGAACCGCCGTACAGCGGGCAATTGGCGGTGTAAACCCGGAGTGAAACCGAGCCCACCCACCTGATCCAGCCGCGGTTGAGTCGCACAAGTGACCGTGGGGATTTGAACCTGCTCCCTTTGTGGGGGGAGCAAAGCGCAAACCGTGTGACCACCAATGTGGTGGGTAGTTATTTGTTTGTTTATGCGCTTGATTCCACAAAATATCAAAAACTAACTTTTTCCCTATTTTTATTTCAAATTGTGCGGATTTCTATTCCTTTTTCAGTCTCGGTATATGTTTGATGGCCTACATTATTCTTATTTTGTCTTGCATCTGTTTTACTTTACTTTTTTTTTTTTTCAAAACTGATGAATAACAACACCTAAAAAGGTTTAATTTTCTTATTCATGATTTGTAAAGAATTAAATTAGAGACATTTCATTTCCTCTCAAAGTTTGGAGAAGGCACACATTGGCTCTCAAACTTTAAAAAAGTATCAATGTCATCTTTACATGCCTTGAATTGAAATAATAGTGTTAGGGAAATCCCTTATGATGTTTTGAAGATGACAAAATAAATCAAAGGCTACTAACATGTTTGATGGTTGAGTAATAGACCATGCAGATGATAGAACATGTAAAGGATATTGTCAAAGTGTGAAGACGACCAGAAGACTGAACGTAACATGTCCGAAGTATATTATGAAGATTTCCAGACTTCTGTGTCAAAGTCTGAAGACTGTCAGACTCAAGACTCAAAGTCTGAAGACTGCCAGACTTTAGTGTCAAAGTCTGTTCTACATCAGAAGTCTGCTCACTCTGACAAATTCCAGACTTAACGTGAATGATGAACCAGAAGACAGACTCTATGCTGAAGCTGAACTGGGTAAAGACCTTAAAGCTAAATCTGTTCAGAAGCAGATATGTTCAGACCCAGATTGTAAAGTCTACAGACCCAGATTGTAAAGTCTACAGACTCAGATTGTAAAGTCTACAGACTCAGACTTTACATCCAGATTCGACAGATCGTAACTCAAGCCCAATCATATAACGGCTAGTGATCGGTTTGGATTCCACATCAAGATTGATTTGATTGAAGACAAGAACTTTATATACGAAGAAGCTTTACTTATGGAAACCAAGATTTCGTTTGTATGGGCGATCGGAATCAATTTGGGATTCTACCTTTGTCACTCAACGGCTACCTAATCTTCTAGATACAGAGCTGTCCAATGGGTATATTGGAAGACGATTCTCCGAGATGCTGTCCAACGGGTAGTTTGGAAGTGGAGGAGTATTTAAGGAGATCATGGACCGATGAGCAAGTAAGAGACGGAGCGTAGAATTTATAATTCCAAAGTCTGAGCGACCTTCGATCATCAACTTGTCTTTGGAGAGCTTAAACGTTTGTGATCGTGAGAGAAACACCAAAAGAGTGACTTAGTGAGATAGTGTGATCTATTACTAAGTGTTTGCACTCGAAGTTGTAATCTCTTGTTGATTGCATAGTGGAATCTAGCCAAGAAGGCTGTTAGCGTGGGAGAGTGGACGTAGGCTTGGATTAAGCCGAACCACTATAATTTTTGTGTTCTTATTCTCTTCCCTAACTCCTTTATTTTGTTCATACTAGCACTCTCAA
The DNA here is from genome assembly GCA_016097615.1 of Eucalyptus dawsonii. Lineage (NCBI taxonomy): Eukaryota > Viridiplantae > Streptophyta > Magnoliopsida > Myrtales > Myrtaceae > Eucalyptus > Eucalyptus dawsonii. The sequence continues at coordinate 28,020,152 of CM027881.1, read as the reverse complement.
TTGGTATCAGAGCCAAGTGCTCGGTTTATAAAAGTGTTTTTACTTTTGAGCTAAAGATTCTTTATGGCTAGTATGTTGGCACCAGGACTTATGGAAGGGCAAAGCAACACAAGGCCACCATATTTTGATGGAAATGAATACGACGTATGGAAGAACAAAATGAAAGCATTCCTAAGATCCAGAGATCTCTTACAATGGGATGTTGTGGAAAGAGGAATCAACCCCATTGCTGCGTCTACATCAAATAAGAATGGCAAAAACAAAGAAAGCAAACCCCCCGCTCCTATGTCTCGGACGGAGATGTCCAAAAGAGAAGCTTTTGATGCGAAAGCAATTTATTCTTTATATTGCGCTTTGTCTCCTACTGAATATAATAAAATCTCTTCATGTGAAACAGCAAAAGAAGTTTGGGATAGACTTCATGTTACATATGAAGGGACCGATCGTGTAAAAGAGACAAAAGTAAACTTCTTGCTTGGCCAATATGAATCCTTCAAGATGAAGCAAGGAGAATCAATTGGAGATATGTTTAGCCGTTTTACAGAAATTGTAAATGGTTTAGCATATCAAGGTCAGCAAATTTCTACCCCGATGAAGGTCAACAAACTCTTGCGAGGTCTCTCAAAAGATTGGAATCATGTCAAGACCTCAATCCGGGAGACTCAGAGGATTATGCCACTCTCTGTTGATGAATTGATTGGCACTCTTCAATCCTATGAAGTGGAACAATTCAACGATGAAGATCCCGAAGGTAAAAAGTCCATTGCTTTAATATCTAATGCTGTTTTTGATGAAACAGACTCAGAAAATGACATGGATGATGAAGAACTTGCCTTTATGGTCGAGAAATTTAAAAAGCTGAGTAGAAAAGGAAGGAAATTCGATGGAAGAAGTCAATACAAGCATAATGGCCATAAAAGAATCATGAAAGAAGATGATGATCAAGAAAATATATGCTTGATGGCATATTCAGAATCAAAGTCTGATTCAGACATAGACTCAGAATCAAAGTCTGACTCGAATACAGACTCAGAATCCGATGAGGAAATCGAGGTAAGCAATTCAAAAATTCCTCTCAAAGTTTCAAAGTATATAAATGAGCTTTGTTCAAATCTCAAATCTTCTCTTAAAAGGATTTTCGAACTTAAAAAGGAGAGTTCTCGACTTAGGCAACAAGATCTTTCTCAAGTCTGGAGACCTATTAAGAAAAATTGGATAAAAGCAATATATTCTGCTAACTCTCATGGACCCAAGAAAAAATGGGTATCAAAGAAAAGATAAGTTATTTTTGCAGGATATAAAGAAGAAAGAAAAAAGAGGATTTGGTAAGGAATTTTTTATTCTCAATTTGATTTGGGCAATAATTCTCATTATGCTTGATATTTGATATATCCTTGGTTGATTGAGATTTTATAATGATCATATTCCTTGATTTTTTTTATTGAAGAAAGAATCGCATGATTTGTTTTTGTGATTCGAGATTTAAATTGTTACGTGTGATCATTTTTTTATCATGCTTAAAGACAAAATCATTTATCTGGTTTGATTTTATAATCTCAGATTTTATCATATTTTGCCAAATAAAAATCTGTTTTACGTGATATTAATTTATGATGCAAGATATTTTTAGATACTCAATGATTTTATTCTCCCTGATTTTATCGTACTATGACTAAGTGAGAATTTATTTTTCAAAATATCATTGTGCATAATATTCTTTCTTTGAGTACTCTGTTATGATGAATTAAGAAAGAATATTTGATGATTATATATTTTTCTCTAACGTCAAGAAAGGATCCAAATTGATGGATACCAAAAAGGGAAATGAGTTGATTGCAGGAAATTTTTTAAGGGAAGGATGATTGCGAATTTACGTAGATTTTGGTGCAATTAGAAAATATCTCCTGCGACAATTGCAACAATTGTTTCTATTCGCAAATATTGTCATAATGACAGGGGAGAAATCAAATCCAAAAGAAAATGAAAAGAATCGTGATCATTTCAAAAAGGCAACAAATTGAGGGGAGCTTTGATCAATTATGGAAACATCTTTTGGATTAATTGTGATCTTATTATGAATGGAATGAAAGGTAAATGTGTCAGAATTTGTTCAAAAAAATCCGGTTAGTGCATCTTTTATTACCTTTTGTCATTAACAAATCTCTTATTGATATTATCATTTATTATGACAAAAAGTGTACCTGAATTTTATGATGCATCCGTGATTTTCATTGGATATTTCATGATATATATAATCGAAGTGAGCTATATTGCATATCTTTAATATTCGACTTACTTTATAAAAACTGATTTTTGGAAATTGTGATTTATGCAAAATATTTGTTATTATTCTCTACGTGAATCCGTTATTATCGCTTTTTGATTATGACAAAAAGGGGGAGAAGATATGAATATGCATATGTGCTGATTGGTTGATATTATTTATTGCATAATATTGAGCTGCGACTATTTTTTATATATTGTTATGCTCAATCTATTTGCTATTTTCTGATATCCTTTGATTTAATATTTTTAAAAGCGTGTTTACAAATCTGCATATTCAGAGATTGTTTTGGCATCATCAAAAAGGGAGATTGTTAGGGAAATCACTTATGATGTTTTGAAGATGACAAAATAAATCAAAGGCTACTAACATGTTTGATGGTTGAGTAATAGACCATGCAGATGATAGAACATGTAAAGGATATTGTCAAAGTGTGAAGACGACCAGAAGACTGAACGTAACATGTCCGAAGTATATTATGAAGATTTCCAGACACGTGTCAAAGTGCGAAGACTGTCAGACTCAAGACTCAAAGTGCGAAGACCGCACTGAGACTTTAGTGTCAAAGTCGTTTCTACATCGAAGTCCGCTCACTCGACAAATTCCAGACTTAACGTGAATGATGAACCAGAAGACAGACTCTATCTTTCAAGCTGAACCGGGTAAAGACCTTAAAGCTAAATCTGTTCAGAAGCAGATATGTTCAGACCCAGATTGTAAAGTCTACAGACCCAGATTGTAAAGTCTACAGACTCAGATTGTAAAGTCTACAGACTCAGACTTTACATCCAGATTCGACAGATCGTAACTCAAGCCCAATCATATAACGGCTAGTGATCTGGTTTGGATTCCACATCAAGATTGATTTGATTGAAGACAAGAACTTTATATACGAAGAAGCTTTACTTATGGAAACCAATATTTCGTTTGTATGGGCGATCGGAATCAATTTGGGATTCTACCTTTGTCACTCAACGGCTACCTAATCTTCTAGATACAGAGCTGTCCAATGGGTATATTGGAAGACGATTCTCCGAGATGCTGTCCAACGGGTAGTTTGGAAGTGGAGGAGTATTTAAGGAGATCATGAACCGATGAGCAAGTAAGAGACGGAGCGTAGAATTTATAATTCCAAAGTCTGAGCGACCTTCGATCATCAACTTGTCTTTGGAGAGCTTAAACGTTTGTGATCGTGAGAGAAATACCAAAAGAGTGACTTAGTGAGATAGTGTGATCTATTACTAAGTGTTTGCACTCGAAGTTGTAATCTCTTGTTGATTGCATAGTGGAATCTAGCCAAGAAGGCTGTTAGCGTGGGAGAGTGGACGTAGGCTTGGATTAAGCCAAACCACTATAATTTCTGTGTTCTTATTCTCTTCCCTAACTCCTTTATTTTGTTCATACTAGCACTCTCAAATAGATAATAACAAAACAAATAAAACTAAAATAAAGAATCAAAGATCTTGATCAGACCAACAGCTCGATTGGATTAGTCCGACAACGAAGTCAAATTATTGACTGGATGAAACCATGAGATCAATGTGGACTTGAGCATGATCATCAAGTTAAATCTACGAAGCCATTCGTTTTGCAGAAAATAAAACGTTTTTGAAAGCATTTTTCAAGAAGTCAATTTTTGATATTTGACAGAAATCTGATAATAAACAAGAAAATATTTTCTGCCATTTGGTAAGAAAAATCTTTTCCTTCATGCACTCATTTCAATTATTTTTTATTATTTTAATTTTTTAAAAATTAAAATTAAAAATTATTTTTAAAAAACCTATTTGTTACTTTTTTTTTTTCTTTCATTTTATTCTTCTTCTACCTCAGCCATTTGTTGGCCACGGTGGGTCGTCCACAAGCAAGCTCGAAGTTTCGCCATTTATAATGTTACATTATATTTTCTTTTTTCGCGAATTCAATATTGTGATATCATAGTATATCAAAATATTACCTTTTAGATCCATGTTGTACATGCGTTTTACTTGTTATGTTTATATGGAAATTTAATTTTGCATCTTGAATACTTACAGATGAATTACTAATTAATGATGACAAAGTCCATGCTACTATACTATGATCTTCAACATTTTAATAAAGTTACATTGTTATTTAAAAATTTCTTGAAATTATAAAAAAAATAGATATTTATTTAATCCTAAAGGTATATAACTAGTCAAAAAGTATATATCAAAATATTACCTTTTAGATCCATGTTGTACATGCGTTTAACTTGTTATATTTATTTGGAAATTTAATTTTGCATCTTGAATACTTACAAACGAATTACTAATTAATAATGACAAAGTCCATGCTACTATATTATGATCTTTAACATTTTAATATAGTCACATTGTAATTTAAAATTTTCTTGAAATTATAAAAAAAAAAAACTAGGTATTTATTTAATCCTAAGGGTATATAACTAGTCAAAAAGTAAATAAGTAGTTGGCAAATGATATTACATTAAAGAAGTGTGATAGTTAAAGTCTAAGTCAAGTAAACGATCCTCCCTTTCCTTCTTCTTTTGACAGCTCACATGGGAAAGGTTGTGGGAACGTCAATCAATTTTAACCGTCCAAACTTTTGTTTTCTCTTATTTTCCTAGATCAGGGAAATCAAAAGTCCAATTATGGGAAGTCATAATACTGGATTTTAGCAAATTATTAGCCACACGCCACGTGTCCTTACTTGATCTGGCTGGCTTGATGGGCGAAAATTATCATCCGGCAACATCCGATCCGCGTATTGCTGGGGCAGTGAAAATCCACGGGAGGGCGTTCAGCGTCATATTTTCCAAAAGCAAAAGTAGAGAAAAAAGATTATAATAGAGGTGGGAATTCGAAGCTGTTCAAACGTAAGAAAGCGACCTGGGGCGCATTGCATGAAAGTGCACGGCAAGCCAACTTTTGCTCCCACGCTGATTGAAGTCCTTCCACGTATAGGCCCATTTCATCATAATTGGATTTGCTTTCTTTAATTAAGTCTAAATTATCCTTTAATTAGTCGTGACATTCATGCCAAAAAAAAAAAAAAAAGAAGTGAAAAAGTAGTTTTAGGGTCGTCAAATCTTTTTGATGGGCTGTTATTAAGGCTCTGTTCGCTCTGCGACGTTTTTTTTTTTTTTTTTTAATTTTCAGTGTTCATTTTAAGAAAATAAATTGGTAGAAAAAAACATTTTCCATCAATGGAAAAAAAATTATAAAATAGGAGAAATTTTTTTTTTGCTTTTCAAGTAAAAGAAAACATTTTCCTCACTCACTCTTTTTATTTCACACCCCTGCTAACCTCCACTTCTTCCTTTTTTTTCTTTTTTAGAAAATTCAAATTCAAATTTTTATTCTTTTTCTTTTTCTTTTATTTTCCTTCTTTCTTGGCTCATCACTGGCCATAGCGATCCTCGAGCTTGCTAGCCTTGAGTGAGCTTGAGCTCGTTGATTTGGCTTGGCTAGAGAGCACAAGCCTTTGGCTCTAGCCTAAGGCCAGAGAGCTCAAGACTCGCCCGATCGGCGAGCTTGAGGCTCTGGCGTAGGCTTGACGCTGACAAGCTCAAGGCTCCTCTGATCGGTGAGTGCGAGCTTCGCCAATCTCAAGTGAGCTCAGACACGCCTTTGACCAATTGCTAGCTATTGCCATGGTTGACGATTGGCCAAAGAAGAATGAGGAGGAAAAGAAAAAAAAAAAAAAAATAAAGAATAAAAAATAAAATCCGATTTTTTCTAAAAGTAAAAAAATTATTAAAAAGAGTATTGAGGAAAATCAAATTGAATTTTTCACATTGAGAAGTTGAAAATATTTTCTAGTTTATTTTCATATTTTAGTCGAAAATTGGAAAATATCATCATCTTCTCGGAAAATATTTTTTTGGAAGAAATACCATATTTTTCGCGGAATAAGTGGAGCCCAAAAAAATTTATTTTTCTTTTTAGCAATCACCTAAGACCAGTTAGAACTAGACAAACAAAAAATGGACATCAACCATCTTGGGAAGAAGACTATAATTAGGAAAATAATAAGATTCTTGTCACACGACTTGATCCTTGTCAAAGGTGAATCAAACAAGAATGACAAGATCAGGCAATGGGATTGGGTGACACGGGACAAAGAGGAACCCAGGGAATTAATTGGTGTCCTTTGTAGTAACTATGCATTCCTTAATTAAAGTCTTCGTCAACAAATTTAAATTAATATTGAATTAAATTCCTGCGACTCATTATATAGAGGTGTACACGTCACTCATAGACCGTAAAACTTGTAAGAAGAGAAATACTAATTAAGCATAATATTCTGCCGTTTTGTTCGTAGTAATTAAATAGTACACCCAAAAAATTGAGGATAGAAAAAATATGCAGGCGAAGATATGAGACAAACTAAAAGTAATCATTTTCTCGGTCCTTTTCCTTCCAACTATGACAGACATGAGATGTGACAAAACATGATTTAGACAAAATTCACTTGATTTAGTAACTATAGTCGGAACCCAAAATAAGCATGATCTGAGCAATTTAATCATTCCATTAGAATGAATGTTGACATCATTAGATAAGATCATTAATGTCCTGAAAAGTGCAAATGACTATAAAACAAGCGATGTTCAATACTCAATTACAAAAAAATCACACGATGTATGCACGTTACTTAAATTGACAATTCATGCAAATTTATTAAGCTGTGGTAGCCAACACATGTGGAAGTAATGAATCGTGTGAGATCAGTCAACAATTGACCGAACAAACTACAATGTAGATATCGATTTGAACATCATTTTTGCCCCTTGTCAAGTCTTCATCAGCCAATTTTGCATGGACGGAACATGGATGATTTATTTATTTTTTTTCCAATAAATTAACAATTATCAATGAAGATACATGACTATCCAATTGAAACTTGCACGAAATATGTATGTGATTTTATGGCGTGAATCACTAAAACAAATTAATATCATTCGAGTAAGCTCGTCTTTATGACAATGAAAAAAGAGATGCAAAGTGAAGAAGCTGGATGAATGTGTGTAGTTGTTCAAGTTAATCTCTATTCGATGTTTAATATCATCTAACCTTATGTAAATCACTATGAAATCATTAAATATTTCCTCATATAGTTTATAAAAATAAAAAGTTTATGCTAGCATTCTTAATTATAATGTACCTTTTTTAATTTGATACTACAGTAAATGAAATTTTGAACCTGTGATTTCACGTACTAGATTACAGTCCACATCTTCAGTTCGATCAAGAAGATGTCATTGATTCAAGGATTAGAAGATTTTTGAAAAATTACTTTCTTGTGAATTGATTCCAACAAATTGCATCTAATAAGAAACGCGTCCGAAGCTTCGTCTTTCTAATACAATTTTTATGTATTCTTTTCGGGGATCATCAGGTCCATTCAAAACAATAAAAACAGTTTTGATGCAAAAAAAAAAAAAAAATCTCCCCTCCTTGGATTCATCCTAGCTTGAATGATGCCTGATATATATATATATTGTATTTGATAATAATGTATCCTATTAGGTAAATAATTTAATTTGGTTGCCCGGAAAAAAATAATATATTTTAATTTGGTAAAATGAAGTTTAACACGCCAACATTATTGTGGCAGCTTTATGAAAGGACAAATTTGGTCCCGAATGTTTTTGTACAGCTATTAATGCCAAAAATGAGGGTGCCTTTGTACGTACATCTTTACACATCTCCTTTCCACCTGTCCTCACAGTCGGTTTTGGCCACACCTTCACCTCGTGACATGGTTTGTCTTGATTCCAATGGATGTGATTAAATAAGGTAGAAAGAAAAATTGGACTTATAGAAAAAAAATAAGAATTTTCAGGCTCCATTTATTTTACAAAAAACGAACGCTTGAAAAAATATTTTTTAAAAATAATCGTCCATATCGCTTAAATTAATTAGTTAATGAAATATATTTTCATTATTGATAATAAATTTATGCATGATTATTTTTGTAGATTATTAAAATGTTTTATAAAAATAATTATTTTTAAGAAAATATATTTTAAATTATTTATTTCTATGAAATAAATGGAGACTTGCAGAATGAAAATTTGTGAATGGCACAAGTGATCGGGTTAATTGAAAAACATCAATATTGTGAATCGATTAGGTCTAGGACTCGTGAATTCACATGACGTGAGTTTTGCGTTGATGCATTGAATACGTCCCGACCGATGATTTGATTAAATAGTTTTGCATGCATGCATTTGCACGCTAGGCTCGGCAATCATTTTGATGGCCCTTTTGATGTGGTCTTGTAACCAACACCGTACCAATCATTTGTCTATCTGTTCGATTCCACAAAATAGCCAAAAATAAAATTTTTCCCTATTTTTATTTCAAATTCTACAGAATTTTATTCCTTTTTCAGTCTCGGTATATGTTTAATGCGCTACATTATTCTCATTTTGTTTTGCTTATGTTTTACTTTTAATTTTGTTCAAAAACCGATGAATAACAACACTTGAAAAGTTTTGATTTTTTTTCAATGATTTGTAAAGAATTAAATTAAAGACATTTTATTTCCTCTCAAAGTTTGGAGGAGGCACGTATAGGCTCTCAAACTTTAAAAAAGTATCAATGTCATCTTTGTATGCCCTGAATTGAAATAATAGATAAAAAAAAAAAAACAAAAAAAGGAAACTAAAGATACATAAAGAATTAAAGATCTTGATCAGGATCTCTAGGGGTATTGTGGGTAGTGTTGAAAAGGAGAGGATAAATTCAAGTCGCGAAACGAATCATTGAGGATGTGTTAGAGAGCAACTCTAATTAGATAAGCGTCGTCCATCCCTTAATCTCAATTTAACTCGATACTTATAAATTTTTTTCTTAATAATTTTCTCTCTCTATTTCATTTTGCCTACTAAATAATTTCGAATTTGTAATTTCTCACAGAGTCATTTTTCTGTCGCAATTCCATTTGCAAACATTTTGTTTTTTCTTTTCTTTTCGTGATTCCAAAATATCGAGATATTAATTTTCAAATAACTACGAGAGATGTCAGTCCAATCCCGACCAACTTGCACCCATTTAAATGGTGAAGGGACAAGTCGTAGAATTTCAACAAATACAGATTTTATAGGAGGCTGCCTATTGATCAATCCAACGGATCAAATTGGATCAATCCGACAACGAAGTCAAATCATTGACCGGACGAAACCATGAGATCAACGTCGACATGAGTATGATCATTAAGCTAAATCTAAAAAGCCGTTTATTTCACAAAAAATATAACGTTTCTAGAAAATAATGTTTAAAAAACTATTTTTCAGTGCTCGAATGAAATATAAAAATAAATGAGAAAATACTTTTTGCCATTCGTTAAGGAAAAAATTTTCTTCCTTGCACTTCTTTCATTTTTTTTTCTTATTTTACTTTTTAAAAATCAAATTTTTAATTATTTTTTTAAAATCGATATTTTACTTTTTTCTTTTCTTTCATTTTTTTCTTGTTCTTCCTCAGTTGTTTGCTGGCCACGACAACTGCTCACAGGCAAGTTCAAGCTTCACCATTTATAATGTTACATTATATTTTTTTGTTTGCGAATTCCATACCATGATTATATCAAAATATTACCTTTTAAATCCATGTTGTACCAGCGTTTAATTTGTTATATTGATATGGAATTTAATTTTGCATCTTTAATACTTATAGATGAATTACTAATTAATAATGACAAAGTCCATATAACTATATTATGATCTTCAACATTTTAATATAGTCACACTGTTATTTAAAAAATTCTTGAAATTATTTTAAAAAAATAGCTATTTATTTAATCTTAAAGGTATATAACTAGTCAAAAAGTAAACAAGTAGTTGGCAGATGATGTTACATTGAAGAAGTGTGATTGTTCAAGTCTAAGTCAAGTAAACAATCCTTCTTTTCCTTCTTCTTTTGACAGTTCACATGGGAAAAGTCGTGGGAATGTCAATCAATCTCAACCGTCCAACCTTTTATTTGCTTTTATTTTTTTGGAATCAAGGAATTATAAACAAAAGCCCAATTATGGGAAGTCATAATACTGTATTTTAACTAATTATTAGACACATGCCACGTGTCCTTACTTGATCTTGCTAGTTACATGCCCGTGTTTGATGGGTGAAGGTGATCCTTAGGTGACATCCGGTCCGCATATTGCTAGGTAGCGAAAATCTAGGGGAGGGTGTTTAGAGTCATATTTTCCAAAAGCAAAAGTAGAGAAAAAAGACCATAAAAGAGGGGGGAATTTGTTCGAACGTAAGAAAGCGACCAAGGCGCATCGCATTAAAGTAAACGGCAAGCCAACTTTTGCTCCTATGTTGACCGAATTCCTTCCATGTGTAGGTCGATTCCATCGTAAATGGATTTGCTTGCTTTAATTAACTCTAAATTGTCCTTTAATTATTCGTGACGCCCACGCAAAAAAAGAAGTGAAAGAGCAATTTTAGGGTGGCAAATCTTTTTGATGGGACGTGACTAAGGTTCCGTTCATTTCACGGTAAACAATTTCCAATAAAATGTTTTCAGAATTTTCCGACATTTGTTTCACGAAAAATAAACTAATTGGAAAAAAAAATTATCCATCAACAAAAAAAAAGTATTCTAAAATAGAGAAATTTTTTTTCCACTTTTCAAGTAAGAGAAAATATTTTCCTTGTTCACTTTTTCTTATCTCATATCCCTACTAGTCCCCACTTCTTCCTTTTTTTCTTTTCTAAAAAATTCGAATTTTTATTCTTTTTTTTTTCTTTTCCCCTCGTTCCTTTTTTTCATTCTTTCTGTGCCCGTCACCGGCCACAACGAGCCTTGAGCTCACTAGCCTCAAGTGAGCTCGAGCTCACTGATTTGGCTAGGCTCTAGGTTGGTGAGCTTGAGGCTCACCCGATTGGTGAGCTCAAGTCTCGTTGACCTCAAGCAAGCTCAAGCTTGCCTTTGGCCAATCGTTGGCAATTGCCGTGGCCGGTGACTAGCCAAAGAAGGAGGAGGAAAAAAAAAAAAAAAAAAAAAAAATTAAAAAAAATTAAAATTTTGATTTTTAAAAAAATAAAAAAGAAAATATAGAATTATTAAAAAGAGTGTAAGGAGGAAAAATGAATTGAAATTCTCGTACTGAACAGTGGAAAATATTTTCGAATTTATTTTCATGTTTTAGCCGAAAATAGAAAAATATTTTAATTTTCTTAGAAAATGGCTTTTCGTAAAACATTTTTTAAGAAACACCATAATATCAGCGAAAGGAACAGAGCCCAAAAAGAATTTATTTTTTTAGCAATCACCTAAGACCAATTAGAACAAGACAAACAGAAAATGGACATCAACCATCTTGGGAAGAAGACTATAATTAGGAAAAAGTAAGATTCCTGTCACACGACATGAACCTTATCAAAGCGGAATCAATAAAGACTGGCATGAGAAGGCAATGTGGTTGGGTGATGTGGGACAAAGAGGGACCTGTGGAATTATTTTGCATCCTTTGTAGTAACTATGCATTCCTTAAGTGAAGTCTTCGTCAACAAATTTAAATTAATATTGAATTAGATTCCTGCAACTCGTTATATAGAGTTGTACACATCACTCTTAGACCATAAAATTTATAAGAAGAGAAATGCTAATTAAATGTAATATGCTAAAATTTTGGTGGTGTGTTCATAGTAATTAAATACTATGCTAAAAAATTTGAGGATAGAAAATATATGTAGTTGAAGATATGAGACAAACTAAAAGTTGGCCTTTTCTCGGTCCTTTTCCTTCCAACTATGACAGACACGAGAGGTGACAAAACATGATTTAGACAAAATTCACTTGATTTAGTAACTATAGTCGAAACCCAAAACAATACATGATTTGAGCACTTTAATCATTCCATTAGAATGAATGTCGATATTATTAGATAAGATCATTAATGTTCCGAAAAGTGCAAATGACTATAAGTAAAGAGATGTCCAATATTCAGTTACGAAGAAATCACATGATGCATGCACATTACTTAGACAACTCATGCAAATTTATTAGGCTGTGGTAACCAACACGTGTGGAAGTGATGAATCGTGTGAGATCAGTCAACAATTGACCGAACAAACTATGATGTAGATATCGATTTGAATTTCATTTTTTCCCCTTCTCAAGTCTTCATCAGCCAATATTGCACGGACGGAACATGGATGATTTACTTATTTTTTCCAGTAAATTAACAATTATCAATGAAGATACAAGACTATTCAATTGAAACTTGCATGAAATATATATGTGATTTTATGGTGTGAATCACTAACAAAAATTAATATCCTTCGAGGAAGCTCGTCTTTATGACAATGGAAAAAGAGATGCAAAGTGAAAGAGCCGAATGAATGTTTGTACTTGTTCAAGTTAATCTCTGTTCGGTGAGTGATATCATCTAACCTTATTTGAATCACTAAGGAATTATTAAAGATTTCCTCATATAGTTTATTAAAATAAAAAGTTCATGCTAGCATTCTTAATTACAATGTACCTTTTTTAATGTGATGCTACGGTCAAATGATATCTTATGCCTTTGATTTCATGTGTTAGATTGAATACACATCTTCATTTCGATCAAGAATATGTCATTGATACAAGGATTAAAAGATTTAAAAATTACTTTCTCGGGAACCAATCCCAACAAATTGCATCTAATAAGAAATGCGTCAAAAATTCGCCTTTCCTATACAATTTTTAGGTGTTATTTTCTCGGAGATCATCAAGTTCATTCAAAACAATCCAAAAGCCAACAATTTTTAGGTATTCTCCTCATGACATAGTTTAGCTTGATTTCAATGCATGTGATTGAATAAGTTAGAAAGATAAACTAAATAAAAAGAATTTTTAGCCTCTATTTGTTCACGGAAAATGATTGCTTATATTGCTTCATTGAATAAGTTACAAAATATTTTTCTACAAATAATCATGAAGTAGGTATATGATCAATAAGTTACATCTAAATATCATGAAGTAGGTATGGATAATATTTGTCACAAATGTACCACTTCAAAGTTTTTGACGATTAAAAAAATATTTATGATAAATTTATCACGAGTGTACCGATTTTGAATTTTTTCGAGGTTAAAAAATTAGTTTGGGGTAAATTTATCACGTGTATATCAATTTGATATTTTTCGTGGTCAAAAAATTAATGTAGAGTAAATTTGTCACATATATACTGGTTTGAGATTTTCCGTGGTATTTACCTTCTCTTTTTTGGAAAATACTTGAATTAATTTCCATTCCGATGAGTATCTCAAGTGAAGCCAGCTTAATAAATCAGTAAAACATCAAAAAGCACACTAAAATAGAATATTCAATCAAAAGAGAATGAATATGTCCAATAAAACGGGATTAATGTCTAATGTAAGCTGACCTTTAGTTAGTTTTTCATAAATAACTCGACCTTTGAATCTTACACCTGATTTTTCATTTTCACTTCGATTTATCTCATTAGTAGCTGCTGCTAGTTCTCTCCGTTAAAATGTTGAGTCGTCCACTGATGTGGCCGGTCCATCCGTAAATTTGCCAAAAAATACACCGGTGAGAAAAACAACCCCCTCCTTTCTCTCTCTCTCACCTCCCAACCAAGCAGCATCTTAGGGCCATAAGGGTGCTTAGAACTGCTTTCTTATTATTGAGGGGTGAAAAGCGAATTTAGAAAAATATTTTCCTAAAAATGGTCTCTTAATTCACTCAAAAAAATGAATGAACGGATACTGTTTTTATCGTTTACGAAAATGTTTAGGTATAGATTATTGTCAACGATGAAAACACTTTTTGTTGGCTAGTCATTTCAAAAGATATAATCGATCATTTTAAAGAAAATATCTTCTAAAATGGAGGTTTTTTACGAAATAAATAGATCCTAACTCTTTTTACAAGGGTTAAGAAGCAATAAGGTTCAGCCCTATTCATTACTAATGGGCCATAAGGCCCAGGCGGCTGGAGCGTGAGCACCCGTGCTCGGCCCTTGGTTTACTGGCCGAGTTATAAATGCTACTAATCTTAAACATCTTGTTCATATTTTTTTTTTTTTGAGAATTAACATCTTGCTCATTTGATTTAGCAAGAAAAAACGTCAACTGACTATAAAGAAAAGGAGAAAAGAATTTGCTTACATGGTGGTCTTACGTGGCCATTAGATACTACTAAAGTAAAAAACCTGTTTAATATCACTTCGGAAGAAAAACCATTAATTAGAAACTAAATAAAAAGATAAAAGAATTTGATTATCTCACAGGGCAATCGAGTGCTTTTGTCATGGAAAATTAGTCTATTTAAGAAAAAAAAATATTATAAATAACAAAAAAAAGGAAAAGCAAGATCGGGTACGATGAATCTCCTCTTCTTTTGAATAATCAAATATGTCTATCTTAACTTATGGTCATCGTATCATCTTTAATTCAACTTTTAGTAGCTATGGAGGATAGGTAAGATAAAAAGTCAGGCCCAAGCAGCGGTATTTCGCTTCCTCATTCAAATCTGAGGTATGAAATCATCACAATCGCGCCTTTTCAAAAGGACTCCTTGAGAATGAGAAGTGTAAGATTTGTTCACTCCAACAGAATTCCCTAATGGGCAAGAGATGGGAGGGAAGTACCATACTTGGTAGAGATCACTAAGGTGATCAAAATGTCTCGATAGCAATAAAAAGTAACCATGTGAAAAAACTATCTTATGTACAAAACAATTTTCCTTCATTGTATAGTCTATTTTTGGTTAAATAAAGATAACATCACAATGGTTCTCCCAAAAAAAAAAGGCAGCAATCCCTACCACTTATCAATTGCCCAACTTACAATTTGGGCCATGTCTCCTTCGTGTTTTTTTTTTTTTTTTTTTCTGGAAATACCGCATGGCCCTTCACATTGAACTGGTTCCATATCGTGTATTTTGGGCCAGTGCGTTTTGTGGAGGAAGTCATCCCTGTAAACTTAGGCTCCTCCTATATCGGCATTTTATCCTCCTAGTCAAATAAAATTTGGACCTATAATAAGGTCTTTTGGACTTTTTCTTTGGATTGATGGTGTCCCGGGACGACTTTCACAGACCTCGACCAATCTACCTCCTTGGGCAATCCTAAGGATGCACTTGATATAATACCCTGATGCATTAGGAATTTTATTTTTGGAGCCCTATCAGGACATTGGTTAACAAGATTCATTATTATAAATAACGGCGATTCTATTTTCCACAACCATTATGGCTGAAATGGACCTTTTAATTATGTAAAGGTTCTGAAATGTCTTTGATATAAATAGCCAACTAAGTTGACCCGAAAGGTAAGTAAATTGGGATCCATCCATCAACACCATCTTCTTCCCGAAGCTAAAAAATAATATTTAAAAAAAAAAAAAAACCATGAAGTACACACACAACACGATTCCATATTCTTCCTAAGGAAGTGTCAATCTATTAGTTGGCTTATTATTATTTTTTTCATTCTTGTAATTTGCACTTATCTTCATTGGACGTTTTAATTGTTCGCAAATCAAAAGTTTTTATGATTGATTAAGGTGACATATAGCTAAATCATAGAAGCCATTCCTAAAGAGATAGCAGAAAGCTACAGCAACACACGAGGCAGAGTGGTTACTGGAAAATCTAGAGTTTATGAAAACTATGATCAACGAGCATTTTCATGGCAGGCATGTGACTTTTTCCAAAGTTCCATCCTTCGCTCTCTCTAGGTGCACAATGTATCGAAGAAGACATTGGCAAAGGGATCACGCCTAAAGCAAAGATGATGATTTCATTTTGGCTTCATGTTTACAAAGATGATTTTGTGTTTGAGTTCTTGTTTTTTAGAGAGAGAGAGGGAGAGAGAGAGAGGTCCAACTTTTTTAGTAATGATTGTATTAGCTCGGTTGTATATAAAACTATATAGGATGTGGAGATAATGTGGACCATTACCAAAGTGTCATGCGAGATATGTTTAAATATACCACTTGCTACAATTCTAAATAATTTGGCACACTCAATATCCCTGACAGATGATCATGGAGCCCACTACTTGCTGTGCTTGGGCTAGTCAAGCTCCGGTTGGCCCAAAGGGGAAAGATAGGCAAACTTGACGAGCAATTCCTTACTTGAGCTCCGGCCAGCCCTACCCGCCTCAACCAACCTAGACCCAATCAATTTTTCCATATTGTCGCGATCAAATTTTCGGGTGTGAATCACCTGAGGTTTGGCTAATGGATTGTTAAGCATAGACTTAACTCGAGCTCTCCCAAGCTCATATCAATTCGTGACTTAAGTTCAAATTTCTTAATATGCAAATGGATTTTATCTAGGAGTCGCCACTAATCTATTTTTGGTGGGTCGATTGGAAACCCAGGTAAAGTAACGGGAGATTTACTTTACTCCTACGAACCAGAGATTTGGGTACGAGGACTTAGTTATGCTAGATTTCTCTAACGCCCTTTCGGTACCATTTTTTTTTTTAAATGTTTGACAAGCAGCTTGAATTAATTTTAAACTATTTCCCTGATATGTGAGGCGATCATGCGGGTGTGCAATCCACCAATTTAACACCCAGGTAAAGCAATAAATAAATTGCAAAACTTACCTCAAAGCAACGAAAGCATCTGCATTGTTAGATAAGAATTCACATTGAGTCTAGATGTGATTTCTAATTAACACGCAATTTCTTTTTTCTTTCACTTATTTAATGAAAATCATGCAATACGCAATGCAATATTAACTAAATGACCTAATTCTAATGACATGCAATTTCTAATTAAATGGACCTAGCAACAACCACTAAATAATGTGCATTTCATGAATCTAATCCTATATGACATTTACATGACATTTTTTTTTTCTAAAAATACAATCTATCCTAGAGAATGGAACTAATTTATTCTAAGACATTTTTTTCATGAAATTCGGAATTAGATAAAATGTGAAAATTATCTAATTAGATTAAGATTCTATTCAATTTGTATTAGGAATTAGGTTGAACCAAATCCTAATTTAAACTAAAATATTATCTTAACCCAAATAATCCTAAAATGCAATCTATCTAATATCTAAACTTATAATAAATTAAGAAAAATATTATCTAGAATTAAACTAAGTGCAGTTTTACCCTAATATGCAATGACGTACAAAAGATGCCCTAACTCTACATGACATATGCATGATGATTTTTTTGTGTTTTTGTTTTATTAATTTCGAAATTAATAATTGTCAAATAATTAAACATGCAATCCAAGTTAAAAATCTAGCAACCTAAATTGATTGTTTTGATTTTTTTTATTTTTTTAAATTCGAAATAAAATTCCTATTCTAAATATGCAAACCCTAAAACTGGAAACAAACCTAATTCTAACCTGCACTTTTTTTTTGATTTTTTTCTTTTACGAAAACAAAATTAACTTAAATTAGCTCAACAGCAAATCAGAGTAAGATTGATATCCAAATTGACGAACTATATCTCACGCATAAGATCGGGTTGGCCAATTTTTAAATAAATCATGAATCGAATCTCGAGTGAGATCGAATTGACGATTTTTCCGTGTGATTGTGAGTTGGTATTTCGAGTGTGAAATCGAACTGTCAATCGTTGTGAAATTGAGAAAATTTCCCAACTTAGAGGGCTACTCGAGTTGCGATTATCACGGCATATCAGGGATTTCAATCATGTGCATCATTCGAAGATTTGAATTTAATCGCAATATCATTGAATTAAGTAAGGAAATTACCAAATTAAATTTGGGTAATATCTTTACCTATTTCGTAATATCATTCCCGAATTTGGACTCGTCGGATGATGGAGCTCGCAGTGAATTCTACAAAAGAAAAGTCGAGCGAGATGGTGGATGATTCACGGTGATATCCGGCTGAGGAGGGATTACTTCGCGGTGGTTGCGGTAGCTCGCTAAATTGGACTGAAATCGTCGCAACGAACTACTCAACAAATCTGGGAAAATCAACGGAGCAGGCTGGACTTGCGCCAGGTGGTGTCTGCGATTAATGGAGATCGTGACTGTGTGTGGCAGTGCATTAAACATATAATAACCACGTCAGGAAAGTGAAGCCATGAGAAAACCAGAAAACTCTTGTTGTCTTAATTTCAGGTGTTCACATGGGCATGATATGTGTCCCTTGTACGTGACTATAGAGAAAGAAAAGTGGAATTTTTTTATTGAGAATTGATAACTCCCTTGATAGCTTGATGATCCCCTCGGTTTACGCCTGAAGTTGGTCTCAGTGCGGCAGCAGCTTTGTCGATGAGGAATCCGCGGTGATAGTGTCACATGTGGGCCGACGATGGGATTCTCGTTATGGGCTGCTCGACGAAGCCTGCTGGTCTAGTAATTCTCGGCCATGGAAGGAACAACTCTCTGTGGGGACTTCTCGATGGAGGTGGTGACCGCGCGTGAGCACGGACCGATGGTGAGGTGGATGCTCAGACGTTCGCCGAGATAGTCTCATAGCGAACCTGCAAAACAGAGAATGATTTCGTTGCGGGGAGGCACCAAATTGATCTCAGCTCGACATGGCAGAGATGTCACGGCTCACAGTACGGTAAAAACTCCGTGGTGCTCATTCGAGATCCTGCAAAACTGAAAGAGCTTCGCTGTTGTGAAAGGCAAGAGCTCGGCCGAGAGGGTGTAGGTATTGCGTGGATGGCTATTAGCAACAGTGATGGCTAGTGGATCTCGGGAGAAGATGATAGAACGATCTCAGAATTGGGACAGGAAGAGTAGAAAGAACTCCGGTTTCTATTCTCTATTGGATCCCCCTGGCTCTCTCTTCTCTCAATTTTCCCTCCATCGAATTGTGCGGCCCTGTATTCAACGTGTGGCCCCGCCGTTCTTGAGTGAAAGTTCTTCCTTTTTAAATGCAAGACCACGTGAGGTTCCCAAGAAGAGAAGATGATCTGCTTTCTAATTCTAGATGCATTGAAATATATTCTTTTTATTTTAAAAGGAAAGAATTTATGCATGATTCTCTGGTCCGATTCATGCAATATGGGCAAAGTAATAAGGAATGGAAGAAGCAGGAAATCGGTGGAATATTTCAGTAAGACCACGATGGCCGATTTCCTGCTTGCATTTAAAAAGGAAGAACTTTCACTCAAGACCGCAAGTGCTCTTACTGAAATATTCCACCGATTTCCTGCTTCTTCCATTCCTTATTACTTTACCCATATTGCATGAATCGGACCAGAGAATCATGCATAAATTCTTTCCTCTTAAAATAATGTTGGTCAATTTCGTGCTCCCCACGTTGACCGAATTATGGCTAAGTGCATAATTTTCCTTCACGTGGATGGGCTTCTCCATGTACGAAACGGTGGCCGCTTACACGTTGTCCTTCCCCTGCATTCGTTCCCTTAAATGCACAAATATGTCAGTGCCAATATGCTGGAAATTTATTAATTGACTTTTAACAATTTAGGACACCCATGTAAATGTAATATCAATCACCAAGAAGGAATCATCGACTTATCCAAAGTTTAATGCTCTTGTGGGCTTCAATATTCAAAACCATTCACCAAAATCCATTCACTCCGGCCCAGCAAATATGCAATTAAATTATATTTTTTTAGGGGTTAAAATTAATCCTGATTTTTTAATGCGATAAATGACTAAATAGGTCGTTAAAATTTAGGTGTCAACACATATAAAGAAGCCTCCAAATTTCTTAGTCATGGATGAAATTAAACAAATATTTTTGAGCTGGGTACTAGACCTGACAAACTCTAGAAATGGCCCAAAGCATTACTCATTCGAGTACCAAGGTGGTGGAAGTGGGGCGCGACGAGCCTTTAAAAAGTAACCACGTGAAGAACTATCTTATGTACAAAACAATCATCCTTCATTGTATAGTCTATTTTTCGTTAAATAAAGATAACATCACAATGGTTCTCCTAAGAAAAGGCAGCAATCCTTATCATTTATCAATTGCCCAACGTACAATTTGGGCCATGTGTTGTTCGCTTTTCTAGAGATACCACATGGCCCTTCAAATTGAATTGGCTCTATATGGTTTATTTTGAGCCAAAGCGTTTTGTGGAGGAAGTCATCCCTATAAAATCAGGCACATCTTATACAGCAAGACCCATATCCAAGGTCCAACTCTCCTATATTCTGAAGTGACTTTTATTCAACATTTTATCCTCCTAGTCAAATAAAATTTGGACCTACAATAAGGTCCTTTGGACCTTTCCTTCTAATTTAGCAGTTAGGTAGTGCTCTAGGACGAGTCTATCTTCTTAGGTAATCTTACAGCACGTTCCTTATAATACCCCAATGCATTCGGTAAGTAAATCGGGATCTACCCATCAACGCATCTTCTTCCTGAAGCCAAGAATTAAAAATTAATTTAAAAAAAAAAAAAAAACCAAGGAGTACACACACAAAAGAACTCTGTATTCTTCGAAATGAAGTGTGAATAGTTAGTTGGCTTAGTTTTTGTTTTTTGTTTTTGTTTTTCGTTTTTCGTTTTCGTTTTAGTGTTTTAGTTTTTTTTTTT
This sequence comes from Eucalyptus dawsonii, assembly GCA_016097615.1. Lineage (NCBI taxonomy): Eukaryota > Viridiplantae > Streptophyta > Magnoliopsida > Myrtales > Myrtaceae > Eucalyptus > Eucalyptus dawsonii. Next base: position 27,999,383 of record CM027881.1, on the reverse strand, counting down.
TTTTTTTTTTTTTTTGTAATTTGCACTTACTTGCATTGGACGTTTTAATTGTTGGAAGATCTAAATTTTTTATGATTGCTTAATTGATTGAAGAGAATCTTCCCAAATGAATTTCTAGGATATCTTATTAAGACGTGACATATGGCTAAATCATAAAAGCTATTTTCCAAGAACGAGTAGAAAGTTACAATAGCGCATGAGGCAAAGTGGTTACTAGAAAATCTAGAGTTTATGAAAACTAGGATCAATGAGCATTTTCGTGGTAGGCATGTGACTTTTTCCAAAGTTTCTTCCTTCGCTTCCTCCAGGTGCACAATGTATCAAAGAAGAGATTGGCAAATGATATACGCCTCAAGCAAAGATGATGATTTCGTTTTGGGTTCATGTCTACAAAGCTGATTTTGTTTTGAGTTCTTGCCCTCAAGCAAAGATGATGATTTCGTTTTGGGTTCATGTCTACAAAGCTGATTTTGTTTTGAGTTCTTGCCTTTGAGAGAGAGAGAGAGAAGAGGGGTGGGGGGTCCACTTTTTTAGTGATCATTGTATTAGCTTGGTTGTATATAAAACTATATAGGATGCGGAGATAATGTGGGCCATTACCAAAATATCATATGAGATATGTTTAAATATACCACTTGCCATGAATTTAAATAATTCGGCACACTCAATATCCTCAACAAATGATCATGGAGCCAGTAACTTGCCATGCTTGTCCAGGGCGGTCAAGCTCCGGTCGGCCCAAAGGGAAAAATAGGCGAACCCAGCAAGCGATCCCTTAACCGAGCTTGGCCCACCCGCCGGCCTCAGCCGACCTAGATCCGATCAATTTTTCCATAGAAAGAAGCCTCAAAATTTCGTAATCATGAACGAAATTGAAGAAATAATTTTGAGCAGCGTACTAGACCTGGCAAACTCTAGAAATGGCCCAAAGCGCATTACTCAATCGAGTACTAAGGCGGAAGTGGGACGCGGCGGGCCTTGAAAAAGCACCTCCTGCTGCTCCAACACGCTCCCACGTATGGAATCGAAAATTCCAAGAAATGTCGGAATCGCTTACGTCCGGAGCGGCGCTATAAAGCATAAAAATTGAGGCAAATCCTAGAGAGAGAGAGAGAGAGAGAGAGAGAGAAAGAAGAGAAGATCGCCTTTTGCTTCCTTCTTGCTCCTCTCTCTGTCCTCTTGCGCTTGACTAGTAGCAGCCATGATGGGCATTCCTCTCTCTTTTATATTGGATTGATTTGATGGGGTGGTGGTCTTGACCAACCTCTTCTCGCAGAGAGAGAGAGGGAGAGAGGGAGATGGGGTGGAGAGGGATACTGGGTTGCGAGTACGGGATCGTTCAGGCGCCGCTGGGGCCGGACATTTCGGGGCCGGAGCTCGCCGCCGCCGTCTCCAACGCCGGCGGCCTTGGCCTCCTCAGAGCTCCTGACTGGGTAACGCTCCTCCCTCACTCGCTGCTTTCCGTCTATGTTTTTTCGGAACACGCCTTGAGCTTTGAGCTTTGATCCAAGCGCCTGAGGTTCGTCGAGTCTTGTATGTTGTTGGGTTATGTCCTGAAGCAGGAGAGAGAGAGAGAGAGAGATTCTTGACTTGGGTGTTTTTAATCTTGACCCAGAACTGTCTTGGGGATTCAAAAGGGAAATCAGATATTCCATTACCAAAGCATATGGATTCCCAAATTTTCACATCATTGGTCCTTTTAGTCACCTCTGACCTGGAAATTTTAGACTGATTGTTTCCCCTGAATGGGGACAGATTGATGGCCTAACAACAGCACTAGTTCTTGAGGAGTGATGCTGCTAGTAGCAGGACTAATTTACAGTGTTACGTTGTGAAGCCACGCGGCAAAGTTCAAATGAGAATTTGGACAAGCGATCCATATTCATTACCTTTTTTTCTTTCACATGTTTTTGGATGGTGATTTTGCTTTTCTTCTCGAAATCGGCGTGTGCTCAGGAGGCACCAGATCATGTGAGGGAGCTGATTAGGAAGACCCGGTCCTTGACTGATAAGCCGTTTGGGATAGGTGTTGTTCTGGCATTTCCCCATGAAGAAAACCTGAAGGTGATACTTGATGAAAAGGTAGATGTACTCCAGCTTTACTGGGGCGAGTGTACAAAAGAGCTCGTCGAAGAAGCTCATCAAGTCGGAGTCAAAGTTGTTCCTCAAGTGAGTGATTGATCTTTGTAACCTTCTCTCTTTTAATAGGAATCTTTGCTATTCTATTTGATTTGATTCCTCACGACTTCTTCTTGTAAAAACTTAAGGTCGGTAGCTTTGAAGAGGCAAGAAGGGCTATCAATGTTGGTGTAGATGCGATCATTGTCCAAGGGCGTGAAGCCGGAGGACATATCATTGGACAGGTACAGAATTTTGTTTGGCTGTACAATCATAATTTAGCTGATCCACCGAATTGGTTGCACCAGCATCTATGAGTGCTTGTGCTAGAAACATTACAATAAATGGTATTTTCGTAGAAACTAAACATTTAGATGCTCTCTTTTACTGTCTGCATTGTGGATCGGAATTTGCTTTGTTAGATTAAAGAAACTTTGGCGATTAGCAACCCTTTTGTGATTAATTATACTTTGGCGATTAGCAACCCTTTTGTGATTAATTATACTATACTCTTCTGCTTCAACTTTGTAAATGGCCCTAATTACACCATGGAAGTAAGTTAATATCCACAAAAAGGTAGTAGTTTGAAAACTTCACATTGAAGCTCACTCAAAGTACATTGTCAACATCCTAGACTTGGTGCTCTTTTCTTATCAGAGAACTTCTGGATGTGACCGTGTAAGTATCTTCCACTAAAATAGTACGACATGTTACGGTGTTTGATATTCAATTAATGGGAGAGTCGGAGAATTGGTAGAACTTGGTATTGCACGAAAGCGGTCTGAAGATAAACTTATTCTGTAATTTCTTGTTGGTTTGCATTGTCCATCATATTCCTTACAATGTCGTTGATGATTATTGGGATTTACTTCCCATGTTGCTGTCCTTTTCAAATCTGTCAGGATGCATTGATTACCCTGGTGCCGAGGGTGGTTGATCTAGTTGGTGACAAAGATATACCAGTGATCGCTGCAGGGGCCATTGTGGATGGACGTGGCTATGTCGCAGCTTTAGCTCTTGGTGCAAAAGGTGTCTGCATTGGCACTAGGTATGTAAGATTCCCATAGCAGTGACTGAATCGTGAGATCCCTATGAAATATCAATGCAAATTAATGTTCGTTAGCTCTGATTGTTGCTATAAAGCATCATTGATAAAGTTTATTTTGCCGAAGAGCCTCTTGCACATTGAGAAACTGTGAAGCAAAAGAAAAGGAATTCAAAGATCAATGGTAGAACCAAGATATCCTTTATGACGAGAGAATAGAATATAATCTGTGACATCTGGCACATGGTATTTGATTAAAGAATCTAGTTACTTGGAGTTGCATGAGCAAAATCTAGAGCTAGATAGTGATCTGAGTGAGGTAAACCAACTTCTATTGCGTTACCTGTTATGGTTGATTGTTGGAAACCAGGAATGGAGTTGATTTGATCACCTTGCAATGTTTTATTCCTTTGCAGATTTCTTGCTACAGAAGAAAGTAATGCACACCCTCTGTACAAGAGGAAGTTGGTCGAGTATGACCAAACAGAGTACACAGACATTTTTGGGAGGGCGCGGTGGCCAGGGGCACCACATCGTGTCCTGAAAACACCGTTCTTCAATGACTGGAAATCTCTTCCTCCCAATGAAAATGAGGTGAACCAGCCCATAATCGGTCGATCAACAGTACATGGAGTGGTAAGATTTGATGTCTAATAGCAAGATTGTCTCATGCTAGAAACTAGAAATTATTGCTGTTGCTGTAACTGGATCGAGCCTTAGAGCTTAGCAGAATGTCTGTTTCTTACGTTTGAACAGGAGAAGCAGATTCACCGCTTTACAGGGACAGTTCCAAACTCAACAACCACCGGCGACATAGAGAGCATGGCGTTGTATGCAGGACAAGGAGTAGGGCTTATCAAGGAGATTCTGCCTGCCGGGGAAGCGTTGAGGAGATTAGTTGAAGGTGCTCAGCTTATTATTCAGCAACAGTTTGGTGCAATTTAACATAATGTTTGATCCAAAACTCTGGAGTAAAAGGTCTTATCCCTTTCAAGTGATTGTACAGAAATAAACCCACAAGTGAAGCAGAGTTTCTGTAATTGCAATCAATTCAACCCAATAAAAAGGTTCTTGTAATTTCAAAGGCAATCACACCCTTTTGCCGCATGCAATGTTAACTCAACTTTAGGGGGGAAGAAGAATCAGAGAAATAAACATTAGAGTAAATTGAGTGAGTTTGTGCATCCTGTTTCAGAGAGCTTGATAACAAGGCAGTCACAGAGTTCTTCATGGGACATTATAGAAAATTCAATCAAAAGAGAATGAATGTGTCGGATAAAACAGGATTAATATCTAATTTGACCTGACCTATAGTCGGTTATTCATAAATATCTCGACCTTTGAATCTTACACCTGACTTTTCATTTTCACTTCGATTTATCTCATTAGTAGCTGCCGTTAGTTCTCTCTGTTACAATGTTCCATTGAAGTGGCCGGTCTTTCCGTAAATTTGCCAAAAATACACCGGTGAGAAAAACAACTTTCTCCTATCTCTCTCTCCCACCTCCCAGCCAAGCAGCGGTCTTAAGACCATAAGGGTGCTTAGAACTACTTTCCTATTATTGAGGGGCGAAAAATGAATTTAGAAAACATTTCTTTAAAAATGATGGCTTGATTCATTCATAAATATGAATGAACGGATACTGTTTTCATCGTTTAGGAAAATGTTTAAGCATAAACTATTGTTAATGTTAAAAATATTTTTTGTTGACTAGATATTTTAAAAGATACAATTGATCATTTTTTTAAATAAATATTTTATAAAATGCAGATTTTTTATGAAATAAATAGATCCTAACTCTTTTAAAAGGGTCAAGAAGCAACAAGGTCCAGCCCTAATCATTTTTAATAAGCCTTAAGGCCCAGGAGGCTGGAGCGCGAGCGCCCGTGCTCCGCCATTGCCTTCCTGGCCGAGTTAAATACTACTAATCTTGAACATCTTGTTCATTTTTATTTTATGTTTTGGAGTTAACATCTTGTTCATTTGATTGAGCATTAAAAAACATCAACTGAAAATAGATAAAAGGAGAAAAGAATTTGCTTATGTGGTGGTCTTACGTGGCATTAGATACTTCTAAAGTAAAAAACCTGTTCGATATGACTTCGGAAGAAAAGCATTAATTAGAAACTAAAGGAAAAGAGAAAAGCATTTGATTATCTCACGGGGCAATCGAGTGCTTTTGTTATGGATAATTAGTCTATTTAAGGGAAAAAAACCATTATAAATAACAAAAAAACGGAAAAACAAAATCGGGTAGGATGAATCTCCTCTTCTTTTGAATAATTAAACACGTCCATCTTAATTTGTGGTCATCGTATCATCTTTAATTCAACGTTCAGTAGCTATGGAGGATAGGTAAAATAAAAAGTCAGGCCCAAGCAACGGTAATTCCCTATCGTGCCTTTTCAAAAGGACACCTCCAGGAGCGTAAGATTTCTTGACTCCGAGAGAATTCCCCCACGGGCATGAGATGGGAGGGGAGTACCATATTGGGTAGAGGTCAGTCAGATGCTCATAATGTCTCGTTAGCAGTAAAAAGTAATCATGTGGAAGCTATCTTTATGTACAAAGCAATCATCCTTCATCGTATAGTCTGTTTTTGGTTAAATAAAGGTAACATCACAATGGTTATCCTAAAAAAAGGGAGCAATCCTCGCCATTTATCAATTGCCCAACTTACAATTTGGTTCATGTCTCCTTCGTTTTTTGTAGATATACCACATGAACTGGCTCAATATGGTGTATTTTTGGCCAATGCTTTTTGTGGAGGAAGTCACCTCCGTAAGCTTAGGCACCTGCACCTCCTATATCGGCATTTTATCCTTCAAGTAAAAAAAAAATTAGACGTATAATAAGGTCTTTTGGACCTTTTCTTTCGATTAAGCAATCAGGTGGTGTCTTGGGATGACTTTCACACACCTCGACTAGTCTACCTCCTCGGGCAATCTTAAGGATGCGCTTGATATAATACCCCAATGCATTTGAAATTTTATTTTTGGAGTGCCGTCAGGACACTAGTTAACAAGATTCATTATTATAAATAATGGCAATTCTATTTTCCACAACCGATATGGCTGAAAAGGACCATTTAATTATTTAAAAGTTCTGAAATGCCTTTGACAGAAATAAGCAACTAAGTTGACCCGAAAGATAAGTAAGTTGGGATATATCCATCAACATATCTTCTTCCTAAAGCCAGAAATTAAAATTTAAAAATTAAAACTTAAAAAAAAAAGAACTACACACACAAAACAACTACATATTCTTCCTAATGAAGTGTGAATCTGTTAGTTGGCTTAATTTTTTTATTTCGATTCTTGTAATCTGCACTTATCTTCATTGGACATCTTAATTGTTGCGGACCAAAAGTTTTTATGATTGCTTAAATGACTGAAGAGAATCTTCCCAAATGAATTTCGAGAATGTCTGATTAAGATTTTACATATAGCTAAATCATAGAAGCTATTTCCAAAGAGTGAGTAGAAAGCTACAATAGCACACAAGGCAAAGTGGTTACGGGAAATTCTAGAGTTTATGAAAACTAGGATCAACGAACATTTTCATGATAGGTAGGTGACTCTTTCCAAAGTTTCATCCTTCACCCTCTCTTGGTGCACAATTTATCGAAGATGACATTGGCAAATGGAATACGCCTCAAGCAAAGATGATGATTTCGTTTTGGCTTCATGTTTACAAAGATGATTTTGTTTTGAGTTCTTGTTTTTTTTAAGAGAAAGAGGTCCAACTTCATTAGTGATAATTGTATTAGTTTGGTTGTATATAAAACTATATAGGATGTGGAGATAACGCGAGCCATTACCAAAATGTCGTGCAAGAAATGTTTAAATATACCACTTGCCACGATTTTAAATAATTCGTCACACTCAATAACCCCAATAGATGATCATGGAGCCAAGCACTTGACGTGCTTTGTCCAGGGCCGGTCAAGCTCCGATCAGCCCGAAGGGAAAAATAGGCGAACTTGACCAGTGATTCCTTAATCAAGCTCCTGCTGGCCTTGCCCGCCTCGGCCAACCTAAACCCAATCAATTTTTTCACAGAAAGAAGCCTCAAAATTTCATAGTCATGGACGAAATTGAACAAATATTTTTGAGCCGGGTACTAGACCTGACAAACTCTAGAAATGGCCCAAAGCCTTACTCAATCAAGTACCAAGGTGGTGGAAGTGGGGCGCGACGAGCCTTTAAAAAGTAACCATGTGAAGAAACTATCTTATGTACAAAACAATCATCCTTCGTTGTATAGTCTATTTTTCGTTAAATAAAGATAACATCACAATGGTTCTCCTAAGAAAAGGCAGCAATCCTTACCATTTATCAATTGCCCAATGTACAATTTGGGGGCCATGTGTTGTTCGTTTTTCTAGAGATACCACATGGCCCTTCAAATTGAATTGGCTCTATATGGTTTATTTTGAGCCAAAACGTTTTGTGGAGGAAGTCATCCCTATAAAATCAGGCACATCTTATACAGCAAGACCCCATATCCAAGGTCCAACTCTCCTATATTCTGAAGTGACTTTTATTCAGCATTTTATCCTCCTAGTCAAATAAAATTTGGACCTACAATAAGGTCCTTTGGACCTTTCCTTCTAATTTAGCAGTTAGGTAGTGCTCTAGGACGAGTCTACCTTCTTAGGCAATCTTACAGCACGTTCTTATAATACCCCAATGCATTCGGTAAGTAAATCGGGATCTACCCATCAACGCATCTTCTTCCTGAAGCCTAGAATTAAAAATTAAATTAAAAAAAAAAAAAACAAGAAGTACACACACAAAACAACTCCATATTCTTCGAAATGAAGTGCGAATTGTTAGTTGGCTTAATTTTTGTTTTTTCATTTTTGTAATTTGCACTTGCATTGGGCGTTTTAATTGTTGGCAAATCTTTTTTTTTTTTTTTTTGGTTGCTTAATTGACTGAAGATAATCTTACCAAATGAATTTTCAGGATATGTGATTAAGATGTGACATATGACTAAATCATAGAAGCTATTTCCCAAGAACAAGGCAAAGCAGTTACTGGAAAAGCTAGAGTTTATGAAAACTAGGATCAACGAGCATTTTCTTGGCGGGCATGTGACTTTTCCAAAGTTTCTTTCTTCGCTTCCTCTAGGTGCACAATGTATTGAAGAAAATGGAAAATGGAATATGCCTCAAGCAAAGATGATGATTTCGTTTTGGGTTCATGTTTACAAAGATAATTTTGTTTTGAGTTCTTGCCTTTTAGAGAGAGAGGGGGGGGGGTCCAACTTTTTTAGTGATCATTGTATTAGCTTGGTTGTATATAAAACTATATAGGAGGCAGAGATAATGTGGGCCATTACCAAAATATCATATGAGATACGTTTAAATATACCACTTGCCACGAATTTAAATAATTCGGCACACTTAATATTCTCAACAGATGATCATGGAGCCGGTAACTTGCCATGCTTGTCCAGGGCCGGTCAAGCTCCGGTCGGCCCAAAGGAAAAAATAGGCGAACTCGACAAGCGATCCCTTAACCAAGCTCCGGCCCACCCGCCTGCCTCGGCTGACCTAGATCCAGTCAATTTTTCCATAGAAAGAAGCCTCAAAATTTCGTAATCACGAACGAAATTGAAGAAATATTTTTGAGCAGTGTACTAGACCTGGCAAACTCTAGAAATGGCCCGAAGCGCATTACTCGATCGAGTACTAACGCGGAAGTGGGACGCGGCGGGCCTTGAAAAAGCACCTCCTGCTGCTCCAACACGCTCCCACGTATGGAATCGAAAATTCCAAGAAACGTCGGAATCTCTTACGTCCGGAGCGGCGCGATAACGCACAAAAGTTGAGGCGAATCCTAGAGAGAGAGAGAGAGAGAGAGAGAGAGAAGAGAAGAGAAGATCGCCTTTTGCTTCCTCCTTGCTCCTCTTTCTGTCCTCTTGCGCTTGACTACTAGCAGCCTCGATGCGCATTCCTCTCTCTTTTATATTGGATTGATTTGATGGGGTGGTGGTATTGACCAACCTCTTCTCGCAGAGAGAGAGAGGGAGAGGGAGATGGGGTGGAGAGGGATACTGGGTTGCGAGTACGGGATCGTTCAGGCGCCGCTGGGGCCGGACATCTCGGGGCCGGAGCTCGCCGCCGCCGTCTCCAACGCCGGCGGCCTTGGCCTCCTCAGAGCTCCCGACTGGGTAACGCTCCTCCCTCACTCGCTGCTTTCCGTCTATGTTTTTTCGGAACACGCCTTGAGCTTTGAGCTTTGATCCAATCGCCTGAGGTTCGTCGCGTCTTGTATGTTGTTGGGTTATGGCCTGAAGCAGGAGAGAGAGAGAGAGAGAGAGAGAGAGAGATTCTTGACTTGGGTGTTTTTAATCTTGACTCCGTCTATGTTTTTTCGGAACACGCCTTGAGCTTTGAGCTTTGATCCAAGCGCCTGAGGTTCGTCGCGTCTTGTATGTTGTTGGGTTATGTCCTGAAGCAGGAGAGAGAGAGAGAGAGAGAGAGAGAGAGAGAGAGAGAGAGATAGAGATTCTTGACTTGGGTGTTTTTAATCTTGACCCAGAACTGACTTGGGTATTCAAAAGGAAAATCAAATATTCCATTGCCAACGCATATGCATTCCCAAATTTTCACATCATTGGTCCTATAGTCACCTCTGACTTGGAAATTTTAGACTACTTGTTTCCCCTGAATGGGGACAGATTGGTGGCCTAACAACAGCAGTAGTTCTTGAGGAGTGATGCTGCTAGTAGTAGGACTAATTTACAGCGTTACGTAGTGAAGGGACGTGGCGAATTTCAAATGAGAATTTGGACTAGCGATCCATATTCATTACCTTTATTTCTTTCCCACGTTTCTGGATGGTGATTTTGCTTTTTTTTTCTCAAAATCGGTGAGTGCTCAGGAGGCACCGGATCATGTGAGGGAGCTGATTAGGAAGACCCGGTCCTTGACTGATAAGCCGTTTGGGATAGGTGTTGTTCTGGCATTTCCCCATGAAGAAAACCTGAAGGTGATACTTGATGAAAAGGTAGATGTACTCCAGCTTTACTGGGGCGAGTGTACAAAGGAGTTCGTCGAAGAAGCTCATCGAGTCGGAGTCAAAGTTGTGCCTCAAGTGAGTGATTGATCTTTGTAACCTTCTCTCTTTAATAGGGAATCTTTGCTATTCTATTTGATTTGATTCCTCACGACTTCTTCTTGTAAAAACTTAAGGTCGGTAGCTTTGAAGAGGCCAGAAGGGCTATCAATGTTGGTGTAGATGCAATCATTGTCCAAGGGCGTGAAGCCGGAGGACATATCATTGGACAGGTACAGAATTTTGTTTGGCTGTACAATCATAATTTAGCTGATCCACCGAATTGGTTGCACCAGCATCTATGAGTGGTTGTGCTAGAAACATTACAATAAATGGTATTTTTGTAGCAACTAAACATTTAAATGCTCTCTTTTGCTGTCTGCATTGCTGATTGGAATTTGCTTTGTTAGATTAAAGAAACTTTGGCGATTAGCAACCCTTTGGTGATTAATTATACTATACTCTTCTGCTTCAACTTTGTAAATGGCCCTAATTACACCATGGAAGTAAGTTAATATCCACAAAAAGGTAGTAGTTTGAAAACTTCACATTAAATCTCACTCAAAGTACATTGTCAACATCCTAGACTTGGTGCTCTTTTCTTATCAGAGAACTTCTGGATGTGACCATATAAGTATCTTCCACTAAGATAGTACGACATGTTACAGTGTTTGATATTCAATTAATGGGAGAGTCGGAGAATTAGTAGAACTTGGTATTGCATGAAAGCGATCTGAAGATAAACTTATTCTGTAATTTCTTGTTGGTTTGCATTGTCCATCATATTCCTTACAATGTCGTTGATGATTATTGGGATTTACTTTCCATGTTGCTGTCCTTTTCAAATCTGTCAGGATGCATTGATTACCCTGGTGCCGAGGGTGGTTGATCTAGTTGGTGACAAAGATATACCAGTGATCGCTGCAGGGGCCATTGTGGATGGACGTGGCTATGTCGCAGCTTTAGCTCTTGGTGCAAGAGGTGTCTGCATTGGCACTAGGTATGTAAGATTCCCATAGCAGTGACTGAATCGTGAGATCCCTATGAAATATCAATGCAAGTTAATGTTTGTTAGCTCTGATTGTTGCTATAAAGCATCATTGGTAAAGTTTATTTTGCCGAAGAGCCTCTTGCACATTGAGAAACTGTGAAGCAAAAGAAAAGGAATTCAAAGATCAATGGTGACGAGAGAATAGAATATAATCTGTGACATCTGGCACATGGTATTTGATTAAAGAATCTAGTTACTTGGAGTTGCATGAGCAAAATCTAGAGCTAGATAGTGATCTGAGTGAGGTAAACCAACTTCTATTGCATTACCTGTTATGGTTGATTGTTGGAAACCAGGAATGGAGTTGATTTGATCACCTTGCAATGTTTTATTCCTTTGCAGATTTCTTGCTACAGAAGAAAGTAATGCACACCCTCTGTACAAGAGGAAGTTGGTCGAGTATGACCAAACAGAGTACACAGACATTTTTGGGAGGGCGAGGTGGCCAGGGGCACCACATCGTGTCCTGAAAACACCGTTCTTCAATGACTGGAGATCTCTTCCTCCCAATGAAAATGAGGTGAACCAGCCCATAATCGGTCGATCAACAGTACATGGAGTGGTAAGATTTGATGTCTAATAGCAAGATTGTCTCATTCTAGAAACTAGAAATTATTGCTGTTGCTGTAACTGGATCGAGCCTTAGAGCTTAGCAGAATGTCTGTTTCTTACGTTTGAACAGGAGAAGCAGATTCACCGCTTTACAGGGACAGTTCCAAACTCAACAACCACCGGCGACATAGAGAGCATGGCAATGTACGCGGGACAAGGCGTAGGGCTTATCAAGGAGATTCTGCCTGCCGGGGAAGTGTTGAGGAGATTAGTTGAAGGTGCTCAGCTTATTATTCAGCAACAATTTGGTGCAAATTAACATATTGTTTGAGCCAAAGCTCTGGAGTAAAAGGTGTAATCCCTTTCAAGTGATTGTGCAGAAATAAACCCACAAGTGAAGCAGAGTTTCTGTATTTGCAATCAATTCAACCCAATAAAAAGGTTCTTGTGATTTCAACGGCAATCACACCCTTTTGCCGCATGCAATGTTAACTCAACTTTAGGAGGGAAGAAGAATCAGAGAAATAAACATTAGAATAAATTGAGTGAGTTTGTGTAGCCTGCTTCAGAGAGCTTTATAACAAGGCAGTCACAGAGTTCTTCTCGGGACATTACTATCCTTATTCCTTAACCACCGTCCCATCTTTGGCAATCTTCGTGGTTTTGAAACAGGCACTCAAGGAGTGTAACTTCTGAGTCAATAATCTCACTGGCAAATTCATTAGCCTTCCCAGAGCAGTCCAGCGTAAGGAATGCGAGCATCCATATCTTCTCTTATCATATGTCCATTTTGATAAGTAGCAATCGATGCCTTGCGCACTAAATTGCAGGTGGATTAGCAGCCACTACTAGCCTCTCGTTAAGCTAGAATTTACGTTAAGAGTCAACACCAATTCCACTTATCCTTACACGAACCAACTTACTAAGTACGTTCCTCTTCAGAACATTGTCTCCATCATCTTTACACCTTACAAGGACCTACTTTTACTGTCCCCAATTTCAGACAGAATAAGCCGTACAGAACTGAAGTTCCTCCCATGTATAACAAAGGACTATGGTAGGAGAACGGCAGTGCAATTTGGGCCATTCATTTTGTTTTATGTGTAATGGGCAGCCGGACCCCAAATTTGCCATAGAAGACCATTTATTTTGCATATGTGCTGGATTTAAAGAAAAAAAATCTAATTATATTCAAGAAAAGAATTTCATGGGGTCATTTATTGCCAAGTATCTCATCGGAGATGCGGTTCCCAGCAAGTACAAGGATCTTGAGGCGGGGAAGCCGCTGGATAAGGCATTGCCGTTTAGATGGAGTTATCCTCGAGGCTGAGGACGCGAAGCTGGTCGAGCTGGTTCAGGGTCTTCTTCTACTATGTGCCGTTCAAGTGCAAGGACTCAAGAACAAGATTGGGGACCTGGCCTTTCATGAAGAGAGCCTTCATTTGAGGTGGAGGAGAGAAGACTCTGCCGCCCACGGAGACCGAATGGTCTCCCAAAGGCGCAAAACCCAAATAGGATTCACGTGCACTTCCCATTACACCTCCCCATCTTTTCTAGGTCTACATCTACGCTGTTAGTTGAGACTTTGTTCTCCTTTGTCTCATTTATGTACGAAAAAGTACAGCCGTAAGGTGTGCATGAGAGCTAGCCTTCCTTGATGAGGAAAATAATATAAGACAAACAAGAGAGAATTTTGTCCTTCCAATGTTAAAACAATTTCAGCGACTTTCCAAGAAAGTTGCGTCATGAGAGACTTACCATACCGTGGTGTCTGTCCGGTTTCAGTTTTAGCAACCAATTCAGGTAAAATAGCTGCAATGACAAAAATTGAATACCAACGGCTTCTTGTGGTCAGATTCTTTAGTTGTACAAAATGCGTCAACTTAGGTGATAAAAGAATAAGCCAACAAAGGCAACAACCATTTTCACTTCCATCCTTTAGTCGATATATGACCGTAGATACTCTCCCAAAAACTTTAAACAAATTGTGTTCTGAAAACCCCTTGTTGAGAATTTCAAACTTCTAAACCGTCGTTGAGGATTTTAATTATAATTATAGTTCTACAACCTGCCGACGCTAGATTGACAGGTCATGATACAACGCAATCATATTGTTCAAAATGGGGAAATTCCTGAGGAACACCAGTGTGGAGGCGGCTGCGTCAATCAAGAATATAGCATGTCATGTATACAAGGATACCCCACTGTAGTCTTTCAAGAAGTGAGTACAAGCAGGAGCTTCCAAGGCTGATGCTTCCCAAGCGCTGTCATCTTATCTCCAGCTATAAGCAGAACCTCAATCCTCCACCCAGGATGAACACGAGGCTTGTGGTTTTACTATTTGCCACTCATAAGTGCAAATTCCTGAGGAAATGTGGCAAATTGCCACGGAGTCCAGGATTCATGCAGGAGTTAAAGGAGAACCTAAAAGAATTCGAAAAGATAATAACAGAGGCTCGGAGTTCCACTAGGTACACTTGCATAAGATATTGCATTTCACCAAGACCTAACTCCTGCTAATTAGGTAGACCAGCTTTAACAAATCAAAGAAAGGAAAACTGACCAGTGCAACAATGATCATAATCTGAACCTAGTCCTATAGCTAATACAAACAAAAATAAATAGCTGCATAACAAAATTACCATACTTCAAATCAATACTACTCTCAACTTTTCTGAGAAGGGTGCTCAGGGCTTGAATCTCACATAAGAAAACCAAGTGCTCAGGAGAGCATGGCCAGTAAACTCTTTGAAGAGGGTTGCATATACAGGATACAACCAACATGGTTTCTCAGAACACATCTTGTATTTCATAAAAATTAGGGGCAATAACAAAATTGGTTCAATCTAGAGAGAGCAGTAATTATCTAAGGTAACAATCAAGTATACACTATCAAATCATAGACACTAAATCCATTACCAACTCAGAGATTTCTCATGTAGGTCTAGGTAATTCATGTGACTGTTGCAGTATTCCAACACGGTATATAGGATGAGTAGAAGATGTTGTGATACTCGATTCCATTAACGATCCACAACTTAGGGATTGTTTCTGGGAAAAGTTCAAAGATGACACAAAAGAAGGACACCACCCTCTTAAAGGGTTTTTTAGCAGAAAGTAAGAAAATGGGCAGCAGTCAACCATGCCGCAAATCTCACAAAGACAGAAAAGGCGAGATTATAATCATATTACACATCTGAAAGAGACTATAATTAACAAAGATATACTTTTCTGGAAAAATGTACTCAAAAGGAGGTTCAGTTGAACAGCTAGAGAACACATAAGTCTATCATAACCTCATCCAGCAAGTGGCAGAAGTAAGAAACCTCCTAGTCCTCCGTGGCTTGATTGTTTCTAGGAA
The DNA here is from genome assembly GCA_016097615.1 of Eucalyptus dawsonii. Lineage (NCBI taxonomy): Eukaryota > Viridiplantae > Streptophyta > Magnoliopsida > Myrtales > Myrtaceae > Eucalyptus > Eucalyptus dawsonii. The sequence continues at coordinate 27,984,188 of CM027881.1, read as the reverse complement.
GCATTCCTCAATGGAGCATTAATTGCAACCACCTTAGAAACTTTTAAACAGATTACAAACGAATATTTCTTATGCACATGTTAATGTAACTTCCCAGTGACATTGTATTATATAATCAACGACACTAAAAACTAAATCCCATTTCACAGCTCATTCTATGTACATTCATTATTAAAAAAAAAAAAAAAAAAATCAACCTTTTAATGAAAATTAAAGATGACATGCTATGTGATATAATTGTCCAATCATTTGCACTCCAAATTTCTGAATATTGAGTTGTACCATAACCAGACCAAAATCAGAACACACACTCGTCAAAATTCCATTAACCAGACAAAAATCAGAACATTCACTCATCAAAATTCCATCTGATAATAGGATGTAGAGTTGCAAGGAAAGTCAAAAGAGACCCACACACACACTCCACATTCCTTAAGCTTGAATCATGACATAACAGACCAAAATCAGAACATAGACTCACCAAAATGCCTTCTAAGATAGAATGTAGAAAGGGCAAATCCAAAAAAGACAGTTCAAATGGAAAAATCTGTAAGAATTTCCATCTACCAAGAAAGATATGCATGAATAACGATTCAACCTTACTTAAAGACGGTAAATTAGTTTGGAGGAAAAAAATATACATGTCAGCAGACCAACAAAATACTCAAAGCAAATATTGATGCAGAAAGAAACAGGACAACACATTGGAAGATGTAAAATTGAAAGAAAGACAAGTCCAAAAACTGCCAAATCAACTGATGTCTCTGAAGGGAAAGAAGTGAAATCACACTCAAGCCAACAAAACAGAAAGGGAAAAACAATGGGTGCAAGAAATGTACTCACAGGTGGAAAAAGCAAAGGGTTGCAAGACAAATTGCACATGCAGAATGCTGGGAAGAAACTTGCCTGCTCTCTGGAAATCTGCTCAACTTCACACATCTATTGATCTTTTTCAATATTTTCTCACCAAATCTAATGCTTAGTCCAATGATACATATACAATATTGTGTAGAAAGATAGCAACTGACAGATCAAACTATAATGATTAATTCAAACGCTAGTATGTAATGAGTCAAACAAGTAGACATAAACAAATTCACTGATGCACATTCAAATTCTCTTCTATCCATTTGAATTCTATATTCTAGAATGCAAGCCCCAACAGTAGATTTCCTGCATTACAGCACATGAAGTAATAGAGGTTCTTGGACATCTAACCGGCAATATTTTTCATAAGCAGCAAGCTATGCTAAAAACCTAACCCGTTTGTCCCCACAGTTCGTTGCTTGATGTTAAGAAAGAGAGATTAGAATGCATATGTACTGATAATGAACAAATTCTTAGATCCCGCAATGTTGGTTTGGAACTATAGTCACCTTATATGGTGTGAAATACCATACTCCTGTGGCACCCCTGCTGCAGGATCTCCCAGTTGCTATCAGCAAGCTGCCCCACAGTTTCCATGCACTGCATCTTTAAAAGACATGTTGCCAAACAAAAATGTTCCTACATATCATAATAAAATTACACTAAAGTTGCAACTATACCAAACTAATTCCTAGTCTGTGTCTGGGAGAGCTTTGGAAGCTTTGCTTTTGAAAAGCTACAAGAGCTCAAGTAAAGCATTTGGCAGGCCATTAAGACAAGTAGAAAGTGAAAGCCGACTCCTCCACAAGCTTGCTCCCAATGATGCAGCTCACAAGTGCCCTTTGGAATTCCTGTTCCAAACAGACGGTACTAGCTATTTCTAAATGTCAATATAGATATATTTAGATAACTTCCTGGCCTGTATGGTGAAACAAACAGGATAAGCTTCAACAACTCAAGCTACTTATGATGGGCATTGACCTGGATTTGGACTATAATAGCAATAAAACTCGAATTGCTGGGCATTTGCCATCATGTGAGAGAAATTGAGATTTATCTCTATATCTAGAGAAGAGATCCAAGACACACACACACACACACACACACACACACACAGGATAAATTCCCGAATTACCATTTCAAAGTGATTTTTGTCACAAAACTATCACAATAGGAACAACAAGAAACAAGCTTCATGGGAGGCCAAAATAATATAATGCGTCAAGTATGACCAAAGTCCATCCTTATTTATCCAATTATGCTACCATTGTACTGTTGCGGAGACTTATCAAATATGGCTGTGCTATATGTACTGAACCAACCAATTGGGCTATTAGATGCCATAGGGAACCTACAAGTAATTGGCATATTTCGACAAGCATTAATATGGAACCAGAAGCTCCACAAAAGCATCCAAACATACTTTCTTATATCGACTACCAAAAGTTTGATAGACATGAGTCACACAACATCAAGGCTTCTATGGCCATGAACCAAGCAAATTGTCAAAGAAGAGTATTGGATATATTAGCCTCTGTATCCAAGAACATACAAACATACAGTTACAGTAAATAAATAAATGGTGATGAGAATTTTCTGGCTAATCATCAATACTGCTGCTGTAAACTCACTGGTATCATCAGATGTCATCATAATATGAGTAATATATACCACTATAACTCAAACGTTGGTTATTCCATAAGGATAAGATGCTAGAAGCAAAAGTCTCAGACCTCTAATTACTTCATTCAAGCTCAGTGACACTTCAATTATCTCCTAAAACATTGTTTCAAATGTCAAAAATGAAACTGTGTTACATTGTCACGTTAATGTCCATGAAAATTGCCATTGCGATTTCACATGAGATAACAAGATCACAAATTTGACAGAAAAGCTAGAAGACTAACTTTGATTTCCTCTGCATAATATTTACAACCTCACTGACCTACAATGCTCCAACCAGCGGGTATTCAAAGAATTTATCATCTAACGTCTCTTTGCCAGTGAACTGTAATGCATCTTCAGCAGATCCTCAAGAGATACCAAAGACCATGCTTCCTCGTTTTGGGCAAATACCTTCTGATTAATAGAGTCCACAATGATGCTCACATTCCCAAAACCATATATCTGAAGGCCATTGTGCATCCGACCAGGTTTAGGCTTGAATAGCAACTCGTGCTGCTGCGCATAGGCCTCGATGACTTCTTTTAGCTTCATCTCAGGCATTCCACCAGCAGCATCCATATGAGAGGTACCACCAGCACCAACAGCAGCTTGTTGTCGAGCATAAGCTGCTGCTTTCTGCTGAGCCTCAAACTGCCTCTGCTCAAGGACCCTATGATAACTTAAGTTTTCTTTAACACCAGGTTGGGCAACCTCCATGCCCTCAGCTGCATTGTCCATCATGTCTAGACCAATTCTAAGCTGATATCTGATACTCTCATTTGCTAGCAGCTCTTGTGGAAAAAGATTCCGCCAATTTTGATACCAGTTCATAACTTCATTGAAGTCTGGGTTAGAACACAACCAGTGATATAACACCTGTAGCCACTTAACAAAAAGAACTTCTCCATCAAGTCCACCATGAGATGGATCGGGATAGCAGAGGCCCAAGACATGACCCAATCGAACTGAACCAGCTTCTGATCAGCTGGGTTTATCTGGAACTCCTGGAGGACAAGCTGCAACTTTGGAACGATAAACCGGCGCATAAAATCCTCCCAACTGGCAGAATCGAACACAGTTTTCCAAGGTGACAATATGGTGTATGCAGAGCCATCACTCGGGTGCCAGGCGTGAAGTACATTACTCAGTTTTGACCGTATGATCTGATAGTGGCCCTCCAATTTTTGTCCCAACAAGGGTAACCACGGATGCACCCAGACATGGATAGGAACAGTTTCTCGACGGGGTCCCACGAATCCACGGCACTCGACAATTTTGGCATAACAACCATGTTCAGTATAGACTGCAGAACAGAAGAAGGCAACAATTTTTCCCATGTCTCGAGGAAATGAAGCATTGGTTCCGGATCCCTTGCCTCCCAAGTGTTAATGCCTGATATTCTCACAGCAGGCAAGACAACTTCTGAAACCAACTGGGTATAAGGGGATCCCAAATCCCATATATCAAGACATTCCTGTCCTTGCAATAGAGATTTCCACCGTGAAACAACTTCCAACCCATGTGAGGGATTCCGAAGAGGATCCCATCCCTGAAATACTCTGATAAACAGAGGGAGTGCAAATGAGCAAGCAATGCAGGATAAGTTGCAAAGTTTATAATCATCAGGAAACCTTCTTAGCATGTCACCAAAAGACTTGGCTAGCAAGTCTAACGTCAATGTTCCCATCGACTTTTCCTCCTCAATCCGGTCTAGTGTATTCATTATCTCCTTCACGTTATTTAGTTGTTTCTTCTGGAGTTCTGCCTCAGCTTGCAACTTCTCTTTTTCCTCTTGCAAGCTCAGAGCTGTCTCCTTCTCATTCCTCAGGTCCCTATCGATCTTCTGAATATCCAACTCAGCCAGGTCCACAATCAACCTTATATTGTGCTGGAGCTCGGGCATAGGAACATCACTCTCCCTCGCCTTCTCTTCCGCATTCAGATTCTCCAAGTTTGCTAATACCCTAACCTGAGGTCCACGCATGTCAAGTACCTTTTGCACAACTTCAACGCCCTGTTCCTGCTTCTTCGCCAACAGCTCTTCTGCTGTAATATATTTCGCTTTGTTTTTCAGTGTTGCCCGCTTCATTTGCTTAGACCAAAGCTTCTCCTTACCAGGCACATCGGGTAATGGCTTCTTTTCCTCTGGCTCCAATGAGGCAACAGGCGCCTTTGCAGGAGTTTCTTTGTAGTCGTTGAAACCCATACCCATATTCTTAGGACGCAACTTTGCTTCAACGGGTGCCACAATCCCCTGCTGGTTCTTCCCAAGACCACCCCCTTTGTAACCCATTTTCTCGAGCAACTTCATTCCAATTCCCTTGGTGTACTTCTCGAAGCCGCCCACGTTCCCCGATTCATAAGAATCCCTCTTAGCCCCACCTTGCTGCGCTTTCTTCTCCAATTTCGATTGCTCTCTCCTCCTCTCCGCTCCCTCCTTGATCTTCCGCCCAAATGCCGTCGGCAAGAAACCATCCTCCTCGCCATTCTCATCAAAACCATCGTCCCGCTTCTTAAACCCCAAACCCACCCCAGCACCAACCCCCAAGCCCGGCCTATCCTCATCCACGGCAGCGGACTCGTCATCCTCATTCTCTGTCTTCGAGTTCTCATCAATCTCTCTGTTCGGCATGACCGTGCCGGTGGACACGAAATTCACGGGCTTCGACAGATCGGCCTTACCAAGGAGGTCCCTGTTCTTCCTCCGCTTCCTCTTGGAGGAGTCGTCGTAGTCCGAATCGGAGTCCCCCGACGCGAAGACGCCGTAGAGCGCGTCGTCCTTGGTCTAGGCGCGCTTCTCCCACCGCCGCCGGTAATAGAACTCCCCGTCGATCCACTGCCCGCCCTCGTAATCGTTGTCCATCCCGAACCTCTCCATCTCCTGGTCGTCGTCCATCTTCGAGCAATCCCGGAGAACCGAAGCGAGGGACCTAGGGTTTCGGGGCGGTTTTTGGAGGCGGCGGAGAGAGGGGCGGCGCTGCTGCCGAACGCCGAGGTGGCCCGGCGGCGTGGATGCGGCGGCGGTCGGAGGCCGCGATACAGCGGTGCAGCTCGGCTCGAGGGTTTAGAGAGAGAGAAGAAGCAGAGAGTGATCGAATGCTCGAAACGCAAGAACTGGAAAACCTAACGGATCTTCTTGTTCTTCTTCTCCTTCCCCTTTTATTTCTCAGATGTTAACAATTGTTGACTTTTTTTATTATTATTCCCTATTTACTTCAAGGAGAGGAAATTCATTTATCATGATATTTGTTGATGGTATAACGATGATCGAAAATGAAATTAGACAAATTTTCCAATAATAAACCTCAAAAAATTGAAAATATATATTTTTAAGAATTTAAGTTGCAAGAAATAAAAATGAAACTTCCGATAAGAAGTGCTTGTTGGAAGATGAATGACATGATAGAAACTCTATGATTTAATTAATTTGAAAACTTGAAATTATTGAGGATTTTTCTATGAATACTCCAAGTTAATTTATGAAAAAAATGAAAAGGAGAATATTTGGTAATTTTAATTTCTTATCAATTAAGGAATTTTTCTACCATTAAATAGTTATTCGAAATTAGAGGTATGTTGTGACAAAAATTGCAGCAAAAACACAACATATATATAGAATTAGAGGAAAATTTTAAATAATGATTTAAAGTGTTTTCATTTTTCAAATAAAGATTTGAAATAAACCTTATTTCAAATAATGATTTGAAGTATCACCATCTTTTCAACTAAAAGTTTGAAATAAATCTTATTTCAAAGAAGGCCTTGACTATGCATAATTCAAAAAATGGCTTTGACTTTTGGTTGGTCAATGGCATTTAAGTCATTTATCTTCTTCTTTTTTAACTTTTCTTTCTTATTCATTGGTGACCGACCTTGGAGCAGGTAGCCCTCACGATAATCAGCGAGATTAGCCCTCACTTGTGGCTAGCGAAGGTCACCAAACTCTTGTTGGCCCCAGGTGAGATCGATTCTCACCTAATCTAGCAAGGGCTTGTAGGCCCTCATGGACCCTTAACAGTAGTTAGCGAAGATGGCTGAGCTCATGCCCACCCTTACCAATGGTCGGCAAGGGTCACCGAGCCTGGCCCTCTTTGAAAAGGAACAAAAAAAGAAGAGTGAAAAAAAAGAAAAGAAAAGAATAAAAAATAATTTAAAAGAAATTGTAATTGGATGAAAACGCCCATGATTGGTGAAAATATTTAGCCAATCAACAACTGATGAGGCAAGCCCTTATCTTAAATAACCATCAGATACTCTTATTTGAAATAAGGTCTATTTTATGTCCTTATTTGAGAAAATAATAACACTTCGATTTTTTATTTAGAATTTTCTCTAGGAGTGTCATTTTATCTGAATAAAGTTACAACAAGGATTTTGGAAGCCAAGCTACATCCCTACAAGATTTATAGCTATGACTTAGGAAAGGTGACTCTTGAAGATTTCTTACATTTATTAGTGTTAGCTTACTTTCGTCATCTAGGCTATCGGTTAATACAGGGATTGAAAATCATAGAAGGATTAAAACTTGCACGTTGAAGATCCGACTAGATCTTGAGTATTGAGATTTCTCAATGTTAACCTTGTGCTCGAGTTTCACATGTCAAAATTCTTAACCACTTCAATGGAAACTTTCACTCTCATTAATTGAATTGGGTGTCAACATGGTTGGGGCTTAGGAGTCGAGTCTAATCAATCTGTTGCAGCGCCAAACTAAAGGCCGTCTCAACTTCATAGCTAGTGTTTAAAACTAAATTTGAGATAATTTCATGTAGGAGCTTGATATAAAAGAGAAGTCGATAGGGTATATATGTGTGTGCAAATAATATGTCTATGCCTAATTTTATAACAATTAATTTTTTTTAAATTAAGTTTATAAAAGTATTGTCGAGCTAGAGCTTCAATTTGACAAGATTATGGAGTAGCTCGAGTTAGGACTTGAATAGATATTAGTTCTCATATAATCATCAACCCTAGCTTGAATTAACTCATGAATAATTTGTAATGCACAGACTTCTCAAATTCTCTCGCTTTTCCTGGATCCCAATGCCGTAATTAGCAGCAAAGAAGCAGCATTTCCTCGTTAATCCTCTCTCTCTCCCTTTTCTCTCCACCTCGGTTCCACTGTTTAGCTTTAAAAGAACAATCATCTCTCTCTCTCTCTCTCTTCCTCTTTCTCTCTCTAAAGCTCCCATAGTTCCCCTCGCATTCAAATTCCCGCATCGCAAACTAGGGTTGTGCATGGTCCGAGTGAATGATTCCCGACATAGAACCGGAAACCGCCTGTTAAGGACTGATTCCAAAAAATTGGAATTGGGATCCACCCATTAGTTCCATAACTTGACGCGAAACAATTATGGTTTTCAACATAGAACGACTATGTGACTTCCATAACAACAACTAGAGAGGTTGTAGAAGGATATTATGGTAGGCACTTACAATAATCGTGAGGAAATGATAGCAATTTTGGTTTAACTTGTTTTCTATCATGGCTATCATGGGTCGGAATAAAATTTTATAGGCAAATTTCGTGTCCTAGGCATCTTTTTTTTTTTTCTCTCTTAGGTGTGATGCTTTAAAAACCCTTTATGTGATGCTTAGGAACCTTTGTTTGTGATAAAGCCTAAAGATTTATTCCTTGTCGTGGACTCATTGTCCTACGTCAAAATAAAATCTCTTAGTCAAACTTTTTTGCTTTGTTTTGGCAAGTTTGTATAAGGTATATTACAAAAGCTGAATAACGAAATATTTCTTCCTCATTGTCTTTTTAGTTTAACTAAGGCCAAATTGTTTTGGCATTTTTCTAGGCATTTCATTATGGAATGATGATAAAGAAGCGATCTTGACTTAATTTTTTTAGTTATTTGATTTCGGTTTATTAATTAGTAATTTCAATTTTTTTAATATTAAAAATTAAGATATTATTTTAATATAATCGGTCCGATGCGGATGGGTGGGTGGATCCACCCATAAAATAAGGAATCAGGCCCGATCTTTTATTTGTTTCATAAATTAACTAGGCAGGCCCCTTATGGTTCTCTCAAGAATCATCGGTTTAGAGTAGTTTTGATTTGATTTCGGGCGATTCGGGTGAGTTTCGATTCCATCCCTACCGCAAACTGATCTCCAAAACCATAGGCCGTGCCACAATTCAATTTCCCCACCTCAATTCACCTCCCCACCATTAACTCTCTCTCTCTCTCTCTCTCTCTCTTTTTCTCTCTCTGTCTTTTCCGCTGCGCTCTCGTTGTCCGTTCGGTTGCTTGAGCACGAGGGCCGCTCCTCGGGGTGCCGGGGGGAATAGGGCAGCTCTGGGTCACCCCAATGTCGCTCGGGTTGTTGCTATCCTGAGGGCCAGCGATGGGCTCGGCGAAGCTGTGCTGGAAGTTGAGCGCCTGGTCCTTGTTACTGCAGCAACTGAGCAACGGCGTCGGCGGCGGGAACGGCGGCAAGTGCGGCGATCCGAAGCAGGTGTTCTGGAAATCGGCGGCGAAGAGGAGGAGGGTGTCGTCGTCGATCGTGTGCGAGGTGATGCTCTTCGGGCTGGGGTTGATTTCGCTGTTCACGGGTCACGTGGCCTCTGATCTCGAGTGGTGGAACTCCCAGCGGCTGGTCAAGAGGAGCTTGTACTCCAAGCTGGATGTCCGAGACAATGACGTTGAGGATCGGAGCCAGCAAAGGAGAAACGAACAAATTCAGAGCAGCCAAAGCAAACTGACCGGAGAACGGTGCTAACAGAGCTACGGCCTGGTGGTGGAGCGATCCGGGAGGTCAGTTGGAGGTCACTGGACGAAGCAAGGAGCCAAGAGAGATAATTCTCTGGACGTTTAGAAATCTTTGAGCCTCCCCACCCGGTGTGATCTGCGCTGAGCGCATTGAGTGTTGTCGTGGCCGGCGATGGAGGACGAGCGGTGGTGGCTGCCGGGGGGACGGAGGCGACGGAGAGGGAGTGATGATGGAGACGCTTCTAGAAATGGGTTGACCCGATGGATAAATTTTCTCTTGCTGAGCCATACCTTGCGTAAACTTATCGGAGTCGGCCTCGGCCCAGACGATTTCCCTCGCCGCAGCCCACGATCCACAGTCTCTCTCTCGATCGGCCGAGTTGCAGAAGATTCTCCACCACTAATCGACACCAGAAATCCACCGTCCGCCATCTCTTTCTCGGGAATTCTCGAGGCTTCTTCGTCAGTTCTCCTTCTCCATCGTCCTCCAGACACCGTTAGCCAGCGCCGTAGCCGCTCCGCCGTCGCCGGTTTCGCTGCAGCAAGGCCAACACTCGTTCTGCTCTGTTTTCTGGTCAGGACGCCTGAAAGTGCACGAACCCTTGGTCGTTCCCCCTTCGCCGGCCCCGATTATCGACGTGGACACCGCCGGGAACTTTGTCACTGAACGAAAGAGAGCCAGTGAGCTTTAGCTAATGTTTTGTGAGTAGATCAGTTGCGATTGAAGCTCGATTAGCAACTCGGGACTCATAATGTTATTGTCATGATGATCTGAAAGTGAATTGTTGCTTTGTGTTTGCGTACGAGCACCTTGATCGAAATGCCTATCACTCGTTTGATGAAACGTTCGAACTAGATCAGTATGTAACTTCAATTCAATCCTTGAAATACAAAATCATATTGCATCAATTCAATTTCTTCTCGACTTATCGAACCCTTATTATGGCTGAATTCGTTCGTATGCTCAACAAATGATGTGAAAATTGCTGTTTCGTGGCTTGAGGATATCTCTGGTTCGAGTTAAAGTGTGAATTCTGTGGTGAAAGAGTACGAGATTTGCATGGTCGTCTGCAAAGAAGGGAGCGTCAGAATCGCCATCCATCTTTCATGGGTGTTGTTTTCTTCCTCATTGTCTGCTGATGCGTGCATAAGAGGTGGAAAATTTTTGGAAATGTGACTTTTCTGATGCTGTGGTTTTCATTTCGTATCCTATTCTTAGAGGACTCATTGACGGAGTTAGATAGCTTGGAATGGATATATTTGGGGTACATTTGTTTCCAGATAAATTCTCCTATGTTTTTTTTTTTTCTCTAACTAAAAGAATCAAAATAAAAAATGAAAATGAAAATTGTAGAGAAATGCAAGTCTCGGTTAGGCTGTTACAGTTTAAGAATAAAATTTCATTTGATTCATGTCCTTCAAGATTAGGGAGTTATGTCTCTTGAATCTATAAATAAATTGAAATTTTATGTTGTGTTTTCTCATATGAAATGGATAAAGAAATTAAATTAAATTAAATTAAATGATATAAAAAATCTTTTTTTTTTAATGTTAGGATTACATTTGGGGTCACTTGGATGTAAGTCTTCATTTAGGCTTAGGTTTAATTTTTGGACTCAACTCATGGAGTTTTTTGTCCCGAGGCTTGATGATGAGACAATATATATTCTTTAGCCAACACCATATCGGATTAAATTCTTGGACGATACTTTTCATATTTTACTTACTTTTGATGCCTTGATTATGAGCTTGGTTTATTAGGTGATGTTTTAATTTACTATGTTTCGATTATGTGATTTAAATCTGAAAGCAGTCATTGTCACAAGGATTTGACCACATTGTTTTCTTCAAATATATTTGCCTTACCACAAGTTGTATTTAAATTTGTTGGCCGGTTTGAGGGCTTTGAACACACCTAGCTCTTTTAGCTTTACCTACATCAATTACAGATAGAACATGAGAAGAAAGCTTTCACTTTCTAAGCGTACACCGATATGCAATACTCATAACTATCAATGTAGCGAACTTAAATTAATAGATTGAGTCTTTCTATTGGTCTGGTTTTTAAGGCCTATATGCACAACACCAATATCACTTTCAACACAATCAAATCCGGTATGACCAGTTCGTTTTGTTTCCGTTGGCATGACATCTATGGGATCCCCTACCACATAAATATGCACACACGGTTGAGCTACAAATAGGGAAATGTTATGAGGATCAATATGCTCTAACATAGTCTATCTTTGCCTAATGACGTGGGCAGTTTTTTTTACTGAATTCGAATCAGACAAGAGAACAACACTGTCGTGGGGACTGGGAGAATGAGCTTGTAGATTAAGAGATTCACATTCAAAAACCTCGCGACGAGCAATTTGAGGTTCGGTCTCTCCCCAAACTCCGTGCCGAAATTGATGCAAAATAGGGACTGCCATGAACTTCACAAACTCACAAAGCTGAGGATGCTACTTAGGTGAATGCAATTCATTTCCCCAAGACTTCAATCTCAGACCGAAGCATCATGGCCATCATCTTCCACCCTCAATGACATTCGACATTTGGTGGTAAATATTCTATATCGGACGTGGCTTATATGGAATACGATTTCATGGAAAATGGAGCCCCCCTTCTTATTTGGACACCAAAAATTGGCCCTCATTTATTCATTCCAACCCTTTGATAACTAAATCATCTCATCACATTTTTTTTTTCCAATTCCACAGCACACTTTCTCAGAAGCTTTTCACACTGAAGTTCACTGGATAGAATGGTCTTGAAGCTATGTAGTGTCTTCGGCATGAAACATAAAATCATTTTCTTTTGTGGTCGAGTAAAATTTTTATTTCTCATTGAACATTGATATAATGAAACTTCTGACAACTAAAACCATTTGAATCAGGTTGTAGCATAAATGATTTGATTTTTAAATTTCTCAAAAATATCAATAAAGGTTTCAAAAGATATATAATATTTTGATGTACAACCGGATACCTTCAATTTCATGAATCCGAATTTGTTGTTAAGTCCGATTCAAAGAGAATATAAAAGTATTAGGAGGCAAATCCATGCGCAAGATAAAATCCCCACATTTCATGGTTTAGCATGTTGAGTTGAGAATTGAGAATAAGGGATCATGGGAATTATTTCTCTTTTTAACTAATTTGGATGGAATTATCATTATTGATAGTTATATTAACATCTTATTTAATGCTTCGGTTATGCTAATAAGGTCATTTCCAGTCATGCAAGGTAAACATGAATTATATATCAGAATTAAGATTTGATATAGTAAATGCTCACATTTTTTTTTTTTGTGGATTGGTCAATTAAATGCTTATGATTTAACATTAACAAGATCACAATCACCGAGTTAGACAAGACAAGACGAATAACCTCAAGTTTATGGATGTATTTAAACATAAATTTCAGCAAATGATCCTGCTGCGGCCGCGGCAATTATTTGAGATCATCAACAAGAATGAGCTTGCACTTGAGCTTCGCGGCTATATTTCAGAGGCTCGACTTAACATGCGTTCGAAGAAGAGCGAATCCACGATCTCAAAAAATCTGAAGTAGAATTGCATTCTTCAATTGCAGAGTCAAGAGAGTGATCCTAGATTCCTAGCAATTCACAACATCACAACATCTCGTAGAAAATCTAAAAATGAGCTCAAAAAAGAGAACAAAGACACCTTCGAGGCAAATTTGCGTCCTAATCAGGGCTTAGGGTTTGACTTGCTGAGATTTTATCTCACCTCATCGTAGGCTAACCTTTTTTAGGGCCGTAGCGTCGAGATCTGTCGAGAGTGGATGTGGTGGGTGTGAGATGTGACACCTTTTGGCTGACCCTGCTGTTAGCGGAGTTTAAGGTGACCCTGATCCTTAAGGTTTTTGAGAAGGTTGGTTGGAAGTTGCTAGTGTAAGGACTTGTAAATCATTAAACTTCCTAGGGATAACAATGGATAAATAAGTGTTGACACCTAAATTTTGGGCAACCCATTTATTCATTTATTGCATAAAAAATTAGGGATTAATTTTTTAACCCCTAAGAAAAAATATTATAATTCAATTGCATAGCATATAATTTTTAGGTGCATTTATTTTTTTAATTTACATGTTTTGCATTTTATTTTAGGACTGGTGATGGAGGGGTGTGAATTAATATTTCTGAGCTCTAGCTTGGCAGACCGGATTAGGCCCGCAAAAGGAGTAAATTAGCCCAAGCCCGTTGTTTTTAAAATTAATTATCTCATGAGAAATTGAGATTTGATGCGATATTACGGTGATTTTTGAAATTGGGTTGCAATCTTATCTTTAGTCTTTAGGTGATAAGATCGTTGAGAATATTAAGGAGATAAGGAAAATAAGAGGATTTTGGGTGATCGAGAGGTTATAGATTATCTTTGTGTATATTGAAAAGGCGAGATAAAATATTCTACGAAGATCACCTATTTTTACTTATAAAAGCAATCGTGTACGGTGAGAGAAGGGGGCTTTTTGGATATGAAGGAAAAGAACACAAAAAGTAAAAAGCAGAAGCAGCAGTGGGGGGCGGGGAGTGATTGGACATTTACTGTTCATCGTCTTCCCCACATTCACTGCCCCCATCCGCTGCCCCGGTCGCCGGCTTCTCTTCACCCGCGCTCGCGCTGCGCCGACGCCATCAAACCGCAAGTCACTCGGACTCCCTCGCTGCTCGATCCATCACGCCTCCGTAGCTGTGAGCACCGCCGCGACCAGCATCCAATGACCGCATCTTAGACCACCCCCGGCGTCGCCTCACGGCACCACCACCGTCGAGACACCAGCAACTTGCGAGTCCTCAGTCTCGCGCTTCGGTTAGCCTCGCGGCGACCTTGCCGTGTCTCTTTCCCCAATCGCGACCCGAAGCCCTGAATCAGCCGTACCGCCGAGCCGATCTGCCCTCTGTTGCAGCCCACTGTGACCCGCAACCTCTTGCTCGCTCGCCACCGCGCCGGAGTGCCACCCGATCTGCACCTTCTGTAGCAACCGACGCCGCTGCGCCTCTGTACCCGCGAGCTCGCCGCGACCCACCGCTCCTGCAGCCAAGCCCGAGCGCCTCCCGTCGCCCAGCAGCCGGACCCGAGCCGGACCGCTGTCCGACCCGACGCCCTTGCAGTGCCCCTGTCCGCGAAGCCACCACCGGTTCACCTCCTCATCGCTCGCTTGCCGCCGGTTCACCCTTGTCGGAGCTTCCTTGCTGGACCGACGACCTGTTGCCCCGGAGACCAGCCGCACGAGCAGGCCCACTTTTGGGAAAAAGAAAAAAACAAAAAAAAAAGAGAAAAGGAGGATTAGGTAGTCTTTTTACTTATTTATTTTTTTGTTTGTTTTAATTTTCTTCTATAACTTGTTTTTTTAGTGTAATTATTCATTGATATATGATTGATATTCCGACATGAAAAAGTCCCTCAAGCTAGGGATTGACAATCCGATTTTCACGACCGAAATCCGACTTGCAATCCCTTATAAAAATAGACAATTCAATCTCAAGCCCGAGATTCGATTCGCGATTTAATTTAAAATTGGCCAACTTGATCTCATGCGCGAGATATGGTTTGCCAATTTTTGAATATCAATCTTATCTTGCTTGATTTGCTTTGCTTGATTTTTTGTCATGGTGTTTGAGTTAATTTCATTTTCGTAAAAGGAAAAAATCCAAAAAAAAATTGTGAATTAGGATTAGGTTTGTTTTAGAATATTCCTAGTCTTAGGGTTATCTTGCATATTTAGGATTACAATCTTATTTCGAATTTTTAAATAAAAATAAAAAAATGCATTAATTTAGGATGTTAGTTTTAAATTTGAATTGCATGTTTAATTATTTGGCAATTTTAAATTTCGAATTTTATAAAAAGAAACAAAAAAATCATCATACATATATCATGTTGAATTAGGGCATTCTTTGCACGTCATTGCATGTTAGTATTGCATGTTTATCAATTATAGGTAGATAATCTTTTCTAGATAAATTGCATGTTTTTGTTAGGAAAATAAAAATGCCCATGTCATATAGAATTAGGTTTATGAAATGCACGTCATTTATTGACTATTGTTAGATTCATTTAATTAGAAATTGCCCGTCATTAGATTAGGTCATTTAATAAATGTCGCGTGACATATAGCTCGCATATTAAATTGCATGTCGCATGTCATTTTATTGTACGTCATCGCATTGCATTGCATTGCATTGCACGTCATTAGAATTAAGTCATTCTAGTTAATTTAGATTACATATTTAATTATTGCATGTTCATTAAGAAATCATTAGTTTTTTTACTCATTCATATAATTTAGGATATATTGTCATGCCATATCATTTCATATTAGATTAGAATCATTGCATTGCATATGGACTATATTTTCGTTGGAAAAGAGAAAACAAAAATTAAGTAATTGCTTGTTAATTAGAAATCATATCTAGGGTTGTTGATGTAGATTTTAATTTAACACTGCAGATGCTTTCATTGCTTTGAGGTAAGTCCTGCATTATTTAATTGCTGTCTTGGGTGTTAAATTGGTGGTTTGTGCACATGCATGAACACCTCACATGTTAGGGAACTAGTTTAAAATCAATTCAAGCTGCCTGTAAAACCTTTTTTTTTTTCAAAAATAAAAGAAATGGTACCGAAA
The DNA here is from genome assembly GCA_016097615.1 of Eucalyptus dawsonii. Lineage (NCBI taxonomy): Eukaryota > Viridiplantae > Streptophyta > Magnoliopsida > Myrtales > Myrtaceae > Eucalyptus > Eucalyptus dawsonii. The sequence continues at coordinate 27,968,280 of CM027881.1, read as the reverse complement.
GGGCGTTAGAGAAATCTAGCGTAATCAAGTCCCCGTACCCAAATCTCTGGTTCGTAGGAGTAAAGTGAATCTCCCGTTACTTTACTTGGGTTTCTAATCGACCCACCAAAAAATAAATTAGTGGTGACTCCTAGTTAAAAATCAATTGCATGTTAAGAACTTGAACCTTAAGTTGCGAATTGGTATGGGCTTGGGAGAGCCCGAGTTAAGTCTAGGCTTAACAATCCATTAGCCAAACCCTAGGTGATACACACGCCCGAAAATTTTGGTTGCGACAATAAGTCATGGTTTTTATGGGTTTTATGGGAAAATCGCGGTTGTGTTTTATTATCCCTATGTTTGTTTATTGGCCGGGTGCTTATTTAATTAGCTTTTGCATGTGCTTAATTGATAAGATAAAAAAAAGAAAAAAGAATGGGTCGGTGACGCATCTTGGGACGTTGCATTTTCAGTCGACCATCGAGGGATGTTTGCACGCTCGAGGTTTAGGGCGTGACACCATTTATCCGATGTCTTATCAAATTATTGCATCTTGTGGACTTGAGCAACATGCATAGCTTTTTTTCCCCAATGACAGAGCTCTATTGATTTGGAATCTTTTGAAGATATTTAGATCATTATAGTTTGAAAAAAGGACAAATTGATTGCATGGCGATCGAGGCAAAGATGCTTGACAGTAAGACATTGAAGGCAAGCGAAAAAAGGAGTGACAATGGTTCCAAGAACACATGCCACCATGAAGCGACTGGTGGAACTTGCATCACAGGAGAACTTTAGGCTGGTTTTCATCTTGGAGATATATGGTCCAATTCACCTTATCGATTCTGATTGTATGAGCTAAAGACAACATTGCATTTTAGTGATAATTGTTTCATTTCACAAGCGTAAAGCTAGAGAATCCAAACTATAATTTATACACCGATTAGTGCTATAATGATATGGAACAACTTATTATTTTTTGTGTGAGGTATGGCACAGTGGGGTTAGGTAGAACAAAATGGTCATGCAAAATCTAGCAGTTGACATTAATTTTCTTTTGTTCGATGGCTGAGATCATGCACATAAGTTCAAGGCCATTACTTTGTTACATCAATTTTTGTCGGTTAAATCTATGTATCTCTACAACTACTCTTCTTTTTAGAATAGTAAATAATTGTTGAAAGGATGTTGTGGAAACCCAAATCAAGCATAGTGCACTTTATCATCATTGGTGAGGGACAATTGATTATGAATCCTTTGTAGATATTTAATCATTGAAGTGAAAAAAAAGGACAAACATATCACTTGGTGAACGAGGCAAAGATGCTTGACTGTGCATCATTGATGCAAAGTGACAAAAGGAGCAACAAGAGGTTTGAGGAATCTGCTAAGTTATTCTTGTGACATCCTGATTTTCAAGTCCTGATTTTGATCGGATAAGTTGGGATTTTCATCGACACAATTATAGTGTTTTTTCGGAGTTGGCCACTTACGAGATAACTAGACCATATGGGGGAGTCATTAAGAGATTTTAAGGCAAATAGACTTGAGAATTGGACCAAGAATCGATTTTTCGACCGTGCTTATCTTTAGAGGCCATTACGACACAGTATAAATTCGAGTTGAGATCAGAAATAGGTTAGTTTGATTGAGATGCGTGGCTAATTGTGGGTGACTCCACTGAATTGGAAAATTCTTGTCAACTAACACTAATTTGATTTTTACTGTCGTTTTGGTACCCCGTGTCCGTATTTGAAAACTCGAGATTTTCACGACAATCGAGAGTCGCCATTGTGTCGAGTGGGTTTAGAGTGGCTCGAAGAAAATCGACCACGAGTCATTTGCACTAAAAAGTTATGAAAACTACCTAGTAGTCTAGGTTACGCTAAAAATGTGTCGGAGTGAAATTAACCGCTGATTCGAGTTCAATTTCAAAAATTGGAAGCTCTGTCATGTCACAGGTCATTTTAGGAACGTCGACTTGCTTTCCGAAGATTTTTCTGCGAACCGAGACTTTGTAGGAAAAAGTCATCGCCGGGTTGTATTTGTGCAGAAAATGCCGAAGATGAGTTTTGATGGCAAAATTGAGATGCATGATGGATGCATGGATGAGGAAAAATAGCAATTGAGCATTGAGGTGCCAATTGATATTTGTTGAAGCCGAATTGAGTGGAATTGAGGACCGATAGGTGACCAATTGAGGGAAAACCTATGTAATTTCGTATGCCCCTTGGGCAAGACTTATGGACCAATTCAAATGGACTCTAGAAGAAATTTTGAAGCTGAAAAAGTGGAGGCCAGCTAGCTTGGTGGGCCATGTGAGGATCAAAAGGGATAAGATTGAAGGGAATTGGTCCCCCAAAAGAGAACCGGTCTTCCCCTCATCCCTATCTTCTTGCTCTCTCCCTCCTCTCTTTCCTTCGTGCGACGCTTTCTGCTTCTGCCTTGCTTTCGTTCTTCTCGGTGTACCGAACTGTTCTGCCCCTTCTCCTTTCAATTTTCTTCCTTGAAAAACTACCGAAATTGCTACCTCAATTCCCTGCAAGCTGCCAGGCGTTCCCCACTCCATGCATCCAAGCAGCAGCTGAAGCTGCCGCCCCCACGTCTGCGACACTAGCAGCTTCGGTCTTCACGCCTGCCCTTTCAACCACCGTTTGTTTCCCCTGAGTCAACCGAAGCTCCCCACGCTGGCTCACTCCACCTAATTGAAGCCCACCGACCGACCCACAGCAAACGAAGCAGCATCATCGCCCCACCGAAGCAACACCGCTTGATCTTCTCTTTTACGCCAGCTCAACCTCCACGCCGTCTTCTCCTTTGATGCCAGCAGCTCCGTGTCTCGCGCCTCCACCATTTCGCTCGATGCCAGTCCAATGGGTTTCTCACGTCCAGCCCAAATCGCAGCAGCCCATCCTCATGTGTCAGCAGTCCAAGAAGCCATTTGAAGCCCACGAAGGTGTCAACAGCCCAAGTTTTGGCCCAGCAGCAAGCCCAAGCCCTTTAGAAGCCCAGCAGAATCAGAAGCCCGCAATTTTGAGGCTCAAGCCCGCGAAGTTAGCCCGCTTCAGGCCCAGTCCAATTTAAAAGCAAATCTCAAATTTGACTGAGATTTGTTGGGCCCGTTTTAGGCTTGGCCCAAGTCCGCCGATGCAACCGAAGATTCAGATTTCGGCCACCATTGCACCGTCGTCGCGGTGAACTGGTTTTCGCAATTAACCAGTGAGTTTATACTCTAAACTCTTCTTAGTAGGCTTATAATGCTAAGGGGTGTTTAGATTTATTTAATTAGGAATTAGGTGGTTAGTTAGGTTAAATTAGTGATTTAATTATTTAATTGAGCATGTTAGGTGGTTAGCATGGTTTAGCTAAGGGCTAATTAAATTGTATTATTTATCTAGAAGGGTTCGGGAATTTTCCGGCTCCGTGTTGGTATTTAATTTAATAATTTTGGCCTAGGTTAGTATTTTTAGAAATTAAATTGAGTTAATTAATTAATTTTCGAAATTAACTAATTATTAATTATTTTTCCGGAAGTTAGGCCAAGAAAGCCCGTGACCAGAATTTTGTGTTGATTGCAATGGTGTGGTTAAATTTTGCAATTGAGTGTTAAATTATACAAATTGAGTGTTGATTGGATTTTTAGTATTTAATTCCAAAAATTGTGAATTTCCAATATTTATTCAGAAAATCCCGGGTGTCGGATTTTGACACTGAAAATAGTTTTAATTACTATATAAAATAGTGGGATTTTAAAAAGGAAGAATGTCAATTTTTTGGGTCGAGTTGACCGTGTACCCACACACGACTATTTCTAATACGAAGAAAAATGCCAGGTTCACCATTTTAATTGAAGCATTTGAGTGCAATGCACGGTGCCTTGAGCCATATTTGAGTGATCGTGTGATGGTTAAAAGAAATCGTTCTGGGCTGTTAAGTTGGATGTTATCCCTATTTGGGATACCCCTGGACAACAGGAAGTCGGTCGTAGTAGATTTTGGACCTTATGCTCCTTTAGGAAAGCCGTCTGATAAAGAGATGTGCCGTGCTCAATGGGGTGCCAGAAGACTGCCGAACTGAGAGTAGGCCGTACTATATGTTGAGATCAAAACTAGGAACGCATGATAAAATGAGTTGAATGTGTCTGATTATGGGACAAAATTATGTGACACGGTATGAGACGTGTTATAATGGTTTGGCTCTATAATTAGGACCCTTGTATTGATTTAAGAATTGAGCATTGCGTTCCCATTTAATTGATCTTGAGTATTGCTCTGGTTTGTGATATGAACTGTGCTGACCTGCAGGGTGGAACTAAGGCGAGGTAGGTCCTCTATACTAAATGCGTGATTGTGTGGTTAGGATGCTTCTTAGCGTCTTCCTCTCCTAGTTGAAGTTTAGAGCATGGACTTGTTGAGACCTTGTCTCACTGATTATTGAATAACCATTTTAGGGTCATCGAGCAGAGAACCTGGAGCAGAGAGGAGGTGATTTGAAGTATAGGTTGGATAGGATCGCTTCTTTTGGAGAACAGTATTTTGTAGTCTTTTGACCATAGACTCTTGTATGTGACTCGGCATGTTTGTTTGTGAAATTGTTGTTCTGCTTTTTTATCCCAAGATAGTTACTATCAGGGGATTTATAATCCGCTTCCGCATGTACAATAAAATGAAAGGGGTCAGCGACTCGTCTTGGGAAGTCGCAAAATATTATCAACCAGAGAGGGATGGGCATGCGCTTGGGATTCGGTGCGTGACAATTCTCCAAACTCAAAGCTCTATAAGACAAAAGAGTACATTTGGACCTTACTTATGTGGGCACGGTACAATCATGAGATTGTGGTAATAATGCATGGCTGCCTTCTTCAAATAAGAACTTTAATAGTTAAAATATTCACCTCGTAATCCTTTCTGTTAATAGCAACTCATATTTTCAAGTACCTACCATTTTTAAAAGACATGATTTAATTAAACACTATCGAAAGATTGCGATGCAAGAAAAGACATGGTTTATAAAACTACAAGGGACATTACCAAACTCTTGTGATTGTTGTTCAAACTTGGCAAAGAACAAGGCATATGTAATTTAGTCTTCATCGTTTCGATAAGATGTGATGGATCATCGGTTTCAACATGCACTATATTTGGATGACTTAGAGTTGCAATTTCGTTATTTCCCTCAACATATCCCTCTGAGAATACAAAGAGACTTTTTTGCCCACATGCATGTTTGAACAAGCAATGCATGAATATGAAAGACCATAATATAAGCACATAAGAAATGAGAGAACACAATAATATGTATATTCACAGCCTTAACTATATGAATGGGGACTCAAAAGGGAGTGGGGACACCCCATTTATTAGATGTCTTGTTAAATTATTGCATCTTGTGGACTTGAGCAACATGCATAGCTTTTTTTTTTTTTTTTTAACAATGACAGAGCTCTATCAATTTGGAATCTTATGAAGATATTTAGATCATTATAATCTGAAAAAAGGACAAATAGATTGCATGGTGATTGAGGCAAAGATGCTTGACAGTAAGACATTGAAGGGAAGCGAAAAAAGGAGTGACAATGGTTCCGAGAACACATGCCACCATGAAGCGGTGCGTGGAAGTTGCTTCACAGGAGAACTTTAGGCGGTTTTCATCTTGGAGATATGTAGTCCAATTCACCTTGTCCATTCTGATTGGATGAGCTAAAGACAGCATTGCATTTTAGTGATAATTGTTTCATTTCACAAGTGTAAAGCCAGAGAATCCAAACTGATAATTGAAGAAGGCAGCCATGCATTGTTACCACAATCTCATGATTGTACCATGCCCACATATGTGAGGTCCAAATGTACTCTTTTGTCTTATAGAGCTCTGAGTTTGGATAATTGTTTTATACACTGATTAGTGCAATAATGCTATGGCACAACTTATTATTTTTTGCGTGAGGCATGGGATAGTGGGGCTTGGCAGGACAAAATGGTCATGCCAAATCGAACAATTGACATTAATTTTTTTATTCGACGGCTGAGATCGTGCACGTAAGTTCAAGCCCATTACTTTGTTACATTGATTTTTGTCGGTTAAATATGTGTATCCATGCAACTACTCTTCTTTTCAGAATAGTAATAATTGTTGAAAGGATGTTGTGGAAATCCGAATCATGCGTAGTACACTTTCTCATGATTGGTGTGGGACAATTGATTATGAATCCTTTGTAGATATTCATATCGTTGAAGTCTAAAAAAGGACAAACAGATCACTTTGGTGACTAAGGCAAAGATGCTAGACTGTGCATCGTTAATGCAAAGTGACAAAAGGAGCAACAAGAGGTTTGAGGAATTTGCAAAGCTATTCTCCAAACTTAGAGCTCTATAAGACAAAAGAGTACATTTGGACCTCACTTATGTGGGCATGGTACAATCATGAGACTATGGTAACAATGCATGGTTGCCTTCTTGAAATAAGAACTTTAATAATTAAAATATTCACCTCGTAATGCTTACTGTTAATAGAAACTCATATTTTCAAGTACCTACCATTTGTAAAAGACGTGATTTAATTAAACACCGTCAAAAGATTGCGATGCGAGAAAAGACATGGTTTATAAAACTACAAGTGACATTACCAAACTCTTGTGATTGCCGTTCAAACTTGGCAAATAACAAGGCATATGTAATTTAGTCTTCATCATTTTGATAAGATGTGATGGATCATTGGTTTCGCCATGCACAATATCTAGATGACTCAGAGTTGCAATTTCGTTATTTCCCTCAACATATCCCTCGGAGAATACAAAGAGACTTGTCTGCCCACATGCATGTTTGAAGAAGCAATGCATGAATATGAAAGACCATAATATAAGCACATAAGAAATGAGAGAACACAATAATATGTATATTCACAACCTTAGCTATATGAATGCGGACTCAAAAGGGAGTGGGGACACCCCATTTATCTGATGTCTTGTCAAATTATTGCATCTTGTGGACTTATGCAACATGCAAAGCTTTTTCTTTTTTTTTTTTCCAATGACAGAGCTCTATCGATTTTGAATCTTATGAAGGTATTCAGATCATTATAGTTTGAAAAAAGGAAAAATAGATTGCATGGCAATCGAGGCAAAGATGCTTGACAGTAAGACATTGAAGGCAAGTGAAAAAAGGAGTGACAATGGTTCCAAGAACACATGCCACCATGAAGCGACGTGTGGAAGTTGCTTCATAGGAGAACTTTAGGCCGGTTTTCATCTTGGAGATATATGGTCCAATTCACCTTGTCGATTCTGATTGGATGAGCTAAAGACAGCATTACATTTTAATGATAATTGTTTCATTTCACAAGCTTAAAGCCAGAGAATCCAAACTATAGTTTATACATTGATTAATGCAATAATGATATGGCATAGCTTATTATTTTTGGTGTGAGGTATGGCATAGTGGGGTTTGGTAGAACAAAATAGTCATGCCAAATCCAACAGTTGACATTAATTTTCTTTTATTTGATGGCTGAGATCATGCATGTGTTTGGCCAAATTCAACTAATGATTGCCCTAGTTTGGTTACAAAAATATGAAGCCTTTAATAGAAATTTTAAGTTAATAGAAATTTTAAGTGTCAACATTTGTCATTGGAAAACATCTATTGAGATGCAAAGGGACTTGACCATGATGATGTCTTTTTTCATGGATATATATATGTATATATTATTAAGGTGATTGGTTACATAGTGAGAAACTTCCAATCTAGTAATTTGGAAACTATCTTTTTGGAATCGGTTCCCAATTTTGAAACTAGATATTTGACTAATCAACTTTGGAATGTGCTTTTTATTTTATTTTATTTTATTAGATATACGATATGCATTGTGTCAAATATGAATACATGTCTTATAAACAGCAAATAGAATCAGATTTGGTAAATGAGAAGTAAGTCTTCATAGACCACAACTCCTTTGAGGTAATTTATTATGGAAGAGAGATGTGAGATCAAAGAAACCTACTAAAGTGAGAACTTTTCAAGAGGGAAAAGATCAAAGAAATCGAGTATGAGTGATAGAGAGAGTGAGACCGCTGAGAGTCTGTTTGCGCGTGTGCGTGAGAGAGAGAGAGAGAGAAGTAGTCGTGCGAAAAAGTTCCCAAATTTTGTGTTGGTTTTGACCAGTTCTACCCTAGAACCAGCCTTAGACAAGTTTGGTTCTTGGGTAGAACCGACCATTACAATGCATAGAAACCAAACCTATCAAAGTCAATTTCCAAATTTTTTACAGAGGCACCAAATTGGTCTTTTATGAATCGACCAAGATGGGCTAGTTCCAAGGTTAAATAGGTCTGATTACACGCCCCTAATATCTATGGCTTTCTATGTTGGAATTTAAGTGATTCATTCTAAAATAACACTACAAAAAAAAACTCTCACAACATCATACACAATATCAAAGGAAGATTTTTTAAGTTCAAATTATTTTAAACCCCTTATTTGTCTTTTTTATTATATGTTTCCACTCTTAGCCTCAGGACGAGGGCATTGCGGGCCCTCCCTATTGCCAGCAAGAGTCATTAATCGTTCTGGGGCCCAAGTTATTTCGTTGGCTAGAAATCCTATGAAGGAAAAAGAAAAAAGAAAGAAAAAACAAGAAATTTCATAAAACTTATTAAAATATTACAAAAATCATCATCATCACTTTTGGTATAACTTGAAATATAAAAAATGGGAGGAAATAATTGTGAAATTTCTATGTATTTTAATGTGTGTAGAAGAAGAGAACATAAGATAGGCTTTATTAAATGACTATCTAAAATAAAATAACAATCAAGGATATGCATAATCCAAATGAAATTTAAGCGCAATCTTGAGAGATGAGGATAATCAAAAGAATATCCTAATTAACTCTAACAATATGTTCGATTAAAATGTGCACATCAAATCAAAAAAAGTGAAAGGCACACACTTGCAGAATTTCAACAGTTGAAGCATGGACAGTTTAGTAAAACAATTGGAGCATGCCTATTTTTATGTGCGCGAGGGTCGACGGGTCTTCATGCAATGTGGGTTCCATGTATTTATTTATTTAATACAAGATGCATTAAAAGGAGAAATTGACTTTGAAGACCCAATTCCACTTTTACTCCTGGTTTTATAAAATTGAAAATTCACAGCGAGGAATTAATGTTAGTCCCCCATTAAACATATATAATGCAATTCATGCTTTGCAGGGTAATAATCATGAAAATTACTTATTTTGGGAATAATGAAAGCATTTCCTACAATATGAATATTGGACCTTTTGTTCAATAGCAGCACATGGACAATTGTAGCTATATCTAGGGGTGAGCATGGTCTAGGTTGGACCGACCCACCTCCTAACCCTAGGACCAACCTGCACAGTACTGGTCCTCAATTTCAGGGACCGAGGATCAATCCTATTGAGCTTATGACCGATGATCGAACTGACCCAGTGTGTTCAGTTCGGTTCCAGGATCAACCTGGGACCAACCGATAATTTATTTATTTCATTATTTATACTCTTTGAAAAGGCAATTGAGGATCGGACCAACCCAATGGGTTTGATCCAGTTCTAGAGTTAACTCGGGATCAACCGATAATTTTTTATTTCATTTTTTGTATTGCCTAAAAAGGCGAACGAGGACTGAACCAATCCTATGGGTTCAGTGACGAGCGAGGCCAGCTAAGAGAGGCGACCAACGAATGTTGAGTGGGGTGAGCATCGAGCATCGAGCAAGAAGCAACAAGCTAGGCGAGCATCGAGCGGCAAATGACACGAGTGACCCAAAGCTAGTGAGGCGAGTGTTGAGTGGTGAGCGGAGAAGTTGTTTATTTCAATTTTGGTAAATTAAAGACTAAGAGGACAAATAAAATAGAAGAGAACGAGTAATGGAGGAGGATGCCGTGAGGAGCTATTTATGCCCTTTTGAACGTTGTGAGGACTCCTCACAAAAACATTTTTCTCCTTTGTAAATTATGGTTGTTGACGCCGTAAAAGACATTAAAAGATCTAAGTTATTAAAAAATAGTGTAAAATTACTTGAACTTCTCATGAAGGAGCTATTTAATGTTGTTGACACCGTTTATTTTACGGTTCTCTATATAAAAAATTATAAATATATATATAGAATCAAGATTGGTCTAGGTTGGACCGACCATAAACTCCTAAGACCAAGAACCAACCCGCACAATGTTGGTCCAAGAATCCCAGGACCAAGGACCACCTTGATCTCCCTAAGAACCGAAATAGGACCAGTAGGGTTAGGCCGGTTCAAGATTGGTCTAGGGTTGACCTTAGACCGATGCTCACCCCTAGCTATATCTCTTTGGTTCTCAAAATTCTAAAACTCTTGGAAAGAATAAAATATCTTGGAGAGTAGATTTTCAAGAATATGAACCCATCAACAAATCATATTATTAAATCACCTTTTTTAAGAGTTTAAATCAATAAATTATAAGTCTACTAGATTTATTAACTGCTCAATCCCTCTTCAATTAGTCGATAGGGAATTTTTCTCTATGGTACGCTCACACTTGTACATTAATGAATACCTAACATGGATAATGACAACCCAACAATACTCTTCCTAATGCTAAAGATATATAGATAGTGCCTAAAAAATGGTACTTTACCAAACACTCAACACAAACCCATTAATTCACAAAGAAAAATAGCACGCACACCACCCGTGTAAAGCAAAAATTTACTTGAACTTTCTATTTGCCCCTACCTGTGTAAAACTTTCTTACATTACTATATGCTATGGCCACTCTTTCATAAATTGACTTTTGTATCTATAAGATTCCCTCTTTTTAGAAAGTACATCACTTCATTGATGGAAGCATGTCATATAATACAACAAGCACAAGGAGCGCAACATCACTATGCTAGTTTTACACAAAATTAAGAAAAAATATTAGCTGCACAAGTTGTGCTAGTGCCACAAAGTAGATGCCCATCTATCAAGGTGTCCACGAATGGTCCATTTGTCAGATTTTTCTCTCCTTCTCTCTCTCCACTTGCAAACTCGAACCTCCATTTCTCTTCTTCTTTGTCGCTTCTCCCTTCTTTTTTATTTTTTTTTTTTCACTTTCTTTCTTCCACAACTTGTGTGGTTAATATTTTCTCACACAAATGGCCTCATATGCCCTTAATTTACTCTTAATATCCAATCAATGGTGTACAAAACCACATGCATAGGACTTTTTTTTTTTTTCACATTACTAGTGTATGTTATGGGCGCTCTTTCATAAATTGACATTTGTATCTATAAGATTCCATTTTCTGGAAAGTACATCACTTTATTAATGTAAGCATATCATATAAAACAATAGGCACAAGCAGCGCAACACCACTGCGCTAGTCCTACTTAAAACCAGGGTGCGAAAACTAAGCTTCATATACTCATATCCATGGATGAGACTAGAACTTGCTTTTCAGCGTGAGCTCATGCTGAATCAACTTCGAGAAAACATCCATGGCGTCGCAAGTAAGCCCCGGGGACACAACCAACTCGTCACTCTCCCTACTCCGGGAAGCGACCACGATGAGGTTGTCGGGGACCGTCGCGGGCGCCACTTGGAACGGCCTCCCGAACCTGAAATCCATCTTGTAGAAATGGAGTTGGCTCCACTTGCTGATGCAGCAAGCGCTGCCCTTGCAGTCAACTAGGACCTTGTTCAGCTCGACGTAGTTGATGGCCGACCTTATGTAACTCTCGGTGACGGTTGCGAGCGCCTCGTGCACAGTCCTGACAGCGAACGAGAAGGGATTGCGGGTCAATTCACCTGCGCTGCACTCAGCACAGGACCAAGCGATGCCGTTCCCGAAGTAGCCATTTGGCAGCGGGGGGTCGAACTTGGGGCGGCCATCGACTGCAGTGAGTAGCTTCGTTGTCTCATGAGGACCAATTCCGAGAGCTTTGGTTCGTGAGATCCACACGAGCGCCGATATGACTTCGAAGGTCGTCGGGACTACGGAAGAGCCATTCTGGGTTGTGATTCTTGACGCTTTCTTGAGCTGAATGAGAGTGTGTGGCTTGAAGCAGAAGGATTTGTAAACGAGGGGCTTGGTTTGGGGGTCGACCACGTGTCCGGGCCGCTGGTCTCTCGGAGCATACTCATGGTGGGGGAAATCGATGCGCGGAGGTCGCCTTGGGCGCAACACCGATCGATCGAGAAAAGGAAGAACTGATGGTGGCTTGGCTCGAGCCAGGTCTGTCCAGCAAGCTATGAAGTCCATGAGGGCTTTCCCGTCGACAAGGACGTGATTCATGACGATGCCGACGACGATCCCTCCGCACTTGAATGTCGTCACCTGGATTTCATGATAAATTGTAAGTGGATATCTACTTATGTGTACTAAACTAAATAAGACCGTCGAATCTTGTGAAACCCACCATTTTCAATAGTATTTACCTGCACTGTTAGCAAAGGTACTTCCAATATAGTTGGGGCTCCGTCACTGTGCTTCACGAGTTTTCGCAGCATGGCGGGATTGATGGCGCTGATATCGCCCAGCACTGCAATGTCATCCTCCGACGTCGCTTCGACGAACGGGACACCTTCTCCAGTGCATCTCACCGCCATCCTCCCGTCGCTCCCCATGACAAGTCTGCCCGCAAGCGGATAGAACTCGACCAATGCCTTGGCCAGTGACTCTCTGATTGTCTTGATCACGGTGGGACGCCTTCCCCTCCCTTCGCCCTTGAAGGTGATCACGTTCTCAATCACGTACGGGAAGGTCTGGTCGAGGTTCGAGAGAGCGTAGAGCCCACCAAACGTTTCCCTCGCCGGAGAAACATGAACTACGTTCGCGATCTTCACATCAAGCTTTTGTGTAGCTCCCGCGTTTCTCGGCTTCTCATTTCCTGCTTCTTTGCACAGAATAATCGAAGTTGTATTTATTTATCCACAGGCTTTTGGCAATACCATGGTAAATGTACGACTTGCTAATTGCTACAAATAACCCTGACCGTAATAAAATGATAAATTACAATATCAATTAATATAGTCCACATTAGGAAAACTCTTACACTGATCAGTCATATACGAAATTGACCAGCCATATTTGTTTATATTGGTTGCATGAAAAATTACATGATCTTGTCAATTAAATATAAATATATCATTATATATTTGAAAAAATGTAGATTAAATTCAAAATGCACATGCTACGTACCGTTCTTGCATTCATCCTCAAATGACTCAAAGGTCCCTCTGAGAATTGCGGTACCCATCCTGTGGATAACAATTATGAAACATTGAAAAAATTAACTGATTAACCAACATAAAATATTCTTATGAGCATTCGTAGATTTTGCAATCAATTTGCCTCACTTTGATTTTTATTATCGGCACCGAACTTTTATTTCTTCGAAATTGATGGCACTTTGATTGGGATCTAACCAGCTTTCCAGTCGACTTTGACTCGATAGAGACATTGACCAATTTTCTCACTCATAAGTATCATTGTAGATGTAATATTTAAACTCACATTGATATTTTAATATAAAAAACTCTAGTTAAAATTAATCAAACTTGAATGCATATTCAATGTGCAAGATAAAAAATAAAAGCACATACCTGAGCAATTTCAACTTTTAAAATTTTCGAATGTTGAGTTGCGACAATTAGAGCAAGTCTGTATTTATATGTGCGAGGTTTGACAGGTCTTCTTGGCCAAGCCCTGGGTCAACCTAGCTATGTGGGTTCCATGCATTAATAATTTCAATACAATATGCATTCCAAAGAGAAAATGACTTTGAAGACCCAATTCCAAAGAGAAAATGACAAACTGTTCTCGCTCCCTTTGCAAATTCCAAGATGTGATCCTCATAAAACACATGAATCATGCCCACAACACAAGCCCACAATTGGCACTAATGCCCACCATATTTGTAGGCATGCATGCAAATCGTGCATGTGCATGGGCACGCATTTAATGAGGCGGAATAGGTGAGTGATAATAGTCAAACAAACGTGTGCCTATAATCCTTGAAGATAATCATGAAATGAGGTGGGCCACCGTCTTTGATTTTCTTGTTCCTAGAGAGAAGGAAGCGTTATAGGAGTCTTCTTCATGCATTTGCAACAGGTTGTGGGTCCCTTTATTTAATGCAAAAGATTGTGGATGCCTTCCCTTTCGACTAAGGCAAATCACTCTTCTTCGACTTCACTTGCCCACCTGAAAGTCAAAGAACTTAAGCCACTCATGCGGCTTTCTTTGGCTTCTTCCTTCTATGCATGGAGATAGGATTAATGGCAGAGCAAAATTTGAAGACATCACAAAGTCTCCCCTGAACTTTGTTTATTTGGCCGGACTTATGCGTATTTGTCTAACGGGTTTAAACTTGAGACATAATTTAACAGTTTACCTTTAGTCTAGCTACAAAGGATATCTTGCTTATTTATTAGTGTTAAATGCTCACTTTGCCATGCAATTTATTCGATGTCCTTGGTTGCTAGTTGTTATTATAATAATTGTGCATCCATATAATCGCTTCACATATTAGGGATAGATCTAAAATCAATCCAAACTACTCGATAAATATATTTTTGTGAAATGAACAACATTAGACAATGGTTATTGTTCATCATTGTTCATCTTCTCCAATGGAGAAGCCGATCAGAGGCCGACGACCGCTGGCCAAGGGGTCATGTGCACTGGCAATGTGCCGGCGACCGCCGCCTGAGGGTCGATCGACCCTTCGACCGTCGCCGGACCTCAGGCAACACCTAGCTCGCGCTACCCAGGCGAATGATGGCCTGAATCGCGGGTCTTCATGGCCAAGCCCTGGGTCAACCTAGCTACGTGGGTTCCATGCATTAATAATTTCAATACAATATGCATTCCAAAGAGAAAATGACTTTGAAGACTCAACTCCAAAGAGAAAATGACAACCTCTTCTCTCTCCCTTCACAAATTCCAAGATGTGATCCTCATAAAACACATGAATCACGCCCACAACACAAGCCCATAGGCGGCACTGACGCCCACCATATTTATAGGCATGCATGCATATCGTACATGTGCATGGGCACGCATTTAATGAGGCGGAAGAGATGAGTGATAATAGTCAAACAAACATGTGCCTATAATCCTTAAAGATAACCGTGAAATGAGGTGGGCCACCGTCTTTGAATTTCTCATTCCTGGAGAGAAGGAAGCGTTATAGGAGTCTTCTTCATGCATTTGCAGCAAGTTGTGGGTCCCTTTATTTAATGAAAAGATTGTGGATGCCTTCCCTTTCGACTAAGGCAAATCACTCTTCTTTGACTTCACTTGCCCACCTGAAAGTCAAAGAACTTAAACCACTCATGCAGCTTTCATTGGCTTCTTCCTTCTATGCATGGAGATAGGATTAATGCAGAGCAAAATTTGAAGACATCATAAAGTCTCCCCTAAACTTTGTTTATTTGGCTAGACTTATACGTATTTGTCTAACGGGCTCAAACTCGAGACATAATTTAACAGTTTACCTTTAGTCTAGCTAGAAAAGATATCTTTCTTCTTAATTAGTGTTAAATGCTCACTTTGCCATGCAATTTATTCGATGTCCTTGGTTGCTAGTTGTTATTATAATAATTGTGCACCTGCATAATCACTTCACATATTAGGGATAGATCCAAAATCAATTCAAACTGCCTGATAAATATATTTTTGTGAAATGAACAACATTAGACATCGGTTACTGTTCATCACTATTCATCTTCTCTGGTGGAGAAGCCAATAGAGGCTGATGACCGCTAGCCAAGGGGTCACACGTGTTGGCGACACACCGGTGATCATCGCCTGAGTGTCACCCAACCCTTGCGACCATCGCCGGACCTCAGGCGACGCCTGGGTCACGCGACCTAGGCAACTGATGGCCTGAATCGGGTCTTCGTGGCCAAGCCCTGGGTCAACCCGGCTGTGTGGGTTCCATGCATTAATAATTTCAATATAATATGCATTCCAAAGAGAAAATGACTTTGAAGACCCGATTCCAAAGAGAAAATGACAATCTCTTCTTGTTCCCTTCGCAAATTCCAAGATGTTATCCTCATAAAACACATGAATCACGCCCACAAGACAAGCACTCATGGGGCTTTCATTGGCTTCTTCCTTCTATGCATGGAGATAGGATTAATGGCAGAGCAAAATTTGAAGACATCACAAAGTCTCCCTTGAACTTTGTTTCTTTGGCCAAACTTATGTGTATTTGTCTAATGGGCTCAAACTTGAGACATAATTTAACAGTTTACCTTTAGTCTAGCTAGAAATGGCATCTTTCTTATTTACTAGTGTTAAATGCTCACTTTGCCATGCAATTTATTCGATGTCCTTGGTTGCTAGTTGTTATTATAATAATTGTGTATCCGCATAATCACTTCACATATTAGGGATAGATCTAAAATCAATTCAAATTGCCTAATAAATATATTTTTGTGAAATGAACAACATTAGACATTGGTTACTGTTCATCACTATTCATCTTCTCTAGTAGAGAAGCCGATCGGAGGCCAACGACCGTAGCCAAGGGGTTGCATGCACCGGCGATGCCGGCGACCGTCGCCTGAGGGTATCTCGACCTTGGTGACCGTGCCGGACCTAAGGCAATGCTTGGGTCATGTGACCTAGGCGACTGATGGCTTGAATCATAGGTCTTCATGGCCAAGCCCTGGGTCAACCCAGCTATGTGGGTTCCATGCATTAATAATTTCGATACAATATGCATTCCAAAGAGAAAATGACTTTGAAGACCCAATTCCAAAGAGAAAATGACAACCTCTTCTTGCTTCATTTGCAAATTCCAAGATGTGATCCTCATAAAACACATGCATCACGCATAAGTACCGATCTCTTATTCGGGACAGTACTAAGCCTATTACCTCCTGAATCTAAACTTGAGTCTTGATGATCTACTCACTTTCATTAACCTGCTTGCCAGCCGACGGTAGGCATGTCGTGCGATCCCCATTTACTAGCTTGCCATTGCGCATCCCTATGGCTGCATCAATAACCGACGGAGCTTTGGCTTGCGACACCGCAATATGAAGCCATCCAACACCAAGTTATTTACCCACTTGATCGAGAACGTTTGTGTGACATCCTGAAATTCGAGCCCTCTGAGGGAGGAATGAATGTGAATTTCATCAATGCATTGTTGGTTGATCTCACTTGGAATTGATCACTCTGAGATACTAACCTTGAGGGGAAAGGCTAATGAGGACATAACTCATACAACTAAAGAAATTGACCTGGGAAAACGACTTGACCGTGAGACTTGTGTGAAGACGATCCTACAAATAGGCATGTCGATTTCAAGGACGACTAGAAGTCGATTCGCGAACAAAACATAATGGAATGACGGGCAATTCCATTTACTATTATTGAACCCGCGAACGACCCTATGTCGATCCTTAGTAATTGTGTACTTTGAAATAAGAATTTATTCTCCGCAAATTCATGTAGTCAAGGACGTCCATGTGTCAAGATGTCTTGAACATGGTTTGGCACGAGTTAGTTATGCATGAATCCTCGAAGCCGCCTGTCAGTCTGAGTTATACCAAAATGACATGTGGGAAAAATTGACATGGCATGAGAGTCCATGATTGGATTTCAAATGTTTGGGAATGTTCGGGACAGACTTTGGATGAAGCTACTTTATTAGTTGACAGAGCCAATTAAGCTGAGTTTTTGGAAAAGGGATTTTCGGACCGAGGAAGCGAGCCCATGAGGAAGTGGGCCAGGCCAAGCCAATGTGGGCCTTAGGCCTAAGGTGGGACAGCCACCATGGTGGACTTAAGGCAAGCAAGTGAGCCCATTGGGCCCAATCAACTATTTCTTCTTCCAAGCCCATTACCAAGCCTTAAGCCCATTTGAGCTCAATCAATACCCGAGCCCATTCCTATTAATTACCAAGCCCATTTCTTAAGCCCGCCCATCATTTTCAGCCCAAGGGCAGATGGGGAAATGTGCAAGGTGAAATGACCAAATTGCCTCTAGTTGTAAGGAGAAAAAAAGCTAGAGAAGAGAGAGAAAGTGATGATGTCTTGCATAGGGACTTGAAGCATGCATTGAATGGCCTTAATGAGGCCTTGTTGGCAGCTCTCCCATCACTCTCCATCCTCCTCTTCAGCCCCAAATTGGTCGACCATCTCTCTCCTTTGTTTTCTTCTTCTTAGTTTTTTGCTCTAGCTGACCTTTCTCCAAAAACTTGAGTTGTTCATTGCCTTCCCGTGAGAATAAGCCTTAGTACCACCCACCATTGCACTTAGAAGGCCTAAACCGTTTAGGAGAGCCCTACCACTTGTCGAATGGAGCCGCCGGCCGATCCGTATGCCGGCTTGAAGTTGCCGGTCGCTAGTCCATCGGTTCGCTTGCAGCTTGCACTATTTCACATTTTTAGCCATTTTTCTCCCATTTCGATCCTTCCTCCACCCATCCCAACCACCACCAAGTCCCCCTTGAGCCCCAGGTGCCGCCGGTTGCCAACCACCCGCTCATCGGAGCTCCGTTAAGCCCGTTTAGCTCTATTTCTCCTCCGGCAAGTTAGTTTTCTAGAATTTTAGAGGGAAGCAAAGCTTGTGGCTATTGTTTCAGCCTTGGGACCGCCTTTGACCGCTGTGGTTGAGGTCCCGAGCATAGCCACCATCATCGCGGCCACGTCTGTGTCTCTGGCCCGCTTAATAGGTGAGTTTAGCTTATAATCCTTCGATTAGTGCTTAAACTTGCTTAGGGTTGGTTTAGTTAGATTTAATTCTAGTTTAGGAGATTTAATTAAGTTATGGTAGCCCTAAGATAGGTGGTTAGATGGATGGATTAGATTAGTTTATCATAATCTTGCTTTAATTGCTTAATTGTGCTTATGTGTTTAATTAAGCTTGTTTTGCTTAATTAATTGTTTGTTTGTTTTAATTAATATTTTGTTTAATTTCTGAGTTTAGTTTATTATTTAATTAATTATGGGAATTCACTATTCACGCGACACTATTCACAATTTTACTATTTACGCACACTGTTCACGTGCACTGTTCATCCAAAATGTGAAAAGTGTCTAAATTAATATGTGTTGATTTTATGAGATGAATTTGATGTGTTATTGCATAAACATCCGCATGAAATGCATGTTTTCCCCAAAGAGGGGAAAATGAATTGCCTAAGGGACATTGGAAGTGGATCGCTATTATGAGAAAAGAGAAAATGATTTGAAAGTATATATGCAAGGGTGTGCATTGGCTAAGTGCACAAAGATAAAAAGGGAGTTGTGGTGGTCTGCTTGCGTGATCATTAAGTTCAATCCATCCCCTGCTGTGTGTTGGGTGGGTGATGTGCCTATGTGAAATACCTGTGTGGCAACAACCATACCTGTGTGGCGGTAATAAGAATGTGCTTGTGTGGCGTAGAATGAGCATGTGTGGCTAGAACATGCCTGTGTGGCGTAGAACATGCCTGTTTGGCATAGAATGTGCTTGTGTGGCCGTATTACTATGTGTTGGATAATTGTGCCTGTGTGGCGATGATTAATTGGAACGTATGATAAGTCGTGCCAGTGTGGCCATAAGCAATTGGAGTGCCTGTGTGGCCGTAAGTAATTGGAATGCCTGAGTGGATCATATTGTTTATGTCACGCACGCATGAATCGATAACGTGTAGGATATGGCAATGGCCAGGTAAGATCACTTGTGATGCGACTCGTATGTGATTGATGAACTGCATCATCTAATGGCCATTTGCATTGCGTGTATTGTGCTGAGATATAACGTGCAGGGTATGGCATGCCGGGTAAGGTTGCATGCGAATCAACTATTGATTGTTGGTTGTTAGTCAAGGTTTGTTTGTGGGGTGGTTTTGAAAAGATACCCCGAGTTGAGTTGGTATACAAATTGGGGCTTAGGGGAGGACTCACTGAGATTTATATCTCACTGGTTATTGTATAGCCATTTTTAGATCCCTAGTGTGAAGGACCAAGAGCTTGAAGCAGAAGGGTCAAGAGCATAGATGGCTCAGTAGTTCTTTTTGAGATAGAGCTTCTGTATATGAACTTGAGGTGTTTTGAAAGTGTGTTTTGATTTGGGAAATTGTTGTCTTGCTTTTCTATCCCGTATATGTTGTTGTCAGGGGATTAATTAATTCACTTCCGCATGTGCAATAAAAGGAATGGGTCTTGGGAATGTCGCAATTTCTATCGACCACCGAGAGATGCGCGCGCGCTAGAGGTTTGGAGTGTGACAGTTTGACTTTGCACCCTCAAAGGGGTCCAAAGGCTTGTACATGCTGGAAGTTTGGCCTCGTTTGGTTTGGCTTTGGGACTCTAAAGTCCCACGGCCAAATGTAAATGCATTTGGTTCGATTTTTTGGGCAACTTTGACAAGATGCATTGCATCTCCAAAGGACTCTAAGGGACCTTAGTCCAAAGTAGGTCTAGAGGTCCTTTGGGAACTTGCATTTTCGGAAGGCAAGTTCCTGTTACTATTATCACTGTTCATCTTCTCCGGTGGAGAAGCCAATGGAGGCCGACCACCACCGACCAAAGGGTCGCACCCGTTGGCGACGCACTGGCAACCACCGCCTAAGGGTTGCTCGACCCTGGTGACCGTCGCCGGACCTCAGGTGATGCCTGGGTCGCGCGACCAAGGCGACTGATGGCCTGAATCGCGGGTCTTCATGTTCAAGCCCTGGGTCAACCCAGCTATGTGGGTTCCATGCATTAATAATTTCAATACAATATGCATTCCAAAGAGAAAATGACTTTGTAAGACCCAATTCCAAAGAGAAAATGACAACCTCTTCTCGCTCCCTTTGCAAATTCCAAGATGTGATCCTCATAAAACACATGAATCACGCGTAAGTACCGATCTCTTATTCGTGATAGTGCTAAGCCTTTTACCTCCTGAGTCTTGATGCTCTACTCACTTTCATTAACCTACTTGCCAGTCGACGGTAGGCATGTCTTGCGATCCTCGTTTACCAACTCGCCATTGCGCGCCCTATGGCCGCATTGGTAGTCGACGGAGCTTTGGCTTGTGATGCCGCAGTATGAAGCCGTCCAATGCCAAGTTATCGACCCACTTGATCGAAAACGTCTGACTTTGCACCCTCAAAGGGGTCCAAAGGCTTGTAAATGTTGGAAGTTTGGCCCCGTTTGGTTTGGCTTTGGGAATGAGCTTTAGGACTCTAAAGTCCCTTGGCCAAATACAAACGTGTTTGGTTCGATTTTTTGGGTGACTTTGGCAAGATGCAATTGCATTTCCAAAGGACTCTAAGGGCCCTTAGTCCAAAGTAGGTCTAAAGGTCCTTTGGGAACTTGCATTTTCGAAATGCAAGTTCCGGTTACCGTTCATCATTTTTCATCTTCTTGGTGGAAAAGCCGATTGGAGGCTGACGACCGTCGGCCAAGGGGTCACGCGCGCCGGCAACACGTTGGTGATCGCCGCCTAAGGGTCGGTTGACCCTAGCGTCGTCGCCGGACCTCAGGTGACTTTTGGGTTGCGTGACCTAGGAGATTGATGGCCTGAATCGTGGGTCTTTGTGGCTAAGCCCTGGGTCAACCCAGCTATGTGGGTTCCATGCATTAATAATTTCAATACGATATGCATTCCAAAGAGAAAATGACTTTGAAGACCCAATTCCAAAGAGAAAATGACAACCTCTTCTTGCTCCCTTTGCAAATTCCAAGATGGGATACTCATAAAACTCATGAATCACACGTAAGTATGAATCTCTTATTCAGGACAGTGCTAAGCCTCTTACCTCTTGAATCTAAGCCTGAGTCTTGATGCTCTACTCACTTTCATTGACTTGCTTGCCAGCTGACGGTAGGCACGTCGTGCGATCCCCATTTACTAGCTCGCCTACGCGCCCCATGGCTGCATTAGTAACCGACGGAGCTTTGGCTTGCGACACTGCAGTATGAAGCCGTCCAACGCCAAGTTATCAACCCACTTGATTGAGAACGTCTGACTTTACACCCTCAAAGGGGTCCAAAGGCTTGTACATGTTGGAAGTTTTTGTTTGTAAAAACAAACTAAGTGCATTTTTCTTGTCCCACATAGGAAAAGTGGGAGGAAGTGGGTCAATTAATAAGTGTAGGGTTTCTTTAGTGTACCTAAAGAGATGATTGGGTATGGGCTAGACCTCACCATATCCGCGTGCGGGTACGCGATTTTTGGCGCAATTATTTTGCATAGTTTAATTAGCACTAATCCCTTTGTTATTTTATTTTTATTTTTTATTTCGTACGGTTATCTTATTAACTTTAATCAATTCAATGTTTTTTTTTTTAACTTATTGAGAATTTTTGAAAATTAAAAAAATTAATTAATAATAATTTCGAAATTTATTTATTAAATAATAATAATTTTTTATTATTCCAAATTTTTGTTTGTGTCTTTTCAAGACAACCTTTGAAAAAGATACTCGTTTAGTTTGCAACCTTTCCCGAAGGGTTGCATTTGTTTGTTTTTTAACTGTTTACGAATGGACCCCTTTGTTCATCTAGGCAATTTTCAAAAGGATACATTTGTTCGCTTTACAACCTTTCACAAAGAGTTGTTTACATTTTAAGAATGTTTTATATATACATGTCAGTTTTCAGAAGAAATGAGTGTGATCATTTTCGAGACTTCTCTCTAAAAAAATTTCAGCCATCTTTTCAATTGTTTTCTAAAGAGATTCTGGAGAAATACTAAATTTGTTATCTAGTACTCTCATTTAAGATTTTGTTGTATCCTAGAGGAAATTTGCCGGTGATCGTTAGCAACTTTGTAGGGCAAATAAATCCTTAAAGAAAATGATATCATGCCTCAAAATCCGACTTGATTACTTGATCCGACTTAATTGTTTTACTCAATTCAAAGTCATATTTTTCCAATAGTACATACGTCCATTGCAAATTTTGTATACCAAGGTGTAAGCAATGTACTATGTTGTTTCTACTCTTGGTTAAGTGCATTTTGGAATTTGCTAATTAAGTTGGCTAAGGTTCTGTTTGTTTATTTTTATTTCTTTTCCCCGAAACAAAAGTTTCCGTTCTTTTGTTATGGAGAACAAAAAAAGAACAAAAAAGTGTTTGGTAAAACTTTTGTTCCCAAAAACAATTTTTTTTGTTTTGTTTCCAGGAATAGATTTGGAACAAAAACAAGAAGTAGAAAAAAGTTGTTTCTTGTTCTCGAGAACAATTCCGAGAAACAGTTCTTTCTTCTTCTTCCTTTTGGCCGATCGCCGGCCTCAACCATGGCCGGCGACCGGCTGTCAAGGGCCAGTGACCTTGCCGGAGCGTTGCCGGCCCTCGTTGAGCCTCACCTAGGCTACGCGAGGTCGGCCTCACCCTTGCCTAGCGAGCCCGAGCCTTGCCCCGGCCGGCAAGGCTTGGGCGAGCTCAGCCTTGGTTGGGCGAGCTCGAGCCTCACCCCGGCTGACGAGGCTCAACCTCACCTTAGCTGGGTGAGCTCGAGCTTGCCCAAATTTGGCGAGGCCAAGCTCTCCCAGCCATTGGCGAGGCTTGGTCTCGCCGGGCCACCACTGGGCGATGCTAACCTGGCAATGGCCTGGCGAGGCCGGCGACCCTTGTCAACTGGTTGTTGACCATGGCCGAGGCCGGCGACTAGTCAAAAGGAAGAGAAGAAGAAAAAAAAGAAAAAAAGGAAAAATATAATAAAAATATTGAAAAATTAAAAGAAACTAAAGAATTATACAAGTTTACCAAACGCATTTTTATTATTGGAGTAGAAATTTTTGCAATTAGCAAGTGCATTCTTATACTCAGAAATTGTTGATTGGAATAGAAAAAAAAAACTATTTCTGTTTAAAATTGTTCCCCGGAATGGAAACGTTACCAAACACGCCCCAAATAGGCTTCTCGAGGGAGTCTATCTTTCTTAGGTTGGGCGTCGCCCCCAAAATTCAATTTTTCTTTTAGCTTGTGGGTGTGATGTCGTTATCGCATTTTACATATGTCCAATTAATTAATACTTTTTCTAATTCAGTATCAAAACTAACTAATGTCATTTAAATCATAAAAAATATATGACTAGTCACTCGTCCAATCCTCAACAAGATTAGTTCTTGGTTTCATGAAATGTTATAGTAATCAAATTTACAATGTGCAACATTTGAGGAAAATAGTACTTCGAATCTATCTGAAAATGCCTTCTGTGTGTATGAGCTGGAGACTTTGCATTTAATATTTTTTTAAAGTGATCTCTTGTGATAATGCCTCTACAATCGAGACATACTCTTTGCCTTCTCATCACACAATGCCTAAATGAGAATGACACAATTTTCTAAGTGAGTGAGCCATGTTACCAATTGATCTTAAATGGCATCGAGTAAGCAAGGCATGCCAACAAAATCACATGACATAATGATATACTTAACAGAGACTTCACATTGAGCCTAATTTGAAAAGCTGAGATACTTGATTGACCACAAGATTTGAGTAAAACATTCTAAGGGGGAAGAAAGTTCAGGTACTTGCGATATCATGAGACTTGGCTATAATAAAACCATTATTTATTGTGTTATGCACTACTTGCTCCAATACACAAAAGAGGTATCGGCACTAGAGGAGCATGAATTTTTGACTCCTTCAATATCACCTGAACTTTTGTCCTTGTTCAATCGAGTATGAAATGTGACTTGAACTAATGTGTATCAACACGGCCTGCTTGTTCGCATGTGACTCGCCTATTCGGCAAAAGTGTTGAGAAGGATTACCAAAGGAAACTTGAATAAATTAAAGGATGTGCTTTCTATTTTTCATTTTCATGTTCTCTTTCCTCGTATGTTTTGCCAAACTCTTTCTCCACCACAAACGCTCCATCACCTTCTTCCTTGTTGCCATCGTCTACCATCGTCAGTATTTGCAGCGGGACCTCAATTAACGGGCACAACCTTCGTTCAAGGTCAATCAACAAAGTTAAGTAGTGGTGGTTGTCGGCAATAGGCAGAGATAGTCTTGAGAAATTATTGGGGGTACAAGTGGGATGCCTCATTTTTATGCAAGTCTATTTAAAGAGTGACACGTGTCAAAAATTTTGAAAGTCCCCCTCTCTCTCCCTTTATCTCTCCTTTCTTATGCACCTCTTGTTTCTCTTCCTCACCATGTCATCCTTTATTTCCCTTTCCTTTTTGATCCTTTCTTTCCCTTTGGCTTGCAGCCAGTGCTTGGCCATAGTCGGCGACCAACCATAGGTGAGAGTTGCTTTTCCTGGATTCGATGAGGGCTCAATCTAGATCTAGAAGTTGTGGAGGAAGGGTGCTGACATCGGAGCCACGAGAGACCTCAAGGATGTAGGGGGTAAGAGAAGGCTTGGCATCGCAAAACAATAGGGGGGCTTGGGCTTATTCTTGGACCCGTGTGGGCGGTGGATGACCTGTGGAGGGAGGGGATGATATTGGAGCCGCAAGGGACCTCGAGGAGGCAAGGGTTGAAGGAGGGCTCGAGGTTGCAGGTAATGGCAATGGGAGACTTGGGCTTGTTCTTGAACCCGGGGGGTGGCCGTAGGGGCAATGGACAACCTCAATAGTGGAGCCATCGTTGGAGTGGGGATTAGTGGATGAAAAGATGGTGAAGGCAACTGACTAGGGCGTGGTTTGCAGGAGAGGGGGAGAGAGAACAAAGAGTAGAGGATCGCATGAGAGGGAAAGAGATAGAAGAAAGCATTTCTCACACGTGGGCTCAAATAGGACACGTGTTGCTCATTAAAATGGACTTGCGCAAAAATGACATGACCCAAGTATTTTTGTCTAATGTTTTTTTTTTTTTTTCGAGAGGGGAGGGGAGGAAACAAAAAAGTAAAGTGACTTGTCAAAACCAATGGTCATCGTATCAGCATAACGTATCATCACTTATGGAGTAAGTGCCATATCACACCATAACGTATAATCACTTATGGAGTAAGTGCCACATCAACACTTCCCAACAAATAATTTAATGGATGGATCACATCGAGCACAATTCACAAAGTTGAAACTACTCGATAGAAACAAAAAAGTTTACCTTATTATCGTGCAAGTTTCACGTGCTAAAGTTTTCAAATCCCCAACCTCTTAAATTTTTAGAGCTCTTTAAAACTCCAGCCTTCTAAGTTCCTTCAAGGAATGTCTTCTGGAATCTGAACCCATCGACATATAATGTCATTTGATTACTTTTATTTAAGAGTCTTAAGTAATAAATTATAATTCAACTAGATTTTATTAACTGGTCAATCCCTATTTAGTCGCCCAAAGATGGAATATTGCTTGTAATATGCTCACACGTATACCTCAACAGATAATATATAGTATGAAGAAAAAACAATCCATCAATACTCTTCCAAATGCTAAAAATATATAGATAGTGCTAAAAAAGGGATTACGAAAATAATGTGGTAAAATCGATGGACGAATAAATAGGGCATATTGAACACTCGAAAGAGTTGGCCTTGTCATGTAGTGAATCGATTATTTTATAAAAAGAAATAGAGCATAGACCACCAATGTGTTTTAATAATTTTACACAAGTGGATACGTGAAACCTTTGGCTATAATGTAATTAACATTGCCTTTTTTAGCGTATGCTGTGGTTACTTTTTCATGAATTGACATTTGTTTCTCTAACATTCCCTTTTTTCATTGATGGATGCGTATCATATAATACATTAGACATAAGCAGCCCAACAGGCTCTGCGATAGTCCTCCTTAGACTTCACCCATGTCTACCAAAACGAACACATGTACTCATTTTCATATATGAGGCTAAAAACTTGCTTTTCAGTGCGAGCTCAGACTGAATCAATTTTGCAAAAACATCCATGGCATCGCGAGGAAGCCCCAGTGACGCGACCAACTTATCGCTCTCCGCGCTATGAGAAGAGATCCAGACGACGTTGTGGGGTACAGTAGCTGGTGCCACTTGGAACGGCCTGCCGAACCGAAATCGTCTTGTAGAAAGGGAGCCGACTCCACTTGCTGATGCAGCAAGTGTTGCCCTCACGATCGACCACGACCGTGTTCATCTCGATGTGGTCAACGGATGACCGTATGTAACTGTCGGTGACGCATCGGAGCGCCTCGTG
Organism: Eucalyptus dawsonii; assembly: GCA_016097615.1. Lineage (NCBI taxonomy): Eukaryota > Viridiplantae > Streptophyta > Magnoliopsida > Myrtales > Myrtaceae > Eucalyptus > Eucalyptus dawsonii. Next base: position 27,941,260 of record CM027881.1, on the reverse strand, counting down.
CACAGTCTGGACAGCAAACGAGAAGGGCTTGTGAATCAGTTCACTCGCTCTGCACTCGGCATAGGACCAAACAAGAACAGTCCCGAAGTAGCCGCTCGGCAACGGCGTGTTGAACTTGGACCGACTGTTGACTGCAATGAGAAGCTTTGCTGTTTCATGAGGATCGATTCTGAGAGCTTTAATTCACAAAATCCACACGAGCTTCGATATGACTTCGAAGCTCGTAGGGACTATAGAGGAGCCATCGTTGGTTGTGATTGTGGACGCTTTCTTGAGTTTTACGAGAGTGAGTGGCTCAAAGCAGAATGATTTGTAAACAAGGGGCTTGGTTTGGAGGTTGACTACGCTTTCGGGACGCCGATCCATCGGAGCATACTCGTGGTGGGGGAAAGGTCACCTCGGGCACAATACCAATCGATCGAGAAAGGGACGAGTCGAAAGCGGCTTGGCTCGAGCCACATCAGTCCAACAAGTTATGAAGTCCGTGAGGGCTTTACCATCGACGACGACGTGATTTATGAGAATGCCGAGGGTGATCCCTCCGCACTTGAATGCTGTCACCTGGATTATACGATAAACTGTAAGCGGGGATGTACAGAAGTAGGTCATATTCAATCGGTCCCTCTAATAATAAGAAGTTACTCAGTGAACCAGTATTATAAAAACATTACCTGCACTGTCAACAAAGGTTTTTTCCAATATGGTTTGGGCTCCATCGCTGTTGTTCATGAGTTTTCGCAGCATTGGCGGATTGATGATGCTGATGTCGCCCAGCATTCCGATGTCGTCCTCCGACATCGCTTCAACGAACGGGACACCTTCTCCCGTGCATCTCACTGCCATCTTCTTGTCACTCCAGCAACGAGTCTCCCTGCGAATAGATAGAACTCGACCAGTATCTCGCCCAGCGATTCTCTGAGAATCTCGGTCACAGCGAAATGAAGACGAGCAGATGCTGGGAGGAAGACAAAGTGACCAGATCTGGCCATGGCGGAAGACAAAGACCAACAGACGCTGGGAGGAAGATGAAGCCATGAATGTAATTTTTTTTTTTTTTTTATTGTGGACTACATTAATTGATATTGTAATTTAACGTTTAACGTTTATCGTTTTACGGGGTTTGGTCTAAGATGAGATAGAATGTTTCTTAATTAGTCTAATATGGGCTGGCTAGTGTGGGCCGAGTTGAGCGCAGCCCGTAATGAGGGACTGGCTGGAAACTCTATAAATAGTGCTCAAGTCTCTCCCTCTAACCCTAATTCTCACATGTATCCTCACCTAAGGGGCGTTTACCTAACGCTGCACGTGAGGGCCGCCTCATTGAGCCAGTGATACGGAGGGCAATAGAGGAGAAGGACTTGCGCGTGGAACATTGTGTTTCCGCTTCCGCTTCAAGAACAATGGATCTCAAAACAGGTGCGTCAATTCTTTCTACTCAATCGTGCATGTTCTTGTTTTAGTTATGGAGATCTTGGGGTTTGCGCAATTTGCGTCTAACATGTGGCATTAGAGCCTCCATAATCCTAAAACACGAACGCAAAGGATTTTGCCATAATTTGTTCGGATTAGCCCTAATTAGTACAGATCTTGCCATAATTTGTGATTTTCGAGACCTTTAGTTCAATAAAAATTAAATTAAATTATATATTCGGATTGGGCTCAATGAGACGAAGAAAACCGTGGGCGGCGTGTCGACGGAAGAGGCCGCACGCGCCCCCACGCGCGGCCGCGCACCTCCTACGCGTCGAACACGCGCTGCGCGTGTGCTCCACGTGCCGCGCACTCAAGCGGCGCGTGCGGGCGCGTGGAGGCTCCGATTCGCGAGTGGCCGGCGGCGATGGACTCGTATGATTATTTCCTACGTCATGGTATATTTATTTTATATGTTTGATAATTTTATGGATGTGAAAAAAACATACAAAGCCCTAAATACGTGAATTTTTAGTGTATTTTCGCGTATTTTTCTTGTATTTTCTGTGTATTTGAAAATACAGGTGCCGGGATATAGGTATGTTATCACATGAACTTTATAAGTGTTATTCATTAATAATATATGATAAAGCTTATTTTTATTAATGACTGAAGTAATGTAATTAGCATGATATGTGATTTTAGTGATTACTGCCCCTGTCACTAAAGTTAAAATCACATATGTATAATTTATGTGAGATGAAAATTTTATATCCCTGGTATGAGAGAGTTTCAAGAATTCAATTGAGTTGTGACTGCCAAAGTGGCACACTTGATTGGATTTGAGAAATTTGGATTTATTGAGAACAAAGTAGATCAGTGCATATACATCAAGGTCAGTGGGAGGAAATATATTTTTCTCATACTTTATGTAGATGATATCTTGCTTGCTAATAGTGACATTGGTTTATTACATGAGACAAAGTGGATGTTATCGAAAATTTTTGATATGAAAGACCTTGGTGAGGCGTCTTTTGTTCTTGGCATTGAGATCATAGGGATTGCTCATGCCGTTCATTGGGTTTATTTCAGAGGGCGTATATTGATCGCGTTTTAGAAATATTCAATATGCAGGATTGCAAACCAGGAATTGCTCCTGTTGTTAAGGGTGATAAATTGAGTCTTTCACAATGCCCTAATTCAGATTTTGAGAAAGCTCAAATGAAGGATGTACCTTATGCTAGTGTGCTTGGAAGCATCATGTATGCTCAAGTTTGCACTAGGCCAGATATTGCTTTTGCAACAGGGCTTCTAGGCAGATATCAGTTTAATCCAGGACGCGATCACTGGGTTGCTGCCAAGAAGGTTTTAAGGTACTTAAAGAGAACAAAAGATTATATGCTGATTTATAGATATGTTCCAGACCTGCAACTAGTCGGGTATTCAGATGCAGATTTTGCTGGTTGTCAAGATGATAAGAAATCAACGATTGGATACATATTTATGTTGGCAGGAGGTGCAATGTCATGGAAGAGCGAGAAACAGAAATCCATATCTTCTTCAACCATGCAAGTGGAGTTTGTAGCATGTTTTTCAGCTACTACTCAAGCTATTTGGCTCCGGAATCTCATTAGAGAGTTATCAGTTTATGATTTTATGGATAGACCCATACAGTTATATTGTGACAATAACTCTGCAGTGTTGTTTATTAATAACAACAGAAGTTTAAAGGGGTCTAAACACATGGAGGTCAAGTTTTTGACTATAAAAGAATCAGTACAGAATGGTGACGTTGCAGTAGATTATATTCATACAGATGATATGGTTGCAGACCCACTAACTAAAGGCCTACGCCCGTGTGTTTTTTATCAACATGTCATTAGTATGGGCCTAGGAGCGTCTTGGGATGCTGTTATTTAGTGGGAGCTGTGTTTTATTCTTTTTTGAATAAAGTTTACATCTATTTTGTTACAATTTAGTAACAGTTTGATACATATATGTCAATTTTGCATTCAATAAAATGTTTTTGAATGGATTGTTAATATGTTGATATATATTGTTAAAAGTCTTAGGGTATTGTTTAAACCTTGAGTGAAGGCTAGGGGCATTCGGGCATCCGGTTATTAGCCTTGTGCATATGTCTTGTGATACATAAAGAAAGGTTAACCATAAGGATAAGACATATGTGGGTTCATTGGTACCATAAAGCATTCTCTTGTGGCACAAGTTTTTGTGTCGCCTAAGGTAAGAGAATGGTGACTGACAAATGGGATCTCTCTATGAGAGATGTTATTCATTTGCCACACTACCATATTGAATCCATATAAATAAAGTTGAGAGCACTCGTGACCGTGGAAGGCTCTGTGTGTATACATGCAGTTACCGCCATGATTCGGTGTTTGAGACTTTATGGGATAGGATTGACTATTAAGAATTATCTCTGGACCAATGTGCGCACATAAGGTACGATTTCAATTAATATAGTCCAAGTGGGAAAATGTAAGAGTTTTTCTAATTGTGGACTACATTAATTGATATTGTAATTTACCGTTTAATGTTTATCGTTTTACGGGGTTTGGTCTAAGATGAGATAGAAGGTTTCTTAATTAGTCTAATATGGGCTGGCTAGTGTGGGCCGAGTTGAGCCTGGCCCGTAATGAGGGGGACTGGCTGGAAACTCTATAAATAGTGCTCAAGTCTCTCCTCTAACCCTAATTCTCACATGTATCCTCACCTAATGGGCGTTTACCTAACGCTGCACGTGAGGGGGCCGCCTCATTGAGCCAGTGATATGGAGGGCAAGAGAGGAGAAGGATTTGCGCGTGGAACATTGTGTTTCCGCTTCCGCTTCAAGAACAATGGATCTCAAAACAGGTGCGTCAATTCTTTCTACTCAATCATGCATGTTCTTGTTCTAGTTATGGAGATCTTGGGGTTTGCGCAATTTGCGTCTAACAATGAATACTTTCTCCCCGAGTGGTGAGGTGGTCGGGGAGAAAACTAAAATGTAAAAGGTAATATTTTCTCCCTAAGCTACCATGGTGACAGTAGGAAGACGAAGCAACCAGATCTGGCCGGTGACCCGAAGATGAAGACGAGCGGGAGAAAGACGAAGCGGGAGAAAGATGAGGAAGATGACTTGGTCAAGCTGGTGGTTGGACAAACGAGGAACAGACAGAGGAGAAAGAGAGACAGTGGTGGAATGAGATAATTTCTATTTTTTATTTATTTAATTCTATATCAGCAAATATGTGTCAAGCTGTAATTGGATGGAAGCAAAATGATGCTCGCCACGTTAGCTGATGATGTGGCGAGAGCAAATCACTAAATATTTCCTCGAGCTCGGAAGAGAATCGAGGGAGATGAGAGAAGAGAAGAGAGAGAGAGAGATCCGGTAAGTGAGACTGGGAGAGAAAGAGGGAGTAAGCTCCAGTTGATCAGCTGAAAACAGATGGAAAGGCAGGGTGAGGGCTGCTTCTCGAGGGGTTTGGCTGAAAACCAGAGACAGCAAGCGTTGCTCGAGAAGGAGACGGTGAGAGCTGCTCGTGGGAGCCACACAAAGAGAAAGAGCAAGCTCGAGAGAGGGTGAGCCAGAGAGAGGCTGGTTCTTGGAGAAAGAAAGAGCAAGAGAGAACTGACTGTGCTCTCAACATCTTCGGCAATAGCAGTGTTTTGGTGGCGGAGGAGGTGACGTCGCAGCAGTGAAGGACCGAAGGTGGGGTTGGTCAAGTGCGCTCCTCTCTCACATGGCCGTGAGAATCGAATGAGGAAAGTTCGAAGAATAGAGGGAGATCCAGAAATGAGCGAGTAAAAAAACGCGTTTGGCTGAGGAGGAGAGCCTTAAAGATTTGATTCCTAACAATTTTTATTATATAGTAAATAATAAACCATAGTATAAACTATACTAATATCCCTACAATATGTAATAAATAAAAATACTAAATTATAACATAAAATTAAATATGTATTCTATATACAACAAATATATATTTCATACTAGGAAGAAATAAAAATAAAATATAGAAATAATTTTTTTTATTGACACTTTTGATTCTCTTTTTTGATTCTGATTGGAAGTCATGCCATAAGCATGGGATCTTAGATTCAATTTTCCGTCGAGCATAACACCAGCGAATGGAGCGAATATTAATGGAGAGCCATGAAGAACTTGCCAATGCAATTAAGGCTAGATTTTGTCCTCCTCTCCTTCAATTAGTTTAATTTGTGGCTCTTCTTCTTACAGTTTAGCTATTCGAATTGTAATATTTGAGATTTTTTATTAGATTAAAGAAAAGGTGGTGGGATCCACTTTAAATAAAGAAAGAAAAAGAAAACAAAAAGGATAAGAGATAAAAAGGAAATGAAAGCCCACGTTCGGGTAGCAGAAGAAAAGAGGAAAGAAGAAGAAGAAGAAGAAGAAGAAGAAGAAGAAAGGAGAGAGAGGGCTTTGTGTGTTCACGTCGCAGGCAACTCACCAAGCTTATTTACAACACCTGGACCGCAAGATCGAAGGGTCAAATAACGTGTGTTATTTGATTTTGGGGCATCCCCAGGTGAGTAGTACTAATGTCATCTTTGGTTTTGTGAAGCTCATGTACTAAGGTAAGATTAATCAACATATACTTGTGTAGGGAAGTGAGGACCTATTTGTTGTACAATGATGGATATAGTGCTCGGTAATTTTGAGTTATCGTGGGATGATTCTATTGGAGAAAACTTTCTTTTTTGTTTTGAAGCTGACAAAACATTTCCATCAGTCTAGTCTGAAGACTTATAGACTCTTTCATCAAAGTTTGAAGACCGCCAGACTCAAGATTTAAAGTTTGCCCTCATTGACAGTTTCTAGACCGACAAAGAAGACTTATTCAGATGTGAGTTTTTCTTTAAGGTTTTGATTTGAGTGGCTAAAGAAGTTCTCACAGTTGGAGATAACATCTCAAGATCTATTATTCGTTTTGAAATTAATTCGAATAATTTGTATCCATTGATTGGCAAAGTATACTTGGAAGGTTCTACTTATGGAAACCTAGATCCTGATTGCATGGGCGAGTAGGATTGGTGGGTTATCATCACATTCCTTAAGTAACTCGAGATTTCCCTAATTGATTCTGTCCAATGGGTAGATTGGAAGAACTCCTTTGGAAGGTGCCAATGGTTATGAAGGCATAGAGGAGTATATAAGGAAGACACTCTGGTTATTTGAGTATGTGTGCGATAGATAAATTCCAAAGTTTGAAACTTCTTATTCTTTACTGATTCAATTGTTGAGCATAAATTTGTACTCAAAGAGAATTCATATATTTGTGAGGCCTTGTGGAAGTGTAGTAGAGTCTCTACATTGTGAAATCAAGGACGTGATACTGTAGCAACTCTTTTGATTCATAATGAAATCCAGCCGGTGAGCTGTTAGTGCGGGAGAGTAGACGTAGGCTTGGTCTAAAGCCGAACCACTATAAACCTTGTGTTCTTATTCTCTTCTCTGACCTCTTTTATTTTGTTTGTAGTTCTATTTAACTGTTAAAGCTTAATCTCGCTCAAAGTTTGCTGCTCTTCAGGTTCAGGTTAAAAGTAAAGGTTTTCACTACATATTGTAGAATTTGTTTTTACACATATTCACCCCCTCTAGGTGGTAATAGTAGCACTTTCAATTGGTATTAGAGCATGTGTACCCATTCAAATTGAAGTGTTTTTACTTTAGAGTTAAAGATTCATGGCTAGTATGTTGGCTCCATGTTTGGTCGAAGGGCAAAATAACACTAGACCGCCTTATAGTATGTGGAAAAACAATATGAAAGCATTTTTAAGATCAAAAGATCCTCTGGAATGGGATTGGTAGACAAATGAGTCATTCCTAAAGCTACAACAATCTCAGAAAGAGGGAAAGAAGCTGTAGAGGCTAACGAGATGACTCGAAAAGAGTTAACCAAGAGACAAGCTATTAATGCAAAAGCAGTTTATTCCTTATATTGTGCATTACCCCCTACTGAATATAACAGAATATCTTCTTGTGAAATAGCTAAAGAAGTCTGGGATATGCTGCACATTACCTATGAAGAAATTGATCTAGTGAAAGAAACTAGGATCAATATTCTGCTCGGTCAATATGAAGCCTTCAAGATGAAATCAGGAGAATCTATCACTGACATGTTTAGTCGTTTTACAGAAATCGTGAATGGTCTTGACTATTAAGGTCAACCAATCTTAGGACCCATGAAGGTTAACAAACTGTTACATGAACTTTCCAAAGATTGGAATCACGTAAAGACTTTAATAAGGGAGACACAAAAATCATGCCACTCTCTGTTGACAAATTGATTGGCACTCTTCAGTCCTATGAAGTAGAGCAAATCAATGAAGAAGAAGAAGATCCTAAAGGTAAAAAATCTATTACTTTAAAATCTAATGATAACTCTGATGTTATAGATTCCGAAGATGATATGGACGATGAAGATCTTGCTCTCATGATAATAAGTTTCATAAAACTGAATAAAATGGGAAGAAGATTCAATTGGAAGAAACAAAGTTCTCAAAAGTTTCAAAATAAATCAGCTGAGGACAATGAATCCAATAAAGATGTGATTTATTTTGAATGCAAGAAAAATGGACACATCAGACCCAACTGTCCCTTGTTGAAGAAAAAGAAAGGAAAAACTGAGAAATACAGAAATGCACTCAAAGTAGAAACTTGGAGTGATACTGAATGTGAAGAGAGTGATGATGATTATGCTAATATTTGTTTAATGACAAAATCAGAATTAGATTTAGACTCTGAGACAGATACATACTCAAACTTAGACTCAAACAGTGAAATCGAGGTAATTAATTTAAAAATTCATACTAAAGTCTCAAAATATATTAATGAACTTTGTCTTAATCTCAAAACCTCTCTTAGGAGGATTTCCAAGCTAAAAAGGGAAAATTCTACACTGTACACTAAAGCAACATGAGATTGTTTGGAAAGAAAAGTTTGAAAATTTAGATAAAAGTTTATTACTTTAAAAGAAAATGCATACTCTCTTTCAAAAGAAAATACACTTTTAAAAAATGATATTTCAAGTATTTTAAAAAGGTTTTCTATAGAATTTGAGAAATTAGAAAAGATTCTTTCAGCACAAATACCTTACTTTAACAAATCAGGCTTGAGAATGACTTATGAAACCATTCATCTAATAGATTTTCCAAAAGTAAAAGAAAGAATTAAACAAAGACATACAAAAGCCTTTTATAAAAATCATTTTCAAAAAATCTTTGTAAAACTTGTTGGCCGTAGTGCTCTTAAATATTCTAAGTGCAACAGCTTGGAACACTTCGAGAAAGAATGTCTTATGATTTAGAGACTTGTTAAGAAGGATTAGGCAAAGACTATATATTACACTAACTCGATTGGACCCAAGAAAATGTGGATACCAAAGAAAACTTGAGTTTCTTTTTTATATGCATGTTACTATCATGAAAAAGGTCAAATGGTACTTGGATAGTGGATGCTCAAGACATATGACAAAAGATTCAAGTTGTTTTATAAAGCTCATCCAAACAAATAGAGGAAAAGTTTCTTTTGGTGGAAATAGAAAATGAAGAATTGTCGGATGCGGAATAGTAAATATTGGAAGCTTGACAATCAACAATGTCTCCTTGGTAGAAAGACTAAATTACAATCTACTCAGCATAAGTCAACTATGTGACACATGTTTCAAAATCAATTTTTAAGAAGAAATATGTTCGGGAATCGGTAAAGACTTCTCTCAGAAATTCACGGGGCGAAGACATGGGAACATCTATCTTTTAGATATTAAACAAGAAAAATCTCAATGTTTAATTTCAATTCAAGAATAAGCTAATCTCTAGTATCAAAAACTTGGCCATATCAACATGAAGCAAATTGCCAAGATCTCTTCAAATAAGCTTGTTCGTGGACTACCCAACATGACATACCAAAAATTTGAATTATGCACACCCTGTGTGTTGGGAAACATGTTAAAAGTTCTTTCAAATCAATAAATCAAGTTTCCACTAATTGTGTGCTGCAACTCTTGCATATGGATCTCTTTGGATCAACTAGAACTCAAAGAATTTGTGGAAAGAGATGTTGCCTAGTAATAGTGGATGATTATTCACGATTTACTTGGATATATTTTCTAGCAAGTAAGTTTGAAACCTTATCTTATTTTTTAAAGTTTGCCGAGAAAGTACATAATGAGAAAGGGTATGTTATTTCAAGCATTCGGACAGACCATGGAAGTGAGTTTGAAAATCAAGACTTTGTTAAATTCTGTGATGAATCTGGTTTTCAACATATGTTCTCCTCTCTATATACTCTCGAACATAATGGAGTTGTGGAAATGAAGAATAGATCATTGTAAAAAATGGCTAGAACACTTTTAATTGAAAGCAATATTTCTTCTTGTTTTTGGGTTGAAGTTTTTACAGCACGTTATATCATTAACAGAGTTTTCTTAAGGCCTATTATGAAGAAAACTCTCTATGAGTTGTTCAAAAGAAAGAAGCCAATTGTTTCTTATTTTCATGTGTTTGGTTGCAAATGTTTTATATTAAAAAAATGCAAATAATCGAATTGGTAAGTTTGAAGAAAAATCAGACGAAGGAATCTTCCTTGGATATTCAACCACTAGCAAAGCTTACAAAGTATATAACAAAGAAGACTCAATCTATGGAAGAATCGATGAATGCAAATTTAAGACCTTATATAAAATCAATCAATTTAGACTCAATTTGAAGAATCTGAACTTGTTCCATACTCTACAAAGTCTAATTCCTCGGAAGTAGCTCAAACATCAGAAGGTCAACAACGAATGAACGTTGAAGAATCAACTGAAGAAAAAGTTCAGTAGTTTGTCAGACCAACCAGTAACTGGAAGCACAAGTCTAGTCATCCCAAAGAACTTATTATTAGTGACATTGATGAAGGGATTTGTACAAGATCCAAAAGACATAAAGAGTCTAGCGTTGTGACTTTTATTTCTGAAATAGAACCTAAAAGCATAGAAGAAACTTTAACTGATGAAAGTTGGATTGAAGCTATGCAAGAAGAACTCAGGCAGTTTAATGTTAACGATATTTGGGAATTAACTCCTAAACCAAAAGGTAAATCTATTATTGGAGCTAAATGGGTTTTTAGGAACAAGATTGACGAAAAAGGAAAAGTGATAAGGAATAAAGTAATACTTGTGGCCAAACAATATACGCAAGAAGAAAGGATAGACTATGATGAGACTTACGCACCGGTAGCAAGGTTAGAAGCAATTATATTATTACTTGCTTTTGCTTGTTATAAGAATTTCAGGTTATTCCAAATGGACGTTAAAAGTGCATTCCTGAATGAATTTATCCAAGAGGAAGTCTATATAGAACAACCTCTTGGTTTTGAAGACCAAAGAAAACCAGACTCTATATTCAAACTCAAAAACACGCTATATGGTTTAAAGCAAGCACCTCGAGCTTGGTACGACAGGTTAAGTAAGTTTTTAATCCAAAATGACTTTGTCAAAGGTAAAGTGGACACTACTCTGTTTATTAAGAGAAAATAAAAACTTTTTACTTATTCAAATCTTTGTTGATGATATTATTTTTGGGATAACCTAACGAAAATCTATGCAAGAAATTCTCTAAATCTATGCAAGATGAATTTGAAATGAGCATGATGGGTGAACTATCATTCTTTCTCGGACTACAAGTGAAACAATTGAAGGAATGAATTTTCATTCACCAAGAAAAATATGTTAAAGAGCTTGTTAAAAAGTTTGGTTTGGAAAATTGCAAAAAGGCTGATATACCAATGTCAAGTTCTTCGAAGCTGGACAAAGATGAAAGAGGAAAGAAAGTTGATCAGAAACTATAGAAGAGTATCATTATTTCACTTCTTTATCTTACTGTCTTTAGACCTGATATTTTGTTTAGTGTTTGCATTTGTGCCAGATTTCAATCAGATTCCAAAGAATCTCATCTAAGTGTTGCGAAACGCATCATCAAATATGTTGCAACAACCTCTAAGTTAGGTCTATGGTATCCTAAAGAAGGAGACTTTACTTTTCTTGGATACTCAGACGCAGATCTAGCATGATGCATAGTTGATAGAAAGAGCACCCCAGGCACTTGTCAATTGCTTGGTTACAAGACAGTATCTTGGTTTTCAAGGAAGCAAAGTATTATAACTCTTTCAATCTGAATCAGAGTATGTGGCTCTTGGAAGTTGTTGTTCTCAAATCTTATAGATAAAACAATAATTAAGGGACTTTGGAATCGAAGACTCATGCACTGAGATCAAATGTGACAACACCAGTGCAATTAATCTCACTAAGAATCCAATTCATCATTCAAGAGCAAAGCATATAGAGATTCGACATCATTTTATTAGAGACCATGTTCAAAATAGAGAAGTCTTGATTCAATTCATTAACTCAAAGAATCAGCTAGCGAACATTTTTACAAAGCTACTGGAGAAAAGTCTATTTGAGTCTATTCGATCCAGACTTAATATCTTGAAGTCTGATGAAGCTTAGACTCAAGGATAAAAGTCTAAAAATGCTCAGACTTAAAAAATAAAAAATTATGACTGTAAGTCATTTCAGTTCTAGCGATTTATCTTTTGGATAAAAACTCGAAAAGGCACGGTTGCTTATTAATCTGCAATTGATTGATGTTATTTTTCCAAGTTTTTGAAATTGTAGCAATTATTCTTTTTCGAAAATGAAATTATCTTTTTTGAGATGGCAGTTATCTATCTTCAAAAAGACAGTTATTTTTTGAAAATACATTTTTTATGACGATCCGTATACCTTGTTTCGATTGCTTTATATACTGTCTTTCTTCTTCATTTTTACTCACAAACCCTTGAAGCACATAACTTTACTTTCTTACTTTTTCTTTCTAGTTTAATTCTTAAATTTTTTATCTTTCTCGCGAATCGAGTTTGGAAATTCTTCCAAAGACTGTGATAATGTTTTTCCAAAGAAAGTCCTCAAGGATTGCAAGCAGGGGACCACAGCATATGGATGAGGGTCTTACGCATTTTGACCTGACTATGGAAGAAGAATCTCCAAGGCAACAGCAAAGTCCACAACATTCTCAACCGCATCATTCTCCTCAGGCTAGACCACAAAATGTTCAGCAACAACAAGCGGAGGAAGAAATTATTGAGGATGTTGAACCTGTAAGGACTCTTAAGCCTGCTTTTACTTTCAAACACTACTTTGCCTTAAAGGACGGAGGTTCTCTAATGACCTTTATGGATGAATTTTTGTAAGAAAAGGGATACATAAATGAAACCTATTTTTTTACAAACGATGGAACGTTTATGAATTGCTCCTGCTGGTTCGGTAGAAAGGGCTTTTGCGAATTTTCCAAGTGATCCTCGTGTTGGAGGATTTAGTCAACCTGATAGAAAAGATGATGATAAAAGATGTTCACTCATTTTAAGTCTAGAATGGGCGTTGCTACGAACATTCGAGGAAGAAGAGTAGATCTGTTTCGTTCTTAGGAACATAAGCGAGTTTACTCTAAGTTGCTAAAGCGAGGGGTGATGAACCCAATGAGTGTGGACTTTGATTTTCTCGACTCCCTGAACATGAAGTTATGGGAGAAATTTACTTTACTTCAACTTGAATGATTTTGCTCTGAGACAACAGTAGCTCATCTAGAACTTATTGCGTATTTCTATTCCAATCTAAGCTTTTTGGATGTGAATAGATTTTCTTTCAGTGTTAGAGACTAGGATTATGTGGTTGATATGGACACTCTGACTGATGTGATTGGAGTAGAGAGAGTGATGTTCCAATCAATTAATGTGTCTATTGGTCGTGCAACTGTGGAGCTTGTCCGAGACAGAATGGCAGACGTCCAGATTTCGTACTTGAGGATGAGTGCCTCAAATGCCTTGCTTTATAAGATTGTGATTAATTGTCTTAGACCTAAATCCACATCAAAGATTGACGTCTCCAATTCATAAGCGAAGTTGATGTATGCTATTAATGCTGGTCAAAAGTTCTCTCTGCCGCACACTATCATGTTTCACATGTATAGGTCAATGGTAAAGGACAAGGGCCAACTTCCTTATTCAACACTTGTTACTCAACTATTTAGACATTTTAAAATTTAGCCTCCCAAAATTCTGTGTTCGAAATTTGCGATCCAATGGTGGTGGGACTGGAGATGGTTTCAAAGACGCGTCTGAAGGAGCTAAACAAGGCTTTAGAGAGATTTAAGGAGAAGACTCCTCTTAAGACTCGTCAAGACCCTGTGGTTGCAAAACGGAAAGGCAAGGAGCCTATGTTAGCTCCATCTAAGAAAATGAGAGCACTCATCTTGCAGGATGAAGAAGATGAGGAAGACATTACCATTTCCGCTCTTGCCTTAAGGAACTTACCGCGTCTTGTTCCAGAGACAGAGGATAGAGAGAACCAAGACAGAGAGGAAACAGAGCAGAGGAGTGAAGAGAGGGAAATGATGAGGAAAGAAGCACAGGAAGGAAGAACTGCAGAAGAAGAGCAAAGAGGAGAACAAGGTCATCGTGTCATTAAAGAAGAGACAGAGCATGAAGAGTACTTCTCTCCACCTGAAGGCACTGAAACAAGGGGAGCTGCTGATAAAAGAGGTACTCCTTCACTCGCTTTTACTAGTGATGATGTCAGTCATTCTTCTGCTGATCCAGAAGATGTATATGCCTCTTAATTTCCTAAAGAAGGTAATGAGGTTTCATCTTTAAGTTTGGGTGCTCATGCTGAAGTTCCATCATCTGCCAATACTCAACAAACTGATCACGCTGAAGCAAGCACTCAAACTGACAACTCAGCAGACCTTAGAAGATTGCTTGATGTTCTTATGGAGATCATAGGTCAGATTTATGCCTTGGCATGTGAATTTCAGAATATACAGAGGGCTAATCAAGCCACTTCAGTTTCATTGGTCAATCAAGTTCAAGCCCTAATTTTCAAGTTCGAGCAATTGCCAAGGGTGAAGAAGTAGCACAACTGACGGAGGATCTGAGAAAGTTGGAGGAGACTGTCAAGTCGATGGGAGATTTCCAGCTTGTTAGCGTTCTAAAATAATCTTAATTTTATCCAATTCTCTTTTTCGTCTCTACCTTTTTAATGCTGACAAAAAGGGGAGAAGTTGGTGCAGATTTGACTTTATTTTTGTTTGGTCGTGATTGGTTTGGACTGTGTTTTGATCATTTAATGCTCGCAGTATCTTAAGCATTGTTGGTATTCATGGTAAAGATAGTTGTTTTTACAAGACTAATTCATTTCCTGTGGATGTAGATTCAATACCATTTTTATCCTAATCCATTTATCTTTTATGAGATATTCTTATTTGCATGAGTATTGTCTTGTAGGTCAAAAGTATCCAAATCTGCATGAAATTTTTGTCACCATAAAAAAAGGGGGAGATTGTTGGAGAAAACTTCCTTATTTATTTTGAAGCTGACAAAATATTTCCATCAGTCTAGTCTGAAAACTTGCAGATTCTTTCGTCATAGTCTGAAGACCACAAAACTCAAGATTTGAAGTCCGCCCTCATTGATAGTTTCTAGACCAATGAAGAAGACTTATCCAAATGTGAGTTTTTCTTTAAGGTTTTGATTCAAGCGGCTAAAGAAGTTCTCACGGCTAGAGATAGCATCTCAAGATCTATTATTCATTTTGAAATTAATTTGAATAATTTGGATCCGTTGATTGGTGAAGTATATTTGGAAGATTTTACTTATGAAAACCTAGATTTTGATTGTATGGGCGAGCAGGATTGGTGGGCAACCATTACATTCCTTAAGTAACTCGAGATCTCCCTAATTGATTCTATCCAGCAAGTAGATTAAAAGAACTCCTTTGGAATGTGCCAACAGTTATGAAGGCATGGAGGAGTATATAAGGAAGACGCTCTGGTTATTTGAGTGTGTGCGCGATAGATAAATTCCAAAGTCTGAAGTTCCTTGTTCTTTGTTGATTCAATTGTTGAGTGTAAAATTGTACTCAAAAGAGAGTTTAGATATTTGTGAGGCCTTGTGGAAATGTAGCAAAGTTTCTACACTATGGAATTAAGGACATGATACTGTAACAACTCTTTTGATTTATAGTGAAATCCAGCCGGTGGGCTGTTAGTGTGGGAGAGTGGACGTAGGCTTGGTCTAAGCCAAACCACTATAAATCTTGTGTTCTTATTCTCTTCCTTGAACTCCTTTATTTTGTTTGTAGTTCTATTTAACTATTAAAGCTTAATCTCACTCAAAGTCTGCTGCTCTTTAAACTCAGGTTAAAAGTAAATGTTTTCACTACATATTGCAGAATTTGTTTTTACACCTATTCATCCCCCCTCTAAATGGTAACACTAGCACTTTCAGTATTCAACAAACCTCTCTTGAAGGGTTATGCATGCTGTTTTGGTACAATTAATTTATGTGGTTATGTGATGACTATTATAATATGATATGTGTTGTGTTGAGGAAATCGAATGTGTTGTGACCAGGTAAAGGACTAAGTGCTACACGACGAGGAAATTTCGTGTGAGTCACCTCTAGGGCCTTGTAGTCAAGGGCTAAGTGCTACATGGCGACTTAAGTCACATGGGAGCCACCTCTAGGGCCTTCCACTATTGACATGCATAGTAAAGGACTAAGTGCTACACGATAATGTAACTTTATGGAAGCCACCTTTAGGGCTTTGTACTATTGCTATATGTGGTCAAGGGCTAAGTGCTACATGATAATGCAATTTCGTGGGAGCCGCCTCTAGGGCCTTGAATTTGGATATTGATCATGGAATGAACCATTGATATGAGATAAGATGAGTACGATTATTGGGCAAAATTGGTGATGCTGGTTTTGTTATTATTGATTAATGAGAAGTTTTGCTATTTGATATAGCTAGGTTGAGGTAACATATAGTGCATTTTGTTCATGCAAGTTATCATATTTTTATTTGACAATAATGAGCCATGTCTTGAGTTTTAAATGTAATGTGGAAGTTTGATATGTTTTTATGGTATGTACTACTCACTGAGTTTATGGTTGCTCACCCCTCTATTTCCAAACCTTTTCAGGTCCTTTGGTTAGCAGCTAGTAGGTCAAAGAGTGCTATCGATGGGGACCTTTGGAAGTGAACTTTGGGTATGGTTTGAGGCTACATCCTTTGGGTGGAAGGATGGCCGTGTCACCCCCAACTTTGTAGGACTTGGGGTGTGACATCTTGTGATATCAGAGCTTAGGTTATGATTTTTGGGTATAGATTTTATGGGAACTTGTGAGATTGTGTGTTAGTTTATAACGCTTTAGTCCTTTGTTAGGTACTAGGATGTATGTTTTATTTTGGGTTCAAGTGATCAACGAGTCGCATGTTTTATTTTTAAGGGACAACGAAAGCAATCGAGTTATTACTTTTGATATCAGAAATGTATCTTAAGATCCTTAAGGTTTGATTGTGAAAGTTTTATTGGCATTAGAGAAACAATGACCATTACTCATTGTTGTTAAGGACGTTGAAAGTTATGACTAGCAACCCTTACTATAAATAAGCTTTGCACTAGAATCAAGGTTTGTACTATTAAGGCCCTTGGTTTTGGAAGGAACAGGTAAGCAAGGTTTACAGGGTCTTGCGACTCTTACTAGTGGTGAAGTTTTAACTGAAGAGCTTGAGAAATGAAATCGAAACTTGTAGCATGAAGAAAGAGGAAGATCTTCCTCGTATGGTTTTAGCAGCAATTTAGGGGATTATCAAGTAAAAGATGAATTTGGAAAACCAAAAGATAGAACCTATGATTGAGTTAAGACTTGCTTTGAACAATTTAGGTTAGTGCAATCAGAGAACATCAAACAGTGATCCAATTGCAGGTGCAAATGCAGGATGCTGATATTCAAGACAATGGCAAACTTGTTTGTAGTAACAGAAGAATCCTATTCAGAAATGAGTTTTTTTTTTTTTTTTGTAAGGTCACTAGAATTGTTATCGGAGACACTCAAGTGGTAGGAGACCAAGATATGCGTTCATTTTGTTTAATTATCTGGCGGACAGGAGCAATGTAGTGGCATGGAATGTATAGGCTAATTGAGAATGACTTGTGGGAGTATAGCTTGAGATACTATTCCTTGACAAAGAGTATATGGAATCGGACAGCATTGAAGAGGGAATCGTGGAGCTTATTTATTTGAATGGGATCAAAAGGCTTGTAATGGGTGCGGCAATGGATAAGCACCATTTCAAGTTTCAGATTGGCAGGAGGATGACAGAAATCAAGTCCAGGATAGCCATCTTTGTTCGCAATAAAGCCATCTTTGTTCGCAATAAAGCGCCCATCTCTTGTCAAATTTGGTTTATCTACGATGGGCAGCTCATTCACACAAGGGGAGCTCAGACGGTTCAAGCAGTTGGAGAAGTTCCTACTAATGTGCCATTGCCAACGACTTCAAGCCCTGGAGCCGTGATGCCACCTCCTTCTTCCTCCTTAGATAGCTCTCCAATGCATCCTAATGCGAGATTATATGCTGAGAAGTTGAAGGAAGAACTTGAGAAGGCGATGGAAGAACTTTGCATTGCCCGGGCCTAGAAATCGTAGCTGAAGGACCAATTCGTGGAGACCAACCAGAGCAGAAATGAGTTGGAGCTGAAATCATTGCAAGCGAGGAAATGTTGCGGGCTTTGATACAAGAGCGAGAACCGTTGCGGATCGAACTCGAGAATGCACTCCTAAAGGCCGAGGAGGAGATCAGAAGAAAAGGAGATTCCTCGGGCACAAAGTACTTCTCCGAGTTCTCCTTTACCGAAATCGCAAAAGCTGCATTCGACCCATCTTTGAAGATCGGGAAAGGTGGCTGCGGGACCGTGTACAGAGGTTTGCTTCGACTTACGCCAGTGGCTATAAAGATCATGAATTGTCCTAGCATGCGAGCTCCAATGCCTACTCTTTCGGGATTATACTACTTGAGTTATTGACGAGGAGGCCCGCCTTAGGAATAGCAAATGCAGTGCGAGAGGCAATTAGCGTAGGGACTCTGGCGGCCATCTTGGATTCATCGGCTGGAGAGTGGCCCTATACGCTGGCCGAGAAGTTGACTCATTTGGCTTTGAGTTGCTGCTAGATGAGCAGAAGGAACAGGCCGGATCTCAAGTCGGAAGAGGGGACGGTGCTCCAATCGATCCGAGCTTCCTGTTGATAAACTATTGATTATATAATGGCAACTTGTGCAGTAGTTTCGTTTGATGCTTGTGGGGCAAAAGTGCATTGCTTCATCATTAAGTATGGATATAGAGTTAGTGGGTCTATTCAAAGTGTGCTGGTTGCCACGTATGTAAAATGTGGAGGTCTGAGTAGTGCTAAGTTGGTGATGGGGGCTATGAAGATTGCCGATTTTGCTTACACATCTATCCTAAAGGCCCTCATTTCCACGATGGATTTTCTATTTAAGGAAAGGGGATGAAGAGAGGGATATGCTGCCAAAAAAAAAGGAGGAGAATTACAAGGGGATGAAAGAGCTTACAGTTTGGTATCAATCTAGCATGGTTAAAGAAACCATATTTCTACATCATTGGTTCTCTTTTTCTAACTCAGCATTTGAGTTTTGAGTGTACAACAAACTGTTTTATACCAGGGGACCATACATTCATGGAGTGAAAAGGGTGAGGTCAGATTGGCTCATGTACTACACTATGTATAGTTTTCTTCACTTCTGACGGATTCTAGACTTTATCATGATCCCAGGGCTAACCAAGTTCTCTATTGGGTGGTCCCTACCTTTGGCTAGGACATTTGAGAGCATGCCTATGGTACTTGATATTTCTACTCCGTGAACCCTTCTCGGTTTTTGTAGAAAGCACAATGACATTGAAAATGGGGTGAGGATAGGAAGAAAGCTTGGTGAGTTTCAACAAGACCATGATGGTTTCCACGTGTTATTATCAACCCTATATGCTTCCAAAGGAAATTTAGATAATGTGCTTGAGATTAGAGGAGTTATGGCGCAGCAAGACTGCACAAAAAAAATAAAAATCCCAAGTTGTAGCAGGATTGAAGCATGGAGTAATTCATGAATTTTTGGCTGGTGATGAGACACATCCTCAATGAAAACATACCGAGTATATATGTGAAGATCTAATAGTAGGAAGCTATTTGGGAGTTTAAAAAGAAAAGACACGGATATTCTCATAAGTTTGTTGATTGACATATTCCTAAATTTCGAGGACAAAATTTTTATAAGGAGGGTAGAATGTAATATTTGAGATTTTTTATTAGGTTAAAGAAAAAGTGGTGGGACCCACTTTAAATAAAGAAAGAAAAAGAAAACAAAAAGGAGGAGATAAAAAGGAAAGGAAAGCCCACGTTTGGGCAGCAGAAGAAAAGAGGAAAGAAGAAGAAAGAAAAAGAAGAAGAAGAAGAAGAAGAAGAAGAAGAAGAAGAAGGAGAAGGAGAAGGAGAAGAAAGGAGAGAGAGGGCTTTGTGTGTTCACGCCGCAGGCAACTCACCAAGCTTATTTACAATGCCCGGACTGCGAGATCGAAGGATCAAATAACGTGTGTTATTTGATTTTGGGGCATCCCCAGGTGAGTAGTACTAATGTCTTCTTTGGTTTTGTGAAGCTCATGTACTAAGGTAAGATTAATCGACATATACTTGTGTAGGGAAGTGAGGACCTATTTGTTGTACACTGATGGATATAGTGCTCGGTAATTTTGAGTTATCGTGGGATGATTCGACAAACCTCTCTTGAAGGGTTATGCATGCTGTTTTGGTACAATTAATTTATGTGGTTATGTGATGACTATTGAAATATGATATGTGTTGTGTTGAGGAAATCGAATGTGTTGTGAACAGGTAAAGGACTAAGTGCTACACAACGACGAAATTTCGTGTAAGTCACTTCTAGGGCCTTGTAGTCAAGGGCTAAGTGCTACATGGCGACTTAAGTCCCATGGGAGCCACTTCTAGGGCCTTGCACTATTGACATGCATAGTAAAGGATTAAGTGCTACACGATAGTGTAACTTCGTGGGAGCCACCTCTATGGCCTTGTACTATTGTTGTATGTGGTCAAGGGCTAAGTGCTACACAATAACGCAATTTCGTGGGAGCCACTTCTAGGGCCTTGGGTTTGGATATCGATTGTGGAATGAACTATTGATGTGAGATAGGATGAGTACGATAATTGAACAAAATTGGTGATGCTGGTTTTGTTATTATTGATTAATGAGAAGTTTTGCTATTTGATATAGCTAGGTTGAGGTAACATATAATGCATTTTGTTCATGCAAGTTATCATATTTTTATTTGACAATAATGAGCAATGTCTTGAGTTTTAAATGTGTAATGTGGAAGTTTGATATGCTTTTATGGTATGCACTACTTACTAAGCTTATGGTTGCTCACCCCTCTATTTTGAAACCCTTTCAAGTCTTTTGGTTAACAGCTAGTAGGTCAAAGAGTGCTATCAATGGGGACCTTTGGAAGTGGACTTTGGGTATGGTTTGAGGCTGCATCCTTCGAGTGGAAGGATGGCCGTGTCACCCCATCTTTGTAGGACTTGGGGTGTGACACGAATCGGACGTCAATAATTATGTCGATGAGAGCACACCAGAGGTTGACTATGTCAAGATTGGTCTATTGAACTGGTGTATTAAGGGGCATGATAAATTTTTATTGAATGTTGAATATGACTGAGTTATAATGTGCCGTATCAATTATCATATTAGTTCAATAAACCAGTTTAATATAACTATATTTAGACTAACATGAGTAATCATCATGAGGTTAGAGGCATCCATAATCTATTCCTTCGCTCTTTCCCCATAATTTGGAGTCACATTGACGATTTCATGTTCGCGGCAGTGTCCTGAATTTGTCCACATATAAATTCATTGACTCCTCCACCAATGAGTACGACTAACCAAAAGTAACAAGATATTGTTAGGATATGTTTTTTAAGTTTGAACTCGTTAAACAAATCTAACCCAAATTGAAAGAGAAAAAATAATCAATTCACTCCTAAACTTACTGTATGAATACTAACTCAGTCATAAAATTTCCAATCTCATCAATGTATTCATAAATCTTTATGTGAAATTTGAATATAATCATTCCAGTCAATTACTGCCAAATATTGTTGATGTGACAATCTAAAAATTGTCCATGTCAGGATGCCATGAAGAAAGGCTATCGACTTGACTTCACATCAGTGATTTCTGAGTGTGAATTCGCTAAAAGAACTATATTGGAATTTTGTGTAAAGGTCTAGAATAACAATGGCAAAATTGAAAAGTTTAGGATGAAATTGTCATCCATATAATTGGGTAATTGTCCTAATTGAATTATGTATGAGTGATGTAGTAAAGTTCAACACCGAATGTTGCAAATTACATAAATTGTTTTTGTGTTGGAGTTGCGATCAAG
The DNA here is from genome assembly GCA_016097615.1 of Eucalyptus dawsonii. NCBI lineage: Eukaryota > Viridiplantae > Streptophyta > Magnoliopsida > Myrtales > Myrtaceae > Eucalyptus > Eucalyptus dawsonii. The sequence goes on along the minus strand of CM027881.1, from coordinate 27,919,469 downwards.
AATGGAAAGCTCAACTTGGACTATGTAATGGATGCAAGTTTGTTTTCCTTTCACAAATTGGATTCGGTTTGATACTTTTCGTGTTGGAGTCAGACTCATGTATATTTGGTTTCATGTCTTAATTTAACTCTTAGAATATGGTTGAGAGGACGTTTATTCTTTCTTTTTCTTTTTTTCTTTCTATGCCTTTTGGATTGATGGAGAGTAAACAGCCTTGCATGAAAAGTTGTGGTGGAGTATGAAAGTCAAATACTATGAGTTATTGAATGTTATATGAATTAAAAGATACTGAGACTTTTTGAGCAATTCGAGTTAAATTGTAATTTTTGTTGTATCACTTAAACTCTGACATACACGTGGTTGTTAAAGGCTGCCAAAGGCTGCCAAAGGCTTTAAAATTTGCATTAGTAGATTCTAGTCTTTTTATTGGCAAGAGATAATAGCCGAATCCATTTAGACGTGATTTTTAAGTGCTGTCAAAGGCTTTAAAAATTACCTTGGTAGATGCCAATCTTTTTATAGGGCTGTTAGTGTTGGGTAGTGGAGTAGGCAGGGTGAAAAGGCTGAACCACTAAATTGCTTTGCAAAGTCTTCAATCTCTTATTTTCTTTACATTTCGATTGGTAGATGATATTTGCTTTGCGTTACATGTTTCATCTACAAACATTGTTTCATCCTTTGTAGTTGTGCACTTAAACACCTCCAAGTTCTAAAAAAAATTATAATTAACTAATTCACTCTCTACGTGGTTACAATTTTAGTCCATTTTAAATGTTATTTGAGCATCGGGATAGGAGTCACTGTGAGCTAAATTGAATTATGTCACTCCAAAGTGGGGAAAGAACAGCAAAAAGTAAAAATAGTTGGTAAACTTAACGGCTTGGCAAGTGAGAACAATAAAATTGATAGAAAATTTGATAAATAAAAAAAAAATCAAATTCAATTTGATAAGGAATGGGTGTTGATAAGCCAGAGTTGGTGAGTAACTTGATGAGATAAAAGCTTATTGCACATATAAAGATTGGTAAATTCATGTAAAAGTCAATCAATTTAAAGCGTTTGTAAGGAAAAATAAAATAAAATATGATAAATTAAAAAATCAAATAAAGTTAGTGAGTAACCCGGACGAGAGTTGATAAAAAAACATAAAACTAGTTGATAATTTAAATCACCAAGAAGTTGATCGGTCACCAAAAAAGGATTGGTAAATTTCATATAAGAGTTGATAATAAATATAGATCAAAAGTGGTCATTGGCAACATATCAACGAGAGTTGGCATTTTCATTGAAGTATCATTAAGGTACCATTTAGTTATTGGAAAATCAGGTGAACGATAGTATCTCTTTATCAACAGTTTATTAGCACTCAACAACTGCTCCAGAAGTCTACTGGTATGAGAAAAAATCCATGTTCCAAAACGGAATTGTTGGATCTCGTGGTTTAATAGAGCTGCATGTTGGTCGGCCTCCAAAAAACAAAAAAAAAAAAATGATTTCCGAATCGATCAAGTTTTATCTGTCTCATCTCAAAACCGGTGCCGTTTGGTAACATTTACATAATACATATGCTTTTATCCTTTTTTGCATGCAATATTGAATGCGAAACTTTGCAAAAAATAGATGGAGAGATGTAAATGAGGGTTTCTTTGCCGAAATGGGAGAGCAGCATATATCCGGAAGTCTCCCCAGGTATACTATTATGTCCACATGTGATCCATTGACAACGCCTTATAGAAGTTGATTGAGAGAATCAAATGAGAGGATCAGAACAAAAACAAAACTATCAAGACAACGTCATCACACACACAAGCGCGGCGAAGAGACCTACGAGGATAGCCCTATAAATCAACCCCGCTGAATATGTCTTCGAGCAATGAATCGAACTTAAACAAAGACACAGAAGATTGCTGTATGACGACAACACGGAGCACCGAATTCTTGGCTCTAGGGCTCGTGTTTTTGCTATGTTTTCGCCGGTGCTCCCCATACAACCTTGAAGAACAAAATCTGCAATGCCCATAAGTACGTGTCGTGGGATTCGTTCGCGAGACGTTCTGAACGACTTGAGCGCAAACACAGCAAACAATGGGTACGATTACTACAGCAAAGCCAAAAGCTATGGGGAATCGTGTTACGGCCACGGGGCGTGCAGCGGGGCATTGGTGAATGTGGATTGTGCGTCGTGCATGAGTTGTGCTACGGACCGAATCGAAGAAGAATGCGGCAAAAGCATGGGAGCTCAAATCCAACTTCAGGACTGCAGAATCAGATACGAAAACTACTTACTTTCGGAATAAGGGAAGTATTCCCTACTGTGAAATTTTGGACCTTTGTCCAAAAGCATGTGTGAATGGGCATAACTACACATGGACAGATCCTAGCTACATCTTCATTCATGTTTTTTTTTTTTTTATCATAATGTAATGCATACATTTCTGCAATAGACGATCGCCCCTTTAATTTGAACATCGAGTTCAGAATATCGATAGTTACATCTTCTTCATTCATTGGGCCTGACACAACAATTTTTTTTTTTTTTCAAAATGAGAATTATTTGTCAAGGCCCCACGTGTGTGGCAGGCGATGGTCAACCAATAGAGTCATAGATAAAAAATGAAAAAAAGAAAAAAGAAAAGAAAAGATTAACAAAAAAATTGAAAAATATTATTTAAAATTATTTATGATGACATCAGCGGCAAGATCTATATCAATAATTTCTGACCAAAATTGATTGAATAGTTCAATTGATAAAATTAAAATATTTAAAATTGACAAAAATACAATAAGTTTATAATTTTTTGGACAAATTTTCCCTTTATATTTCCATTGGTCCATCCTTAAAACACTACACGCCCACTTTATTTAGGACAAGCAAATAAACACTGTAATTTGCCTATGAAAACGAGCATTACTTTTTTCAATGAAGGAGAAAGACTTCGGATGTTTACAATTAACGGATTGACATTACCATCGGTAAACAAGTAAAATTTACAATAATTTGTCAACCAAAATGATTGTTGACACCTAATTTTAGCAAATCTAGGAAAATAAGGAAAATAAAAATTGCATTAGAACAAACAAAAGGAAAAAAAATAAAAAAAAATGGAGGAAATTGATTTGATTGATTATGTATGGAAATTTGAAATTCTAACGAATATTTGGATTTTGTTGAATGCATAAGCAATTTAAAAATCAAGTGAATAAATGACAATAATTTTATAAAATAGAAGAAATCTGAGCAAAATTGAAGCCTAATTACTTAAATCACGCTTCAATTTACAACTTTGATTTTATGTGACAGAAAATGGAAACTTGGAAAATGCCATATAAATCAGCCGTTCGGAAGCATTATAAAAGAGAGCTTCATTTTTCGTAACTAGGGAAGGATTTCAAAAATTTGAGAGCAAATACGTGAGGAGTTCTTGGAGGTTTGGTGAGTGGGAATTCAAAAAAAAAAAATTCTTTTGGAGAGAAAAGGTGAACTCGCGTCCGCTTTGGTCAAAGAAACAGGGAGGGCAGAGAGCAGTACAGAGTGATGTGAGAGATAGGACAGGTCAAAAAAAAAAAGAAAAGGAAAAGGCGCTACAGTGTTGTCTTCTCCGAAGCGCTTCCCCCGACCGTGTCGGCTGTGCCCGTGCCATCCATCGCGCCGGCACCGCCTACGCCACCACTGCGACCCGCCTACGCCACCACCGCGACCCGCCTCTACTGCGACAACCGCCCCACCTTAGTTAGCCCAGCGCCCGAGCTCCCCTGCTGCTACTGCTCCACTTGGCCTGCAGCCCGTTTGCCATCGCTGTTCTCGCATCCACCAGGCCAGAGCGCCTCTGCCTGCCGTCTTCACCCGTAGCACCGAAGATCCCAAGCCCCTTCCGCCGACGCCATCGCCCGATCTGCCGTGCCGGAGCTGTAACCCGAAGTCGTTACGCACCGCCACTCTGCCTGAGCGCCGTCCCTTGTCCACACCGCGCTTTGCCTCAACCCAATGCCCAAAGCCCGCGCCACCCCGACGCCGCTTGGAGCCAAAGCCCCCCGTGACCTACAACCCAGCACTGTCACCGGCGTCTGTGCGACCGCTTACCACTGCTTCTGCTCCGACTGACCCGCAGCCGCGCCTTCGCCCCAGCCGCGACGCAGCCCTTGCACGCCGCTCAAGCTTCCCCTCCGAGCGACGTTCGCACTTGCAGTCCCCTGTTCGCTGCTAGCCTGCTCGCTGCCGGTGTGCCTACTGTGTCCTCTCGCCCGAATTCCTCGCCGGCGGCTTCCCGCGCCAGAGCTCCAAACTGGTTGCCAAGCTCTGTTTGAAAGAAAAAAAGAAAAAATCAAATTAGGTAGATTTAGTTTATTTTATTATGCAGATTTATTTTATCTATATTTTATTTATTGTATCTTGTTTTCTTTATTTGAAATATTTTCCTATGCATAATTAGAAATTATGACATGCCACCCGATTCGCAACCTCGCCTGAATTTTTTATTTTATCTATAAGACCTTAGATGAAATAATTAATTAAACGGGAATAAAATTGATACTTTGATCTTTAAGGCTTCTAATCAATTTATCAATTTTACTAGCGAAATATTATCCCTTGATCTGAACAATGTATAATATCTTTAATAATTTTGAATGGTTTGGCTTGTCTTGATTGCTTTGTTTATTTTGAAATATGTTTGAATTAAAATATTGCATGGTTTAGGGTTATCTTGCATGTTTAGGGTAGGAGTTTTATTATTTCGAATTCTTTAAAAGTAAAAATAAAAAAATCAAATAAATAAAAAAAGAAATCAAATCAATTTACCTAGGTTGCTAGTTTTTTTTTTTTTTAACTTGGAATGCATGTTTAATTATTTGGCAATTATTAATTTTGAAATTAAAAAAAAGCGAAAAAAGGAAAAACAACAAAAATCATCATGCATATGTCATGTAGAATTATGGCATATTTTGTATGTCATTGCATATTAAGGTAAAATTGCACCTAGTTTAATTTTAGATAATATTTTTTTCTTAATTTATTATAAGTTTAGGCATTTTCTTAAATAGAATGCATTTTAGGATTATTTGGGTTAAGATAATATTTTAGCTTAAATTAGGATTTGGGTCAACCTAATTCCTAATGCAAATTAAATAGAATCTTAATCTAGTTAGATAATTTTCACATTTATCCTAATTTCGAATTTCATGAAAAATACAAAAAAAAATGTCTTAGCATAAATTAGTTCCATTCTCTAGGATAGATTGCATTTTTTAGAAAAAATAAAAAATTTCATGTAAAGGTCATATAGGATTAGATTCATGGAATGCACGTCATTTAGAAATTGTTATCTAGGTCCATTTAATTAGAAATTGCATGTTATTAGAATTAGGTCATTTTGTTAATATTGCATTTGCATATTGCATGATTTTCATTAATTAAGTGAAAACAAATAAAATAAATTGCGTGTTAATTAGAAATCATATTTAGAGTTGTTGACGTGAATTCTAATTTAATATTGCAGATGCTTCCATTGCTTTAAGGTAAATTTTGCAATTTATTCATTATTTATCTGGGTGTTAAATTGATGGTTTGCTTACCCACATGATCGCCTCACATATTAGGGAAACAGATTTAAAATCAATTTAAGCTGCCTACAAAAAACATTTTTGAAAATAAAAGAATGGTACTAAAAGGACATTAGAGAAATCTAGTGTAACCAAGTCCCCGTACCCATAATCTTTGGTTTGTAGGAATAAAGTAAAACTCACATTACTTTACTTAGGTTTCTAATCGACCCACCAAAAAATAGATTAGTGGGGACTCCTAGATAAAATCCATTTGCATATTAAGAAATTTGAATTTAAGTCGCGAATTGGTATGGGCTTGGGAGAGCTCAAGCTAAGTTTGACTTAGTAATCCATTAGCTAAGCTCTAGGTGATTCACACCCGAAAGTTTGGTCGCGACAACTTAGCGACTCTGCTGGAGACTTGAGTTGAAACTCTTAGTGGACTTAGGCTAATTTTCTTTTTTTGAAAAAATATTTTTGTTTGGCAGCAAGGATACCAGGTATTTTCCTAACATTTAAGGTGTTAAATATTTTTGCAGATGAGGAGATACAAGGGGAGTATTCTTTGCTAACCCTTGTCTTACAGGTTGGAGTTGGTGATGCATGTTTTAAATTCAAGTTATTGAAGAGTTGTTTGATTTAAATTGTTGTGCATGTCTTGCATTTAATGCTACATTATTGCACACACAACCTACCGCCGGACTTGGGCCGCATTAGGATATTTAGGATGGTATTAAGTTGGATACAACTTCATCCACGAGACCGCATAGTAGAGGTTGCCCAACTCAATCCCGAAAGTTTTTCTTGGTGTCAAGAATGTTTACCTCTACCTGCGAGGCTGTGTTGCATTGGGGTATTATTCTTGACTAAGTCAGAGTTAGGAGGACCTGACTTAGTATGCGAGGCTGCAACTAAGTCATCCCACCCTTTTAACTTCACTTTGCTTAGACTTCCTAGTTAGAAATCGAACCTCACACTTCATGCGCTTATCTATGTGGTTGCTTTAATCGTATGGTAAAGTAAGCTCTCTATCTTTTGCTCTTGCAATTTACTTATTTATTTCTTTGGCCGGTCCGTGACATTAGGTTGGTCGAGTCCTGGTTTATAAACAATGGGAAGATTCGACATTCGATTCATGCCTACACCAAAGGTTGAACTCAAATCATGATGGGATTGTCTAGGCCACAATGGCCAAAGCTAAGTGGAGAGCAGACTTGGTTGCGTTGTCCCCCTCCTTGACATTGATGTCCAGAGTGGCATCATGCAAGCACTTGCTCATTTCTGGAGCTCCCGAACATCAATGTTTATATTTGGTAAGCATGAGTTGACTCTGACTTTGGAAGAATACATCATTGCCATAGGAAAACCCTTGGAATTGGAATTAATAAATCCACCCATTGGATTAGAACCATAATCGATTTTGTCTGATTTTCTTAGGACGAATAAGAATCTGATAAAAAGAGTGCTGAAAGATAATTGTCTTGCATGTCCTTTTTCCTTCCTAGATCAAAGTTTTGCTAGTGCTAACACTCTCTTAAAAAGTAGGATCTTCCTCTTAGCTTTTTTTGGGTTTGTTATTTTCCCTCTTCGTAAAGGCGCCATTAATCCTTATGTCGCATGGGTGGTCAAACAAGTGTGTGCTATGATTAGTTTTGTCAATACTATTCTAGCTGAAACATTTTTGTCACTCACCCAATTTAAGGAAGATGAAGATAAAACCTTTCGTGCACCAATTGAACTTTTACAAATCTGGTTCTTTTCTCATATGAGTAAGGTCAATATTCACAAGAATATTATTAATGTCACTGATTCTCATCATCCCATCGAAGTATTTAAAAATCATTAGGATTGAACTCCAAATCTTTCTTACTCAAAATGAGTCAAATTATTGAAAAATCCAAATACCAAGATTTTCCTATGGCATGCTAAATGGTTCCAAGTCTCCAAAGCATGTCTCTCTCATGGTGATGATGAGCCGATCCCACTATTGGGGATCACCGGTGCCACTTCCTACTACCCACTCCGAGTGCCTCGTCAATATCGAGTTGTGCAAGATCTACTGCCCCCTCTCAACCTGGGTTTGTTCCAAGTTCGATTCACTGCTAAGGATGGCGATCACAAGAAGGAACTTCACTGTATTGAACAAGCTTGGCTCGCAAGTTGCGAATAAAAGTTGATCATACCCAAATATGAGCTTGAGGGGAATGAAAAGACTTACTATGCCACAACTTGATACATCCGTCAGCACAAGATTCCAATCGAGTATCTCCCAAAGGTGCCAGATGTGACTGAGAAGCCCACTCGGCAAGCGGAGCTTAATTGTCACAAGAGGAAGATTGAAGAACTTGAGAAGCAAACCAAGAAGGACGCTAAGGAGAAGAGGCAATTACGTCGAGCGTTGGCTTCCCATATGTTTATAGATTGGGCCAAATAAAGTGGCTTGAATCTATTTGGTCTTTTTACTTTAGCTTAATGCTTAGGAAGTTGAGTCATTTACTTGATTAGTTTAAGGTCTTGCAAGTTTCTTTACATTATTAATGTCAAACACTTTCATTAATGAATAAAAGCAGTTAGACTTTCGTCATGGACCGATATTGTTTTATATGAAGTGTTTATGTGTATTCATTTATTCAAATTTAGGTGATAATGGATCCTCCATGCTCTCCCATTATTACGCGATCAAGGGCTAAAATGGCAAACCAAAGCGAGATGAGCGATCGCATGTCCTCCATGGAAAATCGACTCCAACAGTTAGCTGACTCTATGCAGCTTATAACAACTCAACTTCAATCCCTCCAGATGAACTCGAATCCTCCACCCACTCTCCCTGAGATAATAGCCTCGAGGCCGGCAAACTCGGCTCAAATGAGTGATGACGAAATGCCCAGGCTAGAAGATGACATGGTCCTTGTTGGAAAGGCCAAGCTAGACAGTTTTCCCAAGACAAATCAAGATGAGTGCATTACAAAGCTGGAAGAGAAAGTGAGACAGCTGCAGGAGTCACAAAGCTCGCTCCCATTTGACCTCTCGGTCTATGAGAATGTCAAAATGCCAAGCAAGTTCAAAATGCCAGAATTTGAGAAGTACGACGGGACATCTTGTCAGAAATCTCATTTGCAAATGTACCACGTGCGCATGGCCCAGCACGTAAAAAATGAGCCATTCATGATCTAATCGTTTCATGCGAGTTTGACCGAGCCCACACTAAACCGGTATGTGATGAAGAATGTAAACCTCCTTGAAACCTGGAATGAAGTGGTAGACGCGTTCCTCAAATAGTACAAGTTCAACATGGACATCACCTTCTCGAGAAGACCTGGAGCGGATGGAAAAGAAAAGGAGCGAGTCATTTAAAGAGTATGATGTGAGATAGAGAAACCTAGCGGCTCAAATTACTCCTAAGCCTACCAACAAGGAGTTGATGAAGTTGTTCGTGAAGACCCTTCCATTTGAGTTCCGTAACCGAATGGCTAGTACATATGTCAAGAGCTTCAATCAGCTTATTCCTGTAGGAGAACAGATCAAGATGGGGATAAGGGAATGATGGTTTTCTGAGCCATCTAGTAAAAGGTTGTCTGCCAAGAAGGAGAAGGAAGCGGCTGTGGATATGAACATGGCTTATAGCCAATAAAGTGCCAAACGTGCCTCGGCTATCTAGGTGAACCCAAGACCGCAACAACCAGCTGGCCGTCAATCATTCACCCAAGCGAATAATAGAAGGCATTTCTCCCCTCTCCCTAGGTTTCCATCCAAAGTGCTAACAGTCCTCCGAAAGAAGGGTTTGCTTACTAGTGAACCAAAGCGCCCTAACCGCGAAGGTATTTGCGGTTACAACCCGACGAAGAAATGTGACTACCATAATGGTGAACTAGGGCATTCAATTGATGAATGTTTCACCCTCAAGCAAAAAATCCAAAATCTCTTGGACACAAAAGCCTTTTCATTCCAAACTGCTTGGTCGAACGTCTAGAAAAATCTGCTACTAGAGCATGAAGGTGCGGTGAATGCTATATTGGAACCTGAAGTCAAACGGATCAGGAACTCAAAGGTGCACGTAGCAGATGCCTACAATAGGCTTATGAGAGCTGGGTATTACCGAGATCAAGAAAATGTCCCTCCATCAGTAATGAGAAAATAGTTGCCAAAATGGTGGATGACGGCATCATTGTGTATGCTGATCGTAACTGCATAGTTTCTACTATCTCCCACCTCATCATCGATTGGGAGGAGAAGAAGGCTACACTTTATGCTAATAAGGAAAAGGTTGATCTTTCACTTACGGAAATGCCTCCATTAGAGGATGCATTTGACGAGGAGATAGTGATAGAGGTACCTCAGCCGTATGAGTATGTCAACAATAAGGCAGTGCCTTGGTCCTGTGACCTGGATGTTGACCTTGTTACAAGGTCTGGTCGGACCTATGGTGAAGCCAGTGCTCAACCTGCAAAGTCGGTCACTGATGAAGAGGCTAAGGAGTTTTTGGCCATAATCAAAGCAAGCGAGTATAACATGGTTGACCAATTACAAAAGATGCCCGCTCAGATCTCCTTACTCGAGCTTTTGCTAACATCCCCCGTGCATTAAAAGTCGCTAATGAAGGTGCTGAGTGAAATTCGTGTGCCAAAGACGGTTGAGGTAGACAAGTTGGAGGAATTTGTGGGATCAGTCCTTCTCAAGGATTTGATTGCCTTCTCTGATGAGGAATTCCCTTTCGAAGGCAAGGGACATAACAAAGCACTCTACATATCCGTTAAGCACAAGTCTTCCCATGTGTCCCGAGTGCTCATCGATAATGGGTCTACTATGAACATTTGTTTGTTGGCCACTCTTCACCGCCTCAAGGTAGACCCATCGAGGATACATGCTGCGAAGACTTCAGTGCGAGCTTTCAATGGAACAAAAAAGGAGGTGATCAAGAAAATCCATCTCGATGTACAAATAAGGCTGGTCATCTTCAACATTCCCCTTCCAAGTGTTGGACATCCCTACCGCATTCAATTTCCTACTAGGTCATCCTTGGATACACACTGTTGGAGCAGTATCTTCAAGTCTGCATCAAGTTGTGAAATTTGTAATCGAAAGGAAGCTAGCCACTATGTATGGTGAGGAAGACCACCCGATCTATAATGAGACGGCTATCCCCTATGTGGAGCTAAATTCCAAGTTCAAATCAAGTTACCACTCATTTGAGTTGGTGTCCACCATACATGCTTCTCGGGGTTCATCAACGCCTACTCCTGAAGTATCAAATGTTGCACTAATGGTGGGAAGAGTAATGGCTGGGAATGGCTTCGTCCATGGCAATGGTCTTGGGAGAAATGGTCAAGGCATTCGAAGTCCCATTGAAGCCCCTCAGAGGTCTCGTTCTGCTGGTTTAGGGTACCATGGAAGAGGTGGGGAAAGTTCTAGAGGAAGAAGGCAGGAAAAGCTGAACCCGCCACCTGACCAAGGGCGAGGAAGGCAAAACCCAGTACTCCCGAGCATTCATGAGACATTCCCCGGTCCTCCAAGAATGATGCACGATGAATCGGAAGTGATAAACACTCTGGGGTAGCCTAGTGGCAAGTTCGATTACCTAGTGAAGTATTCGACCCCTCCCAGCTTCTATATTGATACTCGTGAGATAGTTCCAGATGGATGGAGTGGCATGGATGATCCGACATCACCAAAGACAAAAAAACCCTGATGATGTGCTGGAAGAAGTTACAAACTTGTTCGATGACCTCATCATAGGAGCTTTGATGAAGAGATGGGCCTTAGCCCACAAGAGTAACTCTTTTACTGTTTTTGCACATTCCCCTACGTGGGAATTTTTATTATTTTCTTAATGATGTTTTCAGTTTCTTCTTCCTTTTAGTGATTGAGTGTTGCATTTTTTCCATTCAATAAATGTAATTGATTGATGAATTTCAATGAAATTAAAAATTTTATTTTGAGGGCATGATGAGGTACACCAAACCAGCCCAGTGATGATATCCAGCCAATAAAAGAAAAGAAAAAATCCAAGGAGAATTCTGAGGCCTGGACTTCATCATACTTCCTCGTGTCAAAATGCTTCAAAAAATGTTTTGCCAAAGAATTTCAAATAAAAAAAATAAAAACAAAAACAAAAACAAAAATATAGATTACTCTGTTTGTCTTTCTAATTTATCCACTTCATGTTTCAGGAACAATCTTATGGCATGCAAGAGTGTGGAAATGGTCCAATCCAAAGCGAATAGCCTTCTTTTGGTGGAAACATAATTCTGCTAAAAGAGGAGTCCTTTGGAAGAAATGGGAAGACCTGAAAATGAGGAAGGACTATGGTGGCCTAGGCTTTAAAGACTTGGTCGATTTCAACAAAGCTATGTTGGGGAAGTAGGCTTGGAGAATACCTCAACAATCGAACACCTTATGGTGCAAAGTTCTTAAAAGTATATATTATTCAAGAGGTGATCTCTAGACAGCAAAGAAATGTATCCGGCCTTCATGGGGATGGCAAAGTCTACTGGTGGGGAGAGAAACAATTGAATCAGCCACTAAATGGGAAGTTGGAGATGGACGATCAATAAGAATCAAAGAAGATGTTTGGCTTTCCTCTGGGAAACTTATAGGCCCAGCTAATAGGGATGATCCAAGAATGGTGGCTAATTTAATTGATCGCGACACTAAGGCTTGGAATATAAGCAGAGTTACTGAACTATTTGATGAAAATGTTGTGAAAGAAATTATTGCACAACCTCTCAGCCTACATCCCAACATAGATTAGCTTGTATAGACAGCAAATAGCTTGAGTTCCTACACCATTAAAATTAGTTATAACCAACTACTCATCAGAGTCGACCTATCCACCAAAAACACTCCTATGCAAATGGACAGAAAGGCTATGGTCAGACCCTAAGCTCAAAGCCGATACTTCTCCAGCAAAGATAACTCGGATGGACAAATGGGTCTTTGAACATCTTACCTCAGGAGCTGATCCATACGCGAAAACCTTCTTCGCCGGTATACTTTGGCAAATTTGGAAGGCTCACAACGCAGCGATCTTTCAAGGAAGGAAGCCTGACCAACTTACCACCAAAACAGAAGCTCGAACAGCTATAGATCTCTACACGAGAAGGGTAGACATAGGAGTGAGCCGAAGCAAACGGCTGCAACCTGTTTCAAAAATCCCAACGAAATGGGTCTCACCTGGTCCACAAGAGCTGAAGTGGAATATTGACGCCTCCTAGTGCAGATCCGAGCTTGCAGGTTCAGTAGCCGGTGTCTGTAGAAACGCTGCTGGTGTTCTCGTTGAAGGATTTGCAAAAAAAAAAAAAAAAAATCCAAGCCTCGACGGTTGCGGTGGCTGAATCCCTAGCTTTAAGAGAGGTCTTGCTGAGGGTAAAGGAAAGCAGATCTGCTCGTGTAGGACTTCAGCTGTAAGACTTCAAAGGAAGTGATCTGAAGGTGTGCATATCACATGATAACCTATCCTTGGTGGATAGCTTATTGGGCTGGGCTGAGCCACCTTGGTTGGCCCAATCAATAGTAGATGATTGTAAAAGACTTATGGCCCAGCTTAGCAAAGTTTGGTCCTTTACGAACCGAGAGAAAACAACAAGGCCGCGGATTGGGTCACCAAAGTCCATCGAGCCAACTCTCTTCCTACCAACTTGGTTTTATTTCCTCATCAACCTCTAATTTCTATATTATGTATAGCCTTTCCATCTAATGGAGCCCCTTTTATGGGCTAGTAATGAATTATTGTCCTTCGGCAAAAAAAAAAAAAAAAAAAAGTTTAATTATTTGGGGACTTTGGTGAAAACAGGGGTAGTTTATATATATTTTATCAATTCGACTAGAAGGGGATTTGGAGACAAGGCTCGGATCTGGAAAATAGTTGGAATTTTCTTGTTACAATGCATCCGCTTGTTGTACAATTTGTTTGTTAATGCAAACAACTTCGACAAAAGCAATATCTACATGTCTCAAGCTATGGAGCTATTTGGTCATATGGATTAGTTTAAAATCTCATTTTTCTGCGTTATTTTATAAAAATGACGGCGACATTTTGACCACAAGTTTCTTTCACAAGTCCATGCAATTGGTTGGACTTGTGGAGGAATCTAATGTCGATTGTTTCTAGGGTCCGAAGTTTCACCCGTTTCATTTGTAAAAACATGATTAATGAATCAATGACACTTTTTGGTCAAGGAAAATATTTATACATAAAATTAGAAAAGGTAGTTCATAAATCTAAGAAGATGAAAACACTTTTCATAGTTGTTCATCTTGAATTTTTTAATATTTTAATTTTCTTTTATTTAAAAAATCAAATTTTTAATTTTTAAATTTTTAAAAATTTCTTTTTTACTTTCTTTATTTTTGTTTTTCTTTTCTTTCTTTCTTTTTCGCCAATCGTTGGGCCTCAGTAGCAGGCCACAGGTGCAGGCCAATAAGGCTAGCCTTGGAGAAGGCTTGAGCTTGCCAAGACTAGCGAGCTCAACCTCGCTACGGCAAGCTAGAGCTCTACCTTGCCCGAGGTTAGCTAGGTCTGCCCTTGTCGGGCCTCGGCGATGGTGCCAGTGGCTTGTTGTGGTTGTCGTCGAGGCCTGGCGACTAGTGAAGGAGGAAGAAGGAAAGAGAAAGGAAAAAATAAAAACATATTTAAAAATGATTTTTTCATGAGATTGAAATCATTTTTCAAATGAGATCCAAATATTAAAAACAGCTTTGTCACATATCACCAATTAAAGGAAAATCAACTATTTTCCTGAAAAATAAAATTTGAAAAATGTTCCTTTTTCAAGAAATTTTCCCCCAAACAAACACACTCTTAGTTTGAATTATATTAGTTAAGCGATATGTTAATTGAGATTGGGGCTCGTTGTCTAAACTTATCAAAAGTCAAAAATAACTTTTTAACTTTCCAATCAAATCAAAAATAAAAATATTCAAATTTTAAAAGATTATGCAAAAATCATATATGAATATTCGTGTCAATGATTATCTATTATTTCTTAATTGCGTACAAACTATTTTAAGTTAGAGTCATTTGTATAAGCCAAAGGCGTCAATCCACGTGGCTTGCAAGTACTCCATGGGCTTCCAAGTAATTGAAAATGTACTCCTTCATTATAACCAAAAAAAAAAAAAAATTATTGGTCTCTTTTGACTGTCATTGCACACTAATAAGCATTACTTGACTTAAAATCTAATATTCATTTGTCTATATACTTACAAATTTTTACTTTCTAATTACATCGGCGCGCAAAAAGTATCTTCACAAGGAAAGTCAATATACTAACACGTATTCAAGATATAATTTTGACAAGTGGATTTTCTTAAATAATGGATATTTTTCTTTCATGGCTGCAAGTATGAAAAATGTCATACGTCAATGATGTTGGTAATTGAAACGCTACGTTTATTCTTTTGCAATAAAGATGTTTTAACTTCTTTTTACATTAAACAAAAAAAAAATTATATTGTTGTTCCAAATAAGTGTCTTTTCATTTTTTTTTTTTTTTGTTTTGATTGACTCATAAATTTTTTCTGATTTAAAAAATCCCACTTAGCTAGCTAAAACATATATATTCACCATCACCCATATATTCAGATTCATAAGTATCTACGAGTCAATCGGGTCAGATACAAGATACACAATGTTCACACTACCTACTGTCCTTGCTTTCATGCTCAAATGTTTGTTCGAGAACTTTGGAACCCACCCTATGGATAACATTGCCAAAAAAAAAAATCAGTAAATTATACCAAAGTTGTAAATAAGGTTATTTTATCCAAAACCTTTTCATTCTATAAGTTTGAAAAAATTAACCACATGCTTTTACTATCTTTCCATACTAATCATTTAGATATAGGGATAAGTGTTCCAGAAGTCCTAAAACTTGTCGCGAAAATGCATTTCAGTCCTAAAACTTGCAAAAAGTGCAAATAAGTTCTAAAACTTGTCAAAATGTTTCATTTGAGTCCTAAAATCGACGCTGTCGTTTTATTGACAGAAAATGCTGACGTGGCGATGACGTAGTATTTTAAATAATTTTTATTTTCAGCTGTTTTTTAAAAATTTTTTTCAATTTTTTAAAAAAATTATATTTAAAAACTAAAATTCAACTTTTAAAAACTGTTAAAAAAAGAATAAAAAAAGAAAAGGGAAGAAGAGGCGGCCGCCCATCGCCGGAGGGGCCGGCGACGATCGTCGGCCGCCGCCTGACTAGGGCGAGGCCTCGCCGGCCCCAGGCGAGGGCCGGCGACCCTCGCCTGACGCAGGGGAGGGCTCCCAGATTTGGGCACGCCGGCCCTCGCCTGGGGGCTGGCAACCGTCGCCAGCCCTAGGCAAGGCCTCAGCGGCCCTTGGTTGGGGCCGGCGGGGCTCGCCCAGATCTGGGCGTTGCCGCGAAGAGTGAGGGTCGCGCAAGTGGCCCGCTCCCGTGCTTCCCTGTGCTCGACGCTGGCAGATCCGAGCTACTTGCCAGGCCGCCAGTCACCGCTGTTCTGAGTCCCCTCGTCGGCGACCTCCACCCGCTACCAAGTGACTTTCGCGTCTCTATGCCCGGCCAAATCTGGGTGAGCCTCGTCGGCCCTAGGCGATGGCCACCAAGGCCTCGCCCAACGCTGGCGACGGTCATCGGCCGCCAAGCGAGGGCTGACGTGCTCAGATCTAGGCGCCCTCGCCCGTATCAGGCGAGGATCGTTGGCCCTCACTTGGGGCCGGCGAGCCCTCGCCCACACCAGGCAAGGGTCGCCGGCCCTCGCCCGGGGTCGGCGAGGCCTCGCCCTGGTCGGGCGATGGCCGGCGACCGTCGCCGGCCCCTCCGGCAATGGGTGGCCGCCTCTTCTTCCCTTTTTTTTTTTTTTTCTTTTTTTAACTGTTTTTTAAAATTGAACTTTAGTTTTTAAATATATATTTTTTAAAAAATTGAATAAAAATAATTTAAAAAAACCAGCTGGAAAATAAAAAATAATTTAAAAAGCCAGCTGGAAAATAAAAAATAATTTAAAATGCCACGTTAGTATTTTTAACGGAAAATGCTAACGGTGTTAGCTTTAGGACTCAATTGAACTATTTTGACAAGTTTTAGGACTTATTTGCACTTATTGCAAGTTTTATGACTGAAATGTATTTTCATGACAAGTTTTAGGACTTTTGGAACACTTATCCCTTAGATATAATACTAGAGGAGAAAAAAGTTCGTCAAATTACTTGAATCAATGGGAGTCAATTTCACAAATAGTTATTCGAAAATGAATACTTTTCAAAAAATTAATAATTGATTATATCGGTTTGAAAAAATTGTCAAAATGTTTTCATTATTAAAAGCAATCTATATCTAGATATTTTCATTAATAATGAAAATATTTTTTGTTCATTTATTTTTATAATCAATACAAGCTATCATAGTTTTCTTAACTGTGGATTTATAACAAAATAAACGCAATCATAGACTTTGCAATCAAGTTGCTGAACTTTGATTCTTATTGTCAGCACTAAACTTTTTATTTATTCGTAGTCGATGGCACTTTTAACGGTATCTGACCAACTTTTCAGTCAAATGATAACTTAAGACACATAACCTTTGGATGTACCATCATTACCTTTTT
Source organism: Eucalyptus dawsonii (assembly GCA_016097615.1). Taxonomy (NCBI): domain Eukaryota; kingdom Viridiplantae; phylum Streptophyta; class Magnoliopsida; order Myrtales; family Myrtaceae; genus Eucalyptus; species Eucalyptus dawsonii. Next base: position 27,902,345 of record CM027881.1, on the reverse strand, counting down.
CAACGATCTTTCTATTACATTGGGAAGATAAAACGTACTTGAAACACTCTTAGAGCGGGTTGCTATTAGTATTAAGATTTGATTTACCTGGGTGCCAGGTCGCTGGGGTTGGGTGGCTGGGGTTGACCAAGCATCCACTTGGCCAACATGGAGAAGCGCGACGAGGCATTTTCGGTGGTGCTCCGAAGTGAGACTACGGTGGCGAATTTCGACTTCGAAGAGGAGAGGTTGGATGGGAAGGAGGTAATGGAGATGCCACAGCTCATCAGCGCTTTGGCGGCCATTCTGAAAATGGAGGGATTGAGAAATTCTCTCAGAATGGGGAGGGAGGGAGGGGGGGAGAGGGACAGAGTGAAGTGGAAGTGAGAAGTTTGCACTATTTGTAGCAGATAAAAAGTGAAACACGTAGATATTGGTCATTATGAATAGGTTGTCATTGGCTCATTACCCATGGCTATGGCAATGGAATTGGGCTACGTGTCTTTGGTCAATCTCATGCATGAAGGAGACTATTAGAATATTTAATTTATTAAATAATTTCTTCATCTAACGATTTAAACTTGTAAAACATTTGACAGAAGTATCACAAAATTTTACAATTGCCCCATGTCACCACATCATCCGTTACCTTGAGGATTTATGGAACTCCAATCAAAGTGCATCCATTCGGAAGAAGTAAAATAAAAGTTTTACGTTAGATGACCAACAAAAAGCCCCATGACTTCATTTGAGATTATGCTAGAATTCAATTATCATTGATGAAATCCACTAATTCTAGATAGAGCTAAGATGCATTTAGTTAATCACACTACATCGGAATAATGCAATGTCAAAAGTATACCACAATTTTCTGTCCTAGGCTTACAGGGAAATGAACAAACTCAAGATTTTACTCGTTCCTTCTCTTTATAGTCAATGTGCATTCCGAAATTAGGGTTTGTGAAAAAGCTGCATCAGATGATACAGTACCCTTAGTCCTGAGTAGGACTATAAACTGCTCCAGGATCTAGTCACCCTGCCTCGTGAAGATCCTCCAAAAGGAGGGGAGCGGAAGACAGCTAGATGCGGGAAGGAAAACCCAAAGAAAAACCCTCCTAGGCAAAGTCCGGGCCTAGGATTAGTATACATAAGAACCCGGCATCATGTGACCTTAAACACTGGGTAGAGCTCAGGGGGTAGCTCGATAAATAAGATCCCCCCACTGTCCCGAGCGCCAAGGGCCCTCAAGGGGTACCTCTGGGACACACCCGAGGTGGGAAAGCTAACCGCTTAAGTGCGAGGCGACCCCCACCAATGACAGGTGCCGGGGAGGCTAGAACCCTCCCCGGGTGGCGCGCGCGCGATTTTACTCGTTCCTTCTCTTTATAGTCAATGTGCATTCCGAAATTAGGGTTTGTGAAAAAGCTGCATCAGATGATACAGTACCCCAAAACAGCTATCGATCGGTCGATTTTACGAACATCTGACCTAAAAAGGAAAAGACAGGGCAAATAATAAAAGTCGTGGGCCCCATCTAAAATTTTGGATTATTGACAAAAATCACGTGAATTGCAATTTCCATGGGGTAAGTCTTTTTTTTTTTTTTTTTTTCTTTTTTTGCTTTTTGTGGAGAAAATATTGTGGACAAAATATCTGCCACGTCTTTTTTTAATATAGACCATTTACTTATCACCAAAATGTCCAAGTTGGGCTCACTTTCAGATTTCTTCTCTCCTCCATTATCCCCTCTCTCTTCCATTTCATTTCTTCTCCTCCCTTATACTCCTCACCATGCATGGAGCTGTCCAAATTTGACGCAGAATCCACTTCCAGCCACTTTAGATCTAGCCACGACCGGCTCATCCATGGCCGTGACTGCGAAGTCAAGATCCGGACGGCCATGGGAAGCCACAGTAGGCAGCTACTGCGAGCTTAAAAATCAATAGGAAAAATAGAGGAACCAGATCTGAGCCCACCGCAACCTCATCCTAGAGCCCACTGTCGAGCCGTAGCCACCGCACCCACTGGCGACCACCTTCCCTCTGCCTTCCAGATCTGAAGTCTCTTTTCCAAGTGACCATCTGGCTAGGAGGGAGTCTATGGCCATCAAAGAAGAAAATGGACTTGGAGAGAGCATCTCTGTAGTTGTAGCGAAGCAAAGGATGGTGGTGCTTCAATGGGAACTGGCATTGCAGAGAAACAGAAGCAGAGTGAAAGTGTATTTTCAACTTGGCAAATCTGTTAGAATGGATATGACGATCAGTGAATGGTCTATTTTAAATAAGATGTGGCAACTAAGTTAAACGTGTTCCAATAAACTATTTTCAACTTTTCAGCAAAATCAACAAATACACTTGTTCTTTTATTGTCGTCGCTCTTTGAGCACAACAAATACACACGGAGACGTTGCAAAAATTAGGCACAAACATAGAACACAACTGCAAATGTCATAGATGTAATGAATTTTGCAGTTGAAGATAACCCCCAATAGAAAATGGGTTCACTCAATTTACCATTATATTGTCTGCCGAGAATAGACTTATTGGGTTGAGATTGAGGGCATCATATAACTCCTCCAAATTCAACTTTATGGCTGGCCCATCATGATAGAGTGGTGGAGTTTGAAAGAGGAAAGTAATATCAAAATAGAGAGATTTTGTACTCTATTAATGGCATAGATATAACGTATACTATAACTTTGTAAGCCCTAAACTCCTGTTGTATATTGGATTAATATATGTTGTAGTTTTAACCTATAGCTTTAAAACTAATAGTGATAGTAAAGAGATTGTTCAATGCGGTACCGTAATTTTCCCTTTCTGATTTTGAAAGGGTTTTACACATAAAAATGTGCGTGTGGTTTTCCACATAAAAATGTGCGTGTCTTCTTCTCTATGTTTCTCTTCAACATTTTGCATTCCTATGGTATCGAAGCCTCATTTAGTGAAATAGTGGGGCGATGAAGATGGATGAATGGAAGGTGAAGATTGATAGGTTTCATGGCAAGGACATTGGTTTATGGAAGATGCAGATCGAGCATCTGCTATATTAGAGGAACTTGCATCAGCCTCTATAAAAAAAGAAAAAAGAAATCAAGTTCAATCAAGCAAGAAGATTAGAAATTGTTAGATCGGCAAGCCCTAAGTGTGATTTGTCTTACATTGGTGCAAACGTTGCCTTCAACGTCACCAGCAAGAAGCAACAACAAATTTGATGAGGGCTTTGTCCAACATGTATGAGAAGCCCTTTGCATCAACTAAGGTATATTTGATGCATTGGGTTTCTATCTAAAGATGGACGAAGGTGTTTACATGACAAATTACATCAATAAATTCAAGGAAATCACTATTAAAATTAGTCTACTGGCCATCATATTAGGGGACGAGGTAAAAGCTTTGATTTTCTTATCTTCTCTACTTGAAAGTTGGAGTGCTACTATGACCGTGATAAGTAGCTCCTTTGGTTAAAAAAACATAAAGTTTCAAGAGAATGGAGATTGCACCTTAGCGATGATTTTCATAGAAGAGAATCAAATGAATATTCAGGAGTTGACTTAAGTAGTAAAGGCAAAGGGAGAAGCAATCAACGAGGTCATAAATAGGACTATGGTAGATTGAATTCCACAGGGAGAAGCAAGTCAATACCTCATGGTGAAATAATTTACTAGAATTGTGGTAAGAAGGGTCATCTGAAACAAGATTGTAGAGCCCCAAAAAAGAAAATTGAGTATCGAAATCAATAGGAGAATTGTTAATGAAACCTTTAAAAAGACACTTGCCCATGATGCTTAACAGTGATTGTCAATAGTCCAATTAAATCTTGGATTCTAGATCCGGGTGCATCATTTCAATCAACTTCATGCAGGGGATAAATGTATAATTTTGTTGCCACAAACTTTGGACAGGTTTATCTTGGTGATGATGAAGCTTTGGATACCGTGGACAAATGTAATGTTAAGATAAAGATTTTGAACGATTATCAATGGGAGTTGCAAGATATCAAATTTGTTCTTGGCCTAAAGACAAATCTGATCTCTATTGTTCAATAGACAACATAAGATACCCATTTTTGGGGACTGATCGTGGCAGATTTTTAAATGCCTTATGGTTGTAGCACAAAGAACAATGTTGGGAACACTATAGATGACTGAAAGTAGCAGAGTAATAGTAGCACTTGTTGACTTAGAAGCTAGTTCCAAACTGTTGCACCGCATGCTTGGATAGATAAGCAAAAAAGGGATGATGGTGTTAGCATCAAACAGAAAACCGTCTAATTTGAAGTACATAAATATCGGTCTATGTGAAGATCGTGTTCTGGTGAGTAAAAATACGTCAGTATTTTGAAAATTGAAAGAAAGCCAAGAAAAGGAAGATGAGAGCTGGTACTTACAAATGTTTAGGGGGCCAGCCCCTATGCATTCCCTTAGAAGGTCATGCTATTACATCACATTCATTGAAAACTCAACTAGAATTTCTTTTTACTCTTTACAAGGAAAGGAAAAATTTAAAAGAAATAACATAGTAGTTTGGCCTGATCTGGGTGGTTTCATTCTGCACTTAGAATTGGAAATTGCTTAGAACCGCTCAGTTCGGTCTAGTCTAGTCCGGTTGTCGGGCTCGGTCCTAGGCGTAAGTAATAACAAGGCTATAATTTTTGCCCAACACAGCTCAAGGTTTGTCACATGTGAATATGGCAGTTTAAACAATGCAATCTAGATATCCTAGATGGGCACTAAAACAGTCATCCATGCAAAATCCATCCTAATTATTCTAACATGATAATAGTCATGACACAAATATTATGCAAAGTCCTATCCCAATATGCAAGATATGCAAAATCCTAGACATGTACAAATGGGAATATAGTTAGATACATAGATATAAATTTTCGAGATATGCAAATACACAATAAGCAGTTTCCAATATGCAGTATCTTATAAATTTACATGCAATCCATGAACCAAGAAACATTGTCAATGTAAAAAGCAATGTTCATCCTAACATAAAATTGAACAATCATTAACAAATGACAAGCACGAAATTTTCAGTTTTTCTATTTATTTAAAATAAAAAATGCATGCAAAAGATTTTTTTTTTTTTTTCAGATGAGATTCATTTTAAGATAACCAAACAGGAAAACGAAACCTTTTTCTTTTTTACTTTCACGTCAGACAATCAAAACACAAAAAAAGGAAATGATAAATTAAGCGCAAAATTTGACATAGCAATGATTGAAGGTCAATATATTCTGAATATGCACGTCTTGGAATTCTAAATATTGACATCGCTACTCAAATAACACTTGTATATCCAATTGATATCAAATAGCACTTAGGAGAACTAAAGCATCCAACAGACTTCACGTGTCAATAAGCACCCACTTCGGCCCTACATCACAAGTAGACGTATCAAGAAAATACATGAATAATTAAGTATCCAAACTTGGACCACGCTTTGACCCAAAAAAAGAAAAAGAAATGGACCACACGTTTGACAAATTGCACTCAAGAAATTGGTAGCTTGAACAACTGAGGAAGCGAATCAACAGTTCTGATCTGTTGCTGTGTTAATTACATTTGCCCATAATGTTTTGGATAATCCTACATGCATACTCTTATTTCTTGTACAATCATTCAAAGTTCTATTCATCCTTTCAACAACTTTGTTTACCATGATATGTTGGGAACTATTCTTGTCATCCTAATACAATTCTTCACAAAACTACATGTACTCCTCACTATCTTACTCACGACCATTGTTGAACTTTAGAAAGTTGATATTCAAGCCAATCTCATTTTCGACTAAGTAGCAAACACATCAATTTTATTTTTCAGAAAATAACACATACAAGAGAATAGAGAGAAGTGAGTAATAAGGAAAGGGGGACCGCAAAGAAAAAGAAAAAGAAATAAAACAAAAGGATTGACTTCACTTGACCAACAAAAAGAGGGGAACTACTTTCTTTGATAAAGTTTAATTGAAACATGCTAAATGGTGTGCCAAATAAGAGGTAATGTCGTCAATGCACTAATAAAATGGAGTCTTTAAGCCAAAGGAATGAAAAAAAATGACCAAAATAGCAAAAATTTCTTGCTTTTCATGTGTTGATCACGATCAAATCCCCTTGATGACTGGCAATACATATCATGGCTAAAATTACTCTGTCATTTGTTTGGCCAAATTCAACCAATGATTGCCCTAGTTTGGTTACAAAAATATGAAGCCCTTTAATAGAAATTTTGGATGTCAACATTTATCATTGAAAACATCTATTGAGATGCAAAGGGACTCGACCATGATGGTGTCTTTTTTCGTGGATATATATATATATATATATATATATATATATATATATATATATATATATATATATATATATATATATATATATATATGTATGTATGTATGTATGTATGTATGTATGTATGTATGTATGTATGTATGTATGTATGTATTAAGGTGATTGGTTACAGAGTGAGTAACTTCCAGTCTAGTAATTTGGAAACTATCTTATTGGAATCAGTTCCCAATTTTGAAACCAGATACTAAACTGATCGACTTTGGAATGTCCTTTTTTTTTGTTTTATTTTATTAGATATACAATATGCATTGTGTCAAATACGCGCGCTCGTGCGTGAGAGAGAGAGAGAGAGTAGTCATGCGAAAAAGTTCCCAAATTTTGTCTTGGTTTTGACAGTTATACCCTAGAACCAGCCTTGACAAGTTTGGTTCTTGGGTAGAACCGACCATTAAGGTGATTGGTTACAGAGTGAGTAACTTCCAGTCTAGTAATTTGGAAACTATCTTATTGGAATCAGTTCCCAATTTTGAAACCAGATACTAAACTGATCGACTTTGGAATGTCCTTTTTTTTGTTTTATTTTATTAGATATACAATATGCATTGTGTCAAATACGCGCTCGTGCGTGAGAGAGAGAGAGAGAGTAGTCATGCGAAAAAGTTCCCAAATTTTGTCTTGGTTTTGACAGTTATACCCTAGAACCAGCCTTGACAAGTTTGGTTCTTGGGTAGAACCGACCATTACAATGCATAGAAACCAAACCTACCATAGTCAAATTCCACATTATTTACAAAGGCACTAAACCAGTCTTGTATGAACCGACCAAGATGAGCTGGTTCCAAGGTTGAATAGGTCTAATTGCATGCCCCTAATATTTGTGGCTTTCTAAGTTGGAGATTTAAGTGATTCATTCTAAAATAACACTACAAAAAAAGTCTCACAACACCATACATGGTATCAAAGGAAGATTTTTTGAGTTCAAATTATTTAAAACCCCTTATTTGTCTTTTTTATTATATGTTTTCGCTCTTAGCCTGAGGGCGAGGGCATTGTGGGCCCTCGCATAAATGCAAGAGAGAGAACGAAGCCTTTGCCTATTGCCAGCAAGAGTCAATAATCGTTGCTAGGGCCCAAGTTATCTCGCTGGCTGGAAATCCTATGAGAAAAAAGAAATTTCATAAAACTAATTAAAATATTACAAAAATCATTATCATCATCACTTTTGGTATAACTTGAAATATAAAAAATGCGAAGAAATAATTGTGAAATTTCTATGTATTTTAATGTGTGTAGAAGAAGAGAACATAAGATAGGCTTTATTAAATAACTATCTAAAATAAAATAACAATCAAAGATATGCATAATCAAAATGAAATATAAGCGCTATCTTGAGAGATGAGGATAATCAAAAGAAATATCCCAATTAACCCTAATAATATGTCATATTAAAATGTGTACATCAAATACAAAAAAGTGAAAGACACACTTGCAGAATTTCAACAGTCGAAGCATGGACAGTTTAATAAAACAATTAGAGCATGCCTATTTTTATGTGTGCGAGTGTCGACAGGTCTTCATGCAATGTGGGTTCAATGTATTTATCTATTTAATACAATATGCATTAAAGGAGAAATTGACTTTGAAGACCCAATTCCACTTTTACTCCTGGTTTTATAAAATCGAAAATTCACGAGGAATTAATGTCGGTCCCTCATTAAACATATATAATGCAATTCATGCTTTGCAGGGTATTAATCATGAAAATTACTTATTTTGGGAATAATGGAAGCATTCCCTACAATATGAATATTGGACCTTTTGTTCAATAGCAGCACATGGACAATTGTAGCTATATCTCTTTGGTTCTCAAAATTCTAAAACTCCTCGAAAGAATAAAACTTATCTCGGAGAGTAGATTTTCAAGAATATGAACCCATCAACAAATCATATTAGTAAATCACCTTTATTTAAGAGTTTAAATCAATAAATTATAAGTCTAGTAAATTTATTAACTGCTTAATCCCTCTTCAATTATCCGATAGGGAATTTTTCTCTATGGTACGCTCACACTTGTATATTAATGAATACCCAACATGAATGATGACAACCCAACAATACTCTTCCTGATGCTAAAGATATGTAGATAGTGAAAATGGCACTTTACCAAACACTCAACACAAACCCATTATTTCACAAAGAAAAATAGTGTGCACACCACCCGTGTAAAGAAAAAATTTACACAAACTGTCTATTTGCCCTTAATTTTGTCATGATATCATATTAATGGTATACAAAACTACTTGTGTAAAACTTTCTTACGGTACTATATGCTATGACCACTCTTTCATAAATTGACATCGTATCTATAAGATTCCTTTTTTTTATAGAAAGTACATCACTTCATTGATGGAAGCATGTCATATAATACAACAGGCATGAGGAGCGCAACATCACTATGCTAGTCTTACTCAAAATTAAGGAAAAATATTAGCTACACAAGTTGTGCTAGCACCACAAAGTAGATGCCCATCTATTAAGCAACATGTCCATGAATGGCCCATTTGTCAAATTTTTCTTTCCTTGTCTCTCTCCTCTTGCAAACTCGCACCTCCATTTCTCTTCTTCTTTGCTGTTTCTCCCTTCTTTTTCATTTTCTTTTCCTTCCACAACTTGTGCAGTTAATATTTTCTCACACAAATGGCCTCATATGCCCTTAATTTACTCTTAATATCCGATCAATGGTGTACAAAACTACATGCCGAGAACTTTTTCTCGCATTACTAGTGTATGCAATGGGCGCTCTTTCATAAATTGACATTTGTATCTATAAGATTCCCTTTTTTGGAAAGTACATCACTTTATTGATGGAAGCATATCATATAAAACAACAGGCACAAGCAGCGCAACACCACAGCGCTAGTCCTACTTAAAACCAGGGGCTCGAAAACTAAGCTTCATATACTCATATCTATGGATGAGACTAGAACTTGCTTTTCAGCGTGAGCTCATGCTGAATCAACTTCGAGAAAATATCCATGGCGTTGCTAGTAAGCCCCAAGGACACAACCAAGTCATCACTCTCCCTACTCTGGGAAGCGACAAAGATGATATTGTTAGGGACCGTCGCCGGCGCCACCTGGAATGGCCTCCCGAACCCGAAATCCATCTTGTAGAAAGGGAGTCGGCTCCATTTGCTAATGCAGCAAGAGTTGCCCTCGCAATCAACAAGGACCCTGTTCAGCTCGATGTGGTCGATGGCCGACCTTATGTAACTCTCGGTGACGGATGCGAGGGCCTCACGCACGGTCTGGACAGCGAACGAGAAGGGCTTGCGGGTCAATTCGCCGGCGCTGCACTCAGCGCAGGACAAAGCAATGCCGTTCCCGAAGTAGCCACTCGGCAGCGGGGGGTCAAACTTGGGGCGGCTGTCAACTGCAGTGAGAAGCTTCGTCGTCTCGTGAGGACCAATTCCGAGAGCTTTGGTTCGCGAGATCCACACGAGCGCCGATATGATTTCGAAGGTCGTCGGGACTACGGAAGAGCCATTCTGGGTTGCAATTCTTGCCGCTTTCTTGAGCTGAATGAGAGCGTGTGGCTTGAAGCAGAACGATCTGTAAACGAGGGGCTTGGTTTTGGGGTCGACCATGAGTTCGGGCTGCCGGTCTCTCGGAGCATACTCGTGGTGGGGGAGATCGATGCGCGGAGGTTGCCTCGGGCGCAACACCGATCGATCAAGAAAGGGAAGAACTGATGGTGGCTTGGCTTGAGCCAGGTCGCTCCAGCAAGCTATGAAGTCCGTGAGGGCTTTCCCGTCGACGAGGACGTGATTCATAATGATGCCGACGACGATCCCTCCGCACTTGAACGTCGTCACCTGGATTTCATGATAAACTGTAAGTGGATAACTACTCATGTGTATGTCAGTCTTGGAAAGTCTAAATCCCCTTGCACGAGTCCAGAAGAACATGCTGCTCCGCAAGCGGTTGAATGATAGAAAGAAAAAGCAGTGCAGAAATGATCTCTTTTTGTTAGATAAATTGTTCAAAAGCACTATGTTGCTCCTTCTATCTTGTCCCAAAAGAAAAATCTCGCACAAAGTAGCCATAATTCTCGTACAATCTGTCTAATATATGATTCATCGATGAACTAATGCAAGGGAACGCCAGAATCAGCACGACCAACATGTTCTAGAGTATTTACCTGCACCGAAAGCAAAGGTACTTCCAATATGGTCGGGGCTCCATCGCTGTGCTTCACGAGTTTTCGCAGCATGGCAGGATTGATGGTGCTAATATCGCCCAGCGCTGCGATGTCATCCTCCAACGTCGCTTCAACGAATGGGACACCTTCTCCAGTGCATCTCACTGCCATCCTCCCGTCGATCCCCATGACAAGTCTGCCCGCGAATGGATAGAACTGGACCAATGCCTTGGCTAGTGACTCTCTGATTGTCTCAATCGTGGCGGAACACCTTCCTCTCCCTTCACCATGGAAGGCGAACAAAAACTCAACCGTGAACTGGAAGGTCTGGTCGAGGTTGGAGAGAGCGTAGAGCCCGCCAAACGTTTCCCTCGCCGGAGAAACATGAACTGCGTTCACGATCTTCACATCAAGCTTTCGCATAGCTCCAGTGTTTCTCGGCTTCTCATTTCCTGATTCTTTGCACAGAATAATCGAAGCTATATTTATTTATCCGCAGGCTTTGGGCAATACCATGGTCAATGTACAACTTGCTAATTGCTACAAACAACCCTGACCGTAATAAAACGGTAAATTACAATATCAATTAATATAGTCCACATTAGGAAAACTCTTACACTGAGCAGTCATATACAAAATTGACCAGCCATATATGTTTATATTGGTTGCATGAAAAATTACATGATCTTGTCAATTAAATATAAATATATTATTATATATTTGAATAAATGCATATTAAATTCAAAATGCGCATGCTATGTACTGTTCTTGCTTTCATCCTCAAATGACTCAAACGTGCCTCTGAGAGTTGCGGTACCCATCCTGTGGATAACAATTATGAAACATTAAGAAAATTAACCGATTAACCAACGTAAGATATTCTTATTATTAGTAACAATCTATATCTATAGATTATCATTAATGATGAAAATATTTTCATCACATTCATTATGCTAAGTGATACAAGCGATCATTTTAAGAAATTTTTTCTTTTAAAAGTGTTGATAACCCTTACCGTAATAAAACGGTAAATTACAATATTAATTAATATAGTTCATATTATGAAAACTCTTACACTGATCAGTCATATATGAAATTGACCAGCCATATTTGTTTATATTGGTTGCATGAAAAATTACATGATCTTGTCAATTAAATATAAATATATTGTTATATATTTGAATAAATGCATATTAAATTCAAAATGTGCATGCTACGTACCGTTCTTGCTTTCATCCTCAAATGACTCAAACGTCCCTATGAGAATTGCGGTACCCATCCTGTGGATAAAAATTATGAAACATTCAGAAAATTAACCGATTAACCAACATAAAATATTCTTATTATTAGTAACAATCTATATCTATAGATTATCATTAATGATGAAAATATTTTCATCACATTCATTATGCTAAGTGATACAAGTGATCATTTTAAGAAATTTTTCTTTTAAAAGTGTTGATAACCCTGACCATAATAAAATGGTAAATTACAATATTAATTAATATAGTCCATATTAGGAAAACTCTCACACTGATCAGTCATATACGAAATTGACCAGCCATATTTGTTTATATTGGTTGCATGAAAAATTACATGATCTTGTCAATTAAATATAAATATATTATTATATATTTGAATAAATGCATATTAAATTCAAAATGCGCATGCTACGTATCGTTCTTTGCTTTCATTCTCAAATGACTTAAATGTCCCTCTGAGAATTGCGATACCCATCCTGTGGATAACAACTATGAAACATTAAGAAAATTAACCGATTAACCAACATAAATATTCTTATTATTAGTAACAATCTAAATCTATAGACTATCATTAATGATGAAAATATTTTCATCACATTCATTATGCTAAGTGATACAAGCGATCATTTTAAGAAATTTTTTCTTTTAAAAGTGTTGATTTTCTATGAGCATTTGTAGATTTTGCAATCAATTTGAACAACAACAACAAAGAACAAAAACGACGACGGCGACGACGACGACGATGACGACAACCACAACCACAACAACAACGACAATAACAACAACGATGACGACGACAACAATGACAACAACAACCACAACGACAACAATGACAACAACGACAATGACAACAATGACAATGACAAACAACGACGACAACAACAACAACCACAACCACAACAACGACAACCACAACCACAACCACGACAACAACGACGACGACGACGACGACGACGATGACGACGACAACAACGACAATGACAACGACAACGACGACGACGACGACGACAACAGCGACGACAACAACAACCACAACGACAACAACAACCACAACAACAACAACAATAATCTAGTCTCTACAACAACAACAATAATCTAGTCTACAACAACAATAACAATAGTCTAGTCTCTACAACAACAACAATAATCTAGTCTCTACCCTTCGCCTATAGCAGAAACGACACTAGTTAAAGATAGATACATGAGTAGCTCATCTCTCCGGTGAACAACTTCAAAAACTAATAGTTACCTACGATTCCAAAGTAGAAGCAGATTGTCAACAACGGCAACAACAGCAACAACAACAACAGCAACAACAACAACAATAGCAACAAGAGCAACAACAACAGTAATCTAGTCTCTACCCTCCGCCTATAGCAGAAACTATAATAGTTAAAGATGGATACATGAGTAGCTCATCTCTCCATCGAACAAATTCAAAAACTAATAGTTACCTACGATTCCAAAGTAGAAGCAGATCGTCAACAACAACAACAGCAGCATCAACAGCAGCAACAACAACAACAACAACAACAATAATAATCTAGTACCCTTCGCCTGTAGCAAAAACTACAATAGTTAAAGATGGATACATGAGTAGCTCATCTCTCCAACGAACAAATTCAAAAACTAATAGTCACCTATGATTCCAAAGTAGAAGCAAACCGTGTAATCCTATATTAAATGATTTCATATATTTATTGTTAAACGCAAATTGCGTAACCCCAATATTTCCATAACTAGAATAAAAACATGCATAATTGAGTAGAAAGATTAACACACCTGTTTTATGATCCATCGTTCTTGAAGCGGAAGTGGAAACACAATGTTCCACACGCAAGTCATTCTCCTCTATTGCCCTCCATATCACTAGCTCAATGAGGCAACCCCCTCACGTTTAGCATTAGGTAAACGCTCCTTAGGTGAGGATACATGTGATAATTAGGGTTAGAGAAGAGACTTGAGCACTATTTATAGAGTTTTCAACCAGGCTCCTTCATTACGGGCCAGGCTTAACTCGGCTCACACTTGCCAGTTCCATATTAGACTAATTAAAAAACATTCTATCTCACCTTAGACCAACCATGTTTTACGGTAACCATAAAAACAGTAAATTACAATATCAATTAATGTAGTCCACATTAGGAAAACTCTTACATTCTCCCACTTAGACTATATTAATTGAAAATCGTACTATATGTGCGTACATTTAGTCCAGATTCTTAATAATCAATCATATCCCATAAAGTCTTCAACATCGAATCATGGCGGTAACTGCATGTATACACACAGAGCTTTCCATGGTCACGAGTGCTCTCAACTTTATTGATATATATTCAATATGGTAGTGTGGCAAATAGATAACATCTCTCATAGAGAGATTCCATTTGTCAGTCACCATTCTCTTACCTTAGGCATCACAAAAACTTGTTCTACCAGAGAATGTTTTATGGTTCCAATGAACCCACATATGTCTTGTCCTTATGGTTAACCTTTCTTTATATATAACAAGACATATGAATAAAGCTAATAACCGGATGCCCCTAGCCTTTACTCAAGGTTTATACAGTACCTTGAGACTTTATCAATATTTATTTAACATATAACAACACATTCAAAATATTTTATTGAATGCAAAAATTGATACATATCAAAGCGTTACAAAGTGTGACGAACACAGATGAAACATTTATCAGAATAAAGCCAAAATAGCTCTCACTAAACAATAGCATCCATGACGTTCCTAAGCCATGCTAATAACATATTCAAATACACATGGGCATAGGCCTTTAATCAGTGAATTTGCAACCATATCATCTGTGAAAATATGTTATATTATTACGTCACCTTTTTATACCGTTTCCTTTTGGTCAAAAATTTTGACCATCATATATTTAAACCCATTGAGATCTCTGTAGTAAATAAATAATACTACAAAATTGTTAGCTCAATACAACCGTATGGGTCTATCCATAAAGTTAAAACAATTAACTCCTTCATGAGGTTCTAGGAACTAAAAGCCCAAGTAACAGCCTAAAAGAATGTTACTAACACTGCTTACATAGTAGAAGATGACATAGAACTTTATTTATTGCACTTCCTGATAATATAAATATGTATTCCGTTATTGATTGCATGTCATCATAACAGCCAACAAAATTTACATCTAAATACCCTACTAACTACAATAATTGAACATGTCTGTAAATTAGCATATAATCTCACGTCCTCTTTAAGTACCTTAAAACCTTCTTGATAGCAACCAAGTGATCATGTCCTGGGTTTGACCGATATCTGCCTAAAAGTCCCATCACAACGACAATATTTAGTCTAGTGCAAATCTGAGCATACATTATACTTTTAAGTACACTGACACAAGGTATACACTTTAATTAGATTTTCTCAATATCTAAATAAGGATAATGTGATAGATTTAGTCTATCACCCTTAAGAACAGGAGCAATTCCTAGCTTGCAATGATGTATATTGAATATTTCCAATATACAATCAGCAAATATCCTCCAAGAAAATATAATATAATATGGCAAAAATAATCATTACAAATCTCAATACAAAGAATATAAGATGTCTCAAGGTCACAACCTGTAAGCAAAATATCATGTACATAGAGTATGAGAAAAAAATAAATTTCCTCCCACGGACCTTGCAGTATATTGAATTACTCTGTTCCCAATTGAACAAGATAACAACACTATGAAACTTTAACAATATTGTTTGGAAACTTGATTAAGATCATGAATTAGAATTTTTCAGTCTACACACAAGTTTACTTGAATCTGCTGCAAAATCATCTAGTTGTACTATATAGATTTTATATCTATTTAATGTAACTCCATATCAAAATAAATTATTAATGCCATGTTCACTCTGAAAGAATCTTTAAAAATAGTAATAAGAAATAATTATTTCTTCACTATAAATTATACACCCCTCTTTTAGAGTGGAAATTTTAGTTACAAGTTTAGTTTTAAACTTCACAATTTTCCTTTGAAATCCTTTTAATTTTGTATGCCAATTTGCAACTAATGAACTTGTGATCTTTGGACAAGTAAGTTAGTTTCCAAATACTATAAGGTTTCATAGATTGTATATCGCCTTTTATGGCATCTAATCATATATTTGATTGAGAACAATAAATGACATTTATAAATATGCCACTACATCAACCATATAGTGGATATTGCAGTCATGCTCTCACAAATAGACTATATAATTTAATAGAATAATTGATCGTCTTTCCCTAACAAATCTCTCGAGTAAAGTTACCACTACTTCATTCTATACTTGAGAGGTTTGAAAAAATTTCATCATAAACTATATCAAAAATAATACCTTAAACCTTAACAAGTTTAGTTTATGGTATAGAAAATTCAATAATTGTCTATACTAAAATTTTTTAGTATAGGTAAAGACAAAGACACAGTGATTTTCTATCGTACTATTATCCATAATAGTCTAAGAGTAGCTATCCTCTATAATAACGTTGAACTGTAGAAACTTTACAGTGTGTGATTCCATAATATTTGTACCTTCTTTATGGTCATAAAATTGATACCCCTTTGAACAATCTAAGTAAGATACAAAATAATTCCAAGTGAATCTAAATTCCAACACACTTAATATTGAATTAGATAACCTCACTTCTGCATGACACCTCTAAATTTAATATGATTCAAGTAATTTATGTTCAGTCTATAACACAAAAGAAGTTTATGAAATAACTTTGATAAGAAATATCTTTTGTATGTGAAAAGATTGCTTTCAAAATATCAGCCCACAAAAGATCGGATAAATTAGTCTTACTAATCATACTCATCACCATGTTTATTATGATGCAATATGCATTTCAGTCAAATCCTTTTGTTAAGATTTTTAGGCATAGTAATTAAGTCACAACCCCAGAATCTATCAAGCATTTGAGAAATGACCTTTTAAGCTATTTCGCATTGTCATACTTGCCAAAATACTCACGAACACTATTAAACCTTATAACATTTTAAGACTAATTGTAATTATTTTATTCTTTATCTTGGCCATTTTACTTCCACAATAATCTATAGAAGTCTTTAGATAATCGTTAAGAGTAGACATAATATCAACATTGTCAACTTTTCTACTCTTCCTTTAGATATGTGTGAGATTATTCCTTAAATAGAAAATTTTGGAAACAACCTCTTCAACTATATACGAGATGTATATGCCACTAGAACTTAAACATAATCTTTGTAGATGTGTCATAATTTTAGTATTAGATAAAACATAACTTTAAGCCATTAAAGCTTTCATCATCTTTTAGGAGTTCAGTCAGTAGACAAGCCACTTTTCAAGTGTTCTTAAATGGAACGCTTCATGGACAGTAAGCAAATTCCATTACTCTTTTCTCAAGCAGCAATCATATGTCCACTACTTCAAATTTGACGCAGTAAAACCCCAATAATAATGAAGTTATTAATTATAGAAAATGTGACTGAAAAACAAGCAAATATATATAATTAGCATCATGTGAGCACCGTGTAACTTGATATACAAGTACACATCCAGAGAGTTGTATGCATAATCATATAATCACCTTTGGACAAAATACATGACATGCAGTTGTATACTCCCCACATGATAGCGGTTATGAGAATATATTCTAATCTTCATGAATTCATCACCTTTGGGTAGATGAACCACTAGGATTAGTCAATTCTTTACCACACCATCATGTATCCCTCCATGAACTAATACACAATCACCTTCTTTGGGAATATGACCGCACATTAGATCAGGAGACATCTCCATCAGCATACGAGATCGAAATTTCTCAAACCTAATCAAGCGATCCACTTTAGCGGTCACTACTCACTTGAATCATTAAAACTCTCTCATACTAGGGATATAAACTTTACTACTTACATACATCATATACGCGCCACCAACCATCTTGCTCGTCTCGTCGAGCCCAATCCGAATTATGATTTAATTTTATTTTTATTGAACCAAAAATCACGAAAATCACAAATTAAGGCAAAAATTCTATGCGTTCGAGTTCTAAGGTTATGACTGCTCTGATACCACATGTTGAATGCAAATTATGTAACCCCTAGATCTCCATAACTAGAACAATAACATGCATAATTGAGTAGAAAGATTAACACACCTTTTTTAGATTAACACAATGTTCCACGCGCAAGTCATCCTCCTCTATTGCCCTCCGTATCACTGACTCAATGAGACGGCCGTCTCACATTTAGCGTTAGGTAAACGCCTATTAGGTGATGATACATGTGAGAATTAGGGTTAGAGGAGAGACTTAAGTACTATTTATAGAGTTTCCGGCCAGACCACCTCATTACGGGCCAGGCTCAACTCGGCCCACACTAGCCAGTCCCATATTATACTAATTAAGAAACCTTCTATCTCACCTTAGACTAACCCACTTTTATGGTAACTGTTAAAATAGTAATTTACAATATCAATTAATGTAGTCCACATCAGGAAAACTCTTACATTTATTTCCAAAAGCTTTTAGCTCAACCTTCAAAGACTGAGCCAAAATGGCCTCATAAGATCGCATAATGCCATTTAGCAGGTTTTCATTGCGGAGACTGCGGCTAGGAGGTTCACTCCTATAACTGCAAATACTCTCTAGCAAAATTGTCCTCTTTGTCATTCTACATAAATTTGCAGCACATCTTTGGAAATGATATTGAAAGAGAGTGTTTGGAATAGTAGAGCAAGATGAAGACTTAGAGCATCGAATTCTCAAAGAAAAGCAACAAATAAAATAAAATCAGAAGTCTTCACTATGAATGCATTTAGCAATTGAGAAGTCTAGCAGATAGTAGAGCTAGTCAGTCAAAGGATAAAATACATTTTAGGTGAATTCTGAGTCTTCACTCCAAAACCGTAGAAAAATTATGTGAAACTTGATAAGGCTAGTAATAGCATCTAGAGGGAGTGAATATGTGTTAAAACAAGTTTTACAAGACTTAACTAATTAATTCGTCTTTTGAGGATAATCGATCGAAGATGTAAAATACTATAGGCAGTTATATAAAGTTACGAATTAAAGTAAAGAGTTTAGGGAAAGAAAATTAAAACACAAGGTTTATAGTGGTTCGGCTTAGACCAAACCTACGTTCACTCTCCCGCGCTAACAGCCCACTAGCTAGATTTCACTAAGAACCAAAAGAGATTTTACAGTCTCACGTCCTTGATTTCACGTATAGAAACTTTACTACATTTCCTCAAGGTCCCACAAGTATTCTATCTCTCTTTTGAATACAATTTAAGCTTAGCGATTGAAATAGCAAAGAACTAGGAGCTTCAAATTTTGGAATTTTTCTTTTAAGCACACACTCGAATAACTTAAGCATCTTCCTTATATACTCCCCCATGCCTTTATAACCGTTGGCACCTTCCAAAGGTGTTATTCCAATCTAGCCGTTGGACAGAAATAATTAGGGAGATCTCAAGTTACTTAAAGAATGTGATGATAGCCCACCAATCCTGCTCGCCCATACAATCAAAATCTAGGTTTCCATAAGTAAAATCTTCCAGATATACTTTGCCAATCAACGGATCTCATCACCCATATTGATTTCAATAAGAATAATTGATCACAATATGCTATCTCTAACCTTGAGATCTTCTTTAACCGTACGAACCAAATCCTTAAAGATATACTCACATCTGGATAAGTCTTCTCTTCGTAGGTCTAGAACTATTGTTGACACCTAAATTTTTGCCCAAAGATATTTTATGTCAAATTCTTGCATATAGATTATCTAAGTGTTTAATATAGTGTTTTAAATGGAAAATGTTTTTCCTTAAAAAAAATTAATTAATTAAAAAAAGAAAAAAGAGGAAATCGAAAAAAAAAAAGAAAAAAAAAGAGCAAGTTGGGGCCAATGATCTAAATGTGACTAGCCAAGCCCAGGAGGTCAAATTGGAATTCAAATTGTAAGTTGGGGCCAAAATGCAATTTTTAAAAGTTGAGGGACCAATTCACAAATTTTGCAAAATTTGTGCCCAAGCCCTTAAATCATCATCTTGGTCACCAATTAAGTAGAAATTGAATTTGGGTCAAATCGAATCAATCAAATTGGGCCAAAAGGACCAAATTTGTATTGAATGGGGTATTTTTGAATAAGACAATGGCCAACTTTAAAGGACTTTCTTGCAAAATTGGATAGGCACAATTGCGAAATATGGTCGAGATCTTAAACTACTATACATATACTCGTTAATTGATCAAAAATCGCAGCAAAATTGATGAATTAGAGCACTCAAATCAGCAACCAAAACTTAGTCTACGAGTTGGTCTCAATTTGGAGTTGCTAAGTAAGCAACTTGGTGGCCCCGCCATATCCTCCTCAGCTGCCCAACTAGCCCGATCTCTACACGTGATGGAAGACCATTATTGGTACTGTCACGCCCTGATCCTCAGGCACGCACACATCCGTTTGACTTGGTCGATTTTAATATGCGATATCCCAAGACTATATATCGCCGACCCTTTCATTCTTTAAGCACATGCGGAAGCAATTATAAATCCCCAGACAATAAAACAATGGGATAGAAAAGCAGGCTATATCTTTCATATTGAAATTTACAACCAAACCTTTATACATGGCATTAGACAGAGCACTTCACAGACTATTCGCAACTTCAGAATCTCACTCTATCTACACATATACAAAAGGGTTCACAAAGAGATGGGATTTCAATCCTCGTCTAAGTCATACTCGAGATCATCCTGATCCTCCTCTGATTCCTCTTCACTCAGATCATTCTCTTCCTCAATTTCACCGCGAGTTCTCATTCACAAATTCCTCCTCCTCGCTCCTTGTCGGGATCCGAAATGTTTTCCCCAAACCTGGGATGAGACTACGTCTCGCCGAGTTCTACCCCACTAAGCCCGATTAGTAAACTATTATACTAAAGGCTGCCTAAACACGCATAGGTCAGAAGACGTACCTTAGCATCAGATCCCACCTGCAAGTCAGTACAATTTACAATAGACACTCAAGCAATCATATCACCGATCGAAGCATCGATCAAATCGACCTAGTCGATTACAAGCCAACAAGACCACTCACGGTCATTTCTATTCAGTCAATCAATTCACAACATCAAATCAAAACAATGATCAATCGACCTCGTTGATTACATGACAGCCGGACCATCTTTAGGTCATTCCAGTCATTGCTATACAGGCTCAACTAATAAAACCAATCACCGAGCCACGTGCATTCTCTAAGGTGATGGGACCGATCATCGAGCCACGATTCACATGACCAAATTTATAAATGACATGCCAAGTCATCGGTCAAAGCATACATCTTACATACTCACTTTCATTTCTACAATTTCCAGTATGATCGGTAGTCTACCACAATACCTTTATCACTGGCAACCGATACTCGATACACAGAAATACAGCCACGCAGGCACAATCTACGCCACACTTGCATGATCAACTATCGCCACACAGGCATGATCAACTACCGCCACACATGCATGATCAACTATCGCCACACAGGCATGATCAATTACCGCCACACAGGCATGATCAATTATCGCCACACAGGCATGATCAACTATCCAACAATTTACGTGCATTCTCTAAGGCATCCTACATGCCAAAGCGATGTAATAATCGCAGAGCCACATCACACAGCATTTCTCCACACAGCATTTCTTTTCATCTTTTATCATCATTAAAAAAATATCGTGCATTAGTACACGATTGGCCTTAGCCAAAATATGATGATTTCGATTCCACAATCCCCACCATTATTAGCGTCCACCAAAAAACTTTTGGTGCTGTCAACCGACACCGGTTATTTTCCAATTAATTTTCCAAATTAATTAACCCAGGAAAATAATCTTGTAATCACAATTAAATCACTTCAGCACAAAATAAAGCTCAATTAAATATATGAACTGCACCACGATGATCAGCACGAAATTTCGGTCGTCGGCCATTAAATTCTTAATTTCCGAAAAATAATTAATTAATTAATTAATTTCGAAAATTAATTAATAATTATTAAAAATTCCATTTAGCTCAAAATAAAGCCAATTTAAATAAACGGGCTGCACCACGATCATCAGATAATTTTCCGGTCACTGACCATCTCAACCTTAATTTCCGAAAAATAAATAATTAAATAATAAATTTCGAAAATTAAACAATTAACATTAAAATTCAATTTAACTCAAATTAAAGCCCGATTAAATAAACGGACTTCACCACGATCATCAGCATAATTTTCCGGTTCTGGACCATCTCCCTTGAATTTTCGGAAAATAAATAATTATTTAATTTAATTCCGAAAATTAATATTTAAATGCCAAAAATCCCACTTAGGCCCGAATTACCAAATTGAAGCCCAATTAGGGGTCGGAAAATTCCCGAGACACTCCCAATAAATAGTAGACCACGTCTACTTGTTAATTGCACAATCAATTTATCTAAATCACATCACAATTGACTAATAATTGCTAATTTAATCTAATCTAACAACCTAAACATAATTAATTAAATCTAAACCAACCTTAAGCATAAATTAGCCACTAATCCTGGATTAGTGAGATTACTCACCAAATCGCGCGCAAATCGGATCAATCCGACGGCGGCGACGCGAGGAACGATTGTTCCCAAAGCACGGTTCTAGTTCGGGGCCGGGAAACGGCTCAAAAGCGGGCCCGAAGGTGCTGAAATTCACTCCGTGGGTCTGCTGGACGGAGCCGAACGGGGCTGCTCTGGCGGCTAGGGCAGCAAGGGGAGGCCGGCGGAGGGTGAGGGGTCGCGAGGGTGGTCCGGCGAGGCTAGGCGGTGGCCGGAGGTGGCCGGACGGTGGCTGGTCGGTGCGGAACAGGGGCTGGGTCGGCTGGATCGCGCGGAGGGAGGAGCGGCCGCGAACGACGGACGGCAGGACGATGGCGGGCGCACGGGCGCGGCGCGGGTGCGGGCGACGGTGCGGCGGCGGGACGGCGACGGAGTTGCAGCTTTTGGTCTTCTTCTGCTTCTGGTTTCCGCGAAGAAGAAAGAAGAAAGAAGGAGAAGAAGGGAACCGATTCTGTCGTGCAGGGGAAGAAAGAAGAGAGAGGAGAGAGAAGAGAGATGGGATAAGCATTGACCGGTCAAAGAAAGAGAGAGAGGGAATGGGCGGTGGGGAATTCGCACGAGGGGGAGGGGAAAAGAGAGAAGAGAGAGAGAAAAGAAAGAGAGAAAAGGGAGAGAGAGAAAAGAAATCTAAAAAATCATATTATTCTTATTTTTCTTTTCTCTTTCCCTTTCTAATTTCTTCCGGTCTTC
Organism: Eucalyptus dawsonii; assembly: GCA_016097615.1. Taxonomy (NCBI): domain Eukaryota; kingdom Viridiplantae; phylum Streptophyta; class Magnoliopsida; order Myrtales; family Myrtaceae; genus Eucalyptus; species Eucalyptus dawsonii. Next base: position 27,879,272 of record CM027881.1, on the reverse strand, counting down.
GATTTTTTCCTCCGATAATTTCTTTATTGAAATTTCGGACTCGTCGATAAATTGATAGACGATGAGACGGTCCTAAAAATGAATTGTGACACGCTCGAATATTTGATTTCCAAAACTGAATTAAATTTCATGATTAAAATCGACCGAACGTGATTTTAGTCTAATCCAACAAATAAGGTAGCTTTTAGGGATTTTACCGCGGATATATCCCTTAAAGGCTTCACACAATAAGTTAGTTAACTCGTGAGTGATCAGCTCAGAGAAAAAGGACCATAGGCACGCCGACGATATGCACATTTCATATGTTTGGGACGGGGTCGAAATTCGGGATGTCACAGGTACTGCAAGTGGACAAAAATTGGTCAAAGATAAGCTACTGAAGGCCCGGGAAAACCGCACCAAATCCAGGCACTCAACATCTGCAGAAATTGAAAATCTGGCTTAAGTCAGAAAGTTGTTGAAGTAGTCCTCTTGATAGGCTTGGTAGGTGGACAAAAGACAAACCAAAAATTCCTTAATTCAAGGGATAAGATCACTAAAGCAAGGTCTTTCGAGGGATGAGAGAGAGGAGACAAGAGGGAGAGGAGGCAGCTCACGGTCATCCCCCAAAGAGGGCCTCAGAAGCAACTCCAGAAAAGCAAACTCATAAATTTCAATTCAACCTCCAGAGAGAAAAGGGAAATTTTCACAAACTTGCAACCAAAATTAGCCAAAACCTTCAACTAAAGAGTGAAACTTACTCAAAGATCTTTCCATCCATAGGCCGTACGTCCAAAATGGAGTTTAGGAATGTCTCCTAAAGCCCCCCGAAACAGTACCCTCTTGGCTGGCCAAGAAAGTCCGAAAATTTTTCTAGGTGTTGAGCCCGATCGGTCATGGGTGAGGGAAGGTGAGTGTTTTTGAGAAAATTGAGAGATAAATGAGGAAAAGCTTGACTTTCACCCCAAACTAGAATACATATAGTTCGTTTTGGTATTAATTTTTCCAACAAAAGAGGTCCTGAAGTCTAATTTTTGAGGTCAACAAAAACCTTTGTTATCAGTTTTTCTCTGCAGATCTCATTTTCCAGTTTGAAGAAACCAACTTCCACATGCTTTTAGAGGACAATTTCTCGGTTTCCTTGACTAAGAGTCACTTGCAAAAGAAACTAGGAAGTAAGGTAAGCATCCTAGATGTATTTATGATCGAGTTTGAGCATGTTTCAACCATGAAAAATAAAGAGGAAGACCAACCCTGAAATCTGATTTCCGAGGTTGAAATTTTTCTAGGTGTTTGAAGCCTCTTCAAAAGCCATAAATGTTTGACTTGCTACTCCCACTTGCATGCGTTTTATATCTTCATGAGCTTGATGAATGTCATGTGGGAGTACAAATGATGCATAGGTCACATTGGTTTGGTTTTTAAATTCCCGTGTGAACTATGAGATCATCTAAAACTTTGGCCAAAAACCAAGCCTATCAACATTAATTCATGGCTGGTCAATGTGAACTTTGCATGTGTACTTCTTCGAGAGGTCGTTTTGATGTGTACGATTGGTCATTCTCAATGATGTTTGTTGCATTTGAAATCCCATCTTGCCTACTTTCACTCGGATTAAGTAATATTTCCCTTAGATCTTGCGTGTGATGAGTGTCGGGGCTTCAATATGGGCATGTAACCTATTTGTTTGACTTGGGTTCAAACCCAGATTTGCAAAATTAGCTCAAACCCACATATTTGAGGATGATCTTAGCTTGGTTCTAGTGTGTTTTAAGCTATGATTTCTATCTAATATTATTTTTTGCATGTGGTAATATAACCTTGATATTTTAGTTCCACATGAGATACATTATGAGTGACAATTGAAGGCTGCAACCATGGCTCGAGAAAGCTATTAGGGCTAGTTTAATGCACACCAAGTGTTTGACAAAATGCCCAAACTAAGCTTGTATCTTGAAACGGTCGATTTGAGCTTGATTATTGTGATATTCATGTGCTATGTTACTACATGTTAACATAGATCGGTTTAAGGAATTATTATTAATATATTTTTAAAAAATAATTATAAAAAAAGAAAAATATGAAAATTTCAAAAATATCAAAAAAAAAATGTTAGATAGCATCAAATTAGGATAGAAATGACATATATGAAATTTTCCTAATTTTAAAAGGTCATTTTCCTTTGTATTTTATAACCATTTTTGTAAGTAATCCATTTTGCGTAGATTAAAATTATTTAAAGTAATTTCATGCATATTTGAATTCTCATTTCGCTCATGAGGGTTCTGTCCGGGGACATGATAACAAGACCATGTAATATTATTTGCCCAACTTGTATCGGGTTTACCTTTTCCGCATTTATTTTCAAGTCATTTCAATTTCTTTGATGTTTATGTACACACCGCTTTTCATTAATTTGTGTGTAAATTTCTCTTCTAAATTATGTTAGGATTAGTCTAGACATTAAGGAAAACAAACCTACAAAAACATTTGCATGGATGCTTAGCAGTTTTATAAGGATTATAATTGGTAATTAAGATTGTATGGCCATTTAGATAAACAACATTCCAAGTTAGTGGTACCGCAAGGGCGCTAACAGAAACATTGACGTAAAAAAGTCCCCAGTCCTAGAAATCTCTGATTGCGTAGGAATCGTGACAACACTCTTGCGTCTTGATTCGTTTCTAGCCAACCTCAATAAGTTAGTGGCGACTCCTAAAAATGCATAAGTTGTTAAGAATTAAAATTCAAAATCTAATGTCGCGCGAGGTATAGGCTTGGGAAAGCATGCGCCTAATTTAGAGCCGTTAGTCCGCCTCTTTAGGCAAATACCCCTAAACCTTCTTTCTTTTTTCACGGACGACAAAAGAGAGGTCGCGGCAGTTTGGCAACTCCACTGGGGATTTGGTTGCAAACCTTAGAGGACTTAGGCCGTAAAATCACAATTGATATATGGCTTAAGGGACACATATTCGACATAACTGCACTTTACGGTTCTAAAGGTCAGGTTGAGCCGCCGAAAACCTTCCTCCAACTCACAATTCCTGCCCACATGGTGATCGATTGATTGTTAAGTCTAGGATCAAAGAGAGGTATTGTGCACATTCAGGACCATTACATCCATTGGAACAAAACTCATGCTTTTATCCATTTTACTGAGCCGAAAGTAGAATTCAACCTAGCAATTCTATAAGTTATGTTCTCACCAAAAGTGAGCTAAGGCGATGCTTCCTCTGCTGTATCGTATTGCATATATTATTATACACCCTAGTCTTATCAATGGTTCTGAAGATGGACACTCTAAACACAATAGCGTCCCTTTCAATAAAGCTTAAACACACGCATCTTCCACCTTTGAAGAAGTTTCTATCGCAGATGCAGCCCAACAGGCATATGACTTTCCATAATGTTCGTGGCTGATGAGCTTCAACAGCCATGGTTTGGCTTTGAAATATGAGAACCACAATCTACGGGCTTTTATTAACGTGTCTTTGGGAATGAACCAGGAACTCTCTGCTCAAGTAGACATTCACAATTTTGTCATCTCAAAAACAACCAATGATTTTTTAGGAAGACAATATGAGGATGCTTTATGTGATTTAAATCCAAGAGTTGTCATTATCACGAGGATCTTACCACATTGATTTTCTTCAGATGTATTAACTTCACCGCAATTTTAGAGAAAGGATAATCAAGTACAGATTTGCTGGCCGGTTTGAGAGCTTTGCGCAAGCCCCGCTTTTTCAGCTTACCTATAGTAGGCGCAAACAGAAGAAGAAGAAAGGTTTTGCATTTTAGCTGTATTTTATTCTTGTTATGTAAAACTCATATCTGCCGACATAGCAACCCTAAATCAATCAATTTGAGTCTTACTAATGGTCTAGCTTCCTAAGGCCTATATGCACACCAATACAATTCTCAGCACAATCAAATCTCATGTGACCAGCTCGGCTTGTTTCCATTATTTATGAGATCCTCCAATACAAGCATATTCACACACAGGAGAACTATAGACAGAGAAACACTACAAGAGTGAATTAGCTCTAACACAATTTCTCTTAGCCTAACAATGTGGAGAGTTCCTTCATGGAATTCAAATCAAACACAAGAACAACACAGTCATGGGGAGAATTCGCTAATATATTAAGATTCACACCTGGAAAATCTCGTGATGAGCCTTTTGAACTTCTGTCCCTCTCCAAACTTTTTACTAACAAATGTGCATGGGAACTGCCATGAACTTTGCAAACCTAATCAAATTCCATTGCCATACAAAGGTGAGGACACTTGACTGAATGCAATTCATCCCTTAAGACTTCAAGCTCAACCAAAACATCATGGCAATCATCGGCACATTTAGTCCTAACACATACTGTAATATATGTGCTTTAAAAGAAAATAAAATAAAAGGAAAAAAAAGAGTTTCAAAAGTCAAAAAAGGAAGCTAAAGGATATTTGTGGAACCTTCGGCTGTGCTTTAAAGAGAGAGAGAGAGAGAGAGAGAGAGAGAGAAGAGCATGGGCAGAAGCAGGGTTTCGAAAGAAATAGGGGAAAAGATAGAAAGAAGAGAAAGGAAAAAGGGAAAAAGGAAAAAGAAAAAATTGGCACGCTCATGATCGGACGCCTCATCAAGTCGACTCAAGTGTGTTTTGCAAAGCCGGTAAGAAATTGAAGCCTTTAATCACTTACTTGAAGCAATAGCCGCAATTAGGGCTCGAATGGATTTCTTGGATATTTGTGTGGCGAAACCCGATTTTTGAGTTGTTAAGCTGTATATTTTTGTAGAAATGGTACTTTGGGATGTTGTGAAGCTATAGCATCTTTCGGATCATGATTTGAGTTTGCGGTTTGTCCTGAACGGAATTTTAAAGTTAGGGGCGCATTCTAGTATTGTAGCGATCAGTAGCTTCAAAATTTTTTTTTTTTATTTTCAGCATTATTTTGGGGTGGCTGAGTTGGGGTTGTTGTTTTACATTAAGAGAGCTTTCTAATGACTATAAGACGGCTTGAAACGGATTTTTGTGGAGGAAGTTATGGCATGACGAAGTTGGCGCATGGGCCGTGCCTAGTAGAAAATGATGGGTTTTCAATAAATGAGAGCTTTTGTGGCGCATAGGTGTTGTTTTATCAATAAATAGGCCTAGTATAGATGATTCATTATGCGAATATCCTTTTTACTTGGCCTTTTAATATTGTTTTTGCGTTAATTGTTAGGAATCCGAATGCGTTGGTTCGAGTGAGCGTCGTAATTGATTTTTAGCTTTTCCCAGATGAGTGACACTATTTCTACTTTGTATTTTAAACTCGTATTTTGAGAAACGTGGTGGATTATATATTCCATGAGTTGATAAAAAGCATATTTTATTGCATAAAACAGGATCGAGATATTACTGTCATTTTTGTTATTCAAAGGGAGTTATATTCCGACTTCGATTTGAATGGTTGTTTGAAAAAGGATTTGTGGAATTCTTTGTGAAAGAATCTTGAAATGTTTTGGAGAATACTTTGATATTTATATATCAAATTTTGAGTTGTGATATGACTTCCTTTCTGATGTTGGATTACTGGATATTGTGATTGGTGATTAGTGCTCAATATCGCTGTAAACCCTGAGAGGTGTGTGGGTATGTGCATACTAATCTAAGATATCCTTGTGGGCCGAGCCACCGACTAATAATAGATGGAGACCTTGCCAAGGGAGGAATCTTGATCGTCTTGTCACAAGCGATACGTGTGACCATGGTTAGACATTTAAGCATGAATTGGTCAATGGAGTGGACCATTGACGTATGATTTGAGTTTGGTTGATGGAATGAACCATCGATGTGATTTGATGAGATTAATCAATGGAATAGATCATTGATGCATATTTTATAAGATTGACTAATGGATTGACCATTGGTGTCTTTGGTATTTGAGTTATGTTTTAAATATGCATAGTGATTTCTCGATCCGTTTAGAAGAAATGTGTTACTCACTGAGCCGTGGTAGCTCGCTCCTTTTTTATAATTGTTTTTCAGGTTCTTCAGTGAGTTGTGAGTAGACGTGAGCATTTGTTCGGCGAGAACTTTTGTGGTGGAAACTTTTTGGTATGACTTGTGCATAGTGAATAGGTTTATAAGTTAGTCTTTATAGAAGGTTTATGTTTTGATTTTTATGGATTATAGATATACTATAATATTGTAACCAAATACCCATTTTTGTCAAATATGTGTGTGTGTGTGTGTGTGTGTGTGTGTGTGTGTGTGTGTGTGTGTGTGTGTGTGGATGTATATATGTTGAAATCGGATTGAATTTTGATTATGTTGAGGCTGTGCCATTTGGTAAAAGAACGGCTGTGTCATGCCCATTTTTCTTGTAAATCGGGGTGTGACATTTGTTGGTATTAGAGCTTAGATTTTGATTTGTTTGGGTAGATTTGGGACGATGTGAGATTGTGTGATAGATTTTTTTTTTAAAAAGTTAGCCTTTTAGATATTAAGTTGTAGCTCCGTTCTTGGATTCAAGTGATCATGCATGACTCGGAGACACTTGCTTCGCTTCGTAGAAATAGTAAAGGTAAGCAAGTTGTCGCCCCTAGTGCTAGAGACACGCCTCAAGCTCTCAAGGTGCGTCTTTAAGGAGGAGACAGGAGGATCGATGTGATGGAATTCCTAACTCACATGAAGGCAGGGAAGTTAATCAACGGTCATTTCCCCTGAGTGACTTTGAGTAAGCCATGATTCATTGGTATCTTCAAGCAAAGGAATTAAGTGGAGATGGAGCAACTGGCTCATACACTTTTGCCTAATTCAGAGAGGCGAAACCACCCACTTACGATGGGAAAGCTAATCCTCTTGCAGCAGAGCAGTGGACTAAAAAGATCGAGGGGATCTTCAAAGTAGAAGGTGTTCCTGAAGACAAGAAGGTTAACTTTGCTTCTTGATACTTCGAAGGTGAGGCAGAGCATTGGTGGGAGGGAACGAGGCCAGCTCTTGGAGATAGGGATGGTGCTATAGCTTGGGAGGACTTTAAGTAGGCTTTCAATGCCCAATTCTTCCCAGTGTCATTTCAGGCAAAAATGAAGAGTGATATTATACACATATCTCAAGGCAACTCCATAATTTTGTAGTATGCAGCCCGCTTTAATCAGATGAGTAGATTTGCTGAGCAATATGTGTCGAATGAGCAAGATAAGGCTTATCACTTTCAGAGAGGGCTTCGATATGAAATTGGTTCGGCACTCACACCTCTAGCATTGACATCTTATAATGACGTGTTGGAACGAGCCATCAGAGTGGAGCAAAAGATTTTGGAGCGTGACAAGCAAGGTGTACCTCAACATAAGAAGTTGAGATCCACAGTTTATCAGGATAGCAGCACTGGTGGCAGCGGAAAGAGGAAAGCTTTTAATCAGCCAGGAAAGCCCAGAATTCAGAATAATCCAAGGCCTTGTACTACTTGTGGGAGACGATGTAGCGGTCCTTGTTACCACAAGAGATGAGCATGTTTCACTTGTGGAAAAATGGGACATATGACACGTGATTGTCCAACACAGAAGATTGTCCCTGGAGAAAGTAGAGTATGTTTTGTATGTGGACAACCTGGAAATCGAGCATATACTTGTTCTATGAGGAAGACCACACCTCCAATTGATAGGCCACAAGAAGGCCAGCAAAGGCAAAGGATGATTAGGAAAGTTTTTACGATGACAGGAAAGGATGCGGCGGCTTCTAATATAGTTGTTGCAGGTAATATTTCTATTGCCTCACAACTTGCTTATGCATTGTTTGATCCCGGTGCCACGCATTCCTTTACTACCGTTGACTTTGCAAAGAAACTTGATGTGTTGCTTGAGCTTCTAAGATATGAATTGCGTATTGATACTTCCTCTGGTGATTTATTGATTGATGATCGTGTTTTTAAGAATTGTTTGTTGCGAATTGATGATGTAGCATTGCCTATGGATTTGGTGGAGTTAGATATACGAGATTTCGATGTTATTCTAGGGATGGATTGGTTATCAAAATAATTATGCCACTATTGATTGTTATTCAAAGAAAGTTATTTTTCGACCTCCAAATTAACCCGAATTCTCTTTTTCAGGAAGTTATGAAGGCACTTTTCCAAGGTTGATTTCAACTATGCAAGTAAGAAATTTTTTTAGAAAGGGTTGTTGCAGTTATTTGGCTTGTGTAAAAGATACAAGTAAAGAGCCGGTAAAGCTAGAAAATGTTCATGTTGTCAAAGAATTTCCTTATGTATTTCCTGAAGATTTACCTGGCTTGCCTCCTGATAGAGAGATAGAGTTTTGTATCGATTTAATGCCTAGTACAACACCTATCTCTAAGACCCCATATCGGATGGCACCTTTTGAATTGAATGAATTGAAGACACAACTACAAGAGCTTTTGGATAAGGGTTTTATCAGGCCTAGTGTATCGCCTTGGGGAGCTCCTGTTCTATTTGTGAAGAAAAAAGACGGTAGTATGCGACTTTGCATAGATTATCGAGAACTTAACAAGGTGACAATAAAAAATAAATATCCTTTGCCTAGGATTGATGATTTATTTTATCAACTTCAAGGGGCTCAGGTAATTTCTAAGATCGACCTTCGTTGTGGGTATCATCAGTTGAAGATAAAAGTTGATGATGTGCTAAAGACGGCTTTCAGAACAAGGTATGGGCATTATAAATTCCTTGTCATGCCTTTTGGGTTAACGAATGCACCTACGGCTTTCATGGATTTGATGAACAGGGTATTCAGGCAATTTCTTGATAGATTTATTGTGGTATTCATCGATGATATTTTAATGTCTTCGAGGAGTTTGGGAGAACATGAACAACACTTGAGAGTTGTTTTACAAACTTTGCGTGAAAAGAAGTTGTATGCTAAATTTAGTAAGTGTGCCTTCTGGCTTGATCATATAGAATTCTTAGGTCATGTAATATCAAAGGATGGTATCTCAGTTGATCCAAAGAAAGTTGAAGCAGTTGTTCAATGGAATCGCCCTACCAATGTAACAGAGGTAAGAAGTTTTCTTGGGTTAGCAGGTTATTACAAGAGATTTATAGAAGGGCTTTCTAAAATTGCCAGTCCACTTACTCGCCTAACTCAGAAGGGAGTTAAATTTGTGTGGTCAGATCAATGTGAATGCAGTTTCCAAGAGTTGAAGAGGCGATTGGTGTCAGCTCCTATATTAACTTTTGCCTTCAGAAACTGGTGGCTTTACAATTTATTGTGTTGCATCTAAGGAAGGTTTAGGTTGTGTTCTTATGCAAGATGATAAAGTTGTAGCATATGCCTCTAGACAGTTGAAGGCTCATGAGAAGAACTATCCTACTCATGATCTGGAGTTGGCGGCAATTATGTTTGCCTTAAAAATATGGCGGCACTACTTGTATGGTGAAAAATATAAAGTCTTTACCGATCACAAGAGTTTGAAATATATTTTTACTCAGAAAGAACTTAACATGACACAGAGGAGATGGCTAGAACTTCTGAAGGATTATGACTTATCCATCAATTTCCATCTAGGTAAAACTAACGTGGTAGCTGATGCATTGAGTCACAAATCCTCTGGAAATACGGCAGCATTGCTCACTTCTCAAAAGCCTATTCTTGAAGATATGAGAAAGCTGGACCTTGAGGTTTTGGTCCATCAGCTTGTTGCTCAATTAGCTAATCTTTGAGTACAACCGACATTGATTGACAAAATCAAGGGTAAACAAAATGAAGATCCTCAATTGGAGAAGATCAAAGAAGGTGTAAAAGCTAGGAAACAATATGACTTTAGTATCCATGTAGATGGGTCATTGAGGTTTCATGATCGATTATGTGTTCCCAATGATTTAGAATTGAAAAAGGAGATATTACAATAAGCTCATAGCACTAGATTCTCGATTCATCCAGGGAGCACCAAGATGTATAGGGATTTGAGAGGAAATTTTTTGTGGATCAATATGAAGAAAGATATTGTCAAGTTTGTCGACCAATGTCTAGTTTGCCAGCAAGTGAAAATTGAGCATCAAAAACCAAGTGGCAGCTACGCGCACTTGAAGTACCTAAATGGAAGTGGGAGCATATTACCATGGATTTCATCGTCGGCTTACCGAGGACACCTAGTGGTAAGAATACCATATGGGTGATTGTTGATCGATCGACTAAATCTGCACACTTTTTGTCTTATCGATTTGGTCTTTCACTTGAAGACATGTCGAAGCGATACGTCAATGAGATAGTGAGACTTCATGGAGTTCCAGTTAGTATTGTTTCCAACAGAGATCCTAGGTTTGTGTCTAACTTTTGGAAGAGTTTACAAGGGGCGTTAGGTACTCAACTCAACTTTAGCACAACTTTTCACCCACAGACAGATGGTCAGTTAGAGAGAACTATTCAGACATTAGAGGATATTCTACGATCTTGCGTTATTGACTTTGGTGGTTCATGGGACGAACATTTACACTTGGCAGAGTTTTCTTATAATAACAGTTATCATTCCAGTATTAAAATTGCTCCTTTCGAAGCTTTGTATGGGCGTAAATGTAGGACTCCTATTTGCTAGGATGATGTTGGTGAGAAAAGATTAACCGACCCTGAATACATACAACAATCAGAAGAGAAAATCAGACTCATTCGAGAGCGTTTGAAAACAGCACAAAGCCGTCAAAAAAGTTATGCAGACCTTAAGAGGTGCAAAGTAGAATTTAATGTAGGAGACCATATATTCTTGAAGGTTTCTCTAATGAAGGGTGTCATGAGATTTGGCATGCGTGGTAAATTAAGCCCAAGGTACGTGGGACCATTTTTTATATTATAAAAGATTGGTGAAGTTGCTTATAAGCTAGCTTTACCTCCAGCATTATCCGGAGTCCATAAAATGTTTCATGTATCCTTATATGGAAATATGTGCCAAATCATGATCACGTATTGGATTTTACACCATTGAAGTTGAGAGAAAACTTAATGTACGAAGAGTAGCCCATTCGTATCATCGATAAGAAGGATCAGGTGTTGCGACGATGCACTATTCCTTATGTGAAGATCCAGTGACAAAATCACATGGAAAGAGAAGCCACTTGGGAACTAGAGGAAGAGGCAAGGTGCTAATACCCTCGCTTGTTTCATGATTGAGGTGCTTGTAAATTTCGAGGACGAAATTTTTTTTTAAGGAGGGGAGAATGTAATATATGGGCTTTAAAAGAAAATAAAATAAAAGGAAAAGAAAGAGTTTGAAAAGTCAAAAAAGGAAGCTGAAGGATATTTATGGAACCTTCGGCTGTGCTTTAAAAAGAGAGAGAGAGAGTGAGAGAGAGAGAGAGAAGAGCACGGGCAGAAGCAGGGTTTCGAAAGAAACAGGGGAAAAGAGAGAAAGAAGAGAAAGGAAAAGGAAAAAAGGAAAGAAAAAAAAATTGGCGCACTCGTGATCCAGATGCCTCATCAAGCCAACTCAAGTGTGTTTTGCAAAGCCGATAAGAAATTGAAGCCTTTAATCACTTACTTGAAGCATTAGCCACAATTAGGGCTCGAAATTCGGACTTTGTGTGGCAAAGCCTAATTTTTGAGTTGTTGAGCTATATATTTTTCTAAAAATGGTACTTTGGGATGTTGTAAAGCTATAGTATCTTTCGGATCGTGATTTGAACTTGCGGTTTGTCCTAAACGGAATTTTAAAGTTGGGGGCGCATTCTAGTATTGTAGCGATTAGTAGCTTCGAGCCTCTTTTTTTCTTGTTTTTGGCACTGTGTTAGGGCGGCTAAGTTGGGGTTATTGTTTTACGTTAAAAAAGCTTTCTAAAGACTATAAGACGGCTTGAAACGGATTTTTGTGGAGGAAGTTATGGCATGACGAAGCTGGCGCATGGGCCGCACCTAGCAGAAAATGATGGGTTTTTGATAAATGAGAGCTTTTGTAACGCATAGGTGTCGTTTTATCGACAAATAAGCCTAGTATAGACGAGTCGTTATGCGAATATCCTTTTTACTCGGCTTTTTGATATTGTTTTTCCATTAATTGTTAGGAATCCAAATGCGTTGGTTCGAGTAAGCGTCGTAGTTGATTTTTGGCTTTTCCCAAGTGAGTGACACTATTTCTTCTTTGTATTTTAAACTAATGTTTTAAGAAACATGATGGATTATATATTCCATGAGTTGGTAAAAAACATATTTTGTTGCATAAAACAGGATCGAGCTATTACTGCCATTTTTGTTGTTCAAAGGGAGTTATATTCCGACTTCAATTTGAATGGTTGTTTGAAAAAGAATTTGTGAAATTCTTTGTGAAAGAATGGAGAATACTTTGATATTTATATATCAAATTTTGAGTTGTGATATGACTTCCTTTCTGATATTGAATTACTGGATATTGTGATTGGTGATTGGTGCTCAATATCGCTGTGGACCCTGAGGGGTGTGTGGATATGCGCATACGAATCAAGAATATCCTTGTGGACCAAGCCACTAGCTAATAATAGGTGGAGACCTTGCCAAAAGAGGAATCTTGGTCGTCTTGTCACGGGCGATACGCGTGACCATAGTTAGACATTTGAGCATGAATTGATCAATGAAATGGACCATTGACATGTGATTTGAATATGGTCGATGGAATGGACCATCGATGTGATTTGATGAGATTAATTAATGAAATAGACTATTAATGCATGTTTTATGAGATTAACCAATAGATTGAATCATTGGTATCTTCGGTATTTGAGTTATGATTATGTATTTGAGTTATATTTTGAATATGCATAGTGATTTATCGATCCACTTAGAAGAAATGTGTTACTCACTGAGCCGTGGTAGCTCGCTCCTTTCTTATAATTGTTTTTCAAGTTCTTCAGTGAGTCGCGGAAGGCATGAGCATTCGTTCGGCAAGAACTTTTGTGGTGAAAACTTTTTGGTATGACTTGTGTATAGTTAATAGGTTTATAAGTTAACCTTTGTAAAAGGTTTATGTTTTGATTTTGGTGAATTATAGATATACTCTTATATTGTAACCAAATACCTCTTTTTGTCAAATATATATATATATAAATGTGTGTGTGTGTGTGTGTGTGTGTGTGGATGTATATATGTTGAAATCTGATTGAATTTTGGTTATGTTAAGGCTGCGTCCTTTGGTAAAAGGACAGCCGTGTCATGCCCCTTTTTTCTTGTAAATCGGGGTGTGACACATACATATGCACACATGGGAGATCTGTCTCAAAGAAACGCTAAGAGAATGAATTAACTCTAACACAGTTTCTCTTAGCATTAACTCTAATGCAGTTTCTCTTAGCCTAAAGACATGGACAGTTCCGGTAAGGTTTTTGAATCAAACATGAGAACAACACACTCAAGGGGAGAATTAGCTAATATATTAAGATTCACAGATTCAAACTTGGAAAATCTTGTGATGAGCAGTTCGAACTTTTGTCCCTCTGCAAACTTAGTTGATGAATGTGCATAGGAATGGCCATGAACTTTGCAAACCTGATCAAATTCTATTTCTATACAAGACTGAGGACACTTGGCTGAATGCAGTTCATCCCCCTAGACTTCAAGCTCGACTGAAACATCACAGCAAGCAAAGGCATCTTCCACTTTCAGCAAGACAATTCCACAATTGCTGAGGCTCAGTTCCTCACATTGACATTGATCGATGGATATTCCATCTCAGACATCCTTTCATCAATTACAGTGACATGGAAAATGGAGTCCCCTCCAGATTAGAAGACCAAAGATTGGCCCCCACAGTAGTGCTCTGTAGATTCATTCAAACCCTTTGCTAGCCAAACCATCTCATCACATTTTTCCAATTCCACGGGCCAAATAATTGCACCATTCTCTCAAAAGCATCCTCCTAAACCTTCTTGTTATTCCCTGTAGGAAATATAAAACCCATAATCTTAATAAGCCTATGAGACCTGATTTCAAATTCAAAACGATGAACAACATAACAAGAATGCATAAACCAAAAAGGACATCTTGAAGCACATACTTTTCAGTTCATTCAGATTTGGAATGTGGCATTGATGAGTGTGCATCTGGATTATGATCAACCTCATAAAACCCAATTGGCATAGAAGTAAACACTTTTTTGATTCCTCAAGACTATATAAAGGAGATATTATTTGGAATACTGAATTCATTTTGGACCAACGAAAGTGACAATTCCAGAGTTCATCTCAATCAATGTAAATTAAGTCCTAACCAGCACTGGTGTATATGTAGACTCTGAACACAAAATCATCCCTATCAATGAGTTTCTACATGCAGATGACTTTCTCTTGCAAATGTGGGCCAACCAGCGGAAAAGAACGCACCCCAACCCCCCCCCCCCCCCCAAGAAAAAATATCTAACCTACAACTCCTTAGCTTCACCATCCATGACCTGTCCGAATACCTAAGAGTCGCGATTTGCTTAATTTCCTGAATATGTTGCGTGATGAATTGAACAGGAGTAGACTGCCCATCTACATGGTTAAAAAACCAACATATGGTGAAGAATTGACCAAGACACAAGCATACCCTAATGAGAGAATCAAATCATATACAACGTGAGTTTTAGGCATTACTTGCTAGTTTCAAGAGTTTAATAGACAGTAAACCATACAACGAAAGCTATTAATCCAAAGTCAAGGTCAAATCTATGCTTCCAGAATGCAATAGGGTACACATTCAGAAGAAGCCTTCCAGTTCCTAAATATATTTTAAAAATTTCAATTTCAGCCACACAATCACAATCACAGGGGAAAGAGCAAATAAATTGATAACTGGAACATTGATAGAATTGATCATTTAAACTTAAGCTATTTGATTCTTTCAAGCGCAGCTCAAATAAGGTTTTATCAAGCTATTGGTTCAATTTGACAAAGTAAAATCATCTTTTTTCCCCCAAATCTGATTAATATAACAAAATACAACAGTATCTCCCATTTGAAAACAAAATTATCAGTCATTAGATCTCCCATTTCTCTTTAGTTATGGAGGCAGCAACATTCTTTGCAATTTGCTTGTCCATATCAATTAGTCTCGTGGTGTGATTTACATATATATTCTACGTTTACAACATTAAATAACTTTGTCCAATTTCTCCATATTAGAGAACTTGGATTCTATTCTTAAGACGCCTCAGCAATTGCTTTTCCAACAGCATCTATCCAAAAGGAGATGATTGTTATCTTTTCGTACCTCCAACCACCAGCTATGTCCCAATAACTGTACTTTCATCTTTTTCCCTGCTTCAATTACTCCAGAGTTAAGATATTTATACCTGGTTTTAAATATACACCCACGGACACTTCAAGGAAAATAAGATATCATGTAATATACCACACAATGAAGTAAACTTGGAAAGACACTAGAGTATAAGCAAAGATCTAAACAGCATTGATGTATTTGATTTTCAGACATTGCTAATCTGAGTCAATAAGCGTGAGATCATACCAAGCCATACTGAACATAAGAGGGCCTCATCACCACCTGCTCCATTGGAAAATTTGTCAGCTGATTTAAGAGCAGTGAGAGGCCTTGGATGCATGGGACCATAATAAACCAGCTCAGGATGCCTCAATCTGAGGCAATTGAGGGCCAGGGACAGACTCTATACCAGGGAATCCAGAGAGAAATCCGGCTTTAGCTGCAATAGCAAGAAAATATAAATGTAAATTCGGCTTCATCATCTGCATATCGCTAATCCTCTACAACCATCGATTGCACATGCCTCGTGATTTTACCACACAAAATCTAGTGCAATTCAAGAAGTGCAAGGGCATACCAGATTCTTCAATCACATCAGACGCTGTGCGAGAAAAAGACAAGAAGCTTTACTACTTCAGTGCATACATCCCCAACCAAAACACCGGTCGAGGTTGTTTTTCTTCAAGTGCACCGTGCGTATCCACATCTTCTACACATGATTATACTCTCATCGACATCATCTCCCGCAGCTAATGAAATGAAGCACATGCCTTCCACGACCATCATAGTTGCGTCGACTTCAAAAAGGACGAACAATCAACCAATGGGACCACCTAACTCTAGATGTATCCACTATCCAAAACCTTATCATACAGAGTACCGCAGGCCATGAAAGCCTTCTATAGTGGATGCACATCTAAGAGCACGACTTTATCCTTTTCAACAGTAGAAGCTCAGAGTCACCCTTCTCTTTTTGCAAAAACCATTCCCCCACCAAAAAAGATGAACGTTGGGAAATCCCTCCCATTGACTAGACATGCAGTATGCAAAAGCAAAATAGGTAAGAATCAAATTCAAATATGGTCAGCAGAAACTACTCTTCGAAAGGAACCGAATGAAAAGTGAAGCTAATTCCATGCTATTTCTCTAGATAAAAGAAGAGCCAGACAATGAGGGCACCCCGTGTCAAGCAAAACGAACCCATAGAAGAAGAACACTCGTAACTGTGCCTAGATTCGACCACAAGAGGATGGCGAACGAAGCAGCGAGAGAGACGGTTCCGTGAAGAGGCAGGTTAAGCACACTTCATTAGTTTGACTTGCCATGAAAAGATTTAACATAAATTGGAAACAAATTTAATCCTTGCAGCATCTCGTAACCAATCAAGAAAAAGAAACAGAGCTTCAAAAAAATTATTCTAGAATTTGAAAAGAACAACGGCAAAGAGAGTTATGCAAGCAGAATCAAAGACACGTTAAACTGCAAGAAATTCTTATGAGGATGAGCAGTTCGGACTATATTGAGAACAAGTCGTAAAAGTGGCGCCCTCATATTTTTGACAAGGCATGGAATTCTCTCTGAATAATTTCAAGTTCTAGATTTTTAAAAGAAATCTCTCCCTATATCAACTCCATTGATGAGAGCTCAAACACGCAGAATTGTCCTACGCTAACGCGTTTCTCTCGCCAATGCTCGCGAGGAAAGCACGGAAGATGTGGATTTAGGGGCAATAAAATTGATGGTTTGAAGAACAGAGCCCTAACTGAAGAAGAAGAAGGCGAAGATTGAGGAAGGTCTCTACGAAACCAACTTCCTGCTTCAAACTAATTCACGCGCAATAAGACACCAAAATCGGAAGAACTTACGAGTTTGCTGGGTTCAAGGGCGGAGGAGAGAGAGAGCACGATCTTCTCTCCAGCAACGATGACCACGATAACACTCCATCCGGTTGGATCTCCCTCTCTCTCTCCTACTTGGCTCTGCTCCGCTAAGTGCAGCAGCTTCGCTTCTCTCAGTCCTGGCATTCCGAACGCTTCGTTTGATGCCTATGGTGTCAAGAAGGAGAAGGAGAGCCCTGCTTTGCTTCCTGCTGTTCAGCGAACGAGGAGGCGAGATCGATCGATAGACTTGATGATGCGCTGATCGGACGTAATCAGTACTAGAAAAGTTACCAAAAAAAAAAAAAGTTTTAAAATTTTACAGTGCTACCGAAAAAAGGGAAAAGAAAAAAGAATGAATGAGAAAAGGACATCAATTGAATCTTTACCAATTCTATGCGCATTTGTTTCATGCTGATAACTTTTGTATGATTGTATTGAATCATCACTCTCCCCCCAATTCCCATCCCACTTGTATCTAAATAGTGACAAATCTTCTAGTTCCGGTATGATTAGCGTACCCTTAGAAAATGTCTTCATCTTTGGGCACTCTTCTACTTCAATACTCCTTAAGAATGGAAACTTGAAAATGCAACTCGGGATGGAAGAGAAGCATTCTAGGTTTGGCAAATTTTGGAGTGTCAACTCATCAAGATCCCAAATCACTTTTCCTTCTTCGTCTCCATCATTTGCCACTATTTCTTTCATTCTTTCACATCCTATTATAGTCATACAATCGAGATTCACCAAATTTGTGACCATTGAAGTGGTTACTAGATGTACCAATCCAGATGAATTCTTCACCACTAATGCCGTTAGATTCTTGAAGGATGTCACGGTAAGAAATATTGTTGTCAAACAAGGACAATCCCAAACCTCAAATGTCTTGATGCTTTGAAGAATTTTCAACACTAAAGAGCCTTCTCTCCATACACTCTTTAGGTTGTGTAGCTTGTTTAACTTAAGTTCTCTTAAACTTTCAAGCACCGGATGTTTACCATTGTCAACAAGTGCTTCATCCAAGAATATATCTTCAAAGGAGCTACAAAAGACCCCAAGGCTTTGTAGATTCTGAAATCTCTCTAGGAGGAATTTGAGAGGAAAAACGGCATTTTCATCATGAAAGCATGCCAATGTTAGTGCTTTTAGCTTGCCAAAGATGCCCTCTGGAAAATCTCAATCTTGTATCATCTGAATATTGTTATCGACTAATCAAAGTCTCTCCAAGTTGGGAAAGTCCTATCGAATTGCCAATACAACAAGAGAAGTAAATTCAACAAAGTTTCAACAATAAATCATGTTCTGTAAAAAGTAAACCTATTAAGATGATTCACATGGAAGGTGGCCATCTTCTTAAAGTTCATTTTATCTCAAGAGCCCTACATTCAAGTCTCAAGCTTTTAAAAGTCTCGAATAGAGGTTGGTATGGTTAAGTTTGTAGAGTGAATTTGTCAAGATCCCTCCAAGCTCACCAAATTCATCTTTTATTAGAAATATCTTATCTTGTCAACTAAAATTAGTCATCTTTGGAAACTTATGTAATGGGATGCACATATGATATTACTAAAACATATGGGTTCACAAACTTAAAAGTGTGCTTAAGATATAATAAAATATCTTATGTTGTCTTCAAACTCTTAGGTAAGGAGTTTTAGGTTATCTATAGTAATACAATAGGATGACTATGTATAAGACGAGATCAATTAAGGAATACAATAGAAAATATTGCATTAAGGTACTAATGTTATTTTTGTTAAAATTGTTTTTATTGATTTTTTTAAAGTTTTTAGAAGATGAAAGAGAGAAGAAAAATACCACCCCATGTGGTGGCCGCGTTGGCTTGGGCTTCCATCCCCTTCACAAAGGGGATGAGTTAAAATCCCAGCGTGGTCGCTAGTGGTCTTAAGCGTGACGCCGTGGTGGTGGGTCATGCGCTAGCGTCACCAGGAGGTTTACGGCGCGGCTGTCAGCTGCAAGCTAGTTCCTCCTGTCCCAAAAAGAGAGAGAGAGAGAGAGAGAGAGAAGAAAAATTCAAATGCACAACACATGTCAACAATGAGGTGGACCTCATGTCAAATTATCATTGATTTCCCCCAAAGAGCACCACTAGACTAGATTAGGAATATATTGTGCTTTCAACAAAAATCTGTAATTATTTTTGTAATTATAGGTAATGAAATATCTTATGGGTGTCCACAACTGAAAAGTATACTTAAGATATAAGAATTTTTTTAATGTTGTCAACAAACTAATAAGTAAGGCCGATCATGTTTTCTATAGCAATATAACATGGCTTGATTATGTAGTGGATATGAGATCGGTGAGTGCTTTAAAGAACAAAATAGAAACTAAGGGAGAGCAGCTCAAATCATACCCTCTCAAATAAAGAGTGTGCTTCTTGATTAGAAAGGCCCTGGTGATAATCTTTTTGAGCCCAATTGCTCATAGATTCTACCAAAGACAGCATGTTTGCTTTATCACAATGACTTACTCGCAATTCCTTCAAGAATGGCCAATTCAAAGTGGGCAAGTTGGTGCAGAAGTTCTTGAGGTTTGGCATATCATGTAACACTAAAGAGGTTAGTTTTGGAAAAAGATCTTGAGTAGTATTGGAATGTGGAGTCTCATTCCCACTAGCAACTATTTCCTCAATCCCACAAGACTCCACTTGAAGTTCCTTAAGTTGGGTTAGACTTGTAGACACCCAATGCGAAAACACTTTGTCAAGGCTCCCACAATTTAGAATATGCACTTTCCATAAATTGTCAAAAGTGAGAGTTTCTTGAGGATCGCCACTCCATATTTTGCTTATATTGTCCATTGGGAGAGAACCATCCACTTAAGCTGGGGACATTGTACTTGGCATATTGAGAAAAATGACGTAATGAATGTAATTACATTGAGTTATGACCTCAAAGAAAGAATTTCTAAACTTCCCTCACTCTCACAAATCATGAGAATTCGAGCGCTTGTCAATGACAAAAAAAAAGGGAGTGGCTAATTGATGCTTTCATAAGCTGACTAATGACTAAGTCCAAGTATATTGCATTGCAACAAGCATGAAATTATAAATGCATTTATAATCAATAGTACGTTGAGCATCGAATTTTAAGTGCCTCAATTGACATTTTATGCTAGCAATGCCTCATCCCTTTAATTTTTAGAAAGTTCAATGATGAATACTTGGATTCTCGAACTTTCAAATTTGTTCACACTGATCATTATCAAAGCTGCTTGCACTGATCTTTTGATAATGCAAAATTAGATAAGGTAAGAATTTCTTAAATTTATTTGGTTCAAGGAATGAATGTAGCTAAAGCACAATTCAAAGAAGCTTTGATGCACGTGCTTCATACTGCAATCCAATCAGGATACACATACATATCATCCTTCTCTCTCCCTTACTTTGGTTCCAATACCGCGCTAATGGGTGCAAGATTAT
Organism: Eucalyptus dawsonii; assembly: GCA_016097615.1. Taxonomy (NCBI): domain Eukaryota; kingdom Viridiplantae; phylum Streptophyta; class Magnoliopsida; order Myrtales; family Myrtaceae; genus Eucalyptus; species Eucalyptus dawsonii. Next base: position 27,858,812 of record CM027881.1, on the reverse strand, counting down.
GATGCTCCAGCGATAGGTATTGTTGTTGTTACTATTACTAGTACTACTGTGTTATGACCTCTAAAGGATTGTCCAAGAAGCAAATACTGATATTTTTCATTTGGTTACAATAAAATTAATGCAACTATGACTTGTCATAGCAAAAAAGAAACAAAATGACTTTCCACACTTCCCTTAATCTATTAATACTCTTAATTGAAGATTTTGATGAGTATTTGAAATTATCTAACAATGTGGGAGAAACCTATTATTACAGACAGCTCATATTTGACATAAAAATGAAATTAACGCTATCACAACTTGTCACTACCAAAAAATCATATGAATATTTTTATGCTTCCCCAAATTTATTAGTATTCTTGCTTCAGTGTTATAATGACTTTTTGAAATATCCTCAAAATGTGAGAATACCTATTATTACATGACAACTTATACATGCAAATGACATCAGAAGTAAATAAATAATTAGCAATTACTCTTACAATAAAAAAATAAAAAAAAGTAAACAAATGTATAATAAGCTATCGTTGCTTGCGACGGGACTTCCAGATCTGCAACCATGGCTCTAGCGACAGTGGCTTGTCCATGGCTGCGAGCGATAGTGGTCAACTTCCAGATCTGCAACTCCGTTGCTATGGATGGCCAGATTTTGAGATCTATAGAACGATGAGACGGACCAAACAGAGGAAGCTGACCATGCTCGGCTTGGACACAGGGGGTCAGCCTAATCAAGGTGCCGGTGACTCTGCCATTGGCGACATCGGAGGAGGGGCGGAGGTTGGGCGGCTGTGGATGAAGGAGGAGGAAGAGAGGGCTGAAGATAAGATCTTTTAATTTTTCTTTGCCAGAATCGATGCCCCGACCGAATCGACGCTGAAATCGCTCCCGCATCAGAGATTCACTTTGATCCACCATAACCAACAAGCTCCGGTTCGTGTAATCAAGGTGAAATGAAATGACTCAGAGCAAACATTTCTTATAGGGGGAGAAATTATCAAATAGACTTTGTCTACTTTCTTCCTTTTTCTGTTTTCTTTTTTTCCTTTGTCTAGTGAGCGCACCGCAACAACACTGCAACATACGGAGGCCAAGGCCACCAAGGAAGGAAAGAGAAAGAGAGAGAAAGAGAGGGAGGAAGCAAAGCCACACCAGAAAGAGGAAAGAGAGCTTTCCAGTAACAGGGCGTTATTGAAGGGAGCGGGAGCAAATATTTTCATCATTCAATAGATTGGTGGGCCCAACTTTACCACATGTTGATTTGCAAATGATTCAATATGGATCCTACATGGTGTACTTAATGCACCTAATATTTTCTCTTAAGTAGTGTTGTTGATTCAATAATTTATTCCGATTTTTTAAAATTTTTATTTTAGCTAGGACATTGACTAAAAATTGTCATCTAGTTATGAAATAAGACTCGCAATGCTGGCGACCATCCACGGAATTGCTACTATTTATTGTCCAACTGTCATATTCTCTCTTTTATTTTTTTTCCCTTTTTTCCTCCAATTCTTTTTTGAAAAAAGCAATCTTCATTTTCTCTTGCCAAGCATAGATCATCTGTAGTATCACACTAATTATCACTCAATATGATAATTTAGAGTTAATATTTATTGTATAATGCAGGTACGTAATTTGATAGGTTGTTGAAGTATAGCGATAAATCAACAAAGATGATAGAAAACTTCATGCATATTGGCCTTTTTATTTTTGTTTATTTTGTTATCAAGAGCCAGCTCAAGCATTGGTGATTATTAAGATAAACAAAAGTTGATTGCACTGATCATTATCGAATTTTAGAGCACTCCAATGAAAAGAGCAATTCTCTCTAATTCCTCCAATTTCATTGTTTGGGAAGATGATTATGGTAGAAAGAGCTATAATAGCTAAGCAATTTGTGAACTAGGCTTTTATGATTATGAAGTTTTCTTTTCCCCTTTTCTTCATGTTTAACAGAACGACGCTAGTTTGCTTTTGTGCAAGAAAATATGAAGTGGGTGATACTTCATTTTTTTGCCATTTTTAAATGATATTATATGTTTACCTGTTTTGTTCTTTATAGTTGAAATTTCAAAAAAGTAAATGTTTTCATATGGTTATTGTCATAACTTGTTTAAAATCCCTCTATAATCAATTTTGAGATACCGCACACAATATGATTTTATGAGCTCACCAAAATAATACTTCTAAAAATATATGAGAGATGGATAATTAATACTTATATTTGCTGAGGATTAGAAAAATTTTAATCTTTTAAGTAAATATTAATAGATTATGTACATGGATCTGTATAATTAAATGATTTTAAAAACACACATGGTTATCAATGTCTAAATTGTTTTGCATTAATAGTTTACGGATGTGATCATGGATTATTGTGGGAAGGAATATATTCTGGTCATCTTTGTTTAGGTATGAAACACAGAGTCCCGATCAAATTTGAGCAAAGCATTGATGATTGATATTACAAACAATTATATCTAGCACTTTTGTCTACATACCATGCATTGTCCAATTATATGCGAACGAATATGTTCAAATGAAATGCCCAAAATGCATTTGTTTGAGAGACTAACCTGTGGAGTGAAAAGTGAAGGGGTGCCATTGTTAATCTCCATCAAAGATTGCCAAGTTAGACTTCTCATATTGGGGCAATGGGCAATGCTCAACTTTAATAAAAGAGGGCATTCTAGCATATAATTCTTCCACGAGAGGAAACTAGTCAAATTGGGCAAGCATTCCAAAGTTATCCACTTAAGATATGGGAATGTAATCTCCACCCCTGCGCTTCCCTACCCTTCTTCATCTACAATCACTCCTTCCATTTGATCACACTCCTTTATTTCGATCTACCATAGATTGGGAAGGCACCGAGCCATTGATGGAACAAAAGCATGTCTCAAGTTACCACATTTATAAAGGCTAAGATGTTGTAGAGAATTGAAGCACATTATTCCTTGGAGATCTCTATTCCACAGTTGCCTCAACTTTGGTAGATTGACCAAGTGTAGATATTGTAGCAAAGGCAACACCTGAGTGCAATCCATATCCTCAAGCCCTTCAAGATTGAATATTTCTTCCAATGGCTTGCAATTGCGCACTTGCAAGCTTGTCATTCTTTTTAAAACAAGCATCAAACTGGATGGAATAGCATTAATAAATGATGGACATTTATCCACCACTAATGATTCTAATTGCCAAGATGACGTGATGGGATTAAGTTTTCCATGCCATTTTCCAATTAGCTCTGGGAACTCAAACAACCACATATACTTAGTCCCAACAAACGTAGCCTATTAGTAAATGCATCATTAAACATAAAATTCTAGTTAGCAAAAAAAAAAAAATTACTTTATTGGTGATAAGACAAATCAAATTGCATAGAATTTAGCAACTGAAGCGTACCATTTCTTCCAACATATTTTGGATGGTCATGTTGAGGTTTCCTTCCAAAAATACTGGCACTTTGTCGCTTCATACCCTTCATTCAAACCTACTTTTACTCCCTTTAGCTTTGGCACCTCTATTTGTCCCTTGTGAAAGAACTTCATCTGGGGACATCTATTCACAATGATATCTTCCGAGGGAACATCAAAGTGTATCCATTTGAGCTAAAACACCTCAACCTAGTCAACCCATCAAGTTCCATATACTTCAATTGATTGAAAGTCACTACATGCCCCTCCTTGCCTCCCTCATCACTAATGACTTCTGTCAATATTTCACATTTTCTAATCCTCAATTTTGTGAGTCCCACCAAATTTTCAGCTATTGTCGATGTGAACATATTTGATAACCCATCACAAAGTGACACATCTAGAGTTTTCATATGCTGAAAATAACTTGGAAAGGATGATGCTACTTTTCACTCATGACTTGGGCCTTCTATGGCTTCCACATTGATGCATAGCTCACTTAGTCCTTCCTTCTCGATGAGTTCCACAATGCTACATTGATTGATCTCCAACTCCTCAAGTTGGATTAGATATCTAGCTATTGAGGTCGAAAACAAAGAGGTAAGCCTAGCGCATCTCCGAGGGGTAACCGAACGTAGACACTGGAATTTAATATGACGGTAGAGTTCCTTATCCCATACTCAATTTAGCATTGGTAAGTCATCTAACTTCAGCTCTTTTAATGGAGAACAAGCAACAATCTTTCCAACTAGAGGATTTGGTGGCTGGAGTTTAAAAACAACTTCAACGGAATCACATCCTTTTGCCTTCAAAGTTTCCAGGTTCAAGAGCCATCCTAAAATGAAAGAAGGTACAACATTCACAAGCTTTTTGCATTCACTAACTGAAATCAATTTTAGCTTAGAGAAGGAATCCGCTTGAATTGGTTCGTGCCACATCATCTTGATGTTAATTATGCCCTTGATATATAAATTCTCCAAGTTAGGAAATGCAACCTGCAATACTCACAGAATTGGTGATTTAGTTAAATTACGAATTCATGAACTTCCAAGATGTAAATAAAGAAGAGTGCCACAACGTAAATTACGAATTTATGGAATTGGTAATTCTATCTTAAGTCGCACAAAAAAAAATCTCCATACTAATGTTGATGACTCCAGAACGGAAAGGCTATTGGAATATACTGGAGACAAAATAAAAAGTGCTAAGTAAGGATTCTGACCAGAATGTGTTAAGCATAGGCAAAATGGTAATTTGGATACACTCATGTACAATCATCTAATGACATTAGTGTTTCATAGATCCCAAACTAAAATAAAATCTCTCCCTTTGTACCTTTTTGGCTAACCTGAGAATGAAATAGCTACTATACTAGCAATTGTTAAATCACTTAGAGAAGGTCATTTAAGTTCCAATACAAATGAACTTCTTCGGTGAAATTGCACCATTTCGTAAATTCATTAATAATGAGGAAGAATTTATTTAAAGAAAAAAAAGGCAAGTCAAACGGGTAATCACCATTAGAGAATGCAACTAAGGGATCGCTTCAAGAAGAATATTAGCCATTAGAAAGAAAATGATGGAGAGATTGAGATTAAAAAGGCAATAGATCAGCCATCAAATGGTGCACTATAGTAAGAGATATGATTTTATCTAATACCGAATGCTTCATATCAACATTAGGTCACTCTAAAGCAATTATATAGTTAGGCTAAGAGAAAGTGATTAAAAAAGGAATCGCTTGGGTCAAATGAACAAATCCTACTCACATCATTCCCCACTTCAAACCACTATATATACTTAATCGATTGAAATTTCCTTTTAAAATAGTTTTTCTATTAATGCTGGAAGGTTAGTTATATGCGAACGACAAATCATATACATATACTCGAGTCAAATTATAGAAACAGTGTTAAATATCTCATTATAATAGATTAAAAATATCTAAGAAGGTCGACGTACTAATCCCGTGGGAGGGCCCATTTGTACAGCCTATCTTGGCTGCATAAACAACATTTTAGGTGAACGGCCTATATTACTTTTAGTTTAGTCAAAGTCAACGTGCTCGTACATTGCTATATTTCATTTCAACGAAAACATTCTTCCACTATGCGCTCGACAATTCAAATGACTCAACTGAAATGGCTGATTTGCGAAATGTATTTTATTTCTTTGATAAAAGTTCCATGAGAATGGTCTTGTAGTTCATGTAAGAACTAATAGAGGTGATATTTGAAGCCCAAGACCCGAGAGGTCTTGCTCAGTTAGGCGACGGAGAAGGCTTCGATTCCCTTTGCTGGTGCACTTAAGAGAGAGTAAAGCTTCCTTTGACTAGTAAAAGGAAAAAAAAACATGATATCTTGTAAGTGCAAATGAAGTCAAGTGAGTATCTTAAAGGCCCTTCATCTCCAGCTTCTTGAACCTTATAGCTCACTTTTCTCTCAATTGTTTTTTCAATTGCTTTCAATGTACATGCGTGCAATGTCTAAGCCATACGTGTGAGGTTGTTGAGAGTTTTAACTTTCTTGTGAATATCAGAAGTCTTTTAGAGATCTTATTCAGCAATTGTATTACCCATTCATGCTTTGCGCAAGTACTATAAGAGATGTTCAACCATCTTTATGGAAACTATTTCTAGAGAAATTAAAAGTGAGAAGATGCAACTCATACATGTCAGCAACTCTGAACACTTATGCTTTTGTTCCATCAATGGTTCGGTACCGAATAGCCCCTGTATTACGATATAACAAGGGCTGCTATTACGATTGGAGTTTGTTTGCATTTCACTAACAATATTAGGAATTGCAATATTTAAGAATTCATACTCATTTTGGTTACTAATGACAATTAATTTATGCATGAAATATTTTTCTAATTGTCAAATTATATCGATTAGATGGAGATACACATAGCTTATGTCCCATTAGTCTAAGGCAAGATTGGGCCTCCCATATATATCATCTAGTTATGAGTCCAACTCAAAAATTAAACCTTGGGCTAACAATGGTATATGAATATGACTTATGGACATAGGGAGTTGATAGTTGAACGTGACATCATTCCTCATCCATTTAGGTCAGGCAAAAGGGACTAATTTACCCGCAAAACAACATAAATTTAGACATGTCAGCAATTGGGATATCATAATAATTGAGTGGACATGGGACATCATAATAATTGAGTAGCCACTAGTCATCACCAACGGTTGAGATCCAAACTATCCTTGAAAAATAGTAAATAACTTGAGATTATTTGAATTTATTTTTCCCTGTCCTTTTTTAATCACCTCAAGTATTCCTTTCAAGTTGGATGTGTATGTAGCCTATCCCAATTAATCTTCTTTGTTTTCATAATTTCCTTAATTAACATATCTAAAAAGTGAAGAGACCCTTAGTCCCCATGACGGTGGAAAGCTTTATTTACTTTTTTTTTTTTTTTTTTTTGTAAAGAGTAACTAGTTTTTTCTAAAATTTCATTGCTACAACTCTAGGAAAGCTTTCATCTGCCAAGTTACTCTCAATCTCCCATCTATCTTGCCATAACATTGCTCCCACCTATACAACAAGTTTAACTTTTTTGCATTTTGTTCATTATTCTATTGTCATCTCCAACAAGCCAATTTAGACTACAGGAGATTTATTACAATTTGAAGAAACATTTGATTATAAACCCATGGATCTTTGCATCTCTAGATTTTACACAAAAATAATAATAATAAAAGGTACTAAGGCAACATTAACTCTTTAATGAAGATTTGGAATCCTAGAAAGTTAAAAGCCGCAAACACTACGACCAAAAAAAAAAAAGGCAAAGCCACAAAGGCTCTTCACAAAATTTCCCGATCTAGTTCCACTACTTTTTTTAAGGCAAGCTCTCTCCATGGAAGTTCAAAGCATGGGCTGAAGAAAAGTCACTCTGACATCACAATCTTGCGGGACCACCACTTATATCTCCCAACAGGGGAACTAACGTATGGAATGGGCCCAAGAAAGAGCAATCTTATCTAGTCAAATAAAACCCTTTACCTGCAACGATTTCCCCCCATATAAAATATAGCCTTGAGCTTCCTTGATTGAGGATATTGTTTATCCTTGGTTTACTAGTTTTCTTTCATGTTAGTAAATTACTATCCGTAGAAGTGTAGATAGGACCATAAAATATATCTACAGAGGCCTAAAATCATTTTCATTGATAAAAATAAATAACAAAGGATTTTTCACCTATAATTGCTTCTATATTTGAGCTTGCATGATTTGTCATCTTCTTCAAGCTAGGAGTAGATATTATGCCAAAAGGATCTCCTATAAAATGTTATCACTAAAGCTAGCTAAAGTGTTGACTACATTTCCACTTACTAGTCTAGAATTTAATATATTACAAATAATCGCCCTCACTTTCAATTGAATGCCATTAATTGTTGCTGTGACAATATAATTTATCAACTTTGTAATTGTTCCCCTTTTTGAACTTGAAAATTTGTCATCTTCTTTAAACTTGGTGTAAAGGATGCAACAATGATCTAATACACAAGATTACGATGTTAAAGAAAAAAGAAGGCAAAGTCAGAAAAGCTTTTGGCAAAATTTCCCTGATCTGGCTTCATTATCTTTGAAAGCGAGCTTTGTTCATGGAAGCTCAAAACATGGGAAAAAGATAAGTTGTATGCAGACACACTTGCTCTTTTGATAGAAAGTTACTTGCTGCCCATTGAAGAATGCAATTTCAGTGCTAACCTGGTTGCCTGATGTACTACTTCCAAAGGCAAAAAACTTCTTGATATTATGAAACTGCAATATATGCAAATTACGCAACTCTACTTTGCCACAATCATCAATTTCTATAATCCCACACATTAATTTGCAACTGACAACTTCAATCTTTTCTATCTTTGAAAGTTCTCTCACCATTGAAAGAGGAAATAGAACTTCCATCTTGTCGCAACTTTCAACTCATAGTACTTTTAATGCACTAAAGGACTTCGAGGTGATATTGTTTTTAGATATCTTCTCCAAGTTGATCAGATTCTTAAGAATTAATGACTCTAACATCTTGAACTTTGTGTGGGATGGCAATTAGAGGATGTAATGGACGAAGGGACTATTCTTGACCTATAAATGCTTTAATTCTAGAAAATCCTTTTGAGATAACGCACAAATACTTTGCTCAATTTCACTCAACCCGTCCAAAAACAAATCATCACTTTTGTCTAAGATACTTTGTATGCATCCTTTCCGAAGAACATTGCTTAATGGATCCAACTTGAGGTTTAATGTGCTCGATCCTTTTTCACTTGGCCAGCGCTACACGTTACCTATATTAATATTGAACTTGGAAAATTTCTCAACATTTAGGTCCTTTAGGAGCGCACTTGGATCAAGAATGGAGACATGTAGAGTGCAAAGATTCTTCAAGTGATTCAACTCAATCAGACTGGCATTAGTTGGTTGAGTTTGCTCCACAGGATTCCATTGATTAAAGCTATTCTTCATATACAACTCCTCCAATTTGATCAATCTTCCAAGCACACCCAGTTCAATCATCTGAAGATGTGAATAATAGTTCAAGTCCAACAACCTCAACTATGTTAGTTGCCCAATTTCTTTCAACAATCGTTGAATTTCAGAGTCCACAATGCTAAGAATTTGTAATCCTTTTAGCTTGCCAAGAATGGCCACATCCTCTAGCGAACAGTACTTAAGACATAGAGTATGCAAGTTCTCTAAGAACTGAAATGGCTTTGGTGAATGAACGAGACGTATGCTAGTAAGAATTAAGACCATGAGTTTCTCCGTAGAGTTGAAATATGAATCCGGAACCTCAAAAGATTCATCATTGGTGAAAAGCAAAAAAAGATGCGTAATTCGGGGCAATCTAATTCTTTAGGAAACTCCTTCATGTCAATGTGCGGAAAGCATACCGCTCTACAACTTTTAAGCTTTTCCTTCAGCAACTTTGTTATCGACTTATCTTTATCTTTCAACACGAGAAGAGGGTGATCTTTTGATGCAACAGAGGCAACAAACTCACGAACCAAGTCATGTATCTTGAAACCATCCACATCTTCACTATCTAACAAAAGGGAGGAGGCTTGAAGAGTTCGAATCTAAGAGCTCAACCTATTTCTAGCGTCTTCCATGCTGCTAACTTCTTCAAATAATCCCAAACTGACGCTGTACCTCACCAAATTTTCAAGAGAAGGCATGGAGATACCATAAACAACACAAAGTTGTAATAATGACTTCTCATCCCCTTCTAATCTATCATAACTCCATTTCAACATCTGTTTTGTCAAGTCATTGATTTTGTTATCTTTAAACTTCTCGATTTTTTTCAAAGTGTCCTTCCATTCAGATAAACCGGCGTCTTTAAAACGCTTTGCCACTGCAATGATTAAGAAAGGCACACCTGCACATTTGTCGAGTGCTACTTCCACCCAAGGTTTGAACTTATCATCATGAGCTTTGTCTCCAACTATCCTCTCAAACAATCTTTTTGCCTCTTCCTCCTTCAGCCCACCAAGGTGGAAGTCCTTGTCACAGCCCATATCCCTTGGTAAAACATCGCGATCTCTCTACGTCAACAACAACTTGCATCCCATGGCTTTGTTGTCAGGTCCACAAGGAATGCCAACTGATTTCAAGTCGAGCCCCTTCCAAAGGTTGTCTAGTATTATGAGGACCGTCTTTTTGTTCCTCTCCTCGACTTTCAACCTCCCGTCAAGAAGTTCTGCTTGCACGCTGACATACTCTTCATTCTTTAGGTCACTCAGGCCCAACTTGTGTGCAATCTCTTCTTGAATCCACTTGATGTCTTGATGTTCGGACACGTCGGCGTGAGCAACCAGATCGAAGGACTTCTCTTCCCTTATTATTTTTTCGGTATCCGCCAAAAGGGTGGACTTGCCGACCCCACCCATCCCGTAAATCCCGACCACGCTATTGTCGTTATCAGCAAGAGCGTCCATGATGTTCTGTATCATCATAGCTCTGGATTCAAAGACGCCACCGTCCCTAAGCTTCATTAACGTTGACACAAAAGAAGCAGAACCTGTTGCAGTGGTCGACTGAACAACATCTTTGCCTTCTCTCCTGGCCGGATTCGAGGCAGCGACATTCCCCAAAGCAGGATCGATGAACGAGATGTCGTCCAGTCCGTTGAATCTGTTGCATTTTTTAGTGAGTTGATTAATGACCTCGATATTGCCCTCAGCCTTCCTGCTGAACTGGTAGCGAGATCTGGGGTCAGGAAGAGTCCCATAGCAGCAAGTCTTGGTCGCCTTTTCGAACTCGTCCAACAGCTCTCGCGCCTCCTCCAAGGCCTTGCCAGCATTGCCTCCCACGCCGTGAAGACATCGTTGAATTTCCGAACATTGCTTCTAGCCTGTTCCGTAAGAACCTCGACCCTCTGAACCTCGTTCTTCAGATTCTGGACTTCTCCCCGAAGACGGTTGGCGAATCTCTTCGAGGAGATCACGTATCCGAATCCACGTTCGATGGGAACAATTACATAGCGCTTCAAGACATCCCATCCAATACCAACGACAGAATCTGCCGACATTTTTCTTTGATTTTTTTTTCCGAGAAAGAAAGAGCGACAAAAAAGGGAGACGGAGAGGGAGAATAATGAAAAGGAGCAGCAGAAACTAAAGAGGAGGAGGAAGAAGAATGGTTTAGCCGAGGAGAAGAAAGAGCGAAACAGAGCAAGAGACGAACAGAGCCAAGAGATTTGAGCACAGAAAAAGGGTGATGAATGGAGAAAGGAGAGATGATTATCACCTGTTAAAGTAGTGAACAGGTGATTCGACCCTCGGGATATGTACGCCCCGCATGGAACGTGTTTGGTAACGTTTGTTCCGGGAATAAAAAATGAATAGAAACACGTTTGGTAAATTTTATTCTTTTTTTCGTTTCTTTTAATTTTTTAATATTTTTATTTTATTTTTCATTTTTCCTTTCTTTTTTTTTTTTTTTTTCTTTTGATCGGTCCCGGCCTCCGGGGACCGGCCGACAGGGCCGGCAGCCTCGCCCAACCACGGCAAGGCTCGCCGGCCCTCAGCGAGGCCGAGCCTCACCATGATTGGGTGAGGCTCGACCTCGCCTTGGCTAGGCGAGCTCGGCCTCGCCGGGGGCTGGCGACGCTCCGGCGAGGTCGTCAACCCTCAACGGCGTCGCCGACCCTCGACGGCCGGTCGCCGGCCATAGTCGAGGCCGGTGACCGACCAAAGGAAAAAGAAGAAGAAAGAAGAAGAAAAGAGGAGAGAGAAGATGGAAGTGTTTCTTCAAAATTGTTTCTGGAACTTTTTTGTGCTTCTTTTTTTTCTCCAGTTTTGTTCCAAGAACAAATAAAACAAAAAAAAAAAATAGAAACGCAACGAAACGCGTTTCTGTTCTTTTTTGTTCCCGAAAACAAAAAAAGTACAAAAGTGTTCCAGAAACGTTTTTTTGAAACGTTTCCATGCACACCCGTAGTTTACAGGGTGTGTCAGTACCCACGTGACATGGAGTTCTAACGCTTACCACGCTGTACTGTTTGACAAAGAGAGAACACGTGACTTGTAACTTCACACAGTTGGCCGTCAAATCAATTTTTTATTGCGCTTCATAATGCCAAAAGATTCTGGATAGTCGACAAGTTGAATTTACGGACGGACTTCCGTATTTCTTTCTTCTGTTTAGCAACTACTATTACTCTTAATATAACTATAGAGATACAGCGAAACAAAAGGAACTAATATGCACAAAATGAAACTCTTGCCCAGTGATCTCCCAAACTTTCTAGCATTATTAGTGCAGGATAACGAATTAGCTATAAAAAACAAAAATAGCTTATAATGTGTCAAAACAAATATCTGTATAAAGAGAATAATTTATTAGTTCACTGACATATGGACTTAGCTAAATAAACTTTACTACCAAATTAACTTGTTGAAACGATCTCTTCTAGAAATAATAAAAAGAATTGGATGTTTGATCATGATATTTTGTATAAATTATAGCTAAAGCTTGATGAAAGCATAAATGTAATTTAATATTTCAGAACATGCTTATGGTTCAATCTTCTTTTAAACAAATCAGCCTTTTTTTTTCTATGATTCAAAGGCTGAAGACGTTTTTCAGATAAATTCTTACATAAACAAATTTGTGGAATCAAAAGAGTAGGTGATAAGATTCAAACCATAATCTCTTATCAAATGTCTATAGTAAATAAGAAAATAAACGAGACAATAGATGAGAGAGAAAATGAAAAGGACAGATTTATTATTCACTTTTGAAATAAAAGTCGGGTCCATTAACAATTGAGTTTACTTAGAAGGATTTAATTTAAGCTAAATTGAGTGCGTAAATAGCCCCCACCCAACATGCATGTTTGTACATTAATCATCACAACAACTTTAGAATATCTTCCTAACCATTTTTCGAAGGGTTTGGTGGAATAAAAGGCCCACTAGAGGAATCTTTTTTTTTTTTTTTTTTTTTTTTAGTCTTGGTGAATTTCACCCTTCAGTGCAAGAAAATCCTATCATGACTTTCACTTTAAAGAGGTATTTACTGATAATGTTGATTATGCATCAATGAAAGATTAGAAAAGCATGTCAATATCATCATTGATTATGTGTTAGCATCCAAAATATTTAACATTAAAGTTTGTCACAATCCAAGAAAAAGCCATCATGACTTCCACTTTGAAGAAAAGGAGTTAAAAGTAAAATTGATGGAGTTCCTGGAGAGGTGGAATATTTGAGGTATATATACTCATATCCCAAGTAGAAGATTATAAAAATTGACATATGATGATATAGTTGGAAAATTTTTCTAATGGCTCTCTGTTCTTGCTCATTGAATCATAACTTAGATCCTTGCATCAAAGATTTACTTATTGATATGAGTTTAATATGATTTTTTCAATTTTTCTTAACAACTGTATTGATCTAACATTTTTTTTTAATTTTTTTTTTTTTTGAGAAAGAAAGGGACAAAACAGAGAGATGTAAAGAGAATGATGAAGGAACACAACAGAGCAAGAATGACAAGAGACGAAGAAGGGGAAGGGTTTTGGGTGCAAAAAAGAATTAGGTACTAGACCTAAAACCCATTCCTTGTGTGGGTTGTGAAAGCATATAAAAAATATAGAAGTTAATATTATAATTGAGCTAAGTAAATGGTAAAAAATTGAATTTAGTTTTCAAAGTGGTACATAAATCGAAATATCTCTAAAATGTAAAATGGATGTGTTATTGATTTACATATTAAATACAGTTATTGATAATATCCTACTTATTGACATATCTAACTTGACCCTTCCGTCCAATTAATATGGACCATTAGTTAAAAATAAGTCTTGACTTTTGGTGTATTGTCCTTCAAATTTTCACAAATTTACTAATAGAAAGCACCTCATCGCCATCCCTTCAAGTGAAAGAGCAAAAAAAAAAAAAAACTCGGTTCATAAGAAAAAATTGAAGTTGTTTAATCTTTTTTTGCCAACCATAATTGTTGGATTATAATGTCAAGTTACTCATAAATCCTTTTATTTATTATGACTACTTGAAATTTTATGACTAATAGTGATTAATTGAAAGTTATGACAACTAAGTGAATAATTTTTAAACGTAAACACCAATAGATGGACATAGAAATGGATGAATTTTATAGCAAAGACCTAAACCTCAAGGAAAAAAGAGAGGATGGGTATAGACTATGAAGCTCGTTAACCTAACCTTAGTTTAGGCCTTAACTAAACACCAGTCAATTCCCTGGGCATAGAAATGGCTAATTCTCTATGTTCCTTTAGTGGATCAGTTACCATCACCAATCCCATCCTTTCCCCCACCGCTGATGGTAGACATTGATGAGTCGTCCATCCTTTCATCCTTTTCCAACGCCAATGTATTTGTTCTAATCCATCCTTTCATCTTTTCTTCGATCATTTTTTGGACAAACAGTGATTGGTACTATTCCTAAACCCGCTCCTTGCATAGGTCAATGAAATCATATCTAAAATATAGGAGTAACATTATAATTAAAGCAAGTTGTTAGATTAGAATGTCAATTGCAATTGTTACATTGGACATAATTTCAATTAAAATTGTTAGATCAAAACTTATAAGTAAATTAAACTTTTGTCATTCTTTATTAAGATTATTTTGTTGATTATTGCTACTCTTTATAGGACAAAAACAATATCGGAAACATTTCTAGTCACTACAAATATTGTTACGTGGTCTCTTATTCCAATTGGAGTTTCCCCATTCTCTTTAGTATTAATACCCTGAAAAACCCCAAACTAGTACACCTGTGACAAATTTACCTCAAATTATTTTTTTGACCATAAGAAGCCCAAAACTAATATACATGTGACAAATTTACACTGACTGACTATAAACAATCATAAACTAGTACATTTATGACAAATATACCCCAAACTAATTTATTCAACTACAAAAAACCCCAAGCTAATAAATTTTTGACAAATATAACATCCGCTAAATTGGATTAATACCACAAAAAAATCAAAAAAATTTTAAACTGTGACAAACGAAGTGTAAAATCCCAAATTGATTCCAGCCAACTATTACGTGTTATTTAACTTAATAATTTGATAGTAAAATTTAACAAAAACTAACAGAGGGTAAGTTTATCACAAATATATCAGTTTGTGGTAAATTTGTCAAATGTATACTAATTTGAGATTTTTTGTGGTAAAAAAAATAATTTAGGATAAATTTATTACAACAGTTTAAGGTTTTTTTGATTATTAACTATTCACTTTATACTTGGGTCTGTTTTGTGTCTTTTTCTTCAAACATTTATTTTCCAAATATTGCAAATTTTCAAAAATACACAATTATTGACAAGGAAAGTTACGGACTTCAACGTGACAGGTCCCTCTTCTAGAAGTGGATGGATTTTCTGCATTTTACTATTCCTTTGCTGGACCGGTCACCATCGATTATGTCTATCTCCACGTCATTTCTTCCACGACTACTGGACAAAGATCGAAGTGTACGTAAATGTATGGCAACTGACCGGTGCCCTCACTTGTCTTCCTTCTTTCCTTTTACCGCTGAGAAACCTTGTTTTCCCACTTCATCCCTCCCGAGGAAATGATCAATTACCCTTGTCATGCTAGGATATGAGATGTCCTATCAAGGGTTTAAGGGGAATGGTCTCGATGATTTGCCAATCCAAATATAATATGTTGAATAACAATTTTTGATAATGTTCTCTTATTGACGAATTAGATTTGGGTTGACTTAGACCCTTATATCTAATTAATATTAATCATAAATTGAAAATAAATCTTAACCTGTCATTTATTATCTTTCCCATATCAGTTGAGAGAAAGCCACTCAAAGCATCCCTTTAAGTGAAAAAAAAAAAAAAAAAACTCAGGTTATTTAATTTCTATGCCAACCGTAATTATTAGATTAGACTGTGAAATTGCTCCTAAATCAGTATTCTATTATGACTATTTGAAAATGTCATGACAAATTTCTAATGAAAAAAATGCTACGACTAATTAAAGTCATAAGGAACGTTTTCCTTGTAATTAAGTTCTTAAGGATAATTTGCATAATAACAAGGTGCATATAAAAAATTTATCATGTAAAGTTAGAATCATCCTAAATAAAAGCAATTCTTTTATAAGGGCATGGACATGATAACCAGTTTATCTAAAAGCCCATAAGTTATCTTGCAAGATTCATGAACAGTTTAAGTTCATGTTTTTGGCTTGTATAGGTGGCTCAATCCTGAACAGTTTGGTTGTAGATTCAAACGACCTCAAATCCCTGAGCTAGAAATCCCACAACGCCTCGCCTAACTGCACTAATCCTAGTGTTAAGCAAGCGCAATTTTTTATTATAAGGAATAAGTATATTTTGATAATATGGTGGGCCTCAACCTTGACGTCAGCTGTGAGGTAAGGGTGGCGACCGAATTGGAGGTCACTACAGATTGCAGGCCAGTGTAAAGATGGATGAGGGATTGATGTTAAAGAGAGTAATTGTATTTGGCATTTGGTGTCATTATAGAATCATAAAATTGTGCCAATCCTAAAGTTAAATAATTATCATAAAATTGTCATATGATGATATGGTAGGCATTTTGTTAATATCTCCTTGTTCTTGCTCTTTTAAAAACTACTTATTGATATGAATTCAATATAATTTTTCAAGTTATTCTCAACAACAACATCGATCAGAATTTTCTCTAATTGTTCTTTAGAGAAAGAAAGATTGAAACAGACCAAGAACGTTGAAAGAAGAAGAAGGCGAAGAGATTTGGGTGCAAAGAAGGATGAAGGGTAGCATTAAAACGTAGCAACTTATTGCTGGGAAAGCTGATAATTAGTCTTAGTGGTTGCATGCTACAGAGCGCTTGCTAGACCTATCAATAAATCACTCCCGATTCCTTGCATATTTTGCTACTAAAGATCTCGAGAAAAGGATAGCACATGTTATAATAATTGTGCGGTACTAATTTAAATGTCACAAATATTTCAAAGCATTCATTCAAAATATTATGTCACGTCAGATTTTTGACATTTATTTTAAAAATTTTAAAAAAGTTATGATGCTTAAGTGATTGATTAAAAGTCATGACTATTGAATGAACATTTTAAAATGTAAACACCAATCAATGGACATATAAATGAATGATTTTGCAGCAAAGACTCAAACCACGAGGAAAAAAGAGGAGATGGGCACAGACCATGGAGCTCATTAACCTAGCTATAGTTAGGCCTTAACTAAACACTGGTCAATCTTTTGAGCATAGAAATATATGATTTTCTACATCGTTGTTCCTTTAGGTTCTGTTTGGTAATGTTTTTGTTACTAAGAATAGGATTATTCCATAAAGTAGATTTAGAATAGAATTAAGAAGTAGAAAAAAGTTATTTATTCGTTCCTAAGAATGACTCAAGAATCGAGTAATTTTTTTTTTTTTTTTTTTTAATCTTTTTCTTCTTCTTCCTGTAGCTGGCAACAAGCTAGAGAAAGAATAAAAGAAAAGGAAAATTTTATTAAAAAATTAAAAAAATTCTAAGAAAAAGAAAAAAATTAAGGATTGTACTAAACGTATATCTACTTCGGGAATAGAAATTTTATACGATTCTTAAATGCATTCGAATGCTTAGAAATTTGTCAAGGAATAGAATTGAAAAAAATATATTTTTAAGCATAAATTGTGTTGAGGAATATAATGGTTACTAAATACACTCTCACCCTCACCGTCACCGATGTCCTTGTCTCCATTCTTTCCTCCACCACTAATGGACAAACATTGATGAGTTATCCATTCTTTCCTCCTTTCCCACCGCTAATGTGGTAGTTTTGATCCATCCTTTCATCCTTTCCTTCACTATCAATGGACAAACACCAATAAGGTACTAATCCTAAATCCGCTCCGTGCGCAAGTCAAGGAAATCATATTAAAAAAGGTTAATATCAAGAAAAACCCAAAATTGATAATATTTCTTTTGACCATCAACGACCCTAAATTGATAAACTTGTGATAAATTTATCAAAAACTAACTTTTTGAACCTCAAAAACTGTAAATTGGTACATTTGTGACCAAATTATTCTTCCATAGTTTCCGTGAAATTGGATTAATATCACAAAAAGTGACAAACTGGTACACATGTGATAAAAAGAGGCTAAAAACAAAACTAGTACAAATGTGATAGACATAAGGTAAAAATCTAAATTGGTACACTTGTCAACTGTCATATATCATTTAATAATTTGAGGGTAAAATTTAACGTAGATTAATTGAGGGTAAATTTATCACGTGTGTATTAGTTTGGAGTTTTTCATTTGAGGATAAATTTATCATAAGTATATCAGTTTGGTTTTTTTTTTTTTTTTGTCATAGAAGTAACATTATAACTAAGCAAATTATTATATTAGAATGTCAATTGTAATTGTTATATTAGACATAACTTCATATAGAACTATTAGAGCAAAAATTCTAAGTAAATTAAACATTTTAAACTGGTTTACTTTTTGGAATAATACTACTCTTTACAGGACACAATTAATGTGGGAAACAATTGAAGTCGCCAATAACATTTTAGATCAAAACTTCTAAATAAACATTCTAAACCAGTTTACTTTTTTGAATAATGCTACTTTTTATGGGACAGCATTAATATGGGAAACAATTCGAGTCACCACTTACATTGTTTTGTGCTCTGTCATTTCAATTGGAGTTTTCTCCTTTTCTTTCAAATGCTTGGATCTATTTTGGGTATTTTATTTTTAAGATTTATTTTTCAAATATTGCAATTATCACAAATCGATTTTAAAATTTTACAAAAATATTCACTTATTGATAAAATGAAGTTATGTGGCTTTTGATAATTTATAACCCTACTTTTTCTTTCACTTTTAATTTTTTTGAAGGACGGGAGTGTTGAAAAACAACAACATTTTGCAATAAATGGCTGAGTTCTAATACTAGCTATCCGATGATTTAGAAATTCAAGAATGACTCAAAAACCCAAGGAAGAAAGGTATGGATGGAGATCCACTTGGGAAGTTGAGTGTTAAGTAGATTGCCCCCATGTCATGACTGGCCAAAAGAAAAAAAAAATACAAAAGGGCCTCTATATGTCGGTTGCCTCCATCAAGACCAACGATATATGTCTTATAAACAACCAAGTGATAGATATAGATGACTCATAAAATGTAAGTATATATACATAATGGATAATTTTTTTTTTTACATTTTACTGTTCCTTGATCAATTCCCATCACTAATGTCCAAGTCTCCACCTCATTTCTTCTACTTCTCGTGGACAACCATCCGAATATATGAAAGATTGCTTTAATTAGGGTAAGTTGTGGGAGAGGGAGAGAGAGTAATAGAGGGTGGTTGTAAAAGCTGAGATTGATTTCTGCATTTTGCTATTCCTTTCCTCGACTAGTCCCCATTGCCGATGTCTACCTCTACGTCCTTTGGTCCATCACTATTAGACAAACATCTAGGTATTCGTAAATGCATGAATTGACCAGGTGCCCTCACTTGTCTGGCCTCTTCCTTTTACAATCGACAAACATTACTTCCCTACTTCACCCCTCTTGAGGCGACGATTCATAGGCGAAGCTCGCCGGCCCTCGGCGAGGCCGAGCCTCGCCGTGGTTGGGCGAGGCTCGGCCTCGCCTTGGCTGGGCGAGCCCAAGGCGAGGCGAGGCGTCGCCGGCGCGAGCGAGGCCGAGCCTCGCCTTGGCTGGGCGAGCTCGGGCTCGCCCAGATCCGGCGAGGCCGAGCCTCGCCATGGCTGGGCGAGCTCGAGCTCGCCCAGATCCGGCGAGCCCGAGCTCGCCCAGCCAAGGCGAGGCTCGGCCTCGCCGGATCTGGGCGAGGCCGAGCCTCGACGGCCGGTCGCCGCCCATGGCCGAGGCCGGCGACCGGCGAAAGAGAAAAGAAGAAAAAAAATAAGAAAAGAAGAAGAGAAGAAGAAGAGAGAGAAGACGCTCGCCGGAAATGTTTCTTCATTTTTGTTTTGGAACAAAACAACAAATTGTTCTTTTTTTCTCGTTCTTATTTCGTTCGTTAAACGAAAAAAAAAAAAAGAACAGAAAGCTTGGCCAACCAAACGTTTATTCTTTTTTGTTTCGGGAACACTTTCCGTACGAAGTGTGTCGGAAACACTTTTGGAGTGTTTCCATGCACACCCTTTGCTGCTTCTTGAAGCGGCGGGAGGTCCGAGAGTGAACCCAAAGAATCTCATCCTTCGAATCGGCAGATCCTATCCACCAGCCAGACATCCCCATTGTGTACGGCATAGAGAGACGAAACGAAGGACGCGAGCAACGGCATTTGGAATCCGAAAGGCGGAGATGAAGGAAGCAAGAATCGACAGAACGTATACTGGAATGAATCGAAATTGGACTCGGAAGTTCAATCGGATAGGAAACGACCCTGATGGAGGAAGACTTGCTGAAAAATGAAGATGGACATAGGGAAGGTGTTCGTTGAGTTGCCCCAAAGAGAAATAGAGAGTGAGACGATTCCGTAACAAAAAATGGAGGTAGGAAGATCGCCCCATAAGAAATATCCACATCGGACAATGATGATATCTGTCAGGTCAATATTCGTACTCACCACCAGGTCATTTCATCTCCCCTTCGACTCTAGAATTAGTTTCGATACATACTGACTACGTCTATTGATATCTATTTCATTTTGTTTTTCTCCAATTCTCTCACCGTCTTCCGAATTCCCATTGCCGTCGATTGCACTGTGGAGGAGGGATCGAGTTTGCAATGAAGGTGCTCCATATAATGACGAATTACATTTTTCGTGCAAGTCTTCCTTTTGACCGATTTCTCATGGGCTCTCTATATTTTCCTTTCGTCTTTTATTTCTTTGTCTTTTTTTTTTTTTTTTTAAAAAAAAATTTCAACACTTTACTTCCTTCTCATCCATAGAACCACCGCCGGCTTCACCTTGTTTGCCCCGTTTTCCCCCACAATCCCCACGCAAAATCCGAATCATCTCCATCCACTGCTTCGCTTCGCTTCGCGCCTTTTTATTCTTCCTTGATTTCTCTTCGTGCTCACCACCGCCAATCTTCATGCTTGGCGTATCTTTTCAGATGATTTTGATGACTCAGATTGCCCTCTGTTGCGGTTGGTTGATGAAACTACGTCAGACCGGCAGGAGTGCCGAGAGTGAACCCAAAGAATCTCATCCTTCGAATCGGCGGATCCTGTCCAGATGATGATGATCCATCCAACCTCAGCCTTAGCAATCGGATAAAGCTCTTTTGAGCAGTGAACACCAACCCGCATTCCCTTTGCTCGAGGCGTAGATGGGCGAAACAAAGGAATTCGAAAGGTGGCGATGAAGTGGGAGTGAACAGAAAGAAGCAAGAATCGACAGAACATATTTTGGAGTGAATCGAAATTTTGACTCAGAAGTTCAATTGGATATGAAACACCCTTGACGATGGTTTGGCAGCGATGGCGGCATGAGCTCAAGATGGCCCGGCCACATATAAATCTGGTCCAGACACGCGCAAGGACACGAAAGCGATGACACAAAATCAGAGTGGAATTAGTGTGGCCACGACTCAAATGTGGAATCTGATGGTGTCGTTCACTGTGCGAATCTGAAGCGAGATAGATCTGAATTGGTGGAG
The DNA here is from genome assembly GCA_016097615.1 of Eucalyptus dawsonii. NCBI lineage: Eukaryota > Viridiplantae > Streptophyta > Magnoliopsida > Myrtales > Myrtaceae > Eucalyptus > Eucalyptus dawsonii. The sequence continues at coordinate 27,837,245 of CM027881.1, read as the reverse complement.
ATGAATAAGGAGAATCCGGAGTGAGAGAGAGAAAAGATGCAAAAGAACATCTAGCCGGAGAAAATCTGGAGAGAGAGAGAGAGAATCCAACCGCGAATGGAGTACCCACCAACGATTCATCGAGACTGAGCTCTCTGACGATTGTTGCTTCCAGCACCGATCGAAGCACAAAAAGCGTCGCTACCGGTTTGAAGATGCCGCTCGCCTTGCTGCCGTGGCAGCGGAACTTGACCACGGAGTTTCCTCAATCAACAGTCAACAAATACCGGGACGTTCCATCTCCGATTGAACTCTAGAATTGTCTTCAATTCATTCCAAATTTCGTCTGTTTGATTTCCGTTTTGCTTTTATTTTCTCCCATCCTCTCGCCATCTTCCAATTTTCCATTGCCATCGATTGCACTTGGGAGGAGGTATCGAGCTCTCACAAAGAAGAGAGATAAAAAGAGAGAATCAGCGAGCTTTATCCAGCGGGGGGCGCAAGTTCAAGTTCAAGAGTGCCGGGATGTTGCCGATTCTAAGACGAAAAGCCACTGCCGGAGGCTCAGGTGCTGTGTTTGTCGACAGAGAGAGGCTGAAGAAGAGTCGTGCCGCAGCGACGCAAAGATGCCAGCGTATTTGCTTTTGTCATGCATATCAACATTCAGTTAATATGGAAAAAAAAAAAAAAATTCCGAATGCTCTTCACATGAGAGGAAACTGACAAACTTCAATTGCGCCCAAATGCGAGAAGACTGATCACAAAATCTTCAAGAAATCGAAACATTGGTTCCAAATCCCTTGCCTCCCAAGTGTTAATGCCTGATATTGTCACTGCAGGCAAGACAACTTGTGAAACCAACTGGGTAAAAGGGGATCCTGAATCCCATATATCAAGACATTCCTGTCATTGCAATAGAGATTTCCACTGCGAAACAACTTCCAACCCATGTGAGGCAGGGATTCCGAATAGGATCCCATCCCTGAAATACTTTGATAAATAGAGGGAGTGCAAATGAGCAAATAATGATCAGGAAACCTTCTTTGCATGTCACCAAAAGACTTGGCTAGCGAGTCCAATGTCAATGTTCCCATTGACTTTTCCTCGTCAATCCGGCCTAGCGTATTCGTTATCTCCTTCACGTTATTCAGTTGTATCTTCTGGTGTTCTGCCTCAGCTTGCAACTTCTTCTCATTCCTCAGGTCCGTATTGATCTACTGAATATCCAACTCAGCCAGGTCCACGATCGACCTTACATCGTGCCGGAGCTTGGGCATAGGAACATTGCTCTCCCTCGCCTTCTCTTCTGCGTTCAGATTCTCCAAGTTAGCTAGTACCCTAACCTGAGGTCCACGCATGTCGAGTACCTTTTGCACAACTTCAACACCCTGATCCTACTTCGCCAACAGCTCTTCTGATGTAATATATTTCGCTTTGTTTTTCAGCGTCCCCTTCTTCGCTTGCTTAGACCAAAGCTTCTCCTGACCGGGCACATCAGGTAATGGCTTCTTTTCCTCTGGCTCCAACGAGGCAACAGGCGCCTTTGTAGGAGTTTCTTTTGTAGTCGTTGAAATCCATACCCATATTCTTAGGACGCAACTTTGCTCCAATGGGTGTCACAATCCCCTGCTGGTTGTTCCCAAGATCGCCCCCTTTGTAACCAATTTTCTCGAGCAACTTCACTCCAATTCCCTTGGTGTACTTCTCGAAGCCGCCCACGTTTCCCGATTCATAAGAATCCCTCTTAGCCCCACCTTGCTGCGCTTTCTTCTCCAATTTCGATTGCTCTCTCCTCCTCTCCGCTCCCTCCTTGATCTTCCGCCCAAATGCCGTCGGCAAGAAACCATCCTCCTCCTCGCCGTTCTCATCGAAACCATCTTCTCGCTTCTTAAACCCCAAACCCACCCCAGCACCAACCCCCAAGCCCGGCCTATCCTCATCCACGTCAGCGGACTCGTCATCCTCATTCTCCGTCTTCGAGTTCTCATCAATCTCTCTGTTCGGCATGACCATGCCGGTGGACACGAAATTCACGGGCTTCGACAGATCGGCCTTACCATGGAGGTCCCTGTTCTTCCTCCGCTTCCTCTTGAAGGAGTCGTCGTAGTCCGAATCGGAGTCCCCCGACGCGAAGACGCCGTAGAGCACGTCGTCCTTGGTCTGGGCGCGCTTCTCCCTCCGGCGCCGGTAGTAGAACTCCCCGTCGATCCATTGCCCATCATCGTAATCGTTCCATCCCGAACCTCTCCATCTCCTGGTCCTCGTCCATCTTCGAGCAATCCCGGAGAACCGAAGCGAGGGACCTAGGGTTTCGGGGAGGGTGTTTTGGAGGAGGCAGAGAGAACGCTGCTGCCGAAAGCCAAGGTAGCCTGGCGGCGTGGATGCGGCGGCGGCGGCGGCGGTCGGAGGCCGCAATACGGCGGTTCAGCTCGGCTCGAGGGTTGGGGGGAGAGAGAGTGAAATCGAGAAGAAGCAGAGAGTGACCGAAAGCTGGAAACACAAGAACTGGAAAACCTAACGGAATCTTCTCCTTCTTCTTCATCATCCCCTTTTAATTTCTCAGATGTTAACAATTGTTGATTTTTTAAATTATGCCCTGTTTACTTTGAGGAGAGAAAATTCATTTATCGTGATTTTTTAATTTATGCTGATGATATATTGATAAATGGAGATAAAATTAGGTAAAATTTTCAATTATAAACCTAAGAAGTTTGAAAAAATATTTCTTAAAAATTTAAGTTAAGGAAGATAAAAGGTGAAACTTTTCTTTAAACAATAGAGAGTACATATTGGAAAAGGGAATGACATGACGTAGACTAGTGATTTCCCTATTAATCCAAAAAAGTTGAAATTGTCGAAGATATCTGTATGTACACTCCGATTTAATTTATGCAAAAAGAGAAAAGAGGATGTTTGGTATTAAAAATTTATTATGGGTTGAGGAATTTTTCCATTGTCAAATAGTTATTCGAAATTGAAAGTATATTTGTGGCAAAAAAAATTGTGGCAAAGGCCCATTTTTTAGTAAACATACCAAATACATAGAACTAGGGTGCTATTTTGTCGGAGAAAAGTTACAGCAAGGATTTTCAAAGCCAAGCTACGTCCCTATGAGTTTATAGCTAGGACTTAGGAAATGTGACTTTTGAAGATTTCCAACATTTATTAGTATTCACTTACCTTTATCATATGAGCTATCGGTTAATATAGGGACTGAAAATTATTGGGGGGCTAAAACTTGCGTGATGAAGATCATGACTACACTTGAGTAATGAGATTTCTCGATAATAACCTTGCACTCGAATTTTGCAAGTCAGAATTCTCAATTCCATTAACGGACACGTCGACTTCTATCAATCGAATTGGATGTCAACACAGTTGGGGCTTAGAGGTCTCTAATCAAGCTGCTACAGTGTCAAACTTGAAATCGGCTCACCTCCTTACTCAATGTTTGATTTGAGCTTGACCAAGTATTAACTTCATCCTTATGCTGGAGCTTGATTCGAACGAAAAGTCGATACACTAGATATACTTGTGTGTTGGATGAGGATGTCTATGTATAATTATGTAACAATCAAAATTTTGAAAGTATGTTTACAAAATTTATCAAAATGAATATTGGCGAACTCGAGCTTTCAATTTGTAAGATACTTGAGTAGCTCAAGTTAGAGTTTGACTAGATATTAGTTCTCGAAAAATCATCAACCCAAGCTCAAACAATTCATGAATAGAGTATGCACCGGGTGTAAGTAATAATTTTCCCAACTCGATTAGCTCGATGAGGGATGATATTTTGTGCTAACACTAGTCAGCTATTTTACATAAAAACTTATTTAAATATGAGGATATCAAAGAGTATGATTTGTAAAAACGTAAACAAATTTGTAAATTCTTTAAGGGGGAGGTTCATCTTATGTCTCTCAATCTAAATTACCTCAAAAGTCCAATTATCATAATAACTCCAATAAAATTTTAAACGAATTCAAGGGCGATTTTTGTCATTTTGTACTTAAAAAATGAAAATCGTCAATTATAACCCCTCTCCACTGCTCTCCACGATCTAATTGTAACTAATAAATTGTGAAACAAAAATAATAAAAAGGTAATTGCATCTTTTTAAAGAGGGACTATCTATCATTTAAAAATTTAAAATAAAATTTTCAAATAGCATGTACGAAAATCAAAAGCCTTAAGACATCAAAACAGGCTTGTAAGAACCTGTTCTCTACCGCTAGAGAGTGAGGAAGCATAAGGAAGACCAAGACGCAAGCAAGCGTAAGAGGGAATGAGAGAGTGAGCGGGAAATATTGGAGGGAGCAGATATGGTGAGTGGTGGGGCGTGATGGCTGCATAAGTGGGGCTTGACGATGGTGGGACGACGGTAGCTGAATCTCGACCAGCGTGGGAGACAGGAGAATGAGAGAAGTCGAGCCTTCAACAGGTGTGAAAGGGAATTGACATGAAGAGGCCATATATATGTATACCATATGATCTATGAATTGGGCCTAGTGGGCCTGCCCAATACTATTTGAGCCCAAAACTATCAGGCCAGTATGGGTGGTTCGATCCAGTTTTCACTCTTTCTTTTCTTTTTCCTTTTTTGATACACTTCGAATGATAGTATTAGCAGCAGCAGAAGTATGATTTTACTTGGGCTATATAACTATCATGAACTCCAATAATTACATGACCTAAAGTTTACAATGTTACATACATAAATATATTCAAGACTCGTATGTGAGGCAGACATGTGTACAAAGTAAGAGGAGAAAGAGGACAAAAATAAGTGAAGTGGGTCATTTATGATAATGTGAATTTATTTTGTAAACTTAAAGGATCCTAATTTTAAATTTTTAATGCATAGCGAGAGAGAGAGGGAAAAGTTTCATTGAAGATTATGAGATTAGGATTTGCAAGGACAGCAACAACATAATACACTACTGGGTGAATAATACCAAGAAACAGTTGTGGAAGTTGTCAAAAAAACAATCCATGTGACATTATAAATGACTAAAATTGGGGCTGACTTTGCCTACGAACAACAAATAAATGACATAGTGCCTTATGGAGACGAACCCTTTTCATAGCCAAACCCAATTTTGTATTTCTTTATAGGAAACCAAAGAGAGTCGAAGGGGAGGAAAAAGGGCGCTAGGATGGCCTTGTCCACATCACATACACTCCCACTTATGTTCATAGGCCTTCTATAGGGTCCAGGTCTCATAAAAAGTGACTCGGATGTGACACTTATCTACAAGATATACAACGGCGTGCAGTATTCAAACGATTATGCACAAGCTTTGGATCAAGTCATGACCGATTTGAGGTCCAACACTGCGACCCAAGGATTCAACTACTACATCAGTGCTTCATACGGCGATGCCAAATGCTTCGGTCGAGGAGCGTGCGCCATTAGGCTGGCACAGTCAGATTGCACTACTTGCATGGATTTTGCTTGTGGTCAAATTAAAGAGTTGTGCATGCTTGTTGCACAATTTTAGCTTTTTGATTGTAGAATTAGATATGAGCAATACGAATTCATTGAGTGATTGATTGATTCCTTCGTATTTTGACGAGACCGCGAGTCCATCTTTAGGGAAAAGGATCCGAGATACTGTATCAAGTCCGCAAATGTTGACAAGTAATGAATAGAGGAGAGCATATGAGAATCTTGTGGTTATATATGTGAGGTTGTATCGTGTTGACCCTTGTTCACCATTAGGTTAGATTTGGCATGGCAAAGAGTAATTTCTTTTTATTTTTATTCTCTTGCTTTCTTGTCTTTCCTTTTCCTTTTCTACTCCTTGATAACAAAAAAAGGGTATATTGTTCTCATCAAATTATCAGAATATATGTAAGTTTAGAAGCTTTTCTGAAGAGCAATGCGCTTTCGTAACTTGAATTGCATGACAAACTTTTTTTTTTTTTGATCGAAAGCATGACGAATTTCACTATTTAGAAAATGTGAGAGTTTATAATTTCATCATTTTTATTTTTTATTTACTCTGCATATTTTTATGCGAGAAGCCAATTGTTTCGTCAATTTCTTTGTCTTTATTTCATTATTGGATATTATACATTTGGGGAAGTCTCGTAGAGTGGTTTGGAGTCACTAGGCAATCGAGAGGGGTTGAATAAAAAACAAATTTCACATTCCAAGTTTAATTAAAAACAATTCGCCCACTAGATTTAATATCTCATTCTTCTATTAAAGTGATTGCTCTCGTGAAGATCAATGCAAAAGTAAAAATTCATGAAAGAATAAGATGAGAGAATTAACTTACACTTAAATTTTGTGATACTCATAAAAGTTGAGAAAAGTGTACTTTCGAAAAAAATACTCATATGAACTATATTCATATCTACCCATACATATCATACCCACTAAGTACATTATGCCTATCCAGGTCATTGCAATTATTGATACCAAAGGTAGTGCATTTATCCTTGATCCTAAAATTCTTCCCAAGATATTTTGGGAACCACATATGAAACAAAGGTCAGGTTTACTTTGAATGATCTTCCATACTCCAAGTGGATTAGATCAGTTGTAAGAATTTCGTGCTTGAATGACTATTAGATCACTACACCCAGAACTATCAAAACCTCGAGAGATCATATGGGACCCATGGGAATTCGTTTTAATTTCAAGTTACATGCTCACCTGGGAGCTTCACCCAACAGTTTGCTTTTTTATGGTCACTTTAACGAATGCCTTAGCCTTGTTGAAACAGTTGTTGCAAAGGGAACAGTATCCGACTAGTGTTGCTGTTGCAATGAGCTCAATCATGCCAAGCCTAGGCACGATGCAGTATTTAAGCTAGACATATTGCGTCACCTCTTCTTCCCAAGCTTAGGCAGCCGTAGAAAGCACCAAGTAGTCAAAAAAAGGATACTTCAATTTGAATTCCCTAGCTTTCTCACGAGCAGTGAGAGGCCTTGGGCACTTGGAACCATGAAAATGTTGCGCAGGAAGGCTTCTTGGACATTTACACTGTTTTTCTTGACCTGCCCAAAAGGAAAAGATGATCCTGGTAAGACTGTAATTGGATCAAATAGGAGAGGCAAATCCAAAAGTAAGTGAGGTTCTTACTAGCAGCATTGAGATGGAGACTTTGAACATAAAATTGTCGCTATCAAAGAGTTCAAACACAAGGAAACCCCTTCATTCAAACTATCTTCTCTCACAAACTATGTAGCACGGACACTCTCTGGAAGCCTTCATGTCGTATCCAACACGTGGTCAATGAGTGTTGAAAAATCCGACACGTGATCAACTCTCTCCGACACGCTCCGACGCGCGAGTCCAGAATTCCGACACGTGATTCCGACACACACGGGGTCAATTAAAAATTTCTAATACTTGAGAGGTCAAAATATATATATATATATATATATATATATATATATATATACACACACACAAAAGAAGTAATAAAATTGCTATAAATATACACGCACGGGATCATTTTTTTTTTTCATTTTTGTTTTTTTTATAATTGTTTTAGTCTTTTTTAAAAGTCTTTTACTGTGAAAGAAGTAATAAAAAATGCTATATATGATAAATAAATAAATTTAAGAATATCATTTCGGCATTTTTCTTTAAACAATGTTTTTTCCTCTAAGTTTTATGTATTATTGTAACAAATTAAAATAATGAATGATATTATCTAATAATTTTCGTGTAAATTAATTCTAGGCTATTATTATTATTATTATTATTATTATTATTATTATTATTATTATTATTATTATAATTATTATTATTATTATTATTATTTATATAAAAATATATTTAATATATAACGTGTCGGGAATGTGTTAAAATTCTCTATTTTTAATAAATGACGTGTCGGCGTGTCGTAATAGGTGTGGGTGTCGCGTGTCGCATGTCTGTGTCGGTGCTACATAGCTCACAAACGTGGGCCAACCACCAGAGAGGTTTGCTGAATAACAGATGTCTTGAGCTGGACCAACCATGATTTGTCTAAATACTTAAGTCACAATTTGCTGGTTCTTATAAATGTATCTCTTTATAAATTCGAAAGGAACACTCTTGCTGAGGTAGATATTTGTGAACCAATATATAATGAGGAAAAGAATAAATACAAATGAACAATAAAGAGAAATGGCAAACAAAATGTAAGTAAATGCTTGTATTTATTAGCTTCAGGAGTTTCAATCAATAGTCAATCAATAGTCTTAACTGATCCTCAACCAGCAATCTAAAGTCCGAATGTCTTAGGACAATGCTCATAGACTCTACAGTAGTGTACACTATTTTGAACCACATCCTCTTAGCCTATGAATAATAGTAATGTTCTTTACCCCTGATTAGTATTAAAAAAAAATACAATCTTTTGTTTTAAAATTGGTAATCTTATGAATCCATAAATTAACAAAATGAAATTTCAAAACCAAAATTTTACACATATAGCCATTAACACTTAAGGGAAAATAACATCCATGTGATTCCGATGAATAACCACAACAATTTGGGAAAACAATGGACCATAGGGCAAGATTTATATGGAATTCACTCTCTGGGTTTTCAATTTCATCACTGCTTGGGGATAATGTATCTATATAAGCACTTTTATCAAATATAATTACTCAAATATAATTACATGAGTATAGAGTTTGTCTCTCCCATATTTGAAAACTATCAGGTGACCATGAGTGATGGTATGTTGTATAAATTTCCATATCCCTTCTAGTACTAAAACAGGTCACTTTTGACTTTCTTTTGTAATACAAAGACCAAGTTCAGTAACCTAGAACCAAGGCGAGTGCTGAACCAGAGATCCTTTCCAAAAAGGCAATGATAAAAGCGCGACAAGCTCAACAGAGATACCCAAAGTAGGAAATGTGTGCAGGCCTAGAAATGATAAGATCGTAACCGAAAAAAAAAAAAAAAAAAGGAGCACGGTTACAAATATAAGTGCACTTTTATCTCGTTTCATCACAATAGAATAATGGCAGAAATTGCTTTCAACTAGTATAAGGCCTAAAGTGGCTTCCAATGTAAATCCCAGTTCAACCTAAACATCGTCCCTCTCATTGAGCTCAAACACGCAGACATCCCCTTCACTCAAGACAAGTTTGGCTCACAAACTTGGACCAACCATCACAGAAGTTCGCTACAGCATCAATAGGTCCTGATGGTCACCGGCCACAATGTGTCCGAGTACCCAAGAACCACAATTTGCTGGTTTTCTTGAATGCATGTATTTATGAATTTATAAGGAACGCTCTGCCCATGAAGACATTTGACCAGCCACCATATGATAAGACATGATAAGACATAGGAATGTAAGCATACACCAAAGCGAAAAGGCAAACAAGACGTACATTTATGCTAGTAGTTGTTAGTTTCCAAAGTCCATATTAGCAGTCTAAAAGGCTTGATGAAATGGCCTTGAATCACAACTTGCAATCTGAAATCAGAATATCATAATCCTGTGCTCTTAGACTCTACATTAAATACATGTAATCAATATAGAGACATGTTGAATTTGGTGAATATCTGAGTCACCAATCTTGCATTGTGATATGCATCGAGCAAACATGAAAAGCTGCACATCGGGTCCTAAATGGACACATATACACAAAAAGTAAGTGATCTTCTTCTGCCTGGCCAAAAAGAAGTGATCTTCTTTTCACACCATCGAGTTGGTGGCACTAATTTTTGAGGTCTAGGCCGCACTACCTTCCCTTCATTTCCGACCACAAGTTTGAACCTGCTTGCAATAGTAGCTCTTGTAAACCATTTGTTGCTAGGGAGCAACACCCGACTAGTGTTCCTGTGCTATTGCAGTGAACTCAGTCATGCCAAGCCTAGGCCTGTTGCAGTAGCTATGGCTTAAGCTGGACATTTCGTGTCGCCTCTTATTCCCAAGCCTAGGCAGCAAGAGAAAGTACTAAGTAGTCATCTTTGGGAGGAATTTATACTTCAATTAAAAACCATTAAATTCCTAACTTATGGTTGTTATTGCCTTTCTCAAGCTTCTGATCTTGTCTCTGCACCCACCTGTCATTGGGTTATTTCCTTATTACTGTCCCGACTCATTGTTTTTCCCTAGTCCCTTTACTCAGTTGTTAAGATGCCTGTTTAAAAAATATAGCCATGATCACTTCGAGGAAGATAACATAATCCTGTGTTTCTATAAAAACCAATTTAAAGTGCGAAAAAATTGCATGGTGGGGCGCATATATATAGAATAGGTGGCATGCCTAATTGAGATATGCCAATTATGAATGGAGATTTGGGCCTTACCGCCACTTCTTTCTTAAGAAAAGATGGCCACATCATTGTTTGGAAAAAGGGATACTCCCATTTGAATTCTCTAGCTTCCTTAAGGGCAGTGAGGGGCCTTGGACACTTGGAATCATGAAAAAACTTGCTCAGGAGGGCTCACTGGACATTCATGACTTATCTATTCTGACCTAGACAAAAGAAAAAAGAGAATTCTGATAAGATTGTAAGTAGGTCAAGAAAGAGAAGCAAAGCCAAAAGCAAGTTCTTTTTCAATTGATTTGTTGCAACTGAATAAATGAGGTAGAAATTGCTTCACTAATATACAGCCTCAAGTGACGCTTCCAATGTTCACCTCAATCAAACTAAATGAGGTCCTTACAAGCATAATTGGCGATGGAGATTTTGACCAGAAAATCATCCATATTAATGAGAGCTCAAGCATGCAGACATCCCTTTCATCCAGATAAGCTTCTCTCACCAACATGAGGCAACCACAGAGATGTTGGATAATGGTGTTGATAGGTCTTGAGCTGCACCGGCCGTGATTTATTCAGATACCTAAGAGTAGCGATTTGCTGGTTCTTCTGAATGTACTTCTTTATGAATTCACAAGGAACACTCTGCCAATGTAGCATGATGAGGAAAAGATTAAATACAAACAAACAATAGAGATGAGTAGGCGTTGATGAAATTTGCCACATTGTCAACCAACAGAGGAAGGTGGATTGTGTGTCTCTGGTAAATTCAATCACGGCGCGTCTCCAATCTTGGACTCATAGATTCCTCTCTTTTGCGGGACGCCTTCAACTTATAAGGTCAGTACTCCACTCTATCCAAGCCTTTTGGGCCAACGTTTTCTTTCTACCTTGTTTGGTCATTAACCGAATTGAACAAATGTTTCGGCAATTTTTGTGGAAAGGCCCGGCAATGGGCCCTGGAGGTGCCAAGGTCTCTTGGTGCGATGTTTGTCTTCCAAAAAAAGGAGGCTTGGGTATTAGAATTCTTCGGGAGAATAATATCGCTCCTATGCTTAAGCACATTTGGATTCTCTTCTCTGATAAGGAATCCCTTTGGTGCAAATGGATCCATTCTACTTTTTTAAAGCGGAAAAACTTTTGGGTTGTCCCGTGTCCTACTCATTGCTCTTGGGCGTGGAGAAAGATATTAAACCCGCGAGAACATTTCCAGCAATACTTCAAGTGGAATATTGGGAATGGACGATCGGTTTCGTTTTGGTTCGACCCATGGCACCCAAATGGCCCTTTATACAGGATCTTCTCCAACCAAGATATATACCACTCCGGTATCTCCCGACTAGCAACGGTTGCTGAAGGCTTTACCACACCCATGGGCTAGTACGTGATCAACATCTTGGCCAATTGGTGGAATCCCCTCCCAGTGTTTAACCAAGAAGATGATCGCTTTCATTGGCTGCCCCGCCCCTCTGGTCAATTTTTCCTCTGCCTCTGCTTGGGAGTTGATTCGGCCAAAGGGCAATGCTGTCACTTGGGCCTCCTTTATTTGGAGCACTTCCTTGCTCCCAAGATATCAAACTCATCTTTGGCTTATTACTCGCAACCAGCTGCCAACTCAAGTGTTGCTTATCTCTCATGGTAGAATTTTTCCTACCAATTGCCCCCTTTGCTCGTGTAGACTGGATTCTGTAGATCACTTGTTCTTTGCTCGTCACATTTCAAGTACCCTTGTTTCTTTTTGGGCAGCAAAATTTAACCTTGTTTGGCAAAACAAGCAGTGGATGGAGAATCTTGTATGGGCATCCAAGAGGTTTGTGGGTAAAAGCTTTTATCAAACTATGGCTCACTTTAGTTTTGGTGCGATGTACTACATCATATGGAAAGAGCATAACAATGTGCTTTTTTTGCAATCAAACCCTTTTTTCTTCCGGCAATGAAGATGCACCTCCAGAAGGTGATTAAAAATAAAGCTATGACATTTAAGCATGTTGCTGACATTCCAAAGAATAGAAGACTTCAACAGAGCTGGGATCTTCATCCTTCTATCTTTGATTAATGGTAGTTCTTTAGTTTGTTTTTAGTCTTCCTTTCTTTATTTTCGTTGTTTGTTCTGTTTGTTGGGAACCACGGTACCCCTACACTCGCTTAGACTCCTGTCTTCTTGAGTGTCTGTTTTTTGTTGGTGCGGGGCCTCTCCCCCTTGTATTCTTCTTCGCAAAATATATACTATACTTACCTTTACCAAAAAAAAAAAATGTTTTTTCACTTTTTAAGTTTGGGAAAATACTTTCCTCACTTGCTTTCTTTTATCTCATACCCTTATTATCCTTCCTATCTTTCTTATTTATTTTTCTAACTTTTTTAACAAATTGATTTTTTTTTCTTTTTCTTTTTTCCTTGTGTCTTGGCCGGTTGTTGGCAACCAACCATAGGCAAGCTTAGGCCTCACCAGATTGGCGAGCTATGCTCACCGCTCACTGATCAAGCAAGCCTTTGCTGAGCGAGCTCGCTCACCAATCTAGCGATGCCCAACGCCTTGAGCTCGAGCCTCTCTAGGTTGGTGAGTGTGAGCCTTTGGCTTGCCAGCTTACCGATCTGGTGAGGCTCAAAGCCTCGAGCTTTGCGGCCGTCACTGTGGCCATGATGATCTACTAAAGAAGAAGGAGGAGGAAAAAAAATGCAAGGGAAATTATACAAAGAGTAAAAAGAAAAAAATGGAAAGAAAAATGTAAATAAAAAATGAAAATTTGATTTTTTAAAAGATAAAAAATTTGTTAAAATGAGTGCACAAAGGAAAATCAAATTGAATTTTCCAAACTGAACAATGGAAAATATTTTCTAATTCATTTTTAAGTTTCAAGCAAACACCGGAAAATATTTTCATTTTCCTAGAAAATATTTTCCAAAAATGCAATATTTTTTTATGAAATGAGCAAGCCTTAATAGATGTTGGTGTAAAAAATTGTTTAATTGATTAACCATGAATAAATGTTTGCTTTGCCATGCGTGTCGTATGAATGCTCTTTGCAGACAATTCTAGTTGTAAAGAGGAAGAATTCAAGAGAAATAAGATCCTAGAGCATTGAAGCTCTTCAAAATTGAAATAACGAAAGATACAATAATCATCATCAGATAAATTTTCTTGTGATAGTAGTCCAAAAGTTTTGCTAAGTCAAAGTTGCGGAGAAGTCCTCCTGCAAATCTTTCAAGTCGAGCTTCTCCATTTTCATCTAGCAAGCTTCCTTTATGGAGAAAAAGAAAGTGTCGATTTTACTCTATAAGTTAGGGCATAAAGTCGCCAAACTAACCTCAAATTAGGATCTAAGCTTGTGTGCTAGGCATCGGCTGACATTTTCCCAAGACTTAATTAAGGGTAATTTTGTCCAAAATTTATAATTTGGTAAAATTCCGAAATGAATTGGGATTAGGTTTTCCCTTCTAATTTCACATTTTTTGGTCCCTCTAGTTACACTACTTGGAAACTCCTCCATTTCTTCCTCTCCTCCCTCTCACACCAAGGTCATTGCTACCGTCCTCGACACCACTGTTGCCACCATTGGGAAGTCCAATCTCCAACGTATCCGAGGATCGAGGGCCACCCCGGCAATGCCACCGTAGTCCCAACAGTAGGTTGTTCCTCCTCTTTTAACCACATGACTCCTCCCCCCTCCTCCTCTTCCCGTTAGTTTTCTTAAGTTGCTTCCGATGCGAAATTGAGGTCTTGGAATTTGACATTTGTCGATTCACTTTCAATCAATGCTAGATTCAATGGTGATGATGTTGCCACAGGATTCAACATCAAGGTTGTTGCAAAATCGAAGTATTAGATCAAATCAGTTGAATGAGAATCGTTCTGTAGCTCGTTCTGGTGGCTTCACAAGTGAACCATAGTGGTTCCTGATCTTATGTCTAGGGCTAGATTATTATATTTGATTCAATGCAAAATCTGTCACTCTTGAATTATTATGCTACCCACCAAGGAACGTATTGTATCCATAGTGGAATGAAATCTAGTAGGATTTACAGTTATGGCTTGTAAGTAGCTTGTATCTCATTGTCTTGATTTGGGCTTCTAGCTACAACATTTTCATTCTCAATATGTAAATTCTCTATATTTAGAAATATTAAGAGATGCAATCAATTTTGGAGCTTGCTTTAGAACAAATCATGTGATGCTTTTGCCTTTCAAATTTCTGGTTAAGCCCTTTCTAATTCGACTTGGCAATTATTGAGTTGGCTTCTGCACTAATTGGTCTTAATATATGTCCACAAGTGCTAAGTTTCACTGCAACTATAGAGGAAAATAATGATCAAACTCCACTTAAACAAGCTTTCACTACGCACTCTCTCTCGTCCCCATGCCCAATTTTTGTCATGGTTTTCATGAAAGTAAGTAATCTGACCATTAATGTTTAAGGAGTTTCATATATTAGTTACTGTTTAGTTTCAAACTGCTTCACGGGTATCAGAGCTAAAGATAAGTTCGTAAGAAGATGGGGGAGTAACAATTTAACAAAAACTTGTCAGTAATGTCGATATATAATGTAATTTTGATTCCTATACTATTAAATTTGACTAATTTCAGGAGGGGAGGGGCTTTTTCTTTTTATCCTTATTATTATTTTTGATTTTGTGGAAAATATTTACAAGGAATGTGTTAGTCAATGCGTAATACACTTGTTAAACAACTAATTTACAATAGTATCGAGTTTTCCATGGCACTAACTTTAGTGTTATCACGTAAATTGTCTACACCTGAATTTTTATCAACAATTCAAGCGTCCGTCATTGTAAAATTACCAAAATAGAAAATAGCAAAAACAACAAAAAGCAGTGAAAAAGAATGGATAAACAAATAAATAATAAACTAATTAAAAAAGAAACTCTTAGAAAATGATGAGTGTTAAAAAAGGGGGCTCTTCTGGTTCGTAGCCCAACTCACTTAGCTCTCCCTAGATGAAATTTCGTCGTAAGTGCATCAAGCCTGGTCGGCTGCAGTCCCTCTGGCCCACCCTAGTTGCTAATAAGGCCACAACCCATTCCCAGCCGAAGATCGCTTAAAATCAGAATCCCATCATTTCCGACGCCATTAGTCGTCGTACACCATTAACTAGAAATGACATTCGGTCAATTTTCCAATAATAGGAAATTTAAATAGAAATCTCAAGCCGGTAGACTAGTGGAAATTAAATATATTTCTTCGGAATTAAAATTGCGAGAAAGAAAAGTGGAATTTTCCTTTCACAAGTGATATCAAAGCACTGTTTATTCAAGCTAGAACAAGCCACGGACAGCATACTCTTATAATTTATGAAAGTGAATTTTAAGCCACAAATTCATTATACGAGCAATCGAAAGTGCCTTTCTAACAATAAAGGGGACAAGAACAATCGACATAATCACCACCAAGGACATCTAGGAGGGATGGGGTGACGGAAGCTCGGCGATGGCCGATAGGTGACAAGTAGAGAGAGATCGATGCATTCTCAATTTTAAGTTGTGATTGATTATTGATGAAGTTCAGAAAAAAGGAGGAAAATCACTAAAAATCCTAAAATATGCCCACTGCGACGTATTCATCTTAAGTTTTTTTTTTATGCCACCAAAAAATACAAACTATATTTACATGATACATTTACCCTCTGTCAATGAGTATCGTTAAAAAAAATGCCTATATGAACAATGAAATGTAAACGGTGTTGACATTAAATGAAATAGGAACAACTTCAAAAAAAAAAAAAAACATATATAAAATCCATCAAACGAAATTTTGACATAAGGTAAATATGTCATATTTGTACAAATTTAGGATTTTTGACGTCATAAGAACTAGAGTAAATATGCCATATACATAATTTTGAGCTTTTGCGTAACAAAAAGAAAAATAAATGCGACAAAAATAAATATAATTTGGAGTTTTTTGCCGGCTTTTTCGGGAAACGACGGTGGGTTCATTTTTCCTTTTTATTCTCTTTTATTTTCAAATTCAATTCCTTTTTAATCCAAAGAACGACCACTGGGCACTGGCTTCACCTGTTTGCCTCGTTTTCCCACACAAAATCCGAATCATCTCCATCCACCCCCTCGCTCCGCTTCGCGCCTTTTTTTTATTCTCCGTTGTTTTTCTCTTCGTGCTCGCCGTTGCCAATCTTCACGCTTGGCGTATCGTCTCGGATGATGACAGACTCAGATCGGCCTCGGCTGTTTCGGTTGAAGGAGCGACGCTCGACCGGTGGAGGTGCCGAGAGCGAAACCCAAAGAATCTCATCCTTCGAATTGGTGGATCGTATCCAGATGATGATCGTAAACAGTGAACACCACCCCGCGTCCCCCTTTGCGCGCGGCATAGATGGGCGAAATAATGGAATTCCGAAAGGCGGCAATGAAGTGGGAGCGAGCAGAACGAAGCAAGAGTTGACAAGACGTATTCTGGAGTGAACTGGAATTTGACTCGGAAGTTCAATCAGACATGAAAATGGTCCTGATGATGGTTCAGCGGCGATGGCAGCGTAAGCCCGAGATGGCCCGGCGACAGATAAATCTGATCCAGACATGGGCGAGGACAAGAAAGCGAGGACTTGAATCAGAGTGGCCGCAACTCGAATGTGGAATCTAATGGTGTTTTTTACTGTGGGGATGATCTGAATTGCTGGAGATGAATCAGGGGAATCCAGAGCTAGAGAGAGATGCGAAAAAAAAATTTGGTCAGAGAAAAATCCGTCAAGTTTGCAAGGAAGGTGTTTGATGGAATGACAAAGCTGGACTCTGTCTCCAAGGATTCCCATTCGAGAGAGAGAGAGAGAGAGAGAGAGAATTAGCGAGCTTTATCTGGCGGTGAGAGCAAGTTCGAGTTTGAGAGGGCATGATGTTGTCAATTCTAATACGAAAAGCCACTGCTAGAGGCTTGGATGCTGTGTTGTTGAGAGAAAGGCTGTGGAAGAGTTGTGCCGCAGAAATGCTGTTATGTACTAATGCTACTGCAGGCAAATAGATGACTGTGAGAGAGGCTATGAATGCTGCGTTTGATGAGGAAATGTCTGCAGATCCTAGAGTATTTCAATGTGTCTTAAAGGTTATTATTATTTTTTTTTTTGGCAGAAGTATGGACCTGAGAGGGCTGTTGATACTGCAATCATGGAGGCTAGTTTTGCTGGAGATGAAGTCGGTGCTGCTTTCTAGGTTCTCAGGCCTGTTGTGCAGTTTATGAAATTCAATTTCGCTATGCAGGCGATTGACTACGTTATAAATTCTGCTGCAAATATGAACTACATGTCGGCTGGCAATACATCAGTCCCTATAGTTTCAAGAGGAGCTGCAGCAGGAGTCAGTGCCCATCATTCCCAAGCCTCGTGAAGACATAGCCATCCCACCTGGAGGAAGCTTTTCCGGATCCGACCTCATTATATCACTCGTCACCCTCAGGATCTATCGGACTCAAGAATGGCTCATGGCGTGCGAAATGAGAGTTGCTCTTGAACGGTGTAACATTTCTGGTTTGTCCCTCCAACAAAGTGCTTCCTCATCCTCTGGTTTTTCCAGATTGGCGGTCACTAATTTATTAATGCAGTGTGTTTAGTTGCATTATTTGAATGCGTTGTTGCCAAGGAGTGAATTTTTTGCGTGGTTGCAAATTTAATCAGTGTTTACTCAAAGTCTCCTTTTCAGTTGATATTAATATTATGATGGGATCAACATAAGCATAGAAAAATACACGGTACAAGTGCCCATTATAAGATCATTGACACAGGATGGGACCATTGTAATTACTCTACTTAACTCAGCTTGTAATTTTTGGTTTTAGCCTCAGAAAGTTTCATGTCTCCTTTTGTTTGAAAGGGTAAGCAACCATTCACAAATTCTGGACATGTTTGTCCTGTTCCCAATTAGTAATTGCTTTTGCCATTCGATGTCTCTTTGCCCTCATAAACTCTGATGGGTGACCTATTGTTGCATAGCTTAACTGCTGTTCTCTAAATTGTTGTTCCATCTGGTAACGAGGGTAACTAGTCGATGATTCAGTCTCATCGAATTCTATTTGTTAATTACCTGCTCTGCTGTTCTAGGGGTTGAATAAATTTGTTTTGGGTCTGCTTTGGTTCATGGTTATTAGTGTCAATATTATGTGTTGTTTCATTCTGTCACAATGCGGGGTATGAAATGGGTGAGCCCCAAAAGCTCACTCCTAGGCAACTTCTTCGTTGATGAGAGGCCATTTGCTGCATTTGTTTTTGTATCCATGTATCTTATGATGGCAGATTAGCATAAAGACTCTGGAAATACAAATCATGGAGATCTGAGGTAGTGTCTTCATGGATTTTCGACACTAAATGTGGGGAAGAAAAAACACATAGTTACGTGTAGGTACCGAGTCACGAGTTGTGATAAGCACATGATATTGAGAAGCTATTGCTGCAAAGAATGCAGGCCTTCAGGCGATTATCTTTGTTCATTCATTCATGCAGACATTTCCTACACGCATATGAGTTTCTCTCCGAAATGCACATCAACTAGAAGAAAAGGACACAGATAGGGCCCCTCTTATGAGTCTGGCTCCCGATGAACTTCATTGTTGGAATGCCTAAGAGTTGCTCTTTGCTTCTCCTGAATATGTTGCTTAATGAATCCATCCAGAATACTCTGCACATTTACATGTTTGAACGACCGAGCTATGAAATTATATAAGTGATATGAGAAATGCAAAGACAAAATCAGAGGGCAAAGAGCAAGAAGGTAATGATTTGAAGTTGAAGAAATCCAAGGATAAATTTATCTGTTTGAAAGTGCTTGAGGATGAAAGAAATTAATAGCTAACATCATTTTTTTTAATACATGTTATTAATGAGTATTGTTCTAGGATGCTATTGGCTTCAACTATAGACACTGTATAAATGGAAAAAAAAATCTCCAACAAGTAGACATCAACTGCTAAAACAGTCGTGGTATCACCGGTGCTAGCAATTATAACTGAGCTCTAGGTATACCGGTGCCTAATTAAGCTCAAGATCTTATCGGACCACTCGTATAAGTTGCGGAATCACCATTTTGAAAGAGGATAGTTATAAATCGAATTTGTGGGCTAATTTAGGAGTAATGAGAGGTCTGGAAGTGTAGGACCATGAAAAACCAACTCAGAATGGCTGAATCAGCATATGGACTACTTGCCATTTCTATATAAATAGAAATAATAAAGCTACTCCTTCCAAGCTGGGGGACTTTCTTTATCTATACTATGATATCATATCATTTGGCGGCATGGCCGAGGATAATAACGTGGGTGACTAGAAATTCTTCTTTCCACAGTTGAACAAGTGAGCAATTTAGTAGACATTTGTGTAAAAATTTCCTTAATTTACTAACCAATGAAAAGATGTAACATAGATTGGAAATTGCTTTGCCATGCGTATCACAATTTAGTTAATTTGACAAAATAAATTGCAAATGCTCTTCGCATGGGAAGAAACTAAAAAACTTCAATTTGCGCCCACATGTGAGAAGACTTGTCACAAAATCTTTAAAAAATCGAAAAGAGACAATGAAAATAATCTGATGTAAGTTCACAGGAGCTTGTACATCATGGTTGCGCTGGCTTAAGGGAAGCGTGTTCTATGTTACTACCCTTCACAATTCTAAAGGCCACGTTAAGTCACCAGAAACCTTAAAGAAGCACCTAATTTGAGAGATTGTCTCCTGAGATGGAAGTTACAGAATCGACATTAGTTATCAGCTCTCTTCGACTTACGACTCCTTCCCACATGGTGATTATTAAGTCTAGGATTAAGGAAAGGT
Source organism: Eucalyptus dawsonii (assembly GCA_016097615.1). NCBI lineage: Eukaryota > Viridiplantae > Streptophyta > Magnoliopsida > Myrtales > Myrtaceae > Eucalyptus > Eucalyptus dawsonii. The sequence goes on along the minus strand of CM027881.1, from coordinate 27,817,247 downwards.
ATCGAACACATTCAGGACCATTCCATTCATTGGAACAAAACTCATGCCTTTATCCATTTTGCCGAATTCAGCCTAGCAACTCTGCTGTATATCCATTGGCCAAGTCTTTTCAGTGGTTCTGAAGAGCATACTCTGAACATGATATCGTCCCTTTCAATAAAGCTCGAATACACACACGTCTTTCACCTTCAAAGAAGTTTCTCTCGTGAATGCAGCCCAACCAGCAGATGACTTTCCATAACTTTCATGGCTGATGAGTTTCAACAGCCATGCTTTGTGTGGAAATATGAGAGCCACGGTGTGCGGGCTTTTCTTAATGTGCTTCTTCGGGAATGAACCGATAACTCTCTGTATAAGTAGACATTTCGCAATTTTGTCATCAGAGAGGAGAAAACAAACAATGAAATCTTAGGAAGACAGTATGAGGATTTTTTTTTTTTTTAAAAACCATGTAAAGGATAAAAAAAACAAAATTATCGCCACATGATTAAATAGTTAGAGCTAACATAGTCTAGCGACTCTCTGATTTAAATCCAAGAGTTGTTATTGTCATGAGGATCTTACTATATTGCTTTTCTTCAGATATGTTCACCTCACTGCAATATGGAAGAAAGGATAATCGAGTATAAATTTGCTGGCTGGCTCAAGCTCTTCACAAGCCCGGCTCTCTCAGCTTACCTGCAGTAGTTGCAAACAGAACATGAATAAAGCTTTAGCTTTTTAGGCGTATTCTGTTCTTGTAATGTAAAACTCATATCTACCGACATAGCAACCCTAAATCAATAGATCTAAGTCTTAATAATGGTCTAGCTTTCTGAGGCCTATATGTACGCCAATACAATTCTCAGCACAATCAAATCTGATATGACTAGCTTGGCGTGTTTCCATTATTTTTGAGATCTCCCAACACATACATATGTTCATGCGGTAGAACTATAGAGAAACATCACAAGAATGAATTAACTCTAACACAGTTTCTCTTAGCCTAACCACATGGAGAGTTCCTGTACAGAATTCGAATCAAACACAAGAACAACATAGTCAAGGGGAGAATTAGCTCACACCTTGAAAATCTTGTGATGAGCAGTTCAAACTTCTATGCCTCTGCAAACTTTGCTTATGAATGTGCATAAGAGCTGCCATGAACTTTGCAAACCTGATTAAATTCCTTTTCCATACAAAACTGAGGGCACTTGGCTGAATGCAATTCATCCCCCCAGACTACAAGCTCGATTGAAACATCACGGCAATCAAAAGCACCTTCCACTTTCAGCAAGGCAATTCTACAATTGCTGAGGCTCAGTACCTCACATCGACATTGATTGGCGGATATTCTATCTCGGACATCCTTTCATCAATTATGGTGACATGGAAAATGGAGTCCCCTTCAGATTAGAAGATCAAAAATTGACCCTCACAGATAGAGTGATGCTCCGCTAATTCATTCCAACCCTTTGCTAGCCAAATCATCTCATCACATTTTTCCAATTCCACAAGCCAAATAATTGCACCATTCTCTCAAAAGCATTTTCTTGAACCTCTTTGGTATTCCCTGTAGGTAAAATAAAACCCATAATCTTAATGAGCCTATGAGACTTGATTTCAAATTCAAAATGAAGAACAACATAACAAGAATGCATAAACCAAAAAGGACATCTTGAAGCATATACTGTTCAGTTCATTCAGATTAGGAATGTGGCATTAATGAATGTGCATCTGGATTATGATCAACCTCATAAAACCCAATCAGCATAGAAGTACACTTCCTTGATTGTTATTATTTGGAATACTTAATTCATTTTGGACTAGCGAAAGTGACGCTTCCAGAGTTCATCTCAATCAATGTAAATCAAGTCCTAACCAGCACTAGTGAATATGTTGACTCTGAATACAAAATCATCCCTATCAATGAGTTTCTACATGCAGATGACTTTCTCTTGTCAAAAGTGGGCACCCCCCTCCCCCCCAAAAAAAAAATCTCGTCCTCAACTCCTTAGTTTCACCATCCATGACCTGTCCGAATACCTTATGGTCAAAATTTGCTTAATTTCCTGAATACGTTACGTGATGAATTGAACAGGAGCAAACTACCCATCTACATGGTGGAAAAAACCAACATATGGTGAAGAACAGACTAAGACATAAGCAAACCCTAATGAGAGAATCAAATTGTACACAGTGTGAGTTTTAAGCATAACTTGCTAGTTTTAGGAGTTTAACAGATAGTAAACCATATAACGAAAAAGTCATCAATCCAAAGTCAAGGTCAAATCTATGCTCCCGAAATGCAATAGGGTACACATTTGGAAGAAGCTTTCCAGGTCCTATTAAATATTTAAAACATATGAATTTCAGCCACACAGACCACAATCACAGGGGAAAAAGCAATCACACTGATGACTGGAACATGGATGGAATTGAAAATTTTTAAGCTGTTTGATTCTTTCAAGCACAGCTCAAAAAAGGTTTTATCAATCTATTGGTTCAATTTGACAAAGTAAAATCATCTTTTTCCCCCCAAATCTGATTAATATAACAAAAGACAACAGTATCTCCAATTTGACAACAAAATTATCAGTCATTAGATCTAGAATGAAATTTCAAAATCATAACAAGTCGCCCCCTTATCTTTTAGGTCTTTCTCTTTAGTTATGGAGGCAGCAACATTTTTTGCAATTTGCTTGTCCATTTTAATAGTCTCCTAGTGCGATTTGCATATATATTCTACCTCTACAACATTGAATAACATTGTCGAATTTCTCCATATAAGAGGACTTGGATTCTAATTCTCAAGACTTGCCTCAGCAATTGCTTTTCCAACGCATCTATCCACCAAAAAAAAGGAGATGATTGTTATCTTTTCGAACCACCAACCACCAGCTTATGTTCCATTGTTAAGATATATACCTGGTTTTAAGCATAAATCCATGAACACTTCAAGGAAAATAACATATAATGTGGTTTACTACACAATGCAGTAAACTTGGAAATACACTAGAGTATAAGCAAAGATATAAACAGCATCAATATATTTGATTTCCAGACATGCCGGTTTGAGTAAATAAGCTTGGGATCATACCAAGCCATACTTAACATGAGATGGCCTCATCACCACCTTGAAAAAGAATGCTCCGTCAGAATATTTGCCGGCCAATTCAAGAGTAGTGAGAGCCCTTGGGTGCATTGGACCTAAGAAAACCAGCTCAGGATGGCTTAATCTGCTAACTGTTTGGTCCTCCCTGTACCTGAAAAGCGACAACTTCAGTGACAGTTTATGTACACTTCATTAATTTGACTTGCCATGAAAAAATTTAGCATAGGTCAGAAGTTAGTAGTATCCCCACACCATTTCATAATCAATCAAGATCAAAACAAGAGCTTCTTAGAAACTATTCTAGAATTCAAAGAGAACGACGGAAAGAGAGTTACGCGAGCCACCCCCTCCAAATTCTCGTGATGATGAGCACTCCGGAGTTTATGGAGAACAAGGCATAAAAGTGACTCCTCATGTTTTGACAAGGCATAAGATTCTCTGAATATTTTCAAGTTCCACCATATCATCACCATCCATGATCTCAAACACGTAAGAAATCTCCTACTCCGACGCAGACGTGTTTTTATCACAAATTCTTGCCAACCGGAAGAGAAGAACTCCGCCCATCCACATTTTCAAAGCAGCCAGTGTGATAAAGAGAGACGACCATACATATATACTCACGAGATGTAGAATTAGGGAAAATGAATTGCTAGGTTGAGGACCTTTATTGGTTCATGATCTGAAGCGGTGGGCTGAGAAATTTACATGCATAAAAATTGACTGTGGAACGAATTTTGAAAGTAGAGCCCTAGCTGAAGAAGATGATGACGATTGAGGAAGGTTTAACGAAATTCAGAAGACAATTATGCGCAACAAGACACAAAAATTGGATGAAATTCTGGCACACGGTTAAAATAATGTGTGCTGAAGCGTGAACTTATATGATTCGTCAGATATAGATGCGGGGAGAGAGAGAGAGAGAGAGAGAGAGAGTATGCCCACACGGAATGCTAATTAGACTCTTAACATTGGTCTCCTCAAAAAACTCAATCACAAGTTTTTAAATTATTATCCCATATGATGTTCTCACGTTTCATCACATATACCCAAGAAAATATTCTACATGTTCTGCTTTTTCTGATGCTTGTAATTAACGGTAGAGATTTCACTAGGTCATTAGCTAAAAAGTACTGCACACCAAAGTGACCCAACTAATGTAGTCCAACCAACAAAAATGCAGTTTCAAGAGAGATAAAGCAAAAAAGAAGAGGCTGGCAGCTTATACTGAACCTACACAGCAGCTTTCTATCCATCAACTTTAAGGACATGCCCACGTCAAGTTGTTCCATCTCCCGAGCGGATATTTACAATCTCTTGATACTTTGGTCCCTAATATACAATAAAAGTAATCCAACATGTCAATATAGGAGTTCACTGAAACTCGTAAAATTATAACCGGTGAAATTTACCTTGACTTTGTCGAGTATAACCAACGGCCCAACAACACCATAGACAATCCTATGCTCTGCAAGCAGCAAAGCAATTGTCTGAACAACTGATAACTAAGACCCTGCGGCTAAGGCATGCTAAAAATTTGACTCGGACAAGAGCTAAATGATTCATCACCTCTTAACCAATACATGTAAAATGATAGAGATTGTGTAGATCTAAGTAGTAAGTGTATTAACCGTTGTCATAAGAGGGGCAGCGTAAACTTTTCAGAAACGCTAAAGCTACATGGAAAGCCTCGAAAACAATAATACCCCATGATTAAAGTTCTGATTCCAAGCACAGTGAAATTTAGATGGCAAAAGACACAATAAACCACAAACAAGGAGACAAAGCGACTCCCCACAATACAGTCAAAGCTTAATTACGAAATTAAGCATCCCAGCAGATTTCCATTGTCGGTAGCTCAAAAAACATTCGGAAAGCGGAGAGGGCCAAAAGCTTACCCATGCCGATATCCAGAGTCCCCTCTTCCATGTCATAACTCATCGGTGCCACTCCCATCTCCAAGTCCCAAGCCGCTCAGAAATCTATACAGAGAAAAGCGTTAATCGAAGGACCGATCAGGAATGGCTAGCGAGTCACGCTCGCACCACAACTGAATCCAGAAGCGACTATAGGGTGCCAAAAAATAGAGGAAAACCGAACCACTGTTCGACCGAGCTTAACTCTGCACAACTCTCGTTCGCTGTGGTGATTTCTCACGACGTTTTCAGTTCAATCTTCGCTCGTTTCCAAGTGGTCTTGGATTCACGATTGGAAACGAGGAAAAAAGAAAAAAATTCCGGACATGAACCCTTTGATGAGCAAAACGACAAGAGCATTAAACATCGCTCTGTCAAAACACATAAGAATGCACAAAACGAAAACGCGATTCGAACCGGAAGAAGGAAAAGAAGAGAGAAAGAGAGAAGATCACCGAAGTTTCTAAAGACGGCGAGCGACAGAATCAATCATGAGGCGAGTGCAGCTCGGTTTCAAAGTAGCAGTAGATAGCGAGGGTGATGGTGGAGCGACTCGGAACTCACTGAGCGGGGGAGCGTGTCAAGATGGAGGGAGAGATCCGAAAAAGGTACCTGAAGCCAAGAAACGCTGCAATGGCGTCGTTTGGAGTTTTTTTATGCCTATTTAAAGGAAAAGAAAAGGAAAATGATGGCTGAGTTATGAGATGAATCTTCCTCTCAAGGAATTCCATCTTTTATGCAAATCTTCCTTTTGACGGGCTTCTCAAACCGGCGGGAGGGCCGAGAGTGAACTCAAAAATTTCATCCCTTGAATTGGCGGATCCTATACACCAGCCCGACATCCCCTTCATGCGCGGCGTAGGAGGGCGAAACGAAGGATGCAAGCGACCACATTTGGAATCCAAAAGGCGGCAATGAAGTGGAAGGGAAAAGAAGGAAGCAAGAATCGACAGAATTTATACTGGAATGAATCGAAATTGGACTCAGAAGTTTAATCGGATAGGAAACAATCCTGATAGAGGAAGACCTGGTGAAAAAATGAAGATAGACATAGAGAAAACGTTGCATGGCGAAGAACTTGACCCCCGTAGTTTCCTGGTCGTTGAATGTGCTGCGTCCTCTGAGCAGAAGGTGTTCGTTGAATTGCGCAAGAGAGAAACAGAGGGTGAGACGACTCTGTAACAAAAAGCGGAGGAAAGAAGATTGCGTCATAAGAAATATCCGCAGATAGCCGGTTCCTCACTGATATTCGGGTAATTATGATATCTATCAGATCGACAGTCGCACTTCCCACCAGGTCATTTCATCTCCGATTCAACTCTAGGATTAATTTCGATACATTCTAACTTCGTCCGTTGATATCTATTTCATTTTGATTTTCTCCAATTCTCTCACCACCTTCCGAATTCCCATTGCCGTCGATTGCACTGTGGAGGAGGGATTGAGTTTGCAAGGAAAGTGTTCGATGGTGTGACGAATTACATCTCTTGTGCAAGTCTTCCATTTGACCGATTTCTCGTGTGCTCTCTATATTTTCCTTTCGTGTCTCTATTTTTTTTTATTACTTTCTTTTTCCTTTTTTATCTTTTTTTTTTCTACACTTTACTTCCTTCTCATCCAAAGAGCCACCACCAGCTTCACCTTGTTTGCCCTGTTTTGCCCAAAATTTCCACGCAAAATCTGAATCACCTCCATCCACCCCTTTGCATTGCACCTTTTTATTCTAGATTGTTTGCTCGCCGCTGCCAATCTTCACGCTCGGTGTATCGTCTCGAAGGATGATGACTCAGATTGGCCTTGGCTACCACGGTTGGTGAAGTGACGTCGGACTGGCAAGAGTGCCAAGAGCGAAACCAAAGAATCTCATCCTTCGTATCCGCGAATGGTATCCATATGATGATCCATCCAACCTCAGCCTTGGCAAGAGTTGACAGAACGTATTCTGGAGTGAATCGAAATTTGACTCGGCAGTTCGATTGCACATGAAACGGGCGTAACAATGGGTCAGTGGTGATGGCGACATGAGCTCGAGATGGCCGGGCAACAGGTGAATGTGGTCCAGACATATGCAAGGACAGGAAAGTGACAACTCAAATCAGAGAGGAATTAGTGTGGCCGCACCTTGAATGCGGAATCTGATAGTGTCGTTCACTGTAGGGTGATCTGAATTGGCGGAGAGAGTCGGAGAAGGCTTCGATTGCAGCTTGGAGGAACAATTGAATGAAGGGGGATTGATCTCTAGCTGATGATTTGTTGCAACCGCGATTGGAGCTCCACCAGCGATTTACTGAGGTCGAGCTCTTTGACGATTGTTGCTTCCAGCACTGACCGAAGCACAAAAAGCGTCACTACCAGTTTGAAGATGCCACTCGCCGCCGCAACGGCAGAACTTGACCAGATAGTTTCCTTGATCGACGGTCACAATTACCAGGACGTTCCGTCTCCAATTTAACTCTAGAATTGTCTTCGATTCATTGCAAATTTTGTCCGTTGATTTCCGTTTCACTTTTGTTTTCTCCCATCCTCTCACCATCTCCCAAATTTCTTTTGCCGTAGGTTTACAGAGGATGTATCGAGTTCTCGCATGGAAGAAAGACACAGAGAGAGAGAGAGAGAGAATCGGTGAGAGCAAGTTCAAGTTCGAGGGCGCTGGGATTATCGCTGATTCTAAAGGTGCAAAGCCACTGTTGGAGGCTCGGCTGCTGTGTTTGTTAAGAGAGAGAGAGAGAGGCTTTTATCCACTTTGCTGAACCGAAAGCAGAATTCAGCTTAGCAATTCTGTAAATTCTGTTCTCACCAAAAGCGAGCTAACGCGATGCTTCCTCTGGTGTATCGCATTGCACATATTATTATACACCCAAATCTTATCAGTGGTTCTGAAGATGGATACTCTCAACCTGATATCGTCCCTTTCAATAAAGCTCGAACACACAAGTCTTCCACCTTTAGAAAAGTTTCTCTCGTGATGCGGCCCAAAGGGCAGATGACTTTCCATAATGTTCGTGGCTGATGAGCTTCAACGGCCATGATTTGTCTTGAAATATGAGAGCCATGGTCTACGGGCTTTTCTTAACATGTGTCTTTGTGAATGAAGCAGGAACTCTCTGCTCAAGTAGACATTTTGCAATTTTGTCATCACAAAGAAGAGAACAACCAATGATATCTGAGGAAGACAGTATGAGGATGCCTTAGGTGATTTAAATCCCAGAGTTGTCAGTATCACGAGGATCTTACCACATTGTTTTTCTTCAGATGTATTGACCTCACCGCAATTTCGGAGAAAGAATAATCGAGTATTAATTTGCTGGCCAGTTCAAGAGCTCTGCACAAGCCCCTCAGCTTATCTGCAGCAGTCGCAAACAGAACATGAAGAAAGCATTTGCTTTTTAGTCGTATTCTATTCTTATTATGTAAAACTCATATTTGCCGACATAGCAACCCTAAATCAATTGATCTGAGTCTTACTAATGGTCTAGCTTCCCAAGGCCTATATGCACACCAATACAATTCTCAGCGCAATCAAAACTGATATGATTGGCTCGGCTTGTTTCCATTATTTATGAGATCCCCTGACATAAGCATATTCACACACGGGAGAACTATAGACAGAGAAACACTACAAGAGTGAACTAGCTCTAACACAGTTTCTCTTACCCTAACAATGTGGAGAGTTCCTGATGGAATTCAAATCAAACACAAGAAGAACACAGTCAAGGGGAGAATTTGCTAATATATTAAGATTCACACCCGAAAAATGTCGTGATGAGCAGTTTGAACTTTTGTCCCTCCCCAAACTTTTTGCTAACGAATGTGCATGGGAACTACCACGAATTTTGCAAACTTGATCAAATTCCATTGCCATACAAAGCTAAGGATACTTGGCTGGATGCAATTCATCCCCCAAGACTTCAAGCAAAACCGAAGTATCACGGCAATTGCTGGCACATTTAGTCCCAACACATACATATGCACACACGGGAGATCTAGAAATAGAGAAACACTAATAGAATGAATTAGCTCTTAACACTTTCTCTTAGCATCAACTCTCTAATGCAGTTTCTCTTAGCCTAATGACATGGATAGTTCCTCTACGGTATTTGAATCAAACACGAGAACAACACAATCAAGGGGAGAATTAGCTAATATATTAAGATTCACACCTGGAAAATCTTGTGATGAGCAGTTTGAACTTCTGTTCCTCCCCCAAACTCTGCTGATGAATGTGCATAGGAATTGCCATGAACTTTGCAAACCTGATCAGATTCCATTTCTATACAAGACTGCGGACACTTGGTTGAATGCAATCCATCCCCCCGGACTTCAAGCTTGGCTGAAACATCACAAATCAAAGGCATCTTCCGCTTTCAGCAAGACAAATCCACAATTGCTGAGGCTTGGTTCCTCACATCGACATTGATTGGTAGATATTCTATCTCAAACATCCTTTCATCGATTATGATGACATGGAAAATGGAGTCCCCTTCAGATTAGAAGACCAAAAATTGGCCCTCACAAATAGAGTAATGCTCTGCATATTTATTCCCACCCTTTGCTAGCCAAGCCATCTTATCACATTTTTCCATTTCCACAACCCAAATAATTGCACCATTCTCTCAAAAGCATCCTCTCGAACCTTTTTGATATTCCCTGTAGGAACCCATAATCTTAATAAGCCTATGAGACCAGATTTTAGATTCAAAACGAAGAACAACATAACAAGAATGCATAAACCAAACAAGGACATCTTGTTTTCAGTTCATTCAGATTTGGAATGTGGCATTAATGAGTGTGCATTTAGATTATGATCAACCTCATAAAACCCAGTTGGCATAGAAGTACACTTCCTTAATTCCTCAAGACTACATAAAGTAGTTATTATTTGGAATACCGAATTCATTTTGGACCAGCGAAAGTGGCAATTCCAGAGTTCATCTCGATCAATGTAAATCAAGTCCTAACCAGCACTAGTGAATATGTAGACTCTAAACACAAAATCATCCCTATCAATGAGTTTCTACTTGCAGATGACTTTCTATTGCAAATGTGGGTCACCCATTGGAAAAGAACGCCCCCACACCCCCCCCCCCAAAAAAAAAAAAAAAAAATCTCATCTCCAACTCCTTAGCTTCACCATCCAGGACTTGTCCGAATACCTAAGAGTAGCAATTTGCTTAATTTCCTGAATATGTTGCATGACGAATTGAACAGGAGCAGACTACCCGTCTCCATGGTTGAAAAACCAACATATGGTAAAGAACAGATCAAGACATAAGCATACCCTAATGAGAGAATCAAATCATACACAACGTGAGTTTAAGGCATTACTTGCTACTTTCAGGAGTTTAATAGACAGTAAACCATATAACGAAAGCCATTAATCCAAAGTCAAGGTCAAATCTATGCTCCAAGAATGCAGTAGGGTACACATTCAGAAGAAGCCTTCCAGGTCCTATATATATATATATTTAAAACAAATCAATTTCAGCCACACAAATCACAATCACAGGGAAAAAAAGGAAATACATTGATAACTGGAACATGGATAGAATTGAAAATTTAAACTTAAGCTATTTGATTCTTTCGAGCACAGCTCAAATAAGTTTTTATCAAACTATTGGTTCAATTTGACAAAGTAAAATCTTTTTTTTTCCCCTAAATCTGAATAATATAACAAAATACAATAGCATCTCCTATTTGAAAACAAAATTATCAGTCATTAGATCTACAATGAAATTTCATAATCACAACAAGCCAGCCCCTTATCGATTAGGTCTTTCTCTTTAGTTATGGAGGCAGCATTTTTGCAATTTGCTTGTCCATATGAACATAGTCTCTTTGTGTGATTAACATATATATTCTACTTCTCCAACATTGAATCACATTGTCAAATTTCTCTATATAAGAGAACCTGGATTCTAATTCTAAGACGCCTTAGGAATTGCCTTTCCAACGCATCTATCCACGAAAAAAGGAGACGATTGTTATCTTTTCGAACCTCCAACCACCAGCTTATGTCCCAAGAATAGTCCTTTCATTCTTTTCCCTATTTCAATTACTCCATTGTTAAGATAAAATTGCTAGTTTGAGGAACTTATGCTTTTAGACTCTAATGTGGAATGAATTTTGAAGAACAAAGCCCTTTACTAAAGAAGGAGGCGAGGATTGAGGAAGGTCTCTACGAAACCAGCTTCCGACTTCAACCTAATTCGTGCGCAATAAGACACCAAGATCGGAAGAAACGTGAACTTACAAGTTTGCCGGGTTCAAGTGCGAGGGAGAGCGAGAGAACGAGAGAGAGAGAGATCTTCTTCTTTGATGATGTCAGTGGAGGACCTCTATTGGTCCATGATCTGAAGTAGTGGACTGAGAAATTTACACGGAATGAATTTAAAAAGCAGAGCCCTAGTTGAAGAAGACGACGATGGTTGAGGAAAGATCTCTACGAAAACCGGAAGAAAATTACGCGCAACAAGACACGAAAATCGGGAAGAAATTCCGGCAGACGAGATGAATGATGCGTGCAGAAGCGTGAACCTACGATTCGTCGAATACAAATGTGGAGAGAGAGAAAGAGAGAGAATGATCTTCTTATTTGATGAAGTGAGTGGAGGACTGACTGTCCAGACTCGGCAATGCCATCTTCTCTCAAGTCCTGGCAATTCCCGACGCTTCCTTTTCGCTCCGTCCTTCGTGAATGCAGCAGAGACAGCCTCTGCCGTCAAAAAGGAGAAGGAGGAGAGCCCTGCTTCGCTTCCTACTGTTCAGTGAAGTAGGAGGCAAGATCGATCGATAGATAGGGCTGATGATGATGCTGATCGGACGTCATCAATAATAGAAAAGTTACAAAAAAATGAAAAATTAAAAAACTTACGGTGCTGCCAAAAATAAAAAAGAAACAAGAATGGATAAGAGAATGACGTCAATCGAATCTTTACCAATATTACGTGCATTTGTTCATGCTGATAACTTTTGTATAGTTGCATTGAGATCATCACCCTCTTTCCAGTTCTCTTCCAACTTGTATCTGAACAGTGTTGCAAAAAATAGTCTTGGTGAGCCTACTGTACCCTTAGAAAAGGTCTTCATTTTTGGACATTCTTCCACTTCAATTATATTCAAGGATAGGAACCTGAAGCTGCAACTTGGGATGGAGGAGAAGCATTCTAGGCTTGGCAGATGTTGGAGTATCAAATGTTGTAGATTTCCAAAAGAAATCACTTGTCCTTTTCCGTTTCCTTCATTTGCCACTACTTCTTTCATTCTTTCACATCCTATTATAGTCATCTTAGTGAGATCAAATTTGTGACAGCTGAAATTGTTACTGGGTGTACAAATCTAGAGGAATTCTTTACTACTAATGTTGTCAGATTCTGGAAGGATGCCACAGTTGGAAATATTGTCATCAAACAGGGACAATCCCAAACCTCCAATGTGTCAATGCTTTGAAGAATTTTTGACACTAAAGAGTCTTTTCTTTACACACGCTTTAGGTTGTGTAGCTTGCTTAACTTAAGTTCTTTTAAATTTTCAAGCACAAAATGTTTCCCCCCTTCAACAAGCCCTTCATCTAGGAATATATCTTCAAAGGAGCTACAGAATACCTCAAGCCTTTGTAGATTCTGAAATCTCTCTAGGAGGAATATGGAAGGAAAGATGGTCTTTTCATCATGAAAGCATGCTAGTGTTAGTGTTTTGGGTTTGCTAAAGATGTCATCAGGAAAATTTCCATCTTGTATCATCTGAATATTGTTACTGACTAATAAAAGTCTCTCAAAGTTAGGAAAGTCTTGTCAAACAGCCAATACAACAAGAGAAGTAAATTCAATGAAGTTTTTGGCAATAAATCATGTGTTAAAAGTAAACCTATTTAGATGATTTGCATGGAAGGTGGCCATCTTCTTAAAGTTCATTATATCTCAAGAACCTTGTATTCAAGACTCAAGCTTTTAAAAGTCTCATGTAGAAGTTGGTCTGGTCAAGTGGATAGAGTGAATCTAAATTCAAGATCCTTGCACTCACTAAATTCATCTTTTGTTAGGAATATCTTATCTTGTCAACAAAAATTTATCATCTTTAGAATCTTATGTAACGGGATGCACTCATGATGTTACTAAAACATATGGGGTCCATAAATTTAGAAGTGTGCTTAAGATATAAGAAATACCTTATGTTGTCCGCAAACATATAGGAAAGGGGTTCTAGTTTTCTATAGTATTATAATAGGACAACACGACGACTATGAAGTGCACCGGTGTATTCAAAAATACAGTAGAAAATGGTGCACCAAGGAACTAATGTTATTTTTGTTTTTTTTTTAAATGAATTGATTTTTTTAGACTTTGTTGAAGATGAAATAGAGAAGAAAAGTTCAATTGTGTGACACGTGTCAATAATGGAGAGGACCTCTTGTCAAATTCTTATTGATGTTGCCAAGGAGTAGCATTAGGTTAGATTATGAATATATTTTGCTGTCAATAGAGTACTATAAATATTTTTGTAACTTTAGGTAATAGCATATCTTTATGCATATCCACAAATGAAAGTATACGTAAGATATTAGGAATATCTTAATGTTGTTGACAAACTAATAGGTAAGGGAGATCATGTTTTCTATAACATTATAACATGACATGATATACAATGGATATGATATTAGTGACTACTTTAAAGAACAAAGTAGAAACTAAGGGAGAGCAGCTGTAATCATACCCTCCCAAATGAAGAGTGTGCTTCTTGATTTGAGAGGTTCTGTTGATCATCTCTTTGAGCCCAACTATTCATGGATGCCGCAAAGGATAACATGTTTAGTTTGTCACAGTGAGTCACTCATAATTCCTTTAGTAATGGCCAATTCAAAGTGGGCAAGTTAAGACAGAAGCTCTTGAGTTGTGGCATGTCATGTAACACCAAAGAGGTTAGTTTTTGGGAAAGGATCTTGAGTAGTATTGGAGTGAGGAGTGTCATACCCACTAGCGACTATTTCCTCGATCTCACAAGACTCCACTTGAAGTTTTTCAAGTTGGGTTAAACTTGTAGCCACCCAATACGGAAACAAATTTTCAAGGCTCTTACAGTTCCAAACCTCTACTATCCATAAACAATCAAAAGTCAAAGTTTCTTGAGGATCGTCAGTCCATATTTTGTTTAAATTGTCCATGTGGGATAGATCCATTGACCTAAGCTTAGGAAATTGTACTTGCCATATTGAGAAAAAAATGACATAATAAATGTGATTGCATTGAGTTATGACCTTAAAAAAGGAATTTCCAGACTTCCCTTGTTCTCACAAATCATGAGAAGTCAAGATTTTGTTAGTGACATAAATAGGGAAGGGTTGATTGATGCTTTTATACAAGTTGACTGATGACTAAGGCAAGGATATTGCATTGCAGCAAGCATGGAATTATAAATGCATTTATAAATTAATAGTACGTTCAGCATCGACTTTTGAGTGGCTTAATTGACAATTAAGGGTATGTAGATTTTGCAGTAACAAGACAATGTTGACTTTTCTTGATTACTCGGCAAATCATAAGAATAACTTTAAAGTCCAGAAATTAGTTAGACAAGCCCTATGCACATGGAACTTGGGCTCGTTCCAAAAGTTGCTAAGCAAGTCTCCCGGATTCCGATTTTGTACCTTTCTACTTCATCTTAATCCCCCCCCCCTCTCGAGTCCTCAATTTTTTTTTTTATAGTAGCTCTTGCATCACAATCAGAGAGAGAGAGAGAGAGAGAGAGAGAAGGGCTATTTCCAATTGGATGCAAGAGCATCTAAAGCATAAGAAAACCTACAATGCAAAAGAGAGAGAGAGAGAGAGAGAGAGAGAGAGAGATGATAGCCCTCCTATTTATGTTGATGCATGAATGGAGCCATTGACTAAATATCAATGACAGCTCACTCAACTGTTTCTCTACGCAATTAAGTGAGGACAAAGGTGAAGAAGAACAAAATTTGAATCCCGCAAAACAATATTGATGCCATGGAGGAGTGACAAGTTGTATTTTTGTAATGAATAAGCACGAAGACCAGCAAAAAGTTTAGGGAGCTTGCTAGGCAGTCCGATAAAACTATTGAAAAGAGCAACATTTAGATTCATCAATATAAACTGAAAAATTTCCGTTATGTAAATTTCGTCGGCAAAGATCGGTTATGTTTTAGATTTGTTTGCTTCAAGGTGAACATGCATAACAATTAGAGAAAAAGCAAGAGCATGGTGATGATGAGCCAATCAACTAAGGATATGAATAGATGAAACTAATGCTTGGCTCAACGTTATTTCCTTTATTTACTATGGGAATTGCTACTTATTTATACTAAATTGCGAACAATACTTATGAATCTTCTATTTAATATAGTTCACTAAAGAGAAGAGTCATGAAATTTATATGGTGAACCGGATATAAAAAAATATAGTAACTTCAATTGTTCACAACCTTCTTCTTTTTTATGTATGGAAAATTTTTGTATTGAAAAAAAAAAAAATTTAATAGGCATGGGCAACATAACGACTTGAATAAATAACATACATTATGATCTCAGCAAAAGCAAGTTGGGTCAATTTACTAGTTTTACATTGGACCATTAATAACATCCTTGAAATAATATTTATTCAAATTTGAGGTGGAAAAATAAAAATAGAATCTTGCGATGTACCGAGTGATACACCCCTTGGCAAAAAGTAGGTGTGCACTTGCTGATCACATTTTGTTGTATGGAGAAAATCAAGAGTGTTTTTTTTTTCACTACATCATGACCTCTGAGGAATTGTCCATTGAAAAGCAAGTATTGATATTTTTCATTTGGTTATAATATAAATAATACAATTATGACTTGTCACAAAAAAAAAAAAAAAAGACTTTCCACACTTCCTTAAATCTATCAATATTCTTAATTGAAGATTTTGATGAGTTTTTGAAAGTATCTAATAATGCGGGAGAAATCAATTATTATATGATAGCTCATATTTGACACTAAAATGAAATTAGCGCTATCACAGTTTGTCACTACCAAAAGATTAATGACTATTTTCATACTTCCCTAAATTTATTAGTATTGTTGATTGAGTGTTATAATGACTTTTTGAAATATTCTTAGAATGTGCGGCTAGGTATTATATAACAACTTATACATGCAAATGACATTATAAATAAATAATTAGTGATAACTCTTACAATTAAAAAGTAAACAAATGTGTAGATACTTGTTATAATTAAACATTATATTTGCATAAAACAATAGAAAGAATTGTGCAAAAGTATTATAATAAGGAAAAAAAAAGCATTTCCTCAGTCAGGGAAAAAAAAAACCAAACTTTAATGGAATCTGTAATAAAAAAAAATGATATCGCGCATTTTCAAGTGCCTTGGGTTCGAGCCAAAAAAGGAAGTGCCGGAGGAGTTCGTCATTTACTGCGTTTAATCTTCACATGAGGAGAACTTCCTGAGACGGAATGGAGGTGTTGACTGGATGATTGATTCCTATTATTTTTAATTTTTTTTATGTGGCTACGACATTGACTAAATATTGTTCTTTTTTTTGTTCAGATGACTAAATATAAAAAATCTCAATCCACCTCACTTTCCTTCTCCATCTACGCTTTCTCCTCCATCTCCAGCCACATTGAGCCCAACCTTCTCGCCTCCCTCCACTGTCGCCGCCAGCTGAATTGCCGACTCTGCATCCAAGGCGACCATTGCCGGGCGTCCAACCCTCTCCGTCGTCTTTGTGGTTTGCCCGTTCATGACACCGCTCGTCCATGGCTACGTTCAAGCTCCGACCGTCTCGTCCATGGCCACTCTTCCCTGACATCTATTCCTCTGTTTTTTCTTTCACGAATTGACCTCATAGTCCATGGCTGTCGGGATCTCAAACTAGCCATCAAGGCTCATGGCTATGGACAAGCTGCGGTTGCCAAATCTGTGGAGGAGCCTCCTCGCAAGCCATGGACGATCTAGGCTTGCGTCCACGAACGATACTAGATCTAGATGCATGACTCCATTTTAGATTTGGACGGGCAATGACCACGAGCGGTTGTGACGATGGAGGGGTGGCCCGGCCATGGATGGGGCCGACCACGAGCTGCCTGCGGGCGACGACGGAGGGGACAATGGCAGTCCATAAGCCATTGTTGCTCCCGATAGGACTTCCAGATATGCAGCCATGGCTTTAGTGACAGCAGCTTGTCCATGGCTACGAGTGATGGTGATCGACTTCCAAATCTGCAACTCCGACACTACGAACGACCAAATTTCGAGATCTATGGAATGATGAGACAGAAAAAAATAGAGGAAGTCGACCGTGCTCATCTTGGACATAGCGGGGGTCAGCCTAATCAAGGCACTAGTGACTCCGCCATTGGCAATAGCGGAGGAGGGGCAGAGGTCAAGCGGCTGTGGACGAAGTAAGAGGAAGAGAGGGCTGAAGATAAGATTTTTTTTTTCTTCGCCGGAATCAATGCCCCGACCAAATCAACGTGGAAATCACTTCAGCATTAGAGATCCACTTCAACCCGCCATAAACAACAAGCTCCGGTTTGCATAATCACTCGGAACCCATGGAAGCACATGCACAGAGAGGAGGCAAGCTTTAGAGAAGCGATTCCGAAGCTTTAGATTCAACCATCGGATAGACGACCCAATCAATCGCCCCAAAAAAACAGAAGATAAGAGGATGAGGGGGAGGGGGAGGAAGAAGTGTTATTGTTACTTGACTCTGTAGATTTGGTTCACTTTCTTTTCTCCCCTCGTCGCAAAGAGGAGGATCAAGGTGAAACGAAATGATTGAGAGCAAACATTTCTTAGAGGGGGAGAAACTAAATCATCAAATAGACTTTGTCTAATTTCTTCCTTTTTCTGTTTTCTGTTTTCTTTTTCCTTTGTCTAATGGGCGCACCACAACAGCATTGCAACAGACGGAGGCCAAGGCCACCGAGGAAGGAAAGAAAGAGAGAGGGAGGGAGGGAGCAAAGCCACACCAGAAAGAGGAAAGAGAGCTTTCCAGTTATGGGGCGTTATTGAAGGGAGGGGGAGCAAATATTTTGATCGCTCAACTGATAAGTGTGCAAATCGACATGTGGTAAAGCCAACCCCACTTATCAGTTGAGCGATCAAAATATTTGCTCCCCCTCCCTTCAATAACGCCCCGTTACTTGAAAGCTCTCTTACCTCTTTCTGGTGTGGCTTTACTCCCTCCCTCTCTCTCTCTCTTTCCTTCCTCGGTGGCCTTGGCTTCCGTCTGTTGTAGTGCTGTTGCGGTGCGCTCATTAGACAAAAGAAAAAAATAAAAGAAAACAGAAAAAGGAAGAAATTAGACAAAGTCTATTTGATGATTTAGCTTCTCCCCCTCTAAGAAATGTTCGCTCTCAGTCATTTCGTTTCACCTTGATCCTCCTCTTCTTGACGAGGAAAAAAAAGAAAGTGAACCAAATCTACCTTCTTCCTCCCCTTCCCCCTCATCCTCTTACCTTTGTTTTTTTCTTTTGGGTGATTGATTGGGTGGTCTATCCAATAGTTGAATCGGAAGTTTTGGAATCGCTTCTCTGAAGCTTGCCTCCTCTCTATGAGTGTGCTTCCATGGGTTTCAAGTGATTACGCGAACCAAAGCTTGTTGGTTATGGTGGGTCGAAGTGGATATCCGATGCGGAAGCGATTTCAACATCGATTCGGTCGGGGCGTTGATTCCCGGCGAAGAAAAATTAAAAAAAAGAAACTTCTCTTCAGCCCTCTCTTCCTCCTCCTTCATCCACAATCGTCCGACCTTTACCCCTCCTTTGCCGTCGCCAACGGCGAAGTTACCGGTACCTTGATTAGGCTAATCCTCGCTATGTCCAAGCCGAGCATGGCCAGCTTCCTCTGATTTGTCTGTCTCATTGTTTTATAGATCTCGAAATTTGGCCGTCCATAGCGACGGAGTTGCAAATCTGGAAGTCGACCACCGTCGCTCGCGGCCATGTACGAGCCGTTGTCGTTGGAGCCATGGTTCCAGATTTGGAAGTCCCGTCGCGAGCAACGACGACTTATGGACTACCATTGTCCCCTCCGTCATCGCGCGGTTGGCTCATGGTCGGCCTCGTCCATGGCCGAGCCACCCCTCCATCATCACAACTGCTCGTGGTCGTTACTCGTCCGGATCTGGGCTAGAGTCGTGCCTCCAGATTTGGTTTCATCAATGTATGCAAGCCTGGCTCGTCCATGGCTCACGAGGAGGCTCCTCCACAGATCTGGCGGACGCAGCTTGTACATGGCCACAAGCCTTGACGGCGAGTTTGAGATCCCGACGGCCATGGACTGTGTGAGGTCAAACAGCGAAAGAAAAAACAGAGGAATTGATGTCAGGGAAGAGTGGCCATGGACGAGATGGCCGGAGCTTGAACGCTGCCATGGACGAGCGGCGTCATGAATGGAGACCACAAAGACGACGGAGAGGGTTGGATGCCCGGCAATGGTCGACTTGGATGTGGTGGCAACTCCGCCGGTGGCGACGGCGAAGGGAGGCAGAAGGTTAGGTTCAATATGGCTAGAGATGGAGGAGAAAGCGTAGATGGAGGAGGAAAGTGAGGTGGACTGAGATTTTTTATATTTAGTCATCTGACAAAAAAAAAAAAAAAACCCCAATATTTAGTCAATGTCCTAGCTACATAAAAAATTAAAAATACTAGGACTCAATCGTCCAGTCAATACTTCCATTCCATCTCATGAAGTTCTCCTAATGTGAACAGTGAAGGCAAAAAAAAAAAAAACGACCTCCTCCGACACTTCTTTTTCTGGGTTGAATCCTAATGCACTTGAAAATGCGCGATACCAACCCAAATATGATTTTTTGGCCTTTTCTACTATAGATTCCATGCGAGTTTCAGTTATTGCTTCTCTTTTTTGGTGACGGAGGAAATGCTTGTGTTTTTTCTTATTCTAATACTTTTGCGTAATTCTTTCTATTGTTGCGTAAAATGTTTAATTATGAGAAATATCTATACATTTATTTACTTTTTTTATTGTAAGAGTTATTGCTAATTATTTATTTACTTCTAATGTCATTTGTATGTATAAGTTGTCATGTAATAATAGGTATCCTCACATTTAGAGGATATTTCAAGAAGTCATCATAACACTGAAGCAAGAATACTAATGAATTTGGGGAAGCATAAAATTATTCATAAGATTTTTTGGTAGTGACAAGCTGTGATAGCATTAATTTCTTTTTTATGTCAAATATGAGCTCTCCGTAATAATAGGTTTCTCCCACATTGTTAAATAATTTCAAATACTCATCAAAATCCTCAATTAAGAGTATTAATAGATTAAGGGAAGTGTGGAAAGTCATTTTGTTTTTTTGTTTTTTTTGGCTATGACAAGTCATAGTTGCATTAATTTTATTGTAACCAAATAAAAAATATCAGTACTTTGCTTCTTGGACAATCCGTCAGAGCTCATAACATAGGAAACAAAAAAATAAAACATAGTTGATTTTCTCACCTCCGTACAAATAAACATCAATGTACATGCTACCTATTCACTTTTGTTAATAATTTTTGGATTTTTCTAAATATACTAGAGATGAAAATAGGAAGTCAATTTCTTTTAATTGATAAGATATATATGTAGAACCATCATATACCCATCGTTGGAGCATCATAATCTTGCACCCATCAGCACGGCATTGAAGCCAAAGTAAGGAAGAGCGAAGGATGATATGTATGTATATCCCGATCGGATTGCAATATGAAGCACGTGCATCAAAGCTTCTTTGAACTGTGCTTCAGCTACATTCATTCCTTGAACCAAATAATTTTAAGAAATTCTTACCTTATCTAATGTTGCATTATCAAAAGATCAGTGCAAGCAACTTTGATAATCATCAATGTGAACAAATTTGAAAGTTCGAGAATCCAAGTATTCATCATTGAACTTTCCAAAAATTAAAGGGATAAGGCATTGCTAGCATAAAATGTCAATTGAGGCACTTAAAAGTCGATGCTCAACGTATTATTGATTATAAATGCATTTATAATTTCATGCTCGTTGCAATGCAATATACTTGGCCTTAGTCATTAGTAAGCTTAAATGAAAGCATCAATCAGCCGCTCCCTTTTTTTGGTCACTAACAAGCTCTCGCATTCTCATGATTTGTGAGAGTAAGGGAAGTTTAGAAATTCTTTCTTTGAGGTCATAACTCAATATAATCATTACGTCATTTTTCTCAATATGCCAGGTACAATGTCCCCAGCTTAGGCAGATGGTTCTCTCCCATATGGACAATTTAAGCAAAATATGGAGTGACGGTATACTCCAACAACCTATCAAATTACCTACCCGTATTAAACAACAAATATTAACTCTAAATTATCATATTGAGTGATAATTAGTGTGATACTGTGCACAATCTATGTTTGGCAAGAGAAAATGCATATTGGTTTTTCCATAAAAGAAATGGCAAAAAAAAGGAAAAAATAAAAGAGAGAATAGGACAGCTGGACAATAAATAGTAGCGATTCCGTGGGTGGTTGCCGGCATTGCGAGTCTAATTTCATTACTAGATCACAATATTTAATCAATGTCCTAGCTAAAATAAAAATTTTAAAAATCGGAATAAATTATCCAATCAACAACACCACTGAAGAGAAAATATTAGGTGCATTAAATACACCATGCATTAAATACATGGTGTATTTAATGCATGGTGTATTTAATGCACCTAATATTTTCTCTTCAGTGGTGTTGTTGATTGGATAATTTATTCCGATTTTTAAATTTTTTATTTTAGCTAGGACATTGATTAAATATTGTGATCTAGTAATGAAATTAGACTCGCAATGCCGGCAACCACCCACGGAATCGCTACTATTTATTGTCCAGCTATCCTATTCTCTCTTTTATTTTTTTTCCTTTTTTTTGCCATTTCTTTTATGGAAAAAGCAATCTCCATTTTCTCTTGCCAAACATAGATTGTGCGCAGTATCACACTAATTATCACTCAATATGATAATTCAGAGTTAATATTTGTTGTTTAATACGGGTAGGTAATTTGATAGGTTGTTGGAGTATAGCAATTCAAGTGTGATTTACAAACAAAGAAGATGAACAACTTCATGCATATTGGCCTTTTTATTTTTACTTATTCTATCATCAAGACACGGTCAAGCATTGGTGATTATTAAGATATAAAAAAGATGATAAAAAAGTTGATTGTATTGATCATTATTGAAGTTTAGAGCACTCCAATTACAAGAGCAATTCTCTCTAATTCCTTCAATTTCGTTGATTGGGAAGACGATTATGGTACAAAGAGTTGTAATAGTTAAGCAATTTGTGAACTAGGCTTTTCTAATTATGAAGTTTTCTTTTCCCTTCTCTTCATGTTTAATGGAATGATGCCAGTTTGCTTCTATGCAAGAAAATATGAAGTGGGTGATACTTCATTTTTTCTGCCATTTTTAAATGCTATTCTATGTTTACTGTTTTGTTCTTTATAGTTGAAATTGCAAAAAAGTAAATGTTTTCATATGGTTATTGTCATAACTTTTTTAAAATCCCTCTATAATCAAATTTGAGGTATTGCACACAATATGATTTTATGAGCTCACAGAAATAACACTTCTAAAAATATATGGAGATGGACAATTAATACTTATATTTGTTGAGGATTAGAAAACTTTTAATCTTTTAAGTAAATATTAATAGATTATGTACATAGATCCGTATAATTAAATGGTTTTAAAACCACACATGATTATCAATGTTTGAATTGTTTTGCATTAATACTTTATGGATGTGATCCTGGATTATTGTGGGAAGGCATATATTCTAGTCATCTTTGTTTAGGTATGAAACACAGAGTCCCGGGCAAATTTGAGCAAAGCATTGATGATTGATATTACAAACAATTATATCTAGCACTTTTGTCTGCATACCATGCATTGTCCAATTATAAACGAACAAATATATTAAAATGAAATGCCAAAAATGCATTTATTTGAGAGACTAACCTGTGGAGTGAAAAGTGAAGGAGTGCCATTTAAATCTCCATTGAAGATTGCCAAGTTAGACTTCTCATCTCGGGGCAGTGGGCAATGCTTAGCTTTAACAAAATAGGGCATTCTAGCGTATGATTCTTCCACAAGAGGAAACTAGTGAAATTGGGCAAGCAATCCTAAGTTATCCACCAAAGTTTTGGGAATGTAATCTCCTCCATTGTGCTTCCTTGCCCTTCTTCATCTGCAATCACTCCTTCCATTTGATCACACTCCTTTATTTCCATCTTCCATAGATTGGGAAAGCACCAAGCCATTGATGGAACAAAAGCATGTCTCAAGTTGTTGCATTTATAAAGGCTAAGATAGTGTAGATATCTTTGTTCCATAGTTGCCTCAACTTTGGTAGATTGACCAAGTACAGATACTGTAGCTGAGGTAGCGCCTGAGTGCAATCCATAGCTTCAAGCCCTTCAAGATCAAATATTTCTTCTAGAGCCTCGCAATCATGCACTTGCAAGCTTGTCATTCTCTCTAAAACAAGCATCAAGCTGGACAGAATAGCATTAATAAATGATGTACATTTATCCACCACTAGTGATTCTAATAGCCAAGTTGACATGATGGGAGTAAGTTCATTGTGCCATTTTCCAATCAGCTTTGGGAACTCAAACAACCACATAAACTTAGTCCCAGCAAATGCAGCCTATCATAAAATGCATCATTAAACATAAAATTCTAGTTAGCAAAAAAGAAAAAAAAATTACTTTTTTGGTGATAAGAAAAAATCAAATTGCAAAGAATTTAGTAACTAAAGCATACCATTTCTTCAAACATATTTTGGATCATCATGTTGAGGTTTCCCTTCCAAAAATATGGGTACTTTGTTGCTTTATACCTTTCATTCAAACCTACTCGTACTCTCTCCAGATTTGGCGCCTCCATTGGTCCCTTGAAGAAGAACTCCATCTTGGGACATCTATTCACAATGACATCTTTCAAGAGAGGGAACATCAAAATGTATCCACCTGAGCTGAAACACCTCAATGTAGTCAACCCATCAAGCTCCACATACTTCAATTGATTGAAAGCCACTACATGCCCCTCCTTTCCTCCCTCATCGCTAATGACTTCTATCAATAGTTTACATTTACTAATCCTCAATTTTGTGAGTTCCACCAAATTTGTAGCCATTGTCGATGTGAACATATTTGACAGCCCATGATAACGTGACACATCTAGAGTCTTCATATGCTGAAAATAACTTGGAAAGGATGATGCTACTTTTAACTCATGACTTGGGCCTTCTCTGGCTTCCACATTAACGTTAAGCTCATCTAGTCCTTCCTTCTCGATGAGTTCCACAATGCCACATTGAATGATCTCCAACTCCTCAAGTTGGATTAGATCTCTAGCTATTGAGGCCGAAAACAAAGAGGTGAGCCTAGTGCATCTTCGAAGGGTAATCAAATGTAGACATTGGAATTTAATATGACGGTAGAGTTCCTTATCCCATACACAGTTTAGCTTTGATAAGTCATTTAACTTCAGCTCTTTTAATGGAGAATGAGCAACAATATTTCCATCTAGAGGATTGAGTGGTTGGAGTTTAAAAACAACTTCAAGCAAAGCACATGCTTTTGCGTCAAAGTTTCCAGGCTCAACAGCTGTCCTAGAATGAAAGAGGGTACAATGTTCACAAGCTTTTTGCATTCACTAAGGGCCTGTTTGGCAACGAGCCAAACAGTGCCTGTCGCGACCTATTTTTTTCGGGTGTGAACCACCTAAAACTAGATTAATGGACTGCTAAGTTTTTACACTTAGCTCGGGCTCTCCCAAGCCCATACCAATTCGCGACTTAAGGTTCAAATATTTAACATGCAAAATGTTATTAATTAGGAGTTGCCACTAATCGGTTTATGGTAGGTCGATTAGACACCTAAGTAAAATAAAGGGAGATTTATTTTACTCCTACGAACCAGAGACTGAGGGTACGGGGACTTGGTTACACTAGATTTTTCTAATGCCCTTTCGGTACCATTTCTTTTTAATTTTACAAAATGTTTTTGTAAGCAGCTGATTTATTTTAACCTAAATTACTATCATGCAAATGACCACACGAATGCTCAAACCTTCAATAGATAAACAAAATAAATAAAAAGAAAAAGCTAAATCACCTAAGGAAAGAGGGCTTGCTGCAGCGTTGATGGTGCGTACGACGCGGGCGTCGGCTAAGGGAGGAGCTCCGGAGCGGTGGCGAGCGGCGACGGGGCTATCGATGGCTGCAGCGAGGCGACGGAGGCGAAGATGCTGGTGCGGGTCGCGGGTCGTCGTGCTCGCGAAGGGGAAAACCGCGCGGCAGCGGTTCGAGTTTTGGCTCGCAGCGGAGGCGGGTCGGTGAGACGCGGAGCGGGCTGGCTGTGCGGGTCGGGGCTGCGGTGTCGCGGTGGTCTCATCATGGCGGCTCCGGGTCGCAAACGGCGCGGGTCTTGGCGCGGAAAGGGTAAGGCGGCGACAGCGGTTGCACGATAGTGGCTCCGAATCGCAGGGGGGGCTCGCGAAGGTGTAGGCGCACAACTGACAATGGGCTCAGGCGGAGGGAGACGAGCGGCAAGCTTTGGAGCTCCGGCATCATACTGGGCAGCAGCAGATTGCGATGGCCGGTGCGGGTTTTCGGGCTGCTGCAGCGTCGCGGGGGGTTGTCGGGTGGTGTGTGCGAGTTGCCGCGGGTCGCAAGTTGCTCCGCGGCGAGGCTTGCGTGTGTTGGTGATGGAGCTGCGGTGGCCGGTGCGAGGTGGTGTGGCGGAGATGCGGCAAAAGTAGCACGAGCAGCTTAGAGACCAGCGGTGCAGGGATCGGTCGTGCGACAAAGGGAAGCCACGGAGAAGAAGAACAGTAGCGTTTCCTCTTTTCTTTTCTTTTTTTTCTCTCTCTCCCTCACGTCACTTCCTACGGCTCCTCTCTCCATCTCTTCTCTCTGCTGTATTCTCTTTTGACTTTTGACTTCTCTCTTCTTTTTTTTGCAGGTTGTCAGAAGGGAAAAGAAAATGACCCTTGGACGAGAAAAATTTTCTCTCTCTCTCTTTTTTACTTTCACGAATCCTCTCAGCACTTTTCACAAAAATTTTTTTTAGCGAATTCTTCCCCCCAGTCACGAAAAATGTAGCTCTCTTTTATAGTGATTCTAGACGGCCACTTTGTATGGTATTTTTCGAGTTTCCATCTTCCATTGCATTAAATCAAGGCTGCAAATCAAAACGAGATTTTGCAATCAACTCAATTTTTGCTCTGATTTATTCCGTTTTATAAAAATTCTTGCCCTTTGTTCACCTGATTTTTAATTGTTTCTGCATTATCGAAATCTGGATGCTCACCAGAATTTCAAATTTCCTTGCATACTTCAATCAAATCAATTTCCTTCATTTTCATTTTTTTCTTTTTATTTGTCTAAAAATGCAATTTTTATTTTCCTTATTTTCCTAGATTTGCTAAAAATAGGTGTCAACAGCTGCCCTTCTTTGAAGGTGAGCTCGTAGAGGTTGCCTTCAAAGACAAGTTGAGACCTAAATGTTAATCATGCAGATGTACTAAATGACTTTTTGTTTTTGTTTTTTGTTTTTTGTTTTTTGGGAAAATGACTCCCATTTTGAAATGAAATTTATATGATGCATGGAAATGCTAATGCAAATGATAAATGAACTTACCTGGAATTACTTACCTTCGAGGATGGTAGAGTAACTCAAGATAGATTGGTGTTACATGTCCAAGACCCGTAGCATTCTACGATCGCCCAGAATAGTAACATGATTTCACAAAGTGACTGCTTTCCCATGACCCGTACCATTCTACGGTCGCCTAGTATGGCATTGTTTGGTTGTGTCTAGGACCCGTACTATTCTACGGTCGCCTTGACGAAAAAATGATTTTTCAGGACCCGTATCATTCTACGATCACCTGAACTTTGTCTAGGACCCGTACCATTCTACGGTCGCCTATTAGAGCAATAAATGTTGTCTAGGACCCGTACCATTCTACGGTCGCCTAAATAGGGATTTGTTTTCCAGGACCTGTACCATTCTACGGTCGCCTGAACTGAGGTAATTGCTTTTCCAGGACCTGTACCATTCTACGGTCGCCTAGACTAAGGTTTTGCTTGGCTAGGACCCGAACCATTCTTCGGTCGCCCAACCTTGCGACAGAAATGATCCGACCAGAACCCGAACCATTCTTCGGTCGCCTTAATCAAATTGAATCTGGAGGAAAAAACTTTGGGGGACAACTCCATTGAGTGTCGGTGCTTGAAAAGGAATACCTGTTTAATGACAAGTATTTAAAGTATGGATAGAGATAGACTTACTTGATGACATCTCTGTTCATTGGGGATATGTCTCCTGCAAAACATAGTTGTAGGAGAGGCAATATGCATTCACAGACATGCATTAATTCAAGTAAGGTTCATGCGTGATGATTTCTATCATTTTTGCATTACTTGATTTCCTTTGGGAAGAATTTCAAAAGGATATTCCAATCTAGATACATGAGTGTTATGGATGTGTCAAATGAAAGGTCTTTCAGTCTGAAAGGGCTTTGCGCTCATCCTCATTAAAAGGGTCGTTTCATCTTGATCTTTGATGCAGGATTTTGACAATCACTCTATCTCACTGTCATCATGCCAAACAAGGTTTTGTGCAATCTCGCAAGTGGTACGACCTTACCAATCTGAGAGGTCTTTAACAGGAACCGTAATGTGGGCCTGGTCAATAGCTTAACAAAAGGGACTCTTTGAGTCAAGGCTTTTGAAAGAATAAGTGATATTCTGTAATCATCTTAGGGTTTACAAGTCAAGGACCCTACAAAATGAGAAAGGAATAATCTTGCTCGCACTTCTTCGAGCGATGCTTAAAACATGTGAACCCCTAGGTTAATTCAAGTGCCATAATCAGAAGAGACTTTGCAAGGGACGTGACATAGGCTTGGTTCATGAGTTGAGAAATGAAAGGATCATTAGGCTCAAAAAGTGTTTAGGGGGGGTTAAAGTTGGTGATCATCTCGACATTTCCACCACTTTCCTTCTCCACTGTCGAAATTTTTTATCACAACTCTATTGATTGCAACAACATTTGAGAGGTTTTTTTTTTTTTTTTTTTTTTTTTTTTTTTTTTTTTTTTTTTTTTTTTTTTTTTTTTTTTATGGTATCACCTTGTTGGGGATACGACTCAAGTGTTTGATTTTTCTTTTTTTGGGGATTGGCCTTGCTTTTACTAGGCACACTGCTTTTTTCGTGCCCCTATTTTACACTTCTTCTCTTTGGACTTACACAGTCTTCTTTTATGAGCATTTTAGACCATGCTACTTGAATGATTGTCTTTCATCTTGCCCCAGTGTGGGGGATGATCACCAACTAGGTTTGACATGAAATGAATTTATAGGCTCAAGTGGGCTATGCAATGGTCAAAAGTGTGTAGGATAAAGAAAGAACTGCTCTTCGTCATCCTAAGGCACTTGAATTACCGCGTAAGTTGCACTGTAAAAGCGATACTCGAAGATTGATGCAAGTGTGAGCAAGAAGATTCCTACCATTCATTTCAAATTTGTCCCAATGTGGGATGATTCTTGACAGGGATAATTTTTTTAAAAAAAATCTCCATAAGTGTATGGGGCTCAAAGGGGTTGAGCAATGGATCCCCTGTAGTGTTTGGGATAGAGAAACGAATGCCTCTCATTACTTTGGTTGACGTACCCTTTGCGAGATAGCCCTCTTCCTTGCGGGTATGGAATTTTTCACACCACTCACTGGGGGTTAGTGTATGAAACAGTGTATGGAACAAGGCTTGCCTTTCGTCATTCTAAAGTACCTCATTTGACACATTCAATTCATCTCACATAATTTATTAGGGAAAATATGCAAAATTTGCAACGATTCAACTCATTGAAGTAATTTACTCATCATAGAAATACTTGCAGTTCAAAACATGACAAATTCTATCACAGATAATACTTCTTGACAACATCAGAATTAACTGGAATGGAACACTCATGACCATGCACTTTTGCCAAGATCAAGGCGCACTCAGCAAGTATCTTTTTTTTACCGCATACGGGCCACTGTAATTTGGAGCGAACTTGCCTCTAGACTCCGGAATTGGATTGGACCATTACCACACCTTCACACGTTACAAGACTGTCTCTGAAACAAAAAGTAGATGGGTCAAAAAGACAAACAGAGTAAATCAAGTTTCATTTTTTTGAAATTTTTTTAAAGCATTTGGAAAATCATTTTTTTTAAAACATTTTGACACGAGAAAGCATGACGAAGCCCAGGCCTCAGAATTCTCCTTGGATTTTTCTTTTCTTTTATCGGTTGGATATCATCACCGGGCTGGTTTGGTGTACCTCATCATGCCCTCAAAATTAAACTTGTAATTTCATTGAAATTTATCAATCAATTACATTTATTGAATGGAGAAAATGCAACACTCAATCAAAAAAAAGAAGAAACTGAAAACATCATTCAGGAAATAAAAATTCCCACGCAGGGGAATGTGCAAAAGTAGTAAAAGAGTTACTCTTGTGGGCCAAGGCCCATCTCTTCAGGGGGTCCATCATCAATGGCTCCTATGATGAGGTCGTCGAACAAGCTTGCAACTCCCTCCAGCTCATCATCAGGGTTCTTGGTCTTCGGGGGTGTCGGATCATCCATGCCACCCCATCCATCTAGGACTATCTCATTAGGATCAATGCAGTAGCTGGGAGGGGCCGAATACTTCACCAGGTAATCAAACTTGCCACTAGCTTGTCCCAGAGTGTCTATCACTTCCACTTCATCCTGCATCATTCTTGGAGGATCGGGGAATGTCTTGTGAATGCTCAGGGGTAGTGGGTTTTGCCTCCCTCGCCCCTGGTTAGGTGGCGAGTTCTGCATTTCCTGTCTTCGTCCTTCAGAACTTCCCCCACCTCTTCCATGGTGCCCTGATTCAGTAGAGCGGGACCTTCGAGGGGCTTCGATAGGGTTCCGAATGCCTTGACCTCTTCTTTCAATGCCATATGACATCATCTTAAAACCCCAAAAGTGGAAATGAATAGTACGACGATTTTCCCTAAGGAATATAAGACAAGACAAAGGATGAAACATGGACTGATGAAAATTACAACAAAGTAAGTGAATTGCAAAGTGAGAGTCCAGACAACTTACTTTCACTGGAAATGGATGACAATCACATAGACATACGAATGAAGTGTGAGGTTCGATTTCTATCTAGACGGCTTAACAAAGTGGAGCTAAGAGGATGATCTTACCGTTGCTGTCTCGCATTAACGTGTCAGGTCTCCCTAACTCCGGCTCATTCGAATGGAATGTCTAATAGTCACGCAGTCTCACAGATATGGACAAACATATTCGACACCATGAAAAGACTTTCGGGGAAGAGAAGGTCAACCTCTACATAGCAGTCTCGCTTTGGAGGAAGTATCCTTCTCAACACCATCCTAGAAATCCTATCGCAGCCCAGGTCCGGCTACTGGTTGTGTGTGCAATAGTGTAGTGCTAAAAACAATAAAACATGCATAGCAATTTAAATGCAAACAACACTTCTAATTATGGAGGAATAAATCATTAATCGCACACTCCAACCTGCAAGACAAATGTTATCACAAACTACTCCTCTTATATCTCCTCATCTGCAAAAACATTTAACACCTTACATGTTAGGGACGTACCTGGGATCCTCGTTGCCAAACAAAAACATTTTTCAAAAAATAAAATTGGCCTAAGTCCACTAAGAGTTTCAACTCAAGTTCCCAGCGGAGTTGCAGTTGCCAAGCTGTCGCGACCAATTTTTTTCGGGTGTGAACCACCTAAAACTAGGTTAATGGACTGTTAAGTTTTTACACTTACCTCGGGCTCTCCCAAACCCATACCAATTCGCGACTTAAGGTTCATAAATTTAACATGCAAAAGGTTATTAATTATGAGTCGATACTAATCGGTTTATGGTAGGTCGATTAGACACCTAAGTAAAATAAATGGAGATTTATTTTACTCCTACGAACCAGAGACCGAGGCTACGGAGACTTAGTTACACTAGATTTTTCTAATGCCCTTTCAGTACCATTTCTTTTTAATTTTTCAAAATGTTTTTGTAAGCAACTGATTTATTTTAACCTAAATTACTATCATGCAAATGACCACACGGATGCTCAAACCTTCAATAAATTGCACCACACGAAGCAAACAATTTTTTTGGGTTTTCTTGAAAATTAGAATTCTTTTATGAAAATGCATTTCTTAGCTAAATGATTTAATCCTATATATATGCAAATTCTAATTGAATGGGCCTATTATGCAAACTAGTTATTATGCACCTCATGACCTAACTTAACTAATGAACAAATTCTAATTGAATGATCTCATTATGCGAACTAGTTAACATGCACCTAGATTTTTGTATTTTTTATTGAAATTCAGAATTTATAAAGATTCTAATTAATCTATCTAAGAAGGGATAATTTTCTAATTTATTCTAGGGATTAATTTGACTTAAACCCTATCATGTCTTAGAAAAACTATCTTTATTTTAAAAGGATGAGAATATGAAAATGTGCTAATTAAGACTCTAAAAAGGCTATTTAAGTCTAATCCTAACTCTTTCCTTTTTTAAATATCTAAAAATGCAGTCCTAAAAATATTATCTAAAAATGCAATCCTAGAAATATAATCCTAAAAATTTGATTAATTAAACCTACGTGTCTATTATATTAAACCCTAATGTCCTATATGCTCATGCAATTTTTTTGAATATTTTGATTTTTTGGTTTTTTAATTTCTTTTTAGTTTTTTTTTTAAGCTGAATAATTGTTAAATTAGGGTTAAATCTAAAAATTAATATAATCGCTAAATAAAGGATCAAAATAATTGAAAAAATAACCTGTCATCTCACAGGTTAAATTAACAATTATTCTAACCCTAATCATCACAACAACTTAAAATAATTAAAAAATCTAGTCCGAAATCTTAGGGACCAAATTAAATAATTATTATGATTTTAACAATTAAGATTCTACCGAAAAGCCCAAAAATTAAAAATAATCAGAAAAATGATCCAATGTCTCTCGGATCAAATTAATAATTATATTAATTTTGGACAAAATCCCTATGGATAATGCATACTAAATTCACAAATATTAACGTCCAACATTACAACTTAAATAGATAAACAAAATAAATAAAAAGAAAAAGCTAAATCACCTAAGGAAAGAGGGCTTGCTGCAGCGTTGATGGTGCAGACGCGGCGTCGGCTAAGGGAGGAGCTCCGGAGCGGTGGCGAGCGGCGACGGGGCTATCGATGGTTGCAGCGAGGCGACGGAGGCGAAGATGCTGGTGCGGGTCGCGGGTCGTCAGGCTCTGGCGAAGGGGAAAACCGGCGCGGCAGCGGTTCGAGTTTTGGCTCGCAGGCGGAGGCGGGTCAGTGAGACGCGGAGCGGTGGCTGTGCGGGTCGGGGCTGCGATGTCGCGGTGGTCTCATCATGGCGGCTCCGGGTCGCAAACGGCGCGGGTCTTGGCGCGGAAAGGGTAAGGCGGCGACAGCGGTTGCACGATAGTGGCTCCGAATCGCAGGGGGGGCTCGCGAAGGTGTAGGCGCACAACTGACAATGGGCTCAGGCGGAGGGAGACGAGCGGCAAGCTTTGGTGCTCCGGCGTCGTACTGGGCAGCGGCAGATTGCGATGGCCGGCGCGGGTTGTCGGGCTGCTGCAGCGTCGCGGGGCGTCGTCGGGTGGTGTGTGCGAGTTGCCGCAGGTCGCAGGTTGCTCCGCGGCGAGGCTTGCATGTGTTGGTGATGGAGGTGCGGTGGCCAGTGCGAGGCGGTGTGGCAGAGATGCGGCAAAAGTAGAGCGAGCAGCTCAGAGACCAGCGGTGCAGGGATCGGTCGTACGACAAAGGGAAGCCACGGAGAAGAAGAACAGTAGCGTTTCCTCTTTTCTTTTCTTTTTTTCTTTTTTTTCTCTCTCTCCCTCACGTCACTTCCTACGGCTCCTCTCTCCGTCTCTTCTCTCTGCTGTATTCTCTTTTGACTTTTGATTTCTCCCTTCTTTTTTCTACAGGTTGTCAGAAGGGAAAAGAAAATGACCCTTGGACGAGAAAAATTTTCTCTCTCTTTTTTTACTTTCACGAATCCTCTCAGCACTTTTCACAAAATTTTTTTTTAGCGAATTCTTCCCCCCAATCACGAAAAATGTAGCTCTCTTTTATAGTGATTCCAGACGATCACTTTGTCTGGTATTTTTCGAGTTTCCATCTTCCGTCGCATTAAATCAAGGCTGCAAATCAAAGGGAGATTTTGTAATCAACTCAATTTTTGCTCCGATTTATTCCGTTTTATAAAAATTCTTGCCCTTTGTTCACCTGATTTTTAATTGTTTATGCATTTATCGAAATCTGAATGCTCACCAGAATTTCAAATTTCCTTGCATACTTCAATCAAATCAATTTCCCCCATTTTCATTTTTTTCTTTTTATTTGTCTAAAAATGCAATTTTTATTTTCCTTATTTTCCTAGATTTGCTAAAAATAGGTGTCAACGGTCTTGCGTATTCGATTTTTTGTTCCCGAATCGGTTTGGGACGAGAATCGCGTTTGGTAAAATTTTTGTTCCCGAGAACAAATTTGTTCCTGGGAACAATTTTGGACAAGATTTGAGAATAAAAAAAAAATTGATTCTACGTCCGAGAATCAGAAAAAGAATCAAAACGGTGAAACCCTCGCTCTTCTATTTCGTCATCCCGGTTGCCGTCTGCCATCACCCGCCGCCGTCCGCCACCGCCCGCCGCTACCCGCCTCCGCCGTCCGCCGCCGGAGGCTCGCCAGGCCAGGGCGAGGTCCGGCGAGCTCGTCAGAGGCAAGCCCAGCCACCGGCAAGGCTCGACCTCGCGAGATTTGGCGAGGCCAAGCCTCGCCTGCAGCTGGGCGAGGCTCGGCCTTGCCAGATCGAGCGAGGTCGAGCCTCGCCGGTGGCTGAGCAAGCCTTGCCCAGCTGCCAGTGAGGCTCTCCTGGCCACCGGTGAGGCTCGCCCAGCCCCGTCGGTGGCCAAGCT
Organism: Eucalyptus dawsonii; assembly: GCA_016097615.1. NCBI lineage: Eukaryota > Viridiplantae > Streptophyta > Magnoliopsida > Myrtales > Myrtaceae > Eucalyptus > Eucalyptus dawsonii. The sequence continues at coordinate 27,783,179 of CM027881.1, read as the reverse complement.
GGCCTCGCCGATGCTGGGTGAGGCCAGCTTGGCCACCGGCGAGGCTCGGCGAGGCTCGGCGAGGCTCGGCGAGGCTCGGCGAGCCTCGCCCAGCTACCAGTGAGGCTCGGTCGATGAAGGCCAACCTCGCCGAGGGCCAGCAACGCTCCGGTGAGCGTTGCCGGCCCTCATCTGGCCGGTCGCCAGTCCGGGGACCGGCCAAATGAAGAAGAAGAAGAATAGGAAAAAGGGAAAAAAAAAAAGTAAAAAGTAAAAAAAATATATATTTAAAAAATATTTAAAAATAAAAATAAATTAATTTGGAACAGAATCAATTAACACGGTACCAAACGCAATTCTATTCCAGAATAAAAAATTTTGGACAGTTACCAATCGTGTTTTTTTACTCAGAATCAGTTTCCGGGAACATAATAAAAAATAATCATTTCTAGTCAGAATCAGCTCCCGGGAACAGAATCGTTACCAAACATGCCCTAAAAGCAATTTTAGCTTAGAGAAAGAATTCGCATGAATTTGATCATCCCATATCATCTTGATTTCATCCATGCCCTCGATATATAAATTCTCCAAGTTAGGAAACGCAACCTGTGGTACTCACATAGTTGGTGATTAAGTTAAATTATGAATTCATGAACTTCCAAGATGTAAATAAAGAAGAATGCCAAGATGTGAATTATGAATTCACGGAATTGGTAATTCTATCTTAAGTCACGCAAAAGAAAAAAAAAAGAATGAAATGAAAATAGTAAAAAAAAAAAAATCTCCATTCTAATGTAGATGACTCCAGAACAGGAAGGCTATTGGAATATATTGGAGACAAAACAAAAAGCGCTAAGTAGGAATTTTGACCAAAATGTGTTAAATATGGGCAAAATGGTAATTTGGATACGCTCATATAACAATCATCTAATGACATTAGTGTTTCATAGATCCCAAACTCAAATAAAATCTCTCCCTTTGTGCTTTTTTGGCTGGCCCAAGAGTGAATTAGCTACTATACATAGCAATTATTAAATCACTTAGAGAAGGTCATTTAAGTTACAACATGGATGAAATTCTTTAGTGAAATCGCACCATTTCGTAAATTAATTAAGAATGAGGAAGATTTTATTTAAAGAAACAAAAAGCAAGTCAAATGGGTAATCACCGTTAGAGAAGTCACGGAATTGATGTAGTAAAAGAAGAATGCAGCTAAGGGATCACTTGAGGAAGAATATTAGCCATTAGAAAGAAACTGATGGAGAGATTGAGATTGAAAAGGCAATAGATCAACCATCAAATGGTGCATTACTATAAGAGATATATTTTTACCTAATACCGAATGCCTCAAATCAATATTAGATCACACTAAAGCAATTGCATAGTTAGGCTAAGAGAGAGCGATTAAAAAGGAATCGCTTGGGTCAAATGAACAAATCCTACTCACATCATTCCACTCTTCAAACCACTACGTATACTTAATCGAACGAATTTTCCTTTCAAAATTCATTTTCTATTAATGCTGGAAGGTCCATTAGTTATATGTGAACGACAAATCATATACATAAACAATGCTAAATATCTCATTATAATAGATTAAAAATATCTAAGAAAGTCAACGTATTAATCCCATGGGAGGGCCCATTTGTGCAGCCCATTTTGGATGCATAAATAACATTTTAGGTGAATGGCCTATATTGCTTTTAGTTTAGTCAAAGTCAACCAATCTGTACATTGCTCTCTTTCATTTTCCACGGAAACATTCTTCTGCTATGCGCTTGACAATTCAAATGACTCAATTGAAATGGCTGATTTGCATAATGTATTTTATTTCTTTAATAAAAGTTTCATAAGAATGGTCTAGCAGTTCATGTAAAAATTGAAAGGGGTGATATCTAAAGCCCGAGACCCAAGAGGTCTTGCTCAGTTAGGTGTCGGAGAAGGCTTCGATTCCCTTTGCGGGTGCGATTAAAAGAGTAAAGCTTCCTTCGACTAGGAAAATATATGAGATCTTGTAAGGGCAAATGAAGTCAAGTGAGCATCTTAAAGGCCCTTCATCTCCAGCCTCTTGAACCTTACAGCTCACTTTCCTCTCGATTGCTTTTTCAATTGCTTTCAATGTACATGCGTGCAATGTCTAAGCCATACATGTGAGGTTGTTGAGAGTTTTAAGTTACTTGTGAATATTGAAAAGCTTTTAGAGATCCTATTCAACAATTGTATTACCCATTCATGCTTTGTGCAGGTACCATAAGAGATGTTCGACCATCTTTATGGAAATTATTTTTAGAGAAATTGAAAGTGAGAAATTGCAGATCATACATGTTGGCAACTCTAAACACTTATGCTTGTATGCCACTCATCGTCTGTTAAAATTTTTTAACGAACATATATATTATAAATGACTTAGTTTTTATCTTGGCTATACTTGTCTCCAGTATAATTAATAATTTGACTAATGTTGATTACATACCTCTTGATTGAACAGTGTAGTGGAGCATGATCTGACGCAATCCTAACTTTGACTTTCTCGTACACCTATCATTATCACCATTTGTATTGTAGGGATGAATATATCTACAAGACAATTTTTAGCAATAAAAACAAAAAATCAATCTTACACTTTCCATGAGAGAAGCATGTCAAACTTTTCAATTGTTTTAAGTGTAAATTGGTTAATATCTGGAATGCCAAAAATTCTGATGTTTCCATTCCCAACCCTTCTTCCTCCATAAAGATCGCCTCTATCTACTCACAATTTGATATGGTTAGTTTTTTTCAGTTGTGCGAGAGATTTAACCATGGATGGAAAAAATAAAAACTTGAGATTATCCAAGCCACTGATTTCTAATGTCCCCAATCTCTGAAAGCCAACCTATAGAATTTGCTCATGAAATTAGTGATTAATTAAATCTCGAATCATAAACTTTCAAGATGTAAATACACGAGTGCCAAGGGGAGAGAGAAATTATTAAGTTGCACAAAAGGGAAAAAAAGAGAATAAAACAATAAAACGGAGTAAAAGAAATCTCCATCTAACGTCGTTCCTAATTTCCAATCTTTCCTTAGCTAAAAAAACTTGCAATGATGAGCTTAATTTGATGAGTGAGCTAGTTTTATTCCATATGAATAATTTCTCCTTCATAAATGGATTAGCGAGTGAAGCATTACTTATCTCTCTCCATCTGATAAAGCAAACTTAACAACACTTTCAACCTCAAATTTCGGCCCAAAAAAAGTTCAACCGATATCTATTGCTAGTGTCCAATGAATGAGAACAATGGTGAAAATTAAAAGCCCCAAAGAGGCGGTTAAGAAAAAGCGAAAACCCAAAGGCGCAAACACACAGCCTTGTTGGACCCACAACAAATATGTCTTGGACCCAAAGGAAAAATTAACATATTGAGGGAGTCTTGCGCCCCGCCCCACCATCAACTTTAGTGCTGTGTCAACTTTCGTTGGACAAAACGGTCGTGCGTTTTTCTTATCCAGGCAATTGTTTGTCCTTAGCTTACTAACTTCTCTTTAATATTAGTAAATCGCTATCAATAACAAATTTAATAAGATATCGAGCAGCCATTGTGGATTTGTGTTTGTGATGCCAAAAATATGTACAAATATCTCTATACATGCTACATGCATGCATGAACGTATACAAAATTCTGTGCTCTTATAATTATGAGGCCTATGTAATGATTAATTACTTGTTTAAACATGATATACAACAGGCATGCATCAATTAGATTAGCATAGTAGCTTTTATTTAAAAACATGATCCTCATTTCCATTCTTCATGTTGGTTTTTAAGAGAGTTGCCTATATTATACATTTTGTGGATAATAACAATAATGTCAACAACAATGTCCCATCTTTCTGTTTTTAGCATAATATCAGTAATCTCTTACGATTCAAATGAGACAATACACTTGTACCATGATAAGATCACAACATATGCCACGTTTTTTCAATCTTAGTGGCATTTAGGAGAGAGAACCATTGAAATGAGCCTAAATGTTTTTTGAAAGGGGTTCAACGAGTATTCATTCGGTATGTTAGACATTGAGAAGAATTTTTGGTCAACACTTGAAGAGCATATGATGTTTCAATGTTGTAATATTTTTATGGATTCAAGGAGAGTCTTACATTTTACATCTTTGCATGTAAGAGCTACTTGAATGAGATGCTTGGCTATGACGCTAATCATTACTTCAAATATTCACCATTGAAGCAAACACAAATAATTTCAGGTCGTACCTTTTCTATCGGGAAGAGAGGTCGTTTATAAAATAGCATCTCATTCTCAAGTTGCAAAGCAAAGATCTCCAATTTGTTACAGCGATAGACCTGCAAGGTCTTCAATGTCGGCCAATGTAAAGCATGTGTTTCGGTGTAGATGCACTCCAACTCTGTCAAATGCTTAAGCTTGAGGGAGGTTAACTTTGGGAAATCAAACTTGGGAACTAGTCCTTCTTCCTTCTCAATGAGTTCCACAATGCCATATCCATTGATCTCTAACTCCTCAAGTTGGACTAGATCTTTGGCTATTGAGGCTGGAAATAGAGAGGTGAGGCTCTTGCATTCGGAAATGCTAATAGAATGTAGGCATTGGAATTTAACTTGATGGTGGAGTTCCTTTTTCCATACACACTTTAGCTTTGGTAGTCTTGATACCATCAGCTTTTTTAACGGAAGAGCAACTTAAGGTCCATCTATAGGATTTAGTGGCCGAATTTCGAAAACAACTTCCAATGAACCACATGTGTTTGCCTTTAAACTTTCTAGGCACAAGAGCCGTCCCAGAATGGAAGAAGGAACAACGGTCACAACCTTATTGCATTTATCCACAAAAAGTGATTTTAGCTTGGGGAAAGAATCTGTAGCAACTTGATTGTCCCATATCATCTCGATGTTGTCCAAGCTAGTGCTATTTAATGTCTCCAAGTTAGGAAATGCAACCCGCGATATTCGTTCATAGAATCGGTAATTCGGTTAATCATGAACTTCCAAGATGTAAATATAGATGAGGGTGAAGATGTAAATTATGAATTCATGGAATTGTCGATTCTGTCTAAGTTCCACAAAAGGTAAAAAAAAAAGTTAGTAAAAGAAAAATCCATACCATTGTCGATGACTCTAGGATGAGAAGGCTATTGGAATTACTGGAGACAAATCAAAAAGTAGAAATTTTGTTCTGACCAGATTCTATTGACAATGGAGAAAATTGTAATTTGGATATGCTCATAAAACAATTTTAGAATCACAATAGTCTCCCATAGAACCCGAATTTAAATAAAATCTCTCCCTCTTCAATTTAGTTACTTCCCTAATATAATGAATTAGCTAGTATACGTAGCAATAGTTAAATCACTTGAGACGAGGAGGAATCTATTTAAAGAAACAAGAACCACGTCAAAAGGGTAATTAACGTTGGAACTTAGAAGTCACTACATTGATGTAGTAAAGAAAAATGCAGCCGAGGATAGCTTGAGTAAGAATATTAGCAATCAGAAAGAAAATGATGGAGAGATTGAGATTAAAAAGCTAACCAATCATCCATCAAAAGGTGCAGTATAGTAGCAGGTGTGATTTTATCTAATACAGAATGGCTTAAATCAATGTTACATCGCTTTAAATCAATTAAAAAGTGAGGCTAAGAAAAACAATTGAAAAGGGGAACTTGCTTGTAAATTAGTCTATTTCATTTTCCACTCAAATGTTCTTCCCATATTCACTTTTTTTTTTTTTGGTCAGATTCCCATATTCACTTTACAAGTCATATGGTTCAACTGAAATGGATGATTTGTGAAGTGTATTTTATTTCTTTAGCAAGAGTTTCATAAAATTGGTCTTGTGGTTCATGTAAGAACTAAAAGTGTGATTTCCGAAGCCCTGGACCTTAGAGATCTTTGCTCAGTTTAGCAACTAAGAGGGCTTAGATTCCTTATGCTGGTGCAATTGAAAGAGAGTAAAGCTTCCTTTGACCAGAAAGGAGAGAGAGAGAGAGAGAGAGAGAGAGAGAGAGAGAGAGAGAGAGAGAGAGAGAGAGAGAGAGAGAGAGAGAGAGAGAGAGATCTTGTAAGTGCAAATGAAGTCAAGTAAGCATCTCAAAGGTCCTTTGTCTCCAATCTCTCGAACCTTACTGCTCACTTTCATTGTAGATGTGTGCGATGCGCATCTCAAAGGTCCTTCGTCTCCAGTCTCTCGAACCTTACTGCTCACTTTTCATTGTAGATGTGTGTGATGCCTATCCCATACATGTGAGGCTGATGAGAGTTTTGAGTTTTTTTTTTGGGAACATTAGAAAGCTTTTAGAGATCCTATTTGGAGTCATATTACCATTCATGCTTTTTACAAGTATGATAAAAGATGTTCGACCATCTTTATGGAAACTATTTATAGAGAAATTAATAGTAAGAAATTGCAACTCATACATGTCAGCAACTCTGAACACTTATACTTGTACGACACTCATTTTCTATTAAAATATTTTAACCAAAATATACATTATAAGTAACTAAGTTTCTATCTTGGCTATGCTTGTCTCCAGTATATTTAATATTTTGACATAATGTTAATCGTGTACCTCTTGATTGAAGAGTGTAGTGGCGCGTGATCTGACGCAATCTTGACTTCGACTTTCTCGTGCACCTATCATTGGTATTTCATTGGATGAAAAGAGTATCACCAATTGCATTGTAGAAATGAATATATTTACAAGACAATCTTCAATGATAAAACCAAAAAACCAATCTTACACTTTCCGTGAGAGAAGCACGTCAATCGGTTAACATCGAGAATGCCAAAATTTTTTATTTTTCCATTCCCAATCCTTCTTCCTCCATAATGATCACCTCTGTCTTCTTACAATTCGATATAGTCAGCTTTTTCAGTTGTGTGAGAGATTTAACCATGGATGGGAAAAATATAAACCCAATGTTTTCCAAGCCACTGATTTCTAATGTCTCCAATCTTTGAAAGGCAACTTGTAGAATTTGCTCATGGAATTAGTGATTAATTTAAATCTCAAATCCGTAAATATACACGAGTGCCGGGGGAGAGGGGGATTAATTAAGTTTCACAAAAGGAAAAAAAAAAAAAACAGAATAAAACAAAAAAATGGAGTTAAAAAAAAAAATCTCCATACTAGCATTGTTTCCAATTTCAAGTCCTTTCTTCGCTAAAAAAAAACTTGCAATGCTAAGCTTAATTTGATGGGTGAGCTAATTTTATTCCGTCGAAGAATTTATTTATCAGAAATGTATTAGCAAGTGCAGCATTACTTATCTCTCTCTATATAATAAAGCAAACCCAATAATACTTTTAACCTCAAATTTTGGCCCAAAAAAAGTTTTACTGATATCCATGGCCGGCGTCCAGGGGAACTATGGCGAAAGTTAAAAGCTCCAAAGACTACGACGATTAAGAAAAAGCAAAGACGTAAAGACTCACACACATTTCCTTATGGGACCCGCAAAATATATGTCCAGGACCCTTTACTGACCAACGGGAAATTTAACGCATTGCAGGAGTCTTGAGCCCCACCATCAACTTTAGTGCTAATTGCCACTATAAAAGTGCAATCTTTTCTGGTCAACGAAATAGCCGCCTCAACTTTTCCTGGACAAAATCGTTGTGCGCTTTTCTTAACCAGGCAATCATTTGTCCTTAGTTTAATGTTAGTAAATCATTATTAATAACCAATTTAATAGGATATCAAACATAAATATGTGGATTTTTGTTCGTGATACCAAAAGTGCATTCAATTATATCTATACATAACTATAAAGGCCAAATGCAAAAACACTTAGTTGAAAGGACTTGATATTTAGATTTGTAGATCGCCATGGAGAGAAACGGCGCAATGACCACATATGATTCTGCGAGACTGGGCAACCATCGGTTTTTCTTAATTTGGATGGTGAAAATTGGCTAAGAAAAACTACATAAAATGTTACAATCTAAATCGGATGGACTCAACAACAGAAAAACTCATATTTCAGCACAAATTTCTTGAAGATTATAATGTGGAGCACTTGAAGCTTAAAAAACTAAACTAACACATACTAAGTAGCTGAATTGAAATACAAGACACGTCAAAACATTTGAAGTAAGTCTTTGTAAAATTATTTGCACTTTAAGATAGTGAATTTTCCATTATGGCATCAAGTTCCATTTTTGGATATTGTTACTTTGGCCTTATTCACATGACCCAATCTCCCCCATAGGAGTATCTAAGGGTGAACACAAAATAAGATGATCATTTAAGGTGAATCTGTTAGAGACTTGTTACAGACTTGGCCTTACTCATGAACACATGGTGAGACATTCTCTAGTTGATGGAGGATATGGAGCTATACAAAAGTAATTTCTTTCATCATAGGGGATTTCAAATTCTACTGTATGGAGTAAAGAAATGGTAAAGATCACTTTGGAACTCCAAGAGCAAGAATTCCGAATTTGCAATGAATGACTTTGTTGTGACATAATGAAAACCATACAATTGCCAAGGCCTACTTTTACTATAAAAGAAAAAAAAAAAAAAAAAAAACTGTGCACAAAATTATGTACTCTTACAATTATGGGGACTATACAATGATTAAGTGCCTATTTAAACACGATATACAAAAGGCATGCATCAATTAGATTAGCATAGCTGCTTTTATTTGAAAATTCAGTCCTCCTTCCCATTCTTCGTATTGGTTTCTAAGAGTCACCTATATTATACATTTTGTGGATGATAACATATTTTGATAACTAAATTTAATGAAACACATTTCAAAAGATTATAAATTACTTTAATTATGGAATTACTTCAATGCGAATATTCCCTTCAATTTGTCTTGACGAAACCCCATTAATATAAATATACTTGCAACCAGTAAATTGAGATAACTCAGAACCAATCACAAACTAAATTTGCAAGGGTTTCATACAATTAGTTTGACAACATATTTCTTTTGGATTGAGAAGTCCTTCCATTATCAAGGACTACAAGGATGGGATTGAAATGTGATGGACAAACCCATCAACATAGCATTTACAATTACAAAGGACCGTCAAGAAATTATGTGATATAGCGGGTATTACAAATGGTTGCCGAAGAAATTTATAGGCAAGACAATGTACATCCTTTAGAATAATTTCGCACATATGAAAATCTATGACAAATAAAAGCTAATTTATGACCTTAAAAGACAACTAATGTACTTTACCTTTTATTTATGATATAACAAGGGCTGCTATTACGAATGGATTCTGTTTGCATTTTTCTAGCAATATCAAGAATTGCAATCATCAAGAATTCGCACTCATTTTGGTTACTAATGACAATCAATTTATGCATGAAATATTTGTCTAATTGCCAAATTATATCAATTAGATGGAGATATATATATAGCATATATCCCATTAGTCTCGGGCGAGATTGTGCGTTATATATATCTCATCTAGTAATGAGCCCAACTCAAAAAATTAAACCTTGGGCAAACAATGATATATGAATATGACTTATGGACATAGGGAGTTGATAGCTGAACGTGACGTCATTCTCATCCATTTAGGTAGAGAGGACCTTTCACACTCTGCTATTACCTGCTTCCTTGATAAAATCCAATAAAATAGGCATTTTATTGTCTTTTTCTTCTTGTATGTCTCCAATTTCTCCAAATTTATTAGGCATATAGGGACTAATTTACCCGCAAAACAACATAAAATTAGACGCGTCAGCAATTGGGATATTGGAATAACTAAGTAGTCACTGGTCATGGCTACCGGTTGAGATCACAACTATCTTTGAAAAATAGTGAATTACTTGGGATTATTTGGACTTCGTTTTACTTAGGGATAAGTACACTAATGGTGCCATAAGTTGTGTACGGCGCTCACTTTGGTGCCAAAAGTTTCCGTCGGATCACTTAAGTGCCAAATCGGAGGAAAAACGCTCACTTTGGTGCCACCGGCGAAAGATTCCGGCCTCCGGCGAAAGATTCCGGCCAAAATGATTTTTTTTTTTAAAAAAAAATTCGATAAGCCTTTAAATGACGTCATTTTCGGTCCTCCTTAAGAAAACGACGCCGTTTTGCCGTCCTACGTGGATAGCTTCATGGAAACGACGCCATTTAGGGGGAAAAATTAGGGTTTCCGCCGCTCGGCCACCGTCGTTTGCCCGCCGTCGCTCGGCCATTGTCGCTGCTCGGCCACCGTCGCTGCTCAGCCACCGTCGCTCAGCCACCATTGTAGTTGCTCGACCAGGTGAGCGAGGAGAGACTAAGCTTGTTGCAGGAAAAATCAAAGGCAAGGGCGGAGGAGGAGGAGGAAGAAGATGGGTCGAAGGGGCTGCTGGTGCCTTGCTGCTGCTGGTGCGTTGCTGGTGTCGTTGCTGGTGTGCTGCCACTGCTGTTGTTGGTGCCGTGCCGGTGCCGTTGCTGGTGTGGGTCTTCGAGGAAGAAGAAGACACGAAGACGAGCTTCCCTCTCTCTCAATTTGGGGATTAGGGTTTCAAAATTGGGGGAAAGATGCCAAACGGCGTCGTTTTGGTGTTTGGATGCTGACTCAACTCTCCGACGAGCCATGTCGGCGTCAAAAATTAATAAAAAAAGGCCACGTCGGATTTCCAGCCAATTTCGTCGGAATTGGCACCAAAGTGAGCGTTTTTCAAATTTTTTGGCACTTAAGTGATCGGACGGAAACTTTTGGCACCAAAGTGAGCGCCGTACACAACTTATGGCACCATTAGTGTACTTATCCCGTTTTACTTATCATTTGTAAATTACCTCGAGTATTCCTTTCAAGTCGGACGTGTATGTAGCCTATCCTAATTATTCATCCTTGTCGTCATAATTTCCTTAACCAACATGTCTCAAAAGGTGAAGAGACCTATGGTCCCCATGACAATGAAAAGCTTTATTTACATTTTTTTGCAAGTTAAACTTTTTTGTGTTTTGTTCATTAGTCTATTGTTATCCCGGACAACCCAATCTTAGACTACTCCTTTGTAGGCTGCCAGCGCTTTATAATGTCTAAGGATATTTATTACAGTTTGAAGAAACATTTGATTATAAGCTCATGGATCTTTGCATCTTTAGGTTTTACACAAAAATAATAATAATAAAGGTACTAAGGCAACATTAATTCTTTAATGAAGATTTAGAATCCTAGAAAGTTAAAAGCCGCAAACACTACGACAAAAAAAGAAGAAGGAAGAATAAGAATAAGAAGAAGAAGAAGAAGCAAAGCCACAAAGGCTCTATGCAAAATTTCCCTATCTAGTTCCGCTATTTTTTTAAGCAAGCTCTCTCCATGGAAGCTCAAAGCATGGGTTGAAGAAAAGTCACTCTGACATCAAAAACTTGTGGGACCCACCACTTACATCTCCCAACAGGGAAACTAATGTATGGCATGAGCCTTGGGCCTGCGCCACTGTGAAAGAGCAACCTTATCTAGTCAAATAAAACCCTCTACCTGCAACGTTTTCCCCATTTAACATACAGCTGGGAGCTTTCCTTGATTGGGGCATTGTTTATCCTTGGTTTACTAATTTTCTTTCATGTTAGTAAATTTCTATCTGTAGAAGTGTAGATAGGACCATAAAATATATCTACAGCGGCATAACATCATTTTCATTGATAAAAATAAATAACAAAGGATTTTTCACCTATAATTGCTTCTGTTTTTTAGTTTGCATGATTTGTCATCTTCTTCAAACTAGGAGTAGATATTATGCCAAAAGGATCTCTTATAAAATGTTATCACTAAAGCTAGCTAAAGTGTTAACTACATTTCCACCTACTAGTCTAGAATTCAATAGATTACAAATAATCGCCCTCAATTTCAATTGAATGACATTAATTGTTGCTGTGACAATCTAATTTATCAACTTTGTAATTGTTCCCCTTTTTTAACTTGAAAAGTTGTCATCTTCTTTAAACTCGGTGTAAAGGATGTAAAAATGATCTAATACACAAGATTATGATGTTAAAAAAAAGAAAAGGCAAGGTCACAAAAGCTTTTGGCAAAATTTCCTTGATCTGGCTCCATTATCTTTGAAAGCGAGCTCTATTCATGGAAGCTCAAAACATGGGAAAAAGATAAGTTGTACACAAGCACACTAGCTCTTTTGATAGAAAGTTACCCGCTGCCCATTGAAGAATGCAATTTGAGTGCCAACCTGGTCATCTAATGTACTACTTCCAACAGCAAAAAAGTTATTGGTATTTGGCAAGTTATGAAACTTCAATACATGCAAATTATGCAACTCTACTTTGCCACAATCATTAGTTTCTATAATCCTGCGCATTACTTTGCAACCAGCAACTTCAATCTTTTCTATCTTTGAAAGTTCTCTCACCACTAAAAGAGGAAATAGAACTTCCATCGTGTTGCAACTTTCAACTCGTAGTACTTTTAATGCACTAAAGGACTTTGAGGTGATATTGTTTTTGGATATCTTCTCCAAGTTGATGAGATTCTCAAGAATTAATGACTCCAACATCTTGAACTTTGTGTGGGATGGCAATTGGAGGATGTAATGGACGGAGGGACTATTCTTGACCTGTAAATGCTTTAATTCTCGAAAATGCTTTGTGGGTATCAAAGCTAAAGATGAGTTCGCAAGAAGATGGGGGAGTAACAATTTAACAAAAAAATTTCGGTAATGCCAATATAGAATGTAATTTTGATTCCTATACTATTAAATTTGACTAATCTTAAGGAGGGGAGGGGCTTTTTCTTTTTATTCTTATTATTTTTTTTTTTTTTTTGGTTTTGTGGAAAATATTTACAAGGAATGTGTTAATCAATGCATAATACACTTGTTAAACAACAATTTTACAATAGCACTGAGTTTTCCATGGCACTAACTTTAGTGTTATCACGTATGTTGTCTACACTTGAATTTTTTATCAACAATTCAAGCGTCCATCCTTGTAAAATTACAAAAATGGAAAATAGCAAAAACAACAAAAACAACAAAAAGCAGTTAAAAAGAATGGATAAAAAAAATAAATGATAAACTAATTAAAAAATAAGAACTCTTAGAAAATGATGGGTGTTAAAAAAGGGGGCCTCTTCTGGTTCGTGGCCCAACTCACTTAGCTCTCCCTAGATGAAATTTCATCGTAAGTGCATCAAGCTTGGTTGGCTGCAATTCCTTTGGCCCACCCTATTTGCTAATAAGGCCACAACCCATTCCTAGCCGAAGATCACTTAAAATCAGAATCCCATCATTTCCGATGCCATTAGTTGTCCTACGCCATTAATCGGAAATTACAATGGCTCAATTTTCCAATAATAGGAAATTTAATTTGAAATCTCAAGCCAATAGACCTATGGAAATTAAATATATTTCTTTGGAATTGAAATTATGAGAAAGAAAAGTGGAATTTTCCTTTCACAAGTGATATTAAAGTACGGTTCATTCAAGCTAGAACAAGTCACAAGAAGCATACTCTTATAATTTATGAAAGCGAATTTTAAGCTGCAAATTCATTATACGAGCAATCAAAAGTGCCTTCCTAACAATAAAGGGGACAAGAACATCCGACATAATCACCACCAAGGACATGTAGGAGGGATAGGGTGATGGAAGCTTGGCGATCACTGATAGGGGACAAGCAAAGAGAGATCGATGCATTCTCGATTTTGAGTTGTGATTGATTATTGATGAAGTTGAGAAAAAAAGGAGGAAAACCACTAAAAATCCTAAAATATGCCCACTGCGACACATCCATCTTAATTTTTTTTTTATGCCACCAAAGATTCCAAACTATATTTATATGATACATTTATCCTCTGTCAATGGGTATCGTTAAAAAAAAAAAAACTACCTAAATGAACAACAAAATGTAAATGGTGTTGACGTCAATGAAATAAGAACAACTTCAACCAAAAAAATAAAAATATAGAATTCATAAGACAAAATCTTGACATAAGATAAATATATCATATTTGTACAAATTAAGGATTTTTGACATCATAAGAACTAGAGTAAATATGCCATATACATCATTTTGAGCTTTTGCGTAACAAAAACAAAAATAAATGCGATATAATTTGGATTTTTTTGCCGACTTTTTCGGAAACGATGGTGGGTTCATTTTTCCTTTTTATTCTCTTTTATTTTCAAATTCAATTCCTTCTTCATCCAAAGAACAACCACTAGCTTCACTCGTTTGCCCCGTTTTCCCACACAAAATCTGAAACATCTCCATCCACCCCCTCGCTTCGCTTCGCGCCTTTTTTTTTTTTTTTTTTAATTCTATGTCGTTTTTTCTTCGTATTCGCCACTGCCAATCTTCACACTTGGCATATCGTCTCGGATGATGACGACTCAGATCGGCCTCGGCTGCTTCGGTTGAAGGAGCGACGTTGGACCGGTGGAGGTGCCGAGAGCGAAACCCAAAGAATCTCATCCTTCGAATCAGCGAATCGTATCCAGATGATGATGATGATGATGATGATGATCAATCCAACCTCAGCCTTGGCAATCGGATAAAAGGCTCTTGTAAACAGTGAACACCACCCGGCGTCCCCCTTTCCGCGCGGCATAGACGGGCGAAATAATGGAATTCCGAAAGGCGGCAATGAAGTGGGAGCAAGCAAAACGAAGCAAAGAGTCGACAGGACGTATTCTGGAGTGAATTGGAATTTGACTCGGAAGTTCAATCAGACATGAAATGGTCCTGTTGATGGTTCAACGGCGATGGCTGCGTAAGCCCGAGATGGCCCGGCCACAGATAAATCTGGTCCAAACATTGGCAAGGACAGGAAAGCGAGGACTTGAATCAGAGTGGCCGCAACTCGAATGTGGAATCTAATGGTGTGGTTTACTGTGGGGATGATCTGAATTGCTGGAGATGAATCAGGGGAATCCAAAGCTAGAGAGAGATGCGAAAAAAAAAAAAAATTGGTTGGAGAAAAAATCCATCGAGTTTGCAAGGAAGGTGTTTGGTGGAATGACCAAGCTGGACTCTGTTTCCAAGGATACTCGTTCGAGAGAGAGAGAGAGAATTAGTGAGCTTTATCTGGCAGTGGGGATGTCACGCCCCGAACCCTGAGCACGCGCACATCCCACTGCAGTTGATCAAATATGCGACATCTCAAGATACGTCACCGACCCATTCATTTCTTTACGCATGAGGAAGCGAAACAAATCCCCTGACAACATTTAACTTGGGATAGAAATGCAAGCAATCAATCACAATAGCAAACACTCATTTACAAATACATAAGTTTAAATACAATACTGGACTGTCTACAAAATAGACCAACTCGACAAAAGGGGAACTATCTTGAAACCAACAAGTCGGACATGCTCTCCAATCCTTATGGCTTCACCTTTGCAACTCCTCAAGGCCAACCAAAGCTATCTAGTCGCTCCATCCACCAAGGACCTGAAATTGTAATCCCCAAACCGGGATGAGACAATGTCTCAGCAAGTTCAACCCCCTAAACCCCTATTAGAAAGAAAATACGCCCAAGGGTGGCCTAGCCACATCACATAGAGAACTTAACTCGCCTCAATTCCTTCCTGCAGGTTAGCCCAATTTGTATAATTCAACCACATGCAATTATGATAACCAAACAACTGCGGTACAATCACATCATCAGAACAATTCAACTACTTGGATCGTCTCAGCGATCAATCGACTCGGCCAATTACATGTTACTCTAGCAAATCAATCATTGCTTTCAATCACGGCCCCACTCAACAAAATTAGAATTAGTGGCATCACGGCCCCACTCGGCACAACTTTTAAAAGGTGGTAGATCCCGGCCCGATGGGCACGACCTCTAATAGGTGGTAATTCCCGGCCCGGTTGGGTGCGACCTTTATCAGGTGGCAATTCACGGCCCCACTAGGTATGACCTTTTTCAGGTGGCGAATCACAGCCCCACTGGACACGACCTCTAATAAGTGGTTAATCATGGCTCCATTGGGCACGACCTCTAATAGGTAGTTAATCACGGCCAATCTCCCATCAATTTCGACACTTGGGATTTTATAAAGAATCTCTATTTATCACAATCACACTCAATTTGCCATAACCAATCATCAATTTCAAATTCTAAATGCATAAATGATCGGCATTTAAATTTCGAGCAACCAAGGTCAAAAATTATTTTTCTTTTTTTTTTAAATAATAATATTTTAATAATTTCGAATTATAATATAATATTATAATTTCCAAATTTCGAAGCAATTAAATAATTCAAAATTAAAATCCTATTATGTCCCATCAAGGTTTATTATTAAATAAACTCTCTTAGCCTTTAATTAAACATGCTTTAAATTAAACAAACATCTTAATCTAATTCACAATTAAATAAACTAAACTAATCATCTAAGCTTACTTAACTTAAGCTAAGCACACTTAAGGCATCATTAACTGTCTAATCAAGGTTTAGTGAGCTAAACTCACCGATTAGCGAGTCGAGTGAACCAAAACGACGGGGACGACGCGAGGATCGACTTTCCTCAAAGCGAGCCGAGCATCCGAGCTCGATAAGACGGCCAAAACGGGCCAAACATGGGCTGCCATACCCATTTTCTGCAGCTGCTGTTCACGGGGGGAGGAGGGCTAAATGGCGGCTGGTTCGGGTCGAAATGGGCAGAGGAAGGAGGCGGTAGCTCGGATGGGCGAGGCGGCGGCCAGGCAAGGCCTCACGGTGGCTGGGACGAGCTCCGGCAGCTCCTGGAACTCATGGACAAAGGTAGATGTAGCTGGGCGTCGGCCAAGCGCAGGCGAGCGTGGGCAGCAACAGGCAATGCGAGGCGAGGACGGCGTGCAGCGAGCGACGGCTCCCGACAACGTCGACTGCTGCTTCTGCCCGGCGTCCTACCAGATCTGAGATCTCGAGCAGCAGACAGAGGGGCTGAGCGGAGGGAGAGACGGTCGCGGGGCTAGCTGGCGCGGGACGACGCGGCGGCAACAGTAGCTCGGCACAACGACGACGACAAACGGCGAGGGAAGCGACGCATGGCTGGCTGGTCGACGGGCGAGCTGCCCTTTGCCGGTTCTCTCCCCCCCTCTCCTCTCTCTCCTTCCCAAGGTTGAAGATGATGGTGATGGCCTCCTTTTTGGAGATTAAATCCCCACCCTCCACTTGTTAAGCCCTCAATCCTTGGCTTCAATCAGCATGACATCACCCGCATGATATCATCTTCCACTATCTCCTCTCCCACAACATTCTTCAATGGGTGCAATATCATTTCCGCCGGGGTCCAAATCCTTATACATCCAATTTCTTCAATTTTTCTTTCAATTGAACCAAATTGAAATCCATAAAATTAATCAAATATCAACACATTTCAATTTACGTAATTACTTGACCATAGAACTAACTTGAGTCCCAAAAGTACAACCAAAAGTGGGCCTACTAATTTCTCGAACCAAATTAGCCATTCTCTGATTATTTTGCTGAATACCTCGACATGCATGAAAAATCTTCCGAAGATTAGTCAATATTCCTAAAATTATTTGTGACACATCCAGACTCCCAATTTCTGAATTCGATCTCAATTCCACGGTTAATTTCACTTTGGCACGATACTAGTGCGGCCCAACCTATCGAGTAGTCTTTAGAAATTTTCCTGCATTTGACCTGTGGTTGATCATCTTAAGCCACAATGTACATCTTTGAAACATTGGCGACTTTCGATTGTCGGGGTAATCTCAAGGTTTCAAATATGAACACCAGGTACCCAATCGATAGAAAAATCGATCCAGTGCTAATCAACAAGAATTGTGCGATCTGGTAGAATCACCTACACCTGATCACATGCCTCTGTCGAGTCGACCTATCTCTAATCTCTAATCGATTTTTAATTGTGCCGTAATGACCCTTGCAGATTAACTCGGTCGAAAGATCGCTTCCTGGTCAAATTCTCGAGTCTAATGCATTAGAATTTCTTAACGGCTTTACTCGATAGATTAGTTTTCACATGAGTGGCCGACTCAAGGAAATGAACTATATGCGTGCCAACGAAATGCCCATCTCAATTTATTGAAAATAGAATTAGAAAATCGGAATGTCACAAGTGAGAGCAAGTTCGAGTTCAAGAGGGCATGATGTTGTCAATTATAATACGAAAAGCCACTGCTAGAGGCTTGGAAGTTGTGTTGTCGAGAGAAAGGCTGTGGAAGAGTTGTGCCACAGAAATGCCATTAGGTAGTAATGCTACTGCAGGCAAATAGATGATTGTGAGAGAGGCTATGAATGCTGTGTTTGATGAGGAAATGTCTGCAGATCCTAGAGTCTTTCAATGTGTCTAAAGGTTCTTTTCTTTGGCAGAAGTATGGACCTAAGAGGGTTGTTGATACTGTTATCACAGAGGGTTGTTGATACTATTATCATAGAGGCTGGCTTCTCTTGAGTTAAAGTCGGCATTGCTTTCTATGGTCTCAGGCCTGTCGTGGGTTTTACGACCTTCAATTTCGCTATGCAGGCGATTGAACACATGATAAATTCTGCTGTAAAGATGAACTGCATGTCAACTGGTGATATATCAGTCTCTATAGTTTCAAGAGGAGCTGTAGCAAGAGTCGATGCCCGACTCTCCCAAGCTCTACGAAGATGTCGCAATCCCAATTGGTGGAAGCTTTGCCGGATCCAGCCTCATGAGATTACTCATCACCCTTAGGGTCTATGGAACGTGAGAATTGTCCATGCCATGTGACATGAGAGTTGCTCATGAGCGGTGTGACATCTCCGGTATGTCCCTCCAACCGGAGTTCTTCCTCTTCCTCTGCTTTTTCCAGATTTGCAGTCACCAATTTCTTAATGGTGTGTGTTAGTTGCATTATTTGAAGGCCTTCTCGTCAAGGAGTGGATAGGTTACGTGGTTGCAAATCTAATTGACGTTTACTCAAGTCTCCTTTTCAGTTGAGAATATGACGGTACCATCATGACCCCTATGCTCAATATAATAATGTAGGCCATTGTTATTACACTGATCAACTCAGCTTGTAATGTTTGGTATTAGCCTCAGGAGGCTTCATGTCTCCTTCATCCTTTTCCTTTTGTTTGACAGCGTAAGCAATCATTTGCAAATTCTGGACATGCTTGTCTTGTTCCAAAGTAGTAATTGCTTTTGCTATTCAATGACACTCTTTGCCCTCATAAACTTTGATCGGTGACCTATTGTTGAACCGCTATTCTTTAAATTAGTCCATGATTCAGTCATGTCAAATTTGATTTATTAATTACGTGCGCTGGTGTTCTAGGGATTGAATGAATTTTTATTTGGGTCTGCTTTGCTTCATGGTTATTAGTATTAATACTATGTGTTGCTTCATTCTGTAATAATGTAGTGTATGAAAGTGGCGAACTCCTCAAGTTCACTCCTAGGCAGCATTGTCATTGATGATAGGCCATTTAGGGCATTTGTTTCTCTTGTATACATGTATCTAGTGACATCAGATTAACATAAAGGCTCTCTGGAAATACAGATCATGGAGATTCAAGGAAGTATCTTTGTGGATTTTTAAGCTGCTTCTGATGTGAAATTGAGGTCTCGAAATTTGACATTTGTTGATTTACTTTCGACCGAGGCTAGATTCAATGCATTTATCATTTTTTTCCTACTACTTTTACATGGTGATAATGTTGCTGCAGGATTCGCCATTAGGGTTGCTGCAAAACCGGAGTATCAAATCAGATCAGTTGTGCGAGAATTGTTTTGTAGCTCATTTCAGTGGCTTCACACGCAAACCATAGTGGTTCCTGATCTTATGTCTAGGCTTGGATTATTTTATCCAATTTGATGCAGAATCTGTAACTCTTGAATTATTCTGCCACCAACCAAGGAATGTATCCATTGTGGAAATGAAATCTCATAGGATTTTCACTTTTTAGCTTTAACCAGCTTGTGTTTCATTGTCTTGATCTGGGCTTCTAGCGAAATGAAATCTAGTAGGATTTTCACTTTTTAGCTTTAACCAGCTTGTGTTTCATTGTCTTGATCTAGGCTTCTAGCTACCCATTTTCATCATCATTTCTCGATATGTCAATTGTGTATATTTAGAAATGTTAAATGATGCAATTACTTTTGGAGCTAGCTTTAGAACGAATCACGTGATACTTTAGCCTTTCAAATTCCTGGTTAAGCTCTTTCCAGTTCGACTTGGTGACCATTGAGTTGTCTTCCACACTGACTGGTTTTAATATATATATCCTCAAGTGCTAAGTTCCACAACAATTGTAGAGAAAAATAACAATCAAAGGACTCCACTTAAACAAGCTTTCGCTACACATTTCTCTCTTGTCCTTATGCCCCATTTTTGGCCCATTCTTTGTGGTAGTAAGTAATCTGATGATTAAGTATGTAGTTTCATTCATTTGTTAACTAGTTAACGGAGCATCTGTTGTTTTAGTGGATTTTGATTGAACTTCTCTGTTCGTGGCTTTTCAAGTGTAGGATGGAAATAGATTGTTTGTGTGCTTTAGTAATGTATATCCTTTAAATTTGATACCTTGTCTTTTCTGGTTCTAATGGAATAGTATGGCAGTTTCACTTTTCCTGTATTGGCTTCCCCTCAACAGTATCCATAGTTGTTGTATTTGGTGGGAATGTAGTTACCATTTTCATGATTGCCATGCTAGGCATTACAAATAGGAACAAACCAAGAACTTGTGGGGTATGTTTTGGTTCTCCATGAGTCTCTTCAACCAAGAGGTTGTATCATATAGCATTGTTTATGTATATGCTGTTGTGGGTTTGATTGCTGATGTAGTCAGATCAGAATCATGACAAATAGGGAGGTTCACCGATCCACCAAACATTTTAAGTGTGTGCATTAGGCATATAGCTCATGTGCCTATATGGGTTCTTTACCTTCCTAAAATGGCATTGTGGAAGTTATTAATGTCTTTTGACCAACTTGATATGAACCAAATCACAGGCGAGGCATGTTCTACTCAGCTAAGCTAATCATTCAGCTTTGTTGCTCATCTGAGGCATGTTCGGGAAAGCAGTTTTCTACGTGCTTCCAATCCTCTGAGCAAAGTCTCTCATTTCTCGATATAGCTTTCCTATTGAACGCTACATATTACGGAGGCTTGATTATGTTTCCTTCATGGCTTTTCAGATTTTCTCGATTTGCAGTCTAGGTGAGTTGCTTAGCTATGTTGGTTTTACCTCATTCAATAATGCTGCATTTCCTAGATATGTCTTCTGTAGCTCTCTTCCTTCTGCTTTGCAGGCGTAATGATACTGGCCTTGAAGTGCCATTGTGGTTTCTTCTATATTTTAAGGATGTCTCTTTCATGTGTAGTTTTTTGATTGCTTCTTGAGGAAGTACTGAGAATACTAACAATGTAGGTATGACGAGGATTATACAAATATCACCAGCAAGAGTGACCACCCCAAGGGCTATGATTTTCTTCATGCTCATAAGTCTATTCTTGCTCAATTTCAAACACTCTTAAATTAGAAACTGATATAAATAGGAAGAAAAGCAAAGAACGGGGTGGGATTCCACAAGGAGAATGATACATTGGGTGGGAGCTAACGAAATAAAGGAGGGTGCATCACTTTTGTTCATGCAAAGAAAAAATGCACCAATAGTAGCAGCCACCCACGCATACAAGAACCATGGAAAGAGAGAATGAAGTACTGTAAGTTTTCTTAATCTACTTCTGATGCGAGATTAAGGTCTTGGAATTTGACATTTGTCGATTCACTTTTGATCGATGCTAAATTCAATGCATTTATCATTTTTTTCCTTCTCTTCTTTTAAGTGGTGATGACGTTGCCACATGATTTGACATTAGGGTTGCTGCGAAACTGAAGTATCAAATCAGATCAGTTGAATAAGAATTGTTTTGTAGCTCATTCCAGTGGCTTCACACGCGAGCCATAGTGGTTCTTAATCTTATGTATAGGGCTGGATTATATTATTCAATTTGATGCGGAATCTGTAACTCTTGAACTATTATGCTACCCATCAAGGAACGTATCGTATCCATAGTCGAAATGAAATCTCTTAGGATTTTCACTTTCTAGCTTTTAACCAGCTTGTGTCTCATTGTATTGATCTGTCCTTCTAGCTACATATTTTCTCATCATTTCTTGATATGTAAATTTTGTATATTTAGAAATTTAAGTGATGCAATCACTTTTGGAGCTAGCTTTAGGGCCAATCATGTGATGCTTTTGCCTTTCAAATTTATAGTTAAGCCCTTTCTAGTTCGACTTGGCGATCATTGAGTTGGCTCCCACACTTACTAGCCTTAATATATATCCAAAAGTGCTCAGTTTCACTATAGAGAAAAATAATGACCAAGTTCACACTTCTCTTCATCCCTGTGCCCCATTTTTGGTCCAATCTTTGTGGAAGTTAATAATTTGATTAGTAATGTTCATGTAGTTTCATTCATTATTTAACTAGTTAATGGAGCATCTATTGTATTAGTAGATTTTGATTTAACATCTCTGTTTGTGGCTTTTCAAGTGTAGGATTGAAATAGATTGTCCGAGTTTGTTATATATCCTTCAAAATTCAGTACCTTGTCTTTTCTGGTTCAAATGGAATAGTATGGTAGTTCCACTTTTCTTGGATTGGCTTCTTCTTAATGGTGTCCTTAGTTTTGGCATTTGGTGGGAATGTAGTCACGAGTTCATGATTGCCATGCTAGGCATTACAAACAGGAACAAACCGAGAACTTGGAGGGTATGTTTTGGTTCTCCATGAATCACTTCAACCAAGAGGTTGTATCATATAATGCTAGTTACTAATATGTTGATATGTGCTCGGCTATTGATGTAGTCATATTAGAATTATGACAAATAGGGAGGTTCACCAATCTGCTAAACTTTTAAGTGTGTGCATTGGAGATCTAACTCCTGTACATGCACGAGTTCTTTATCCTCCTAACATTGCATTGTGGAAGTTATAAATGTGTTTTGATCACTTTTGATCAGAATCGAATTGTAGAAGCGTGTTCTACTAAGAAAAGCTGATCATTTAGCTTTGCTGGCCATCCAATGCATGTTTGAAAAAGCAGTCTTTTATGTGCTTCCAATGCTTGGAGCAAAGTCTCTCATTTCTATATATTGCTTTCTTGCTGAAAGCTTCATATTATGGAGGCTTGGTTACAAATCATTCATAGCTTGTCATATGTTCTAGGCTTGTAGTCTAGGTGAGCTTCTTAGCTATGTTGGTTTTACCTCATCGAATATTGCAACATTTCCTAGATATGCCTTTTATAGTTCTCTTCCTTCTGCTTTGTTGTATATTTTAAGTATGTCTCTTTTATATGCAGTTTTTTGACTGCTCCAAGAGGAAGTACTGAGTGTACTAACAATGTAGGTATGAAGTGGATTAGGCAAATATCACCAGCAAGAGTGACCACCCCAAGGGCTATCACTTCTTCGTGCTCTAAGGTCTGTTCTCTGTTAGTTTCAAATACTCTCAATAGAGAAACTGATATGAAGGCTTTATTGGTTTTTGGGCTTAAGGCCCATCCGCCCAAGTTGGGCCCAGGAAGCCTGATCCACGGGAATATGGCCCGTGGAAGGGGAGAGGTATAAAAGGGAGGAGAGAGAGAGAAAAAGACATTGTTTTTATTTTAGAAAGGACGTACGTCTTCTTTCTCTCCCAACGTACTCTCCCTTTCTCTCCCGTTTTCTTCAAAAGAAAAACAGTAAAGCACGTGAAAGGATTTTGCTTCCTCGGATCGAACAGGACCGTTTCTCTTCCTCCATCGACAACCAGTGTTTAATCTGTGGCTAAAAGGTACGCTCGAATCCGTGGTGTGCTTTAGGATCGGTGATGCGTGTTGTTTTCCCGGGCTTCGTCTTCCGCATGATTTAGGGGTTCGATTCGGTGTCGAATCCAGTTTTCGGGGATCCGTTATTCCCTACATTGGTATCAGAGCCCTGTTTCACGTTTTTCCCGATCAATTCTGATGTTTTTGATTGATTTTTTCGCGAAATCCCTTCGACCGTATGGAACCGGGCCAAAATCCCGACACCCGAGCGCTTTTCGGCCATTTTTCTGAGTTTTCGTAAGTCAAAATAAAATTGTGATTACATAGGAAGAAGCGCGACGTCGAGACGAGTCCGGCGATGTGTCGACCGCCGCCAGGCGCCGCCGCACGCGCCCACACGCGCGGCCGGAAGGCGCTGCGCGTGGGCGCGACGCGCCCGAAGTGCTGGCATTGGCCAGCGCATGCGGCGCACGCACCGGTCGGCCAACCAGCGCGTGCGCGCCGTCGGCAGGCGAACCGGCACGCGCCGGTCCGCGGACCGACGCGTGCGTGACGTCACGTGATGACGTCATCGTGACGTCATCACCGACGACGTTTCGCTGGATGGTCACCGGCCGGCGATCCGACCCGACCCGACTCGCTGACGAAGGCACGTGACAGGCACGTGCGGATGACATCTGCGTGACGTCATCCCCCGCACGCGCGCGGCACGTGCGTCGGTCCGCGCGGGCGATCCGTCCGGGCCGACCGGTCCTACCGGCCCGACCGGCCCGACCGGTCCGACGACCATTGACCGTTGACCTCTGACCGTTGACCGTTGACTTTGACCATTGACTTTGACCGTTGACCGTTGACCCCAAAAAAAATGGAAAAGAATGTGTTTCTTTTTCAATTAAGTCTATGTGGATTATAATGTGATCCCTTATTTGTTCTGCATTTGTTGCAGGAACTATGCCTCCCCTAAGGTTGCGCACACCTATTCGCGCAGTTACCAATGAACAAAAAGATAGGCTGTCTAAGTTGATAGCTGAGCTGACTAATCATCGATGGGAGAGAGGTGACTTAATTGATCATGTCCTTGAAGTCAACAGGAAAATTCAACAGGTCATATGGAATGGTCGTCCTATGTCACAATCAGAGATGGTGCGATTTTTCATAAGCACTCTTCCACCTGAATGGCAAGATGTGTTGAATCGCATATGGGATGTCAATGGAGCTGCTTCCTATAAGAAAATCGTGATGGATTTTGTAAACGAATATTACTATATTGTTTCAAGGGAAAAGATCAAGAAATTGAACAAAAGAGGATCTTTCCGATTAAAGTGTCCGACTTTGTGTTAGTTGTGTTACTGATATGTATTAAGTGTGCTTTGTGGACATATTATGTAATGATTACTACCTAATTGTGTTAATTGAAAGCATTATTGTTTTTAATTGTATGTCAATTATCTGCTGGTCGTTATTGCTGGTTCTTTGTGGGTAATTATCGTGGGTAGTTTTAGAAGTTTTTGTAGCTTCATAGAATTGATTTTGCATATGATAATCATATTAATGATAGTTTTAAGTTATGACTTTTGGAGGATGATTGGAAACGTAGTGACCTTTTGATTCTAAAGCCTTACTTGAAATTATTCATTAATATGATGGGTCTATGTAAATAGGGATGCATAAATGATAGGCATTAATAATTCGTGCATATTTGTCTGATTTGTTCAGATCAATGGCTTCAGCCACAAAGAGCATAGTTGCCGAGCTGAACAAAGGTGAAAAGCTCAATGGGGACAACTATGAGATTTGGCAGATGAAAATCTAGTATGTGATGGAAGAGCAAGAAGCACTTGAGGCTCTTGTCATGACCATGGAAGAACCTGAAGAGGGAACCACTGCACAGCACAAAAGAAACAAAGAAGCTTTTTCTGCGTGGAAAAGAATGAACTCTCTAGCTCGCATCACGTTGTTGAGCAGCATGGAAAATGACGTCATGCGAGAGTTTCGGCGTTTTGATAATGCCAAGGAATTGTGGGAGGCATTGGCAGCTAGATATGGTCATACTTCGGTGACTAGACTGAGGCAGCTCACTATCAGGTTTGACTATTATAAGAAGCCTCATGGTCAGACCATGAAGCAACATCTTAGAAAGATGTCAAACATGATAACCGAGCTGAAAGATGCGGCCATGTCCTCACGAGATGAGCAGCAAGTGCAAGCAGTGATTCGTTCCTTGCCTCAGAGTTGGGAGCATATGAAGGTGCACCTGACTCATAATGAAAACATCAAAACCTTTGAGGATGCGATGCGTCATCTTGAGCTGGAAGAGGACCGTCTATTGGCGGTTAAGCCGGATGCTGAACTCTATTATGCTAGTTCTAGCTCAAATGGAGCTTCGAGCTCCAAGCGCAAGCGCCCTAGCTGGTTTGATAAAGGGAAAGGCAAGGAAGAAGCAGGTCCTTCAGGGAAGAAACCCAAATTCAACCAACATGGAAGAGGGAAGCGTCCTCGCATGAAAAAGCTTGCAAGGGTGAAATGCTACAACCGTGACAAGAAGGGTCACTATGCTCGCGATCGTCTTGAGCTAAAGAAGGTATGCACCCCTTGTACTTTTCAGAACTTTATTTATGTGTCGAGTTCGTGTTCCTAATCGAGTCTAATCCTTTGTGGACTATGGATTCGGAAGCGGCATGGCACCATGTAGCGAAGGATAGAGGATCTTTCGTGGAATTCCGACGAGTACCAACCGGAACTAAGTGGATCTATGGGAAACAACTCCAGAGCTGAAGTGAAAGGAATTGGCACATGCCAACGAATATGCGTGGTGGACGCACCTTGTTTCTTCATGATGTATCGTATGCTTCGGAGATTCGTCGGAATTTAGTGTCTGTATTAATGTTGGTTAAATTAGGTTTCAATATGAACTTCTGTAGTAGAGGTGTGAATTTGTTTTTGGAGACAAATTACTATGGTTGTGGTTATTTTCTGGATGGTTTTATTGTATTAGATATTGATTATGTTAATGCTAATGTTTGTTATTCCCTTCTCACGTCTCCTAATAAATATGATAATGATGTGAATGTGTGGCATGCTAGACTTGGTCACATTGGCCAACAAAGATATGAATAGACTAGCCAAAGAGGGCTTGTTGGGCAATATTGAAAAAGTCGATTTGTCCATATGTAAGCATTGCCTGGAAGGGAAAACGACAAGGAAACCATTTGGAAAAGGAAAAAGAGCTGAATTTCCTCTCGCATTTAATCCATTCCCGATGTCTCGTGGTCCAATGAATGTAAAAGGAAGGCATAGGGCTGTTTATTTCATCACATTTATTGATGATTATACTCGATTCGGATATGTCTATTTGATTTCTCATAAGTCTAAGCAATAAGTTGTTTCAAAAGGTTTATGAACCTGGTAGAGAATCAATTAGATAAGAAAATAAAAGCATTGAGATCCGATTGAGATCGAGAATATTTATCTGATGAGTTCAGAAAATTATGTGATGAAAAAGGAATAGAAAGACAGTTGTCTATTCCGTACACTCCTCAACAAAATGGTGTTGCGGAAAGAAGAAAGTAACCCACTGGAAATGGTTAGGTCCATGATGGCGCATGCTAACTTGCCTATCACCTTTTGGAGTGATGCATTGTTAACTGCTGCGTATATACTTAACCGGGTGCCTTCCAAATCAATTGCTTCCACTCCATATGAGTTATGGACAGGTAGAAAACCAAACTTGAGTTTTCTTAAGCCATGGGGTTGTGCTGCCTATACACATGAGTCCTCTCACAAGTTTGGGAAATTGGGTCCCAGAGGTAAGAAGAGTATTTTCATAAGATACTCGGAACACTCGAAAGGATATGTGTTCATTGGTGAGCAGGAAAGTGGGAGTGTAATTGAATTTGAATCACGAGATGTTACATTCTTAGAGGATGAGTTTCCTAAGAAGGGCGAAATAGGGGAAGATCACTCCCTATTTGAGACCTTGGATCAAGACAATGATATTAGTGGAGTTCATCCAAGTGGGAGCATAATAGGGAATGATGTGCAAAGTGTACAATCTCCCATACGGCGAACAAGTCGCCAAAGTATTCCCCGTCGACGTTTTAACATTGAAGGGGAAACTTTTATGGTTGCTCCACAAGATGAGGATGAGCCTAGAAATATCAATGAGGCTCTTAATTGCCCTAGTAAAGAAAAATGGATTCATGCAATGGAAGAGGAAATAGAGTCAATGAAATCAGACCAAGTCTGGGAACTGGTTGATCTTCCAAAGGGACGCAGAGCTATTGGGAACAAGTGGGTTCTCAAAATAAAGCGAAAGGCTGATGGCTCGATTGAAAGGCAAAAGGCTCGCCTTGTGGCGAAAGGGTATAATCAACAGGAAGGAATTGATTATGAAGATACGTTTTCTCCTGTAGTAAGATTTACCTCGATTCGCATTATTCTGGCAATAGTAGCTAGTCTGGATCTTGAGTTACATCAAATGGATGTAAAGACTACTTTCCTCAATGGAGAATTAGAGGAAGAAATATATATGGAACAACCTACTGGTTTCATAATGAAAGGCCAAGAAGAAAAAGTATGTCGACTTTTGAGGTCGATATATGGTCTTAAGTAGTCATCAAGACAATGGTATATACGTTTTCATAATGCCATAGTGGCATATGATTTTACAATAATTGATGAGGATCATTGTGTATATATCAAAAGATCCAAGGATCAATTTGTGATCATATCATTATATGTTGATGATATACCGATTGCCGGAAGCAATATGGAGTTGGTTAATCTTGTCAAAAGATGGTTGTCTTTTAACTTTGAGATGAAGGATATGGGTGAGGCTGCATACATTCTTGGAGTTAAGATTTCGAGAGATCGTTCGAAGAGATCGTTGTCTATTTCGCAAGAAACCTATATAAATAAGGTTCTTGAACGATTTCGTATGCAAGACTGTAAACCCATAGACACTCCTATTGCAAAAGGTGAAGGATTGAGCCATAGACTGTGTCCAAGGACTCCACAAGAGAAGGAACAAATGAAACATGTTCCTTATGCCAGTGCTGTTGGGAGCTTGATGTATGCTATGATGTGTACAAGACCCGACATATGCTTTGCAGTTGGAATGGTGAGTAGATACCAATCCAATCCGGTCCAAGACATTGGAAAGCCGTCAAGAGAATACCGAGGTATCTCGAAGGAACTGTTGATTTCAAGTTGAATTACCAAGGAAAGGATCTGCGACTTGAAGGCTATTCAGATGCTGATTGGGGAGGAGATTTAGATGAAAGAAAATCTACCTCTGGATTTGCTTTCTTACTGAACAATGGCGCCATATCATGGAGCAGTAAGAAGCAAACGTGCATAGCCTTGTCCACGATGGAAGCTGAGTTCGTGGCGTTATCAGCAGCGGTACAAGAAGGAATTTGGCTTAAGAGATTTTTGGATCATTTAGGTGTTATTGAGAAAGCTGCAAATCCATTGTTGGTTAATTGTGATAGCCAAGCAGCTATAGCGTACACTAAAGATCCAAAGTATCATGGCAAGACCAAACATATAGATACCAAGTATAACTTTGTAAAAGATATGGTTGCACGAAAGGATGTGAACTTGCAGTACATATCTATGCATAGAATGGTAGCAGATCCTATGACAAAGCCAATACCTAGAGATGTGTTTTGTGGTCATGTAAAATCTCTAGGATTGCGTAGAGTCTGATGTACTGAATTGTAATTTCCCTGAGATGTTCACATTTATGAAATTTTGTTTTTCATTGATTAATGCCTATGAACCTTAGTATAATCTTTATGCATCTTAATATTCAGTGCATTATTTTAAGTTGAGAAGTATGTCGGACAGATATAAGATTAGCCCACTCACACGGGTAATCGCCTCTATTAACTGTGTGATAAATAGAGATGAGACTGTTTTTAAGCTTATTATCTAGGTGATAATCGAGAGCGCAAGCTTAAAATACGTATGTCGCCTTAACTGAGTGTTAAGATGATGACATAATACTAAAGATGTCTGAAAGTAAAATACCCCACGCATTTTACTTTATCTGTCTAAGATGCCAGATGTGAGTTCTGATAAATTTTGTGAATAAGTAGATAGGTGAACTCAAGTTAGACATTGGGTATGTCTAAACTATTATTTGTACGGTATCGAAAGGTGTAGACATACGCTCCATGGGAAAGGAGTTAATACCGTAATACGTATTTCATACTATGTATGCATGAGACGACCAATAAGAGTGGCAAAAAGTTTGATCTCAACTTTTATGACGTGTGAGACTCTTGAGGAAAAGAGTTCCTCAATTTTGAAGTCCCCTCAGGACTCTTACTTATTCTCAAGATTTCTATTTAGTGTTTGCTATCTTAGTATGTTGCCAATGGTCATGAGATGATTCGATCTAATGGGACATTTCTAGAAAAGCAAGCTGGACTGAAATTGAGAGTTTGAAGAAAAGAGGAAAATCGATTTTGGAGAATCACATTGTAGTTTTGTATTCACTGGTCGACCAATTATAACTGTCTTTGTGATAATTATAATTGTGAATACAATATATATATCATGTTTAAAAAAGATCAAGGGAGATATAAATGTGATCGATCGATCTAGGTGCAGATCGCATACTAAATCTACTCGGAGTGTGATGCCCATTATGAGCTGCTATATATTCCTAACAGATGTATAGCAACGAGCTCTCAAAGTATGCTGGTCGCACGGATTATTCACCAGTATGAATGTTGAAGAGAGGTAAAAAGAATACTGTTCGGCCCACCATGTGCGAGTGTGAGATGAAGGCTTTATTGGTTTTTGGGCTTAAGGCCCATCCGCCCAAGTTGGGCCCAGGAAGCCCGATCCACGGGAATATGGCCCGTGGAAGGGGAGAGGTATAAAAGGGAGGAGAGAGAGAGAAAAAGACACTGTTTTATTTTAGAAAGGACGTACGTCTTCTTTCTCCCCCAACGTACTCTCCCTTTCTCTCCCGTTTTCTTCAAAAGAAAAACAGTAAAGCACGTGAAAGGATTTTGCTTCCTCGGATCGAACAGGACCGTTTCTCTTCCTCCATCGACAACCGGTGTTTAATCTGTGGCTAAAAGGTACGCTCGAATCCGTGGTGTACTTTAGAATCGGTGATGCGTGTTGTTTTCCCGGGCTTCGTCTTCCGCATGATTTAGGGGTTCGATTCGGCGTCGAATCCAATTTTCGGGGATCCGTTATTCCCTACATGATATAAATAGGAAGAAAAGCAAAGAAGGGGGTGGGAGTGCGGAGGGAGAAGGATACTTCGGGTGGGATGTAATCGAAGTAAATGTGTATAACTTCTGTCTATGCAAAGATAAGGGCACCAAAACCAGCAGCCATCCACACATACGAGAACCAAATAAAGAGAGATTGAAGTACTAGCACATACAGTCCGCGTGTTACAACAAAATTAACATTTACTAAAATGATAGGTATGAATAGTAGATACCCACCAACAAAGTGCTTAATTTGATACAATGCAAGAAGTGAAGTGACACTAAAAATTGAAGACCACGGCTGTACCAACACAGTAGATGTATCAACACGATAGAAGACAGCATTTTGATCCAACCAAATAGGAAGAGAAAACAAGAAGAGTTCGTCCACAGCAGTTCAAGTAACATTTAAAGAGACATTGATCAGAAACAAGGAGACAAACATAATCACAGAAAACAATATAAAAAAAATGAAGGATTTTAAAATGATATAGAAAGAAAAAGAATGCTAGCGAATCTCCATTCATGTTCTACTTTAGCTTGATAGATGTCAAAATGAGAACATGCTATGACACCTTCTTTGAGGAGCCACCGCATCCTGTATCTTGTTTCTTGTAAAAAAGTAGTAGTTGGAGCACCTATAAGAATATCATGATGGCATACCAAGGAATTGTATGTATCACTAGCTCTTTCCTCTTACGCACCACAATAAGTTGTGCGGTAAACACTACACGACCATGTCAAAGATAATCTATAGTGGGCAATAGTATTTCCCGCACCACAATAAGTTGTGTGGTAAACACTACACAACCATGTCGAAGATAATCTGACGCGTGGACCCGGAGTCTAATGCTTTTGAAATGCGACACTTAAGTCCATAACTTACGAAAGATACACTTAAGTCTTGGCACATTTTAAGAAAAGTGGACACTTGAGTGCCATCTCCGCGAAGTTGGCGGAAATCATACGTGCAGATTAAAATATTAATATTTCTCGTGATCTGTCTGGGAGAAGTGATCAACTCGTAATCGCCAAAACGACGTCGTTTTGACATCATTTGAATTTTATAATAATATAAAAATTATTTAAATTAAATTTAAAATAAATTTATTTAAAAATAAATTTATTTAAAACATTTTTAAAAAAATTAGAAACTTTAAACATTAAAAAAATAAAAAATAATTTAAAAATTACAAAAAATTTACAAATTTACAAAAAAATTAAAAAATTACTAAAAAATTTAAAAATTTACAAAATTTTAAAAAAAAATTAGAAAGTTACGAAAAAAATTACAAAAAATTTACAAAATTTACATAAAATTTAAAAAATAAAATTACAAAAATTTACAAAAATTTAAAAATTTGCAAAATTTTTTAGAAAGTTACAAAAAATTTACAAAATTTATAAAAAATTTACAAAATTTACAAAAAATTTATGAAATTTACATAAAATTTACAAAATTTACAAAAAATTCAAAAAATTTACAAAAAATTCAAAAAATTTACAAAAAATTCAAAAAATTTACAAAAAATTTTAGAAAGTTACAAAAAATTTCAGCCCTCAATCGGCACCCTTTTCTTTTTTTTTCAAAATTATTTTTTTGTAACTTTTTTAATTTTGCAAATGTTTTTAATTTTTAAAAATTTTAAAATTTTTTATTTTTAAATTAAAATTAATTAATTTACATATTAAATTTTTTACCATGTCGCACCAAAATAACGTCATTTCGGGTGTTGGCTAGATTAGAGCACTTAAATCGGCCAAAACGACGTTGTTTTGGTATAAGTTGAATTTTAATATAATATAAAAATTAATTAAATTAAATTTAAAACAAAATAATAATATAATTTATTTTTATTTTAAAAAAAATGTAGGAGGAGGAGGAGAAAGGCAGCCAACGGCCTGAGGGGAGAACCCTCGGCCGCCGCCTCTCCCCGCCGTAGCCTTAAGGTGGGGAGGGTTGGCCGGCCCGCCTCGTTTTCTTAAAAAAATTTTCTAATTTTTTTAAATTTTTTAAAATGTTTTAAAATTTTTTAAAATTTTCTAAAATTTTTTGAAATTTTTGTATTTTTTTAACTTTTAATTTATTTTTTATTTTTTAATTTATAAATATTTTATAAATTTTTATAGAATTTTTACAAAATTTTCTAAAATTTTTTAAAATTGTTTATATTTTTAAAATTTTTTAAATTTTTTTGAAATTTTTTGAAATTTTTTTTTATTTTTTTAACTTTTAATTTCTTTTTAATTTTTTAATTTTTAAATATTTTATAAATTTTTATAGAATTTTATAAATTTTTATAGAATTTTTACAAAATTTTCTAAAATTTTTTAAAAATTTTTAAAATTTTTTAAAATTTTTTAAAATTTTTTAAAATTTTTTAAATTTTTTAAATTTTTTAAATTTTTTTTAGTTTTTTTAAAATTTTTTAAATTTTAACATTTTTAATATTTAAATATTTTTTATATTTTTAAAATATTTAAATAAATTTAGTTTTAAATTAATTTTTATATTAAATTTTTTGCCATATCAAGATTAAAACGACGCCGTTTTCGCACTCGCTTTTTTAAAATCGACACGTCATTGCGTTTTTTTAGGATTTCATGAGGATTAGACTCAAGTGATCCATTTTACTCGATTTTCGCTTAAGTGTCAGACTTTTCGTAAGTTATGGTGACTTAAGTCATTCCTTTGACAAAGTTATACAGACTTCAAGCGTTCTTTTGCCAAGATAATCTATAGTGGGCAATAGTATTTCCCGTTGGGTCCATATGCAACTATAGTGAACATCATCCTAAATCTTGAGTGCTAAGACGACCAGTCATGAATACACTTGCTATACCATGTATATATTGAATCCACTACGGCGTTTTGCACCGATAGAGCATGCAAAGGTATACTTCAACACCCAGGCCATGCATTGCTAGAAAATCAACTTAAGCACAAGTTCAGGGACGTTATTGGCGCTCAAATTCAACTCAAGGATTGTAGAGTTAGGTACAAGGACTATTATTTCACTGAATGACGTCGCAGTATTGCGTAAATAAAGTATTGTAGTAGAGTTTGGGGTAAAGTAATTCATTGGTGAGATGATGGAATGTTGTCCCTATTGACACTTGAATTTTTGCCGGCAAGTCAAAAACATGTTATGGTAAAAAGAAAAGGAAAAATATGATATAAAAATGTTTAAAAATAAATAAAAACCCAAATAAAAAAGAGAACTAAAAAGAGGGAAAAAAGAAGAAGAAAGTAATGAAAAAAGCTCCAATTGAGTCATAATCGAAAGAGCCAGGTCCGGTCTGTTGGGCCTAATCCACAAGTGCGGCCCAGACCATTCGAAGCCCATGGGAGTAAACCTTGGCCGGTCAACCCATTCGCGCCAGACCACATCAAGCACAAGCCCATACACAATTGTTAGGTCCTTGCCGTTGCCATTTTCGCTTTGCTGTCAATTGAAAATTAGAAGCCTCAATGAAGGGAAGCCGACCAGCGAAGCCGACCAGCGCACTTTTTTAATTAAAGGCGCATATATATGTACGTAGGACACAACCGCAGTGAAATTATGTAATACGTAGTACAATACGCATTCAGAGGCCAACAGAAAGGACAAAAAGAAAATAGACGAGATGTAAAGTATTCACTTTCTCTTTTGTTGCATTGTTTTTTTTCAATATGATGAGAACCCAGAATCATGTGAATATGATAATTGATTTGTTGGAATATAAGGAGATGTTCAAGTCAATAATTGAATCATTTGTGAATATGTTACATAAGGAAGAGATGCGAACAGGAAAAAAGATTATGAATTGCAAATTAAAGGACATAGTTGAATTATACGAATCCAACAAATCAAAGGACATAATTGCATAAATTGCAATTATGTTCAATAATGGAGTAATCTATCTCCTTTTGTATCCTTCTAGGGAACATTTGTAAGGCAGATATGAAGTGGGGGACCTCTAATTTTTTGTCTTCATTTTTTCGATGTCTTTTCCAAATTGCGAGCACGTCGGCGAAATTAACTTTGTGAGAGAGTTTCAGGGGGTTTAAGATCATGTATCAATCTCTGATGGGAGAGAGATGAGCAAAATGGGCAAATTAATCTTTACTGCAACCAAGAGATTGATTGAAATAAATGCGGTACCGATGTACCGAACTTTACAAAGAGGCTAGTCTAGATAGAATGAATATCCAAAAAAAAGAACCTCGACTCAAGATGAAATGAGGCGTGATGTGATGAAAATGCTAATGGTGTCATATGATCCATTTAGCCAAACGTAAAATACAACCAATATCTTTACACGAGCTCGTAAAGGAAGAAGGGAATGGAGGCTTGTGATGAATTCATCTCTAGATATCGACGGAATCCCACCCGCCCTCCTCTCTCTCTCTCTCTCTCTCTCTCTCTCTCTCTCTCTACAGAATCAGTTTCATCTTTGCACGCATCACATAATAGGCATTCTAGACGCTTCTTCATCGGTTTTCCCTTCTCCATCGTCCTCCAGACATCGTTAGCCACCATTGTAGCTCTGCCATCGCCAAGTTTGTTGCAGCAATGCCTCCTTTCGTTCTGCTCTATTTTCCGGTTAGGACGCCCGAAAGTGCAAGGACCCTTGGTCGTTCCCCGTTCACTGACCTCGATCATCGACGTCATTGCCTTCGGGAACTTTTTCTCTGATTTGATCACTGACCGAGGTCAAAAATTCACTCTAATCAAGGTAAATTCCACACACTCTGTTTCTGCCGCTTATGAATGAAACAGAGCCGGTGAGCTTCGACTACAAATGTTTGTTACTTAATCAATCGCCCTTAAAACTCGATTAACAACTCGGACCTATACTGTTATTGTCATGATGATCTGAAAGTGAATCATTGGTTTGTATTCTAAAAGTGATAATTGTCGCAATCACCCAATTAGTCGAGATAAGACAAGTAACCTCAGGTTTACGGATATGTTTTAACATAAATTGCGGTTGACGATCTTGATGCAATAGGTGCAATTATTCAAGATCATCATCAAGAATGAGCTTGCACCTGAGTTTCATGGCTATCAATCATGGGCTCGGCTTGACATATGTTTGGAGGACGGATTCATAATCTCGAACTTTCAAGAGTAGAATTGCATTCTTCAATGGCAGAGTCACAAGAGCGATCACAGCAACTCATAACATCACAACAACTTATTAGATTTACTGAAAATCTAAAAATGATAAGATTGCAACTAGCTCTAAAAAGAGAACAAAGACAAAATGACATGCGGCATATTGGTTTGAACTAATATGAGGCATGAAGCGATGCTTTCAGTGTTCATCTCAATTCATGGGGGTAAGAGTAGAAAAAGATCACGTGCCGGTCACGAGAATGAAGAAAGTCAAGGCGCACAAGGATATTCAACTAAATGTCGATGAGCCTATGAACGAAAATATATGGTTCGGCGGTGAAGGAAGAAACTATCATGCGTCCAAAAATCAGAATGTGCAGTTATTCCTTTGCCGGCAAGTTGAATGTGCTTTTTGTAAAGATAAATAAAAGAAGAAATAAAAAAGGTGCTCCAACTCAGAATTGAAAGGGCCTGGTCGATCTGTTGGGCCTGATGCACAAGCGTAGCCCAGATCACACCAAGCCCATCAGATTAAAGCCTTGGCCTAGACAATTTCTCTCCCTAATCGACACCAGAAATCTACCGTTGCCGTCTCCAATCACCAAAACAGCCACCGTCGACCACCATGGACGGCCGCCACAAGTTCAGCGATAACACAACAGAACGCATACGCTGAAGCTGACAAAGCAATTCTCTTTCTCAGGAATTCTAGAGGCTTCTTCATCGGTTCTCCTTCTCCGTCATCCTCCAGACACTGTTAGCTGCCACCGTAGTTGCTCCTATCGCCGTTTTCACTGTAGCAAGGCCAACTCTTGTTCTGCTCTGTTTTCTGGTCAGGACGCTTGCAAGTTCACGAACCTTGGTTGTTCCGCTTTTGCCGACCCCGATCATCGACGTCGACACCACCAGGAGCTTTGTTAGTGATATTATCACGAGGTCAAAAACTTAAATGTCATCAAGCTAAATTCCACACACTCTATTTCTATCGCTTATGAACGAAACAGAGCCCGTGAACTTTAGGTAATAATGTTTGTGAGTAAATCAGTTGAGATTGAAGCTCAATTAAAAACTCGGACTCGTACTGTTGTTGTGAGGATCTGAAAGTAAATCGTCGATTTGTATTTGCGTATGAACTCCTTGATCAAAATGCGTATCAGGTGTTTGGTGAAATGCTCGAACTAGATCAGTATGTAAATTCGATTCAATCCTCGAACCACAAAATCATATTACATAACTTCGATTTGTTCTCAACTTATCGAAGCCTTATTATGGCCAACTTTGTCGGAATAGGATGCTCATTTGTCAAATGGTGTTATGATTCTCGTCTTGTATGCTCGAATAATGACCTAAAAATTGCTGTCTCATGGCATGCTGATCTCTCTGGTTTGAGTTAAAAGTGTTCTGTATGAACAGAATCGAGTTTTGAATGTGTAATCTGTTGTAAAGGAGCGCGGGATCTGCGTGTGCACATGCAAAGAATAGAGCGTCAGAATCGCCATTGCCCCAAACTTGGATTGGATTTTAATCCTTTGGCGATGACCTTTTCTGATGCTGTGGTTTTCATTTCTTATCTCAAATTTGGACGACATTTGTTTTGTCGTCCAGAATGGACTTGCAGACTTGCTGATAGAGCGGGCCCCATAGTGCCACTTGTCGTCCACTGAATGGACAAATGTATTGATTACATGGCTATCATTAGTTTATTGAAACATTTTCTTGCGAAGACATTAGTGAGACTAGTTACAGCCTTTGATCCGTTAAGTCTCCGTCGCCACCTTAACCGAGCCACCTCAATTGTACCAACTTCCCTCCCTCCCTTTGGTCTCATATCCATCCCATATGCATACGCAATCCTCCTCCCTCCTCCTCCTCCTCCTCCGTCATCGAACGCTCCAGTTTCCCCCATTCTCCTTCGTGCGAATTCCTATTCTTGTCAATCCTTCATTCTCATCTTTCCAAGCGATTGTCGTGCCCCTCTTCAGTTCAATAGGGGATTGATTTCGGCTGAGGCCAATTCCCGTCGATTCGTTCCCTGTGGTTAGCGATGGGAGAACTTACGCTCACGGACCTATTGAAGAAGGCAACGTCGGATTTCCCCAACAAGAGAGCTGTCTCCGCCTGCGAGGAGCTCAACCTGACGTACATGCGGCTGCAGGAGCTTGTCAACCGCGCCACCGTGCTCATCACTGCCTCGCACCGACACCGTCACGCTCACTTTCCTCAACAACGTCGAGGTATGTCTGTGTCATCTCGGTCTGTTTGCGAGTATGGATGATGCTGTTTAAATTCGAGAATAACAGTATCTGGAAGATTGCAATAACGATGAATTTCTAATGATGAGATTGATGACTTGCAAAACATCGACTGGGAAATAGCTTGGGAAAGAAAGAGGTAGATGTTTCTTGGAGTTTTACAGTACTTCGAGAACAGAGAGACGGAAATGGCATCGATTTCTACTGAAAAAAATTGCATCTGAGGCATGAAATTTCTGCAAGCGCGTGGTGCAAATTGAACAGGAACAAATTGAAATGGGAAAAGCATGAAGAGAATTTTCTGTCGGGTCCAAGGGTTGTTTTCTGGGACGTACAAGCACCGATTCATCGTAAAACAAAGTCACCGCTTATCAAAAGGGGATGGATGGTTTTAATGAAATTAAACGTTGACAAACTAGTTGTCTGCATATCCTGCATATGTGTGTGTATCTCCAATCCGCAGGGACTGGTGTGATAGTTTTCTTATTGGAAAACGTGTTCGTTTTGCAGTTTGTGATCCTGTTTCCAGCGGTAATCCATTGCCGAGCCACTGCAGCTCCGCTCAATCCCTTCTACACAGCTAAGGTGCTCGAGTTCTACCTTTCCGACTCAGAACCGAAGCTCCTATTGACACTGAAAGAAGGAAACCGACGAGCTCAATCCGCTGCTTCCAAGCTCAACATCCCCCCACCTAACCGCCGATCTTCACTCTGCCGATACCAAAATCACTCTCTTTGACCGACGTAGAGCCGAGCCGAGCCTCGACTCGATGTCCACAGTTGTCAATGATCCCTCGGATGTAGCTATGTTCTTGCACACCTCTGGCGCTATGGGTCACCCCTCCCCAATCGCATGCTGCTAACTCAGCACAATTTGGCATCATCAGGTGGGGTACAAACTAACGGAATCAGACTCTACCGTGATTGTGCTTCTGCTGTTCCATGTGCACAATTTAGTTGCTAGATTATTCAGTTGTTTCTTATGGAGTTCTGCCTCAGCTTGCAGCTTCTGTTTTCCTCTTGCAAGCTCAGAGCTTTCTCCTTCTCATTCCTCAGGTCCCTATCGATCTTCTGAATATCCAACTCAACTAGGTCCACAATCGACCTTATATTGTGCTGGAGCTCGCGCATAGGAACATCACTCTCCCTCACCTTCTCTTCCACGTTCAGATTCTCCAGGCTTGCTAATACCCTAACCTGAGGTCCACGCATGTTGTGTACGTTTTGCACAACTTCAACACCCTGTTCCTGCTTCTTCGCCAACAGCTCTTCTGCTGTAATGTGTTTCGCTTTGTTTTTCAGCATCGTCTTGTTCGCTTGCTTAGACAAAAGCTTCTCCTTACCAGGCACATCAGGTGATGGCTTCTTTTCCTCTGGCTCCAACGAGGCAGCAGGCGCCTTTGCAGGGGTTTCTTTGGTAGTCGTTGAAACCCATACCCATATTCTTAGGACACAACTTTGCTTCGATGGGTGTCACAATCCCCTGCTGGTTCTTCCCAAGGCCCCCAAGCCCCGCCTATCCTCATCCATAGTGGATATAATTATGAAATTCTGACATCACAAAATAAAAAAATCACTATAGATGTGTCACATTCTTAAGCCAGATACTCAGCAGTTGTGACCGCCACTCGTGGAGTGATGATGCATTCAACAGTTGGATCATTGGCCTAAAGAAAATAGCAAACTTCATAAACTGAAATACAGGCATCCGTACAACCCTTTAAATCAGCAAGGATATATGTCATGAACTGAATCTACGAACTAGCAAAAATTGCCAGAAAGAAACAATCTCCGAGACAATTAACTATTAGCTCATTAGATATTACCAGATTAAGGAAAAAGGGCCACTCTCTCCATTGACCCATTTTCCTCCAAGTCACGTTTGAGATATTGTGCAGTTTCCATGTACACTCCCATAGCAGCAAATACTATGGCAACATTGTTGGCAAAATTGTCCTCTTTGTCATTCTACATAAATTTGCAGCACATTTTCATAAATGATATTGAAAGAGAGTGTTTGGAATAGAAAGATGAAGACTCATAGCATCGAATTCTCAAAAAAACAACAAATAAAATAAGATCAAAAATCTTCACAAAGAATGCATTTAGCAATTGAGAAGTCTAGCATATAATAGTGGAGCTAGTTAGTCAAAGGATAAAATACATTGTAGGTGAATTCTGAACCTGAACTCCAAAACCGTAGGAAAATTTTGTAAAACTAATGGTAGTTCCTTAAATTATCGAGGCAATAAAACTCATAGAGCAGGGTATTATAACATTGGGATACAACAAAGATGCAACATATATCTTGGTAATACCATCAGCCTTCTCCAATCGCTTCACAAGACTAGCCTGACGGAGATCTGAGTAGCTGTTTTGTTATGAGGAAGACCAGCAGCAAAGAAAGGTGGGATCTTTTGTCCACGAGCTATGGAATTCATTACATCAATGGAGGAAATTCCTGCTCGTATCATCTCTTCCAGGTAGGTTCTTTCGCTGGGATTTATAGAACTTCCTAAAAAAGAGG
Source organism: Eucalyptus dawsonii (assembly GCA_016097615.1). Classification (NCBI taxonomy): domain Eukaryota; kingdom Viridiplantae; phylum Streptophyta; class Magnoliopsida; order Myrtales; family Myrtaceae; genus Eucalyptus; species Eucalyptus dawsonii. The sequence continues at coordinate 27,742,373 of CM027881.1, read as the reverse complement.
GAGTTTATCTATTATATAAGACACCACAAGAAAGTTCTTGGGATTGCCATAGGTGCCATGGAGTATAAATGGATTCATGGTCAATCAAAATTACTATCACAATGACACAACTCACCAGAAATATCCAGGTAAGCCTCTGGCAGAATTAGAGAGCCATTATCAATGGGCTTTCTAGAACCATTAAATATGAACCCAAGCGTATCCAAGGACACAAGTGTTTTCAGAACCTGCATTAAAAGAAAAATGTGATAACTCCACAATAAATTGCTCAAGGTTCTTTTATTTATCCAAGATTAAAGAGAGTAAATGCTGACACAGCTGAAGAGATTTGTAAAGGTAGGAAAACAATGCACTTTTGACAGCCTTTCATGAGGCCAAGGCCAAGACATATGCCATATTATTTCTCATGCTACAAGTGAAATCTTGTTGCCAACATGTAGGAGCATTTAGTTCCCAAATACGGAAAAAACAAATCTAACTCTTTCTTTCTACAGAATGATGAAACATTGTTTTATTAGGAAAACAAAAACAAACAGCATGCATAATTACCTCACCAATGAATTGCACAATGGTGTATTTGTTTTCAATCCAAGAAGTACCTTCATAAACCTAGCGACAAGAGAGTGAAACATGGATGACCAGAAAGCTTTACGTACTGGAAGTCTAAGATGAACAACCACCGATCACACAAGCATGAGTAGAATACTTATATTTAAATTTTACTGACAGAGAAACTAGTGAATAACAGAACCTACAGAAGTTTGACAACAATTAGAGACATATAGGAAAGATTATTAGCCTTTTGCAGAGCCAAAATAACCCACACCATGACTAGACTTCCATCACTCGAGAGCAGAGAGGATCTATAATTGCCTAAACAGAATGCTAATTAGACTCTTAACATTGTTCTCAAGAAATTCAATCACATTTCAATTATCATCCCATATGATGTTCTCACATTTCATCACATATACCTAAGATAATACTCTTCATGTTCTGCTTTTTCTAATGCTTGCAATGAATGACAGAGAATTCACTGGGTCATCAGCTGAAAAGTATTGCACACAAAGTTGACCCAAGTATTGCAGTCCAAACAACAACAATGCAGTATCAAGAGAGCTAAAGGAAAAAAGAAGAGGCTGGCAACTGCGACTGAACCTGCCCAGCAACTTTCTCTCCATCAACTTCAAGGACTTGCCCACGTCTAGTCGTTCCATCACCCAAGCGGATATGTACTATCTCTTGATACTTTGGTCCCTGATATACAATAAAATTAATCCAACATGTGAGTATAGGAGTCTACTGAACCTCATAAAATTATAACCAGTGAAATTTACCTTGACTTTGTCGAGTGTAACCAACGGCCCAGCAACACCAGAGACGGTCCTATCCTCTGCAAGCAGCAAAGCAATTGTCTGAACAACTGATAACTAAGACCCAGCGACTAAGGCATGCTAAACATTTGACTCGGACAAGAGCTAAATCATTCCTCACCTCTCAGCCAATATATATGAAATGATAGAGATTGTGTAGATCTAAGTAATAAATATATTAACTGTTGTCATAACAGGGGCAGCATAAACTTTTCAGAAACGAGAAAGCTATATGGAAAGCCTCGAAAACAACAATATCCCGTGACTAAAGTTCTGATTCCAAGCACGGTGAAATTGAGATGGCGAAAGACATAATAAGCCACGAACAAGGAGACAAAGCTACTCCCCACAATACAGACAAAACTTAATTACGAGATTTAAGCATCCCAGCAGATTTTTATTGTCCGTAGCTCCAAAAAAAATATAAAAAAATTTGGAAAGCGGAGAGGGCCGAAAGCTCACCCATGCCGATCTCCAGCGTCCCCTCTTCCATGTCATAACTCATCGGTGCTACTCCCATCTCCAAGTCCCAAGCCGCACGGAAATCTATACAGAGAAAAGCGTTAACCGAAGGACCGATCAGGAACGGCTAGCGAGTCACCCTCGCACCACAACTGAATCCAGAAGCGACTAGAGAATGCCAAAAAATAGAGGAAAACCGAACCACTGTTCGACCGAGCTTAACTCTGCACAACTTTCGCTCGCTGCGGCGATTTCTCAGGACGTTTTCAGTTCAATCATCGCTCGTTTCCAAGTGGTCTCGGATTCACGGTCGGAAACAAGGAAAAAAAGAAAAAAAATCCAACATGAACTCCATTGATGAGCAAAACGACAATAGCATTAAACATCACTCAAGGACACCAGATTCAAACCTTTGTCAAAACACCTAAGAATCCACAAAACGAATGCATGATTCGAACCGGAAGAAGGACAGGAAGAGAGAGAGAGAGAGAGAGAGAGAGAGAGAGAGAGAGGATCACCGAAGTTTCTAAAGACAGCGAGCGACGGAATCGATCACGAGGCGAGTAGATAGTGAGGGTGATGGTTGAGCGACTCGGAACTCACTGAGCCGGGGAGCGCGTCGGGATGGAGGGAGAGATCCAATAAAGGTACTTGAAGCGAAGAGACGCGACAATGGCGTTGTTGATGGCGTCGTTTGGAGTTTTTGATGGCCTTTTTCAAGGAAAAGAAAAAGAAAATGATGGCTGAGTTATGGGATGAATCTTCCTCTCAAGAATTCCATCTTTTGTGCAAGTCTTGCTGCTTCTTGAAGCGGCGGGAGGGCCGAGAGTGAACCCAAAGAATCTCATCCTTCGAATCGGCAGATCCTATCCACCAGCCAGACATCCCCATTGTGTGTGGCATAGAGAGACGAAACGAAGGACGCGAGCAACGGCATTTGAAATCCGAAAGGCGGAGATGAAGGAAAGCAAGAATCGACAGAACGGATACTGGAATGAATCAAAATTGGACTCGGAAGTTCAATCGGATAGGAAACGACCCTGATGGAGGAAGACTTTGCTGAAAAATGAAGATGGACGTAGAAAAGAAGGTGTTCGTTGAGTTGCCCCAAAGAGAAATTGAGATTGAGACGATTCTGTAACAATGATGATATCTGTCAGGTTAATATTCATACTTACCACCAGCATCACATAGAGATGTTAAAATGGGTCATCATTTAAATTTTAAATAAGTCATAAATGGATCATTTATTTATAACAAAAGATAGTTAAATGGGTTTCACAATTAAAGATTTAAAATAGGTTGGTCTTAAGTGGGTTTTTAAATGGATAACCCATTTAACGGCTCTACCACCAGGTCATTTCATCTCCATTCCACTCTAGAATTAATTTCGATACATTCTGACTACGTCTATTGACATCTATTTCATTTCGTTTTTCTCCAATTATCTCACCATCTTTTGAATTCCCATTGCCGTCGATTGCACTGTGGAAGAGGGATCGAGTTTGCAATGAAGGTGCTCGATATAATGACGAATTACATTTTTCGTGCAAGTCTTCCTTTTGACCGATTTCTCATGGGCTCTCTATATTTTCCTTTCGTCTTTTATTTTTTTTTTTTTTTTTTATTTTTTTCAACACTTTACTTCCTTCTCATCCAAAGAACCACCGCCGGCTTCACCTTGTTTGCCCGTTTTCCCCGCATTCCCCACGCAAAATCCGAATCATCCCCATCCACTGCTTCGCTTCGCTTCGCGCCTTTTTATTCTTCCTTGTTTTCTCTTCCTGCTCACCACCGCCAATCTTCATGCTTGGCGTATCTTTTCGGATGATTTTGATGACTCAGATTGGCCTCTGTTGCGGTTGGTTGATGAACTGATGCCGGACCGGCAGGAGTGCCGAGAGTGAACCCAAAGAATCTCATCCTTCAAATCGGCAGATCCTGTCCAGATGATGATGATCCATCCAACCTCACCCTTAGCAATCAGATAAAGCTCTTTTAAGCAGTGAACACCACCCCGCTTTCCCTTTGCACGAGGCGTAGATGGGCGAAACAAAGGAATTCGAAAGATGGCGATGAAGTGGGAGTGAACAGAAAGAAGCAAGAATCGACAGAACATATTTTGGAGTGAATTGAAATTTTGACTCGGAAGTTCAATTGGATATGAAACACCCTTGATGATGGTTTGGCGGCGATGGCGGCATGAGCTTGAGATGGCCTGGCCACATATAACTCTGGTCCAGACATGTGCAAGGACAGGAAAGCGACGACACGAACTGGAGTGGTATTAGCGTGGCCACGACTCAAATGTAGAATCTGATGGTGTCGTTCACTGTGGGAATTTGAAGCGAGATAGATCTGAATTGGTGGAGATGAATAAGGAGAATCCGGAGCGAGAGAGAGACAAGATGCAAAAAAATACATATGGTCGGAGAAAATCTGGAGAGAGAGAGAATCCAACCGCGAAAGGAGTACCCACCAACGATTCATCGAGACTGAGCTCTCTGACGATTGTTGCTTCCAGCATCGATTGAAGCACAAAAAGCATCGCTACCAGTTTGAAGAGAAGATGCCGCTCGCCTCGCTGCCGTGGCAGCAGAACTTGACCACGGAGTTTCCTTAATCAACAGTCAACAAATACCGGGACGTTCCATCTCCGATTGAACTCTAGAATTGTCTTCAATTTGTTCCAAATTTCGTCTGTTTGATTTCCGTTTTGCTTTTATTTTCTCCCATCCTCTCGCCATCTTCCAATTTTCCATTGCCGTTGATTGCACTTGGGAGGAGGTATCAAGCTCTCACAAAGAAGAGAGATAAAAAGAGAGAATCAGCGAGCTTTATCCAGCGGGGAGCGCAAGTTCAAGTTCAAGAGTGTCGGGATGTTGCCGATTCTAAGACGAAAAGCCACTGCCAGAGGCTCAGGTGCTGTGTTTGTCGACAGAGAGAGGCTGAAGAAGAGTCGTGCCGCAGCAACGCCAAGATGCCAGCGTATTTGCTTTTGTCATGCATATCGACATTCAGTCAATATGAAAAAAAAAAAAAAAAATTCCGAATGCTCTTCACATGAAAGGAAACTGACAAACTTCAATATGCACCCACATGCGAGAAGACTGATCACAAAATCTTCAAGAAATCAAAGCATTGGTTCCAAATCCCTTGCCTCCCAAGTGTTAATGCCTGATATTCTCACAGCAGGCAAGACAACTTGTGAAACCAACTGGGTATAAGGGGATCCCGAATCCCATATATCAAGACATTCCTGTCATTGCAATAGAGATTTCCACTGCGAAACAACTTCCAACCCATGTGAGGCAGGGATTCCGAATAGGATCCCATCCCTGAAATTCTCTGATAAATAGAGGGAGTGCAAATGAGCAAATAATGATCAGGAAACCTTCTTTGCATGTCACCAAAAGACTTGGCTAGCGAGTCCAATCTCAATGTTCCCATTGACTTTTCCTCCTCAATCCGGCCTAGCGTATTCGTTATCTCCTTCACGTTATTCAGTTGTTTCTTTTGGTGTTCTGCCTCAGCTTGCAACTTCTCCTTCTCATTCCTCATGTCCGTATTGATCTACTGAATATCCAACTCAGCCAGGTCCACAATCGACCTTACATCGTGCCGGAGCTTGGGCATAGCAACATCACTCTCCCTCGCCTTCTCTTTCACGTTCAGATTCTCCAAGTTTGCTAATACCCTAACCTGAGGTCCCCGCATGTCCATTACCTTTTGGACAATTTCAACGCACTGTTCCTGCTTCTTCGCCAACAGCTCTTCTGCTGTAGTATATTTCGCTTTGTTTTTTCGGCGTTGCCTCCTTCGCTTGCTTAGACCAAAGCTTCTCCTTACCGGGCATGTCAGGTAATGGCTTCTCTTCCTCTGGCTCAAACGAGGCAACAGGCGCCTTTGCAGGAGTTTCTTTGTAGTCGTTGAAGCCCATACCCATATTCAATGGGTGTCACAATCCCCTGCTGGTTCTTCCCAAGACCCCCAATCCCGGCCTATCCTCATCCACGGCAGCGGACTCGTCATCCTCATTCTCCCTCTTCGAGTTCTCATCAATCTCTCCGTTCGGCATGACCGTGCCGGTGGACACGAAATCATGGGCTTCGACAGATCGGCCTTACCTAGGAGGTCCCTGTTCTTCCTCCGCTTCCTCTTGGAGGAGTCGTCGTAGTCCGAATCGGAGTCCCTTGACGCGAAGACGCCGTAAAGCACGTTGTCCTTGGTCTGGGCGCTTCTCCCTTCGCCGGCGGTAGAAGAACTCCCCGTCGATCCGCTGCCGTCGTAATCGTTGTCCATCCCGAACCTCTCCATCTCCTGATCCTCGTCCATCTTCGAGCAATCCCGGAGAACCGAAGCGAGGGACCTAGGTTTTTTCTTTGGTGGGGGGGGGGGGAAGGGGGATGGGGGAGGAGGAGGAGACGGAGAGAGGGGCGGCACCGCTGCCGAACGCCGAGGTGGCCCGGCGGCGTGGATGCGGCGGTGGTCGGAGGCCGCGATACGGCGGTGCAGCTCGGCCTGAGGGTTGGGGGGAGAGAGAGAGAGAGAGAAGGCAGAGAGTGACCGAATGCTTGAAACGCAAAACTGGAAAGCCTAGGGGATCTTCTTCTTCTGCCCTTTCTAATTTCTCAGATGTAAAGAATTGTTGATATTTTATTTATTTTTCCATATTTACTTCAAGGAGAGGAAATTCATTTATCATTTTTTTTTTTTTTAGTTTATGTTGATGATATATATTGATAATTGGGAATGAAATTTGATTTTTCGGCTAAAAACTTGGGAAAATTGAAAAATTCTTAGGATTTTAAGTTGCAAAAAATAATAGTGAAACTTTCCTTTCAACAATAGGAAGTTTTTGTTAAAAGAGGGAATGACGCAACGCAGATTTAATGATTTCCCAAATAATTTCAAAAGTTAAAATTATCAAGGATCTTTTTATGTACATTCTGAGTTAATTTATGAAAAATAAACAAGAGGATATTTGATATTTAAAATTTCTTATTGGTCGAGGAATTTTGCTATTGTCAAATGGTTATTGAAAATTAAAGGGAAAATGTGACAAAAATTGCAGCAAAAGTCCAGTTTTCAATAAACATTACCAAGTAAATGGAACTTGAGTGCCATTTTATCGGATAGAAGTTACAACAAGGATTTGTGAAGCCAAGCTACGTCCCATGGATAATACAGCTAGGACTTCGGAAAAGTGACTTTTGAAGATTTCCTACATTTATTAATGTTCACTTACTTTTATCATCTGACCTATCGGTTAATATAGGGATTGAAAATTATAGTGGGATTGAAACTTGAGAAAATCATGAGTGCATTTTGAATAATGAGATTTCTCAACAATAACCTTGCACTCAAATTTTGCACGGAGTTCTTAATCGCTTTAATGAACATGTTGGCTCCTATTAATTGAATTGGATGTCAAAACGGCTAGCACCTAGGGGTCTAATCAAGCCACTACAGTGCCAAACTCAAAACCGGCTCAACTCCTTACTCAGTGTTTGATTTGAGCTTGACCAAGTATTAACTTCATGCTTATGCTAGAGCTTGATTCATACGAAAAGTCGATACACTAAATATACTTGTGCATGGATGAGGATGTCTATGTATAATTATATAACAATCAAATATTTTGAATTAGGTTTACAAAATTTTAAGAGCCAAGTATTGGCAAACTTAAGCTTTCAATTTGCAAGATGCTCAAGTAGCTTGAGTTAGAGCTTGGCTAGATATTAATTCTCGAAAAATCATCAACCCAAGCTCAAACAATTCATGAATGGAGTATGCACCAGGTGAAAGTAACAATTTTCCCAACTCGATTAGCTCGATGAGGGATCATATCTTGTGCTAACACTAGTCGGCTATGATTTGTAAAAACGTCAACAAATTTGTTAATTCTTTAACGGAGAGGTTCCTCTTATGTCTCTCAATTTAAATTAACTCAAAAATCCAATTATCATAATAACTCCAATTAAATTTTAAACGAATTTGGGGGCGATTCTCATCATTTTGTAATTAAAAAATGAAAATCGTTAGTTATGGCCACTCTCTACTGCTCTCCACTGCTCTCCACAATCTAAACGTAACTAATTAATTGTGAAACAAAAATAATAAAAATGTAATTGCATCTTTTTAAAGAGGGACTATCTATTATTTAAAATTTTCAAATAAAAATTTCAAATAGCATGTACAGAAAAAAAAAAAAAACCATAAGACATCAAAACAAGCCAGTAAGGCCAGTTTTCTACTAGTAGAGAGCGAGGGAGCGTAAGGGAGATCAAGATGCGAACAAGCATAAAACGGACTGAGGGAGTGAGTGAAACATATTAGATGGAGGCCATATGGCGAGTGCTGGGGCTTGACCGCGGCGACGATGGCAGCTTGGTGGCAGCCAGATCTCGATCAACGTGAGAAACGAGCAAATGAGAGAAGTTGAGCCCTCAACAGGTGAAAGGGAATTGACATTGGGGGACATGCATATGTACAGTTTCCGATCTATGAATCGGGTTGGTTTTGGCAATCATTCAGGTCCCAAACTCATGGATAGTTTGAGGCCTAGTGGCCGGGCCGGAGACTATTTGAGCCCAAAATTATCAAGCTAGTTCCGGTGGTTCAATCCAGGTGTTTGGGCTTTTTTTTTTTTTTTTTTTCTTTTTTAATAGATTCTGAGTAGTAGTGTTAGCAGCAACAAAAGTATGGTGTTATTTGGATTATAAAAGTATTACAAACTCCATTAATTACCTGACCTAAGTTTACAATGTTACATATAGAAATATATTCGAGACTCATATGTGAAGCAAACACGTGTGTGCAAAATAGGAGAAGAAAGAAGAAAATAATAATGAAGTGGGTCATTTAGGGTACTCGCATGACAACAATTTTGTTTTTCTATTTTGTTATTTTTCTGTTACAGGAACGAGTTCGGAAAAAAAATCTATTTGATAACGTAATTTCATTTTTCAAATTCCGAAACAAATTGTTAGCTTAGAAATACTAAATGAGAAGTAAAAATTTTATACTTTTTTATTTCTGAAAAAAAAATAAAAAAAAAAAAATAAAAGTGAAATGGTTTGTTTAGGGCCGCCACCTGCTAGTTGCTTAGGAGGGAGAAATTTTATGTTAAACAAATTTCTATTTCAATAAAGAAACTTTTGTCGTTATCAAATGCGTATTTTTTTCGGAAATTCGTCCAAGGAATGGCGAAAAATTGAATTCTAGAACAAAATGATTATTATTCACTCCCTTATCATAGCGTAAATTTATTTCGTAAACTTAGAGGATCTCAATTTTGAATTTTCATGCATAGTCAGAGAGAGAGAGAGGGAAATATTTCTTTGAAAATTATGAGATTATGGTTTGTGAGGATGGCAACAACAAAGTACATTAATGGGTGAGTAATCCATAGAAACAGCCGTTGAAGTTATTAAAAAAAAAAATCTACGTGACGTCATAAATGACTAAAATTGGGACTGACTTAGCCCAAGAGCAACGAATAAATGGAGACCATGTAGCGAAGGATAGAGGATCCTTCGTAGAATTCGACGAGTACCAACTGGAACTATGATCTATGTGGGAAACAACTCCAGCTGAAGTGAAAGGAATTGGCACATGCCAACTGAATATGCGTGGTGGACGACCTTGTTTCTTCATGATGTATTGTATGCTCCTAGGGGAGATTCGTCTGGAATTTAGTGTCTCAGTATTGATGTTGGTTAAATTAGGTTTTAATGTGAACTTACGTAGTAGAGGTGTGAATTTGTTTTTGGAGACAAATTACTATGGTTGTGGCTATTTTTCGGATGGTTTTATTGTATTGGATATTGAGTATATTAATGCAAATGTTTGTTATTCCCTTATCACATCTTCTAATACTTATGATAATGATGTGAATGTATGGCATGCTAGGCTTGGTCACATTGGCCAACAAACGATGAATAAACTAGCCAAAGAGGGTTTGTTGGGTAACATTGAAAAAGTCGATTTGCCCATATGTAAGCATTGCCTAGAAGGGAAAACAACACGGAAACCATTTGGGAAAGGAAAAGAGCTGAGTTTCCTGCATTTAATCCATACTGATGTCTCGTGGTCCAATGAATGTGAGAGGAAGGCATGGGGCTGTTTATTTCATCACCTTTATTGATGATTATACTCGATTCGATATGTCTATTTGATTTCTCATAAGTCAAAAGCAATAAGTTGTTTCAAAAGGTTTATGAACCGGTAGAAAATCAATTAGACAAGAAAATAAAAACATTGAGATCCGATCAGAATATTTATCTCGATGAGTTCAGAAAATTATGTGATGAAAAAGGAATGGTGTTATTCCGTATACTCCTCTCAACAAAATGGTGTTAGAGAGAAGAAATTAACCCTATCGGAAATGGTTAGGTCTATGATGGCGCATCTTAACTTACCTATCACCTTTTGGAGTGATGCATTGTTAACTCGCGCCTCTATATACTTAACCGGGTGCCTTCCAAATCGGTTACTTCCACTCCATATGAGTTATGGACAGGTAGAAAACCGGACTTAAGTTTTCTTAAGCCATGGGGTTGTGCTGCCTATACACATGAGTCCTCTCACAAATTTGGGAAATTAGGTCGGAGGAAAGAAGAGTATTTTCGCCAAGATACTCGAAACCAAAAGGGTTATGTGTTCATTGGTGACGGGGAAAGTAGGAGTGTAACCGAATATGAATCACGAGATGTCACATTCTTAGAGGATGAGTTTCCTAAGAAGGGCGAAATAGGGAAGATCACTCCTCATTTGAGACTTTGGATCAAGATAATGATATTGGTGGAGTTCATCCAAGTGGGGGCGTAATAGGGAATGATGTGCAAAGTGTACAATCTCCCGTAAGGCGAACAAGTCGCCAAAGTATTCCCACGTCGACGTTTTGACATTGAAGGGGAAACTTTATGGTTGCTCCACAAGATGAGGATGAGCCAAGAAATATCAATGAGGCTCAAGTGCCCTAGTAAAGAAAAATGGATTCGTGCAATGGAAGAGAAATGGAGTCAATGGAATCAAACCAAGTCTTAACCGGGTTGATCTTCCAAAAGGACGCAGAAAGCATTGTTGGGAACAAATGGGTTCTCAAAATAAGCGAAAGGCTGATGGCTCGATAGAAAGCGCATAAGGCTCGCCATGGGCGAAAGGGGTATAATCAACAGAAGGAATTGATTATGAAGATACGTTTTCTCCTCGTGGTGAGATTTACTCGATTCGCATTATTCCGCAATAGTAGCTAGTCTCGGATCTTGAGTTACATCAAATGGATGTAAAGACTTTCCTAAAATTAGAGGAAGAAATATATATGGACCGATGGTTTCATAGTGAAAGGCCCTTTTAAGGTCGATATATGGTCTCAAGCGATCATCAAGACAATGGTATATACGTTTTCATAATGCCATAGTGGCATATGATTTTACAATGATTGATGAGGATCATTGTGTATATATCAAAAAGATCCAAGGATCAATTTGTGATCATATCATTATATGTTGATGATATACCGATTGCCGGAAGCAATATGGAGTTGGTTAATCTCGTCAAGAGATGGTTGTCTTCTAACTTTGAGATGAAGGATATGGGTGAGGCTGCATACATTCTTGGAGTTAAGATTTAGAGATCGTTCGAAGAGATCGTTGTCTCTTTCGCAAGAAACCTATATAAATAAGGTTCTTGAACGATTTCGTATGCAAGACCGTAAACCCATAGACACTCCTATTGCAAAAGGTGAAGGATTGAGCCATAGATCATGTCCGGTGGACTCCACAAGAGAAGGAACATATGAAACAAGTTCCTTATGCTAGTGCTGTTGGAAGCTTGATGTGTACATATGATGTTGGAAGAGTGATACTAATCCAATGTCCAAGCGGTTGGAAAGCCGTGAAGTATGCGCCATGAAGACGAACCCTTATCATAGCCAAACTCAGTTGTGTGTCTCTCTGTAGCAAACCAAAGAGAGCCAAAAGGAGGAAAAAAGGGCTCTAGGATGACCATGGCCACATCACATGCACTCACCCTTATGTTCACGGGGCTTCTGTTGGGGTCCAAGTCTTGTAAGAAGCAACCCGGACGTGACGCTTATGTCCAAGATATGCAACGGCGTCCGTTACACAGATGATTACGCTTGGATCAAGTCTTGACTAATGTGAGGTCTTAACACTACAACCTGGGGATTTAACTACTGCACCAGTTTCGACCAGGGAGCGTGGCTGGCACAGTCGCATTGCATTGCTTGCGGAGATTTCACTTATGGTCAAATTAAAGAGTTGACCATAAAATTGTCGTTATCAATGAGCTCAAACACACGGAAACCCCTTCATTCAGACAAGCTTCTCTCACAAACGTGGGCCAACCACCAGAGATGTTTGCTGGATAACAGATGTCTTGAGCTGCGCCAACCATGATTTGTTTAAATACCTAAGTCACAATTTGCTGGTTCTTCTAGATGTATCTCTTTATGAATTGGCAATGAACACTCTTGCCGAGGTAGATATTTGTGAACCAATATATGATGAGGAAAAGAATAAATACAAACGAACAATAAAGAGAAAAGGCAAACAAAATGCAAATAAATGCTTGTATTTACTAGCTTCAGGAGTTTCAATCAACTAGAGTCTTAACTGATCCTCAACCGGCAATCTGAAGTCAAAATGTCATAGGACAGAGCTCATAGACTCTACAATTGTATATACTATATTTGAACTCTCATGATAACACTTAAGGAGTTGCTAACACTGATCCTCTCAACCACATCCTCTTAGCCTATGAATAATAGTGATCTTCTTTACACCTGATTAGTATTAAAACAAAATACAATCTTTTATTTTAAAATTGGTAATCTTAAGAATCCATAAATTAACAAAATGAAATTTCAAAACCAAAATTTTACACATGTAGCCATTTACACTTAAAGGAAAATAACATCCATGTGATTCCAATGACTAACCAAAACAATTTGGGAAAACAGTGGACTATAGGGCAAGATGTATATGGAATTCACTCTCTGGGTTTTCAATTTCATCACTGCTTGGGGATAATGTATCTATATAAACACTTTTATCAAATATAATTACATGAGTATAGAGGCTGTCTCTCCCATATTTGAAAACTATCAAGTGACCATGAGGGATGGTATGCTGCATAAATTTCCACATCCTTTCTAGAACTAAAGCACGTCACTTTTGACATTCTCTTGTAATACAAAACCAGGTTCAGTAACCAGGGCGATTGCTGAACCAGAGATCCTTTCCAAAAAGGCGATGATAAAAGCGTGACAAGCTCAAGAGAGACACCTAAAGTAGAAAATGTGTTTAAGCCTAGAAATGATAAGATCGTAACTAGACCTGAACAGAGCACGGTTACAAATATAAGTGCACTTTTATCCGGTTTCATCACAACAGAATAGAGGCAGAAATTGCTTTCAACTAGTAAAGTGACTTCCAAAATACATCCCAATTCAACCTAAACATTGTCCCTATTAGTGAGCTCAAACACGTAGACATCCCCTTCACTCAAGACAAGTTTGACTCACAAACTTGGACCAACCAACACAGAAGTTCGCTACAACATCGATAGGTCCTTATGGTCACCGCCACAATGTGTCCGAGCACCCAAGAGTCACAATTCGCTGGTTTTCTTGAATGCATGTATTTATGAATTCATAAGAACACTCTACCCATGAAGACATTTGACCAGCCAATATATGATAACACATAGGAATGTAAGCATACACTAAAGCGAAAAGGCAAACAAAACGTACATTTATGCTAGTAGTTGTTAGTTTCCAAAGTCCATATTAGCAGTCTAAAAGACATGATGAGATCGCCTTTAATCACAACTTGCAATCTGAAATCAAAATATCACAACCCTGTGCTCTTAGATTCTACACTAAGTACGTGTAATCAATATAGAGACAAGTTGAATCTGGTGAATATCTGAGTCACCAATCTTACATTGCAATATGCATCGAATAAACATGAAAAGCTACACATAGGGACCTAAATGGACACACAAGCACAGAAAGTAAGTGATCTTCTTTTGCCTGGCCAAAAAGAAGTGAGCTTCTTTTCTTCGTTTCATACCATCGAGTTGGTGGCACTAATTTTTGAGGTCTAGGCCACATTGGCTTCCCTTCATTTTCAATTGCAAGTTTGAACCTGCTTGCAATGGTAGCTCTTGTAAGCCATTTGTTGCCAGGGAGCAATATCTGACTAGTGTTGCCATGCTGTTGCAGTGAGCTCAGTCATGCCAAGCCTAGGCCTGTTGCAGTAGCTATGGCTTAAGCTGGACATTTCGTGTCACCTCTTCTTCCCAAGCCTAGGCAGCCTGAGAAAGTACCAAGTAGTCATCTTTGGGAGGAACTTATACTTCAATTAGAAACTATTAAATTGCTAACTTATGGTTGTTATTGCCTTTCCCAACCCTCTGATCCTGTCTCCGCACCCCCTGTCATTAGGTTATTTCCTGATTACTGTCCCAACTTATTGTTTTTCCTAGTCCCTTTACTCAGTTGTTAAGATTCCTGTTTAAAACATATAACCATGATCACTTCACGGAAGATAACATGTCCTGTGTTTCTATAAAAACCAAATTAACGTGGGAAAAATTTGCACAGTGGGGCGCATATATAGAATAGGTGGCATGCATAATTGAGACATGTCAGTTATGAATGGAGATCTGGGCCTTACCACCACTTCTTTCTTAAGAAAAGATGGCCACATCACTGTCTGGAAAAGGGATACTCCAATTTGAATTCTCTAGCTTTCTCAAGGGCAGTGAGAGGCCTCGAACACTTGGAATCATGAAAAAATTGCTTAGGAGGGCTCACTGGACATTCAGACTTGTCTGTTCTGACCTGGACAAAAGAAAAAAGAGAATTCTGATAAGACTATAAGTAGGTCAAGAAGAGAAGCAAAGCCAAAAGTAAGTGCACTTTCAATTGATTTGTCGCAACTGAATAAGTGAGGCAGGAATTGCTTCACTAATATACAGCCTCAAGTGATGCGTCCAATGTTCATCTCAATCGACCAAAATGAGGTCCTTACAAGCATAATTGGAGATGGAGCCTTTGACCATAAAATCATCCATATCAATGAGCTCAAACACGCAGACATCCCCTTCATCCAGATAAGCTTGTCTCACAAACATGGGCCAACCACAGAGATGTTTGCTAAAAAATGGTGTTGATAGGTCTTGAGTTGCACTGGTCATGATTTGTTCAAATACCTAAGAGAAGCAATCTAATGGTTCTTCTGAATGTACTTCTTTATGAATTCACAAGGAACACTCCGCCAATGTAGCATGATGAGGAAAAGATTAAATACAAACAAACAATAAAAAGACAAGGCAAACAAAATGTTAATATATGCTAGTATTTACTAGTTTCAGTAAATTCAATTAACAGTGTTAACTGACAAATAGAAGTCTTCAATCCCAACTTGCAATTTGAGGTTAAAATGTCACGATACAGTGCTCATAGACTCTACAATAGTGTACACTATTTTTGAACTCTCATGATAACGCTTCAGGAGTTGCTAACACTGATTGTCTCACCACATCCTCTTAGTCAATGAACAAAAGCAATCTTCTTTACACCTGAGTAGTGAGAAAAGTACAATCTATTGTTTAAGAATCTGTAATCTTCTGAATCCAATTAAAAAAAAAAATCAAAATCAAAACTGCCCTAGTTTTACACATAAAGCCATACACATTTCAAAGAAAACAACATCTCCTATAAAAAGCAAAACCACTTGGGAAAATAGTAGACTACAGGGCAAGATGTAGATGGCATCACGGTTGATATGCCAATTATGAAAGGAAATAGGCCCTTACTGCAATTCTCTTTTTAATAAAAGTGGCCAAATCACCAATTTCAAAAGTGGATGCTCAAATTCAAATTCTCTAGTTTTTTCAAGAGCAGTGGCCAGCCACGGACACGTGGAACCATACAAAACCTGCTCAGGAGGGCTACATGACATTTAGACTGTTCAGATCGATAGGCACAAAAGAAAAAAGAAAATTCTCACAGGTACCACTGTCAACATTGTATTGAGTTACAATGATCTAAACATCAGTACTTGTGATCATGGTACTAATGTCTACATGTTCTGCATGTTAGACATAACTGATTACTACCCTTAGCACCTCCTAAATCATAATGCCACAAAATCAATATACAAAAAGCTTATTAGGAGAATTTCACAAATTTTGAGAGAGAATAAGAAAAAGAATGTGTCGTTGTTCACATAAACATAACTTAGAAACCAACAAGTCACACCTCTCTAAATTCTCATGACGAGCGTTTCAGGCTTTAACTTTTGCTCTAATCTTGAATCACATCCTTTTTGGTTCATTTAGATTTGGGATGCAGATTAATAAGTGAGCATCTGGATTATTGCAAACCTCACAAACACAATGGGAATGGAAGAAGTATACTTCATTGATTCACCAAGACCACCAAAGAAGAAATGACGATGAATACAGGATTTATTTTGGATGAGCCAAAATGACACTTCCATAGTTCATTTCAATCAATGTAAACCAAGTCCTTACCAGCTCTAGTGGAAATGTAGACTCTGAACACACATCCTCACTATCAATTAGCTCAAAAATACAAACATCTCCTACATGCAGATGAGCTTCTCTAGCAAATGTGGGCCAACCAGCAGAAAAAAAGGCCCCCCTGTGTCCACGTCCATGGCTCCTGAGTTTCAATGTCCATGACTTGTCTGAATACCTGAGAGTTGCAATTTACATTTTTTCCAGATTATGTTGCCTGATGAATTGAACAGGAGCAGAGTCCCCATTTACATGGTCAAAAACCAACTTATGGTGAAGAAAGACCAAAACATAAGCATACACTAATGAGAGAATCTAATCACACAATACGAATTTAAGGCAGTAGTTGCTAGTTTCAGGAGTTTTAATTGAAAATAAACCATATAATACTAGTAAACAATCTCAACTTGCAACCCAAGGTCAAATGTCAAGATATATGCCCTGGAGTGCGATAGCGTACATAACTAGAAAAGGCCTTCCATGTCCTATGTATATTTGAGACCATGAATTTCAGCCACACAAACCACAAGTGCAGGGGAAAAGGCAAAGACATCGATGACTGGAACATGGATGGAAGTGAAAATTTCAATCTAAGCTGTTCAATTCTTTCAACTGCAGCTCGAATTTTATCAAACTACTGATTCAATTCGACAAAGTAAACTCATCTATTTTTTTCCTCAAATATCTTATTAATATAACAGAATAAAACAGTATCTCCTGTTTGACATTAATAACAAGAGTCATCAAGATCTACGATCAAACTTCAGAATCATAACTAGCCACCCTTTTATCTTTTAGGTCTTTCCCTTGAGCCACGGAGGGAGCAACATTCTTTGCAATTTGATTGTCCGTATCAACTGGTCCCCTTGTATGATTTATATAATTACTACTTTTACAGCATTGAATAACATTGTCAAATTTCTCCATATAAGAGTACTTGGATTCTAATTCTTAACACTTGCTCCAGCAATTGCTTTCCAAAACATCTATCCACAAAAAAGGAGACAATTGTTATCTTTTCAAACCTTGACCACCAGCTTATGTCCCGATAACCGTCCTTTCATTCTTTTCCCTGCTTCAACTACTTCATTGTTAAGATATATACCTGGTTTTAAACATACACCCATGAACAATTCAAGGAAAATAACATGTCATGTGGTTTATTACATTAAGTCAACTTGGATATAAACCAGAGTATAAGCTAAGATATAAACAACATCCATATGTTTGATTTTCAGACATGAGCTCGACTCAACAAGCATGGGATCATACCAAGCCAAACTTAACATAAGAAGGCCTCATCACCACCTTTGGAAAAGGGATGCTCCATTTGAAATTTGTTGGCCGATGTAAAAGCAGTGAGAGGCCTTGGGCGAATGGGACCATAAAAAGCCAGCTCCGGATGCCTCAATCTGCTCGAATGTTTGGACCAGCCTGTACTTAAAAAATGACAACTTTAGAGATAGTTTAAGTACACTTCATTAGTTTGACTTGCTATGAAAAAGATTTTAGCATAAATTGGAAATAAATTTTATCCTTCCAGCATCACTTAACCAATCAAGATTACAAGTGATTCCTCAGACGGTCCAGACTATATTACGATCAAGGCGTAAAAGTGACTTTTCATATTTTTGACAAGGCATGGAATT
This sequence comes from Eucalyptus dawsonii, assembly GCA_016097615.1. Classification (NCBI taxonomy): domain Eukaryota; kingdom Viridiplantae; phylum Streptophyta; class Magnoliopsida; order Myrtales; family Myrtaceae; genus Eucalyptus; species Eucalyptus dawsonii. Next base: position 27,724,312 of record CM027881.1, on the reverse strand, counting down.
CTCGGAATAATTTCAAGTTCCATGATTTCTCCCTTTTTCCTGGTAGAAATTTGTACCTAATGTTACAGATATATCTCTACCTAAAGAAATTTCAACATGAGACCTTGAACACAATATATCATCTCCATCTATGAGAGCTCAAACACGCAGAAATCTTGCCAATGCTCGGGAAGGAAGCACAGAATATGTAGATTTAAGGGCAATAAATTGCTTGTTTGAGGAACTCCTGCTTTTAGACTCGAATGTGGAACGGATTTGAAGAATAGAGCCCTAATTTACGCACAATAAGACACCAAAATCGGAAGAAAATGAACTTACGATTTGTTGGATGCAAATGCGGAGAGAAAGTGTGATGTTCTTCTTCTTTGATGAAGTGAGTGGACGATTGACTGTCCAGACTCGGTTGTGCCGCCTTCGGCAGTGATGACGGCGACAACGACAGCGTTTGGTTGAATCTACTTGGCTCCGCTCCGCTAAGTGCAGCTTCGCTTCTCGCAGCAGTCCTGGCAATTCCTGATGCTTCATTTTCGCTCCGTCCTCGGTGAAGGCAGCAGAGGTTCCCCCCAGTTTTGCTCCACCGAGGAGGAAGAAGAAAGATGGAGAGAGAGCCTCTGGCGTCAAGAAGGAGAAGGAGAGCCCTGCTTCGCTTCCTGCTGTTCAGTGAAGAATGAGCCAAGATCGATCGATCGATAGGGCTGACGATCATGCTGATCGGACATCATCAATGATAGAAGAGTCACAAAAAGAAATTTTTAAAAAGACTTACTGTGTTGCCATAAAAAATAAAGAAAAAGCAAAAAGAATGGATGAGAGAATGACGTTAATTGGATCTTACCAATTTTATGTGCCTTTATTTATGCTGATAACTTCTGTATGATTGTATTGAGATCATCACCCGTCCCCCAAATCACTCTCGACTCGTATCTAAACAGCGACACATGATGTAGTCTTGGCGTGCTTAGCGTACTCTTAGAAAATGTCTTCATTTTCGAGCACTCTTTTACTATAATTCCCCGAAATGATGGGAAACTAAAAGTGCAACTTGGGATGGAGGAGAAGCATTCTAGGCTTGGTAGATTTTGGAGTGTCAACCATATTAGATTCCTAAAAGAAATCACTTTTCCTTCTTCGTTTCCATCATTGGCCACTACTTCTTTCATTCTTTCACATTCTATTATAGTCATCCATTCGAGATGCACTAAATTTGTGACTGCTGAAGCTGTTAATAGATGTACCAATCCAGAGCAATTCTTCACCTCTAAGCTTGTCAACTTCTGGAAGGATGTCATAGTCGGAAATATTGTTGTCAAACAAGGAGAATCCCAAACCTTAAATGTTTTGATGCTCTGAAGAACTTTCGACACCAAAGAGTCTTCTCTCCACACACACTTTAAGTTATGTAGCTTGTTTAACTTAAGTTCTCTTAAATTTTCAAGCACCGGATGTTTCCCTTCTTCAACAAGCCCTTCGTCTGGGAATAAATCTTCAAAGGAGCTACAGAAGACCTCAAGGCTTTGTAGATTTTGAAATCTCTCTAGGAGGAATATGGAAGGAAAGACAGCCTTTTTATCATGAAAGCATGCCAGTGTTAGTGCGTCTAGCTTGCTAAACATGTCCTCCGGAAAATTTCCATGTTGTATCATCTGAATATTGTTATCGACTAATAAAAGTTTCTCCAAGTTGGGAAAGTCCTATCGAATTGCCAATACAACAAGAGAAGTAAATTCAACAAAGTTTCGACAATAAATCATGTGTTGTAAAAAGTAAACCTATTAAGATGATTCGCATGGAAGGTGGCCATCTTCTTAAAGTTCATTATATCTCAAGAGCCTTACATTCAAGTCTCAAGCTTTTAAAAGTCTCAAATAGAGGTTGGTATGGTTAAGTTTTTTTTTTTGGATATAGTGAATCTAAATTCAAGATCCCTCCAAGCTCACCAAATTCATCTTTTTATTAGAAATATCTTATCTTGTCAACAAAAATTATCATCTTTGGAAATTTATGTAATGGGATGCACGGAAGATGTCACTAAAACATATGGGTCCACAAACTTAAAAGTGTGCTTAAGATATAATAAAATATCTTATGTTGTCTTCAAACTTATAGGAAAGGATAGTTTTATATAATATGATATGTACAAGACGACTAGATCAATTAAAAAATACAGTAGAAAATAGTGCATTAAGGTACTAATGTTATTTTTGTTATAAAAAAAATTGTTTGAATTGATTTTTTTAGAGTTTTTAGAAGATGAAATAGAGAAGAAAAGTTCAAATGTGCAACATGTTTCAATAATGGAGTGGACCTCATGTCAAATTTTCATTGATTTCCCCAAGGAGCACCATTAGACTAGATTAGGAATATATTCTGTTATCAATAAAAATCTATAATTTTTTTGTAATTATAGGTAATGAAATATCTTATGGGTGTCCACAAATGAAACGTATACTTAAGATATTAGAAATATTTTAGTGTTGTCAACAAACTAATAAGTAAGGAAGATCATGTTTTCTATAGCAATATAATGTGGCTTGAATTATGTAGTGGATATGATATCAGTGAGTGCTTTAAAGAAAAAAATAGAAACTAAGGGAGAGCAGCTGAAATCGTACCTTCTCAAATAAAGAGTGTACTTCTTGATTTGAAAGGCCCTGTTGATAATCTTTTTGAGCCCAATTGCTCATAGATACTACAAAAGACAGCATGTTTGCTTTATCACAGTGAGTTACTCGCAATTCCTTCAAGAATGGCCAATTCAAAGTGGGCAATTTAATGCAGAAGTTCTTGAGTTGTGGCATATCATGTAACACTAAAGAGGTTAGTTTTGGGAAAAGATCTTGAGTAGTATTGGAATGTGGAGTCTCATTCACACTAGTGACTATTTCCTCAATCCCACAAGACTCCACATGAAGTTCCTTAAGTTGGGTTAGACTTGTAGCCACCCAATGTGGAAACACATTTTGAAGGCTCCTACAATTCTGAACCCGCACTTCCAATAAATTGTCAAAAGTGAGAGTTTCTTGAGGACCGTCACTCCATATTTTGTTTAAATTGTCCATATGGGAGAGATCCATCTCCTCAAGCTTGGGACATTGTACCTGGCATATTGAGAAAAATGACGTAACGAATGTGATTACATTGAGTTATGATCTCAAAGAAAGAATTTCTAAACTTCCCTCACTCTCACAAATCATGAGAATGCAAGAGCTTGTTAGTGACAAAAAAAGAGAGGGCCAATTGATGCTTTCATTTAAGTTGACTAATGACTAAGGCTAGAGATAATGCATTGCAACAAACATGAAATTATAAATGCATTTATAATCAATAGTACTTAATTTGAGCATCGATTTAAAAGTGCCTGCACATGGAATTGACATTTTAAGACTGGTTTTGTACCTTTCAACTAGCAATGCCTTATCCCTTTATTTTTTTGGAAAGTTCAATGATGAATACTTGGATTCTAAAGCATAAGAAAACTTTCAAAATTTGTTCACTCCGATCATTATCAAAGTTGCTTCAATGATAGATCAACTTTATGATAAATGCAACATTAGATAAGGTAAGAATTTCTTAAATTTATTTGAATAAGTTCAAAAAGTTTAGGAGGATAGAAATTGAAAAGAGCAACATTTAGATGCTCCAGAAGATACAAGCTGAAATTTCTGTTCATGTTAAGCAAAGCTTATGTTTTGCATTTGTTTGCTTCAAGGTGAACATCATAACAATTAGAGAAAAAGCAAGGGCATGGTGATGATGAGCTAGTCAACTAAGGATATGAATACAGAAGAACATGTATTAAATAAGGAATGGATCTAATCAACATTATTTCCTCTATTTACCATTAATTATTCATACTAAATTGCGAACATTACTTATGAATCTTCAAATTAATACAATTCATACAAAGAAGTGTCAAAATTATGATGCGAACCGGATATAAAAAAAAAAAAAATATAGTAACTTCAATTGTTCACAAGTTTTTTCTTTATTATATGCAGAAAATTTTTTGTATTGAAAGAAAATAATTTCTTAATAGGCAATAATGACTTGAATAAATTAACATAATGTTATGATCTCCCAAGTTTTCATTTACTAGTTTTACATTGGACCATTAATAAATCCTTGAAATAATATTTATTCAAAAGTGAATAGGTAGCATGTACATTGATGTTTATTTGTACAAAGGAGAAAATCCGGAGGTGAGAAAATCAACTATGTTCTTTTTTCTTTTTTTTTACCGTGTTATGACCTTTGACGGATTGTCCAAGAAGCAAAGTATTGATATTTTTCATTTGCTTGCAATAAAATTAATGCAACTATGACTTGTCATAGCCAAAAAAACAAAATGCCTTTCCACACTTCCCTTAATCTATTAATACTCTTAATTGAGGATTTTGATGAGTATTTGAAACTATCTAACAATGTGGGAGAAACTTATTATTATAGGTAGCTCATATTGACACAAAAATGAAATTAACGCTATCAAAACTTGTCGCTACCAAAATATCATATGACTATTTTTATGCTTTCCCAAATTTATTAGTATTCTTGATTCAATGTAATAATGACTTTTTGAAATATCCTCAAAATGTGTGGGATACCTATTATTACAGGACAACTTATACATGCAAATGACATTAGAAGTAAATAAATAATTAGTGATAATTCTTACGATAAAAAAGTAAACAAATATATAGATACTCCTCATAATTAAACATTCTACTCACAGGCAACAATAGAAAGAATTATGCAAAAGTATTAGAATAAGAAAAAACACAAGCATTTCTTCCGTCAAACCGAAACTTATATGGAATCCATAATAAAAAAATGAACGCCAAAAATTCAAATTTGGTTGGATATCGCACATTTTCAAGTACCTCAGGCTGGTGGAGGTTGTCATTTATTGCGTTTAGTCTTCACATGAGGAGAACTTCATGAGACGGAATGAAGTGATGGTCGGATGATTTATTCTTACTATTTTTAATTTTTTATGTAGCTAGGACATTGACTAAATATTGACTCTTTTTATTTTTTGGTAACTAAATATAAAAAATCTCAATCCACCACACTTTCCTTCTCCATCTACGCTTTCTCCTCCATCTCCACCCACATTGAGCCCAACCTTCCCACCTCCCTTCGCCGTCGCCACCGGCGGAGTTGCTGACGCCGTGTCCAAGGCGACCATTGCCGAGCGTCCAACCCTCTCCGTCGTCTTTGTGGTCTGCCCGTTCATGACGCCGCTCGTCCATGGCCGCGTTCAAGCTCCGGCCCTCTCATCCATGGCCATTCTTCCCTGACATCTATTCCTCTGTTTTTTCTTTCGCTGTTTGATCTCGCAGTCCATAGCTGTCGAGATCTCAAACTCGCCGTCAAGGCTTATGGCCATGGACAAGCAGTGGTCGCCAGATCTGTGGGGGAGCCTCTTCGCGAGCCACGGACGAGCTAGGCTTGCGTCCATGGACGAAACCAGATCTGGAGGCACGACTCCAGTCCAGATCAGGACGGGCAACGACCACGAGCAGCTGTGACGATGGAGGGGTGGCTCGGCCATGGACGGGGCCGACCACAAGCCAACCGCGAGCGATGACGGAGGGGACAATGGCAGTCCATAAGCCGTCGTTGCTCGCGATGGGATTTCCAGATCTGCAACCATGGCTCCAGCGACAGCGGCTCGTCCATGGTTGCGAGCGACGGTGGTTGACTTCCAGATCTGCAACACCAACTCTATGGACGGCCAGATTTGAAGATCTGTAGAACGATGAGACGGACAAAACAGAGGAAGCCGGCCATGCTCGGCTTGGACATAGCGAGGGTCAGCCTAATCAAGGCGCCGGTAACTCCGCCGTTGGCGACAGCGAAGGAGGGGCGGAGGTCGGGCGGCTGTGGACGAAGGAGAAGGAAGAGAGGGCTGAAGATAAGATTTTTTTAATTTTTCTTCGTCGGAATCAACGCCCCGACAGAATCGACGCCGAAATCGCTTCCGCATAGGAGATCCACTTCAACCCACCGTAACCAACAAGCTCCAGTTCGCCTAATCAATCGGAACCCATGGAAGCACGCTCACAGAGAGGAGGCGAGCTTCAGAGAAGCGATTCCGAAGCTTCCGATTCAACCATTGGATGGACCACCCAATCAATCGCCCCAAATAAAGAAAGGTAGAGGAAGGGGGGGTGAGGGGAAGAAAGAAGAGTTATTGTTACTTGACTCCATAGATTTGGTTCACTTTTTTTTTCCCCGTTGCGAAAAGGAGGATCAAGGTGAACCGAAATGGCTGAGAGAGAACAATTCTTAAGGGGGGAGAAGTCTAAAACACCAAATAGACTTTGTCTAATTTTTTCCTTTTTCTAGTTTTTTTTTCCTCTGTCCAGTGAGCGCACAGCAACTGATGGAGGCCAAGGCGGTGGTGTGGTTCACGTATAGAGATGCACCTTCGCCGAGGAAGAGAGAGAGGGAGCAGAGCTATGACAGGAAGAGGAGAGCAGAGCTTTCTAGTGATGGGCTGTTATTGAAGAGAAAGGGGGAGCAAAAATTTTAATGGCTCAACTGACAAGTGGGTCCGGCGTTGCCACGTGTCAGTCCGCGGATGATTCAATACGAATCCTATGCAGTGTATTTAATGCACCTAATATTTTCCCTTGGGTGGTGTTGTTGGTTGGATAATTTATTCTGATTTATAATATTTTATTTTAGCTAGGACATTGACTAAATATTGTCATCTAGTTATGAAATAAGACTTGCAATGTCAGCAACCGCCCTTGGAATTGCTACTATTTATTATCCAGATGTCCTTTTTTCTCTTTTATTTTTTCCTTTTTTAAGCCATTTCTTTTTTTCTGGAAAAAGTAATTTGCATTTTCTCCTACTAAATATAGATTGTGCGTAATATCACACTAATTATCACTCAATATGATAAACCAAAGTTAATATTTATTGTATAATACAGGTGCGTAATTTGATAGGTTGTTGGAGTATAGCTATTCAAATATGATTTACGAATAAGGAAGGCGAACCACTTCATGCATATTGACCTTTTTTATTTTTATTTTTTTTATTATCAAGACCTAGCTCAAGCATAGATGATTATTAAGAAATACAAAAGTTGGCTCCACTAATTATGGTATAATGAGCTGTAATAGTTAATCAATTTGTGAAATTGGCTTTTACAATTATGAAGTTTACTTTTCCCTTTTCTTCATGTTTAATAGAATGACAATAGTTTGCTTCCACGCAAATAAATATGAAGGGGCGATACTTAATATTTTTTCTGCCATTTTTAGATGCTATTCTATGTTTTCTATTTTAGTTCTTTATAATTGAAATTGCAAAAAGTAAATGTTTTTATATGGTTATTGTGATAACTTTTTTAGGAACCTTGCTGATTAATTCTAAAGTACTACGTATGATATGATTTCATAAACTTACACCAACTTAACACTTCTAATAGGATATGGAGATGTACATATAATAGTAATATTTATTGAGGATTAGAATATTTTTAATCTTCATCTTAAATATTAGAAGATTATGTATATAAATTGGCACAAGCACAAAATTTGCATCATACCGTGCATTGTCCAATACTATGAGAACAAGTCCCAATGGAACACCAAAGACGCAGTTATTTGAAAGACTGACCTGGGAAGTAAAAAATGAAGGGGTGTTGTTGTCATCCTCCATTTGAGATTGCCCAATCAAACTTTCCATCTTGGGGCAATGGGCAATTATCATCATTTCTAATTTGGGGCATTCCAGTATATGATTTTTTCCCAAGAGGAAACAAGTCAAATTGGGCAAGTATTCCATCGTCATCCACTGGAGCTTTGGGAATGTAATCTTCTTCATTGCACTTCCCTTTGCTTCTTCCTCTACGATCACTTCTTCCATTTGACCACACTCCTTTATTTCCATCTCTACAAGATTAGCAAGGCACCGAGCCATTGATGAAGCAAAAGCATGTCCCAAGTTACCACAATTATAAAGGATGAGAGTAGTTAGAGAATTGAAGCATATTGATTCTTGAAGATCTCTATTCCATAGTCGCCTTAATTTTGGTAGATTGGCCAAGTTCAATTGCCATAGCTGAGGCGGTATTCGAGTGCTTTCCACAACCTCCAACCCTTCCAAATCAAATATTTCTTCAAGCAACTCACAATCACGCACTTGCAAATAGCCCAAATTGTCTAAGACAAGCATCAATCTGGATGGAATAGCATTAATAAATGATGGACATTTATCTACCACCACTAATTTTAGTTGCCAATACGACTTGATGGGATTAAGTTCGTTGTGCCATTTTCCAATCAACGCAGGGAACTCAGATAGCAGCATTTTCTCTACTCCAGCAAACGTGCCCTATCAAAAAAATGCATCGTTAAGCATAAACTTCTAGCTAGCAAAAAGCTATTATTCATTTAGTGATCAAAACCATCCAAATACATGGAATTTGGTAACTAATGCGTACCATTTCTTCAAACATATTTTGGATGGTGATGTTGAGGTTTCCTGCCCAAAACCACACTTCCTTTGATACTTGAACTCTCTTTAACTTTGATGCCTCCATCGGTTCTTGAGAGAAAAACTTCATGTTGGGACATCTAGTCACAATGATATCTTCCAAGAGCGGGAACATCAAAGTGTATCCACCCGAGCTGAAACTTCTCAACCCTATCAACCCATCAAGCTCCATATACTTCAATTGATTGAAAGCCACCACACGGTCATCCCCACCTTTCTCATCATTAATGACTTCTATCAATATTCTACAATTACTTATCCTCAATTTTGTGAGTGCCACCAAATTTTCAGCAATTGTCGGTGTGAACATTTTTGATAACCCATCACAATGTGACACATCTAGAGTTTGCAGATGTCGAATATATCTTGAAAATGGTAATATTACTTTCATCTCACGACTCGTGCCTTCTATGGCTTCCTCATTGCTACTTGGGTCTTCTAGATAAGATTCACATACAACAAGCTCTTCCAAGTTGGTTAAACTCTCAACGAAACGACATGTGGATATTGAAGACTCTTGGGAGAGATGACAAAGCTTAAGCAAACTAAGCTTGCAAAAGAATTCTCCATCATGAAAATGCCCATGCCATATCTCCATCCGTTTCGATAAATCCAACTTTAACTCTTGGAGATTAGGGAATGCACCCTGAGAAAATAGTCAAATCAGAATTTAAAGCCAGATTGGTTAAAATAGCATTCATGTATTATGATATAAGTCATGCATGTTGCGTGCAATAATTACATTTGTAAAATGTTTAGTCTCACGTGATTCAATAAAAGGAAATGTGCCTACATCAAATAAACATTATCAATGATCTTTATATTCAACTTGTATCCATATTTGAGCTTAAGTTACTTGTTACATTCATGATTCTAAAGATAAATCCCTTGTGAAAATAACTTCTACGTCAATTACAGTTGCACCAATTTCAATGATTAATATCAACAATAATGTCACATCTTTCTGTTTTTAGCAAAACATTAGTAATCATTAAAGGATTCAAGTTGGACATCACATTTGTACCATACTAAGATCACAACATATGCCACATGTTTTCATCTTCATGGCACTTAGGAGAGAGCTAAACTATTGGAATTAGCCTAAACCTTTATTAAAAGGGGACCAACAAAAATGCATTGGATACATCTAACATGAATGCTCAATCAGCACTTGAAGAACATGTGATGTTTCGATGTTGAAATATTTTCATAGATTGAAGGTGAGTCGTATAGTGTCCATCTTCTATGTAGAGCTACTTGTATGAGATGCTTGTTTGTGACCATAGTAATCACTTCAAATATTCACCATCAAAGCAAAACAAGTAATCTTGCGTCATACCTTTTCTATCAAGAAGAGAGGTTGTTTATCAAGTGGCATCTCATTCTCAAGGTGCGATGCAAGTATCTCCACTTTCTCACAACCATGCACCTTCAAGCTCTTCAATGCCGGCCAATGGGAAGTATGTGTTCCAATGTAGAGGCACTTCAACTCTCTAAGATAATTAAGCTCAAGAGAGGTTAACTTTGGGAATACAAACTTGGGAACTAGTCCATCTTCCTTTTCGATGATTTCTGCAATGCCACATTCATCGATCTTCAACTCCTCAAGCAGAATGAGATCTTTGGCTACTGAGGTTGGAAATAGACAAGCAATGCTCTCGCATCTAGAAACGCTAATAGAACGTAGACCTTGGAACTCAACTTGACAGTAGAGTTCCTTATCCCATACACACTTTAGCGTTGGTAATTCTGATACCGTAAGCTCTTTTAATGGAAGAGCAATAGGATTTCTATCTAGATGGTTCAGTGGTTGAAGTTCAAAAACAACTTCCAGCGAACCACATCTTCTTGCATCCAATCTTTCCAAGCTCGAGAGCCTTCTTAGAATGAAAGAACAAACAATTTTGACCAGCTTATTGCATCTATCCACACAAAGTGATTTTAGCTTAGGGAAAGAATTTGCGGCAACTTGATTGTCCCATATCATCTCGATGTTATCCAAGCTAGCGATATTTAATGCCTCCAAGCTAGGAAATGCAACCTGCAATATTCACTCACGAGATTGGTCATTGAGTCAATCATGAACTTTCAAGATGTACATATAGATGAGTGCCAAGATATAAATTAGGAATTCACAGAATTGATAATTCTACCTTAAGTTGAACGAAAGGGAAAAAAGAATGAAGTAAAAAAAAAGTCGGTCAAAAAATCTCCATACTAATGCTAATGACTCTAGGATGAGAAGGCTATTGGAATTAGTCGAGACAAAACAAAAAGTAGGAATTTCGAATAGATTCTGTTGACAATGGGTAAATCATAATCCCAAGCTTAAAATAAAATCTCTCCAACTCTTGAATTTCATTAATTTCCCATAGTAGTTCTATAAACTGTGCTTTTTATTTCCTAGCCCAAGAACGAAATAGCTAGTATACGTAACAATTGTTAAATCACTCAGAGATGGTTATTTAAGTTACAATATGGATAAAACTCTTCAATGAAATTGCAGTACACTTAGAGAAGTCACTGAATGGATCACTTTGGTCTTGCTATACATGTAAAACTAAAATGGGTGATTTCCGACGCCTTGGACCCAAAGAGATCTTTGCTCAGTTTGGCGATAGAGATCGCTCAAATTCCTTTTGCTTGTGCAATTATGAGAAAGTAAAGCTTTCTTTGATTGGAAAATAATTGAGATCATGCAAGTGCAAACGGAGTCAAGTGAGCATCTTAAAGCCCCTTTCATCTCTAGCCTCTTGAACTTTGCTGCTCACTTTACTCTCAAATGTATTTTCAATTGCTTTCAATATACTTGCATACAATGTCCAAGCCATATGTATGAAATCGCTAAGAGTTTTAAGTTTTTTGTGAAAATCCAAAGCTCTTAGAGATCCTCATTGGTAGTTTGTATTTTGTATTACCTATTCATTCTTAGTACAGGTATTGTGAGAGATTTTCAGCCATCTTTACGAAAACTATCTCTAGAGAAATAAAATGTAAGAAATTTCAACTCAAACATATGGGCCATTTCGAAACATAAAATGCCTGTACGCTACTCAATTTCTTTTAGATTACGAATTCAAAAACTTCCAAGATGTAAATATAGACGGTGCCAAGGGGAGAGGGAGATTATTCAATTGCACAAAAGAAAATAAAAGTAAAATACAAAATAGAAGGAAAAAAATCTCCACTGTAATGTCATTTGTTATTCCCTTGAAGTATTTCATATAAATACCGAAAAGTTTCCTAAAATTCTGATTAAAAACGACAAGGAATTTTCAATAGTCTTTCCATGGGAAAATCACTTAAAATTGAGAGCTTAATTGGATAGTGAGCCGGTTTTATTCCATCTCGAAAGTTTTTCCTTTAGAAATGGGTTAGCAAGGGAAGCATTGCTTATCTCTGTGTACATAATAAAACAAACCACAACACTTTCGACATCCCATTTTGGCCCAAAAGTTCAAATTTTTTGCATGGCCAATGTCTAATGTGAACTAACCATATATGAATTTGACAATGGGCAAATTGGGAAATAGGGATATGCTCCTATAGCAATGACATAATCACATTACTCTGTCATAGATTCCGAATTTTAATCAAATCTTTCCCTCTCTTCAATTTAGTTCCGTACCTAAAACAATCGAATCACATCTTATATATTGTATTTAATGTCAAGAAAATGTCCCATCTTTCCAATTTTAAGCATAACATCAGTCATTAAAGTACTACAAATATTGAAAGCCCATGGCATGTGGGGTGATCTTACGATGGCACAAGTGTGTTCTCTAATTTGAACGAAATTAGCCTATGCCTTTTTTTAAGGGTATAGACGAGTATGATTTGATACATCGGACATTGACAAGAACTTTGGTCAATATTTGAAGAATATATGATGTTTCAATCTTGTAATTTTACTATGGATTCAAGGAGAGTTGTAAATTTTTTTACATCTTCATGTATAGAGCTACTTGTATGAGATGCTTGGCTGTGATCTTAGTCATCAATTAAAATATTCACCATAAAAGCAAAACAAATAATCTTAGGTCATACCTTTTCTATCAAGAAGAGAGGCTGTTTATCAAGTGTCATCCCATTCTCAAGGTGCGATGCAAGTATCTCCACTTTCTCACAACCATGCACCTTCAAGTTCTTCAATGCCGGCCAATGGGAAGTATGTGTTCCAATGTAGAGGCACTTCAACTCTCTCAAATAATTAAGCTCAAGAGAGGTTAACTTTGGGAATACAAACCTGGGAACTAGTCCATCTTCCTTTTCGATGATTTCTGCAATGCCACATTCATCGATCTTCAACTCCTCAAGCTGCATGAGATCTTTGGCTACTGAGGTTGGAAATAGACAAGCAAGGCTCTTGCATCTAGAAACGCTAATAGAACGTAGACCTTGGAACTCAACTTGACAGTGGAGTTCCTTATCCCATACACACTTTAGCTTTGGTAATTTTGATACCGTCAGCACTTTTAATGGAAGAGCAATAGGATTTCTATCTAGATGGTTCAGTGGTTGAAGTTCAAAAACAACTTCAAGTGCACCGCAGTTGCTTGCCTTTAAAATTTCAAGGCTCAAGAGTCGCTCTAGAATGCAAGAAGGAACAAGGTTCACTAGCTTATTGCATCCATCCACATAAAGGGATTTAAGATTATGGAAAGAATTTGCGGCAACTTGACTGTCCCATATCATCTCGATGTTATCCAATCTAGAGATATTTAATGCCGCTAAGCTAGGAAATGCAACCTGCAATATTCACTCATAGAATTGGTCATTGAGTCAATCATGAACTTTCAAGATGTACATATATATGAGTGCCAAGATATAATTAGGAATTCACAGAATTGATAATTCTATCTTAAGTTGCACGGAAGGGAAAAAAGAATGAAGTAAAAACAAAGTTAGTCAAAAAAATCTCCATACTAATGCTGATGACTCTAGGACGAGAAGGCTATTGGAATTAGTCGAGACAAAACAAAAAAGTAGAAATTCTGAATAGATTCTGTTGACAATGGATAAAATGGTAATTTGGATATGCTCATCTAACTATCATATATAATCACATTAGCATCTCATAATCCCAAGCTTAAATAGAATCTCTCAACTCTTGAATTTCATTAATTTCCCATAATATTGGAATAAACTTTGTGATTTTTTTTTTCCCTAGCCCAAGAATGAAATGGGTAGTATACGTAACGATTGTTAAATCACTCAGAGACGGTTCTTTAAGTTACAATATGGATGAAACTCTGCAATGAAATTGCAGTACACTTAGAGAAGTCACTGAATGGATCACTTTGGTCTTGCGATTCCTGTAAAGCTAAAATGGGTGATTTCTGAAGCCTTGGACCCAAGAGGTCTTTGCTCAGTTTGGCGATAGAGATGGCTCAGATTCCTTTTGCTTGTGCAATTATGAGAAAGTAAAGCTTTCTTTGATTGGAAAATAACCGAGATCTTGCAAGTGCAAACGGAGTCAAGTGAGCATCTTAAAGGCCCTTTCATCTCTAGCCTCTTGAACTTTACTGCTCACTTTCCTCTCAAATGTATTTTCAATTGCTTTCAATGTACTTGCATGCAATGTCCAAGCCGTATGTATGAAATCGCTAACAGTTTTAAGTTTTTTGTGAAAATCGAAAGCTTTTAGAGATCTTGATTGGTAGTTTGTATTTTGTATTACCTATTCATTCTTAGTACAGGTATTATAAGAGATGTTCAACCATCTTTATGAAAACTATCTCTAGAGAAATAAAAAGTAAGAAATTTCAACTCAAACATATGGGCCATTTCGAAACATAAAATGCCTGTACGCTACTCAATTTCTTTTAGATTACAAATTCAAGAACTTCCAAGATGTAAATATAGACGGGTGCCAAGGGGAGAGGGAGATTATCCAGTTGCACAAAAGAAAATAAAAGTAAAATACAAAATAGAAGGAAAAAAAACTCCACAGTAATCATTTGTTATTTCCTTGAAGTATTTCGTATAAATATAGAAAATTTTTTCTAAAATTCTGATTAAAAACGACAAGGAATTTTTCAATAGTCTTTCCATGGGAAAATAACTTAAAATTGAGAGCTTTATTGGGAAATAGGGATATGCTCCATATAGCAATGACATAATCACATTACTAACCATATATGAATTTGATGTGGGCAAATAGATTCCAATGAATTTTAATCAAATCTTTCCCTCTCTTCAATTTAGTTCCTTACCTAAAACAACCAATCACATCTTATATATTGTATTTAATGTCAAGGAAAATGTCCCATCTTTCCATTTTTAGCATAACATCAGTCATTAAAGTACCACAAATATTGAAAGCACATGACATGTGGGGTGATCTTACGATGGCACAAGTGTGTTCTCTAATTTGAACGAAATTAGCCTATGCCTTTTTTTTAGGGGAATAGACGAGTATGATTTGATACATCAGACATTGACGAGAACTTTGGTCAATATTTGAAGAATATATGATGTTTCAATTTTTTAATTTTACTATGGATTCAAGGAGAGTTGTAGAATTTTTACATCTTCATGTATAGAGCTACTTGTATGAGATGCTTGGCTATGATCTTAGTCATCAATTCAAATATTAACCATAAAAGCAAAACAAATACTCTTGGGTCATACCTTTTCTATCAAGGAGGCCGTTTATCAACTGGCATCTCATTCTTAAGGTGTGATGCAAGTATCTCCGCTTTGTCACAACCATACACATTCAAGCTCTTCAATGCCGGCCAATGGGAAGTATGTGTTCCAATGTAGAGGCACTTCAACTCTCTCAGATACTTAAGCTCAAGAGAGGTTAACTTTGGGAATACAAACCTAGGAACTAGTCCATCTTCATTTTCAATGATTTCTGCAATGCCACATTCATCGATCTTCAACTCCTCAAGTTGCATGAGATCTTTGGCTACTGAGGTTGGAAATAGAGAAGAAAGGGTCTCGCATCCAGAAACGCTAATAGAACGTAGACCTTGGAACTTAACTTGACAGTGGAGTTCCTTATCCCATACACACTTCAGTTTTGGTGATTCTGATACCGTAAGCTCTTTTAATGGAAGAGGAATAGGATTTCTATCTAGATGGTTCACTGGTTCAAGTTCAAAAACAACTTCAAGCGAACCACATCTTCTTGCTTCCAATCTTTCCAAGCTCGAGAGCCTTCTTAGAATGAAAGAACAAACAATGTTGACCAGCTTATTGCATCTATCCACACAAAGCGATTTTAGCTTAGGGAAAGAATTTGCGGAACCTTGATTGTCCCATATCATCTCGATGTTATCCAAGCTAGCGATATTTAATGCCTCCAAGCTAGGAAATGCAACCTGCAATATTCATTCATGGGATTGGTCATTGAGTCAATCATGAACTTTCAAGATGTACGTATAGATGAGTGCCAAGATATAAATTAGGAATTCACAGAATTGATAATTCTACCTTAAGTTGAACGAAAGGGAAAAAAGAATGAAGTAAAAAAAAGTGAGTCAAAAAATCTCCATACTAATGCTAATGACTCTAGGACGAGAAGGCTATTGGAATTAGTCGAGACAAAACAAAAAGTAGAAATTTTGAATAGATTCTGTTGACAATGGGTAAAATGATAATTTGGATATGCTTATATAACTATCATATGTAATTACATTAGTATCTCATAATCCCAAGCTTAAAATAAAATCTCTCAACTCTTGAATTTCATTAATTTCCCATAATAGTCCAATAAACTTTGTAATTTTTTATTTCCTAGACCAAGAATGAAATAGCGAGTATGCGTAACAATTGTTAAATCACTCAGAGATGGTTATTTAAGTTACAATATGGATGGAGCTCTTCAATGAAATTGCAGTACACTTAGAGAAGTCACTGAATGGATCACTTTGGTCTTGCTATAAATGTAAAACTAAAATAGGTGATTTCCGAAGCCTTGGACCCAAGAGATCTTTGCTTAGTTTGGCGATAGAGATGGCTCAGATTCCTTTTGTTTGCACAGTTATGAGAAAGTAAAGCTTTCTTTGATTGGAAAATAACTGAGATCTTGCAAGTGCAAATGGAGTCAAGTGGGCATCTTAAAACCCCTTTCATCTCTAGCCTCTTGAACTTGCTGCTCACTTTCCTCTCAAAGGTATTTTCAATTGCTTTCAATGTACTTGCATACAACGTCCAAGCTGTATGTATGAAATCGCTAAGAGTTTTAAGTTTTTTGTGAAAATCCAAAGCTTTTAGAGATCCTCATTGGTAGTTTGTATTTTGTATTACCTATTCATTCTTAGTACAAGTATTATAGGAGATGTTCAACCATCTTTACAAAAACTATCTCTAGCGAAATAAAAAGTAAGAAATTTCAACTCAAACATATGGGCCATTTCGAAACATAAAATGCCTGTACGCTACGCAATTTCTTTTAGATTACAAATTCAAAAACTTCCAAGATGTAAATATAGACGGGTGCCAAGGGGAGAGGGAGATTATCCAGTTGCACAAAAGAAAATAAAAGTAAAATACAAAATAGAAGGAAAAAAATCTCCACAATAATGTCATTTCTTATTTCCTTGAAGTATTTCGTATAAATACAGAAATTTTTTCTAAAATTCTGACTAAAAACGACAAGGAATTTTTCAATAGTCTTTCCATGGGAAAATAACTTAAAATTGAGAGCTTTATTGGATAGTTAGCCAGTTTTATTCCATCTCAAAAGTTTCTCCTTTAGAAATGGGTTAGTGAGGGAAGCATTACTTATCTCTGTGTATATAATAAAACAAACCACAACACTTACGACATCACATTTTGGCCCAAAAGTTCAAATTATTTGCATGGCCAGTGTCTAATCAGAACTAACCATATATGAATTTGACAGTGGGCAAATTGGGAAATTGGGATATGCTCCTATAGCAATGACATAATCACATTACTCTGTCATAGATTCCGAATTTTAATCAAATCTTTCCCTCTCTTCAATTTAGTTCCTTACCTAAAACAATCAAATCACATTTTATATGCTGTATTTAATGTCAAGGAAAATGTCCCATCTTTCCATTTTTAGCATAACATCAGTCATTAAAGTACCACAAATATTGAAAGCACATGGCATGTGGGGTGATCTTACGATGGCACAAGTGTGTTCTCTAATTTGAACGAAATTAGCCTATGCCTTTTTTTAAGGGTATAGACGAGTATGATTTGATACATCGGACATTGACAAGAACTTTGGTCAATATTTGAAGAATATATGATGTTTCAATCTTGTAATTTTACTATGGATTCAAGGAGAGTTGTAAATTTTTTTACATCTTCATGTATAGAGCTACTTGTATGAGATGCTTGGCTGTGATCTTAGTCATCACTTCAAATATTCACCATAAAAGCAAAACAACTAATCTTGGGTCATACCTTTTCTATCAAGAAGAGAGGCTGTTTATCAAGTCGCATCTTATTCTCAAGGTGCGATGCAAGTATCTCCACTTTCTCACAACCATGCACCTTCAAGCTCTTCAATGCCGGCCAATGGGAGGTATGTGTTCCAATGTAGAGGCACTTCAACTCTCTCAGAAAATTAAGCTCAAGAGAGGTTAACTTTGGGAATACAAACCTGGGAACTAGTCCATCTTCCTTTTCGATGATTTTTGCAATGCCACATGCATTGATCTTCAACACCTCAAGCTGCGTGAGATCTTTGGCTACTGAGGTTGGAAACAGACAAGCAAGGCTCTCGCATCTAGAAACGCTAATAGAACGTAGACCTTGGAACTCAACTTGACAGTGGAGTTCCTTATCCCATACACACTTTAGCTTTGGTAGTTCTGATACCGTAAGCTCTTTTAATGGAAGAGGAATAGGATTTTTATCTAGATGGTTTAGTGGTTGAAGTTCAAAAACAACTTCAAGCGAACCACATCTTCTTGCATCCAATCTTTCCAAGCTCGAGAGCCTTCTTAGAATGAAAGAAGAAACAATGTTGACCAGCTTATTGCATCTATCCACACAAAGCGATTTTAGCTTAGGGAAAGAATTTGCGGCAACTTGATTGTCCCATATCATCTCGATGTTATCCAAGCTAGCGATATTTAATGCCTCCAAGCTAGGAAATGCAACCTGCAATATTCACTCACGGGATTGGTCATTGAGTCGATCATGAACTTTCAAGATGTACATATAGATGAGTGCCAAGATAAACATTAGGAATTCACAGAATTGATAATTCTACCTTAAGTTGCACGGAAGGGAAAAAAATTAAGTAAAAAAAAGTGAGTCAAAAAATCTCCATACTAACGGTGATGACTCTAGGACGAAAAGGCTATTGGACTTAGTCGAGACAAAACAAAAAGTAGGAATTTTGAATAGATTCTGTTGACAATGGGTAAAATGGTAATTTGGATATGCTCATATAACTATCATATGTAATCACATTAGTATCTCATAATCTCAAGCTTAAATAAAATATCTCAACTCTTGCATTTCATTAATTTCCCAGAATAGTCGATTGGAAAGCTTCATTTTCTTTTTTCTCTTTTTTGGGTAAAGAATAATTAGTCTTACCCACAAGTTCATTTCTATAACTCCAGAAAATCCTTCATCTGCATTGTCGATCGCAATCACCCGTCTACCTCGCCATCTCCCATTGCTCCCATTCATACAAGAAGTTTGACTTTTTACTGTTTCGTTCATTGGGCGACTATCATCCCTGACAAGATTACTTTGCGAAAATTAAAAATTAAAAAAATTAAAAATAGCAAAGCCGCAAAGCCTCTTTGAAAAATTTCACCGATCTAGTTCCAATATCCTCGAAAGCGGGCTCTCACCATGGAAGCTCAAACCACGGAAGGAAGATAAGTTGTAGTCAGACACACCAGCATGTGGGACCCACAACCTGAATTTCCACGACTCCTTTATTGACGAGACATTAACACATTGTACAGGCCTCGGGCCCCACCATCAACTTCAGTGATAATGGGCCGTTATAAAAAGGAAATCTTGTCTAGTCAACGAAATAGACCCAGCAATTTTTGCTGTACAAAGTCATCACACGCCTTTCCTTAACTGGGCAGTTGCTTGTCCTTGGTTTACCAATTTCTCTTTAATGTTAGTAAATCACTGTCGATAACCAATTTTTGGTCATAATTGTGAGATTTTGTTGGTAATTATCGCTAACAATAATGTCAATACCAATTTAATAGGATGCCAAACACAAATTCATGTTTGTGATGCCAAAAGTACATCCAAATACATCTATCCATACTATATGAAGGCATAAACATGCACAAACTTCTCTACTCTTATTATAATGGGCCTATGCGATGATTAAGTGCTTATTTAAACACAATACATAAAAGTTGTGTATCAATTAGATTAGCATAGTTTTATTTTAAAAAAAAAAAAAAAACCAGCCCTCCTTCCCATTCTTGGTATTAATTTTTAAAGAGTCACCTATATTATACATTATGTGGATAATAACAAAGTTTGAGAACTCAATTCAATGGATCCCTTGCAAAAGATTAAAAATTACATTAACTATGATATTACTTTAATCCCAAAATTCTGTTCGATTTTGCTTGGTGAAACCCTATTAGTATAGATATAATTGCAGCATGTAAGTTGCAAAATACTCAGAACCTATCACATACTAAATTTGCATGAATTTCATATAATTAGTTGGATATCTACCCAATTAAGAGAAACGCAAGATTGCTTTATCAAATTAAAGAGAAGGCATGAACGGGTAAGCTAATTAGGAAGAAAATAATCAGAAAATAACAAATTGAATAAGCATCATAATATGTGTTACATCTAATTAGCAAAGGAAGGAAAAGTTCATAAATAGTTACCTGTTGCCCATTGAAGAATGCAATTTGAGTGCTAACTTGGTCGTATGAAGTACTACTCAAAAGAGTTGACCCAACGTTGAAAAAGTTCTTGATATTTGGCAAGTCATGCAATTTCAATACATGCAAATTACACAACTCAAATTTGTGACAATCATCAGCTTCTATAATCGTGCGCATTAACTTGCAACTCACCACTTGGATCTCTTCTAATCGTGGAAGTCCTCTCATCACTGAAAGAGGAAACAATACTTCCATTTTGTCACAACTTTTGACTTTTACTACTTTTAATGTACTAAAGGACTTGGAGGAGATGTGGCTGCCGCATATCATCTCCAAGTTGATGAGATTCTTGAGAATTAACGACTCCAACATCTTAAAATGTATATGGGATAGCGATTGGAGGATGTAATGGATAGAGGGACTATTCTTGACCTGTAGATGCTTTAATTCTGGAAAACCCTTTTGGGATAACATGCAAATACTTTGCTCACTTGCATCCAACTGCTCCAAAAGCAAATTGTCAGTTTTGCCTAAAATACTTTGAATGCATCCTTTTTGAAGGATATTACCGAGTGGATCTGACTTGATCTCCAATGTCCTCAATCCTTTGAGCTTGCTCAACCAACCCCACACATTACCTATTCGGATTTCATACTTGGTTAATTTCTTGACGTTTAGATCCTTTGGAAGCACACTCAGATTAGGAATGGAAACATGCAGAGTGCGGAGATTCTTCATGTGATTCAACTCAATTAGACTGGCATTAGTTGGTGGAGTTTGCTCCATGGTATTCCAATGAGCAAAGCTATTCTGCATGTACAACTCCTCCAAATTGATCAAGCTTTGAAGTACACCTGGTTCAATTATCTGAAGTTTTGCACAATGGTTCAAGTCTAATAGCTTCAGCTCTGTCAGTTGCCCAATTTCTCTTGGTAATCGATAAATATTGGAGTTCACAAAACTGAGAATATGTAGCCCTTTTAGTTTACCAAGAATGACTACATTATCTAATGAACAACCATCAAGACACAAAGTGTGTAAGTTCTCCAAAAATTGAAATGGCGACAAAGAGGAGCAAGTGAGACATATCCTAGTGAGATTTAATACCGTGAGTTTCTTCATGGAGTGAAATAATGAATATGGGACCTTAAGAGATCTGTTATTTGTGAACACCAAAAAGATCTGTAATTCAGAGCAATCTAACTCTTGAGGAAGCTCCTGCATGTCGACGTATGGAAAGCATACTGCCCTACAACTTTTGAGCTTGTCCTTCGGCAACTCTGTTATCGACTTATCTTTATCTTTCAACACGAGAATAGGGTGATCTCTTGAAGAGACCGAGGCAACAAATTCACGAACCAAGTCATGAATTTTGAAACCATCAACATCTTCACTGTCTAACAAAAGGGAGGAGGCTTGAAGAGTACGGATTTGCAAGCGCAACCTATCTCTAGCTACTTCCATGCTACTAACTTCTCCAAATAACCCCAAACCAAAACCATACCTCACCAAATTTTCAAGAGAAGGCTTGGAGATACTATAAACAGCACAAAGTCGTAACAATGACTTCACATCCCCTTCCAATTTATCATAACTCCACTGCAACATATGATTTATCAAATCACTCGTTTCTTTATCTTTAAACTCCTCAAAATTTTCCAAAGTATTCCTCCATTCATATAATTCAGCATCTTTAAAGCGTTTCGCCATCGCAACAATTAGGAAAGGCACACCTGCACATTTGTCGAGTGCTACATTCACCCAGGATTTGAGCTCGTCATCATGAACTTTGTCTCCCACAGTCTTCTCAAACAATCTTTTTGCCTCTTCATCCTTCAGCCCACCAAGGGAAAAGTCCTTATCGCAGCCCATATCCCTTCGTAAAACATCACGATGTCTTGAGGTCAACAACAACTTGCAACCCATGACTTTGTTGTCGTATCCGCAAGGAATACCAACTTTTTTTAACTCAAGCCCCTCCCACAGGTTGTCCAGTATTATGAGGACCTTCTTTTTCTCCCTCTCCTCGTCTTTCAACCTCCCGTGCAGAAGTTTCGCTCGCCCGCTGATAATCTCTTTGTTCTTTATATCAGTAAGGCCCAAGGCGTCCGCAATCTCTCCTTGAATCGTCTTGATGTCTGGATTTTCCGACACGTCTGCCTTAGCGACCCAATCAAACGACTCCTCTTCTCTTATTTTCCTTTCAACATCCTCTAAAAGAGTGGACTTGCCGATCCCGCCCATGCCATAAACCCCAACCACACTATTGCTGTTGTCGGCAAGAGCGCCCATGATGTTCCGTATCATCAAAGCTCTGGATTCGAAGACCTCATCGTTCCTCAGCTTAATCGACGTCGAGGCAGAATAAACGGAGGCCGTGGCGGTGGTCGACTGGTCGGCGTCTTCGCCGTCTCTCCTGGCCGGAGTCGGAGCAGTGACATTTCCCAAAGCAGTATCGATGGAGCAAATGTCGTCCAATGCCCCGTATCTGATGCAGCTTTCAGCGAGTCCCTTAATGACCTGGATCTCGGCCTCGGCCTTCGTGCTGAACCGATAGCGACGGTAGGGATTGGGAAGAGGATTGGGAAGAGTCCCGTAGCAGCAAGTCTTGCTCTCCTTATCGAAGGCGTCCAACAGGTTTCGCGCATCCTCCAAGGCCTTGTTGGCACTTTGCCGCCACTCGGTGAAGCAATGGTTGAAATTCCGACGATTGTTTCTGGCCGCTTGTGCCAAATCGCCGACCCTCTCAGCCTCGTTCTCCAGTTTCCGGACTTCTTCCCGTAGATCGTCGGCGAAGCTCTTGGAGGAGATCGCATATTTCACTCGACGCTTGATCAAAATAACTGCCCCCTTCAAGATATCACATACAGTAGGAAGGGCCCACTCAATCGACATCTCTTTGAATATATATATTTCGAGAAACAAAGAGCCAGAAAACAGAGAGGCAGAGAGCGAGAAAATGATGAAAAAGAGTAGCAGATACTGAAGAGGAGGAAGAGGATGAGGAAGAAAGGGTGTGCCGAGGAGAAGAAAGAGCGAAACAAAGCGCGAGACGAACAAGGCGAAGAGATTCGAGTGCCAAAAAAGGACGAAGGAGCGTAGAACAGGCAATCGAACGATGAAAAAGAGCAGCAGATACTCAAGAGATGAGGAAGAATGGGTGTGCCGAGATGAAGAAAAGAGCGAAACAGAGCGAGAGACGAACGAGGCGAAGAGATTCGAGCGCCAAAAATGGATGAAGGGGAGCGTAGAATAGCAATCGTGTACCTTACACAGTGTGTGAGCACTGATATAATAAAATGTAATTGATAATGAGAATAAATGGACAAGGACAGGCCCCACCCACGTGACATTGTCAATTACCGTGTTTCCTCAGGGTTAAAATTCCAAGAAGAGGTGACAATTGAGAGATCGTTCCCCATGTGCTCTCGGTGCCATATAACAAGGCAAAAGCGCATGGGGACCCTTGGAAATTCCAGAGTACTTAAAGAAAACACATGATTTTTATTTATAAGTAATTAATACATGATTGCGATAAATATTTTCATGCTATCAATATTTTCATTCATATTTGTACACAACCACCAGTCTGACTCAAAAGAGAGTGAGTGACTATAAGAATTTGAAAAGTATTTAACACCTTCACTGACTGATTGTAATAACTAGTTGATTAAAATCTTTATGGCATGATAATATATATTTGAAAAATAAATGACATTAGAAAAAACAATCAATTATCTATCATCATTAAAAAAAAATTATGATAAATGCTTGGCAGATAAATAAATATTAAAAAGTAAAAAAAATTAACAGAAAATCAATTGGGTAAAAAATTAGCTATTCTTACAAAAAGTCTATATAATGAAAATAATAAATCTTTAGAGGGTTAAATTACATGGATATGCATCTATCATATGTAAATGTGACTAAATGCATAATTGTTGATGACACCATACTTATGGTGTAAAGTCAAGTAGCATCACACCGACAAAAAAAAAGGAAAAAAAAAGTCAAGTAGCATCACAGCATGCAGTACATGATAGTTCTATAACCTTCCACAACAAGAGTTTAGCCTACATAGATACATAAATGAAATTAGCTGTTGCGGGATACTAAGCATTTTAGTCATTATAACAATATAAGTCAAGTAACATGCAATACATGATGAGTCCATGACATTGTGCTTCCATGTTGAGAATTTAGGCAATGGATATACTCATGTAAACTTAACTTTCTAAATTGGCAACCATTCAAACAAGCAGATGGGAATGTATCATTCATTGCATAGATCCTAGATGATTGATAGTACATTTTATGTAATTTGTTGTACCGTAAATGTTAAAACAAAGATTTTACTTTAATCACACTATAGTTATAAATCTATAACATTCAATTTTGTTTTGCCAAATATATAGTACAATTTCTAACTTGATTGATGAAATTGGATGTAGACTAATCTCAGGACATACAATTCATTTATTGGCAAGGAAAACCCAACTTGCAAGGCTCAGGCATAGTACAAATTACAGATCTTATTAAAATCTAATCTTATTCAAGGCCTTAATTAAACACTAATCAATTCCTTGTTTTGTCGGTCGCGTCATAATTGTGGAGTAAATTGATTTCTTTGCATTATGTAAGTTGCACACCTATCAAAGTGGCTTAAAAAATATAATACAAATGATTACCAACTGCTAAAATCACAAAATGATTTGACTCGAATTATATGAATACTTTATACCCTCTGTCACATTGATATAACAAGATGTAATCAACAAAGAACGATAAATAGAAAGATAGGCGGCACCCACGTTATAAGGACATGTCAAGACCACCCATGCACGCGCTAAGTAGCATCTCTAATCTTTTTCATAATATTAATATTTTCTTCGATGTTTGTGTGTGGGCACATTTGTGAATCAACATGGAGTGAAGATTAGAATCAGAAACGCATATAAAACCTTCAATCAAAGTGCAATTATTGAATGATTGGACCTAAAATCATCGCTCATGTATAATAGGTACCTTATGTAGTTTGTCATTCATCAATATAGCAAATGTAATTAATAAAAAGAACAAAACTCATGTGACGGGGTGGCAATATGTATTGGAAACCATTTTCAACTCAATTTAAGTGTGATGGGGTGTATATAAGACGGGAGAATTGTCCAAAAAGTCCTAAACCTATTACAGCTTTGCCAATTCAAAGTCATAAACCTTTCAATCTTGCCGATTGAGTCCTAAACCTTTTTGTCGTTTGCCAATTGAGTCCATCCGCCAATTTTGGCCGGAAAATGCTGACGTGGACGCGGCGGTGCCACGTAGACCTGTTTCGGGCGCCGATGTGGACAAATTTTAATAATATTTTAATTTTTTTAATTTTTTAATATTTTCTGTTTTTTCCCCTTTTTTTCTTTCTTTTTGGCTTTTCCCTTGCCCTTTTCCGGTGGCTGGCCACCGGCCACAACCAGTCGGCTAGCCTCGCCTACCACAGGCGAGGCTCGGCCGGGCGACAGCGACGTCGAGCGAGGCCAGCCTTGGCGAGGGCTGGCCTCACCAGATCTAGCGAGGGGAGCCCTCGCCGGGGCTCGCCCTCGCCTCTGGCTGGGCGAGCGACTGCTGGCCACCGGCCACAGGCCGACGCTCGGCCAAGCGAGCGACGGCTGGCCACCGGCCACAGGCCGACGCTCGGCCGGCCAAGGGCGAGGGTCGGCCTCGCCAGATCTGGTCTGGGCGAGGCCGACGCTCACCTGGGCGAGGGCGAGCCCCGGCGAGGGCTCCCCTTGCTAGCAACTTTCGTGAGCGAGGCCAGCGCCCTGTTTGCTGCCTCCATTGTTGGAGCTTGCCGAGGACCCAAGGGTTTTTCGGCTCGTTTTGCAGAGGGTGGATTGGAGAAGACGACGACCCAACTCGGCTTCCGCAGCAACGAACCACGGAAGCCGGAGCCGCAGCAACTCGGCCTGTGGCCGATGGCCAGCCGTTGCTCACCCGGCCAGGGGCGAGGTCGACGCTCGCCTGGGCAAGGGCGAGGCTAACCCTCGCCGGGGCTGGCCTCGCTTGGCGTCGCCGTCACCCGGCCGGGCCTCGCCTGTGGCGGGCGAGGCCAGCCGGCTGGTTGTGGCCGGTGGCTGGTGGCCAACCACCGGAAAAGGGCAAGGGAAAAGCCAAAAAGAAAAAAAAAAAGAAAAAAAAAGGGAAAGAACAGAAAATATTAAAAAAAAAATTTAAAAAAATTTAAAAAATTAAAATATTATTAAAATTTGTCCACGTCGGGCCGGTGAGCCCTACGTGGCACCGCCGGCATCCACTTCAGCATTTTCCTACCAAAATTGGTCGGATTGACTCAATTAGCAAACTGACAAAAGGTTTAGAACTCAATCGGCAAGATTGAAAGGTTTATGACTGAATCGGCAAAACTGCAATAGGTTTAGGACTTTTTTGACAATTCTCCCTATATAAGACACTTTAAATTTTTAAGCCAGTTGAAATGATATTAGAAAAGCATAACCAATTCCATGGGAGTCTACATGGGTTTGCACCGGCCTCATTTTCAACTTATTGTGGGTCTAGCAAAATGAGCAAATAAATTATTACTACCATCAGGGGACAGATCTCCTTTCAGTATTCCCCAATGCTTTTTAATTAAAATTTGAATATGGTAATAGAAATGGTTTTCTTGTTTCTTTACTTGACCAGTCATCATCACCAATGTGAAAATTTCCGCATCCACACCTCCACTGCTAATGGATAAACGTTGATTAGGTGCTAGTCCTAAATCAGCTCATTGCGCTTATCAGTGAAATCACATTTAAAATATAGAAGTAACATTATAACTAAGCAAATCATTAGATTATAATGTCAATTGTAATTGCTACATTACATGTAACTTCAATTGGAATTGTTAGATTGAAACTTCTAGGTAAATTAAACTTTTCCCACTCTTTATTAACATTTTTAAATCAGTTTACTTTCTTGAGTATTGCTACTCTTTACAGGACACAATTAATTTGGATTCGAGTACCATTAATATTGTTTCATAGTCTCTCATTCCAATTGAGTTTCCCTCTTTTTTCTTAAATGCTTGGGTGTGTTGCAAGTCTTTTACTTTTAACATTTCAAATATTACGGTTATCACAAAATCGGTTTGAAATTATTGCCAAGTAAAGTTATGTGGGTTTTCATAATTTATAAACCTAATTTTTCATTCGCTTTTAATTTTTTTCGGAGGACGGGGAGCTTTGAAAAACAGCAACATTTTACTGGAAAAGTTTATAAATGAATGGTTCAGTTTTAATGCTAGCAGCCAGCGATTTAAAAATTTAAGAATGACTCATAAACCCAAGGAAGAAAGAGGAGATAGATATAACTTGGAAAGTTGAGTGGTAAGCAGACAGCTAGGGGTGAGCATGGTCCGGGTTGGTCCGGACCACCCCTTAACCCTAGGACCAACCCGTATAGTGTCGGTCCTCAATTTTTAGGACCAAGGACTGACCCTATTGAACCTGGGACCAAGGACCGGACCGACCCAATGGGTTCGGTCCGGTTCCAGGGTCAACCCGGGACCGATCAATAATTTTTTTTGTCTTATTTTTATACTCCCTAAAAAAACAAACCTACAAATTAAAATTACACATCTATCGACAATGCGGCATTGTGCAACTAAACTATAAATATCAATACATATTTAGCAAATTTAAGATGACACAATAACAGAAATTTCGTATTTGCTAACCGCTCATCGATATATGGGACAAGATGGAAAGTTCTTGTAATCATCTATCTTTAATATTCATAACACCATATGCAAAAGCGTTTTCCTGCATTTGATCATGTAGAGTTCACTCAACCAAAAAATGAGCTTCACACCACTTGATTAGCATTTGATCATATAGAGTCAACTCAACCAAAAAATGAGGTTCACACCACTTGACTAGCAAATCACCGTAGCAATTACAGTATTACTCTACTCTTCAAAAACTTCTACCATTTGACACAAATTGAAAAACAAAGTGCAGCTGAAATTCATTAGTAAAATACAATTAAACCATAAAAAGTTCAAAATACTTAATATAAACCATAAATATATAACTTCACATTTTGTTAATTCACTTGAACTTCTAAACATTTGAAAAAAAAAAACAAACGACACATAATTAATACTCAACAAAAAGTTTTAAATTAAAATTACTATTAGTGCTATTGATAGAACATCTCAATATAATATAATATAACAGACATTTTACTTAGTTTGAATATATAAAATAATTATAAATAATATAATATAATATAATATACAGGGTTGGTCCAGGGTTGGACCACCCAAAATCTAGACCGGCGACCAACCCGACATATTGCCGGTCCTGGAATTTTAGGACCAAGGACCAGCAGGGTTGGGCCGGTCCATGGTCGGTCTAGGGTCAACCCTAAACCGCTGCTCACCCCTACAGACAGCCCCCATGTCGTCACTGGCCAAAAATAAAAATACAAAAAGGCCGCTACATGTTAGTCGTTCCATCAAGACAAGAACGGTGACGGACCGATAAGCGATTAGGTGATACAAATAGATGACTCATGAAATTTATGTAAAAGGAAATGGATGGTTTTTTTTGCATTTAAATGTTCCTCGATTAGTCACCATCACTAATGTCCAAGTCTTCATGTCCATTCTTCCACTGTTGATGGACAACCAACTAAGTATACGAGAGATTGCTTTAATTAGGGTAAGTCGGGGAGAGGGAGAGAAAGAGAAATTGAGGGTAGTTGTAGGAGCCAAGATGTTTTCCTGCATCTTACTGTTCCTTTACTCGACTAGTCACCATCACCTATGTCTTCCTCCGCGTCCTTGCGTTCACCGCTACTGGACAAACTTTAGGTATTCGCAAATGCATGAACTGATCGGGTACCCTCACTTGTCTAGCCTCTTTCTTTTTACTGTTGAGAAACATTGCTCTCCCACTTCATCCCTCCTGAGGCAATGATCAATTATTAATCTAAAACTAACAACTCTCTTGATGAGGCCCAAATGGGCAAGCTTTCCCTTAACTATTGCGTGGGGATATGTGATGTCCCATTAAGAATTCTAGAGATGAGTGATTTGGTGATTTTCCATAACAGAGATTATATATCAAATAGCAATTTTTGATAATATTCTCCTTATTGACATAGTAAATTTGGGCTAACTTAGATCCTTATGTCTAACTAATATTAACCATTATGTATAATTAAGTCTTGACTTTTTCATATATCATATTTCGCAGATTTGTTGACGGAAAACCCCTTTCCACATCCTTGTAAGTGAAAAAAAAAATAAAGACTCAATTTGCAAAATAATATTGAAGTTGCTTAATTTTTATGCCAACCATAATTATTAGATTAAAATGTGAAATAGGTATCATAAAATTGCCATATGATGATATGGTTGTAATTTTGTTGACGTCTCTCTGTTCTAACTCTTTCAAAAGTTACTTTTTGACATGAGTTTAATGTAATTTTTCCTATTATTCCCAAATGGCAACATCAATTGATAATTTTCATTGATTTTTCTCTTGAGAAAGAGAAAGCAAGTCCCACACCAATAATGCATAGCGGACTCAATAATAGAGGCCTATGAGGCATCGTGCAAGACAAGACAAGATACCTTACATAGTACACACAGTGAGGTGTTTCTAATTCACTTGAAGTACTCATTAAGCATTGTCAAAAAAAAAAGTACTCATTAAGCTGTCAAAACTTTTGTCCTTTTATCCTTCAAGTTTCTTGGCGAGCTGTTCCATTTCCCACCCTTCAATGGTCTGCTTCGATGGATCCACAAGAATCATATTATTGATCTTTCGAATGTACTTGATGCACTCATATGGTCGTACCTTTTGAGGAGATAGGAACTTGATGGTACATCAACGGAGCTCAAAGGGACATGTGTTGGCATTGGCCCACAAAATAGTAGTAGTTGCAGACTCTGTGCATTATGCGCGAATCAATTAGGCAACATGTGAAATAAAAGAATCGGTTTTCATTGATTGCATTTTCCAAAAAAAAATAGATGATGGCTCAAACCAGTTTTGGAGTGGGATTTGATAATTAATAAGGGATTTGGGCATCATAGTAATTGAACTTTTTGCGAAAATTGTCAATAGGTCTTTAAATTTTTTTTTTTTTGCCAATTATGTCCATACATTATATATATTTTTTATTCTTTCAAATCCATTTTGTCAAACATGCAAACGGAGTTGATGATGATGTGGACTATATCCAAGAGATGTAAATAGTCTACTACGAAGCGCCATAGGATGATAGAAGGAAATAAACTTTGTGATGTCCCATTAAGATTAAAGAGATGGGTGATCTCGATGATTTGCCAATCTAGAGATTATATATTAGATAGCAATTTTTTATAATGTTGAAGTTGAATTTGTTTTTCTTTTTTACCAACATAATTGGTAGATTAGAATTTCAAATTAGGCCTAAGTCCATATATTCATGACTATTGGACTAATTTTTTTAACAAAAATAATGTTATGACTAATTAAAGTCACGAGGGAAGTTCTATTTGTAATTAATATGATCAGGACCTTTTGCATAATAACTACCTAGTTTATGAGAAATAAGTGCATATAAAAAGAGTACCATATAAATTTGGGATACTCTTAATGTAAGCATATAATTTTACTTATAATATGGGGGCATAGGTATGGAGACCTCTCTACCCATAATTCTATGAAATATCCTGTAGGCTTTTGAATTGGTTAAGCTCAAGGCTTTGGCCTGTGTAGTTGGCTCCAACCTAAAGCAGTTTGTGGGATCCTAACAAGCAACCTCCTATTCCTGAGCTGGATATCCCCTAGCATCCCAATCAGCTACGTCACTCCTGGGATTTAGTAAGCATTTTTTTTATTCTAAAGAATGAGTGTATTTTGCATTCTCATCATTTTGAAAATGAGTATGTTAACATAAAATTATAATATTGTTAATGTCCGATAATTGCAAGATAGTGATGTTAAGTAAGCATAATTTTTTTCTTGTAAAGTATAAGTGTATTTTGCATTCCGCAGAGGTTCTTAAAAAAATTGTCTCTAGTTACATGGTCTGGATTTGCTTCTTTTGGTGATTGATTTGCATACTATTGACATGGATAGGAATCCCATTTAATTGATTTTAAATAGAGCCAATCACACATTTCCTATATCTTAATGATAGTGCGCTGCCCCATATACACAAACATAATATAAGTGATACAAAGGTTGGTGGATATTAGATTACTCGTTTCAATTGTTATAGGCAGGGAAAAGTGGAAAGAGACAAGGACAAATTTATTTGACGCAGCAGTGATAAGGTTACATTTTCTTCTCATGTTTTGGAATGATTCGGTATTTACATCTCATTGGATTTCTTTGTTAATTGAGAGCAATGGCTTCCTTAACGTATGCGAGTTTATATTAAGTCAGAGTTTAATTATTTCCATCCTTACCAATTCTTTGATTGGTGGGTTAAAAATATGGACATAACCAGTATGAAAATTTAGCTAAAAATAGAGTGCATGTTCGATTTTCTTGTCTATAACCTAACCTTGATTAAGGCCTCAACTAAACACCAATTAATTTCTTGAATTTCCATCCTTACGAAAGCAAGGGAAAAATGACTTGAGGGAAATTGAATACTACAATATAAGAATCACAAGTACGAAAATTATCACTAAAAAGAGATTATTAATTTTAATATAAATATGACTTATATTTCTAATAGAATAGAAAAACACCAGAACCATTGTTTTTATACTAATAAAGAGATTTTTGTACATTTTTGGGGCTTTCTCATTTTTTGTGCTTGAGTAATTAAAAAAAAATTGAATTCTAACCTTTTCAAATGAATCTAATTAACTGACCCATTTTTTTTTTCTTGAGTCTTTGACAAATGCAGCAAAAAACTGGGGCTAATTCCAAAAATAAGCACAAACTTTAGGTCAATGAACAAATCTAATCCAAACTATTTTTTGTCTCTTAAAAAAGCACTAATTTTAAGTTGAGTGACAAATTTGGCCCAAACTTTTTTTTTTGTCATATAAAAAATACTAACTTTGGGTCAAGTGACAATTATGATCCTAACTTTTTTTGTCTCAAAAAAATCACTAGTTTTCACTTAAATCCTAAATCTAACCCCCTTAACCTAGATCCATTGATTGTTCTTAGTGATAAATCCATGTGCACTTGCTGGCCGGATTTAAAACACTATTCATTATCTTCTTGTTTGAGCCACAGCTTTGAGAATAACGGTGAAATTGCTCATCATCTCCTACACTTCACTAGCAAGTCAAAAAATCTCTAAATTGAATTACTCGGCCAAACTTTGTCATTTTGTCTAAATATGAAAATGTAGACCATCGCCCATCGAGAGACCCCATGGATGAGATCGCCAAGCTCACAACTAGAACCTTTTTCTTGAAACAAGATTAACTTCAAATAGAAAGTTGAATAATGGTGAAAGTTTGTAACATTTTACAAGACAAAAAAAAAAAATGAGGCTAGATTTCTCCCTTAACCTAAAGTTTGTCCTTTTTTATGAGACAAAAAAAAAAAAAGTTTCAGTCAGATTTGTCTCTCGAATTAAAGTTGGTGCTTTATTTTTTTGGAGCTAGCCCCAAAAAACTATGCCTCAGTTTTCCTCCCTACTCTTCCTTTTCTACGATTTTGAAACTCTACTACAAAATCTTACATATTTCCCATATTTGTTATAAAATTCATAAGCCTCCTCATAAGAGTTAAACTCCACACCCCTGCCCATGATAGGTATTTTGATTCTCCTCTCTGCTTAATGAAAAGAAGAAAAGAGCTACATACTTATTCGATATAACCCAACTTCCATTTCTTTTGGTGTTAAAAGTCCTTCTCTATCATATTTTGGTCTCGTTTTGGTATTGGCATTATTTTCATCAATCACTTTACCTTTAATATGAACTTCACCTATCTAAAAAGGGGTTTCTCAAAAAAAAAAAAAAAAAAAAATCAATATGTGAGTCAACACCTTATATTACGTTATTTTGCAATGATTGGATGTCCCCCATTTTATTTTTACTAGATTAATTAACTGAAAGAGGTTAAAGGTGATTTTTTTTATTTTACGATATGTTAAAAGGCTGTATAATATTTCGTGGTAACCTAGTATAGAACCATTGTTATTTAAGTCCGCTGTACACAATAATTCTTCAATTAATGAGGAAGTAGGAAGAAACAGTTGCAACAATACGTGGTGAAGCTTTTTCTTTGTTAATAAAGTTAAAAAAAAAAAAATGAACATCTGAAAGAGAACGCAGAAGTGCAAATGCAAGTCATTTCAAAACTCATCCAGTTGCCAATTCTTTGAAAAAAAAAAGGGTTTTTGTGATCAAGATGTATATCTAACTAAATAAGAGGTAATTAAAATACATATACTTTAAGACATATTCATGTGTGCTTGCACACATACATACGTATGTATATTCATAGTTATGACGAGATTGTGTGTGGTTATAAGTTAGCTGCACGATAGTATATATATTAAATGTTTTATGCTTTCAAGAGTAACGAAAAAAATGATTGATGACTTTACTTGGTGCTCAATTTGGAGGGAGGGCATTTTGACTGACATTTCATTCAGAAAGGGATAAAAGTTATTTTAAGGATATTCGTAAAGATTTCCCATTTTAAAGTTGTAATCCGGTTGCGCATTACAAGCATAATAGAACTCGTGGTCCCATTTGCGCCGTCGCTATTGGAAAGGACAGTGCAGTTACGCTATAGCGGAACTCTTGTTTGTTAACATCCCACACTAGTCACTTGATGAAGCAATTCTCGTTGGAAAATTGGAGTTGCATATCAATATCAACATTGATCATGCGTTAGAGGCTAAAAAGCATTTACTGTTAAAGTTTGTAGCATCCAAGAAAACCCCATTATGACTTCCACTCAAAAAAGGAGTCAAATGACATTGATGGAACCACTACAGAAGTGAATTATTTGAGGTAGACACATTCATACTCCGCGTGGAACATTATCAAAAATTGCCATATGATGATGTGGTTGGGGTTTGTCTAATATCTCTCCGTTCTCACTCTTTTAACCATTACTTAGATCCTTCTTATTGAGATATACATGTGACTTATGTTAGAAAGTCTTATACTGGAAGAATTGGTATGGTATGCAGCAATTAATATATCCTAGTTTTTGAGTGAACTTGGCTTCAATAAAACATATTGGCTAGCTCAAACATGGGCTTTTCTTTGGCGATCTCTCTGGTTAAAGGTATCAAATTTCTACTAGACACTCCTAAGAAATGATGCTAGAGCCAATGATTGATAGCTAATGGCCAATCCCAATGTATACCAATGTTTGGAGAATATCTAAGGAAAGGAATCTCGTGATCAACGTGGTTTTTGGGCAGCCTTCATAGTTCGATCTAGCAAAAGAGACTTGGAATGAAGGTGGGTGTTGTTGTGTAGCAATGTGGTCCTGATGGTAACCTTCATGATTCAGTTTGGAGAAAGAGACTAGGGATGTCGATGGGCGTTATTGTTATTTTTGTTAGCACACGCACCAAAGCAGAGATTCTAATTGAGTCGTGTTAATGGAGAATGATACTTGAATTAAGGGAAATCAAACATAATACTAAGCCAACACACGAGAGGCGAATGTTAAAATGAATGTGTGAGTTGGGTTAGAAAAGTTTCACAATGGAGAATTGATGTCATATTAAATAGTTAATATATCATAGTTGATCAATAACTTTTTAGCTCATGTTTTTTTAGTAAAGATGGATTAACCGAATATGTTAATGGGCTCAAACTTGAGCTTTCTCTTAATAACCTCTCCACTTAAAAGGATTAAACTTTTACTACACACTCTTAACATTTGTATCAATAATTATTTATTGATGTGAGTTTAATATAATTTTCCATTTTTCTCAACAGCGGCATCGATCTGGCATTTTCTTGGATTTTTTTTTTAAAAAAAAAGAAAGAGCGAGAAAACGTTCGGATAAAAACCCCTCAAAAGGCAAAGTTGAGAGAAAAAGAGAGGGAGAGAGAGAACGATGAAAAAGAGTCGTAGATATTTCAGAAGAAAGAAAAGGAGGACGAAGCTATGGCCTATAGCAAGGAGAAGAAAAAGTGAAACAGAGCAAGAATGATGAAAGACGAAAAGGCGAAGAGATTTGAGTGCGAGAAAAGATGAAGGAGGGCGTCAAAGAGCAA
The DNA here is from genome assembly GCA_016097615.1 of Eucalyptus dawsonii. NCBI lineage: Eukaryota > Viridiplantae > Streptophyta > Magnoliopsida > Myrtales > Myrtaceae > Eucalyptus > Eucalyptus dawsonii. The sequence continues at coordinate 27,688,759 of CM027881.1, read as the reverse complement.
TCAATGGAGAAAGAGACATTGGTAACTTTTTGCCGGAATATTTGATCAACAACGAGTGAGAGGTACTACTAGTGTTCCAATGATTTAAAATCTTAACAAAGGCCCAAATCACGAGGAAGAAAGATGGGATGGGTATGGACTATGGAGCTCCGTAATCTAACCTTAGTTAATACTTTAACGAAACCCCACTCAATTCCTTCAAAAGCTAAAAAGTTGGGAGCAAAGGGCTCCAAGTCCTTAGAGCCTTCACGGCCAAAAGTAATTTTCTTTTTTTAAAAGACTGTTGTCGGTCGCATCAATCAAGACAATGATGGTAGTCTAATAAATAATCTATTAATACATGGAGCAAGTCACCACCACCAATGTCGAAATCACCATCCTTTCCTCCGATGCTAATGGACAAACATTGATTAGATATCCATCCTTTCCTTCACCGCTTTAGACAAACATAATTTAGGCATCTAGTTTTTCCTCCACGTGGGATGGACAAACATTGGTTAGGTAATAGTCCTACCCCGCTCATTGTGCTGGTCCATGATATAACGTTAAAAATTTAGAATTAACATGATAATTAGGCTGATTGTTAGATTATAAAGCCAATTATGATTGCTAGGTTAGAAAAAACTGCAGTTGTAATTGTTAGATTAGAACTTCTAAGGAAATTAAATTTTTGCTATCCTCTTAACATTTTATACTAGTTTACTATCTCGAACACTACTACTCTTTAGATGATAATATTAATACACAAAATCAAAACGACCACTGCTACTCTTTACATGACAAAATTAACACGCAAAATCATTGCTAGCCAGGACTAACTTTGCTCTGTGGGCTCTCATTCATATTGAAGTCCCCCTGTCCCCAAGGAAAAAACCCTCTTTTTCTTTTTCTTTTTTCTTTCCCAAATGCTTGGTTCTGAGCTTTTCCTTTTCACATTTATTTTTCAAATATTGCAGTTATCAGGAATTGATTTTTAAAATTTCCGAAAAAAATTGATACATTTATTAACAAGTAGAGTTATTATATGTTTTTCATAATTTATGAAACCTATTTTATTTCCCATTTTTAATTTTCTCGAGGGAGAGCAAAATGCAGATTTTTTTTTTTTTTTATCTATAAGTGTAAGCAAATAGAACTAGAGTCGACCAAAGTGACTATGGAACTCGTGGAATTTTTTCAAAATCACTCTTGCGTGTTCCTATTTCATGACAATCATATGGAACAACAACAAAATGTTATGCCGAGTGCCACGTGAATCTCGTTGAAAGGGGATATTCCACTAACTATGAAGGCGTTTCCTTCATATGCAACTTGCTGAGTCATTAAGCATAGCTCCTCGGATGAGTGCATTCCGACATTGACTTTGATGAATTTTTACACATTTACAAAAAGTTCCAATAAAACCCTTTTGATGAATTTTTGCTTAAAATTATTGATGTGGTAGTCCAGTCATCGCTGGCCATTCTAAGTAACACACGACCATTTCAATGTCGGAAATTGGCCAAAATGACTATATTGGAATTTTGTGCAAAGGTTTATCACTAAATTGGCAAAATCGAAAAGTTTAGAACTAAATTGGCATTCGTACAATATGTTTAGGATTGATGGGTAATATTCCTCAAAGACATGAGGAATGTTCTCTTTGCAATTAAGTTGACTAAGATCTTATGCATAATGACTACCTAGTTTATGAGGAATAAGTGCATATGAAAAATCCCATGTAAAATTAGCATTCTCCTAAAGTAAGTGTAACACCATGTAAAGTTAGCATTCTCCTAAAGTGAGTGTGTGTGAGCGCATGTAATATAGGTGTGGAGAGCCATTTACCTAGAAGCTCATGAAATATCATGCCAATTCCATGAACTAGTTAAACTCATATCTTTGGTCTATGTAGGTGACTATAACCCAAAGCAGTTTGCATGTAGTTTGTGGGATTCGAACCGACGATCTCTAGTTCCTAAGTTGGAAATCCCTAATGACCCAACCAATTGTGCCAATTCTGGGGCTATGTAAGCATAATTTTTATAGTAAAGAGTAGTCTATTTTCTATTCCGAACCATTTCTTAAGAAAATGACAAAGTTAACATAAAATTATCATATAGTAATATTCAATAAGTGCAAGATAGAGATGCTAAGTAAGTATAACGTTAAAATAATAGTATCATATGATAGATAGGCATAATATTGGTCTCTGATCTGTTTTGAATATTAAGCTGGCTGAAATTCTCTTTATTAGTTTCACATGACAAACTTGCCCATAAAAAATTGTTGTGTTGGAAATGTCAATGTACCCCTAATCCCATATATGAATTATGACCGTTTGAAAACATTTTGACTAAATAGAAACAATTTAAAGTCATGAGAGACATTCTCCTTGTAATTAGATTGAGTAGAACTCACGTAGCTAATAAGGAATTAGTGCCTATAAGTACATCATGATATATGAATAATCTATCTAGTCAGTAGTGCAAAATATTAGCCTAGGTGGAGTCTAAGTGGGCACATTTTTTTAATGGAGAACGTTGCGAATCCAGTTCTTAAAATAAGGAGAAGTCTCTTCTAGCTATTTAGAATGCTATGTGTCAAACTTAGATGCAGGGCATAGAGAAGATACTGTTACTGCATAATTATATAGATATTGACTCTCATGTTGATTTTGTACGTGAATTAGTGAATAATTTTGTATCAAAAGTATAATTTCTCAAAAAGGAAAATTTACACCCACCATACACAATGACAAGCATAACCAAATCCAAAGCCCTTTCCAACAGAGAGATACTACATGTGAAAATGGAAAAATTAAGGAGACAAATGTGAAATGTGAAATAAGGGGAAATATAAGAGGTTGGCTATTCTAGCATTTTGTCCTTGGGTTCTCTTAAGGAAATATTACGTAGAGACAAATTTGGAATGACCCTAACAAAGTATCACGTGTAAAATGGGTGCATAATTAGCTCCACCAAATGTGTGTGCGCACACCAATCATCCCAACAGCTATTTGTCAACCAGAGGAATCTTGCTGTTTTAGTCTTGACAATTTCACCTTTCGGTGCAAGGAAGCAATTGTCAGCGGAAAATAGGAGATGCATATCAATATCATCATTGATTATGCGTCAAAGGCCAAAAAGTATTTACTATTAAATTTTGTAGCATTCCAAGAAAAACCCATCATGACTTCCCTTTAAAAAGGAGTCAAAAGATTAATTGATGGAGCCACTAGAGAAGTGGATTGTCCGTGGCTGATGCACTCATAGTCCAAGTAGAACGTTGTAAAAAATTGCCATATGATGATACGGTTGGAATTTTTCTAATGTCTTTTGTCCTTGCTCTTTTAACCATAACTTAGACCCTTTAATCAACAATTACTTCTTGATATGAGTTTAATGTGATTTTTCCTATTTTTCTCGATTATCCATTGATGTTTTTCTTTTGAGAAAGAAAGATTGAGAAAACGATAGGACGAAAACCCTAAAAAGAATCACAAAAAAACACCACAAGTGTCATGATTTTTGTAGAGTGCTCACATTTTTTTTTTCAATTATTTGAGTACCATGACTTCTAAAAAACATAAACTTAAGTGTCATAACTTTTTTTTTTTTATTATTTGAATGTTTTGATTTCTAAAAGAAAATTTCAACTGAGGTTTGTAGGAGAAGTTTTGGGAGTTTGATGCTCCTTATACTAAGCCATTGACGAATAATCAATGCTTTTGTAATATTAATACTAAGGTAGACTCAAGGGGGGAGATGGGACATCCCATTATCTTATGTCTAGTCAAATTATTGCATATTCTTGGCTGTTTTAGCCACTCTCTTACTATGAACCCTTTCACGAGTGAATGACCACAGGCAAGCATGAGCAACGTGCATAGCTTTCTTCTAATGACATATGGACCCCATTTTTGACTGCATGGTTCAATCATGGGATTCAAGTAATAATCCATGGCTGCTTTCTTTAAAATAATAATTTTAATCAAATTGTCATAGAAAATGAAAGTATAAACTAAGAGCCCGAATGCTATCATCAAATCATTTGTCATGTAATGCTTATCATTCGTAGGAACTCATAATTTCAATTACTTGTCATTTGTAAAAGACGTGATTTAACTACCAGTTAAAAACAACACAATGTGAGAAAAACATGGCTTATCAAACTACAAGTGACACCACCAAATTCTTGTGATTGCAATTCGGTCTTGGCAAGGAACAAGGTAAATGTAATTTAGTCCTCATTTTTTAACAAGATGTGATGGATCCTTGGCTTCACTATGCACGATTTGTCTGAATGTCTAAGAGTTGTGATTTGATTATTCCCTCAATATATTCCTTGAAGAATGTAAAGAGAATTGTTTGCCCGCATGCATATTTGAACAAGCAATGTATGGATATGAAAGACCATAATATAAGTACACAGAATGAGAGAACACACAATATATATGTATGTATGTATGTATGTATTTATGTATGTATGTATGTATGTATGTATGTATGTATGTATGTATATTTCACAGCACTTGACAGTTTGTTAGTTTCAAGAATTATAATCAGCAACCTTAACTATATAATATGGTGCAAAATCTGAAAGACATCAATCTTAACCTGTCAAAATTTATGCTCTTGAACTATTCATGGGGTACATAATATAATCTCAAGTCCTAGCTACAGGTATAAGGAATAAAGCAAACAAAGTGAAAACTCAAAAACAAACTAAAAATACGAGGCAAGCTTTTCAATTTGAAAACATGCTACTAATGAATTAAGCTTGGGACCTTTCCACGAATCTCTTCATATCAAACGGCCGCACCACCACTTTGAAATAACTCTAGAGATGCAGTGTGAAAAAGATTGAGATTGCTCAAAATGAAACTCTCACTCAATGATCTCCCAAATTTACTAGCATGATAAATTTAGAAAAACCAATTATCAATAAGAAAAATAACTTTAAATGTCTCAAAAACTTTGTCTATAACCATTTGAATAAAGAGGATTAATTATTCACTGACTTATAAGCTCGTAAATAAAATCTTATACCAAATTAACTCGTTGAAATATTCTCTTCTACAAAATAATGAAAGTTCAAACACTACAGATCAAAGAACTGAAGATTTGGTCATAATAAATTGGAAAAATTATGGCTAAAGCTCAATGAAAGCATGAGTGTAATTTGATATTTAGGAACGTGCTTATGCTCCAATCTTTTAAATAAATCAGCCTTTTTTTTTTTTTTTTTTTATGATTCATAGGTTGAAGACGTTTTTAGGTAAATTCTTACATGAACAAAACTTTGAAATCAAAGGAGTAGATGACAAGATTGAAACCAGAAACTCTTATCAAGTGTCTATAGTAAATAAGAAAATAGACCAGACAATAGATGAGAGAGAAATTGAAAAGGCAGATTTGTTTATTTTTAAATAAAAGGCAGGTCTATTAATAATTGAGTTTACTTAAAAGGATGTGATTTTAAGCTAAATTGGGAGCGTGAATAGCCTCGCCCAATGTGTGTGAATATGCATGTATACACCAAATCATCACAACGACTTTAGAAGATCCTCCTGACTATTTTTCAAGGGTTTCGGTGGAACGGAAGGCCCACCAGAGGAATCTTTCTCTTTTAGTCTTGGGAATTTCACCTTTCGGTGCAATAAAGCAGTAATGGAAGATTGAAGATGCATGTCCATATCATCATTGATTATGTGTGAAATGTCAAAAGTATTAACTGTTAAATTTTGTAGCAATCCAAGGAAAAAAAAATATCATGACTTCCTTTTTTAAGGAGTCAAGAAGACAAATTGATGGAGCCAGCAGAGACGTGGATTTTCGAGGTTGATGCACTCATAGTCCAAGTAGAACATTATCAAAAAATTATCATTTGATGATATAATTGAGATTTTTCTAATGTTTTTTTGCTCTTGCTCTTTAACCACAAATTAGGCCTTTATATCAATAATTTTACTTCTTGAGATGAATTTAATGTGATGTTTCCCATTTTTCTCAACAGTATCATCGATTTTACATTTTTCTTTGATTTTTTTTTAGTTGAGAAAACCCAGAAAAAAAAAAAAAAAAAAACAAAAACAAAGAGACAGAGAGAATAATGGAAGAGCGAAACAAAGCAAGAAATTAGGGACAAAGAAGGCAAAGAGATTTGAGCGCAAAAAAGGATTAGGTACTATTCCTAAGCCCACTCCTCGTGTTGGCATGAAATCATATTAAAAAATAGAGAAGTAACATTATAATCAAGCTAATTGAATGGGAAAAAAATTGAGGTTTTATTTTTGAAATGGTATGCAAATCGAAATAGCTCTAAAACGTAAAATGGCCGCGTTATTGATTTATATATTGAATGGCAACTTTTGATGATATTCTACTTATTGACATATATGACTTGAGCCAACTTGGAGCCTTCTACCCAACTAATGTTGAGCATTAGTTGAAAATAAGTTTTGACTTTTCATGTATCGTCTTTCAATTTTTCACAGATTTTTTGAAAGAGAGCCCCTCATAATCATCCCTATAAGTGAAAAAAAAGAAAAAACTCACTTCATAAGTAAAAATTGAAGTTGTTTAACTTTGTTTGCCAAGCATAATTGTTAAATTATAAGTTATTCCTAAATCCTTATATTTATTATGACTATATGAAAAAATTATGACTAATATTTAACAAAAGAAAAAGGTTATGACTAATTAAAGTCATGTGGGACATTCTCTTTGAAATTAAGGTCATATGGACCTTTTGATAGACATGTAGACACGTCTATTTAAAAGCCCATGAAGTATCGATTCTACAATCCTCACATAAATAAATAAGTTAAAAAACCATTGTGAGCTTTCTTATCTGCCCCAGAATTCTCTATTTGTTTGCCATCCCTAGTTCTAGCTGGAAAAATGATTCTTGTTTCATGCGGGGGAAATATATGCATATGTAGAGGTTGTTCGGTCGGTTCACCGTTCGCTTTCACCAATTGTTTCTTCCGTGCTTTTTTCCTTCTTTTGGAGGTCCCCATGATGCGCGATTTCTGGATTAAGTTTAGTTTCCAGCCGTGGTACTCTGACTTGTTGAAGGTCAGATTTCTAGTGCTTGGACAGTTTTAATTTTCAATTGAAAGATGAAACATCCTCTTGATCTTTGTACTCTGCTTTCATACTTATTTAAGTGAAAATGCCAAAATCTTTAAAACCTTACCTTACTGATAGAAGTCACATTTACTCTCTAATTTTAATAAGGAATTGTACTAAAAATTGTCAAATAAAAATCTTAGTTTGAGTCATTATCAATGAGGCTTTGCAAATCTTAGGGACGGAGACAACCTTGGGATAATTGACCAAGTGCCATACATTTGATGAACCTGCCTTATGCCTTCGGCAATACTATACCAAAAAAAAAAAAAAAAAGCATGCTTTATTTTCCACTGGAAAAAGTTGATGCCGACGTCCATTGTCACTTACTTTTGCTCCAGACTCCCGTAGTCTCCACGGTAAAGAATTTCAAAAAATTAATTTGAATTGATAAAGGGATTGGGACTTTATGTGGGTGAATCTTTAAATTAGGTTCATGGTCATTTTAATGGATATCCTAATCTTGAAGAAGATGACTAGTTCCAATGTGGACGCTAAAGCGGTCATGTCGTGTCTAATACTTTAAGAAAAAGCAAAATAGTGTACATAGGCACAAGTTCTCGAAGTGATGAGTAATGGAATGAGGTGTCAATGTTCAATTGAGCCAAGGTATGTTTTTTTCCACCTCTTTTGCTTTCTATTTGAAATCCAATTCACACTGCTTCAAAGCACTAAAATCAACTCATAATCCACCAAAACCCAATCTAATTGATGGATCTCTTGACCTTTTTGAGGCGATGCCAAATAGTTATGGTCCCCACTGCTTTACTTTCATCCTTAGTTATCCTTAGCCTCTCTTGCTTTTTGAAAATGCAGTCGGATTGCTTTTTCCTTTTCCAGGATCCCCATGTAAGATTGCAATATTGTTTGTCCTCCCCGCTTGGAATGACAAATACTTAGGTCACACGGAGGATTCATCCCCGCTTGGAATGACAAATACTTACACTGACTCATCAGATGAATCACAGCCATTGATCCTATAATACTCATCATATTTTGCAATTTACATGCCCTCAATCTAAATTCTGAGGTCTAGTCAAGATTTTTTGGAATTAGTGCATGTAAGAATATTCTCATTTGAGTAATCTATTTAGCCAATAGTGCATAATATTATCTTAGGTGGAGCCTAAGTGGCCACATTATTTATGTTTTTTTTTTTCTAGAGAACGTTGCAAATCTAATTCTTAAAACAAGGAGAAGTCCTTTCTAGCTATTAGAGTGTGTGTATCAATCTTTGAAAAAAGCTGTTATTGTATAATTTTGCAGATATGTATTCTCCAATTGATTTTGTATGTGAAGTTGGTGCATAATTTGTGTCGGAAAGTATAATTTCTGAAAAGGAAATTTTACACCCAACAAACAATGATAAGCATAATCAAATTCAGAGCATACGAGATGCGGGAAGCTTTGCTCCTCAAGCAGGGAAAGTCTTCCTTTTGGATTAATTGCTCCTTTGGGCTTTACATCGTCAAATAATGCCCAGAAGATAGGATGTTTTAGGAACGAGCTCACCTTAGCTTATGTTGAGGGCTAGACCCTACGGACCGATTTGGTGCTTGGGCTTTGGACCGATGTATGAAACCGGACACGAGTTTAAGCCTAGTAGAAAGAGGCAGATATCTTTTTCTATAGTAGATTTCTGTTTTCATATGGACTTTAGATATTTAGTGCTATGACGGAATGAGCCTCGAAAATTTTTCACGTAGACGATGTGGATACTTCTCTAATATATAACTCGAGCATCTCCATACAGTAACTAAACTTATACAAATAATCCCATCAAGCCAATGGATTCGTGTTAAGTAAACTTGATTATAAGCATGAATACTCACTCACATTCTCTCAAGCCCTCCTGCTAGGTCTAAAGTCAAGCGGAGAGAATTAGGAAATGATTTTGCAACAGAAAGCCTGATCTAGTCCGCCATGCATGTTGGTTGATAAACGATTTGTGTGTGTGAGATTTTATGGATAAATAAGTAACAATGATCTGTGTCACTTGATCATGCATATATTCAATCACCTCCTCTGCAACCCCATATATATAACAAAATCTCATTGGATTTACAAAAATGATAAACAAAAATAAGCCTCGCTGGATTTGAGGGCACAAATCTACCTTTCTCTATGCACGAAGGGATCAGATAAACCCTCCTTTTAGTTCAAGGAAAGAAATTTTGCAGGCAAATACCCTTCATAATCACAAATCTCATGAATCCATCATTCTTCGCAGATAATTTTGATTGCAAAGAAATAGAATTTATGATAAATAAGATTTAAGCCATCAAAACTCTTTGAAATTGAAATAATGAAACATTATTAATCATCATCCAACAATTTTTTATTTGGTAGTAGTTCAAAAGTTTTTCTGAGTCCAGCTCCTCCATTTTCAGATAAGTGATGGAAGCTTAAACTCAAGAAAAAGAAAAGAATGGAGAACCCATTACAGAAACATCTATATCACATAGATAAATATAATGATGATGGAACCCACCAATAGAAACCCCTCGCCCCGTTCGTGTTTTGTAGGTGTTTAGTGTCCTCGTCTGTGGGGGCAGGATCATCTCTTCAATAGAAAGACTCTGCCTGCAGCATTTTCTGCTGCGGAAATAGCCATGCCCTAATTCATTCTCTTGCTTATTATTGTTCATGTTGTTATCATGTTATAGACACTACCATTTTTAAAACATAGTCGAAAACAATGATTCTAAATAGCAAGGGCTTAATTCCTCAAAATAGCACCAATTTAGGTTCAAATCTCAATTCTTGCCCCAAATATTTTTTCTTTAGTATCTCATAAACAATCACCAACTTTGACTTCATATCCAAATCTGACCTCTGTTAACTTTTTGTCCGTCCAAAGAGCATCCTTAAACGTCTCATTTGTCAATTCCACTCATTCTTTTTTTCCCAAATCAGAATTATATATAGCTTTTCCTTTTTTTATTCTTTTTTTAATCTTCCTTCTTCCTTTCGCTACCTAAAGGTTGTCCGTCCATGGCCACCATCATCCCACCCTGTCATCCTCCACTTCCTCCTTGCAGCCGCCGTAGTGTCTCCGGCCTCCGCCGCCGCCACCGACCACATTTGTCGGCGGCAACCGCGGATGGAACCCCGGCATCCAGACCTCCTACCTCGGCGACCTTCTACTCCATCTGCACACATTTCTTTGTACTCTTCAGTGGAATGAGCTAAATCTGTATTCCAGAGCCCATTTCCAATTTTTTTTTTCAGCTTCTTGAAGGCAAAGTGACTAACGATACAATGCTTCTCTTCTGTCATTGCATTTTTTTTTCGCTTATATTTTAAATAAAACTGGTCGTGATCCTATTCTGAACAAAAAAAATAAAATAAATATGAACTTTCTGCTGATTCACCCATTTTGAATCAAGAAACATGCACAGACTCGGATTGAAAAGCCATGGACGGACAGATATTAACCTCCAAAAATCCAGTTGTGGCTGCCGTCGACCCTGCTGACCTTAATCAACACAAATCTGAGGTCAAGCTGATCCCCATATCTCGAATCTAGGGCTCGCTTGAGCTTAGATCCAAAATTTGAGGCTCGAGAGCGCCGGCCGAGCTCGAGCTCGACGACAGCGAGGACAAGCCGCGGCCGGGCTACTGGACATCGGAAGCCAGGGGTCATCGGCCAAGAGTAGAGGCGGTGGTGGTGGAGATATGTGGCGAGAGGCTGGGGAAAACAGGAATACGGCTGGGGTTGTGGAAGGTGGCGAGGTGGTGGTGGACGGAGGGCTGGGCCGTTGATTGGATCGTACGGCTGACTCACGGTGGTCAGGTTATCGTCCAGTGAAAGGAAGAAGAAGAAGAAAGAAAAAGGGAAATGGAAAAAAGAAAAAAAGAAAAAAGAAGACAGCATATATATATGAATTCTGACTTGGAAAAAGATAATGACGTGAAATTGATGCATCAAACATTTAACACCATTAGTTGATGGAAAGCTAGTCGGGGTCAGATTTAGGCATGGAAGTTGATGATTTTTTGTTACAAAAAAAAAAAAAAAAGGTTATGCCTGAATTGATACTCCAAATAAAGTTGATGCTTTTTTGGAGAATTAAGCTAAATGGCTAGTATAACTTACTTTTGTATTAAGAAGATTCGCTTTCTTGGTTTATCTACATAGGTGTTTCTCCTCCACCAACCACAATCACGCTTAACACTTTTTGTGCGAAATTACCTATCTTAATTTGAGAGAATTATATACTTTTCTTAGGTTAGCATTGTAGAGTACAACTTTTATTTGAGCCAAATACCAAGTAGAGAATTGCTCGCCTAGATTTGTCCACTCACTGGCTAGAAAAAGTTAAATATCTTTAATTAATGTGCAAGTTCGAGCTATAAGTTAGGCATGGAATTTTCTAATATTAACAATCCGATTTGTTATGATCTAAGCCCCTAAATAAGTTTTTGGGAGGTGAATATCTAGTGGTGGTGGTTTGCGTTCACACTTATCTATTGGTCAATTATCCCTCTTCTAATCCATATGGAATTTGGAGTGTCACATGCATAAAAGAGTTTTTCAAATTTGTAAGTAACGTTCTGCAGATTGAAAGTAATTTGTAACCGTACATAATTTGTAAACAAATTTTATCTGATTAATAAATTTTGTAAGTTTTAAAGTGACACTAAATTTTTAAATGATTTGGTAACTTTCACACAAGTTAGTTACTTTTCTTTATCATCGTCAATTGACATGAGTAAGGAACACCATCTAAGCCCCAACTCACTATAATTCTAATAATTTCTGCATGATTCGCATTAATTGCGTTTAATGCCATTAATTGCCCAAGTTCTGTTTTCCTTGCCTTGTGATTCATTTAATAAGTCGAGGAGGTTGAGCCCTCTTGTGGAACTATTTTTTAGGTCATTGCTAGCTTATAGAACTCTTTTTCGGTTGTGCTCGGTAGATGTTCGATTATAATAGAATCTATGTATTAATCACTAGAGAGCATTGGATATTTTGATTAATATAGACTCGAAGGACGGCTTTTACATCCTTTTATTGTCTCTCTTTGCTTAAATGAATATAAATTTCCTTTTGTGTTTTGAAATATAGAGAGTGGTTCGATGACGGAAATCTACTATGGGAGGAGTAAGGAAATGAGGCTGTGTGACTTGTACTAGAAGCAATCAGCTTCCTCTGTCTCATGACTCATGACTCATCCCCACATGGTGATTGTAACACTAGGATTGATTAAAGGTATCTTTCCATTCATTAGAATAAAACTCATGCTTTTTTCTGATTTGTCAAATTTGAAGCAGATTTTAGCCAAGCAATTCTGAGCTAAAGTGATGCTTCCTTTGCCGTGTCCTACTGCATAGGATTTTTCACCTACCTCTGGCTAGTGGTCTTGAAGATGTATACTCTGAACACGACGTTGCCCTTTCTAATAGAGCTTGAACATGCACAAGCCTCCCTCCTTCAGAGAAGTTTCTCTCGAGAAAGTAGCCCAACCAATAGATAACTTTCCATAATGTTCGTGGCTAATGCGCTTCACCGGCCATGATTTGTCTTGATATATGAGAGCCACAGTCTACAGGCTTTTCTTGAAGTGCATCTTTGGGAATGGACCGGGAACTCTTTGCTCAAGTGCACGTTCCGCAGTTTTGTCATCAGAAAGAAGAAGACAACCAACGATTTCTGACCAAGACAGTACGAGGATCCTTTTCAAAGCATGTCAAGGATAAAAACAGAAATTAATGACCCGATGCACAATCAATCTAGAGCAAATATAGTCTAGCGACTCTGTGATTTAAATTCAAGTGTTGTCATTGTCATGAGGATCATACCACATTGCTTTTCTTTAGATATATTCACCTCACAATGTGGTTAGGCAATTTTGGTCGGGTTTAATTTTGCTGGCATATGCTATTCTTATTTGTGACAACTCTGCATCAAGCCCATTTGATGGATTTCAGTTTATCTGCATTCGGCCTGTTTCCATTGGCTTTACATTTATCGCTAAAAATACATAGAACATGAAGAAAGCTTAGGCATATGCTATTCTTATTAAGTGAAATTCATATCTCTTGACGCATCAACCCCAATTTGATGGATCTGGGTCTTTCTAATGGTCTATCAAATCCGATATGACTCATTCGGCCTGTTTCCATTGGCTTGACATTTATGAGATCCCCTAAAACATACATATGCACACATGGGAAAGCTAGAGATAGATAAACACTACAAGGATGAATTATCTTTAACGCTCCCTCTCTTAGCCAAATCACGTGGAGAGTTCCTATACGGAATACGGAATTGGAATCAAACACAAGAACACAGTCAAATGGAGAACCAGCTCGTAGATTAAGATTCATACCTTGAAAATCTCATGATAAGCAGTTCGAACTTCTGTCTCTTCGCAAACTCTGTGCTGATGAGTGTGCATAGGAACCGTCATGAACTTCGCAAACCCGATCAGATTCCATTACCTTACAAAGCCGAGGAAACTTGGGTGAATGCAATTCATCCCCCTAGACTTCAAGCTTGACCGAAACATCACGGAAATCGTCGGCATCTTCCACTTTCAGCCAGACAAATGCCCAACTGCTGAGGGTCGGTTCCTCCCATTGGCATTTATTGGCGGATATTCTATCTTGGACTTGTTTTTATCAAATATGATTACATGGAAAATTAGAGTCCACTTCAGATTTGAAGACCAAAAATTGTCCCACACAGATAGACTAATGCTCAACGAATTCATCCCAACCGTTTGATAACCAAACCATCTCATCACATTTTTCCAATTCCACAGGCCATTGGAAGATTTCTCATTATATTTTCTCATGAACCTCTTTGGTGTTCCCCGTGGGAAAAATAAAACCCATAATTTTAACTAGATCATGACCCTTAATTTCAAATTCAAAATGAAGAACAACATAACGAGAAAGGATAAGGACATCCAGAAGCACGTCCTTCTCAGTTCATTTAGGCTTGGAATGTGGCATTAATGAGTGTGCGTCTGAATTATTATTAACCTCACAAACCCAATCGAAATTGAACAGGAGTAGTCTGCCGGTGCACTCCCCTGCCCCGCCACCCCCACCACTTTTACCGTGTTCCCTCCCTCCTCCCCGCCCGATCATCTCAGGACGGGGCCCTTTCCCTCTTTTCGCCTTGGATCCAGATTCGTGCACCCGAGATCGAGCCGTTAATCACGTGCGGGGCTCCAACGATTAACGACAACGATGAGAACCCCTTTGGTCATGATTCCCCACATCCAGATAAGAATTTGCTCTTCCTTTGTCCTCTTTGACAAGTTTTCAATTCTTGTTTCGCCCTTTTCCCGGGTCTTCTCTCGGGCTAATAACAATAAACCCTTTATTTTAGAAATTATGTTAGTCTTTGCATGTTGCTCAATCGATAGGAAATAGAAGAGCACGATATCTTATCATGAATTATATAGCTCCAACTATCGAATTCTTGATATAAGTCTTTTTAACTTTCGACTAGTAAGATGCTAGTGTTCCTGCTTTTGTCACGAGAGAAAACAACTCACCTCAAGTTGTAGGTTTGGCCAGATGAATGATACCCAATTTAATGAAATGCGATTGGAGTTTTAGGTGTTGCTCCATTTGCCAAGAAAAGAAACGAAAAACAAGAAAATTACAAGCAATTCCCACAATTGGCTCGCTCGCATGAGCTGATATTACACAATGCTGAGAGAAAGGGGAGAGAAAAAAGGAACCCCAGAAAGGGGAAAAAACACACGTTCTCCGAAAACTTGTGAGGTTAGCCGAAAAAAAAAAAGTCAAAGCTCATCTAAAGGAGATGGATGGTTTTAATGGAATCAAACGTCGACAAACTAGTTGTCTGCATATTCTGCATATGTGTGTATCTCCAATCCGCAGGGACTAGTGTGATAGTTTGCTGATTGGAAAATATGTGTTCGTTTTGCAGTTTGTGATCCTGTTTCTGGCGGTAATCCATTGCCAAGCCACTGCAGCTCCGCCCAACCCCATCTAAACAGCTAAGGAGTTTAAGTTCTACCTTTCCGACTCGGAACTGAAGCTCCTACTGACACCGCAAGAAGGAAACCGACTGGCTCAATCCAAGCTTAACATCCCCCCCTAACTGCCATGCTTCACTCTGTTGATGCCAAAATCACTCTCTCTTCGACCGACGTAGAGCCGAGCCTTGACTCGATGTCCAAAGTCGTCAATGATCCCTCGGATGTAGCTATGTTCTTGCACACCTCCGGTGCTATGGGCCACCCCTCCCCAATCGCATGCTGCTAACTCAGCGCAATTTGGCATCATCAGGTGGGGTACAAACTAACAGAATCAGACTATACCGTGATTATGCTTCCGTTGTTCCATGTGCACAATATAGTTGCTAGTTTATTCAGTTGTTTCTTCTGGAGTTCTGCCTCAGCTTGTAGCTTCTCGTTTTCCTCTTGCAAGATCAGAGCTGTCTCCTTCTCATTCCTCAGGTCCCTATCGATCTTCTAAATATCCAACTTAGCCAGGTCCACAATCGACCTTATATTGTGCCGGAGCTTGAGCATAGGAACATTAATCTCCCTCGCCTTCTCTTCCGCGTTCAGATTCTCCAAGTTTTGCTAATACCCTAACCTGAGGTCCACGCACGTCGAGTACCTTTTGCACAACTTCAATGCCCTGTTCCTGCTTCTTCACCAGCAGCTCTTCTGCTGTAATATATTTCGCCCTTTTTTTTTTCAACGTCGCCTTCTTCGGTTGCTTAGACCAAAAGCTTCTCCTCACGGGGCACATCAGGTCATGGCTTCTTTTCCTCTGGCTCCAACGAGGCAACAGGCGCCCTTGCAGGAGTTTCTTTGTAGTCGTTGAAGCCCATACCCATATTCTTAGGACACAGCTTTGCTTCAGTGGGTGTCACAATCCCCTGCTGGTTCTTCCCAATAACCCCCAGCCCGGCCCATCCTCATCCACGGCAGCGGACTCGTCATCCTCATTCTCTCTCTTCGAATTCTCATCAATCTCTCTGTTCGGCATGACCATGCCAGTGGACACGAAATTCACGGGCTTCGACAGATCGGCCTTACCTAGGAGGTCCCTGTTCTTCCTGAGTCGTCGTAGTCCGAATCGGAGTCCCCCGACGCATAGACGCCATAGAGCACGTCGTCCTTGGTCTGCGCGCGCTTCTCCCTCCGCTGCCGGTAGTAGAATTCCCCGTCGATCCACTGCCCGTCATCGTAATCGTTGTCAATCCCGAACCTCTCCGTCCCCTGGTCCTCCTCCATCTTTGAGCAATCTCGAAGAACCAAAGCGAGAGACGTAGGGTTTGAGGGGGTTTTTTGGAGGAGGCGGAGAGAGGGCCGAACGCCGAGGTGGCCCGGCGGCGTGGATGCAGCGGTGGTGGTCGGAGGCTGCGAAACGGTGGTGCAGCTCGGCTCGAGAGAGAGAGAGAGAGAGAGAGAGAAGAAGCAGAGAGCGACTGAATGCTCGAAACGCAAGAACTGGAAAACCTGACGGATATTCTCCTTCTTCTTCCTCCGTTTCTAATTTCTCAGATGTTAATAATTGTTGATTTTTTTATTATTATTCCCTATTTACTTTTAGGAGAGGAAATCCATTTATCATGATTTTTTTAGTTTATGTTGATGATATATATTCATAATCGGGAATGAAATTGGATTAATTTTCCAATTATAGACCTAGGAAAATTGAAAAAAGGAAGAAGTATTTCTTAGGAATTTACGTTATGAGATATAAAAATGGCACTTTACTTTAACAATAGGAAGTATATGTTACATATTATAAAGGACAAAGTACTAAACATATGCTGGAGCTTGACTTCAAAAGTACTAAACATATGCTGGAGCTTGACTTTAGCAAGAAATTGATATACTTTATGAACTTGTGTGTGGATGAGGATGTCTATGTATAATCTTATGACAATTAAATTTTTTGAATTAGGTTTACAAAGTTTATTGAGTTGAGTATTGGCGAGCCCCTACTTTCTATTTGGAAGATACTCGAGTAGCTCGAGTTAGAGCTTGATTGGATATTATGTCTCAAATAATGATCAACCCAACCTCGAACTACCTCATGAATAATTTGACTTAGTTTCACTCTTAATAGGCCTTCATATATGCCCATTGTAAGAGGTATAGAGTATGCACTCAGTCTAGGTAATAATTCTCCTAATTCTATTAGCATTCTACATAAATTTTCATTTCAACGTAAGGGCATTAGTGAATATGGTTTGTAAAATAACATTATCAAATTCGTAGATTCTTTAGAGGAGAGGTTCCCCTTTTGATTTCTCAATCTAAATTACCTTTAACCAAATTATGATTGTAACTTGGATTAGAGTTTAGAAGAATTTAGGGGCAATTTTCATCTTTTAGCACTTAAAAGTGCAAATCGTCATTACCGGCCACTCTCCACTACTCTCCACTAAACAAATGTAACTAATAAAGCGTTAATTAAAAAATAATAGAAAGGGTAATTGCATCTTTTTAACAACGGACTATTTATCATTTGAAATTTAAAATAAAAAATTCAAATAGCATGTATGAAAATCAAAAACCTTAAGACATCAAACCAGGCTAGTAAGGATGCGGTTAGAAGCATTCTATTTCCAAAGTAATTTTTTATCATAAATGATTCCATTTTATTGTATTCTCGGGAACAACTCTAGGCATTTTAAGGTGTTAAGTAATTGTCCAAAATTTCTATTCTCAGAATAGAATTGTGTTTAATACTCTTCTCAAAATTTCTAATCCAAGTCATTTTATTTTAATTTTTTAATAATTTTATTACTTTTTTTTTTTTCTTCTTTTCTTTCTTCTTCTTTCCAATTTTGGCCGATCACCGGCCTTGTGATGACCGATGACTGGCTAGACGAGGATCGCCAACCTCATCGGAGCATCGCCAGCCTCGGTGAGGTTGCACCAGCGAGGCTCGACCGAGCCTCAGCTGGGTGAGGGTAAGGTTGACCTTGCAGTGGCCTGGCGAGGTCAAGCCCCGCTGGCGGCTAGGCGAGCTTGACCTCACCAGATTTGGGTGAGGTCGAGCCTCGTTCAGCCATGGCTTGGCCAAGGCTCGCCAATGGCTGGGTGAGCCTCTGGCGAGCTTGTCGAACCTCGTGCAACTATTCTCTAGTGACCAATGGCAGTGGACGGCAGCGATGACGGTGGCTAACGGAAGCAATGGTGTAAGAAGAAGAGAGAAGGAAGAAGAATAAGAAGAAAAGAAGAAGAGAAGATAAACAAGAAATTTGGGTTAACTTGATTTTGGAATTGTTCCGGAGAACAAAAAAGTAACTTTTATTTACTACTTCATTATGTTCTAAATTTATTCTTGGGAACAAATTTGTTCATAGCAATAAAAAATTTATCAAACGAATTTCTGTTCCAAATCTATTCCCGAGAACAAAAGAATAGAGTCAAACACTATTTGGTAAGTTGCCAAACGCGCCGTAAGAACCTGTTTTCTATAGGTAGAGAGTGAGTGAGCGTGAGGGAGACCACGACGTGAGCAAGCATAAAAGGAACTGATAGAGTAAACGAGATGTATTAGACAGAGGGCTGATGGCGAGCGGTGGGGCTGATGGCCACATAAGTGGGGCTTGACGGCAGTGGGACGATGGCTCAATGGCGGTCGAATCTTAGCCCGCATGTGATGTGACATCCTGATTTTCCACTTCTATTTTTAATTGAATGAGTCGAGCTTTTTATCGACACGCCTATAATCTTTTTCTCTGAGTTGGCCACTCACGAGTTAACTAATCTATTAGAAGAAGCCGCTAAGGAATTTTAATGCAACAGACTTGAGAATTCGACCAGAAATCGACTACTCGACCGTGCTAATTTGCAAAGGTCATTATGGCATTGTCAAAATTGATTAGAGATTAGAGATAGGTCGATTCGACTGAGATATGTGATCAGTGACCACCTGATTACAAAATTCTCATCGAACGACACCGAACTGATTGTTTTGTCTTTTTTGTACCCTATGTCCGTATTTGAAATCTCGAGATTTTCATGACAACCGAGAGTCGTCAATATGTCGAAGATGTACATTGTGACTTGAAAATAATCAACCACAGGTCAAATGCACTGAAAATTCCTAAAAGCTACCCTGTAGATTAGGACGCACTAAAATCGCGCCAGATAGAAATTAACTGTGAAATTGAATCCGATTTTAGAAATTAGAAGTTCTGTTATATCACAAGTCATTTTAGGAACGTCGACTCATCCTCAGAAGATTTTTCTGTAAATTAAGATTTTCAGCGAAAAATCCAAAGTAAGGATATTTTGGATCGGGAATTCATAGGTCCGTTTTTTATCGCGTTTTTGGGAGTCAAGTTGGACTATATGGTGAGGAAAAATGTTGATTTGGATGATGGCACCTTAGTTGGATTTATGGACATCAAATTGAGTCCATTTGGAGAAGAATTGAAGGGGATTTAAATATATTTGAAGACCAAATGTGCAAAATTCGTAGGCTAAGGGGTGTGCAACATTTCAACCATTGTGGGAGGCTTGTTGGGGAAGTTTTGTGAGGAAAAAGAGGCAGAGGATAGGGCTGAGTGGTGGGGGCAAGTGTGATGAGTGAAAGAGGATGAGATTGTGGACTTTGAAGGCTTGTGGTGGTCCCTCTTCAGCAGCCCACTCCTTCTTCCTCCTTGGACTTGCTTTCCCCATTGTAGAGGCCTTGAGAGAGCTTGAGAGAACCAGCAAACCGAGCACAGTAGCCCCCTCCATCGCTGCATGCCCGTCGGATCCCATTTTCCCCCTGTTTTCTCCTTATGCTTGTTTCTGCTTCAGCTGACCTTTCACCAAAAACTCGAGTTAAAAGTTGTCTTCCCGGACAAATCAACCTTCGCTCCACCCGCCATCGTCTTCAACACATCTAGACTGTACCGGAGCACCTCACCACTCACCGGAATGATCCGCCGGTCATCCCATCCACTGGCAAGAAGGAACCAGCCACCGGACTGCCTGGTTCCGCCCGGTTCTGCCTATTTTTCATTTTATTTGACTTTTCTCTCATTCTGACAATTCGTTTGCTCGTTCCAACCACCAGCAAGACCTCCTTGACCCTCGGGAGCCACTAGTTGCCGACCACTCACTCGCCGACCACTCACTCGCCGGAGCTCCGATCAGCCCACTTCCTCGCCATTCAACCGCTGGTTTTCCTTCTTGGCTCAACAATTAGAAGCAGAAGTTCCAGCAAGGCTTTGGGACTTCGTGGCCCGTTTCCGAGCCCTTCCCAGCCTTGGTTGGTGTCGCCGCTAGGAGGTTTGTCGCCCGCCTTGGCGTTGCCGTTGCTGTGGATTCACCGGAACACTAAACCAGTGAATTTACTCACTAAACCTTGCTTAGGAGGTTAATTATGCTTAAGGGGTGTTTAGATTAAGCTAAGTATGGTTAGGTGGTTAGATTAGCTTAGTTAATTGTTAATTAGATTAAGGGATGTGATTAGTTTACTAGATATTTAATTAAGGCTAATGATGTGATTAAATTAGTGTAATATTGATTAAGCCCTTAATTAATTATTTTAAACTAATTAATTATTTCGAATTTATAAATATTATTTTATTAAATTATATTAATATAATATATTAATTAATTTCGGAATATATTTAATTATTTATTATTTTCCAAAAATTAGATTGGGATAGCCGTAAACTTAGAATTTCGTGCGATTGATTCAGATTGATGGGTTCAGATTATGCAATTGATTGTTGGATTGTGCAAATTGAGTGATGATTGTGAAAATTATGGTATTTATTCAGAAAATCTCGGGTGTCCGGTTTTAACACTGAAAGTGATTTTTAGTACTATATCAAATAGTGGGACTTTAAAAATGAAGGATACCAATTTTCAAAGTTCGATCTGACCGTGTACCCACACACGATTAATTTCACATAGTGTTTTTAATACAAAGAAAAACAGGCCAAGGTCGTTATCTTAATTGAGTTATGTGAGTGCAAAGCATAATGTCCTTGACCGCAATTGAATGATCGTGTGCTAGTTAAGAGAATTCGTCCTCGGTGTGTGTCGGTGGACGTTATCTGCCCCCGGCATGTGTTGGTGGATATTACCTATCCCCAGCGTGTGTCGGTGGGTATTACTTATCCCCGATGTGTGTCGGTGGATATTACCGTCCCCGGTGTGTGTCGGTGGACGTCACCTATCCCCGGTGTGTATCGGTGGATAGAGGACCGGCGTGTGTCGGGTGAAACTGCTCGTGCGGGTAGTAATAATTAATTAGAACGCATGTTGATTGAATTGATGAACCGATATGTGTTGGTAATTCTTGCTTGTGTGAGTAGTGATTGATTTAGACATTCCAATTGATGTGTGAAATTGCTATATGTATATGGTTGTGATGTGAATTGTGCTGACGTGCAGGAAGGAACTGAGGTGAGGTAAGTCCTCTATTCCAATTGTGTGGTTGTGTGACTAGAGCGCCCTAGGGCGTATTTTCTTCCTAATAGAGGTTTAAGGGGTGAACTTGCTAAGCCATTGTCTTACCCCGTCGTGTGTGACATCCCAGATTTTCGACCCTGTTTTCTGCTGAATAAATCGGGCATTTCATTCACGCGCTATAAAATGATTCCGAATGATCACTCGAGATAACTGACATATGGGAAGCCATTAAAATTTTAAGCCAAATTTGAGAATTCGGCCCAGGGAATCAGAACACCGGCCCAGTGTTCATCTGTCGAGACCATTACTGGCGCGAGATATAAATCGAATTGAGATCAAATATAGGTTGGTTCGATTGAGATGTGTGGTATGTCGTGGTAATGCGACACCGAGTGGAAAATTAAATCGTCGGCCAACACTAGACTGATTTTCTTATCGTTTTGGTCTGTGTCCAGTCTTGAATTCTCGAGATTTTCACGATAATCGAAAGTCGCCAATGAGTCGAGTGGGTTCATAGTGGCTCGAAGAAAATCGACTTGAAAGTCATTTGCATTTGAAAAGTTACGAAAGTTACCTTGATCTGAGTCACGCTAAAAACGCTAGAATAAAAATTAATAGCCTAATTCGAAAGTCGATTTGAAATGAAGTTTTGGTAGTGTCACAATAAATTTTAGGAAAGATCGTCATTTCGATCTCGAGAAGATTTTCGAGATTCGAAATTTTACGGAAACGTGGGTTCGGACGTCGGAAATTTGGCGAAGTTGATTAGGTGCGTAATGGGAAATTGAACTTTCAGATTGGTAGTTGTGTGTCGGGATTTATAGAAAATCATTGGGATTTTTTACATGAGACGGACCATTTTGAGAAATTGAAGCGAAAATTTAGTTTATTTGAGTGAAATTCGAAATTGGAAAAAAGGGCAGAAATTGGGGCTTCAAATTGGATAATTTAGATAAATATTAGTGCAAGAAAGTATTGGGAACATTAGATAATTGTGTGGGCTCCAAGGGGACCAAGCCTTAATTGAAGGTGGATATTTTTGTTGACTTTAATTCTCTCTCCCCTCAATCTTCGGCCGCACGCTTCTTTGGCTTCTCCTTTGCGCGAGCACCACCCCCTCCTTCGGACGTTTACGGCCGCACAAACACCACAGCTGAAGAAGACAAGAAACCCACGCCATCTGCTCTCTTTGTTCGTGCGCTAACCCTCACCGAACGAAGAAGAATCACTCAACAGCCCCGCAAGCCCACTCGAACACCAACCCTCAGCTCCACGCATCTTCAGCTCTACCGTTTGCTACCAAGTTTGGTCAACCATGGGGCACCTCCACCGGTTTGTTGACCCAACAAACACCCGCAGAAGCCCACCGAAGTGAAGCCGCACGCGTACGACGCTAGGCCACCGAAGACCCCGCAACAGCTCTCTCCATCTCTGCCACGATTTCTTCTTGCAGCTGCTGCCACGTCCCATCTACTCGACCATCAACGAAGCCTTGGTGTTGACTCCATCAACGAAGACCACCCATCTTCGTGTCTTCTCTCTCTCGCGGCCAGCAAAGCTGAAGCCGCGCGCATCCATCACCTGCGGAGCTCAACCGATTCTTCTCCATCGGTTCACAAGCCGCTGCCACCTGCCCTTCTTCGGTCAACATTGCATCCACCGAAGACCCTGATCTCACGCCCGCAGCTCCTTAAGCGCGCACGTCGCCCCTCCACTCACGAAGACTCCACCGAACGCCATCTTCTCTCTCTTCATCCGCGTGGCCAGCTCCACCGAAGTTGATTTCTCCCTCCACACGTACGAGGCGCCACCAGAGACACAAGCTGCTTCCGTTTTCTTCGTTCGTGGCCCATCTTTTCTCTTTGGGCCCAGCAAAGCCCTCGGATCCAGCAAATTTTTGTGGCCCAGCAGGGGCCTTTGCTGCTTATTCGTTTGGCCCAAGTCTTCAGCAAGCAGCCCACACCATCAATCCAACGGCAAGTCTTTAAGCCCAGTCTAGCAGCTCAGTAATTTGAGGCCCAATTCAACAGCCCAATCTTGAAACCCAAGCCCGCGAAGCAAGTCAGCCCAGCTCAGGCCCAAGTTCAGTCCAAGCCCAGAATTTTCTGTGGGCTTGCGAGGCTTTTAGGCTCGGTCCGTGTGTTCGTCGGCCGACGCCAGAAAGTTCGGTTTTTGGCCGTCAGCGCGTCGTCGTTAACGCCGTCGTCCGATGGTGATCCAGTCCGTCCCTTTTAACTGCAAGTGAGTTTACTCACTAAAGCTCTTTAGTTTTCTTAATTATCTTAAGGTTGGTTAGATTTAATTAAATGCGATTAGGTGGTTAGATTAGTTTAGAACAATTAAATTAGTGACTTAACGATGATCATGTTAGGTGGTTAACTTAGTCATTAGCAAGTAGAAGACGTACTTTTATTTATGAATGATAAAGGATTTTTCCGATCCGTTCAGTGTCCAATCAGGCAATATTAGCCTAAATTGGATTTTTAGTATTTATTTATTTATTTTTGAAATTATTTATTTATTTTTCCGGAAATTCAACCTAGGGATCAGAGTAATGAGAATTTTATCTTGATTGTCGTGGTGCGAGTCAGTTTATTTAATTGAGCCTTATTTTGTGTGGAACTGATTTATTTGTGATTTATTCCCTAATTTAAATAATCTTGGAAAATTAATTGGAAATTAACCGGACATCAGTTAATGATACCAAAAATGTTTTAGTGGACTACAGAAAATGTTGGGATTTATAAGAAGGAAATCATTATATTTTGGTTAAAGTTCGATCGTGTCTGCATACACGTCATTTTATCGGAAAGGATAAAATCGGTTATTTGATTGTTTGCTTGGAATGGCATATGGCTCGATGACTCACGGAAAGATCTTGAGAGAGGCGGTATGATCTACCGGCATTTTCGATGACTACTGAAGATCTGGAGACAAGACTGGTATGATAAATTGTGTGTATAATTTCGGTGACTTTATATGTCATCTTGAGACGGGACGGTATGATCTACGGCAAATTTCGATATTTCTACGAAGTCTGGAGACGATACGGTATGATTGATTTCGATATTTATATGTCGTCTGGAGATAAGATAACATACTATCTATATATCACTTAGGGTGAGTAGTCTTGAATGTTGATCGGACTTATAGAAAGTATGGAAGAGGTTGATCAAGAGATAATTTGGATGATATGTCTAATCGACAGGTCGATTGATCGATGATCGATCTGATTGGGTGATGTGATGTGATGATGTATATTTGAAATATATACTAACTTGCAGGAAGGAGCTGAGGCGAGGTAAGTCTACGACTCGTGATGTGCTTAAAGCAGCCTAAGGTGTATTGGTTCTTGTCAGTCTTAGGTGGTAGACTCTTTGAGGCGATGATCATTGGTTATTGAATAACCATTTCAGGACCCTGAGGAGAAGCTGAGGAAGAGGAACCTGAAGGGGAGAAATACTTTTGAAGAAGAAGATGATCCAGAGAGGAATCTTGAATATAACCCGGATGTAGACTGAGATCCCATCCCTTTTGTAAACCCTGTCTTAGCGTAGATAGGTGTGAGACAAGTATGTTTGAATAGTATTGTAAATATACTATGAGTTGCGCTGTTAATGAAAGTGTGACTGTGAATTTTTATATGAAAAATATGAAAATGTCTTTCCTATCCCATTGTTTTATTGTCAGGGATTTATAAGCCTCCGTATGTCTTAAGAAATTGAAAGGGTCGATACATACATACCAGGATATCGCATTCTAAAATCGATCAAGTAGAAGGATGTGCGCGCGTCCGAGGATCGGGGCGTGACATCGTGGGCTCAACATTTTCAAGTCCTTAGATGATAGTGGTGGAGGACTGTAGCCCCGGAGTTGCAGAGGTGAGTCTGAAGGATCGGTGAACGTGTCTAATTAGTAGGTCGTAGGATAGCTCCTTGTTGAGGGCCGGCCTTTTTGTAGACCTCTGTTTGTAAACTCAGCTTGTTTATAAAAAGGGCATTTGGTTTGTTGTGTTGTCCTGCTTTCTATTCCATGTTGTTTGTTGTCGGGGGTATTTGTTTCACTTCTGCATGTGCACTAAAAAAATAAAAAAAAAAGAAAAGGGTCGGCGACGCGTTCTGAAAACGTCGCATTTGTATCAACCACAGAGGGATGTGCGCACGCTCGAGGCTCGAGGCGTGACATGTGAGATGGGAGAATGAAAAAGGTCGAGCCCTTAACTAGCATGAAAGGGAATTGACATAGAAGGCTATACACACACACACACACACACACACACACACACACACACACACAAGATCTCCAATTTATGAATCAGACCTGTTTGGTAATCATTCGGGTCCCAAACTTAAGGATAATTTGAGGCCTAGTGGGCGGACCCAATACCATTTGAGCCCAAAATTATGGGGCTAGTTTGGATGGATCAATCCGGGTTTTTGGGCTTCTTTTTTTCTTTTTCTTTTTCTTTTGATACAATCCAAGTTATATAACTCAGGTTTTATAATATCATGAACTCCATTAATTACATGACCTAAAATTTACAATGTTACATATAGAAATATAACCGAGACTTGTATGTGAGGTAGATATGTGTGTGTAAAGTAGGAGGAGAAAGAGGACAAGAAAAAATTGAAGTGGACCATTTATGATAATGTGAATTTATTTCTTAAACTTAAGAGGACCCCAATTTTCAATTTCTCATGCATCGTGAGAGAGGGGGAAAATTTTCATTAAAAATTATGAGATTAGGGTTTGCAAGGACGGCAACAATATATTACAGTGATGGGCGAATAATTCACGGAAGCAGCTGTGCAAGTTATCATAAAAACAATACATGTGATGTCATAAATGACTAAAATCGGGACTAAATTAGCTTAAGAACAAAGAATAATTGACGAAGTGCGCTATGGAGACGAACCCTTTCTACAGCCAAACTCAATCGTGTGTTTCCTTGTCGTAAAGAGAACCAAAAGGGAGGAAAAAGGGCTCTAGGATGATGACCATGTCCAAATCACATACACTTCCACTTACGTTCATGGGGCTTCTCCTGGTTCAGAGTCTCGTAAGAAGTGACCCGAACGTGACGCTTATGTACAAGATATGCAATGATGTGCAGTACGCAGACGATTACACACAAGCTTTGGATGTAGTCCTGACTGATTTGAGGTCCAACACCGCGACTAGGGGATTCAACTACTACAACAGTGCTTACGGCGATGCCAAATGCTTCGGCTGTGGAGCATTTGTGTATGGGCTAGCACAGTTGGATTGCTCTCCTTACATGGATTTTGCTTATGGTCAAATTAAAAAGTTGTGCATGCTCGGTATTGGAGCATGACTTCAGCTTTTTGACTATATAATTAGATACGAGCAATACAAATTCACCAAGTGATTGATCGATTCTTTCATATTTGGACAAGACCGCGAGTCCATCTTTAGGGAAAAGGGTCCGATATGTTTTTTTTCTCCCTATGGTCGATTCAAGAAAGAGAAAAAAACGTGTTGTATCAAATCCACAAAAGTTGACAATTAATGAATGGAGGAGGGCATAAGAATCTTGTCATTATATAATAGAAGTCGTATTGTGTTGACCCTTGTTCACCTTTAGGTTAGGATTGGTATGGCAAAGACTTATTTTTTTTTTAAATTATTCTCTTTTTTTTTCTTTCCTTTTCCTTTTCCATTTCCTTTTCTATTCCTTGATAAAAAAGATATTTCGTTCTCACCAAATTATCTGAATTTTGTTCTCACCTAATTATCTGAATATATATAAATTTTTAATCTTTTTTCTGGAAAAATGCCTTGGATTGCAAGACAAACTTCACTAATAAGAGAAAAATGTCATGGTTTATAATTTCATCATTTTTTTATTTTTTTAATTACACTGTATTTTTATGCATGAAGCTAATTGTTGAGAAAACTTTCTAATATGTTTTGAAGAATGAAAAAACCTTTTATAAGTATTTTAACGATTTTGATGATAAGATTTCTGGGTGATATTTTGGAGCAACTTGCTTCTGATTTTATTCGTCACATTATCGAACTCAGAGATTTATTCATCAATTCAAGGAGTTCTGAATCTCTGCATCAAAGACATTGTTGTATCATGACAAACAAGTTACATGAGTACAACAGTAAAGTTTGTGTGGGTAATATCGAGACAACATACATATTTAGACGTTACGAGAAATAGTCAGATCTTCATAATCGGTTTGGATGATATGAAGAAATTGGCTCGAATTTCCATCCTAATTTCAATTGATTGTTTAACTATCCAGAAAGAGTATTTATCAACATAATCCTTCCATCTTAAGGATTTGTGATTCTTATGACAATCTTCTGGAGATGAGACGTTCTTTCCTAATGAGAAACTCTACTTATGAAAACCTAACCTCTGTTTTATGGGCAGTAGAATTAAGGGAGACTCTAATCTTGCAATCCAAGCATCAATCAGATCTTCTCATATCATTTAAGTCCAATGGGTTGATTAGATGAATGATCCTTAGAAGTATTGTCCAATGATTAGCTTGGAAATCAAGGAGTACAAAAGGAGATCGTGGTGATGAAGGAACACACAAGATCTAAAATCTAAAATTCCAAGATTTAAAAAGAGCCTCAACATTCCAATACTTGTCTCTGTGAGCTGTAACCGTAAATCTGTGAGAGGATGTTATTTGCAATGGCCGTGTGAGATTAGAATATATGACCACACGTTTTTTAGAGAACTCGCACTCTATAACCTCTTATTGATTTTCTAGTGAAATATAGCTATTAGATTGTCAACGTGAGAGAGTAGACGTAGGCTTACTATAGGTCGAACTACTATAATTGCTGTGTGCATTTTCTCTATCCCTTAATCTCCCATTTGTTCTATTTGCTAGTTTATTGCACACAATAAAGTCTAATTAGTACGTAGCTCTTCTTTAAATGTCGTTCATTTGTGATATTGAACTTCGTTGTTTTTAATTCCACTTTAATTATTTATAATCACCTATTCACCCATCCCTAGGTACTAGTACTAGCCACCTCAGCAACAACTATTGTTCTTAAAAAAAGGAAAAAAAACTATAGGGATGCAGTGAAACCAATAAAATTAAAAAAGCTCAAAGCGAAACTCTCACCCAATAATTTTCCAAATTTTATAGCATTATAAACGCAGAATATCCAATTAACTACAAGAAAAAAAATAATAACTTCTAATGTCTCAAAACCATTGTCTGTAACCATTTGAATAGAGATAATTATAAGTTCACCGACATATGGATTCATCTACATCAAATCTCATACCAAATTAACTTGTGGAAACGATCTTTTATATGGAATAATGAGAATTCAAAGATGAAGAATTTGAGAAATGGAGATTCGGACATGATATTTTGGAAAAAGTACAGCTAAAGTTTGATGAAAGCATAAATGTAATATGATATTTCAGAACATGCTTATGCTCCAGTCTCTGAAGCATAATTTTTGAGTGTATGTTTCATAGGCCATGCTATTTAGATTAAAAAAAAAAAAAAAAAAAAAAAAAAAAAAAAAAAAGATATTATATAGACAGATTTTCTAAATCCGAAGAGTAGGAAAAGATTCAAATGGGAATCTCTTATCAAATATTGAAGTGTTTATAGTAAATAAGAAAAAGATCGAGGACAATAGACGAGAGGGAGAAAATGGAAAAGGCAGACTTGTTCTTTTGAAATAAAAGTCAGTTCTATTAGTGCTCTTGAGTGTATGCTTATGTGTGGAGGACATTTTAAACAGTGGCCACTTAAAATGACATTTTAAGAGGACCCCATTTGATTTCATTTCAAAAAAGGGGGTCAAAAGACAAATTGATGGAGCCATTAAATAAGTAGATTGTTCCAAGGTAAATGCAGCTCTAATTGCCATTTTATCAAGTTTCATTACCAAGTCATTAGGATGGTCGGTTAGCCACAAACACTTCGGTGAAAATAACATATCATGTCATTTCATATTTGAGATATGCCAGTGATGAATGGAGATAAGGGCTATACAATTTTCTTTTCTTTCATAGCAAAAAATTGCCAAATTGCCATTTTGAAAAATGGTTATTCTGACTCAAATTCTCCAAGCTTTTTCATGGGTAGTGAGAGGCCTTGGAAGAGTGAAATAATAATGAAAAATCAGCTCAGCAGAGCTCACTTGGCATTTAGGCCGTCTGGTCTGGCATCTAGTGAGGAAAATGAGAACTCTCATGGGCACATATGTGAATTGTTTTGAGTTACTATGAGAAGATTCACAATGGTTTGGAAATCAATTAGTGTAAACATAAAATTGAATTCTACTCGCTTTTTGTATTAGACATAAGTATTAACTACAATTTGGGCCACTAAATCAATAAATCAATCAACATAACAAAAGGTTATCATCAAATTTTTAAGAATTTGAAAAGCGACCAAGAAAAGCAAGTCAGGTGCAAATACGCAACTCATAAAACAAGTCGCACCTCCAAAGTATCCTGAGGAGGAAGTCTGAACTTCTGTTACTCTTTGATATTCGAAGCTTAGTCCATTTTTGTTCCAAGCATATTATTTTGAAAAGCATAAGTGAGTATGCAATATAATCACTTTGAAACTCACAAATTGAAAAGGAATTCATCATCTTAGAAGGCTGATAAGAAGTTAAATGCAGCTTAGCCAATGGTTTCCAACATGGCCAGGAACCCACTGAATCTTCCCATTTTCTCGAGAGGATTTCGCCCTTTGGGTTTTATATTTCATCTTGCTTGAGGGGATCATGTATCTATATAAGCAATTTTATCAAATATAATTACATGAGTACAGAGTCCGTCTCTCCCATATTTGAAAACTATCAGGTAACCATGAGTGATGGTGTGCTGCATAAATTTCATTTGTTCTACAAAACCAGGTTGAAGAACCTGGGACCAAGATAATGCTGAACTAAAGGTCCTTTCCAAGAAGGCAATGATAAAAGCCTTACAAGCTGAAGAGAAATACCCAAAGTAGAAAAAGTGTGCAGGGCTGTCGATCACAAATATCCGATATGAAATTATGAAATTGTAACTAGCCCGGAAAAGAGCACAATTACAAATAAAAGTGCATTCATCACATTAGAATGGCGGTATAAATTGCTTTTAGCTAGTATATGGCCTAAAGTGACTCTTCCAATGTTCATCCCAGTTCAACCTAAAAACCGTCCCTATCAATGAGCTCAAACATGTAGACATCCCCTTCATTCAGGACTAAGTTTCGCTCACAAACTTGGACCAACAGAGAAGTACGCTACACCATAGCAGCAATAGGTCCTGATGGTCGCTGGCCACAATGTGTCCGGATACCTAAGAGTAGCAACTATGCTGGTTTTCTTGACTGCATGTCTTTATGAGTTCATAAGAAACGCTCTGCGCATGAAGACATTTGACCAGCCAATATATGATAAGACATAGTGATGTAAGCATACTCTAAAGCGAAAAGGCAAACAAGAAGTACATTTACGCTAGTAGTTAGTTTCCAAAGTCCATATTAGCAGTCTAAAAGGCTTGATGAGAAGGTCTTTAATCACAACTGGCAATCTCAAATCAAAATATCACAATCCTATGCTCTTAGACATTATACGTGTAATCAATATAGAGACATGCATAATTTGTTTAAATACCTAAGAGTTGCAATTGGCTAGTTCTTCTGAATGTCTCTTCATGAATTCACAAGGAACACTGCCAATGTAGTATGATGAGGAAAAGAATAAATACAAATTAAATATAAAGATCTGCTAGTATTTACTAGTTTCCAGTTATTCAATTAACAGTCTTAATAGGGTAATAGAAGTCTTCAATCAAAACCTGCAACTTGAAGTTAAAAATTCACAAATAAGTGCTCATAGACTCTACAATAGTGTACAAAATTTTTGAACTCTCATGGCAACACTTCAGGAGTTGCTAACACTAATCATCTCAACCACATCCTCTTAGTCTATGAGTAATAGTAATCTTCTTTACACCTGATTAATGAAAAAAATAGAATCTTTTATTTTAGAATTGCAATCTTATGAATCCATAAATTAAAAAAAAAATGAAATTTCAAAATCAAAACTGCCCCGGTTTTACACATAAAGCCACGAACATTTCGAAGAAAACAGCATCTAATGTGATTCCTATGAAAAACCAAAACAACTCGGGAAAACAGTGGACTAAAGGGAAAGATGTAGAAGGCATCACGGTTAAGCCATGCCAATTATGAAAGGACATGGGGGCCCTACCGCAGTTCTATCCTTGATAATAGTGGCCATTATCACCAATTCCAAAATTGGATACTCCGATTCAATTTTCTAGTTGTTTCAAGAGCAGTGGGAGGCTGCGGAGATGTGGGACCATGCAAAACCTACTTATGGGTGCTTACTCGACAATTAAATTGTTTGGTCCGACCTACACAAAAGAAAAAGGAGAGTTTTTATAAGTACCGCTCTAAACCTTGTCTCGAGTTACAACGATCTACAAATCAATACTTGTGATCATGTTACCAACGTCTACATGTTCTTCACATTAGATATAACACAGTAGCTACACTTGGCATCTCCTAAATCGTAATGTCACCCATCAATATACAAACGCTTATTAGGAAAATGTCACAACTTTTGAAGGAGACCAAGAAAAGAATGTACTATTGTGCAGATAAGCGTAACTTAGAAACCAACAAGTCATGCCTCTAAATTCTCATGATGAGCATTTTAGGTTATAATTTTCGCTTTGATATTGAAGCACATCCTTTTCAGCTCATTTAGTCTTGAGATGTGGCATTAACGAGTGTGCATCTGGATTATTGTGAAACTCACAAACCCAATGGGAATGGAAGAAGTACACTTTAATTCACCAAGATTAAACAAGGTGATATAACTATGAATACTGAATTTATCTTGGAAGAGCCAAAGTGACACTTTCAGAGTTCATTTCGATCAATGTAAACCAAGTCCTTACTAGCGTTAGTGGAAATGTAGACTCTAAACGCACATCCTCCCCTATCAATGAGCTCAGACACACAAACATCTCCTACATGCAGACAAGCTTCTCTAGCAAATGTGTCAAATAGCGGAAAAAAAGTTCATAGCTCTTGAGCTTCACTGTCCACGCCCTGTCTGAATACCTGAGAGTTGCAATTTGCTTGTTTTCCTGATTATGTTGCCTGATGAATTGAACAGGAGCAGTCTCCCCATTTACATGGTTAAAAACCAACTTATGGTGAAGAAAGACCAAAACTTAAGCATACGCTAATGAGAGAATCTAATCACACAGCGTGAATTTAAGGCAGTAGTTGCTAGTTTAGGAGTTTTAATTGACAATAAACCATATAATGACAGTAAACAATCTGAACCTGCAACCCAAAGTCAAATGTCAAAATATACACTCCTAGAGTGCAATAGGGTACATAACCAGAAAAAGCCTTCCATGTCCTATATATATTTGAAATCATGAATTTCAACCACAGACCACAAGTGCAGGGGAAAAGGCAAAGACGTCAATGAATGAACATGGATGGAAGAAAATTTTAATCTAAGCTATTCAATTCTTTCACGCGCAGCTCAAATTTTTATCCAACTAATGATCTAACTTGACAAAGTGAACTCATCATCTTCTTTTTTTTTTTTTTCTCAAATATCTTATTAATGTAACAAAATAAAATAGTATCTCCTATTTGACATTAAATTTATTTGTCATTAGACCTACAATGAAATTTCAGAATCGTAACTAGCCACCCCCTTATCTTTCAGGTCTTTCCCTTTAGTTATGGAGGTAGCAACATTCTTTGCAATTTGCTTGTCCATATCAACTAGTCTCCTTGTGTGATTTACATATATATTCTACTTTTATAGCATTGAATAACCTTGTCAAATTTCTCCATATAAGAGGACTTGGGATCTAATTCTTAAGACTTGCCTCAGCAATTGCTTTCCAACATATCTATCCACAAAAAAGCAGACAACCGTTATCTTTTCGAACCTCCAGCCACCAGCTTATGTCCCAATTCCCTGCTTCAATTACTCCATCGTTAAGATACAGACCTGGTTTTAAACATATACCCATGAACACTTCAAGGAAAATGTCATGTGGTTTACTACATCAAGTCAACTTGGAAATACACTAGAGTATAAGCAAATATATAAAAAGCATTTATATGTTTGATTTTCAGACATGCGAGTTTGAGTCAATAAGCATGGGATCATACAAAGCCATACTTAACATACCTCATCACCACATTTGGAAATGGGACGCTCCATTTGAAATTTGTTGGCCGATTTAAGAGCAGCGAGAGGCCTTGGGCACATGGGACCATAAAAAAACCAGCTCAGGATGCCTCGATCTGCTTAAATGTTCGGTCCTGCCTGTACTTAAAAAGCAACAACTTTAGAGACAGTTAAAGTACACTTCATTAGTTGGACTTGCTATGAGAAGATTTAGCATAAATTGGAAATAAGTTTTACCCTTGGAGCATCACGTAACCAATCAAGATTATAAGTGATTCCTCAGACAATCCAGACTATATTAAACCGCAAGCCACCCCCACGATCAAGATGCAAGGTGTAAAAGTGACTCCCCATATTTTGAAAAGGCATGAAATTTTCTGAATATTTTCAAGTTTCATGATTTCTTCCATTTTTCATGATGGAAATTTATACCTGATGTTAGGGAGACATCTCTCCCTAAAGCAATTTCAAACATGAGACCCTGAACACTATATATCATCTCCATCGATGGGAGCTCAAATATGCAGAAATCGCCTCCGCAGACACGTTTCTCTCGCCAATGCTCGCGAGGGAAGCACAGAAAGATGTAGATTTAGGGGCAATAAATTGCTAGTGCCTTAAGACTAATGTGGAACGAATTTTAGACTCGAATGTGGAACGAATTTGAAGAACTAAGAGTCTCTATGAAATCAGCTTCCGGCTTATTCAAGCGCGATAAGACACCAAAATCGGAAGAAACTTGAACTTACGATTTGTCAAGTGATGCAGATGAGAGAGAAGAGTGTGAGTTCTTCTTCTTCTTGATGAAGTGAGTGGAGGATTGACTGTCCAGACTCGGCGCCTGCCGGCGACGGCGACAACGACAGCGTTTGATTGAATCTTCCGCTCTTTCTCTGTGCAGCTGACGACTTCTAAAGTCCTGGCAATTCCTGATGCTTCATTTTTGCTCCAGTCCTCCGTGAAGGCAGCACAGGTTCCCCCAGTTTCGCTCCAGTGAGGAAGAAGAAGAAAGGTGGAAAGAAAGATGGAGAGAGAGCCTCTGGCGTCAAGAAGGAGAAGGAGGAGAGCCCTGCTTTGCTTCCTGCTGTTCAGTGAAGGAGGAGCCGAGATCGATCGATAGGGTTGATGGTGATGCTGATCAGACGGAATCAATAATAGAAAAGTCACAAAAAGAAAAATTTCATAAACTTACGGCTCTGCCAAAAAAATAAAGAAAAAGAAAAAAAAAAAATGGATGAGAGAATGACGTCAATTGGATCTTACCAATTCTATGTGAATTTGTTCATGCTGATAACTTTTGTATGGTTGTATTGAGATCATCACCCGTCTCCCAATTCCCTTCCCACTTGTATCTGAACAGTGTTGCCGAATTTAGTTTTGGTATGCTTAGCATGTACCCTTAGAAAATGTCTTCATTTTCGGGCACTCTTCCACTTCAATTACCTCCAAGGATGGGAACCTAAAAGTGCAACTCGGGATGGAGGAGAAGCATTCTAGGCTTGGCAGATTTTGGAGTGTCAACCATATTAGATTCCTAAAAAAATCACTTTTCCTTCTTCGTTTCCATCGTTGGCCACTACTTCTTTCATTCTTTCACATTCTATTATAGTCATATTTGAGATGCACCAAATTTGTGACCATTGAAGCTGTTACTAGATGTACCAATCCAGAGCAATTCTTCACCTCTAAGCTCGTCAGCTTTTGGAAGGATGTCACGGTCGGAAATATTGTCGTCAAACAAGGACAATCCCAAACCTCAAATGTTTTGATGCTCTGAAGAATTTTCGACACTAAAGAGTCTTCTCTCCACACACTCTTTAGGTCGTGTAGCTTGTTTAACTTAAGTTCTCTTAAATTTTCAAGCACCGGATGTTTACCCTCTTCAACAAGCCCTTCGTCCGGGAATATATCTTCAAAGGAGCTACAGAAGACCTCAAGGCTCTGTAGATTCTGAAATCTCTCTAGGAAGGAATATTGAAGAAAAGGCGGCCTTTTTATCATGAAAGCATGCCAGTGTTAGTGCTTCTAGCTTGCTAAACATGTCATTTGGAAAATTTCCATCTTGTATCATCTGAATATTGTTATCGACTAATAAAAGTCTCTCCAAGTTGGGAAAGTCCTGTCAAATTGCCAATACAACAAGAGAAGTAAATTCAACAAAGTTTCGACAATAAATCATGTGCTGTAAAAAGTAAACCTATTAAGATGATTCGCATGGAAGGTGGCCATCTTCTTAAAGTTCATTATATCTCAAGAGCCCTACATTCAAGTCTCAAGCTTTTAAAAGTCTCAAATAGAGGTTGGTATGGTTAAGTTTGTAGAGTGAACTTGTCAAGATCCCTCCAAGCTCACCAAATTCATCTTTTATTAGAAATATCTTATCTTGTCAACTAAAATTAGTCATCTTTGGAAACTTATGTAATGGGATGC
Organism: Eucalyptus dawsonii; assembly: GCA_016097615.1. Classification (NCBI taxonomy): domain Eukaryota; kingdom Viridiplantae; phylum Streptophyta; class Magnoliopsida; order Myrtales; family Myrtaceae; genus Eucalyptus; species Eucalyptus dawsonii. The sequence continues at coordinate 27,652,620 of CM027881.1, read as the reverse complement.
ACGGATGATATTACTAAAACGTATGGGTCCACAAACTTAAAAGTGTGCCTAAGATATAATAAAATATCTTATGTTGTCTTCAAACTCATAGGTAAGGAGTTTTGGGTTGTCTATAGTAATATAACAGGATGACTATGTATAAGACGAGATCAATTAAGGAATATAGTAGAAAATAGTGCATTAAGGTACTAATGTTATTTTTGTTAAAATTGTTTGTATTGATTTTTTTAGAGTTTTTAGAAGATGAAATAGAGAAGAAAAGTTCAAATGTGCAACATGTGTCAACAATGAAGTGGACCTCATGTCAAATTTTCATTGATTTCCCCAAGGAGCACCACTAGACTAGATTAGGAATATATTACACTTTCAACAAAAATCTGTAATTATTTTTGTAATTATAGGTAATGAAATATCTTATGGGTGTCCACAAATGAAAAGTATACTTAAGATATTAGAAATATTTTAATGTTGTCAACAAACTAATAAGTAAGGGAGATCATGTTTTCTATAGCAATATAACGTGGCTTGATTATGTAGTGGATATGAGATCGGTGAGTGCTTTAAAGAACAAAATAGAAATTGAGGGAGAGCAGCTGAAATCATACCCTCTCAAATAAAGAGTGTGCTTCTTGGTCTGAAAGGCCCTGTTGATAATCTTTTTGAGCCCAATTGCTCATAGATGCTACAAAAGACAGCATGTTCGCTTTATCACAATGAGTCACTCGCAATTCCTTCAAGAATGGCCAATTCAAAGTGGGCAAGTTGGTGCAGAAGTTCTTGAGTTGTGGCATATCATGTAACACTAGAGAGGTTAGTTTTGGGAAAAGATCTTGAGTAGTATTGGAATGTGGAGTCTCATTCCCACTAGCGACTATTTCCTCGATCCCACAAGACTCCACTTGAAGTTCCTTAAGTTGGGTTAGACTTGTAGCCACCCAATGCGGAAACACATTTTCAAGGCTCTTACAATTTTGAACCTGCACTTTTGAAAATTGTCAAAAGTGAGAGTTTCTTGAGGACCGTCACTCCATATTTTGCTTAAATTGTCCATATGGGAGAGAATCATCTGCTCAAGCTTGGGACATTGTACCTGGCATATTGAGAAAAATGATGTAATGAATGTGATTACATTGAGTTATGACCTCAAAGAAAGAATTTCTAAACTTCCCTCACTCTCACAAATCATGAGAATGCGAGAGCTTGTTAGTGACAAAAAAAGGGAGCGGCTAATTGATGCTTTCATTTAAGTTGACTAATGACTAAGGCCAAGTATATTGCATTGCAACAAGCATGAAATTATAAATGCATTTATAATCAATAGTACATTGAGCATCGACTTTTGAGTGCCTTAATTGACATTTAATACTAGCAATGCCTTATCCCTTTAATTTTTGGAAAGTTCAATGATGAATACTTGGATTCTCCAACTTTCAAATTTGTTCGCACTGATCATTCTCAAAGTTGCTTACACTGATCTTTTGATAATGCAACATTAGATAAGGTAAGAATTTCTTAAATTTATTTGGTTCAAGGAATGAGTGTAGCTGAAGCATGATTCAAAGAAGCTTTGATGCACATGCTTCATACTGCAATCCGATCGGGATATACATACATATCATTCTTCTCTCTTCCTTATGTTGGCTTCAATGCCGCGCTGATGGGTGCAAGATTATAATCTCCAGCCATAGGTATAAGCTAGTTCTACATATATTTCTTATCAATTAAAAGAAATTAACTTCCCATTTTCATCTCTAGTAGATTTAGAATAATCCAAAAATTATTAGCAAAAGTGAATTGGTAGCATGGACATTGATGTTTATTTGTATGGAGGTAAGAAATCTTGTACAGTGATGCTTATTTGCTTTTCAATAGCATGGACTTGGAAGATGATTATATAAGCATGTCCATGTATATATGGAAAGGATGGAGAAACACTACCCCCATTTTTTTCGCCATATGGTGCCTCAATCATCATCAATCATTGATGCATTGAGTGATAAATTCCAGAAATAACTTTTTTAAATAGATCAATGGTTGGGATCAATAAGCCACGGAATGGGAGCACAAGTGAGATTTGTGCATCTTCACTTACAATTGATTGGCAACTCGAGTCCGACACTAATCAAATGTGTCTTCCTACGACAGAGATTATTTCCTCTATTTACTATGAGCACCACTACTTATTCAACACTAATACCAATTGCGAACATTACTTATGGATATTCAATTAATAAAGTTCACTAATGAGAAGTGTCATGCAAATTAGATGGCGAACCGGATAAAAAAAATAATAACTTCAATTGTTTACAAGTTTTTTCTTTATTATGTGCAGAAAAATTTTTGTATTGAAAGAAAATAAATATGTAATAGGCACGGGCAATATAATGATTGGAATAATTAACATATATTATGATCTCATAAAAAAGCAAGTTGGGCCAACTTACTAGTTCTACATTGGACCATTAATAACTTTGCTTGAAATATTATTTATTCACTTTTGTGGTAGAATCTTGTGGTGGGCCAGTGGTCCAATCGCTTGCAAAAAATGGTAACCAATTTCTTATCCTTAATAGATGCCTTGTGTTGAGGATTTTGGAGTTTTGTTTGGGTGTTGGAGGCTTTTCAAAAGAAAAAAAAAAAAAAAAAAAAAAAAGTGGATGACCACAATATGTTTGTTTGGAGAAAATCAACCATGTTTTTTTTTTTTTTTTTTTTTTTTTTACCGTGTTAGGATCTTTGACAGATTGTCCACTAAGAAGCAAAGTATTAATATTTTTCATTTGGTTACAATAAAATTAACACAACTACGACTTTTCACAACCAAAAAAACAAATGACTTTCCACACTTCCCTTAATCTATTAATATTCTTAATTGAGGATTTTGTTGAGTATTTGAAATTATCTAACAATGTGGGAGCAGACTATTATTATAGACAGATCATATTTGACACAAAAATGAAATTAACGCTATCACAACTTGTCACTACCAAAAAATCATATGACTATTTTTATGCTTTCCCAAATTTATTAGTATTCTTGATTCAGTGAAATAATGACTTTTTGAAATATCCTCAAAATGTGGGGATACCTATTATTACATGACAACTTATACATGCAAATGACATTAGAAGTAAATAAATAATTAGTGATAACTCTTATGATAAAAAAGTAAACAAATGTATAGATACTCCTCATGATTAAACATTCTACTAGCAAGCAACAATAGAAAGAATTACGCAAAAGTATTAGAATAAGAAAAAACACAAGCATTTCTTCCGTCAAGGAAAAAAAGCAATAACTAAAACTTATATGGAATCCATAATAAATAAATAAATAAATAAAAGAAGGCCAAAAACTCAAATTTGCATTGATATCGCCCAAATTCAAGTGCCTCAGGATTTGACCAAAAAAGAGAAGTATCGGAGGAGGTCGTCATTTATTGCATTTAGTCTTCACATGAGGAGAAGTTCATGTGACGGAATGAAGTGTTGACCAGATGAATTATTCTTATTATTCTTAATTTTTTATGTAGCTAGGACATTGACTAAATATTGACTTTTTTTTTTTTTTGATGACTAAATATAAAAAATCTCAATCCACCTCACTCCATCTACACTTTCTCCTCCATCTCCAGCCACATTGAGCCCAACCTTCCCGCCTCCCTCCGCCGTCGCCACCGGCGGAGTTGCCGGCGCCGCGTCCAAGGTGACCATTGCCGGGCATCCAACCCTCTCCATCGTCTTTGTGGTCTGCCCGTTCATGATGCCGTATTGTCCATGGCCGCGTTCAAGCTCAGGCCGTCTCGTCCATGGCCACTCTTCCCTGACATCTATTCCTTTGTTTTTTCTTTCGCTGTTTGACCTCTCAATTTATGGCCGTCGAGATCTCGAACTCACCGTCAAGGCTCATGGCCATGGACAAGCTGCGATCACCAAATCTGTGGAGGAGCCTCCTTGTGAACCATGGACGAGCTAGGCTTGCGTCCATGGATGATACCAGTTCTAGATGCATGACTCAAGTCCAAATGTGGACGGGCAACGGCCACGAGTAGCTGTGACGATGGAGGGGTGGCATGGCCATGGGCGGGGCCGACCACGAGCCGACTGCGGGCAATGACGGAGGGGACAATGGCAGTCCATAAGCCGTCGTTGCTCACGACGGGACTTCCAGATCTGCAACCATGGCTCCAGCGACAGCGGCTCGTCCATGGCTATGAGCGACGGTGGTCGATTTCTAGATCTGCAACTCCGTCGCTATGGACGGCCATATTTCGAGATCTATAGAATGATGAGACGGACAAAATAGAGGAAGTCGGCCATGCTCGGCTTGGACATAGCGAGGGTCAGCCTAATCAAAGTGCTAGTGACTCCGCCGTTGGGTGACGGTGGAGGAGGGGGTGGAGGTGTAAGGAGGAGGAAGAGAGGGCTGAAGAGAAAATCTTTTAAATTTTATTCGCCGGAATCAACGCCCCGACTAAATCGATGCCGAAATCGCTTCCGCATCAAAGATCCACTTCGACCCACCATAACCAACAAGGCGCATAATCAGAACCCATGGAAGCACGCTCACGAGAGAGAGAGGAGGCTTTGAAGCTTCCGATTCAACCATTGGACGGACCACCCAATCAATCACCCAAAAAAAAACAGAAGGTAAGAGGATGAGGGGGAGGGGGAGGAAGAAGAGTTATTGTTACTTTTTTTTTTCTTGACTATGTAGATTTGGTTCACTTTTTTTTTCCTCATTTTTCTTAGGGGGATTTTCTAAAACACCAAATAGACTTTGTCTAATTTCTTCCTCTCTTTTTTTTAACCTTTGTCTAGTGAGCGCACCACAATTGACGGAGGCCAAGGCGGTGGTATGGTTCACGCCAAGATGCCACCTTCGTGAAGGAAAAGAGAGAGAAAGGAGCAAAGAGAGGGGGGGGAGCAAAGCTGACCGAAGGAGGGGGGACACCTAAACAAATCCATGCGCACCCTTAGAGGAATTTCTTCCTTTTTCTATTTTTCGAGAAGGGGTGTTATTGAACCTTCGCGGAGGAAGGGGAGCAAATAATTTGATCGTAAAATTGATAGGTGGGTCCGGCTTTACCACATGTCGATTTGCAGATGATTCAATACGGATCCTACATTGTGTATTTAATGCACCTAATATTTTCTCTTTGGTAGTGTTGTTGATTGGATAATTTATTCCGATTTTTTAAATTTTTATTTTAGTTAGGACATTGACTAAATATTGTCATTTAGTTATGAAATAAGACTTGCAATGTCTGCGACCACCCACGGAATTGCTACTATTTATTATCTAGCTGTCCTTTTCTCTCTTTTATTTTTTCCTTTTTTTTGCCATTTCTTTTCAGGAAAAAGTAATTTGCATTTTCTCTTGCCAAACATAGATTGTGTGCAATATCACACTAATTATCACTCAATATGATAGTAAATACAAGTACATAATTTGATAGGTTGTTGGAGTATAGCGATTGGAGTATGATTTACAAACAAAGAAGATGAACAACTTCATGCATATTGGCCTTTTTATTTTTATTTATTTTATTATCAAGACCCAGCTCAAGCATTGGTGATTATTAAGATATCAAAAAGTTGACTGATCATTATCGAAGTTTAGAGCACTCCAATTGAAAGAGCAATTCTCTCTAATTCCTCCAATTTCATTGATTGGGAAGATGATTATGGTATAATGAGCTGTAATAGATAAGCAATTTGTGAACTAGGCTTTTATAATTATGAAGTTTTCTTTTCCCCTTTTCTTCATGTTTAATAGAACGACATAGTTTGCTTTTGTACAAGAAAATATGAACTGGGTAATACTTTATTTTTTTTGCCATTTTTAAATGATATTATATGTTTACTGTTTTGCTCTTTATAGTTGAAATTTCAAAGAGTAAATGTTTTCATATGGTTATTGTCATAACTTATTTAAAATCCCTCTATAATCAATTTTGAGGTACCGCACACTATGATTTTATGAGTTCACAAAATAACACTTCTAAAAATATATGGAGATGGACAATTAATACTTATATTTGCTGAGGATTAGAAAATTTTTAATCTTTTAAGTAAATATTAATAGATTATGTACATAGATCTGTATAATTAAATGATTTTAAAACCGCACATGGTTATCAATGTCTGAATTGTTTTGCATTAATACTTTATGGATGTGATCATGGATTATTGTGGGAAGGCAAATATTATGGTCATCTTTGTTTAGGTATGAAACACAAAGTCCCGATCAAATTTGAGCAAAGCATTGACGATTGATATTACAAACAATTATATCTAGCACTTTTGTTTGCACACATCATGCATTGTCCAGTTATACACAAACAAATATGTTTAAATGAAATGTCAAAAATGCATTTGTTTGAGAGACTGACCTGTGGAGTGAAAAGTGAAGGGGTGCCATTGTCAATCTCCATCAAAGATTGCCAAGTTAGACTTCTCATCTCGGGGCAATGCGCAATGCTCAACTTTGATAAAATAGGGCATTCCAGCGTATGATTGTTCCACAAGAGGAAACTAGTCAAATTGGGTAAGCATTCTAGAGTTATTTGCCAAAGATTTGGGAATGTAATCTCCTCCCCTATGCTTTGCTGCCATTCTTCGTCTACGATCACTCCTTCCATTTGATCACACTTTTTTATTTTGATTTGCCATAGATTGGGAAGGCATCGAGCCATTGATGGAACAAAAGCATGTCTCAAGTTATTGCATTTATAAAGGCGAAGATGTTGTAGAGAATTGAAGCACATTGTTCCTTGGAGATCTCTATTCCATAGTTGCCTCAACTTTGGTAGATTGACCAAGTGCAGATACTGTAGCTTAGGTAGCACCTGAGTGCAATCCACAGCCTCAAGCCCTTCAAGATCAAATATTTCTTCCAAATGCTCACAATCAAGCACTTGCAAGCTTGTCATTCCCTCTAAAATAAGCATCAAGCTGGATGGAATAGCGTTAATAAATGATGGACATTTATCGACCACCAGTGTTTCTAATTGCCAAGATGATGTGACTGGATTAAGTTCATTGCGCCATTTTTCAATCAGCTCCGAGAACTCAAACAACCTCATAAACTTAGTCCCAGCAAATGTAGCCTATCAGAAAATGCATCATTAAACGTAAAATTCTAGTTAGTAGAAAAGAAAACAAGCACTTTATTGGTGATAAAATCAAATTGCATAAAATTAGTAATTGAAGCATACCATTTCTTCAAACATATTTTGGATGGTCATGTTGAGGTTTCCCTTCCAAAAATACTGGCACTCTATCTCTCTATACTCTTCATTCAAACCTACTTGTACTCTCTCCAGCTTTGGCACCTCCATTGGTCCCTCGGAGAAGAACTTCATCTTGGGACATCTATTCACAATGATATCTTCCAAGAGAGGGAACATCAAAGTGTATCCACCTGAGCTGAAACATCTCAACCTAGTCAACCCATCAAGCTCCATATACTTCAATTGATTGAAAGCCACTACATGCCCCTCCTTTCCTCCCTCATCACTAATGACTTCTGTCAATATTTCACATTTACTAATCCTCAATTTTGTGAGTTCCACCAAATTTTTAGCCATTGTTGATGTGAACATATTTGATAGCCCATGACAATGTGACACATCTAGAGTCTTCATATGCTGAAAATAACTTGGAAAGGATGATGCTACTTTTAGCTCATGACTTGGGCCTTCCATGGCTTCCACATTGATGCTCAACTCATCTGGCCCTTCCTTCTTGATGAGTTCCACAATGCCACATTGATTGATCTCCAGCTTCTCAAGTCGGATTAGGTCTTGGGCTATTGAGGCCGAAAACAAAGAGGTGAGCCTACCGCATCCCCGAAGGGTAACCAAACGTAGATGCTGGAATTTAATACGATGGTAGAGTTCTTTATCCCATACACACTTTAGCTTTGATAAGCCATTTAAATTCAGCTCTCTTAATGGAGAAGAAGCAACACTATTTCCATCTAGAGGATTTAGTGGCTGGAGTTTAAAAATAACTTCAAGGGAAGCACATGCTTTTGCCGTCAAAGTTTCCAAGCTCAAGAGCCATCCTATAATGAAAGAAGGTACAACGTGCACAAGCTTTTTGCATTCATTCATTGAAAGCAATTTTAGCTTAGAGAAAGAATCTGTAGGAATTTGATCATCCCATATTGTCTCGATTTTATCCATGCCCTTGATATATAAATTCTTCAAGTTAGGAAATGCAACCTGTGGTACTCACAAAATTGGTGATTCAGTTAAATTACGAATTCATGAACTTCCAAGATGTAAATAAAGAAGAGTGCCAAGATGTAAATTACAAATTTACGGAATTGGTAATTCTATCTTAAGTTGCACAAAAGAAAAAAAGAATAAAATGAAAATAGTAAAAAAAAAAAAAAAATCTCCATACCAATGTCAATGACTCTGGAACGGGAAGGCTATTGGAATATATTGGAGACAAAACAAAAAGTGCTATGTAGGAATTCTGACCAGAATGTGTTAAATATGGGCAAAATGGTAATTTAAATACGCTCAAATAATGATAATCTAATGACATTAGTGTTTCATAGATCCCAAACTCAAATAAAATCTCCCCCTTTGTGCTTTTTTGGCTAGCCCAAGAATGAAATAGCTACCATACGTAGCAATTGTTAAATCACTTAGAGAAGGTCATTTAAGTTACAATATGGATGAAATTCTTCAGTGAAATTGCACCATTTCGTAAATTAATTAAGAATGAGGAAGAATTTATTTAAAGAAACAAAAAGCAAGTCAAATGGGTAATCACCGTTAGAGAATGCAGCTGAGGGATCGCTTGAGGAAGAATATTAGCCATTAGAAAGAAAATGATGGAGAGATTGAGATTAAAAAGGCAATAGATCAACCATCAAATGGTGCACTACAGTAAGAGATATGATTTTATCTAATACCGAATGCCTCAAATCAATATTAGATCACTATAAAGCAATTACATAGTTAGGCTAAGAGAAAGCGATTAAAATAGGAATCGCTTGGGTCAAATGAACAAATCCTACTCACATCATTCCACACTTCAAACCATTATATATATTTGATCGATAATTTTCCTTTTAAAATTGATTTTTTGTTAATGCTGGAAGGTCCAATAGTTATATGCGAACGACATATCATATACATATACTCAAGTCAAATTATAGAAAACATTGCTAAATATCTCATTATAATAGATTAAAAATATCTAAGAAGGTGAAGTATTAATCCCATGGGAGGGCCCATTTGTACAGCCTATTTTGGCTGCATAAACAACATTTTAGGTGAACGGCCTATATTGCTTTTAGTTTAGTCAAAGTCAACCCACCTATACATTGCTCTATTTCATTTTCCATGGAAACATTCTTCCGCTATGCGCTCGACAATTTAGATGACTCAACTGAAATGGCTAATTTGCCAAATTTATTTTATTTCTTTAACAAAAGTTTCATAAGAATGGTCTTGTAGTTTATGTAAAAACTAAGAGGGGTGATATCTGAAGCCTAAGACTTGAGAGGTCTTGCTTAGTTAGGCAGCGGAGAAGGTTTCAATTCCCTTTACTGGTGAAGTTAAGAAAGAGTAAAGCTTCCTTCGACTAGGAAAAAAATGAGATATTGTAAGTGCAAATGAAGTCCAGTGAGTGTCTTAAAGGCCCTTCATCTCCAGCCTCTTGAACCTTACAACTCACTTTCCTCTCGATTGTTTTTTCAATAGCTTTCAATGTGCATGCGTACAATGTCTAAGCCATACATGTAAGGTTGTTTAGAGTTTTAAGTTTCTTGTGAATATTAGAAAGCTTTTAGAGATCCTATTCAGTAGTTGTATTACCCATTCATGCTTTGTGCAGGTACCATAAGAGATGTTCAACCATCTTTATGGAAACTATTTCTAGGGAAATTAAAAGTGAGAAATTGCAACTCATACATGTCGGCAACTCTAAACACTTATGCTTGTGTGACACTCATTTTCTGTTAAAATATTTTAACCAAAATATACATTATAAGTAACTTGGTTTTCATCTTGGCTATGCTTATGTCCGATATATTTAATATTTTAACATAGTGTTAATCATGTACCTCTTGATTGAAGAGAGCAGTGGCACGTGATCTGATGTGATCTTGATTTTGACTCTCTCGTGCACCTGTCATTGGTATTTCATTGGATGAAAAAAATATCACCATTTGTATTGTAGGGAAGAATATATCTACAAGACAATGATTAGCAATAAAAACAAAAAATCAATCTTACACTTTCCACAAGAGAAGCACGTCAAACTTTTCAATCGTTTTAAGCGTAAATTGGTTAACATCGAGAATGCCAAAGTTTTTGATGTTTCCATTCCCAACCCTTCTTCCTCCATAATGATCGCCTCCATCTTCTCACAATTCGATACGATCAGTATTTCCAGTTGTGTAAGAGAATTAACCATCAATCGGAAAAATATAAACCCAAGGTTATCCAAGCTAGTGATTTTTAATCTCTTCAATCTTTGAAAGGCAACCTGTAGAATTCGCTCACGGAATTGTTAATTAATTTAAATCTGGAATTCATGAACTTTCAAGATGTAAATACAAATGAGTGCCAAGGGGAGAGGGGGATTATTAAGTAGCCCAAAAGGAAAAGAAAAAAGAGAATAAAAAAATGGAGTAAAAAAATCTCCATAAATTCCAATCTTCCCTTTCTAAAAAAACTTGCAAAATTCTATACTCTTACAATTATGGGGCCTATGCAATGATTAAGTGCTTATTTATACACGGTACACAAAATGCATGCATCAATTAGATTAGCATAGCTGCTTTTATTTGAAAATTTAGTCCTCCTTCCCATTCTTCGTATTGTGGATAATAACAAATTTTGATTACTAAATATAATGGAACACATTTCAAAAGACTATAAATTACTTATGGAATTACTTCAATGCCAACATTCCCTTCAATTTGTCTTGATGAAACCCCGTAAATATAGATATACTTGCCACGAGTAAATTGAGGTAACTCAGAACCTATCACAAACTAAATTTGCAAGGATTTCATACAGTTAGCTTAACGACATATTTATTTTGGATTGGGAAGTCCTTCCAATATCAAGGACAAGGATGGGATTGAAATCTAATGGACAAACCCATCAACAGAGCATTTACAATTACAAAGGATGGTCAAGAAATTTACATGTGAGGCTGATGAGAGTTTTAAGTTTTTTGGGAACATCGGAAGCATTTAGAGATCCTATTTGGCAGTTGTGTTACCTGTTCATGCTTCGTGCAGGTACGATAAGAGATGTTCAACCATCTTTATGGAAACTATTTGTAGAGAAATTAAAAGTAAGAAGTTGCAACTCATACATGTCGGTAACTCTGAACACTTAAGCTTGTACAACACTCGTTTTCTGTTAAAATATTTTAACCAAAATATACATTATGAGTAACTTAGTTTTTATCTTGGCTATGCTTATGTCCGATATATTTAACATTTTAACATAGTGTTAATCATGTACCTCTTGATTGAAGAGAGCAGTGGCGCGTGATCTGATGCGATCTTGATTCTGACTCTCTTGTGCACCTATCATTGGTATTACATTGGATGAAAAGAATATCACCATTTGCATTGTAGGGAAGAATATATCTACAAGACAATTATTAGCGATAAAAACAAAAAATCAATCTTACACTTTCCACAAGAGAAGCACGTCAAACTTTTCAATTGTTCTAAGCATAATTCGGTTAACATCGGGAATGCCAAAGTTTCTGATGTTTCCATTCCCAACCCTTCTTCCTCCATAATGATCGCCTCCATCTTCTCACAATTCGATACGGTCAGTTCTTCCAGTTGTGTAAGAGAATTAAGCATTGATCGGAAAAATATAAACCCAAGCTTATCCAAGCTAGTGATTTCTAATGTCTTCAATCTTTGAAAGGCAACCTATAGAATTCACTCACGAAATTGGTAATTAATTTAAATCTGGGATTCATGAACTTTCAAGATGTAAATACAGATGAGTGCCAAGGGGAGAGGGGGATTATTAAGTAGCCCAAAAGGAAAAGAACAAAGAGAATAAATAAATAAAAAAACAGAGTAAAAAAATCTCCATAAATTCCAGTCTTCCCTTCGCTAAAAAACTTGCAAAATTCTATACTCTTACAATTATGGGGCCTATGCAATGATTAAGTGCTTATTTAAACACGGTACACAAAAGGCATGCATCAATTAGATTAGCATAGTTGCTTTTATTTGAAAATTTAGTCTTCCTTCCCATTCTTCCTATTGGTTTCTAAGAGAGTCGCCCATATTATGCGTTTTGTGGATAATAACAAATTTTGATTACTAAATTTAATGGAACACATTTCAAAAGATTAGAAATTACTTTTATGGAATTACTTCAATGCCAACATTCCCTTCAATTTGTCTTGATGAAACCCTATTAATATAGATATACTTGCAACACGTAAATTGAGGTAATTCAGAATCTATCACAAACTAAGTTTGCAAGGATTTCATACAAGTAGCTTGATGACATGTTTCTTATGGATTAGGAAGTCCTTCCATTATCAAGGACAAGGATGGGATTGAAATCTGATGGACAAACCCATCAACAGAGCATTTACAATTACAAAGGACGGTCAAGAAATTTACATTTGAGGCTGATGAGAGTGTAAAGTTTTTTGGGAATGTCCGAAGCATTTAGAGATCCTATTTGGCAGTTGCGTTACCTGTTCATGCTTCGTGCAGGTACCATAAGAGATGTTCAACCATCTTTATGGGAACTAAATATAAAAAATCTCAATCCACCTCACCTTCATTTTCCACCTACGCTTTCTCCTCCATCTCCAGCCACATTGGGCCCAACCTTCCCACCTCGCTCCACCATCGCCACCGGCGGAGTTGCCAGCTCCGCGTCCAAGGCGACCATTGTTGGGCGTCCAACCCTCTCCATCGTCTTTGTGGGCTGCCCATTCATGACGCCACTGGCCGCGTTCAAGCTCCAGCCGTCTCGTCCATGGCCACTCTTCCCTAACATCTATTCCTTTTTTTTTTTTTTCTTTCGTTGTTTAACCTCGCAGTCCATGGCCGTCGGGATCTCAAACTCGCCATCAAGGCTCATGGCCATGGACAAGCTGTAGTCGTCAAATCTGTGGAGGAGCGAGCCATAGACAAGCTAGGCTTGCGTCCATGGACGATACCAGATCTGGAGGCACGACTCCAGTCCAGATCTGGACGGGCAACGACCGCAAGCAGCAGTGACGATGGAGGGGTGGCTCGGCCATGGACGGGGCCACCCACGAACCGACCGTGGGCGACGACGGAGGGCACAATGGCAGTCCATGAGTCGTTGTTGCTCGCGACGAGACTTCCAAATCTGGAACCATGGCTCCAACAACAGCGGCTCGTCCATGGCCGCGAGCGACGGTGGTTGACTTCCAAATCTGCAACTCCGTCGCTATGGACGGCCAAATTTCGAGATATGTAGAATGATGAGACGGACAAATCAAAGGAAGCCGACCATGCTCGGCTTGGACATAGCAAGGGTCAACCTAATCAAGGCGCCGGTAACTCTGCCGTTGGCGACAATGGAGGAGGGATGGAGGTCGGGTGGCTGTGGATGAAGGAGGAGGAAGAGAGGACTAAAGAGAAGATTTTTAAATTTTTCTTCGCCGGAATCAACGCCCCGACCAAATTGACGCCGAAATCACTTCTACATCGGAGATCCACTTCGACCCACCATAACCAACAAGCTCTGGTTCGCGTAATCGCTCGGAACCACGCATGCACCCGTGCAGAGAGGAGGTGAGCTTTAGAGAAGCGATTCCGAAGCTTCCGATTCAACCATTGGACGAACCACCCAATCAATCGCCCCAAAAAAATAGGGTAGAGGAGGCGGGGGAGGGGGAGAAAGAAGAGTTATTGTTACTTGACTGTGTAGATTTGGTTCACTTTCTTTTTTCCCTTCGTCACGAACAGGAGGATAAAGGTGAAACGAAATGACTGAGAGCAAACAGTTCTTAAGGGGGGAGAAGCTAAAACACCGAACAGACTTTGTCTAAGTTCTTCCTCTTTTTTTTTTATTGTTTTTTCCTTCGTCTAGTGAGTGCACCATAACCGACAGAGGCCAAGGCGGTGGTGTGGTTCACGATAGAGATGCACCTTCACCGAGGAAAGAGAGAGAGGGAGCAAAGCCACATCAGGATGAGGAGAGTAGAGCTTTCTAGGAATGGGGCGTTATTGAAGAGAGGGGGGAGCAAAAATTTTGATGGTTCAACTGATAGACGGGCCTAGCTTTGCCACGTGTTGATCTACAGATGATTCAATACGAATCCTACGTGGTATATTTAATGCACCTAATATTTTCTTTTCGGTAGTGTTGTTAGTTGGATAATTTATTCCAATTTTTAAAATTTTTATTTTAGCTAGGACATTGACTAAATATTCTCATCTAGTTATGAAATAAGACATGCAATGTGGGCAACCGCCCACGGAATTGCTACTATTTATTATCCAATTGTCCTTTTCTTTCTTTTATTTTTTCCTTTTTTTCCCATTTCTTTTCTAGAAAAAGCAATCTGCCTTTTCTCTTGCCAAATATATATTATGTGCAGTATCATACTAATTATCACTCTATAATAATCCAAAGTTAATATTTATTGTATAAAACAAGTACGTAATTTGATAGGTTGATGGAATATAGCGATTCAAATATGATTTACTAACGAAGAAGACTTATCGCTTCATGCATATGGACCTTTTTTTATTTTTTATTTATTTTATTATAAGACCCAGCTCAAGCATTGGTAATGATTAGGAAATAAAAGGTTGACCTCATTGATCATTATTGAAGTTTAGAGCACTCCAATTAAAAGAGACGCTCTCTCTATTTCCTCCGATGTCATTGATTGAGAATATGATTATGGTAAAATGAGCTGTAATTGCTAAGCAATTTGTGAACTTCGCTATTACAATATGAAGTTTTCTTTACCCCTTTTCTTCATGTTTAATAGAACGATGCTAGTTTGCTTCTACGCAAGAAAATATCAAGTGGCGATACTACATTTTTCTTTTTTTGCCATTTTTAGATGCTATTCTATGTTTACAATTCATAGTTATATTTTTTGAGGATTAGAATAGTTTTAATCTTCATATTAAGTTTTCGAAGATTATATATATAAGCCCACACAAAGCACAAAATTTGTAGCATATCGTGCATCATCCAATACTACAAGAGTATGTTCCAAATGTAATGCCAAAAATGCATTTGTTTGAAAGACTGACCTGGGAAGTGAAAAGTGAAGAGGTGCCGTGGTCATTCTCCATCCAAGATTGCCTAGTCAAACTTCTCATCTTGGGGCAGTGGGCAATGTTCAACCTTTTTAATGTGGGGCATTCCAGCATACAATTTTTTCCCAAGAGGAAACAAGTCAAATTGTCTAACCATGTTAGTGTCATCCATTGGAGCTTTGGGAATGTAATCTTCTCCACTACGCTTCCCTGCCCTTCTTCCTCTACGATCACTCCTTCCATCTGACAACAATACTCTATTTCCATCTCTTTAACATTAGCAAGGCACCGAGCCATCGATGGAGTGAAAGCATGCCCCAAATTGCTACAATTATAAAGGATGAGATTACTTAGGGAATCGAAGTGTAGTGATTCTTGAAGATCTTTGTTCCATAGTCGCTTCAATTTTGGTAGATTGGCCAACTTCAATTCCCATAGCTGAGGCAGCACTTGAGTGCTTTCCATAGCCTCCAGCCCTTCTAGATCAAATATTTCTTCAAGCAACTTGCAATCACACACTTGCAAAGAGCTCAAATTATCTAAAACAAGCATCAATCTGGATGGAATAGCATTAACAAATGGACATTTATCTACCACCATTGATTCTAATTGCCAATACGACTTGATGGGATTAAGTTCATTGTGCCATTTTTCAATCAGCCAGGGGAACTCAGATAGCTGTATTTTATGTACTCCAGCAAACGTGCACTGTAAAAAAAAATGCATTGTTAAGCGTAAAATTTTAGCTAGCATAAAGCGATTATTAAGTTAGTGGTCAAAACCATCCAAATACACGGAATTTGGTAACTTGTGCATACCATTTCTTCAAACATATTTTGGATGGTGATGTTGAGGTTTCCCGCCCAAAACCACTCTTTCTCTGTTACTTGAACTCTCTTTAACTTTGATGTCTTTATCGGTCCTTGAGAGAAAAACTTCATGTTGGGACACCTAGTCACGATGATATCTTCCAAGAGCGGGAACATCAAAGTGCATTTACCTGAGCTGAAACTTCTCAACCCCGTCAACCCATCAAGCTTCATATACTTCAGTTGATTGAAAGCCACCACACGCCTCTCCCCACCTTTCTCATCATTAATGATTTCTGTCAATATTCTACAATTACTTATCCTCAATTTTGTGAGTGCCACCAAATTTTCAGCAATTGTCGGTGTGAACATTTTTGAAAACCCATCACAATGTGACACATCTAGAGTTTGCAAATGTCGAATATATCTTGAAAAGGGAAAAATTACTTTTAGCTCATGACTTGTGCTTTCTAAGGCTTCCTCATTGCCACTTGGGTCTTCTAGATAAGATTCACATACGACTAGCTCTTCCAAGTTGGTTAACCTCTCAACAAAATGACATGTGGCTATTAAAGACTCTTGGTAGAGATGACGAAGCTTAAGAAATCTAAGCTTGCTGAAGAAGTCTCCATCATGAAAATGCCCATGCCATATCTCCATCCGTTTTGATAAGTCCAAGTTTAACTTTTGAAGATTAGGGAATGCGCCCTGAGATTGTAGTCAAATTAGAACTTAAAGCCTACTTAGTTAAAAGAGCATTCGTGCATTATGATATAAGTCCTACATGTTGTGCACAATAACTACGTTTATAAAAATGTTGATTCTCATGTGATTTAATAAAAGGAAATGTGCCTACATCAAATAAACATTATCACTGATCTTTATATTTGATTTTACCCATATTCGAGCTTAAGTAACTCCTTACATTCATGATTCCAAAGATAAATCCTTCGCGAAAATAACTTTTGCATCAATAACAGTTGCACCAATTTCAGTGATTAATGTCAACAGTAATGTCACATCATTCCGTTTTTAGTAGAACATCAGTAATCTTTCGAGGATTCAAATTAGACAACACACTTGTACCATGCTAATATCATGACACATGCCACGTGTTTTCATCTTCGTGGCACTTACGAGAGAACTAAATCATCAGAATTAGCCTAAACCTTTATTAAAAGGGGATCATTAAAAATGCATTTGACACATTTGGAAAGAATGTTCAATCAACAATTGAAGAACATTTATTGTTTCAATGTTGAAATATTTATATAGATTGAAGGTGAGTTGTACAATTTACATCTTCCTATGTAGAGCTACTTGTATAAGATGCCTGGTTGTGACCTTAGTCATCACTTCAAATATTCACCGTGAAAGCAAAAGAAGTAATCCTTGGTCGTACCTTTTCTATCAAGAAGAGAGGCAATTTATCAAGTGGCATCTCATTCTCAAAGTGCGATGCAAGTATCTCCACTTTGTTACAGTCATGCACCTCCAAGGTCTTCAATGCTGGCCAATGGCAAGTATGTGTTCCCATGTAGAGGCACCTCAACTCTCTTAGACACTCAAGTTTAAGGGAGGTTAACAATGGGAATACAAACTTGGGAACTAGTCCTTCTTCACTCTTGATGATTTCTACAATGCCACATTCATCGATCACCAACTTCTCAAGTTGGATTAGATCTTTGACTACTGAGGTTGGAAACAAAGAGGTGATGCTCTTACAGCTTGAAACGCTAATATAATGTAGACACTGGAATTTAATTTGATGGTGGAGTTCCTTATCCCATATGCACTTTAGCTTTGGTAAATCGAATACCGTCAGTTCTTTTAAAGGAAGAGCAATAGGATGTCCATCTAGATGATTCAATGTCTGAAGTTCAAAAACAATTTCAAGCGAATAGCATCTTGTTGCATCCAATCTTTCCAAGCTCAAGAGCCGTCTTAGAATGAAAGAATGAACTACGCTCACAAGCTTATTGCAGTCAAACACACAAAGGGCTTTTAGCTTGGAGAAAGAATCCACGACAACTTTATTGTCCCATATCATCTCAATATTATCCAAGCTACTGATTTCTAATGCCTCCAATCTAGGAAATGCAACCTGCGATATTTGCTCACAGAATTAGTGATTGAGTTAATCATGAACTTCCAAGATAGATGAGTGTCAAGATGTAAATTTCAAATTCATGAAATTGGTGATTCTTTGTCTTAAGTTGCACAAATGTCCATACAAAAATGTCGATGACTCTCTGACCAAAAAAAGAAAAAAATGTTGATGACTCTAGGACTAGAAGGCTTTTGGAATTACTGCAGACAAAACAAAAAGTAGGAATTCTGACCGAATTTTGTTGACAATGGCAAAATGGTAATTTGGATATGCTCATTAACTATCATATTATTGCATTAGCCCCTCATAATCCCATATTTAAATAAAATCACTCCCTCTCTTGAATTTAGTCAATTTCCCAGAATAATCAAATCACACTTTGTGCTTTTTTTTTTTTTTTTTTTTTGCTAGCCCAAGAATGAAATAGCTAGTAGATGTACTTTTTTAAAATCACTTAGAAACGGTAATTTAAGTTACAATATGGATGAAATAATTAAATTAAATTGCAGTGCACTTAGAGAAGTCACTAAATTGATCACTTTGGTCTTCTAGTTCATGTTAAAACTTAAAATAGTGATTTTGGATGCCCTGGACCCTAGATTCTTGCTTAGTTTGGTGACGGAGAGGGCTCAATACCTTTTGCTGGTGCAATTAAGGGAGACAAAGCTTCCTTCAAATAGGGGAAAAAAGGGGATCTTTTAAGAGCAAATGAAGTCTAAGTGAGTATCTTAAAAGGCCCTTCATCTACAGCTTCTTGAACCTTACTATCACTTTTCTCTCCATTGTTTCTTAAATTGCTTTCAATGTGCACGCGTGCAATGTCGATGCCGTACATGCGAGGTTGCTAAGAGCTTTAAGTTTCCTATGAACATCAAAAAGCTTTTAGAGATCTTGTTTGGCAGTTGTATTACTCGTTCATGCTTTGTGTAGGTACCATAAGAGATTTTTAAACATCTTTATGGAAACTATTTATGGAGAAATTAAAATTAAAAAATTGCAACTCAATACGTGTCGGCAAATTTAATACTTATGTTTGTACACCAAACATTTTCTTAAAAATATTTTTAACTAAAGTACACTTTTTAAGTTATTTAGTTAGTTCTTATTTTGGCTATGCTTTTTCTTTTGCATATTTAATACTTTTGTTATATATAATATTTTGATGTAACATTAATCATGTACCTCTTGATTGAAGAGTGCATTGGAGCATGATTTGATGTGGTCCTGACTCGAGCTTTCGTGAACCTGTCATCGTTTTTCAATGGATGAAAAGAATGTTGCCATTTGTATTGCAAGGATGAATATATCTACAAGAAGATATTTAGTGATAAAAACAAAAAAATCAATCTTACACTTTTAGAGAAGCACATCAAACTTTTCAAATCATTTAAGTTTAAGCTAGTTAACATTGGGAATGCCAAAGTTTCGATATTTCCAATCCCAACCCTTCTTCCTCCGTAATGATCGCCTCCATCTTCTTGCAATAAGATACTTGTAGATCTCTCAGTTGTGCAAGAGATTTAATCATGGATGGGGAAAACAAAAACTCGACGTTATCCAAGCCCTTGACTTCTAATGTCTCCAATTTCGAAAAGGCAACCTGCAATGTTCACTCATGGAATTGGTGATTTAGTTAAATCACGAATTTAGGAACTTCCAAAATGTTAATATAGACGTGCGCCAAGAAGAGAGGGGCATTATCAAGTTGCACAAAAGGGGAAAACAAGAATTTAAAAAAAAAAAAAAAAAAGGAGTAAGAAAATCTCCATACTAGTGTCATTGCTAAACAGTATAACGAATCTTTCCTTGATCTTTACTTGGAAAATGATTGCGGACATAAATTTGATTAGTGAGCGAGTTTTATTCCTTCTGAAGAATAACTTACAATGGAAAGCCTTATTTAGTTAGTTCTTATGTTGGCTATGCTTTGTCTTTTGCATATTTAATACTTTTGTTATATATAATATTTTGATGTAACATTAATCATGTACCTCTTGATTGAAGAGTGCATTGGAGCATGATTTGATGTGGTCCTGACTCTGAGCTTCTCGTGAACCTATCATCAGTTTTTCAATGGATGAAAAGAATGTTGTCATTTGTATTGCAAGGATGAATATATCTACAAGAAGATATTTAGTGATAAAAACAAAAAAATCAATCTTACACTTTTTGCGAGAGAAGCACATCAAACTTTTCAAATCATTTAAGTTTAAGCTAGTTAACATTGGGAATGCCAAAGTTTCTGATATTTCCAATCCCAACCCTTCTTCCTCCGTAATGATCGCCTCCATCTTCTTGCAATAAGATACTTGTAGATCTCTCAGTTGTGCAAGAGATTTAATCATGGATGGGGAAAACAAAAACTCGACGTTATCCAAGCTCTTGACTTCTAATGTCTCCAATTTCGAAAAGGCAACCTGCAATGTTCACTCATGGAATTGGTGATTTAGTTAAATCACGAATTTAGGAACTTCCAAAATGTTAATATAGACGTGTGTCAAGAAGAGGGGCATTATTAAGTTGCACAAAAGGGGAAAAAAGAATATAAAAAAAAAATCAGTAAGAAAATCTCCGTACTAGTGTCGATGCTAAACAATATAACGAATTTTTCTCCGATCTTTACTTGGAAAATGATTGTGGAGATTAATTTGATTAGTGGGCGATTTTTATTCCTTCTGAAGAATAACTTACAATGGAAAGCCTTATTTTCTTTTCTCATTTTTATTTTTGGCAAAGAGTAACTAGTCTTCTTCAAAAGTTCACCGCTTAACTTGAGAAAATCCTTTCTTCCACAACATTACTCGAAATCTCCCATCTACCTTGCCATCACCCATTGCTCCCATCTATTACGACAAGTTTAACTTCTATGTGTTTCTTTGTTCAACTACTGTCATCCCCGACAATCCAACCTTCCACTTGCTACTTTCATTGACTCCACCTCTTTACAACGTTGGATGAGATTTATTACAGTTATTAGAAACGTTTCATTATATTCCCATAGATTTTATGTAGCCCTAGTTTCTACGCCCAAAATGAGAAGGCATCAAGGCAAGAGTAAAATTCTTTAACGAAGATTTAGAACCCTTGAAAGTTAAAAACCCCAAAGCCTCTTTGCAAACCCTCCCAATCTAATTCCTCTCTTGCATGCGAAGTAGAAAAGTCGAGGTTGAAGTGGAGATACTTAGACATGCTACCTTAAGGGACCCACCATCAACTTAAATCTCCACGACTCTTTACTGACGGGGAAACTAATATATGGCGTCAGTTTTGGGCCCCACCATCAACTTCAACTATAATCACGCCATAATTAAAGGGCAATCTTATGCAATGAGCCAAAAGGCTCCACCGGCAGCAACTACTTCCCATATAATTGGACAATTATTTATCCTTAGTTCACTTAACTTCTTTTAATGTTAATAAATTGCTATCAATAACCAATATAACAGGATATTAAACACAAACTATGGATTTGTGTACAAATGTATCCATACATACTTTAAAGGCCAAATGTGAAGATATTTAGTTAAAGCATTTGGTATTTAGATTTGTAAATTGCCATGGAAAGAAATTGCAATGACCACATATGGTCCCACAAGACTGGGCAACCACCGATTTTTCTTGATAAGACATCAAAGCTACATAAAATTCACAATCTAAATTGGATGGACTCAACAAAAAAGAAACCTCAAATTGCGCCACATATTTCTTGAAGATTAAATTGTGGAGCACTTGAAGCTTTGGAAATTAAACTAAGACATACCAAGTAGCCAAATTAAAATATTAGGCCAATCGAAACATTTGAAGTAAGTCTCTATAAAATTACTTGGACTTTCAGATAATGGATTTTCCATCAAGTCATCAAGTTCCATCATTTGATATTGTAACAACTTGGCCTTGATTCCGCCGTATGGAGTAGAGAAATGTAAAGATCACTTTGGAAATCCAACAGCAAGAATTTCAAATTTTCAATGACGACTTTCGTGTGGAATAATAAAAATCATACAATTGCCAAGGCCTAAAAAAACTATGCAAAAAAGTCTGTAAAAAAAAAAAAACCATGCACAAAAAGTCATACAATTGCCAAGGACTAACTTCACTTTCAAAAAAAACTATGAACAAAAGTCTGTACTCTTATAATTTTGGGGCCTATGCAATGATTAAATGCTTATTTAAACACGATACAGAAAAGACGCGCATCGATTAGATTAGTATAGCTGCTTTTATTTAAAAAACCAGTCCTCCTTCCCATTCTTCATATTGGTTTTCAAGAAAGTCACCTATTTATACATTTTGTGGATAATAACCAAGTTTGATAACCAAATTCAGTGGAATTCATTTCAAAGATTAAAAATTATGTACTTATGGAATACTTTAGTGCTGAAATTCTCTTCAATTTTGCTTTATGAAACCTTGTAAATATAGATATACTTGCACCATGTTAGTTGAAAATAATTCAAAACCTATCACAAACTAAATTTACATGGATTTCATACAAATAGTTGGATTTCTACACAGTTAAGTGAAACGGAGATTACTTTAACTAATTACATAGAAGGCGTGAACGGATAAGGTAATTAGGAAGATAGTAAACTGAAAATAACAAAATAAATAAGCATCATAATCTATGTTACATCTAATAAGCAAAGGAAGGAAATAGTAATAAGTATTATATTATTTTAATGGAAAGTTACCTGTTGCTCATTGAAGAATGCAATTTGAGTGCCAACTTGGTCATGTAAAGTGCTACTCAAAGGAGCCGTCCCTTCAGCGAAAAAGCTCTTAATATGTGGCAAGTCACACAATTCCAATACACGCAAATTATGCAACTCAACTTTGCTACCGTCATCAGCATCTACAATACCCCGCATTTGCTTGCAACCAACAACTTTAATCTCTTCAAGCTGTGGAAGTCCTCTCACCACCGAAAGAGGAAACAATACTTCCATCTTGTCACACCTTTCAACTCGTACTACTTTTAATGTACTAAAGGACTTGGAGGAGATATGGTTGTCGCATATCATCTCCAAGTTGATGAGATTCTGGAGAAGTAACGACTCCAACATCATAAAATGTGCATGGGATGGCAATTGGAGGACGTAATGGATAGAGGAATTATTTTGGACCCTTAGATGCTTTAATTTTGGAAAACCTTTTTGGGATAATGCACAAACACTTTGCTTATTTCTGTCCAACTTGTCCAAAAACAGATCGTCAGTTTGACCTAAGATACTTTGAATGCATCCTTTCTGAAGAACATCACCTAATGGATCCAACTTGAGTTTCAATGTCCTCGATCCTTTGCACTCGCTATACCAGTACCACCCAATACCTATTCGGATTTCATACTTGGTTAATTTATCGAGGTTTAGATCCTCTGGAAGCATTCTTGGATCAGGAATGGAAACATGCGAATGTTGAGATTCTTCATGTGATTCAACTCAATCAAACCGGCATTAGTTGGTGGAGTTTGGTCCATATCATTCCATTGAGCAAAGCTATTCCGCATGTATAACTCCTCCAAATTGATCAAGCTTTGAAGCACACCCGGTTCAATTATCTCAAGTTGTGAACAATGATTCAAGTCTAACAACCTCAGCTCTACCAATTGCCCAATTTCTCTTGGCAATTGATAAATATCGGAGTTCACAAAACTGAGAATTTGCAGCCCTTTCAGCTCGCCAAGAATGGCTACATTATCCAAAGAACAACTGTCAAGACACAAAGTGTGCAAGTTCTCCAAGAATTGAAACGATGATGAAGGGGAGTAAGTGAGACGTATCCCAGTGAGATTTAAGACCATGAGTTTCCTCATAGAGCGAAATAATGAGTATGGGACCTCGAGAGATTCATTGTTTGTGAACAACAAAAAGATCTGCAATTCAGGGCAATCTAATTCTTGGGGAAGCTCCTTCATGTTAAGGTATGGAAAGCATACTGCCCTACAACTTTTGAGCTTGTCCTTCAACAACCCTGTTATTGACTTATATTTATCTTTCAACATGAGAAGAGGGTGATCGCTTGAAGTGACCAAGGCAACAAACTCACGAACCAAGTCATGTATCTTGAAACCATCAACATCTTCACTGTCTAACAAAAGGGAGGAGGCTTGAAGAGTACGGATCTGCCAGCGCAACCTCTTTCTAGCTTCTTCTATGTTGTCATCTTCTTGAAATAGCCCACAACCCACACCGTACCTCACCAAGTTTTCGAAAGAGGGCTTAGAGGTGCCACAAGCAACACAAAGTGCTAACAATGACTTCTCCGCAGCTTTTAAATTTTCATAACTCAATTGCAACCTCTCATTTATCACTTCCCTGGTTACTTCATTTTTAGACAGCTTGATTTGTTCCAAAACATTCTTCCATTCAGGTAAATCAGCAAGTTTAAAAACATTTGCCATATGGACAATTAGGAAAGGCATACCAAAACATTTGTGGAGCGCTTCATCCACCAAGGGTTTGAACTTGTCATCATGAACTTTGTCTCCCACCCGCCTCTCAAACAAACTTCTTGCCTCTGCCTCCTTCAGCTCGCCAAGATGGAAGACCTTGTCGCAGCCCATTGCAATTCGCAAAACATTACGATCCCTTGACGTTAACAATAACTTGCATCCTATGACTCTGCTGTCGTGTCCGCGAGGAATGCCGACTTCGTTTAAGTCAAGCCCCTTCCACAGGTTATCCAGTATTATGAGGACCTTCTTTTTCATCCTCTCCTCATTTTCCAACCTCTTGCGCAAAAGCCCCGCTCGCACGCTGACAATCTCTTTGTCCTTTATCTCAGTAAGGCCCAAGGCGTCCGCAATCTCTCCTTGAATCGTCTTGATGTCCGGATTTTCCGACACGTCCGCCTTAGCGACCGAATGAAACGACTTCTCGTCAAGTACTTTCCTTTCAACATCCCCTAAAAGGGTGGACTTGCCGATCCCACCCATCCCATAAACCCCGACCACACTATTACTGTTTTCGGCAAGAGCGCCCATGATGTTCCGTATCATCAAAGCTCTGGATTCGAAGACGCCATCATCCCCAAGCTTAATCGACGTCGAGGCAGAAGTGAAGGAGATGTCGTTCAATTCCTTGAATTCACCGCATTTTTGAATGAGTTGCTTAACGACCTCGATCTTGCCCTCGGCCTTCCTGCTGAACTGGTAGCGAGATTTGGGGTCGGGAAGAGTCCCGTAGCAGCAAGTCTTGTTCGCCGTTTCGAAGTTATCCAACAGCTCTCGCGCCTCTTCCAAGGCCTTGTCAGCACTTTCCTTCCACGTCGTGAAGACAACGTGGAATTTCCGAACATTGTTTCTAGCCTGTTCCGCAAGAACCTCGACCCTCTGAACCTCGTTCTTCAGATCCTGGACTCCCCCCCGAAGATTGTTGGCGAATCTCTTGGAGGAGATCACGTATCCGAATCCACGTTCGATGGGAACAACTACATAGCGCGTCAAGACATCCCATCCGATACCAACGACAGAATCTGCCGACATTTTTCTTTGATTTTTTTTTTCCGAGAAAGAAAGAGCGAGAAAAAAGAGAGACGGAGAGGGAGAATGATGAAAAGGAGCAGCAGAAACTAAAGAGGAGGAGGAGGAGGAAGAGGAAGAGTGGTCGAGCCGACGAGAAGAAAGAGCGAAACAGAGCAAGAGACGAACAAAGCCAAGAGATTTGAGCACAGAAAAAGGAGGAAGACAGGAGGAAGACGATGAGGAAGAATGGGTGTGCCGAGATGAAGAAAGAGCGAAACAGAGCGCGAGACGAACAAGGCGAAGAGATTCGAGTGCCAAAGAAGGACGAAGGAAGGGGAGCGTAGAACAGGCAATCGAACGATGAAAAAGAGCAGCAGATACTGAAGATGAGGAAGAGATGAGGAAGAGGATGAGGAAGAATGGGCGTGCCGAGATGAAGAAAGAGCGAAACAGAGCGCGAGACGAACAAGGTGAACAGATTCGAGCGCCAAAAAAGGACGAAGGGGAGCGTAGAACAGGCAATCGAACGATGAAAAAGTGCAGCAGATACTGAAGATGAGGAAGAGATGAGGAAGGATGTGTGTCCAGGAGAAGAAAGAGCGAAACAGAGCGAGAGACGAACGAGGCGAAGAGAATCGAGTGCAAGAAATGGATGAAGGGGAGCGTAGAATAGCAATCGTGTACCTTACACAGTGTGTCAGCACTGATATAATAAAATGTAATTGATAATGAGAATAAATGGACAAGGACAGGCCCCACCCACGTGACATTGTCAATCACCGTGTTTCCTTAGGGTTAAAATTCCAAGAAGAGTTGACAATTGAGAGATCGTTCCCCATGTGCTGTCGGTGCCATATAACAAGGCAAAACCGCATGGGACCCTTGGAAATTCCAGAGTACTTAGAGAAAACACGTTATTTTTATTTATAAGTAATTAATACGTGATTGCGATAAATATTTTTCATGCTATCAATATTTTCATCCATATTTGTACACAACCACCAGTCTGACTCAAAAGAGAGTGAGTGACCATTAAAATTTGAAAAGTATATAACACCTTCACTGACTGATTGTAATAACTAGTTGATTAAAATCTTTTATGGCATGATAATCTATATTTGAAAAATAAATGACATTAGAAAAAACAATCAATTATCTATCATCATAAAAACAAAATTATGATAAATGCTTGGCAGATAAATAAATATTAAAAAGTAAAAAACAAATAACAGAAAACCAATTGGATAAAAAATTAGCTATTCTTACAAAAAGTCTATAGAATGAAAATAATAAATTTTTAGGGGTTAAATTACATGGATATGCATCTATCATATGTAAATGTGACTAAATGCATAATTGTTGACGACACCATACTTATGGTGTAATGTCAAGAAGCATCACACCAACAAAAAAAAAAACAGAAGAAGAAGTCAAGTAGCATCACAGCATGCAGTACATGACAGTTCTATAACCTTCCACAACAAGAGTTTAGCCTACATAGATACATAAATGAAATTAGCTGTTACGGGATACTGAGCATTTTAGTCATTATAACGGTATAAGTCAAGTAACATGCAATACATGATGAGTCCATGACATTATGCTTCCATGTTGAGAATTTAGGCAATGGATATAATCACGTAAACTTAACTTTCTAAATTGGCAATCATTCAAACAAGCAGATGGGAATGTATCATTCATTGCATAAATCCTAGATGATTGATAGTACATTTTATGTAATTTTTTGTGTTGTAAATGCTAAAACAAAGATTTTATTTTAATCACTCGATAGTTGTTTATCTATAATATTCAATTGTTTTGCCAAATATATAGTACAATTTCTAACTTGATTGATGATATCGGATGTAGACTAATCTCAGGACATACAATTCATTTACTAGCAAGGAAAACCCAACTCGCAAGACTCAGGCATAGTACAAATTATGGATCTTATTAAAATCTAATCTTAGTCGAGGCCTTAATTAAACACTAATCAATTACTTGTGTTGTTAGTCGTATCATAATTGTGGAGTAAATTGATTTCTTTGCATTATTTAAGTTGCATGCCTATCAAAGTGGCTTAAAAAATATAATACAAATGATTACCAACTGCTAAAATCACAAAATGATTTGACTCGAATTATATGAATACTTTATACACTCTATCACATTGATATAAGAAGATGTAATCAAGAAAGAACGATAAATGGAAAGATAGGCGGCACCCACGTTACAAGGACATGCCAAGACCACCCATGCACACACCAAGTAGCATCTCTAATCTTTTTCATAATATTAATATTTTCTTCAATGTTTGTGTGTGGGCACATTTGTGAATCAACATGGAGTGAAGATTAGAATTAGAAACGCATATACACCTTCAATCAAAACGCACTTATTGAAATGATTGGACCTAAAATCATCGCTCATGTAAAATAGGTACCTCATGTAGTTTGTCATTCATCAATATAACAAATGTAATTAATAAAGAGAACAAAACTCATGTGATGGGGTGGCAATATGTATCGGAAACCATTTTCAACTCAATTTAAGTGTGATGGGGTGTATATAAGACACTTTAAATTTTAAGCCAGTTGAAATGATATTAGAAAAAGCATAACCAATTCCATGGGAGTCTACGTGGGTTTGCACCGGCCTCATTTTCAACCTATCGTGGGTCTAGCAAAATGAGCAAATAAATTATTACTACCATCAAGGGGCAAATCTCCTTTCAGTGTTCCCCAATACTTTTTAATTAAAAGTTGAATATGGTAATAGAAATGGTTTTCTTGTTTCTTTACTTGACTAGTCATCATCACCAATGTGAAAATTTCCGCATCCTTACCTCCACCGCTAATGGATAAACGTTGATTAGGTACTAGTCCTAAATCAACTTATTGTGCGAATCAATTAAATCACATTTAAAATATAGAAGTAACATTATAACTAAGCAAATCATAAGATTATAATGTCAATTGTAATTGCTACATTACACGTGAATTCAATTGGAATTGTTAGATTGAAACTTCTAAGTAAATTAAACGTTTGCCACTCTTTATTAACATTTTAAAATCAGTTTACTTTCTTGAGTATTGTTACTCTTTACAGGACACAATTAATTCGGATTCGAGTCACCATTAATATTGTTTCGTAGTCTCTCATTCCAATTGGAGTTTCCCTCTTTTTTCTTAAATGCCTAGGCGTGTCGCAAGTCTTTTACTTTTAACATTTCAAATATTACAATTATCACAAAATCGGTTTGAAATTATTGCCAAGTAAAGTTATGTGGGTTTTCATAATTTATAAACCTAATTTTTCATTCGCTTTTAATTTTTTTCTAAGGACGGGGAGCATTGAAAAACAACAACATTTTACTGGAAAAAGTTTATAATGAATGGTTCAGTTTTAATGCCAGCAGCCAGCGATTTAAAAATTTAAGAATGACTCAAAAACCCAAGGAAGAAAGAGGAGATAGGTATAACTTGGAAAGTTGAGTGGTAAGCAGACAGCCCCCACGTCGTCACTGGCCAAAAATAAAAATACAAAAAGGCCGCTACATGTTAGTCATTCCATCAAGACAAGAACGGTGATGGACCGATAAGCGATTCGGTGATACAAATAGATGACTCATGAAAATTATATAAATGGAAATGGATGATTTTTTGCATTTAAATGTTCCTCGATTAGTCACCATCACTAATGTCCAAGTCTCCATGTCCTTTGTTCCACTACTGATGGACAACCATCTAAGTATATGAAAGATTTCTTTAATTGGGGTAAGTGGGGGACAGGGAGAGAAAGAGAAATCAAGAGTAGTTGCAGGAGCCGAGATGTTTTCCTGCATCTTAGTGTTCCTTTACTCGACTAGTCACCATCACCTATGTCTTCCTCTGCGTTCTTGTGTCCACCTCTACTGGACAAACATCTAGGTATTTGCAAATGCATGAACTGATCGGGGGTCCTCACGTGTCTGGTCTCTTTCCTTTTACTGTTGAGAAACATTGCTTTCCCACTTCATCCTCATGAGGCAATGATCAAATAAGCAAAAGAGTCCCTAATTATTAATCTAAAACTGACAACTCTCTTGATGAGGACCAAACGGGCAAGCTTTCCCTTTACTTCAATTAAATCCTTGTTGCGTGAGGACGTGTTATGTCCCATTAAGAATTTGAGAGATGAGTGATTTCGATGATTTCCCTTAATAGAAATTATATATTGAATAGCAGTTTTTGATGATATTCTCCTTATTGACACATGTGATTTGGGCTAACTTAAATCATTATGTCTAACTAATATTAACCATTACTTAGAATTAAGTCTTCATCATTTCGTATATAATTTTTCGCAGATTTGTTGATGCAAAGCTCCTTTCAGCATCCCTTTAAGTGAAAAAATAAAATAAAAACTTAGTTCCCAAAATAAAATTGAAGTTGCTTAATTTTTATTCCAACCATAATTATTAGATTAGAATGTGAAATAGGTATCAGAAAATTGCCATATGATGATATGGTTGAAAATTTGTTAATGTCTATGTGTTCTAGCTCTTTTAAAATTTACTTTTTGACATGAATTTAATGTAATTTTTCCTATTATTCTCAAATGGCAACATCAATAGGCAATTTTCATTGATTTTTTTTTTTTTTTAGAAAGAGAAAGCAAGTCCCACACCAATAATGGATAGCGGACTCAATAATGAGGCCTATGGGGCATTGTGCAAGACAAGACACCTTACATAGTATACACGGTGAGGTGTTTCTATCCACTCGAAGTATTCATTAAGCTGTCAAAACTTTCATCCTTTCGTCCTTCAAATTTCCTGACAAGCTATTCCATTTCCACTCTTGAATGGTCTGTTTGGATGGATCCGCTAGAATCATATTATTGATATTTCGAATGTACTCTATGCATTATACTTGGGTTAACTTAGATCATTATGTCTAACTAATATTAACCATTACTTAGAATTAAGTCTTGATTATTTCATATATAATTTTTCGTAGATTTGTGGACGGAAAGCCCCTTTCAGCATCCCTTTAAGTGAAAAATAAAATAAAAATTCAGTTCGCAAAATAAAATTGAAGTTGCTTAATTTTTATGCCAACCATAATTATTAGATTAGAATGTGAAATATGTATCATAAAATTGCTATATGATATGATGATATGGTTGGAATTTTGTTAATGTGTCTGTGTTCTAGCTCTTTTAAAATTTACTTTTTGACATGAATTTAATGTAATTTTTCCTATTATTCTCAAATGGCAACATCAATAGACAATTTTCATAGATTTTTCTTTGAGAAAGAGAAAGCAAGTCACACACCAATAATGGATAGCGGACTCAATAATAGAGGCCTATGGGGCATCGTGCAAGACAAGACACCTTACATGGTACACACGGTGAGGTGTTTCTACTCACTGGAAGTATTCATTAAGCTGTCAAAACTTTCGTCCTTTCGTCCTTCAAATTTCCTGACAAGCTGTTCCATTTCCACTCTTGAATGGCTTGTTTGGATGGATCCGCAAGAATCATATTATTGATCTTTCAAATGTACTCGATGCATTAGACTTGGGCTAACTTAGATCACTATGTCTAACTAATATTAACCATTACTTAGATTTAAGTCTTCATCATTTCGTATATAATTTTTCGCAGATTTGTTGATGAAAAGCTCCTTTCGGCATCCCTTTAAGTGAAAAAATAAAATAAAAACTCAGTTCACAAAATAAAATTGAAGTTGCTTAATTTTTATTCCAACCGTAATTATTAGATTAGAATGTGAAATAGGTATCATAAAATTGCCATATGATGATATGGTTGAAAATTTGTTAGTGTCTCTGTGTTCTAGCTCTTTTAAAATTTACTTTTTGACATGAATTTAATGTACTTTTTCCTATTATTCTCAAATGGCAACATCAATAGACAATTTTCATTGATTTTTCTTTGAGAAAGAGAAAGCAAGTCCCACACCAATAATGGATAGGGGACTCAATAATAGAGGCCTATGGGGCATCGTGCAAGACAAGACACTTTACATAGTACACAGGGTGAGGTGTTTCTATTCACTCGAACTATTCATTAAGGTGTCCACACTTTCATCCTTTCGTCCTTCAAATTTCTTGGCAAGCTGTTCCATTTCCACTCTTGAATGGTTCGTTTGGATGGATCCACTAGAATCATATTATCGATCTTTCGAATGTACTCCATGCATTAGACTTGGTCTAACTTAGATCGTTATGTCTAACTAATATTAACCATTACTTAGAATTAAGTCTTGATTATTTGAAATATAATTTTTCGTAGATTTGTTGACTGAAAGCCCCATTCGGCATTCCTTTAAATGAAAATAAAAATAAAAACTTAGTTTGCAAAATAAAATTGAAGTTGCTTAATTTTTATATCAACCATATTTATTAGATTAGAATGTAAAATAGGTATCATAAAATTGCCATATGATGATATGGTTGGAATTTTGTTAATGTGTATGTGTTCTAGCTCTTTTAAAATTTACTTTTTGACATGAATTTAATGTAATTTTTCCTATTATTCTCAAATGGCAACATCAATAGACAATTTTCATTGATTTTTCTTTGAGAAAGAGAAAGCAAGTCCCACACCAATAATGGATAGGGGACTCAATAATAGAGGCCTATGGGGCATCGTGCGAGATAAGACACCTTACATAGTACACAGGGTGAGGTGTTTCTATTCACTCGAAGTATTCATTAAGGTGTCAAAACTTTCATCCTTTCGTCCTTCAAATTTCCTAACAAGTTGTTACATTTACACTCTTGAATGGTCTATTTGAATGGATCCGCTAGAATCATATTATTGATCTTTTGAATGTACTCGATGCACTCAGATGGTCGCACCTTTTGAGGAGATGGAACTTGATGGTAAATCAACGAAGCTGAAACGGACATGGGTTGGCATTGGCCCACAAAAAAGTAATTTGCAGACCCTGCGCATCATGCATGAATCAATAGGGCAACATGTGGAATAAAAGAATCGATTTTCATTGATTGCATTTTCTGAAAAAATAGAAGATGGCTCAGACCAGTTTTGGAGTCGAATTTGATAATAAATAAGGGATTTAGGCATCATAGTAATTGAACCTTTTGCGAAAATTGTCAATAGGTCTTTAAACTCTTTTTTTTTTTTTTGTCAATTATGTCCATACATTATATTAGGGGTGTCAGGAACCGAACCGAAAACCGAACCGAACCGATAACCGAACCGAACCGAACCGAAAAATTCGGTTTTTTCGGTTCGGTTCGCATTAAAAACCGATATTTTTTTATTGGTTCGGTTTTTATCGGTTAACCGAACCGAATCGAACCACAAACCGATAAACCATTAAAAATTCGATTTTATTCTCCCCCGACTCTCATCTCCTTTGGCTCGATTTCGCGTGCCTCCCTCCAATCCATGGTGGCCCAGCTCGAGAGCCCCCAGCCCCCTCCCCAGCAGCAGTCACCGCTGCAGCGGCAGTGCGAGCGGGACGGTGATGGTTACCAGAGCGTCGACGTGGAGGGCGGGAGAGGAGTTGGGTAGGAGGCAGCAACGCTGGAGGTCGAAGAAGAAGCAGGCGAAGATGAATGCGCGTGCCTGATTCGGGCTGAGATCGGAGGCGGGAAACCATCTCCCGAGCGAATCTGCATTGCTTTCGTGTCGCAGATCTGCGACGGGCTCCCAGTGATTTCCAGTCCAGCTTCGCTTCGAGCTCGGGAAACTCTCGGTGGGAAGCTTTTCTGTTCGAGAGCTCCGCCGGTTCGCCGAAGTCTTTCAGCTCTCCGTTTCCATAATTCAGTCGAGTCCCGCGCCACCGCGTCGATTCGTCGTCGTGTGGGTCGTGCATGATGGAGCTTCCTCAACCTCGTCCATTCGGAACGGAAGGTATGACAATCTCGGTTGCAAGATTGATGCTGTCGCGTCTGTTTCTGGTTTTTGGGGGTTTTTGATGATGCGAGCGTCCAAGAAGACGACGCAGAGAAGGAAAGAGGAAATAAAAGAAATGCAAAAAACCGAAAACCGAAAACCGAAAAACCGAACCGAACCGAACCGAAATTTCGTATTCGGTTCGGTTCGGTTTCGGTTCGGTTCAGAAAATTTTTCTAACGGTTCGGTTCGGTTCGGTTTTTCAAAAAAACCGAACCGAACCGAACCGTTGACACTCCTACATTATATATATATTCTTTCAAATCCTTTTTGTCAAACATGCAAATGGAGTTGATGATGATGTGGATTTTATACACGAGATGTGGATAGTCTACTACGAAGTGCCATCAGTATGGGTGTGCAAAAGAACTGGGATTTGCTCGGATCGCTCGGAATTGAAAACTGCCCGGAACCGATGATTCTTGAGGGAACCGGTTCGGTTTCCGGTTCCAATTTATGTAAACTGGTGGGTACTGGTCCGGTTCCTGATTCCATAGGCGGATCCGTCCACCTGTCCACCCGGACCGGACCGAGTCTATTTTTAGGAAAATGCTAGCTTTGAGCTTCTCTTGTGCCTAGGATTGTCCAGAGAATAGGCTGAGTTTCAATTGGCGTGGCGATCACGGTCTACTTGGATTGGTGGTGAACGTAGTTTTGTATCTTTTCGACTAGTTACACTCTAATTTAGCTCTAGATGCTTGCTACTTGGTCGCTGACTAGAGAATTGCGATTGTTCGGGTTTAGATGAATGGATTGTGCATATCAGGATAATGTTGTAGCATTCTAAATGTTACATTTCTTTCAATTGCAGTTCCTTATTTTGTTTTGATTGAGATTGAAGTCAAATTTGAGTAGTGTTCTTGGGAGTCTCGACGGAGCAACATGAGCTTACTTTTGTCATGATTGCGCAGGTTGAGAATTAGTGTTATTTTTTGTGTGGTTGCGTACTTACGTGATGATGTTGGGGTTGAATCCATGATGATGTCCGGTTCCATGGATCCACCCGGGAATCGGACTGGATCGGTGGTCCGGTTCTCGGGTGGATCCATGTAACAAATAGGTGGATCCCAGTTCTAGGTTGGGAACCGCCTGCCTGGACCATGCACACCCCTAGCCATCAGGATGACAAAAGAAATAAACTTTGTCATGTCCCATTAAGAGTTAAAGAGATGGGTGATCTCGATGATATGCCAATGTAGAGATTATATATTAAATAGTAATTTTTTATAATGTTCTTCTTATTGACACATTTGATTTGGGCTTAGATCCTAATATCTAATTAATATTAACCATTTGGTAAAAATAAGTCTTGACTTTTCTTGTATTATTTTTTTGTAGATTTGTTGATAGAAAGCTCCTCTAGGTGTCCCCTTAAGTGAAACCAAAAGTGAAGTTGTTTAATTTTTATGCCAACCATAATTATTATATTAGAATGTGGATGATATGGTTGGAATTTTGTTAATGTCTCTCTGTTCTTGCTATTTTAAAAGTTACTTATTGATATGAGCTTAATGTAATTTTTCCTATTATTCTCAAAAGGCAACATTGATCAATCGACAATTTTCTTTGATTTTTCTTACGAGAAAGAAAGACTGTCTCACACCGACAATGCACAGTGGACTCAATAATACAGACTAGTGGTCAACAACAATGATGATTATGTGGACTATGTACATGGGATGTAGACCGTCTACAGTCAAATGCGTGCGCGTCATTTGTCTACTGCACCGTTGGGACGATAGGAGAAGAAGGAGTTAAACGGAGCAAGAATGAAGGGAGATGAAGACGGTGAAGAGGTTTGAGGCCAAAAAAGAACGAAGGGCGGCATCAAAACACTGCGACTCTTTGCTGGAAAAATTCGATAATGTCTGAGTAGCTGCATGCTGCATGAGGCGTGATTGGACCTAACAATCAAAATTTCATGATATCTCTGCATACTTTTGCTGCCAAAGATCTCGTTATAATCACCTTGGTTTATCATTAATCTATTGATTTATTTCCACAATGTAGCCAAAGCTTTCATCTATTTAGTTTTTTCTAAAAGCATCTTGGACTGGCGAGAGACATGAGACATCCCACTATTTAATGTCTAGTTAAATTATTGCTTCTTCTGGGCCTAAACAACGTGCAAAGCTATTTTCCAGCAACATAAACTCTATCAAACAAAAGAGTACACATAGACCCCACTTTTGTATGCATGGTTCAATCATGGGATTGGGGTGATAAGGCATTGATGCCTTGTTGGAACACGATGTCACAGAAAACGAAAGTATAGAATAAAAGTACCGGATGCTATTATCAAATCATTCGTCATGTAATGCTTATCGTAAATAGAGACTCATAGTTTTAAGTACTTCCCATTTATAAAAGACACAATTTAATTAAACACTAGCGAGAAAAAATGTGACATATGAAACTATAAGTGACCCTACCAAACTCTTGTGATCGGAGTTCAAACTTGACAAAGAAAAAGGTAAATGCAATTTAGTTCTCGTCTTTTTTAGAAGATGTGATGGATCTTCGGCTTCACTGTGCACAATCTATCTCAATGCCTAAGAGTTGCAATTTGATTATTTTCCTTAATAGATCCCTTAAAAAATGCAAAGAGAATTGTCTTCCTGCATGCATATTTGAACAAGCGAGGTATGACTACAAAAGACCATAATATAAGCACATTGAATGAGAAAAATTAGATAATATAAAAAAAAAAAAAGATGAGCTATTTTGACTTAAACAATTGTAAAAATAATAATAGAAAAGATCATATTGACCTTGACTAATGATGAAGGATGTTCCTTATTGCCATCGGAGCCAAATCTTGTAGAAACAAAATGGTTTTTTAATTACATGAACCCCATCCTCATGAGCCCAAATGGTCTCATTCTTTGTATTACGTGATATTCATTTGGATCTAAACGTTGAAATACAAATATCTTTGAAACATCACTCTATCCAGTTACTTTAATAGCGTGGAGTTTTTAACATGTGGAAGTAGAGTTTCACGATGAAGGGAGGACATCAAATTAGACAATCAAAATTGACAAGAGCAAATTGTCAATTTGTTTGAGAAATTCGGAAATCTACGAGGTTAAGACTGTGTCATGATCAATATGGAGACATACTCAAGAATCTTTTTTTTTTTTTTCCATCAAAGTTCAAGGTACTGGTGTTTTAGTATTAAACATATTATACAAAATGTAATCAAGTTCTAAACTTTTCAATTGAATCAATTTAGTTTTTGACGCTTTGAAGAATAGCGTAATCAAGTTCTCTTGGCCAAGTTTTGCAACATCGGCATTAAACATATTGTACATAATGTAATCGAGTTATAAATCTTTCAATTGAACCAATTTAGTTTTAACTCTTCGAGGAATTGTGTAATTAAGTTCTCTCGGCCAAGTTTTGCCTCATTTATTTGACCTGTCAATCTAGTTATGACAGATTATCCTATGCGTAAGGGTGATGGTGTGATATAAACTAAATATGCGTGAAATGAGGTTATTTGATCTTAGATAAACGTTATTGTTGTTTGGTTGAGTGGCTAGAGGCCCAAATTATCAATGGACGAGGTAGTAATAGCTCCAGCCACGTCTTTATCAAATGTGGATTTGACAGGGAGTAGGGACACCCTAATATCTAATGTGTAGTCAAATTATTGCATCTTCTAGACTTGCCCACGCACATAGCTTTTTTCCAATGATCGACAAAAGAATATATGTAGATCCCATTTTTGCATGAATGGTTCAATTATGGGATTGGGATAATAATGAATTGCTTTTTTTTTTTTTTTTGGAAATTAATAACTTTAATAAGGATGTCATAGAAAATGAAAGTACGGCTAAGAGTCCTGAGTGTTATTGTCAAATCATTCCACTACTTAAGGGAGAAAAAATTATCAAGATCCCATTATGACCAACTTGGCTTATCATTTATCTATTGATTTATTTCCACATTGTGCCAAAATCTCTTCTGTCTGATTCTTTGTTATATGCTAAGCCTTTTTCAAATAATCAAAGCTTTTGTCTTTTTAGCTTTTTCCAAAAGCACCTTTATTAAAGGTGGACTCAAGATGGAGGTAGGACTTCCCACTATCTAACATCTAGTCAAATTATTGCATCTTATGGGATCGATTTTATCACTCTCTTATCATTTTACCTTTTAAGAGTGGATGAACTCAGGCAAGCCCGAGCATCGTCATATCTTCTTCTTTTTTTTACCAACAATAGAGCTCTATTAGACAAGAAGAGTACATAAGAACCCAACTTTTGCATACATGTTTGAATCATGGGATTGTGGTAATAATGCATGACTGCTTTCTTAGAGATGATAACTTTTAATATGGATGTCATGAAACACAAAAGTATAGACTTAAAGTTTTGAATGCTAACATCATATAATTCACTAGAACTCATATTTACAAGTACCTCCCATTTGTAAAACATGTGATCTAAATAAGCACCTGTTAAAATATCACAATGTGAGCAAAACATGGCTTGTAAAACTACAAATGACACCATCGTGCTCTTGTGATTGCAATTCCAACTAGGCAGAGAACTAGTAAATGTAATTTAGTCCTCATCTTTTTGATAAGATGTGATGGATCCTCAGCTTCATTGTGCACGATCAATCAGAATGCGTAAAAGTTGCAATTTGATTATTTCCCTCAATATATGCCTTATAGAATCCAAGGGGAATTATCTGCTCGCATACATATTTGAATGAGGAATGTATGAATATGAAGACCACAATACAAGCAAACAAAATGAGAGAACACATAAGATGTATATTCACGACACTTAGTAGTATTTGCTAGTTTGAAGAATTATAATCAACAACCTTTGACTATATAATATGTTGTAAAATCTAAAAGAAATCAATCTTAACCTATCAAAAATTGTGCTCTTAAATTACACATAGAGTACATAATATAATCTCAAGTCATAGCCAGACGTATAAAGGATAAAGTAGACAAAGTGAAAACTCAAAAACAAACTAAATTTACGAGGCAAGCTTTCCGATTAAAAGACATGCCACTAATGAGTTAAGCTTGGGACTTTTCCATGAATCTCATCATATCATATGGCAGCATCACCACTTTGGAATAAATGGATGCTCCGATTCAAATCCGTTGGCTAATTGAATCCAACTAAGGGTAATACATTTGGAAATGATTGACAAAATGATGTGATAATCTGACCAACTAATTTACATTACTTTTATAGATCAGTTTTATGAATTAATTCTTATAGTTGTGGTACTACTATTTCTTGATAATATTCAAACTATATGTATAAAAATATTAAAAACTTTTATCTTGGTTGTTGCCTGACTAAACACAAGCTTACTCTAAACTCTAGATCAAGAAGATGTTACGACTTCAAAAATAAGAGTACTCGCAAAAGATGAGTTATTTCGACTCAAACAATTGTAAAAATAAGAAGAATAGAAAAAATCGGCTTGACCTTGACCATAACCATGGCTTTAGGAAAATCCATAAGTCATCAGGAAAGATGTTCCTTGTTGCCATCGAGCCAAATTTCGAAGAAACAAAATGGTTTTGAAATCGCAGAAACCCAGTCCTCATGAGGCCAGATGATCCCATTCTTTTTACAACATGATTTTCACTTAAGACTAAAATGACATGTGTTAAACCCAAATATGTCCCATATACCACTCTATCTAATTAATTAATAGCGTGGAGTTTTTAACGTGCAAATAGAATTTCACGATGAAGGCAGTGGATAACATCAGACAATCAAAATTGATAAGTGCAAATTTACTCAGCAAATACCATCATGATTTACATGAGACACAAAAGAATCTTCTATTCTCATCAAAGTTCGGGGTCCTCATGAGGCCAAATGATCTCATTCTTTTTACAACGTGATTTTCACTTAAGACTAAAATGACATGTGTTAAACCCAAATATGTCCCAAATACCACTCTAGCTAATTAATTAATAGCGTGGAGTTTTTAACGTGCAAATAGAATTTCATGATGAAGGCAGTGGATAACATTAGACAATCAAAATTGATAAGTGCAAATTTACTCAGCAAATACCATCATGATTTACATGAGACACACAAGAATCTTCTATTCTCATCAAAGTTCGGGGTTCTAGTGTTATAGTATTGTTAGAAAATTGCAGTCATTATTGAACATATTGCACAAAATTAACTCTTTGAGTCATTATTGAACATATTGCACATAATAAACTCTTTGAGGAGAAGTGGAATCAAGTGTTCTCAGTCAAGTTTTATCTCATTTATCTAACGTATTAGTCGAATCATGTTCAATTGTCCTTAGTGTAAGGAAGATGGTGTAACGTGGACTAAAATTACATGAAACGATACTGTTTGTTCCTAGATAAACAGCTTCGTGCTTGATCGAGCAGCTAAAGCCCCAAATCACTGAATCTTTAGCTCTAATGTCCGACTTAAACAAAAGGGTCAATGGTATACATAGTAGAAGTAAGCCCCAACACCCCCACCACTAAGTTAGCAACATGACCTATCTGAACAAGACTATTACGCACGTAGCCAAAACAAACTCACCAGGCACAGAACAAAACAGAAGCGATTTCAACGGCAAAAATGAAAATTTCCTATGGATACCCATTTTTTCCCAACAGTGATCAACTTGGCTTATCATTAATCTATTGCTTTATTTCCACATTGTAGCAAACTTCTCTTGCATGTTGTGTCACTTATGCTAAGCCATTTACGACCAATTGACACTTGGTATTTTCAGCTTTTTCATAAAGCAACATTATTAAAGGTGGACTCGAGAGGGATATGGGACACCTCACTATCTAATGTCTATTCAAATTATTGTATCTTTAATTATGGGATGCTAGTGATAACGCATGACTGCTTTCTCGGAATTAATAACTTTAATAAGGATGTCATGGAAAAGGACGTATATCTATGAATGTTAAGGTGCTTTACTTTTTCTTGCTTTGAGTTGCGCAAGGAAGAAGTACCATCAAAATAATCAACACTTTCGTCTATTCAGCTTTTTTTTAATAAAGCATCTTTATTAAAGGTGGACTCGAGAGAGTGGTGAGATAAAGATGATCGATACTTTTGACTTTTTAGCTTTTTTTTATAAACCATCTTTATTAAAGGTGGACTAAAGAGAGAGATGGGATCAAGATATTCAATGCTTTCATCTTTTCATTGTTTTTATAAAAGCATCTTTAGTGAAGGTGGACTTGAGAGGGAGATGAGACATCCCACTATCTAATGTCAGTTCAAATTATTGCACTTTCACGATGGGATTTCTGGTGATGGTGCATGGCTGCTTCATTGGAAAAAACAACTTTAATAATGATATCATGGAAAGAGAAGGTTTAGACTAAGGTCTTTGAATGTTAAGGCACTTCACCTTTTCCTTTTTTTTGCTTTTTGCTTCGAGTTGCATGAGGAACAAGCAATATCAAATCCAAATATGAGCATTCACATTTTTGCTTTTTGGTGCACCCTTGCCTTTTGATTCACCGCTTTGCCGGTAATTCCCATATAGAGACTTCGTTCATGTCATATCTTAGATATGTTTGATCTTCTTCCAATGGCATAATCAATTGGAAACTTCTATGTTTATTCGTTTTAAATTTCAGAGCAATATAAATTTATAAATTAGCAATAAGTAAAACACTCCCTTAAATGTAATATGGCAGTGTTATATATGTATATTGAATAGCAAATTTCAATAATGTGCTACCTATTGACATACTAGACTTGGGCTAACTTAGACAATTGGAACTAATTAATGTTGACCATTAGTTAAAATTAACTCTTGCATTTTCAGGTATTATCTTTCAAATTTTCACATGTGTTGACAAAAAGCCCTTCATATCATCCCTTTAAGTGAAAAAAAAAAAAAAAACCTCAGCTCATGAGGAAAATTTGAAATTGTTTGATTTTTCTAGTAAAACTGTATATATATTATGACTATTAAAAAGGATATGACTAATTTAAAAAATAAAATAAAATGTTATGACAAAACAAAAACTTCCAACCTGAATAGTCTCACGTCCTCATTCTTTAAATGCATTCTTCCACATTTAAGAATTAAGGACTTTTTTTAGAGTGAGAACTTCCTTTAAATCGTTAATTTAAAGTCTGGGTCCTTGCATTCTTGGCAGATTGAACACTTGTCTCTTATTGATGAGCTTTTTGCGTATAGAGTCTTAAGAACTTCCTTCAAATCATGCTGATCACTGAATAGGGCCAAAACTAGAGAGAGCCTGATTCGTCACCTCGACTGGGCCTAGCCCGTGATCCAGACATGCCCTTGTTCGTTGCCGGCATGTGCCCTGGTTTGCTACTGGGCCTAACTTGATCCATATCTGAAAATTTCTTACTCACCATTCCTCTATAATAATAGTTACGACCCTTTCTTCTTCTCTGCATCTTGATTAATTTTCTTTTTCATTCCCTATCAGCCTTGTCCATATTACTATGTTTTGATATACTTATATGACCTTGCCGGGAAGTGAAATTGAATAATGGGGTGTCATAATTTTGGAGCTACATGTCAATCTGAGCTAATCTCACGTAAGAAATCGCCAACGCCATGCCAATGTTTGATTGAATCAATGCACGTATTAAGTAGCCTTCAGAATGTTCACAATTTCACCAAATTGCAAGCTTAGTTTAAATTAGTGATTGCATTTTTGTACAATTGTGCATCATCATAATATGTCCGAAGCACTCTTATTGAATAATGTTAGGCAAAAAGATGAGTTCTCATATTTGAAAGCTATGAGGTGAACATGACCAATGTTGTAATGCTCCATGAATCCCAATCCTCAACACCCTTTTTCACAACAAGAAGATATTATTGTTTTGCTTTTCTAGTTCTGTAGTCCAGGTTGAACAAGCCGAAACCTTGAGAAGCACCAAGTTCAAGAGATCCTTTCCACATCTTCTCAAGGAAATTCTGGGAATTAATTATCTATTACAAAAAAAGATTAAGGCTACAAGTCCATGACAACAACTCATCATGGTCAAACCAAAGTGAATAAAGAAAAGAAAGAAAACTAAGAAGTTTTAAATTCTGCAACAACGATGCAAGATCAGTTTCCATAAGCAGTGCAATGGCGATATAGCGCAGCTCATGATCAATTTATCTTGATCACACGATCAAGATGCCTTGTCATCCAATAGTTGACATCAATTTTCTTTAATTCAATGGCTGAGACCGTACACGTAACTTGAAAGGACTAGTGAGATCACATGTTGGATTCTCCAAATTGATAAACTAACTAGTGACTACTTTGGTCAAACGTGTTGGCTATCGCTCAACAACAAACGCTGCGATGAAGTGACACATGGAAGTTGCTTCAGGCAAAAACTTTAGGCTGGTTTTCATACGGGTGAGCTCGTAATTAATTTGCCTAATAAATAAAATCAGTACACCACTAGTCTTGTATTCCATCTATTAATATTTCCATTTATTAGTTTAACTATAAAAATAAAACAAACAAACATGCTACCAGATATAGTTAAATCACTGACGTAAAATTCAATAAAAAAAAAAAAATGTGCAATCAAGCAATGAGTGAGTACTAACTAATTCAAACTTTCAAGTGGTACATCCAATTCCTAAATTTTGCTAAAAAGAAATTATCAATTACTTCCCATTATCTCCATTTTCAGTGAACAAAATACAACGTGGCATTTCCAAAAAAAAAAAAAAATGTCATCTGAGATTGATAAGGCACCAAGTAAAAGCTAATCCGGTGCCCAAAATAGCTAAAAGAAAAAAAAATCTAGCGGTGCCATTGCCACCCTTACTTCGGCGTCGAGCACAGACAAGCCTTACCGGGCTATCACGAGGGTTACTTGCTCTCGCCTTCATGTGCTAGTGGTGCACCAATAAACACAAGGACCGGCCAACCCCTACTTGTCTGACTCTCCATCACTAGTGCGGTACCACTACATGAGGGCAAGTGGCGGCTGTCGTCAACCCTCGCCAACGCCTAGATCTCGACAAGGGTTTGGTTACACTTTGCCTCTGTGTGCTTTGAGAATGATATGTTGAGGGATGATCAGCGAAGCAAGACGGTAATAAAAATCGATGTTTTATTAGCAAAAGCATTAAAAGGCCAATGTTAAAAGTTG
Organism: Eucalyptus dawsonii; assembly: GCA_016097615.1. Lineage (NCBI taxonomy): Eukaryota > Viridiplantae > Streptophyta > Magnoliopsida > Myrtales > Myrtaceae > Eucalyptus > Eucalyptus dawsonii. The sequence continues at coordinate 27,608,898 of CM027881.1, read as the reverse complement.
ACGCCGAGATTAAAGTTAGAATCTACCATTCTTTTCAACTACAAATAAACTCCAAAGATCCTAATTTTTGAAAGTAGCAAAAGGAGGAGAGAAGAAACTATTAATTTTGCTCTCAAGAAGATTCTGCATAAGTAACTTGCCCGCCTTTTCCACATTCAGAGGGCACAAATTTGAATATTCTGATGAACGTAGAAAAGCTATCAAGAGAAAGGAATTGACATTCTTTGTGCTTTCCTGTTTCTTCTTGATTCACAGCATGTATGTATATTATAATTCGATGAGTATTGCAATTTTATATCTTGCTAATTGCTTAATATCGAGGATTAAAAATTCTGGGAACTTAAAAGTTGCACAAGATCACCACCAAATCGTGATAACGTGATTTCTCAACAAGAACCTCACGCTCAAATTCTGCACGGGAGAATCCTCAATTGCTTTGATGAACTTGGCTCCAATTACCTGAATCTAGTGTCAACAAGGCTAGGCTTTGAATGTCTAAACATGTCGCCCAAGTCAAGATAGACTAATTGACAAAAAAAAAAGAGAGTCAAGATAGACTAAAACTCCCATACTTAGTGTTTGGAACTCGATTTGAGCTCAATCAAGTATAATTTTCCTAATGGAGATTGACTTCAAATAAAAAGTTGAGGTACTATTGTATTCTATGCATATGTCTGGGCAAAAGTATACCGTAAGTGCCAAATCTTGGCACGGGTGGATATTTAAGCGTCAAAACTTTCAAAAAGTATACTTAAGTACCACTTTTTTTTGAAAATTGAATATCTAAGTGCTAATTCCGGTGAGGCTAACTAAAAATCCGACATTGTTTTTTTTATTAATAAAAGTGGTATACGTGGAACGTCGAAATGTCTACTCGGCAATCAATGTGTAAAACGATGTTGTTTTGCCCCCAAATTTATTAGTTAAATATTAATGAAATTAATTTTAAAAGAAGAAGAAGAAAGAGGAGGAGACAACATTCAATGGGGCCTCCATAGCCCTCACTACTGCTGCCGCCTTACCATTTTCGAAAAGGGTTGGTGACGGTGGGGCAGTAGCAATGAGGGTTGTAGAGGCCCTTGCTGAATGCTGCCTCCTCCTTCTTTTTCTTTTTCTTTTTAAAAATTTTAGTTTTTCAACTTTAATTTAATTGATATTTATTAAAAATCAAATTCGAGTGCAATATGACTCGTTTTGAGCTTATAGTGCCACGCGGATAATTTTTTTTTAAAGAATTGCCACGCTAGTAGAAAGTATCATTGGAAAAAGCCACATCGACAATTTGGCTTGAAATTCTCGCCATTAGCACTTGAGTATTTTTTTTCCTCCAATTTTTACACTGAAGTGTACTTTTTGAAAGTTTTGGCATTTAAGTATTTACCCGTATCAAGTTTTGGCACTTGCGGTGTCTGACAGTCCATATATCTATGTGTGTGGTTACGGATGTCTATGTCTAATTTTATAACAATATTTTTTTTTTGAATTAGACTCACAAGCTTGTTGAGCTAAGTATTAGCGACCTTGAGTTCAATTTGACAAGACACTTGAGTAGTTTGTGCCAAAGCATGACTAGAAATCAATCGAGCCCTTCTCAAATAATCATTAACCCAAGACCGGACAACTCATGAGAGCTTGATTTAGTTTCACTTCGAGTAGGTCTTTGCATATGCTTGTTGCGAGAGGAACAGGGTATACATTGTGGGTAGGTAGTAATTTTCCTAACATGATTAGCATGACAAGGAATCATATCTTACCAGCACAAGTTGGCTATTATACATGAACTCTCATTTTAATATGCAAGATTCGAGAAAGTATGATCTGCTAGTACGTCAACGAACTTGTATTCTATAGTATACATGCCAAATTCACCGGTTAGACAGAGAAGCAAAAGCCTTCTGATCCAATGAAGATTTCACCAAGATCCTAAGAAAGACTCTTGACCTAATCAATTAATGACTGAGGATCAATGAGAAATGAGCCCTTTTTATACCTAACTCAATTCTTGGGTTTTTGTATTCTAAACAAAAGAGAATTAGAAGGAAAGACCATCTTTATGTTTACAGCACTGACAATCGCAGTCCTGCTCATAGTACTTTCTCAGTGTCTTTGCATCATTAGAAGTGACCCGGACATGATTTCTGCGGAAAAGGTTGGAATGGAGGGCAATGCTACGAATGGGACGATTATTCCTCCGCATGGGACAGCGTCCTAGTCGATCTGAGGTACGCAGTTGCGGAAAAGGGATTTGACTACTACAACCATACTTCTTTCCGCCATGCAAGTGCTTCGGCTACGGTGTGTACAATGGTGTATTGACACGTGGACTTTATTAGCTGCATGGATATCACCCACAAAGTCAAGAGAGTGCCCGTATGGTATTTGTGCACAGTTTCAGCTTCGCGATTGTGGACATAGCTAGCAATATAAACTCAGGAATAACCTAAACTTATATTGGAAAATGTCCAAAATCATAATGGTGGCACGTCTATGAAAATCTTAAATTCAATAAGGTTTTGTCATAGCGTGGTCTACATGTGGAATGTGAGTGGCTTTGTTAGCCCCATTGGCCTTTGTATATGTTTGAATTGATTAATTGTCTACAAGTACGGATCAATTTGATCTGACAATGTTTGAGCTTGACCCTACATGAAATTGGCAGTGTCATTGACAAGTACCAAGTTACCTCAACTGAATAGAAAATATTCAAAACTGGAAGCGTGCATATATTAATCTTAGACTCTCATTAAAAATTTCATGAAATGCTAATGTCTATCTTTAAAATGTACTGTAGGATTATGGTATAACGCAATGGATGAATCAGTCAAGATTAGGTCAACAAGCTTGTCGAGCAAAGTATTGGCAAGTTTGAACTTGAATTTGACAAGATCCTTGAGCAGCTTGAGTTTGACTTGAAATCAATCAAGTTGTTATGACTCACAAATCCTTATTAGTCAGACCTCATTTGGAAGTTTTTTATCATTAAAGTTGAATTAGACCACTTTATCACTGTTCTTCAAACTTAAGTTTTGTTCAGTAGTCGAGGGGTGATATGGTCTTTAAAGTTATCTAATATGCAAATTGGGAGTTTTAAACTTAATCTCAATTGTGAGCTTAGTATAGGCCTTCTCTTCTTTAATTCAAGTACCCGTCTACATCAACTTGTCCCAAACTTCAATATTCAACACTCATCTTCGTCCCTGCTCTCTTTCTCAACCAAATTATGAAGGCTATCATTATGACTGCATTGTTACAACACAATGTTCACCTTCACCCCACGTCTCTTCAGCTAGAATGAACCATCAAGGTTGTTCGAAAGCTGCATTGGTCATGAAATTCCTCTCTTGAGATATTCACCGAATTTATATATACACTAGGAGTGGACGACCAATTAACCATCGGTAAAGAAGGAGAAAATGATCTTATTGAACTATCTACCTCTAATTTCCCATACAGGTCCACCTCTTGGCAACTCCTTGGAAGATGTCAAACTACTGACTCTATAAGCCGAGGTATTGCCAGCTTTTGACTTCAAGAAATCGGTCAAGCAGGAAGTTACCCAAGACAGAAGCCAACCGAAAGGCACTAGACGAACTAATGGCGAGTGAGATAAACAAAGCAGCTAGCCTTATGGGTAAAACCTTATGCAGTCAATTCATTTGCTTAAAACAAGCAGTCAACAAATTGGGAAATGCCTGTATATGATATCATTTATTGGAAGCACACAACAAAAGTCAATTCCTTCTTCTAGGGAGATTACTAAGGAGCATAAGTTTGAGCTCATCAATATTTCCAGTTAAACCAACTTTCACTTAAAAATTTAAGCCTATGCATTATGGACGAATCATGATATCTTAACTACTCTAGGCGTTTTCTAACACAACTTATAGATGCATCTCAATAATGCATAATATGTTATCGAACTAGTCATAGTTATATGCAAACTTTCATGTTACCTATCTCTTTACTCACCGCATCACATAGATCCATGCAATAATTCCTCCATTTAACTCCTTCATTTTGTAAGTGTTAAATTATATCTCGAGTTTCAGCTCGTTAGGGAATTGATTCGATTGGAAGATGTAGATTCCATGTATTGTAACGATAATTAGGCGTTCAAGGCAAATGTGAGTTAATTCAGAAGTGGCCTTGAAATAAGGAAATTTGCAGATTTTTTTTTTATCTCTCGAGCACAAAGGATTTGTTCTTTCATTTTGTTGGAGAAGATAAATATTCCCTCCTTGATTAGTTTAAGTTATATACTATATTGAACAAATTGAAAATTTAGGAATCATATTGTATATCGGATAAAAGTTCATGGATTATTTGTGTTATTTTCCATAAAAGGAAAGAGAATAGTGCGTGGGTTTTTTCTATTTCTTTCAAGTAGCAAGTAATTGAGAGACTCATGCTGTGAGCTGTACATCCAATTAAATTATTTATTTGTAAATAATGTGAGTTTGGAATTAATCTAAGTGTGGAAACATTTAAGCGTATGAGATATTGTAAATTTAATTTTCCAGATTATTAGTACATTATTTACTACCAGCTCTCCCTATGAAGTAGGTACCAACACTCAAACCGAACCATGTAAATTTCTTGTCTCCTTGATTGTTTCTCATTTATTTCTCTGATTAATTTAATTTCAAGATCTTGTCAATTTCCGTGTTAATTTAACAACAATAAAACCTAGACCAATTCAAAAGACAGTTGATATTATAGGATGGAGCATATTATTCTTGATCCTAAAGAGTATCTAGTCTATTTCATGCCTATCGAACCATATACCACGAAAGAATAGACAAGGATGAGGGAATTGAGGAAGTTGTGAATCTTTTGGCTAAGAGTGCTCAAGAGTGAAGACGATGGAATAATCGAGGATGTTGTCACCTAATTCATCTGACATCACCGATGTAATGATATAAGAGGAGCAGCCCAACCTATGTAATCGACCCTCTTATATATAGCCAAAACTAGCTGGCTCTAAACTTCAGAGAAATATATACTAAAGACATAGACAGATCGCGTATATAAACATCATGTTGAGGTTTCAAGGAATCGTAGGCATCATTGTAGGGCTTCTTTCTCTATGCACCACGGCAAGTGGTGCCACAAACACGACCATGCTAAATGGAATTTGCGATGGGCAACAATATTACCCTCATGGTCCATATGTAAATACAGTGAATGCAGTCCTAGACGATTTGAGCGCTAACACGGCGACTCATGGGTACAACTACTATGGCTCGTTTCTCAATTTGTACTTTCAATGTTGGGGGCATGGAGCATGTAACGACGTGCTTGGACAGTCAGACTATACCGCGTGCATCAATTCTACAAGACAACAACTCTTTCAAGAGTGCAGCTACTCTGTCGGTGCTCAAATTCAACTCCAAGATATATTCTTTCACCGAATGATGCTCGGTGTGAGAGTCGCTCATTCCCTAAATGATGAGTGTTGCCTCCATATAAGAGATCATGTCTAATGTAAAATACGATCAAAAATATATATGATGACAAGATTGCCCTTCTCAGTGAATAGAGACCGTTATATTTACGTAACTATTTGCACTGGTGATGATGAGGAGGAATCGAAATATTAGGAGCATAAACTCCTAAACATCAATCGCGTATCCTATGTCAATGTAGGATATTTGATGATGACTACTCTACTTAATTTATCCTTGTAAGAACTCTCAAGGATTTTTAAATGGTAGAATGATTGGGATCTTGTATCTTAAAAAGCGCGAATCCTTATGCTCAATTTCTAATTGGTGCCACAATCATATTGGAGGTCACTTCACAAGCTTTGGACCTTAGATTCAATTATTCATCGGATATGACTCCACAAAGAGAGCGAAAGGACGATTCATGGAGAATACACGAAGAAATTGCTAATGCAATTAGAGCTAGATTGTTAATGGTGGTATCCAACTACTTTAGGAGTATTTCTATAACAAAAATTATAAGTCTTCTAGTCCTCCTCTCCTTCAACTAGTTCAATTTGTGGCTCTTCTTCTTGGAGTTTGGAAATTTGAATTGGATGCTGGTAATGATGTCGATAAGAGTTTAGGAGACTTTACATGGAGGAGAGAGGCTGAAGTCAGGGAAGATGAACAGTACAGGAAGTGAAGGAAGACGAAGAGAAGATGAAAAGAACTTAAAGAAAAGAAAATAAAGAAGAAGAGAAAGGAAAGAGAAAAGAAATCATAAAGACAAAAAAAATAAGGACATCGTTTTGGCAATTGCAAGATGTTTACATCGGCATTTTCATCCCAAAATTGCTTGAAAGGATTAAATAGGAATTTTGCGCATAGATTTAGGGCCACAATGTGAAAATTAAAAATTTTGGGACTAAATTGATAGTCGCATAATAGATTTAAATCTATTTAATAAAATTCCCTATAAATAGGGATTAGTGAATTAAGGAGAGAAAATAAACCATTAATTTTACTCACAAGAAGATTCTCATCAATAACTTGCGCAACTTTACTTTATCAAGTCGATAATCTGGAGAATTTGACAAATGTAGGAAAGCTATCAAGAGAAAGGAATTTACATTCTTTCTGCTCTCAGGTTTCTAATTGATTCACAACATGCAATTATATTATGTTTGATATATATTGCAATTCCATATCCCAAAACTACATGATGCAGATCGGGTCCACTTTATTAAATAAAACTACACATAAACTCTAGTGAAAATTTGATTGATATGAAAATATATATTGCCATAATTTTCAGTATATTATTTCTCTTGCAAAAATTTATGTCAACACAAATATTTAGAGTAATATAACAAATATAATCTTAGACCGATGTATCTTGTTAGTTACTTAATATAGGGGATTTAGTACTTGCATGATGGAGATCGCAACCAAATCGTGAGTAATGACATTTCTCAAGAAGTTCGAATTTGAGTTTTGCATGTGAGAATGGAGACTTCGGCTCCAATGAACAGAACTTAGTGTCAACATGGATGGCCCCTGGGCATCCAAACGAGACACAATAGTGCCCAAGTCGAGATCCACTTAACTCATACTCAGTGTTTTAAACTCGATTTGCGCTCAATCACATATTTATTTCATATATATCTACATGTGTGCATGCACGTGCATGGTTAGGGATGTCTATGCCTAATTTTATAACGTTAAATTTGTTGAATTGGGTTCGAGAGTGTTGGGATATAACACGCAGAAACGATAGGATCTTGCAATTTATGTCAATCCGAAATCATCATAAAAATAAACGAGAAAAATAAGGACACTAGAAATTTACGTGGTTCGGTTCGAGTATCGGTACCTACGTCCATAGGGAGAGCCAGTAACAAATAATCAACTAAAATCGAAAAATTAGAGTTTACAATCGCTCAAACGCTCAAGTGTTTTCCACACCTAGATTTAACCACAAACCCAAAGTATTTATAAATAAATAACTCACTTGAGCATAAACTCACGGCACAAAATTATCATGCATACAAGCTCAAAATACAACGCTCTACATACGCCTAGTTCGCGTGCGTACGAAATCCCGTATCTCTTCAAAGCTTCGCACGACTTCTCTTTCTTTCGTACGGATGCAGCGGTGCGGACGTGCAGCCTTTTATTGCTTCGCGCGGCTCCTCAGGTAAAGAAAAGAAGACCTGCATAATTCCTCTTTTATACGTCTGCCCAGGTCAAACTTTTGACCTGGGCCCACCTATTTTGTTTCCGTAAAATGGAAATCCAGCGTGGTGTGCGTGAGTGTGCCCAAGCTTTGGGCCCCACCGTGAATAAGAAGAATTCGGCCATCCCAAAAACGGTACCTCCTGGAGACTTCGGCGTAGACGTCCACGTGTGTATGTTCAAAGAAGAAATTCTTCTTTTTATCTTTATTTTTATTCGAGTTGAAATCTACATGGAAAAAACTTTATCGACAAATTCAGTTTAACAAATCTTCATCCAAATTCAAAGTCGACGCATTAATTTAACAGAGAGTTTGTTGAGCTAAGTATTGGCAAGCACGAGTTTCAATTTGAAACAATCCTTGAGTAGTTCGAGCTAGAGCTTGACTAGAAACCCTTCGAGCCGTTTCAGACGATCATCAACCCAAGCTTGAGCAACTCGTGAGATCTTGACTTAGTTTCACTACTAGTTGGCTTTCATATACGCTCGTTGTGAGAGGAAGAGGGTATATATTAAGGTGTAGGCACAAAAAAAAAGAAGAAAAAAGAATTCCCTATTCGACTGGCACGACAAGGGATCATATCTTGGGGTGCTGAGCATCCCAAGTACCAAAATTTGGCATGGATTGACAATTTAGTGCAAAAGCTTCCAAAATGTAAATTTAAGTGCCAAAATTGGAGAAACAATGAACACTTAAGTGTTAACAACAAGAATTTCCGACCAAACTGTTGACATGGTTTTTTCCAGCGAATTTTTTACTAACGTGGTAATTCTTTTAACAACATGGCGCTGACGTGACTAAATAAGCACAAAACGACGTTATTATGGGACAAACATTGCTGAGTGGACATTCTGGCGAGCCACATAGACTAGTTTTATCATTAAAATAATATCATGTCAGATTTCTAGCAAGTCTCACTAGAGTTGACACTCAAGTGTCTGATTTAAAAAAAAAAAAGTGGCATTTGAGTATATTTTTTGGAAATTTTGGCACTAAAGTTTGGCATTAGAGTGGCACGTGAGATGTACTTTTGCCTCATATCTTGTGCAAACACAAGCTGGTTATTATATATAATTCTGACTTTATAATATACAAGGATACAAGAGAGCGTGGTTTGCCAGGATGTCAACAAACTTAGATTATACCATGTGTGAGTGTGTGACAAATCAACCGGTTAGAACGAGGAGCAAGACCCTTCTGATCCAATGAACATTCCACCAAGATTTCTAGAAAATTTGGGAAAGGTTGTCGCCCCCCAGATCATGTCTAATATTGATCATAATGAGTAAGAAAAGACTCTTAAAACCTAATGAGCCAATGACTGAGGACCTTATGAGAAGTGAACCCTTTTTATACCCAACTCAGTTTTGTGTTTTCTCTATATCAAACGCAAAGAGAGTTTGAGAGGGAAAGTGAATGCCATCATCATGGCCACATCGCAGAAAATCGCGGTCCTGCCCACAGTACTTTCCCTTTGTCTTTGTATCATTAGAAGTGAACCAGACGTGACTTTTATGGACGAGGTATGCAACGGAGAGGAGTACGGAATGGGAAGATTATGCCGAGGCAATGGACACCGTCCTGATCCATCTGAGTTTCGATCCATCTGAGGTTCGACACAGCGGAAAAGGGGTTCGACTACTACACCCATGCTTCTTTCTTCCATGTCGAGTGCTTCGGCCACGGTGGGTGCAACGGTGCGCTGACACACACCGAATGTACTAGCTACATGGATTTCGCTCACACAGAAGTCAAGAGAGTATGCCCATACAGCATTGGCGTGCAACTTCAGCTTTGCGATTGTAGGCTTAGATATGAGCAATACACATTCAGAGAATAACCTGAGCTTTTATTGCATCATAATACGTCACCTCTAAGAAAATCAATAATTAATAAGATCTCGTCACAGTGTGATATGCACATGGAATGAGTGGCATCATTGGTGCAACTTATCTTTGTATTTGTTTGAATTGATTAATTGTCTACAATAATGGTTCAATTTGATCTAACAATGTTTGAGCTTGACCACACTCAAAATTCACAATAATAGATCTTGACGAGTGCAAAGTTATCTCAATTAAATTTGAAGAGGATGGATTTCTTCTCTGTTTCTTTGTTTTTTTTTTGGGGGGGGTTGGAAAAAATAATAGATTTCAAATTCACATTTCATTGATAAATGTCAAGAAAAGACTTTCTGTTGTTAAAAAGTACCATAGCAAACAGATTAGACGAGATCGGAACTTAAAAAATCAAGATTATTATAAGCTAATTGCATGGATATATGAGAAAAAGAGCATACACCCTAGATGTAAAATAAAGTCCCTAGAGTTAGTTGTTGATCTAATTTAGTCCCTCCAGTTTCACTTGCATGAATAATGACTTAAGCAAATTCAAACTTTAATTACCTTTAAAGAAAAATATTTAAGAATATAAATTAACAATTCTCATTCTTTTTAATCAACAAAACTAGTTTGATAAAGGTCTCATTTGGTTCGGCTTTTTCAAGGAGTTTTGGGGGAAACATGAAGTGTTTGGTAAGTGTTTTTGGGATTCTATTGACCAAATGCTAGCATTGCGAAAGTTGAAAGTCCAAGGCAAATCCCCACCTATTTTGGGCTTTCAATATTTTGGAATGCGAGTCTTTATGTTTATTTTCATCTTCCCCGATTTGCGCAGAGGAGCTAGAGGCCGATGACTAACACCTAAGGGGTCTCGCATCCCCAACAACTACTGCCTGGAGTCGTGCGACCTCAAGCATCGCCCAAGTCGCCCAACCTCAGGTGGCGTCCCCTTGGTCATCCGACCTTAGGTAATGTTGCTAAGGTTCCCACGACCTAGGCGACGCTTGAGGTCACTGACCTCACGCAAGGCTGCCCGGTGGTTAGATTTGACCGTGGTAGTTGGTCAGTGGCTAAGCTCCACCAGATTTAATTTTTAGACTTTTTTTTTAAAAAAAAAAATTCAGCAAAAGTCCTTTACAAATTAGATTTTACCAAATGGTATTTAAGCCAAAATTATTTTCCAATACACTTTAAAGTTATAATTTACCAAACACAATAGCATTTCAAAAAATCTCTTTAGCCCAAAGGTATTTGCAATTTCCCAAAATTATCTCTCTTTCTTTGGAAGAATGAATTGAAGCTTCCTTTTTAAAGCTTGAATACTTGTTGTGGTTCATACGATCAATGAAGGGATGCATTTGGAAGACTTACATAAGTTACAAAGGGATAAAACTGATTAACTAGGATTAAAAGTAATGATGACTTGACGTTAAAATCATGTGTCAAAAAATAAAGGTTATGTGATCAGATTAGAAAGTCACAAATGACTTAATATAGGTGATTTCCAAGTGGATATTTTGATAGTCTAGCAAGATATATTATGCTTTGATAAATGAACAAGAAAATCAATGTCCATTCTTAATATCAATAAGTCCAAAAAATATTTTAAACTCAGTAAAATTATGAATGAAAGACATCCGACATTTATTTCGGATCGCATTGTTCCCCGTCAATAGTAACTGTGGCAACATATAAAATTCATTGCATTTCAAGTCCTACAGACTCCGAAAATCATCCATCATACTTTTCCACGTCACCAAAATTATTGACTCACTTGACATCCTACACGTGCCATCCAAAACTCCAAGTTAATTCTTTATATCCTAAAAATCTGGATGTCACAGTGGAGCTCGTTGTTCAGCCATTAAAGAGCAATGGCAGGGAAGCTTGGTTTCAGCGGGGACCAGCTGGACATGTTGCCGGAGCTGCAGGACATCTGCCGAAGCTACTGAGGCATCGAGAAACCTGCAGGAAAAACGTTAGGTGCTGCGGAGAAGCTGTGGACAGTTGGAGGCGTGGCTATGGTGCCCTCTGGATGTGCTGGACAACCAACCAAAGATGACGGGCTGGAAAGGCGCTGCTGCTGGTTGTACCACGAACATAAGGAGCAGATTGCAGTGGAGCGCGACGGTGAGGTGATGACAGGGAAGGACCAGTCGCAGTGACTTGGCGAGGCTCAGGCTGGTCTGGCCATGCAGAGAAGACATTATACTGGACAGAGGCCAGCAGGGAAGCTCCAGTGGCAGTGAAGGCTAGCTGGGCGTGGCATGGGCCACCAACGTTGCTGGGAAGCTAGCAGGCATGGGGCTGGACGGGAGCAACACCACTTCGCTGGAGGAGCTGCCGTCGTTGTTGGACATCGCTGGTGGATGTTAGGCAATGGCCCGAAGCCCTGAGACTGCTGGATCTTGCCTGGAGTTGTTACTGGACAAGTCACCGAGGCTGCTGGAAGCTATTGGAACAGGCGGGGAGGCGGCAGTAAAGGGAGCTGCTACAACGTCGTCTGGATAGGGGGTGTAAATGACGCGAGTGGAGGCCATGAGAGGACAGAGGCTTCGCCCTCCTTCGCTTCAACATTTCCTTCTTTGGAGCGCGTTCTTGTATATTCTTGTCTCCCTCCCCATGAATGTCTTGATAACACGTTCATATAGACTCAATTTTAGGAGAAAATATCGTGTTCCCAAGTGGTGCCACTCATTTTTACACAACTCCATTCAGTGAGCGGCGCAAGGTGCAGAATAAATATCCTTTATTGCCTTACCTTCCTAATTTGGATCAAAAGAATATATCGTCTCCCCTTATTGTCATTCTATTAAAATTCTTAAGAATAATTGTCCTTTATTGCCTCCAGATTTGATTAAATATTGCAATATTTCTTAGTTTAGCACACCCCATGTGCTTATATCATGTGATTTTTGGCCATTAGGATTTTCAATGGGCTGGGCCGAACTTGGTGCTCCTGCGAGCTCAGTCCAGATAATTTTATTAAGGACATGGTTAAAGTATCAACCTGAATATGCAACTGCAGTGAATGTGGTCCTGGACAACTGAACATAGCTACTTGTAGGTACAACTACTATAGCTTGTCTCCCGAGAGAGAGTAGCGGCATGCTTGGACCCGCGGACTGTAACCCGTGCATAGGTTCAGCGAGGCAAAAACTCTTTCACGAGTGCAGCCACGCTGTTGGTGCTCGAATTCAACTCAATGATTAGAGAGTTAGGTATGAGATGCATTCTTTCGCCGAATGATGCTCGGTGGGAGAATTGTTCATTCACTAAATGATGGATTGTTGCCTCCACGTAAGAGATCGGGTCTATTATGTTGAATTAATCACCGCCTCTCTCTCTCTCTCTCGAATTCTCCTCACTTCGCAGCCACATGTTTGACCAGATTTTTATACAAGTTAGCAAGTTGCTGCACTCCACCTTTTAGGCAAGTTGCTATATAAAATAATAAAATAAATGTGTAAGAAAGATGGCAAGGTCGGTTAATGAACCGACTTCAACAGCCTATAAAAAGGAGTTAGTGCTCCATTTAATGGCATAGGGGTCTTGTGTAGTGAGTGGGATCTTTACAGTGTGTTGTGTAGAGTGTGCTGTGTGTGCATGTGAGAAGTAAGTGTCGTGTAGAGAAAGAAGAGAGCAGAGCGTGCAGGGTAGCGTGTGGTGAGCAGTGGAGAGAGTGGTGTATAGTGTGAGGTGTAAGTGTAGAGACTCCATTTAGTGTTGGGGCATAAAGATTAGGGGTAAGTATGGTTTCATAGTAGAATTTAAAACCTGAGAATCGGACTTGTGGGAACATGTAGATTTCATATTCTAAAGTATGCAGAGTAGGTTCTAAGTTCGAAGAGCACGAGTAATTGGAGATTCATGTACAGTACTGGGATAAGATATTGATGGAGTGTACTAGCTTGTTTCTGTTACCCGGGCATTTCAATTATGCGAGTCCCGAAAGAGTGGCATTGATGGTCGGAATGCAAGGAAGCAACAAAGCAGCCCATCACAAGAGCATTGTTGAATTGGGTGGGGGAGAATGTCACGAATTGAATTCTCCCACCTTTGTAAGTTGAAGTGTGGAGCTTGTGGTATTGGAATGAAGAGTGAGTGAAACAAATGCCATCTTAGATGATCTTTAAAGGTAGAGTTGGCTTTCCGTGCACAAAATAATTGAGAGTTGATATCGTTCTCTCGATGAAGTCATGGCAAATTGATACCAGTTATTATACCAAAATGCTTTGCATGTCTCGCTTGAGAAAGTTGATGCTTGAGCTACACTGGACATGTGTATGATTCGATGTGAGGATGTAATTCACTATATTGTTCTTAGGAACAATCTATAAAAGGAAGGCTAGTTTGATATTCTCGGCTCACCACATGCCACACGGACTATTTAGTCCAACACCTTGTCGCCCTGTGACATTTGGTCATTATCATTCCTATTTGTACTGCAAACCCTCGAACCGCATTTTTCTTGATAATCTCGAATTACTGCCCCGTTGTTCTATGTAATCTTGTTGTGACGTTTCGGCAACTTCAATCAAGTCATGTGCTTCCCCACTATTCAGTTTATTTGAAATCTATTTTGTTAGTATTCCTAGATGCTTGTTTTGAGCTGTTCTCGGATTGAAATTAGATGCCTGATCCAAAAATGACCTTAGCAAATTTGGGCGACGATATGTAATTAAGGTACTCTCTATTAATTACAATTGATATCTTCATAGGGAAACAAAAAAACACCCGCAAATCTCATCCTCAATGTGGACACCTCCTTATTGTGTAATCGATGGTTGTGATTTGAGAATTTCATTTCAAAAGATTGTATCCCTTTATTTTTCTAGTTGATGAAGTTGATCATGAGTGAGATGACATGTTAAGGGCACATTTAGTAATGATTTTATTTCCGAGAACAATTTTTGATTATAAATAATTTTTTTTTCTGATTTTACTCCTAGAAACAATTTATGAGAAAAAGAATGCGCTTGATAACTGTTCAAAATTTTTATTTCCGAGATAGAAATGTGTTTGGTAGAATTTTTAATTTTTTAATTTCTTTTAATTTTTTAATACTTTTATTATATTTTTTTTCTTTTTCTTCTTCCTTCTTGGCAGCGGTTGGTCGCTGGCCATCGACAACCAGCTGGGCAAGGTCTAACAAGCTCGAAATCAATCAATTCGTCGTGACTTGCAAAAATCCTGATTAGTCACACCTCATCTAGAAACTTTTTACTATTAAAGTTAAATTTGACCATGTTATTAGTTTTCTTTAAAAAATGATCCCCCTTTTTATATCCCCAATGTAAATTCTGTTCAGTAGTTGAAGGGTGATTCCGTCAATATACAAATTGGGAATTTTAAACTAAATCTCATGTGTGAGCTTAGCACATGTCTTCTCTTCCCTAATTTGGGTACCCTTCTACATCAACATGTCTCAAGCTTAAATTTTCAACACTCACCTTCATCTTTGCTCTCTTTCTCAACCGAATTATGAAGGCTATCACTGTGATCACACCATTACAACACAACGTTCACCTTTACCCCAAGTCTCTTCTGCTAGAGTGAACCATCAAGGTTGCTTGAAAGCCGCATTGGTCACGAAATTCCTTTTTTGAGATATTCACCAAACATATATATACATTGGGAGTGGGCTACTAGTTAACCATTGGTGAGGAAGGAGAAAATGATCTTATTGAACTACCTATCTATGATTTCTCGTGTAGATCCACACCTCTTGGCAACTCCCCAAAAGATGTCGAACTACTGACTCTATAAGACGAGGTATTGACAGCTTCCAACTCCGAGAAGTCGATCAAGCATGAGGCTACCCAAAGCAGACCCCAATCGAAAGGCGCTAGACAAACTGATGGTAAGTGAGATAAAGAAAGCAGATAGCCCTATGAGAAAAACCTTCCACAGTCAACTCATTTGTTTAACGCAAGCAGTCAACATATTGGGAAATGCCAGAATATTATATCATTTGTTGTAAATCCACAACTTCTCCTAGGGAGATCGCAAAAAAAGAGCTTAAATTTGAGCTTATCAATATATCCAGTTAGACCAACTTTCACTAAAAAATTTAAGCCTTAGTGTTATGGGCAAATCATAATATCTTAACTACTCCACATATTTTCTAATACAACTTATAGATGCATCTCAATAATGCTTAATCTCTTATCAAACTTGTCATGGTTATATGCAAGTATTCATGTTACTTATCTTTTTACTGATCGTGTCATATCAATCCATAGAATAACTCCTCCACTTTGTAAGTATTAAATGCGGGAAATAATCAATATGCATGATATCTTAACTTTGTATCCTAATTCTAAGGACGAGAAATAATCAATATGCATTTTATTCTAGCATGATATGCGTTCTAATATAATGACCTTAACATACAATCACTAAATGGCATGTGAACAATGACATGACATATGTGGTGACATAGACGATGACAAGGTGCATGACGTGGCACAATGGTATGCATGATGATGTGGCATAAAGATGTGGCACGATGGCATGGCATAATGATGATGTGGCTAAAAACTATGTGACATGCACATGACATGACGTAGCAGATAATAATGAAATTAAAACTATATAACATACACATGACATTTTTGGTATCTGTTTATTAAAAGTTGTGGTTTAAAAAATGCTCTAATATAAACATGCAATTTGCACTAAGAAAAGGAATCTAATCCATTCTTAGATTTTTTTTTTTTTTTTTTTGGTATTTTCATAAGATGGCAGTCGTTTGAACTCGGGATGGGATCTCACTTAACCCACATGCGCAATTCATGGAAATTTCAAATTAATAAATTGTAATTATCGGAAAAATAACCCATTGTCTCATGGGATAAATTAAAGGTTATCACAATTTTCGAGCACAACAGTTAGCCAATATTGAGTCAAAGAAATTAAAAAAAAATGATCTAAAATCTTTACGTATTAAATTAGTAATTAAATTAACTATTATCAACAATGCCTTAACTGGATGATGCATAAAATCTCAAATATTGCAATAAGATAACGTAATCAATTCGAATTAGCGAAAAATTTAAATCAAATCGGACAAAATCGTCACCTAATTTGGGCTCTCGTAATCTTTATCGGAATCGGACCGGATCAGGGCTCGCCGGAGCAAGACCTGTCTCAAAACAGCAAGGAACACCGAAGGACAGCATAAAAATTCGCAGCATAGCAGGAGCTATCACCAACCAGAGGCTGCAACAAGTCTTCTGGAGGTCCATGTGGCAGCGTGTAGAAGCAACACCACCGTGAACCTGCAAAACACATAATTGATTTGGCTCAAGTATGCTCGTTGCCCTCGCCCTTCTCTTTTTCTTGTGTCTTTCTCCTCGGAAGTCTCGGGGTTCGACGCCAACTCGACTGAAGAAAACCCGCAACAAGAAAGATACAGTTGTGGCGGCTAGGCAGGGACGATCTCAAACGTCGAGGATCTCGGCGTGATGTGGAGGCTTGCGGCACGTTAGATATCCACCGGGATCACTGTGGATTCGCTGGACGATCCGCAAAACACAAAGAAAAAAGGGCAAGCTCGAGGTGCTGGTGCAGCAGCGTCACCTCGCGGTGGCACGTCTCAGTGTGTGGATCGTGTTACTGCTTGACTTTCGGCCACAGTGGTGGTGGTGCTTGCTCCAGGTGACGCTTGATAACGTGTGACACTGGGGTAACCGTCGATGCAACGCAACCACAGTGGCGGTGGAATACATGTGGCTGGCTCGCATGGCGCAGCAGCGAGGCGTCAGCATCAGGATCTCGGACAGGGACCGACGTCAACCTAGTTGAGATGGTCACCGGAGACGACGGGATGCTCACTTGCAAATCCAGCGTCCACACTGGGTGGTCGATGAAAAACGAGTTGGAGCAGGGGCAGTCACAGTGAGGTTGCTAGGATAAGCTTTTGGCGGCAGCTTGTTGCTGCCTCAGGGGAAGGTGGCAACTCGTCCGGTTTGCTGGAGCGGTGGCTATGGTGCTAAGCAGTCGGCCTAGGTGAGCTCTGCTGTGGGGACGCCTTGATGGTGGAGATCTGAGGCGCGTCCTTTCTGTCCTCTACCCCGACCTTCTCTACGTCCCCTCCCTCTTTGTTCTTTCCTTTCTTTCGTCCTCGAGCCAATGTCCAAAGGAAGGAGAAGAAAAGGGATGAGCGGGCCAGGCCGGAAGGAGAAGAGATGGGCCGGCCCGCACGGGGGAAGAGAAATAGTGGATGGGTTTTTTCTGATTCTTTCAAGCGACGGTGAAGCTCTTTCTTTTGGCCACAAAACATCGAGAGATTTGTGCTGTGAGCTGTACATCCAATTAAATTATTTATTTGTAAATAATGTAGGTTTGGACTTAATCTAACTATGGAAACACTCAAGTGTATGGGATATTGTTTAAATTATCCGATTATTAATAGATTATTTGTTGTTGGCTTTTCTGCGAGATCAATCTTAAAAACGAATTATATAAATTTCTGTTTATTGTTTTTTATTTATTGCTTTGGCAATTTTCATATTGATTTAATTTCAAGATCTTGTGAATTTCCACGTTAATTTCACTAACAGTAAAACTTGGACAGATTCGGAAGCAACTGATATTGTAGGATGGACCATATAATTCTTGATCATAAAAAGTATCCAACCTATTTCATGTTTATTGAACCACATACAACAAAAGCATAGAGAAGGACGAGTGAATTGAGGAAGTTGTGAATTCATTGGCTAATAATATTCAAGAGAGAAGACGATGGAATAATCGAGGACGTTGTCACCTATTTCATCAATATTTGCACTGATGTAATGATATAAGAGTAGCGGCCCAACCTATGGAATCGACCCCTTATATATATAGCCGAAACTAGCATATAGATTTAGGGCCACATTGCTCAAAAGGATTACATAACAAGCTTGCAAAGCCGGCGTCCATGCTGTGTGGCTGACGAAAAACGAGTTGTAGCAGGGGCGAGTCACAGCGAGGTTGCCAGGATAAGCTTGGCGGCAGCTTGTTACTGCAGCGGCTATGGCGTTGAGCTGGCGTCAGGGGAAGGTGGCAACTCGTCCGTTTTGCTGGAGCGGTGGCTATGGTGCTAAGCGGTCGAGCTTGGTGAACTCTACTGTGGGGACGCCTTGATGGTGGAGATCTGAGGCGTGTCACGGTCCTGACCAGCGTCGAAAAACCTGAGGCTCGCAGCGTCAGAAATCCTGAAGCTCGCTGTCGCCGAGAGTGTCTCCGGAGATCAGTGCATATGCTGGTGGGGCGTCGGTGCGGGAGGGGGGACCTTACGGTTGTGCAAATGCGAGCTAGCGCCCCGTCCTTTCTGTCCTCTACCCCGTCCTTCTCTACGTTCCCTCTCTCTTGGTTTTTTCTTTCTTTGGTTCTCAGGCCATTGTCCAAAGGAAGGAGAAGAGAAGGGATGAGCGGGCCGGGCCGGAAGAAAAAGGGATGGGCCGGCCCACAATGGGAAGAGAAATGGTGCACGGGTTTTCTCTGATTCTTTCAAGCGGCAGTGAAGCTCTTTCTTTAAGCCACGAAACATCGAGAGATTCGTGCTGGACATCCAATTAAATTATTTATTTGTAAATAATGTGGGTTTGGACTTAATCTAAACACGGGAAACACTCGAGTGTATGGGATATTGTAAATTTAATTTTTCGATTATTAATAGATTATTTGCTGTCGACTCTTTCTATGGAGTAAATATCAATACTTAAATTAAATCATTTAATTTTTTTACGTCCTTGATTGTTCCTCATTTGCTGCTCTGGCTTCGCATTGATTTGATTCCAAGATCCTGTCAAATGTTTGCGTTAATTTCACTAAAAGTAAAATCAGGACAGATTTAGAAGCAACTGATATTGTAGGGTGGAGCATATTATTCTTAATCATAAAGAGTATCCAATCTATTTCATGCCTATCGAACCATATACTACAAAAGCATGGACAAGGACGAGTGAATCGAGGAAGTTGTGAATCTCTTGGCCAAGAACATTCAAGAGAGAAGACAATGGAATAATCGAGGACGTTGTCACCTCTTTCATCGATATTTGCACTGATGTAATGATATTAGAGTAGTGGCCCAACCTATGGAGTCGACCTCCTTATATGTAGTCGAAACTGGCTGATTTTTAAACTTACAGAGAAATATTTACTTGAGACATAGACAAATCACGTATATTAACATCATGCTGACGTTTCAAGGTAGGCATAATTATGGGGCTCCTTTCTTTGTGCACCACGGTGGGTAGTACCCTAGACTGGACCATGCTGAACAGAATTTGCAACGGACAGCAGTATAACCTTTATGGTCCGTATGGAAATACAATGAATGCGGTTGAATGCGGTCCTAGACGACTTATTGATTGACAACATGCACTTATATTATGTTTGATATATATTGCAATTCCACATCTCGAAACTACATGATGTGGTTGGAGTCCACTTTATTAAATAAAACTACACATGAACTCTAGCGAAGATTTGATTGATATGAAGATATATAATGCCATAATTTTCAATATATTATATCTCTTGCAAAAATTGATGTCAACACAAATATTTAGAGTAATATAACAAATATAATCTTAGACCCGTATATCTTGCTAGTTGCTTAATATGGGGGACTTAATACTTGCATGATAAAGATTGCAACCAAATCATGAGTAATGAAAACCTCGAACTCGAGTTTTGCACATGAGAATTCTCAACCGCTTCAATGGAGACTTCAGCTCCACTAAGACAAATTTAGTGTCAACATGGCTAGGCCCTAGTTGTCTAAACGAGCCGTAGTAGTGCCCAAGTTGAGATCCACTCAACCTCCATACTCATTGTTCAAAACTCGATTTGCGATCGATCACGTGTTAATTTCATATAAATATCTGCATGTGTGGGTGCACGATTATGGCTAGGGTTGTCTATGCCTAATGTGATAACATTATTATTATTTTTTAATTGTCCACTTTCAATTTTTAATGATACTCAAGTATGTGTTTGGTGTAGGTAAAAGGAATTTCCCCGTTCGACTGCATGATAAGGGACATATATTGTGCAAGCACAAGCTGGCTATTATACATAAATTCCCACTTTATAATAAATAAGGATACGAGAGTATGGTTTGTCAGGACGTCAACAAACTCATATTATATGTGACAAATTAACTAGTTAGATTGAGGAGCAATACCCTTTTGATCCAATGAAGACTCCACCAAGATTTCTGAAAAATTTGGCACAAATTGTCGCCCCCCAGATCATGTCTAATATTGATCATAACCACTACGAAAGACTCTTAAAACCAAATGAATCAATGACAGAGGATCCTATGAGAAGTGAGCCCTTTTTATACCCAACTCAGTTTGTGTGTTTCCCTATGCTAAGCGCGAGAGAATTAGAGGGGAAGACAGCGATCGCTGTCATCATGTACACATCGCAGAATATCGGGTCCTGCTCATCGTACTTTCACATTGTCTTCTTTGTATCATTAGTAGTGAACTAGACGTGACATTTATGGACAGGGTATGCAAGAGGAGTACGCAGAATGGGAACATTATGCTGAGGCAATGGATACCGTCCTGACCCATCTGAGGTTCAACACCGTGGAAAAGGGGTTCGACTACAACACCCATGCTTCTTTCTTCCATGCCGAGTGATTCGGCCATGGCGCGTGCAACGGTGCGCTGACACATGCCGACTATAGTAGCTACGTGAATTTTGCCCACATGGAAATCAAGAGTGTGCCCATACAACATTGGGGTGCAACTTCAGCTTTGCGATTGTAGGCTTAGGTATGAGCAATACGCATTCAGAAATTAACTAGAGTTTTTATTGTCTCATGATGCATCACCTCTAAGAAAATTAATAATTAATAAGATCTCATAATAGTGTGATATGAACATGGAATGAGAGGTGCCGTGATGCCATTGATCTTTATATTTGTTTGAATTGATTAATTGTCTACAAGAATGGTTCAATATGATCTGACAATGTTTGAGCTTGACCACACTTAAAATTCGCAACAGTAGATCTTGAAGTAGCAAGATATTGTTAGGATATGTTTCAAGTTTGGACTCGTTAAATGAATCCAACCCAAATTGAATGGGAAAAATTTACCAATTCATTTTTAAACTTATTGTATGGACGTTAATTTTGTAATAAAATTTCCAATCTTACTAATGTATTGCGAAATTCCAATGTAATTTTCTAATCGATTGTTGCCATATATCATTGACAAAACAATTGTCCACATCAACATGCCATGTCGAAAAGCCATTGATCGGACATTAAATCAGGCTCAATTGGCTAGAAGAACTATGTTGGGATTTTGTGTAAAGGTTGTTGACACTTAAATTTTGCTTTTTTTTTTTTTTTTTTTTTTTTTGACTTAATTGCATAAAAAATCTCTAGGCAAAAAAAAAAGGTAAATAATTGTTATTAAAATGCATCGCATGCAGTCATTAGGAACATTTGTATTATTATTGTGATTCTTAAAAATATTTGAAAAAATTAATTAAATTTAAAATATTTATCATTTTGAAAAAATTTCAAAAAAATATTATTATTAAAAAAAAAATCAAATATAGCCGGGCCAGGGCTGGGCCTGCCCGGCCCTCCTTTATTTATTCCCTCCTTTCTTTTCCCCCGAGCAGGTCGGCCCACTTTCTCTCTTCCCCAAGCCCGGCCCCCATTTCTTCTTCCTCCTCTCTCCCTCGTCGCTTGTTTTGGACGATGCGTCGGAGACAAAACGGGGGTGTCGCCAGGGAGCTAAGGAGGAAAAGGACAGCGTGCGAGGGAGGACAGAGGGGAATGTCGCGCGGTCTGAGCAGGCTGGCGGAAGCCGGCACCGTCCTTGGAGGGAGACGAGCTCAAAAGGGGGAGAGCTAGGAAGAGAACAGGGGGAGAGAAGAGAGAAGAAAGAGAGATCCGGTCAGTTAAACCGCGAGAGAAAGAAGGAGCGAGATCAAGAGGGCCTCTTCTTCATCTGAAAACAGAAGGAGAGAAAGGGTGAGGGCTGCTTCTCGAGGGGTTCGCCCAGAAACCAAAGAGGGCGAGCGCTGCTCGAGAAGGAGACGGTGGAGATCTGCTCGTGGAAGCCAGAGAGAGCGAGAGAGAAGCGACTGTGCTCGAGATCTTCGGCGGTGGCAGCGTTCCGGTGGCGGAGGAGGTGACGTTGCGGTGGTCACAGACCGGAGGTGGGGCTGGTCAAGTGCGCTCCTCTCTCGGGCGGCTGCGAGAATCGAACGAGGAAGGTTCGGAGAACAGAGGGAGATTCGAGCGAGAGTTGAGGAGGAGAGTGAAACTCGAGAGCAAGAAGGAGTTCTCCAGCAGCTCTGCCACGCCCAAACCCTCTCCGACGACCTCTGGTCGATGCCCTCGAGCACACCATCTTTCGCTCCCAAATCTTTGCGTCGCCGGTGAGTTTGTTTTTCGGTTCGAACCTCCCTTGCCCGAGGATCCCAGCTCGAAGATGCCAAGGCGGCATACCATATAGCCCGATTTGTCACGAGCTTGCCCGCTCGTCGCCGTCTCCGAGCCGGAAGATGAGGACCTGAACAACGTATGAGAGGGGGAACATTGGAGAGGGCCGTGGAGGGCAGAATGAATGAGGAAGGGAAATCAGAGATTTTGGGCTGACTTCTTAAGCAATGGGATTAGTGGGCGTTGGACTCAAGTTGAAGGTCGGCAAATGTGGGCTGGTTTTGGTATTTAGTTGAGCTTGGGCTTAGTATAATTATTTCAAAAGGTGGGCTTAGATCAGTTTGTAAATGGAGCTTGTTGAAAGCCTTGTTCGCCAAACCCACGAGGGATCAGATGGCAGCCTGTTTTTTGACGGGGCCCTAGGGCCCAGCCCGAGTCCTTATTTTTGAAATAAAAGAATTACTTTTATTAAAGATTCGAAAATATATATAAAAAAAGATATACAAGAATTAGAAGAATTAAAAATTCCAAATTTCCAAAAAATACAAAAAATACAAAAAAAGCTTCTGAAAAGTAGAATTCCTTGGAAAATGCTTTAAAATAGTCTTTTGAGGAGTCTTCTCTTAAAATTGTGGAAAATTATTGATAAAAAAATCATGCACAATATTTAACCAAACTCTTAAGGCTTTTACATATTATCACTTGATTACACACTTTTCAATATATTGATTGTCGTTTACTTTTAGTCTAGTAAGGAATGGTATCTTTTTTATTTATTAGCGTTAAACACTTGCTTTGCCATGCAATTTATTCGATATTCTTGGTTGCTGGTTATTATTATAATAACTGCGTATCCGCATGATCACTTTACATATTAGTGAATAGATCTAAAATCAATTCAAATTGCCTAACAAATATCTTTTCATGAAATGAACAAGAAATGAACACCAATTGATTAATTAGTATAACAAAGTCCTCGATCCTATGGTCTCAAGCCTGTTGTGTAGTTGAAATTGGCACTGCTTTCTATGGTCTCAAGCCTGTTGTGGAGTTTATGGCATTCGCTTTCGTTATGCAACCGATTGATTACATTATAAATTCTCCTGCAAAGATGAACTACGTGTCGGTCGGCCGTATGTCAATCCCTATAGTTTAAAGAGAAGCTGCAACAGGAGTTGGTGCCCATCACTCCCAAGCCTAACGAAGACATTGCCATCCAACCTAGGGGAATCTTTGCCGGATTTGGCCTCATTAGATCACTCATAACCCTTAGGATCTATTAGACACGACTGTGTAACATCTCTGGTATGTTCCTCCAACCAAAGTCCTTCCTCATCCTCTACTTTTTTCAGATTGGCAATCACTAATTTCTTAATGCAGTGTGTTAGTTACGTTGTTTGAATGCATTGTCGTCATGGAGTGGATAGTTTGTGTGGTCGCAAATTTACTCAAAACTTCTTCTCAGTTTGATATTATGACGGTATCGCCATAAGCACAGAAAAATGAGATAATTCATTGACACATGCCCAATAGAATAACGTTGGCGCAGGATGGGATGATTGTTATTACACTAATTTCATCAGTTTGTAATGCTTGGTATTAGCCTTAGAAAGCTTCATGTCTCCTCCATCCTTTTCCCACCTTCTTTTGTTTGAAAGGGTAAGCAATTATTTGCAAATTCTGGACAAGCCTATCTCGTTCTGAAGTAGTAATAGCTTTGCTATTCAGTGACTCTTTGCTCTCATAAACTTTGATGGGTGACCTATCATTGCATAGCTTAAATGCTGTTCTCTAAATTGTTGTTCCATTTGGTAACAAGTGTAATTAGTTGATGATTCAGTCTTGCCAAATTCGATTTGTTAATTACTTGCTTTGCTGTTTTAAGGGTTGAATTAATTTATTTTGGGTCTGCTTACTTTATGGTTATTAGTATCAATATTATTGTGTTGTTTCATTCTATTCTAATGCAGGTTAGGAAATTTGTGAGCTCCGAAAGCTCTCTCCTAGGCAACTTCTTCATTGATTATAGGCCATTTGCTGCATTTGTTTTTGTATACATATATCTTATGATGGCAGATCAACATAAAGACTCTGGAAATACAAATCATGGAGATATGAGGAAGCGTCTTTGTGGATTTTCGACACTAAATGTGGAGAAGAAAAAGCACATGGTTACGTGGAGGTATCCAACTCATGAGTATAAGCACATAGTATCGAGAAGCTATTGCTGTAGAGAATGCAGGCCTTCAGGTGATTATCTCTGTTCATCCATTCATGCAGACATTTCCTACACGCAGATGACTTTCTCTCTAAAATGCACATCAACCAGATGAAAAGGACAGAGACAGAGCCCCTCTGACAAGTCCATAGCTCTTGATGAGCTTCACTGTCGGAATACCTAAGAGTTGCTCCTTGCTTTTCCTGAATATGTTGCTTAATGAATCCATTTGAAATATTCTGCACATTTACATGTTTGAATGACCGAGTTATGAAATTATATAAGTGAAATGAGAAATCCAAAGATAAAATCGGAGGGCGAAGAGCAAGAAGGTACTATTCGAAGTCGAAGAAATTAATAGCTAACATCTTTTTCTAATACATGTTATTAATGAGTATTGTTTTAATATTTTATTGGATTACTTATATACACAAGACAGATGAAAAAAATTCTACAACAGGTGGACATCAACTAATAAAGCGGTCACAGTATTGTGAGTGCTAGCAATCATAATTGAGCTCTAGGTGTAGCAGTGACAAGACCATGTGGGGGTAAGAAGTTGCTGTTCTTGGTCTTCATACGAGAGAAGAGCCGATGGAATCTCTTTCCTAGCGAGGGTTCTTATCAAAGAGAAGGAAGGAGAAAAACCGATATCTTCCTACTCGAAAAGAAGTACTTTAGTTTACAACTCTTCTTTATATAGTAATAATTAAGCTCAAGATCTTACCAAAGTATTCATATAAGATGCCAGATCACCATTTTGAAAAAGGATAGTTTATGGGCTAATTTAGCAGTAATGAGAGGTCCTGGAAGTGTAAGACATTGAAAAACCAACTCAGAATGGCTCAATCTGCATATAGACTACTTCCCATTACTATAAATAAAAATAGTAAAGCTGCTCCTTCCACACTGGGGGATTTTCTTTATCTATATCGTATGATATCATTTCATTTGGCGCCATGGCCGAGGGCAATAAGGTGTGTGACTAGAAATCCTTTTTGCACATTGAACAATGAGGAATTTAGTGGACATTGGTGTAAAAATTTGTTTAATTGAGTAACCATGAAGAGATGTAGCACAGATTGGTAATTGCATTACCATGCGTATCATATGAATGCTCTTTGCATACAATCGGTGGTTGTCAAGAAGAAGAATTCAAGAGAAATGAGATCCTAAAGCATCAAAGCTTTTCAAAATTGAAATGACGAAAGGTCAATAACCAATTTTCTTGTGATAATAGTCCAAAAGTTTGTCTAAGTCAAGGTCGAGAAGTCTTCCTGCAAATCGTTCATGTCCAGCTCCTCCATTTTCATATAGCAAGCTTCCTGATCTTTCATTCCAGGTGATCAGCAAGGTACAGTAGCTTGTATTTACAGGAATCATGAAGGAGTTCTTACCGATATGTTCACGAACACAGTTCCAGCCCTTTCGGCGTTTCAGGCGGAAACTTTTGCCCTTATTCGTGCTCTCCAGCACTTGATCAATCAGGGCCTTCATCTTCAACGAGTACAGCTTGAATCGGACTGTTTACATCTGGTGGATGTCCTTCGGAATCGTCAGCCGCAACCTTGGAATGAGCAGCACCTGTTCTCTGTTCTTCAAGATCTTCTCTCGCGGTGCCCTAATGTTTCCGTTCATTACGTTTGTAGAGATGCTAACCTAGCCGCTGACTGGGCCGCCAAAGCCCACAGATCTATCGGCCCAGTCAGACACTGGCTTCTCTTTCCTCCCCCCCTTTCGTTGATATTATTCTCTCTGACGCTGTTCTAGTAGGATGTACTTCTTTTACTCTTTAATATAAATCGGTACTTATGACAAAAAAAAAAGGTATCAGCCGGCAACTTAATTAAGGGTAATTTTGTCCTAAATTTGTAATTTGATAAAAAAAAAAAGAATATATTTCCCAAATGAATTGGGAGTAGGTTCTCTTTTCCAATTTCACAATTTCAAGTCACTCCCATCACACAACTTGAAAACTCCCTAATTTTTTTTTTCTCCTCGCCTTGTCAAGTTTTCATTTCAAATAAGAATATGAAATTGCCTAATCAGCATTAAATAAAAATTTGATCTCACTAGCCAGCCAAATATTTACACCACATTTTTCAGCGATTTAAATTGAGGTAATTTTTTTCCGAAATTTGTGATTGGCCAAAAAAAAGAAAATTCCCCAATGAATCAGGATTAAGTTTCCCTTTTCAATTTCACGGTTTTCTAGTCCCTTCCGTTGCAATTCTTGAAAACACCTCCGTTGCTTCATCTCCTTCCTCTCACGTCATGCCATCGCCGCCGCCCTCGACACCACCGTCGCCACCACCGGGAAGTCCAATCTCCGACATACTCGAGGATCGGGAGCCACCCCGGCAACGCCACCGCAGTCCCAACAGCAGACCGTTCCTCCTCTTTTTACCACACTGCTTCTCCCCCTCCTCCTCTTCCCGCAAGTTTTCTTAAGCTGCTTCCGATGCGAAGTTGAGGTCTTGGAACTTGACACTTGTCGATTTTCTTTCAATCGATGCTAGATTCAATGGTGATGATGTTGTTGCCACAAGATTCGACATCAGGGTTGCTGCGAAACTGAAGTATCATATCAGATCAGTTGGATGAGAATCGTTCTGTAGCTCGTTCTAGTGGCTTCACATGTGAACCATAGTGGTTCCTATCTTATGTCTAGGGTTGGATTATTTAATTCTATTCGACGTAGAATCTATAACTCTTGAATTTTTCTGCTACCCACCAAGGAACGAATCGTGTCCATAGTGGAAATGAAATCTCGTAGGATTTTCACTTGTTCATTTCCACTTTCTGGCCTTTAACCAACTTGTGTCTCATTGTCTTGATTTGGGCTTCTAGCTACATATATTCATCATCATTTCTTGATATGTAAATTCAGTATATTGAGAAATGTTAAGTGATGCAATCACTTTTTTGGAGCTAGCTTTAGGATGAATCATGTGATGCTTTTGCCTTTCAAATTTCTGGTTAAGCCCTTTCTACTTCAACCTGGCGATCATTCAGTTGTCTTTCACACTGACTAGTTTTATTATATCTCCACAAGTGCTATGTTTCACTAGAACTGTAGAGAAAAATAATGATTATAGGACTACACTTAAACAAGATTTTATTGCACACTTCTCTCTCATCCCTATGCCCCATTTTAGGCCCAATCTTTGTGGAAGTAATATGATGATTAATGTTTACGTAGTTTCGTACATTTGTTAACTAGCATATGTTGTTTTAGGGGATTTTGATCAAGCATCTCTATTTGTGGCTTTTCAAGCATAGGATGGAAATAGATTTTTCGAGTGCTTTAGTAATATATATCCTTTAAATTTGATACCTTGTCTTTTCTGGCTCAAATGAAATAGAATGGCAGTTTCGCTTTTCTTGGATTCGCTTCTCCTTAATGGTGTCCACAGTTGTGGCGTTTGGTGGAAATGTAGTCACCATTTTCATGATTGCCATGTTGGGCATTACAAATAGGAACAGATTGAGAACTTGGAGGATATGTGTGACATCCTGATTTTTCAAATCTGATTTCAATTAAATAAATCGGGCCTTTCGTCAACGCGTTTATAGTGCTATTCTTTGAGCCGATTACTCAATAGATAACTAGACTATCTGGGGAAGTCATTAAGGGATTTTAACGCAAAAGGCTTAAGAATTCGAACAGAAATCGACTACTTGACCGTTCTAATTTGCAATGGTCATTACGGCACACTTAAAAATTGATCTGAGATCAGAGATAGGTCAATTTGATTAACATGAGTGATCAAAATGTGGGTAATTCCACTTGATTGCAAAATTCTCATCAATCGGCACTAAATTGATTTTCTATCGTTTTGGATACCCTATGTCCGTATTTGAAACCTTGAGATTTTCACGATAATCAAGAGTCGCCAATGTGTCGAAGATGTACGTTGTGACTCGAGATAAATCGATCATGGGTCAATTGCACTAAAAAATTCTTAAAAGCTACCCGATAGATTAGGTCACGCTAAAAGCGTCTTAGGATTGAAAATAACTGTGAATTTGAACCCGATTTCAAAAATGAAAGTTTTGTGGTGTCGCGAGCTATTTGAGCGAACGTCACTCATTCTCAGAAGAATTTTAAGAGATTCCGGATTTTGCGGAAAATTGATATGGACGTTGCGGAAAATTAGTGGAAATTCGTAAGCCAAATTAAAGGAAATTTGACTTCCAATGCCTTGCTTCGAAGTCGGTATTTATAGAAAATTGTTTAGGATTTTTCTTCGACAAAATCGACTTCAAGTGGAGGAATCGAAGAAGAAATCAAAGCTCAAGTTGAGTGCCAAAAATGTGAAATTCGGATTTAAGCTTGGGGCTGCATTTTTGGCATAAAAAATTGGATTATTTGGGAAAATTATATACTAGAAAGTAGTAGGAGAGGACCAAGGGATAAGCTTTGTGGCTTTTGGAGGGACCAAGCATTAATGATAGATATTTGTTTGTTGATTTTATCCTTTCCCCCCATCGGCAGCTTCTCGTGCACGATTCCTCTCCTTCATCTCCTTCGCACGGACGCCACACCACGAAGCAGCCGCTCTTGTTTTCTTTCCATCTATTCCTTCGACTGAGAACCTCTGCCGCACAACTTCCTTCACGATTGCAGCCACGCACGTCTCCACTATCATTTCATCCTCATCACCCATCCATCTCCATCGCCACATCATCACCATCTATCATCATCCCATCTTCCACCATCACCCCACGTCTGTAGCTCATGCCTCAAGTCAACCATCGAAGTTTAGTTAACTGAAGAAGCCCCACAACTCACCGAAGTCCAGC
Source organism: Eucalyptus dawsonii (assembly GCA_016097615.1). Lineage (NCBI taxonomy): Eukaryota > Viridiplantae > Streptophyta > Magnoliopsida > Myrtales > Myrtaceae > Eucalyptus > Eucalyptus dawsonii. The sequence goes on along the minus strand of CM027881.1, from coordinate 27,578,961 downwards.
CACGAAATCAAGCTGCCTCTCCACGCGTCCAAGTCCACCAGCTGAGTTCTCTTCGTTGACTCCATCTGCCAATTGCCGATTGAAGCAGCTCACGGCAGAAGCTGCCACCGTCCGTGACTCACCACCACCGAAGCCCCTTTGCTCGATTTCTTCAGCCCATTAACGTCGTGGACTTCATCCGCTCGAAGACTCCACCGCTAGCTGCTTCCCTGCTCCATCTTTCGTTTGTGTCTTCGCCAGCTTCACCTTTAGCTCGACGCCAGCAAAGCCAGCGGCCCACTCCCAAGATCGACCCAGCAAATCCGCGTGTCTTCACGGCCCATCTTCAAGCCAGCAAGTCCTGAAGACCTGCAGCTCTGTTTCTGCTTCGGTTGGCAGTGCTCAGTCCAGTGGATTTCACGGCCCAGCAGTTGGGCCCGTCCAAGAAACTAGAGAAGCCCATTTTGTTCAACCCAGCAAAGCCCAAGTGATTCAAGCTCAGGCCCAATTCCATTGCAAGCTTAAGGCCCACTTGAATTCAAGCCCAACTCAGCCTTTCCAAGCCCGCGTTAATTGAAGCCCGCGAAGCAACTCAAGCCCAGTCCAATTTCAAAAGCAAATCTCAGATTTGGGCTGAGATTTGTTGGGCCCGTTTTAGGCCCGGTCCGAGAGTTCTTGACACCGCCGAAAATTAAGGTTTCGCCACCGTGTAATTCGTCGTCGTCGCAGTTGAACCGATTTCCGTAATTAACCTTAGGTGAGTTTATACTTTAACTCGCTAGTAGGCTAATGACATTTAAGGGGTGTTTAGATTTATTTTATTAGGAATTAGGTGGTTAGTTAGATTAAATTAGAAATGTAATTATTTAATTGAGCATGTTAGGTGGTTAGCATGGTTTAGGAAAGGCCTAAATAAATTGTACTATTTATCTAGAAGGGTTTGGGAATTTCTTGATCTGTATTGGTTATTAATTTAATGATTATGGCCTAGGTTGGTATTTTTAGAATTTAAATTGATTTATTTATTTATTTTCAATAATTATTTAATTATTAATTATTTTTTCGGAAATTAGGTCGGGATATTTGGTGATCGGAATTTTCATATTGATTGCAATGGTGTGGTTAATTTACGTAATAGAGTGTTAAATTATGCAAATTGAGTCTTGATTGGATTTTTGGTATTTAATTCCAAAAAATTGTTAATTTCTAATATTTATTCAGAAAATCCCAAATGTTGGGTTTTGACATCGAAAATAGTTTTTAGTACTATATGAAATAGTGGGATTTCAAAAAAAATGAATATCAATTTTTCTGGATCAAGTTGACTGTGTACCCACATACGAGTAATTTCATGTGAATTTCTAATACAAAGAAAAAGGCCAGGCTCACCATTTTAATTGAAGCATTTGAGTGCAATGCATGGTACCATGGGCCATATTTAAGTGATCATGTGATGATTAAGAGAAATCGTCCCGGGCTGTTGAGCTAGATGTTATCCCTATTTGGGATACCCCCTGGACAACGGAAAGCCGGTCGCAATTGATTCTGGACCCTATGCTCATTCGGGAAAGCCATTTGATAAAGAGACATGTCGTGCTCAATGGGGTGAGACAAAGCTTGGCAATGCCAAAAGACTGCCAAACTGAGAGTAGGCCGTGCTATATGTCGAGATCAAAACTAGGAACGCATGATTAATTGAGTGTGGCGTTTTAGTTATTGGAGCTTATTTATTGCTTATGCTCTCGTGTTGTCTGTGAGATAAATTATACTGACCTGCATGATGGATCTGAGACGAGATAAGTCTCCTTGATTGTGTGATTGTGTGATTAGGACACTTCTTGGCGTATTTTCCTCCTAATTGGGGTTTAGAGCTTAGACTCGCTGAGATGATATCTCACCCCATTATGGAACAACATTTTCAGGGTCGTCGAGTGGAGGACTTGGAGCTGAGAGGAGGTGATCGGAAGCGTAGGTCAGTTAGGACTGCTTCTTTTTGGAAAGCCAGTCTTTTGTAGTCTTTTGGCCATAGACTTTTGTGCATGACTTAGTGTATATATAAAAGCATGTTCGTTTATGAATTCGTATCCTGCTTTTCTATCCTGAGATGATTACTGTCAGGGGATTTCTTTTCGCTTCCACATGTGCAATAAAGAAGGGAAAGGGTCGACGACTCGTCTTGGGAAGTCGCAAATTATTATTGACTAGATAGGGATGGACACACGCTTGAGGTTCGGGGCGTGACAATATGTTTTGGTTCTACATGAATCACTTCAACAAAGAGGTTGTGTCATATAATGCTGTTTACATATATGTTGATGTGTATTCGATTGCTGATGTAGCCAAATTAGAATCATGACAAATAGGGTGGTTCCTTGGTCCACTAAATGTTTATGTGTTGGGCATCTAACTCCTGTGCATACATGAGTTTTTTACCCTCCTAACATGGCATTGTGGAAGTTACTAATGTGTTTTGGCTAGTTGGTCAGAATCAAATCACATAGGCGAGGCCTGTTTTGCTAAGCTAAGCTAATCATTCAGCTTTGTTGTCCATCCGAGGCATGTTCATAAAAGCAGTTTTCTACGTGCTTCCAATCCTTGGAGCAAAGTCTCTCATTTGTAGAAATGGCTTTCTTGCTGAACGCTACATGAAAATCTAGTTGCCATAAACAAACCAAACCAACGCAACTGTTATTTTCGTCTCATATTATTGAGTTCAAGAGCATCAGTTTGTTTACTGAAATAATCATTATTCACCGAAGTTCGCCCCCACAAGGAAAAATTTCTAGATACATCCATGAATTGGCCATGGTTTGCTTGGGTTTTGATTTGTTACAAATCTGAAGTTCATTCGACGATTGAAATCAAAATTTCCCGATTGTAAAAATGCGCTATATAAACAATCGATTCCTCATCTGTTGTTCTCTTTAACAAATTTGAACGCCTAGCCTCGTCCGATCAAACTTCCACAAAATTCCCATCAATCCCTCTCCTTTTCCCCTTCAACTTGGCTGCTACTCGTAGCTGCAATCACCGCCTTCTCCCCGTCTTCAGTTGAATGAAAACCTGTTAAATTAGCGTTATGCAATCTTTCGAGGCCATTTTGGCTCGGTCTTTGAAGGTTGAGCTGAAAACTTTGAAGGTTGAGTTGAAAACTTTCGAGAATAAATATCTGAAATCATTTGATGCAGGACTACGCAGTCTGCTTTTGCTTTAGAATCATAGATAACTGTTAATTTTTTAATTTGTTTGTCAGAGAGATGAGTTTCTCATGTATCCATTTCTAACTATTGTAGTTCCGTCTTTAATTATTGTAGTTTCTGCTGCAGGCAAAGGGAGGAGATCAGATTCTTTGAGGTGAAATCAAGAGTCGATTTTTTTTTTCTTGGTCGAAGAAATCAAGAGTCAATTATTGTAGCGTGAAATCTAGGCAAGCCAAACAACCACAGTGTAAGCTGCAATCTCTCCTATTATTTGGGATGCTCTTGGTACAGGAGAAAATAGAAGAAATGACAGAGTAAAATGGTCCTTTTTTCTATTGGGTGTTTTGATTACTCGGAAAAGCTCTATCTTTTAATTGGTGGTTGAAAAGTCTGTAATTTTAACTTGTGTGCAATCCCAGATTTTTTTGCTAGTACCAAGATAGAGGACGCAGTTGCTTCTCAAAGGTGGTGTTGTAGCACTTCTTGGTGTTCTCATTTTGACATCTATCAAGCTAAATTAGAATGCGATGAACGGACATTCGCTAGCGTACCTACAATTTTCGTTTCTTTCCATATCACTTTAAATTTCTTCATTATGATTGTTTTCTGTCATTTTGTTCGTATCCCCCTCTCTTCTTATGTTACATGAACTGTGTGGACACTCTTCTTTTTGTTTTCTCTTCCTATTTTGGCTGGATCAAAACACCATCTTCTACTGCATAGATACAACTGCAGTGTTGCGTGCTTCAATATTTTTGGAATCGCCGAACGGTTGCTCTTGAATTTTTTGTGGCACATTACTTCTAGCAATTTATCAAATTTTGGTTTTTCTTCCTTGTTTATTCCTGTATGATTCCACCATTCTCTAGATGTTACGTCCTGCCTTCCAACAAGTTGGTTCTCATGGTGGGTATCTACTGTATATGCTAGTACTTCATTCTCTCTTTCTCTGGTTCTTGCATGTGTGGGTGGCTGCTACTATTGGTGCCTTTTCTTTTGCATAAACAAAAGTGATACCCCCCGCTCTTTGCTTGAGTTTTCTTCCTATTTATATCAGTCTCTCAATTAAGAGTTTTTGAAACTGAGCATGAAGAAAATGACACCCTTAGGGTGGTCACTCTTGCTGGTGATATTTTGTCCAATCCACGTCATACCTACAATGTTTATACACTTAGTACTTCCGAACGAATCAATCAAAAACCGCATATAACTTCCACAGTACAGTCTTAGGAGCGTAAAGCAGAAGGAAGAGAACTATAGAAGACATCTAGGAAATGCTGCAATATTCAATGAGGTAACCAACATAGCTAAGAGGCTTACCCAGACTGCAAACCTAGAACATCTAAAAAGCCATGAATGATACATAACCAAGCCTCCATAATATGTAGCATTCAGCAAGAAAGCCATTTCTACAAATGAGAGACTTTGCTCCAAGGATTGGAAGCACGTAGAAAACTGCTTTTAGGGACAAGGAGAGGGATTGATGGGAATTTTGTGGAAGTTTGATCGGATGAGGCTAGGCGTTCAAATTTGTTAAAGAGAACAACAGGTGAGGAATCAATTGTGACGACTGGATTATATAGCGCATTTTTACAATCGGGTCTTTGAATTTTGATTTCAATCGTCGAATGAACTTCAGAATTTGTAACAAATCAAAACCCAAGCAAACCATGGCCAATTCATGGATGTATCTAGAAATTTTTCCTAGTGGGGGCGAACTTCGGTAAATAATGATTATTTCAGTAAACAAACCGATGCTCTTGAACTCAATAATATGAGATGAAAATAACAGTTGTGTCGGTTTGGTTTGTTTATGGCAACTAGATTTTCATGATTCTGCAATTGCTTATTGAGGTTCATTAATTTGCAGGGGCAAATTGAAATGAAAATAGTCATTATGGACTCAGTTATATAAATCTTTAGAAAATCCGATGGGGATAAAAGAGGATTTAAATACTCATGATAAATTTAGCTAGCTCTCGATCGGGTTATGCCTTGAGAACCTCCCCTCGTAACACAGGAACATGTAACCCAAATGAGACGGAGAGTTTCGACCTGAGTTGGAGTGAACGAATCCCTACCCTCTTTTTTTTTTTTTTTAAAAAAACTTCTATATATATATATATGTTTTGGTTTTTTCTTAATGGATACTCATATGATGCCGTGTCGTCGTTATAACATTTTTAATCAAATATATAAGAATGCTATGTAAATATTGCGTGGAAAATTGTTCGAAAAGTCTTCATAATTCATTGATTACATATGGGAAAAAAATGATGTTAATGTATCGGGCAATTGAAATTAAAGTTTAGTGACTTAATTGTACAAAGTGACTACGTTTGAAATTTACCCCACTTACGGAAAAATCTCATTTGCACACCAATTTGGCATATCAATTGTTTATACCCAGCACTTTCCGCACCATCGACTACATTGACCATCAGGTACGATGCAACTCTAAGATATTCCCACGTTAAAAGCGAGGGATTATTACATGCTAGATGGATTCCATATTGAACGTGAAACTAGCTTAGCACGGAAAATATTGAGACAAAGTGAAGTTACGAAATGCGAAAACTTATGTTTCGAGGTTTATCAGAGTTGAGATTTTTTATTCTTGGAGTCCTTAGTGGAAAAAAAAAAGAAAAAGAATCAAAACGAAAACTAAATCTTCAAGCCGACGTCGTGATACGTGAGACGAAGAAATCAACTAGAATAAACTTTATTATTTACGCAGCACTGGGGCCCAGATCCAACTCCGAGATTGTAGAATTAGGTACCAGAAATACTCATTTTTATATTGATGAAGTGTTTCCCGCGAAGGATGGTAGGACCCCTGGACAGAAGCTGCTTTTTCCTTCCTTTTTATGGTGGTAAGGACCGTGCGACCGATGTCAACAAAAATCCGTAGGACTAATTAAGGCAGATAGTGCAGATAATCTATTGAAAGGTATTACCACCGGCCCAAGGTCAGGAGTTCGAAGCCCTTGCGTTGCAAGGAGACTAGTGAGCTATTAGGTGACTAACGCGTGGCGCCGGGGTTGTGGTTTCCCCACTAGCAACACTTGAGGGTTTACGTGGCGGCTGTCGGTTAAAGCGGTTCCTCCAGCACGGAAAAAAAAAAAAACTATTGAAAGATATTAAGCACATTTATGCAAGACGTTGTTTAAATTAGGATTTACTCCTGCTTTACTTTAAGGAGACGCAATTCCTTTCATTATGATGTTAATTTACGTTGATGACATTTCGATAACCAGAAATGAAATTGATTAATTTTTCCAATTAAAGGAAACTTAAATAGAAATCTCAAATCAAAAGACTTAAGAAAAATTAAAATATTTCTACGGAATTAGAAGTTGTTGAAACAAAAGTGAAATTTTGCTTTAACAAATGACATTAAAGTACTGTTCATTCAAAAGGGGAACAGAACGCGGCAACGCGATCATCTCCACCGGCTTAGCTCTCGTCGTTTTCTCTTCAGCCTCGCCACCGATCTTCACGCTCTCGGCCTATCAGTCTCGGACGATGACGACTCGATCGGCCTCAGATTGCGTCGGTCGATGAAGGGACGCCGCACCGGCGGGAGGGCCGATAGAGTGAAACCCAAGAAAATCCCATCCTTTGAATTGGCAGACAGTATCCAGACATTCCCTTTACCCACGAACTCTCTCCGATGAACGTTGCTTCGAGAAATCTCTGCAGACAGCTGTTCCTCGCTACATTCAGGCGATGACGGAATCCATCATTCGATATTCACCCTTACCAGGTCGTTTTCATTCCCAATTTGTCTGTTTGATTTTCTGTTTCGCCTTTGTTCTCTCTCTCTCTCCGGTGTTTGATGGAATAAGGAAGTCGGACTCTGTTTCGAAGAACACCCCGTTCAAGAGAGATGGAGAATCGGCGATGTTTATCCAGCTTGGTTGCTGTTTTGTTGAGAGGGGTTGCGGAAGAGTTGTGTGGCAGTGACGCCGTTACAGAGTTATGCTACTGCGGCAAAAGAGATGGCTGCAAGAGAGGCATGAAAATCCCCTTTTCCCCGTTTAAAACAATGAGGGAATTCAGTAGACATTGGTGTGAGAGTTTCTTTAATTGGCTAACCATGAAAAGAAGCAGCATGGATTGGAAAATCGCTTGGCCAGGCATATCAGATTCAGTTCATTTGACAAAATGAGTTCCGAATGCTATTCACATGAGAAGAAACTAAGAAAACTTCAATTTGTGCCGCCCACGTGCCAAAAAAGGCTCGTCATAGAATCTTCATGAATTCGAAAAGAGACGATGAATAGAATCTAATGTATGTCCACATTGAGCTTGTAAAACCATGGGTTGTGCCTTGAAATTCAGAATTGGTACATGGCTTAAGGGAAGCGTATTTGATGCTACTACAACTTCAACAGTTCCAAAGGTTGGGTTGAGCCACCGGAAACCTTAAAGAAGCAACTAATTGGAGAGATTGTTTCCAGAAATGGAAGTTATCAAATCGGCATTAGTAATCGGCTTCCTCCGTCTCATGACCCGTGGCCACATGGTGACTGCCAACACTAGGATCAAGGAAGGTATCATGTACATTCAGGAGCATTCCATTCATTAGAACGAAACTTGTGCTTTTATCCAATTTGCCGAATCAGAAGCAGATTTCAGCCTAGCAATTCTGCAGTTCTGTCCTCACCAAAATTGAGCTAAAAGCAATGCTTCCTCTGCTGTGTCCATTGCATAGTATTGTTCACCCAAGTCTTCTCAGCAGTTCTGATAAAGGACCCTCCAAAAATGACATCATCCCTTCTAATAAAGCTCGAGCACACATTGCCACCTGCCTTCAGAGAAGTTTATCTTGTGAATGCGGTCCAACTGGCAGAGAACTTTCCATGATAACCGTGGCTGATGAGCATCGCCGGCCATGATTTGTCTTAAAATATGAGAGCCACAGTCTGCGGACTTTTCTTGATGCGCATTTTTGGAGTGAGCCGGTAACTCTCTGCTCAAGTAGACATTTTGCAACAACCAATGAGCTCTGAGGAAGACAGTAGGAGGATCCTTTTCAAAGGATCTGAAGGATAAAAACAGAAATTATTGACACGAGGCACGCTTAACCTAGAGCTAACATAGTTTAGCAACTCTGTGTGATTTAAATCTAACAGTTTTCCTTGTCATAAGGATCCTATCACGTTGCTTTTCTTCAGGTATATTTACCTTGCTGCAACTTCGGAAGAAAGGATACTCGGGCTTAAATTTGCTGGCCGGTTCAAGAGCTCTGCACAAGCTCAGCTCTTTCAGCTTACCTGCAGCAGTCGCCAACAGAACATGAAAAAAGCTTTCCATTTCTAGGCATACACTATTTTTGGTCATGTGAAACTAATGTCCATCGACATAACAATGCTAAATCAATAGATGCGAGCTTTTCTAATGGTCTAACTTTTGAGGCCTATATGCACAGCAATGTCATTTTCAGCACATTTAAGTCCAATATGACCGGTTCTGCTCGTCTTCATTGGCTTGACATATATGAGATCACCCAACACATAAATATGCACACACTAGAGAGCTAGAGGCAGAGAAGAACTACGTGGATGAATTAGCTCTAACACAGTCTCTCTTAACTAGCGTCGTGGAGAGTTCCTATACAGAATTTGAATCAAACACAAGAACAACAGAGTCTGGAGGAGAATTAACTAGTGATTAAGATTCACACCTCGAAAATCTCGTGATGAGCAGTTTAAACTTTGGTCTCTCCCAAAACTCCACGAAGATGAATGTGCATAGGAACTGCCATGAACTTCACCAACTTGATCATATTTTGTTGCCTTACAAAGCCGAGGACTCTTGGGTCAATGCACTTCATCTCCCAAGACTTCAAGCTTGACCGAAACATCATGGCAATTGCCGGCATCTTCCACTTTTGTGAGGCGAATCCACAATTGCTGAGGCTTGGTTCCTCGCATCACCACTCATTGGCGGATATTCTATATCGGAGACGCCTTTACCAAATATGATTAAATGGAAAATGGAGTCCACTTCAGATTTAAAGACCAAAAATTGGCCCTCGCAGATAGGGTAAATGCTCTGCAAATTCATTTCAACCGTTTGAAGTATGACCATCTCATCACATTTTTCCAATTCCATAGGCCAAATAATTGCACCATTTCACACTTTGACAAGCATCGTTTTTTGAAAGATTTTCACCCTATTTTCTCATGAATCTCCTTGGCATTCCCTATTGGAAGAATAAAACCCATAATCTTAATAAGCCTAAGAGACTTGATTTCAAATTCAAAATGAACAACCACCAAATAGGAATGCATTAACCGAAAAGGACATCTTGAAGCAAAATCCTTATCGGTTCATTTAGATTCAGAATGTGGCAATAATGAGTGTGTGCATCTGGATTATTATGAACCTCACAAACCCATAGGAATAGAAGTACGCTTCACTGATTCATCAAGACGAGAAAGGAGATACTAGTTGGAATACTGAGTTTATTTTGGACCAGCCAAAGCATCACTTCCAAAGTTCATCTCGATCAATGTAAAACAAGTCCTTACGAGCACTAGTGAATTTGTAGACTCTGCGCACAACATCATCGCTATCAATAAGCGTAAACACAGAAACATTCTCCACACGCAGACGAGTTTCTCTTGCAAATGCGTGCCAACCAGCAAGAAAAGACTGCCCTCGATTGTGTCCATAGCTCCTCAGCTTCACCGTCCATGAACTGTCTGAATACCTGACAGTCACACATTGCTTGTTTTCCCTAATATGCCGCCTGAAGAATTGAACAGGAGCAGTCTGCCAATGTACATAGTTAAAAGACCAACTTATGGTGAATAAAGACCAAACATAAGCATACATTCATGAAAGAATCAAATAATACGCAGCGACTTTGAGGCGGTAGTTGTTAGTTTCATGAGTTTTAATAGGAGAAAAGTGCCAAAAAAGTCCTAAACCTTTTGCCTTTGTGCCAATTTAGTCCTAAACCTTTTTTCGGTGCCAATTCAATCCTAAACCTTTTTAAGTTGTGCCAATTCATTCTTTTCCGGCAATTTTGACCAGATTTTGCTGACTGGACGCCGGTCGGCTGACGTGGCATGATCGGCGCTGACGTAGACAACTTTTAATAATATATTTTTTAATTTTTTAATTTTTTAATTTTTTTTAATTTTTTAATTTTTGTCTTTTTCCTCCAGCCGGTCGCCGGGGTCCGGCGACCGGCCAGAGGCGATCGCCGGCGAGGCTCGACCTCGCCAGATCCGGCGAGGGCGAGCCTCGCCTATGGCCGCCTCGCCGGATCCGGCCATGGGCGATGGGCGAGGCTCGCCTTGTCGGATCTAGCGAGGTCGAGCCTTGCCAGCCCTCGCCTCACCTCGCCAGATCAGGCCATGGGCGAGGCTCACCCTCGCCAGCCTCGCCCATGACCGGCGAGGGTCGGAGAGGCTCGACCTCGCCAGATCTGGCAAGGGCAAGCCTCACCCATGGCCTGATCTGGCGAGGCGGCCATGGGCGAAGCTTGCCCTCACCGGCCCTCACCCATGGTCGGCGAGGCTCGACCTCGCCAGATCCGGCGAGGTCGGCCTTGCCCTCGCCGGCGGTCGCTTCTAGCCGGTCGCCGGACCTCGGCGACCGGCTGGAGGAAAAATAAAAATAAAAATAAATAATAAAAAATATTAAAAGTATTTACAATATTTAAAAAAATATTTAAAAAATTAAAAAAATTAAAATATTATTAAAAGTTGTCAACGTCGGCCGCCGGTCGTCCGATCAAAGCAAAATCCAGCTAAAATTGGCTGTAAAGGACTGAATTGGCACAACTTAAAAAGGTTTAGGACTGAATCGGCACCAAAAAAAGGTTTAGGACTAAATTGGCACAAAGGCAAAAGGTTTAGGACTTTTTTTGGCACTTTTCCGTTTTAATAGACAGGAAACCATACAATGGAAGTCATCAATCTTAACCTGCAATTCAAAGTCAAATGTCAATATCTTTGCTCCAAGAGTGCTATAGGGTAAACATTTAGAAGAAATCTTTCCATGTCCTACAAACATACACACACACACGAGAATTTCAGGCACACGGACCACATGCGAAGGGAAAAAGCAAAGACATCGATGACCAGAACATGGATACAATCGAAAACTTTAACTTAAGCTGTTCAATTCGTTCAAGTGCAACTCAAATAAGGTTTTATCAAACTGTTGGTTCAATTTGACAAAGTAAACTCATCTCTCTCTCTCTCTCTCTTCCAAATATCTGATTAATGTAACGAATTACAACAGTATCTCCTATTTGACATTAAAATATTACTCATTTGATTTACGATGAAATTTCATAATCATAACTAGCCACCCCCTATCTTTTAGGTCTTTCCCTTTAGTTATGGAGGCAACAACATTCTTTGCAATTTGCTTGTACTTATCAATATAGTCTCCTTGTGTGATTTACCTACATATATTCTAGTTTTATGACATTGAATACGGTGTCAAATTTCTCCATATAAAAAGAATTGGATTCTAATCTTAAGACTTGCCTCAGCATTGGCTTTTCCAACAATTTGAGACATCTATCCACCAAAAAAGAAATGATTATTTTCTTCTCGAAACTTTGACCTCCAGCTTATGTCCCAATAACTGTCCCTTCATTCTCTTCCCTGCTTCAATTACTACATTGTTAAGATATAATCCTGGTTGAAAACATATACCCATCAACATTTCAAGGAAAATAACATGTCATGTGGTTTCCTACACAAATGAAGTCAACTTGGAAAAAACACTAGAGTATAAGCAAAGATATGTGGACCTGAGTATGTCCTAAAACTACTTTGTTTGAATTCTAGGGCATAAAATTCGGGTATTCTCAAGGAGAGTGAAGAAAAACCCTCTCTCCAATTGGGGAGACAAGGCATGTGGGCACTAGCACATTAAAATAAGAAATGCATCCAAGTTAGGTGCCAGGTTACTGGACTATCGCTGAAAGCCCCTATGGGAGGCTTGCTTCCCACTGGTTAGACACATGCTTCACACAAGTTTTAGATCCGGCACGTCTAACTAGTACTCCTTGGTTTTAGACATTGTAAACAGCCTTCATATATTTAATTTTCAGACGTACTAGTTTGAGTTGAAAAGCTGCGGTCTTACCATGCCATCATCAATAGAAGCCGGCCTCATCACTGCCTTCAAAAAGAGATGCCCCGTTTGAAAGTTGTCGGCCGGTTTAAGAGCAATGAGAGGACTTGGGTGGTGGGACCATAGAAAACCAACTCAGAATAAGTGCACACTGTTCAGCTCGTCTCCAAAAAGCACCTTCTCGCGAGGAAAATCCTTTCTTTTTGGATTAACGTTTCAGACGTATCACTGTTGCCTGACTGAAGGAAGAAACGAAAGAGGAGTACAGAAATTTCTCGACAGGGCCAAAGTGGAGGAATTAGCACACACGTGGCTGCCGGTTCCATGGCCACAAGTATCTCGTTTATGCTAATAACTTTTGTATGGTTTTATTGAGATCACCCTTCCAATTCCATGACCACGTGTACCTGAACAATTTCACATATTTTAATTCTGATGTGCTTAGCGTACCTTTAGAAAAGACCTTCATTTTTGGGCACTCTTCCACTTCAATCTTAAATAAGGAAGGAAACCTGAAACTACAACTTGTGATTGAGGAGAAGCATAATAGGCTTGGCAGATGTTGGAGTCTCAATATTCTTAGCTTCCCAAGAGAAATCACTTTTCCTTCTTCATTTCCATCATTTGCCACTACTTCTTTCATTCTTTCACATCCTATTATAGTCATCTCAATGAGATGCACCAAATTTGTGATCTCTAAAGCTATCACTAGATGTACCAATCCGGAAGAATTCTTCACCACTAACTTCGTTAAATTGTGAAAGGATGTCTTTGCTGGAAATAATGTTGTTAAATGAGGACAATCCCAAACTTCAAATGTTTCAATACTCTGAAGAATTTTCATCACTAAATAGTCTTTTCTCCACACACGCTTTAGGCTATGTAGCTTGCTTAACTTAAGTTCTCTTAAATTTTCAAGCACATAATTTCTTCCCCCGTGGACAAACCCTTCGTTAGGGAATATATGTTCAAAGGAACTACAGAAGACCTCAAGGCTTTTTAGATTCTGAGATCTCTTTAGGAAGAATATGGGAGGAAAGATAGCCTTTTCATCATGAAAGCATGCCAATGTTAATAATTTTGGCTTGCCAAAGATGTCATCCATACATTTTCCATCCTGTATAATCTGAATATTTTTATCGTCTAATGAAAGTCTCTCTAACTTGGGGAAGTCCTGTCAAATTACCAACATGAAGAGAGAAGTAAATTCAACAAAGGTTTGACAATTATTCATGTGTTGTAAAAGGTAAAGCTAGTTCATATAATTCACATGGAAGGGCATTTAATCAAATCTTATGATCCTTGCAAACAAGTCTCAAGCTTTTAAAAGTCTCGAGTGGAGCTTGGTATGGTTATGTTGGTAGAGTGAATCTAAATTTAAGAGCCCTCTAGCTCACCAAATTCATCTTTTATTAGAAATATCTTATCTTGTCGACAAAAAGTTTGTCATCTTTGGAATTTATGTAATGGGATGCACCCATAATGTTTCTAAGACGTATAGTGTTCACAAACTTAAAAGTGTGCTTAAGATAAAGAGACATCTTCCTTCGTCCGCAAACTTATAGATAGGGGTTTCGGGATTTTAGTGCTATAATGTGACGTGCTTAGTGGACATGAAATGTGATGGGTGAATTGAAGGATAAAGTAGAATATAATGAATTAAAGAATGTTATTTTTTTTTTTAAAGAAAAATGTTCTAGTTTATTCTTTTATAGTTTGTAGCAAATAAATAGAGATGAAAAGTTCAAATGTGCAACATGTGTCAAGAGGATCTAGTGCCAAATGTCATTGACTTCCTCAAGAAGCACCATTAGATTAGATTAGATTATGATCAAATTGTGTTTTCAACAAAAATCTGTAATTATTTTTGTAATTCTATGTAATGAAATATCTTATGTGTGTCCACAAATGAATAGTGTACTTGAGATATCAGAACTATCTTATGCAGTTGACAAATCGATTGGTAAGGAAGATAATGTTTTTCATAGTATTATGACGTGACATGATTATGCAGGGGACATAAGATTAGTGGGTGCGTTGAAGAACAAAGTAGAAATTGAGGAAGAACAATGGTAATCATACCCTCTCAAAAGAAAAATGTGCCTCTTGGTCTGAAAGGTTCTGCTGATCGTTTCTTTGCGTCCACTTGCTCATGGATGTTGCAAAAGACAATATGTTCACTTTATCACAATGAGTCACTCGCAATTCCTCCAAGAGTGACCAGTTCAAGGTGGGCAAGTTAGGACAGAAGCTCTTGAGTCGTGACATATCATGTAACACCAGAGAAGTCAGTTTTGGGAAAAGAACTTGAGCAATATTGGAGTATGAAGTGTTGTCCCCACTCACAACTATTTCTTCAATCACACAAGACTACTCGAAGTTTGTCAAGTTGGTTTAGACTTGTAGCCACCCAATATGGAAACACATTTTCAAGGCTCTTACAGTTTTGAGCCTCCAGTTTCTGTAAATGTTTACACACGAGAGTTTCTCGAGGAACGTCGGTCCATATTCTGCTCAAATTGTCCATGTGGGAGAGAATCATTAACTCAAGGCAAGGAAATTGCACCTGCCATATTGACAAAATTGAAAAATGAACGTGGTTACATTGAGTTATGGCCATAAAAAAGAATTTTACAAATTTTTCAAGCTCTCAATATCCTAGAGTTTGTTACTAAAATAAATAGGGAGAGATTGATTGATGCTTTTATTTCAGCTGGCCGATGTTTAAGGCCGAGTATATTGCATTCCAATAATCATCTAATGCGGTGTGACAAATTGGATTACCTTACGGTGCTTGCTACACTTTAATACTCGTGCACACAAAAGATAGCAGACCATTTTACATCGAGTTACGGCACGAACAACACAATCACGAACTCAAATACCAAATGAATACTTTGGAATTTCCTATACCAGTGACATGAATTTTAAGGCAAATTTCTCACACAAACAAGGATCCATAGACTAACACAATAGTGTTCATGAACACATGAAATATGTCATGAAAAAATAAACCATGGTACGAAAAAATGAAACCATAGTATGAGTTGCAATGAATTGTTCATTTAACAGCTCATGCAGAATTTTCACTGGGTATGATGAAATTAACGAAATTACGTTATGTACAACCTTTGTTTCCATATGCATATTTCCGTACTTCCCTAGGTCCATGGACCACGAAACTAGAAAAGTTTGTGACAAGTATCGAACAGTCCACCAAGATATCTGCTTCAGTCAAATTATGTTTGTTTGGAGAGAATAAACTGTGTTATAACTTCTTGTGACGTGTCCATTGAGAAGCGAGCATTGACTTTTTAATTTTGTTACAATAAATTGATGCAATTACGACTTATCACAACAATAAACAGAATGATTATTTCCCCACTTTCCTAAATCTATTAATGTTGTAGATCGAGGATTTTGATGAGTTAACAATGTGGGGACAACCACGATTGCATGACAGCTCGCATTTAACAAGAAATTAACAATATTACACTTTGTCACAAGGAGCAAATTATATGATTATTTTCATACTTCCCTACAACTATTAGTACTCTAAGGTGCCTATTATGATGACCTTTTGCAAATTTATAATTATGTGGAGGATATATATTATTACATTACAGCTCCTAATTCTTGACGACTTATGATTAAAGAGTAAACACGTGTGAATCCACGATACAATGAAACATTCTACTCACAAATAACAATAATAATAATAATAAAATTGGGCAAAAGCATTAGAATGAAAAAAATGAACACAAGCATTTCCTCTGCCAGAAAAGAAAATAATTGAAACTCGTACAGTACCTGTAACAAAACGGGTCAAAAACCGGGGGGAAAAGACTGACATGATCAGTTTGATATGTGTTAATTGCCTTTTGAAGAAGTGATGCAAATTGAAATAAATTCTGTAAAGGTATTAGCTTGTATTTACTGAATCCATTGAAATAAATTTAAATTTTGATTTTAATTCTTAAAAAATTAGACGACGACGTGTACCTATACATTCCTTAATATTCTACTCTGATGACGACCTCCCCTAATTTCCGTCGAATGATACAATAATTATTGAACACTGCTTTTAATTGACTTAATTGACATTAAATACTAGCAATGCCTTTCCCTTTAATTTGTGGAAAGTTGCAATGATGAATTATCGGAATCTCCAAATTTCCTGCAATTTGTTAGATTTGTTTGCACCGATTATTATTAGAAGGTTGCGCTGATCTTTTGATAAAGATAAGGTGAGATTTTCTTAGATTTCTTTACTTCAAGGAATGAACGAAGCTAAAGCACGGTTCAACGCAGCTTTGACGTATGTGACTCAATCCAATAGGGAAAATATATATATCCTTCTTCTCTCTTCCTAATGTCAGCTCCAATGTTGCGCTGGTGGGTGCAAGATTACGATGTTCCAGCGATAGGTATAAGTTGGTTCTACATATCTTTCTTATCAATTGAAGAAATTAACTTCCCATTTTCATTTCTAGTAGATTTAGAAATATCCAAAAATTATTAGCAAAAGCAAATTGGTAGCACTATTAGCAAAAACAAATTGGTAGCACTATCTTAGTATCATATGGTTACAAAGGTAAAACTACCTTATACTATGATATTTATTTGGTTGTTATAGCATGGACTTGGAAGATGATCACGTAACCATGTCCATGTATAGATGGAAAGGATGGAGATCCATCCTGTTTCTTCCCCATAGGGTACCTTGATCATCCTCAATCATTGATGCATTGAGCAATAAATTCCAGAACTACTCTTTTTTATATAGATCAATGGCTGAGATTAATAAGCTACGGAAGGGGAGCACAAATGAGAGTTGAGCATCTCACTTAACATTAATTTGCAACTCAAGTACGACAATATTCCATGTGTCTTCTCGAGACAGAGATCATTTCCTCTGTTTACTATGAGCACCACAACTAATTCAATGCTAATCTTAATTGGGAGCATTACTTATGAATCTTGTAATTAGTAAGTTCACTAATGAGAAGTGTCATGAAAAATTGTTGGCAGATAAGAAGAAAAAAATAACTTCAATTGTTTACAAGTTTTTTCTTTATTGTGTGCACAAAATTTTTGTACTGAAAGAAAATAAATTAGCAACAAGTAGAGGCAACATAAAGACTTAAATGATATAAGAAAAAGCAAACGGAGTCAATTTACTAGTCTTACATTGAAAAGATTCGGATCCAAATCAAGATCCAATGGAATATTAATAACTTGCTTGGAACTATATTCATTCTCTTTTGAGGGGGCTAGTGATCCGATCGCTGGCAAAAAATGGGTGTGTAAGGGGAAACCAAATTCTTATCCATGATTGATACCATGTTTTTTAGGATTTCTTCGGCCGAAAAAAGAGAGAGAAAAAAGTGGAACTGAAATTGTTTTATGTGACGAATGCAAAACACCATTCTATTTCCAACTTCCAATTACTGACACCCCATTCATTGGTACTTCGATCTGGAAAGATGATTGATCTCAAAATCAAAAGCATTAGATAAAGAAAAACAAGACTGACCTGTGGGGTGAATAGTGAGAGGGTGTTGTGATCAATCTCCATCCTAGATTGCCAAGTCAAACTCCTCATCTTGGGGCATTGGACAATGGTCAGCTGCTTCAATCTAGGACATTCCAGCATATGGTTCCTCCCCAAGAGGAAAATGGTCAAATTGGGCAAGCATTCTAATTTCATCCAATATAAATTCGAGAATGTAATTCTCTCCACTGCGCTTCCCTGCCCATCTTCCTGTACGATCACTCCTTCCATCTGACCACACTGCTTTATTTCCATCTGTGCAAGATTGGCAAGGCATTGAGCCATCGATGGACTGAAAGCATGTCTCAAGTTACTACATATATAAAGGGTCAAAACATAAAGAGAGTTGAAGCGCATCATTCCTTGAAGATCTTTGTTCTGTAGTTGCCTCAACTTCGGTAGATTGACCAATTTCAGATGTTGTAGCTGGGGCAGCACCTGAGTACTTTCCACAATCTCAAGCCCTTCAAGACCAAATATTTCTTCCAAAGACTCGCAATTACACACCTGCAAGCTTGTCATTTTCTCTAAACAAGCATCAATTTTGATGGAATAGCGTTAATAAATTATGGACATTTATCCACCACCAGTGTTTTTAATTGCCAAGATGACTTGATGGGATTAAGTTGGCTATGCCATTTTCCAATAAGCTCAGAGAACTTAGACAACCACATTTCCTTTACTCCAGCAACAGTGGCCTATCAGAAAAATGAATCATTAAACATACAATTCTAGTTAGCAATAAGCAATTACTCTATTGGTGATAAAAAGCAAATACAATTTCTTTAGACATATTTCTGATGGTGATATTGAGGTTTTCCTTCCAAAATAACGCTGCTGCCGCATTTGTAGATACACGTACTCTCTTTAGTTTTGGTGCCTCCATTGTTCCCTTAAAGAAGAACTTCATGTTGGGACATTCAGTCACAATGACATCTTCCAAGATAGGGAACATCAAAGTGTATCCACTTGAGCTGAAACATCTCAACTCTATCAACCCATTAAGCTCCATATATTTCAATTGATTGAAAGCTACTACATGCCCCTCCTCAACTTCCTCATCACTAATGACTTCTGTCAATATTCTACAATTGCTTATCCTCAATTTTGTGAGTGCCACCAAATTTTCAGCTATTGATGGTGTGAACATATTTGATAACCCATCAAAATGTGACACATCAAGAGTCTGCAGATGTTGAATATATCCTAGAAAGGGTAATACTACTTTTAGCTCACGACTTGTGCCTTCTATGGCTTCCTCCTTTTTGCCTAGCTATTCTAGATAAGATTCACATACAACTAGCTCTTCCAAGTTGGTTAAACTCTCAACAAAACGACATGTGGATTTGTGAGATTCCTTGGAGAGATGATGAAGCTCAAGAACTCTAAGCTTGCACAATAATTCTCCATCATGATAATGCCCATGCCATATCTCCATCTGTTTCGATAAACCCAATTTTAACTCTTGGAGATTAGGAAATGCGCCCCGAGAAAATAACAAACCAGAATTTAAAACCAGCTTAGTAGAAAGAGTATGCATTATTATTTTAGTCGTGCATTTCGTTCTTAATAACTGCATTTTAAAATGCTGAGTTTCATGTGATTCAATAGAATGAAATGTTCCCACATCAAATGAACATTATCGTTTTTTTTTTTCGGTAAAAGGTAAAATTATATTGACTTCAAATGAACATTATCGTTAATATTTTATATATGACTTGTATCCATATCGAACTCATATAACTCCTTACATTCACGTGTCTAAAGATGTATCCCTTGTGAAAATAACTGCTGTACCAATTACAAACACAATTGCACAAATTTAAGTGATTAATGTCAACAATTATGTCTCGTCTTTCTATTTTTAGCATAACATCAGTAATCTTCATAGGATTCAAGTTAGGCAACACACTTGCACCATGGTAAGATCACATCACATGCCTCATGTTTTCAATATTTGCGGCACTTAGGAGAGAGCTAAACCATCGGAATTAGCCCAAACCTTTTTCTTTAAAGGGGATCAACGAAAATGCATTTAATACATCAAGCAAAGACAAGAATGTTGAATCAATACTTGAAGAGCATATGTTGTTTCAATGTTGAAATATTCATATGGATTCAAGGTGAATCAGCAGTTTACATCTTCATGTGTAGAGCTACCTGTATGAGATACTTGGCTGTGGCCGACTTTAAATATTCACCATTGAAGCAAAACAAATAATCTTAGATCGTACCTTTTTAATCAAGAAGAGAGGCTGTTTATGACGTGGCATCTCATTCTCAGTTTAGGATGCAAGTATCTCCAGTTTGTTACAACCATCCACCTTCAAGGTCTTCAATGTTGGCCAGTGGGAAGTATGTGTTCCGGTGTAGAGGCACTTCAACTCAGACAATTGCTTAAGCTCAAGGAAGGTCAAATTTGGGAATACAAACTTGGGAACTAATCCTTCTTCCTTCTTGATGAGTTCCACAATGCCACATTCGTCGATCTTCAACTCCTCAAGTTGCATTAGATATCTGGCTACTGAGGCTGGAATTAAAGAGGTGAGGCTCTCACATCTGAAACCCCAAATAGAATGTAAACCCTGGAATTTAACGTGATGGTGGAGTTCCTTATCCCATACGCACTTTAGCTTTAGTAATCCTAATATTATCAGCTATTTTAATGGAAGGTCAATAGGATGTCGATCTAAAAGATTAAGTGGCTGAAGTTCAAAAACAACTTCAACCGAACCACAATAACTTGCTTCCAATCTTTCTGGGCTCACGAGCCGTTCTAGAATGAAAGAACGAATCACATTCACAAGTTTATTGCATTTTTCCACAATAAGCAATTTTAGTTTAGAAGAAGAATCTGCAGAAACTTGATTGTCCCATATCATCTTGATGTTATCCAAGCTGGTGATATATAATGTCTCCAAGCTATGAAATGCAACCTGCGATATTCGCTCACAGAATTGGTGATTGAGTTATTCATGAACTTTCAAGATGTAAATATATATGGGTGCCAAGATGTAAATTATGAATTCACAGAATTGGTGATTCAATCTTAAGTTGCACAATAGTAAAAAAGAACAAAATAAAAGGAAGTTAATAAAAAATCTCCATGCTAAGGTCAATGATTGTAGAATGAGAAGGCTATTGGAATTAATTGAGACAAGACAAAAAGTACGAATTCTAACTAGATTTTGTTGACAATGGGCAAATAGTAAATTGTATATTCTCACATAACAATCATATAATCCCATACTTAGATAAAATCTCTCCCTCTCTTCAATTTAGTTAATTTTCTAGAATAGTCACATTACTTTAATGCCAAAATTCCCTTTAATGCACAATGAAATCCTATTAATATAGATATACTTCAAGCATGTAAGTTGAAAATAACTTTGTACCTATCACAGACTAAATTTACATGGATGTCACATGATTAGTTGGATTTCTACACAATGAAGAGGAATAGAATATTGCTTTATCTTATTGTAGAGAAGGCCTGAATAAATAAGGTAATTAGAGAAAAAATGAACTGAAAATGACAAAATGAATAAGCATCATAGTGTCACATCTAATTAGCAAAGGAAAGAAAAATTAATAAATATAATTTTTTTTTTAATAGAAAGTTACCTGTTGCCCATTAAAGAATGCAACTTGAGTGTTAACTTGGTCGTTTGATGTGCTACTTGAAGGAGCTATTCTAGTGCTAAAAAAATTCTTTTTTTTTTTTTTGGTAAAATAGTGCTAAAAAAAATTCTTGATATTTGGCAAGTCACGCAATTTCAATGTATGCAAATTGCGCAACTCCACTTTGCCACAATCATCAGCTTCTACAATGCCGCGCATTAACTTGCAACCTACAACTTCAATCTCTTATAGCTGTGGAAGTCCTCTCAATAATGAAAGTGGAAATATAACTTCTATCTTGTTACAACTTTCAACTCGAATTACTTTTAGGGTACTGAAGGACTTGGAGGAGGAGATATGGCTGTAGCATATCTTCTTCAAGTTGATAAGCTTCTTGAGAAGTAATGACTCCAACATCTCAAAAGCAATAAGGGAAGGCTGTTGGAGGATGTAATGGATGGAGGGACTATTCTCGACCTGTAGATGCTTTAATTCTATAAAACCTTTTTTGGATAATGCACAAAAACTTTGCTCACTTCCATCCAATCCATTTAAAAGCAAATTGTCAATTTTCCCTAAGACATTTTGTATGCATCCTTTTTAGTGAACATCGCTTAATCGATCCAACTTGAGCTCCAGTGTCCTTGATCCTTTGCACTCACTCAGCCAACACCACGCATTACCTATTTGAATTCTGTACTTGGTTAGTTTCCCGACATTTAGGTCCCCTGGGAGTACACTCAGGTTAGGAATGGACACATACAGAGTATAGAGATTCTTCATGTGAACCAACTCAATTAGACTCGCATTAGTTGGTGGAGTTTACTCCCCAGCATTCCATTGATCAAAGCTATTCTCCATGTACAACTCTTCCAATTTGATCAAGCTTTGAAGTACACCCGATTCAATTATCTCAAGTTGTGAACAATGTCTCAAGTCCAACAACCTCAGCTCTACCAGTTGCCCAATTTCTTTTGGCAGTCGCTCAATTTCAGAGTCCACAAAGCTGAGAATTTGTAACCCTTTTAGCTTGCCAAGAATGGCCACATCCTCTAGGATTCGAAGATGTCATTGTCCCTAAACTTAATCGATGACAAGGCAGAAAAAGCGGAAGCTGTTGCAGTGTTCGACTGGACGACATCTTTGCCCTCTATCCTCGCCGGAGTTGGAGCAGCGACATTCCCCAAAGCGGGAGCACTGAAGCAGATGTCGTTCAATTCCTTGAATCCGCTGCATTTTTGTGCAAGTTGCTTGATGATATCGATCTTGTGCTCGGCCTTTCTACTAAAGTGATAGCGAAATTTGGGATCAGGAAGAGTCCCGTGCCAGCACATTTTGTTCGCCTTGTCGATGTCACCCAACAGGTCTTGCGCCTCTTCCAAGGCCTTGTCAGCACTTTGCTGCCACTCCATGAAGCAATCATAGAAATTCCGAAGATTGCTCCTGGCCACTTCTGCCAAAATGCGGACTCTATGAGCCTCATTCTCTAGATTCCGGACTTCCTCCCGAAGGCCATCGGCGAAGCTCTTGCTGGAGATCACGTATCCAAATCCACGCTTGATGGGAACAACCCCACAGCTCTTCATGACATCCCATACAATAGAAACGACAGAATCGGCCGACACTTTTCGTTGTTTTCTTTTGCCGAGAGAGAGAGAGAGAGAGAGAGAGAGAGTAATGAAAAAAAGAGCAGCAGATACTGAAGAGGAGGAGAAGAAAGAGGGAAACAGAGCGAGAGATGAACAAGGCAAAGTGATTTGAGTGCAAAGAAAAGGACGAAGGAAGGGGAGCATCGAATAGTAACGAATGGGGAAAGAAAGAGATGATTATCCGCCGTTCAAAGTAAATGGGTGATTCGACTTGATGGTTAAGATCATCTGCCGTTCAAAGTAAACAGGTGATTCGACTGGATGGTTAAACGATCACCCTCGGAATGGAGAAAGAAAGAGATGACTATCCGCCATTTACAGTAAACAGGTGATTCAACTTGATGGTTAAACATTGCTCTCGGAATGTGTGCTCTACACGGTTGGCGTGTCAGCACCAATATCATAAAAAGGTAATGGGTCCCCTCGACTGCCAATAGAGTGAGCGTCTTGGAGGACGTGGGATCAATTCACCACGAGTTCAATCTGAACACCCGGCACTCCCGGACTCCTTCCCCCGGTTCGCAGTCTCCAACAACGTGGACGACGAGGTGGAGAACCCACGTCCCTACAAGAAGCCCGATTCCTAGTGCCGGTGAAGACAAAAGCGGCCTAAAATAAATCGGATTGGAAACACATAGAAATTCACACACACAAAAAAGGGCGATCGGAGATAGAGAGTCGGGCGAGAGAGTGTGCAGAGGAGAGAGAAAAGTGGGGGGAAATTTCCCTGACAATGTGGGCCAACGTTGGAGGACTAAACGTACCCAATACCCAATATTTCTCCGGGCGAAGGGCGCAAGAGAGAGGACGTGAAAACGGACCTGATGTGATGTTCATAACGATTACGACGTGTCAGATTCGGATGCCAACGCAGTCATGTCTAAGCAAAATGCTAAAACAAGTGGGAGGCGCCGGTTGAGAGGAGGTTCTAGACTTGGCCAACATGCGAACTGGGACCAAAAATCATCAAAAATAGGGACCAGCAAAACCCGACTTCAGCATAGGGAAGACTCATCTTATGTTCAATATAAACACGAACTCCAGCAAGTTTCGGTCATCAATGAAGAATACGAACGTGCGTTTAGCTTCGACATTTCGTGGAACGTATGGGGGAGGGGGGAAACGCTAGCTCATTGGGGACTTGAATTTGCACTCGGGTTTGCAACAATCAATCATCCAAAACCACAAACGGTCGAGCAAAAACCCGGCGGGGCCGAAATCGCGTGAGCCGGACCACGACGAATCTCAGTTCGGCAAAGCCCAGAACGGGACAAAGAAGGCAAGGAAAAAGAGGAGTCGAAGGTGCTCCCTACCCGGCTCGGCCGCGTTAGACGGCGGACAAGCTCGATAGATCGGGCTACTTCCGTTCGCCTCGCGTCTCTCCGCGCCGGGATCCTCGGGAAACCGACCCCAAATCAGACAAAAATGAAAACCGGCGAACCGGAACCCCACCGAAGCTTGGCGCGGAGAGAGGGGCGACACCCGTGGAATTTCGGCCGCGACGCAGGCATGGCTGTCACCGGAGTCGTTCTCTTTTCTCTCTCCTTCGATCTCCCTCTCCCTCACGATTCCCCCCCCCCTCGCGGCTCGCTCTCACCGCGCTTTACCCGTCCGTCCGTACCCGGGGCAGGTGGGCCTGCCGCCGGCCGGACTTCCGGCCAGCTGCTCTGGTCACGTTGCCCACCTTTTCCGCTCCTCTGCTGCGGCGTCCTCGGTTGCGGGATGGAGAGGAAGAAGAAGAGGGGAAAGGAGGCCGGGCCGGGCCGGGGGCGAGCTGGCGAGATGGGCCCGGGCCCTCGCGGAGGGGCGAAGAGAAGAAAAGGGGCTGGGGCGAAAACCCAGCCCCCGGGCCCCTTCCGTTCATTTTAATATTTTTTAAAATTCTTTTTAAAAAAAATTCTATTTATCCGAAATGAAGTAAAATAAAGGAAAATAAAAATGAAATAAAACTTAGTTGATGCAAATAATATTTGTACTCGCGTGTCACATTACTTAATGAAAATGGGTAGGACTAAGTTGATTTCTAATTTTTTAAGAGCCTCAAAATTTAGCCATTGACACCTACATGCGACGTTTATATATAAGGTGTGCAATGGTGATTAGTATTGTGAAGATTAGGAATGACTAATATAAGGTCCAACACATGACTTACAGGCTAATGGCTCTTATGATAACATCCATTGCTTTAGTTGCTAAAAGTGTGTTGTTGGGTTGGCGTAGTCGAAACGTATTATAAGCATGAATTTTCGCTTATGATCAAATTCAAGAGTTATGCCCGTCCAATGTTGAAGCATGGCTTCAATCTTTTCACCGTAGCATGAAATAAGAGCAATGCGGATTCACTAATTTTGAATGAATTCTTTAAATTTCAATCGAGATTGCAAGTCCATTTTTAATAATAAGGATCTTGAAGCGTTTTTTCTCCCTTTCGTTGGCTCAATAAAGAAGGAAAAAGGCCACGATGCATTAAGTTTTTCACAAAAGCTGACAATTAATGAATGAATGAGAGAGCACAAAGGATTTATCGTTATGTAAGTAAAGGAAGGGCTTTAGAGTTTTATTGTCGTTGACACATGGATTTTCACTGGCAATAAATAAACAAATAACAAAAAATATAGATGAAAGAAACGAGAGAAGAGAAAAGAAAATTATAAAAATTCTCAGCTCCTTCGTCGGTCTCCCTCTCCCGGTCGCTACTCTCGATTCTCTCTCTCTCTCCTTGATGTAATCTTTACTCCCGCGATGCTTCGCTGTAGCTGATGCTTCGCTGCAACCGCGAATGGAGCGCCCACCAGCTATTTATCTAGATATAGAAAACGTCGATTTCACTGTGGAGGAGGGAATCGAGCAAGGAAGGCGTTCTGTCGAATGACGAAGCTGGGCTCTGTTTCGAAGAATACCCTGTTCGAGAGAGAGAGAGAGAGAAGCAGCGAGCTTTATTTGGCGGCGAGAGCAAGTTCGAGTTCGAGAGTGCAAGGTGTCGTCGATTCTAAGGCGAAAAGCCACAACAGGAGGCTCGGATGCTGTGTTGTCGAGAGAGAGGTTGCGGAAGAGTCGTGCTGCAGAGACGCGGTTACAAATCTGTGGTACTGCGGCGAAAGAGACGAGCGTGAGATAAGCTCTGAATACGGCGCTTGATTGCATTTTTGTACAATTGTGCATCGTCATAATATCACCTATTAGTCGAACCTTCTCCTTCAACTTCACCTTTTGAGCCATCAACATCAATCTAACTTCTTTGCGATGAATCGGACTTTCAAGATCATAGGGTTCGAATAAATCAACAATCATCTTTCTATAAAACATTAAGTATCTCTGCGGTAGGTCTTTGCTGGAAGCAAAGCAATACACTATCAGGCATCAAAAGCAAATTACTCAATTTCATAGTAGGATTTACAATATGCATATAAAACAAAGCCGATGATAACCAATGTCACTGACACTTTTAATGGTTGCTACCAGAAAGAGAAGATTGATAAAATCCTTTATTCAATAAAAAAAAAGGGAAAATCTATTTGTACTTAATTAATCGAAACAACGTGCATAGAATAGTCAGGAAGCCAAATCTCTTCAAAATTCCCACCCAAATTAACAGTGCAATGCCCAAACATTTTGAATTTAGGGCTTTGTTGATGGAAAAAGCCCCAAGTCCCAAACTTTGATAGGTCAAAGTGTCTTCCCCGCTCTACCAATCTTTCATTTGGACTTGCTCGAATGCCAACATAGAATGTAAATTGAAATTTTAGACTCTAAAATTTGATTAATTTAAGAAGGGGAAGAGCTTTTTCTTTGCACCCCGTCATCATTTTTTGTTTTTTTGGAAAATATTTTCATGGTATGTGTAAATCAATACTGAATGCATTTGCATAAGTATTGAGCGTCCAACGACACAAACTTTAGTGTTACCATGTATGTTGTCGACACCGGAACTTTTGTCAACAATTCAAGCGTATGTAGTTGTAAAAGTACCCAAAAAAAAGAAAATAGAAAAAAAAAACCACAACAAAAAAAAAGGAGGGCGAAAAAATAGATAAATAAATAAAATGAACTAATCATATAATTCGGCTCTAGCCCATTTTATCCACCAAGTAGGCTGTTCGCTTCTTCTTTTCCCCGTCCTCTCTAAAGACCGGAGGCGCGCGTGTAAGCCGAGGCAGAATCGCAAGATTCGGCGAGTGGAGAGTGCAGTGACTGGAACGAGCTCAGCGTGAGAGAATTTCATGAAGGTGTTGGGGAATGGCTAAGCATGACATTAGAAGGCACGAATTATCTCATCCACTTCGATTAAAAGTAATCCCATAAGGACTAAAAATGCTGCCTCAAGCCAGGCTACATGCCTAAGACATCAAGGAAGGAAAAGAAGACAGGAACCCAATGGTGGCTCGATGGCGACCAATAGACGGCAAGCATATGGACTTTTATAGTGCTTCTTGTGGCTTAAGTGAAATCAAAACGGCCTAATATTTTGTTAGAAAATCATCCGACAAAGAATAAAATGTGTTGTATGAATACAAATTTAGAAAAATCTAATTATGAGATTTTCACATCACAAAAAAAAAAAAATACTATAAATTTGCCACAATAAATCTAATATGGAGTTTTTGATGTTTTTTTAAGCAAAAGAACAGGAAAAATTAAAAGTAAATGATGGCGAGGTATTGGATATTTGGGTGAGTCTTCCTTTGGACCGGCTTTACGGACTGATAGGAAATCCGAGAGTGGAACTGAAAAATCTCATCCTTCGAATCAGGCGGATCCTATCCAGATGATGATGATCTATCCGACCTTAGCTTAGCAATCGGATAAAGCTCTTGTCAAAAAACCACCCCAACATCCCCTCTTGCGGCGTGGCGTAGGAGGGTGAAATGAAGGACGCAAGCGACGACATTGGAATCCGAAGGGCGGCAATAAAGTGGGAGAGAATGGAACGAAGTAACAATTGATAGAATGTATTTGGAACAAATCAAAATTGGACTCGGAAGTTGAATCAGATATGAAACGACCTCGATGGAGGAAGACTTGGTGAAAAATGGAATATGAACAAAGAGAAAACGATGCTTGGCCGAAGATAGAACGTGCTGCATTCCTCTGAGTAGAAGAAGGTGCTCGGCGAGACGATTTCGAAACAACAGATGGAGGAAGGAAGATGGCGCCATAAGAAATCTCCACACATAGACAGTTCCTCGTAACATTCAGGCGATGATGATATCTATCGATTGACAGTCGTACTTATCAAGTTGTTTCCATCTCCGATTAGACTCTAGAATTGATTTTGATATGTTCCAACTTCGTCTATTGATATGTGTTTCATTACGTTCTTCTCTAATTCTCTCTCACTGTCTTTCGAATTCCCATTGCCGTCTATTACACTATGTGGGGGGGGGGGGGAATTCTTTCTTTTTTATGAAAAGGGTATACTCCTCATTGTGGTCCCCGAAACTCTCATTTTTATAGGCTATTTAGATTTGCAGTCGCTAATTTCTTAAATTGACTGTCGTCAAGGACTGGATGGTTTGCGTGGTCGCAAATTTCATTGGCGTTTACTCAAAGTCTCCTTTTCAGACATAAGCGCAGAAAAATGAGATAATGCATTGACACATATGCTCAACATAATATGGTAGGCGCAAGATGGGACCATTGTTATGTTTGTAATGTTTGGTATTAGTCTCAGAAAGCTTCACGTCTCCTTCGTCTCTTTTCCTGCCTTCTTTTGTTCGAAAGGGTAAGCAACCATTTGCAGATTCTGGACATGCTTGTCTTGTTTTGAAGTAGTAATTTGCTTTTGCTATTCAATGACTCTCTTTGCCCTCAAACTTTGATCAATGACCTATTGGTGCATAACTTAACCGTTGTTCTCTAAATTGTTATTCCATTTGGTAACACGGGTAATTAGTTGATGATTCAGTCATGTTGAATTTGATTTGTTATTTATGTGCTATGGTGGTTCTAGGGGTTGAATGAAATTTTACTTGGGTCTGCTTTGCTTCATGGTCATTAGTATCAATATTATGTGTTGTTTTGTTCTGTTACAATGCAGTGTAGGGAATTGGTGAGCTCACTCCCGGGCAATGTCATCATTGATTATACACGTATCTTGTGACAGCAGATCAACATAAAGACTCCCTGGAAATACATATCATGAATATCTGAGGAAGTTTCTTTGTGGATTCTTCGACACCACATGGGGAGAAGAAAAAGCACGTAATTATGTAGAGGTATCCAAGTCGTGAGTAGTGATAAGCACAAGCTATTGCTGCAAAGATTGCAGGCCTTTAGGTGAGCATCTTTGTCCATTCATTCATGGGGATTCTTATGGTAGAGTTTGGATAAATGGCTCATCCATTTTGATGTTATTCTGCTTGTATATTGTTATTTTTTTCTATTGAAGCAGTAACTCTTCTGAACATCAATGAAGAAGCTGAAATTTATGAAAATATAACTACCTAGAATTCCTGCCTAAATTGTTACATTACAAATTGATGCACAAAAGCCTTCATAAATGGTGATGATGTTGCCATGGGATTTGACATCAAGGTTGTTGCGAAACTGAAGTGTCAAATTAGAGCAGTCGAATGAGAAATGTTTTATAGCTCATTCCAGTGGCTTCACACACAGACCATAGTGGTCCCTGATCTTATCTCTAGGGATGGATTATTTTATTCGATTCAATGTTGAATCCGTAACTTTTGAATTATTCTGCTACCTGCCAAGGAAAGTATCGTATCCATAGTGGAAATGAAATCTTGCAGGAATTTCACTTTCTGGTTTTTAACCAAGTGGTGTCTCGTTGTCTTGATTTGGGCTTCTACTACATATATTCATCATCATTTCTCGATATGTAAATTCTGTATATTTAGAAATGTTAAGTGATGCAATCACTTTTGAAGCTAGCTTTAGAATGAATCATGTGATGCTTTTGCATTTCAAATTTACGGTTAAGCCCTTTCTAGTTCGACTTGGCGATCATTGAGTTATCTTTCACACTGACTGGTTTTAATATATGTCCCCAAGTGCTAAGTTC
Source organism: Eucalyptus dawsonii (assembly GCA_016097615.1). NCBI lineage: Eukaryota > Viridiplantae > Streptophyta > Magnoliopsida > Myrtales > Myrtaceae > Eucalyptus > Eucalyptus dawsonii. The sequence continues at coordinate 27,548,826 of CM027881.1, read as the reverse complement.
CATTACAACTGTGGAGAAAAATAATGATTAGAGAACTCTTTTTAAACAAGTTTCTACACATTTCTCTCTCGTCCCTATGCCCCATTCTCTATAGAAATAAGTGATTTGATGCTTAATGTGTGATTAGTTTCATACGTTAGTTAGTTAACGGAGCACCTGTTGTTTTAGTGGATTTGATTGAACATCTTTGATTGTGGTTTTTCAAGTGTAGGATGGTAATAGATTGTTTGAGTGCTTTAGTAATATATATCTTTCAAATTTGGTTATGTGTCTTTTATGTTTCAAGTGGAATAGTATGGCAGTTTCACTATTCTTGGGGTGTCCACAGTTGTGGCGTTTGGTGGGAATGTAGTCAACATTGTCAAGATTGCCATGCAAGGCATTACAAATAGGAACAAGCCGAGAACTTGGAGGGTATGTTTTGGTTCCTACATGAATCACTTCAACCAAGAGGTTGTATCATATAATGTTGTTTACTAATCTGTTGATGTGCATTTGATTGCTGATGTATTTGGATCAAAATCATGACAAACAAGGAGGTTCACCAGTCCACCAAACGTCTTGAGTGTATGCATTGCATATAGCTCATGTGCATGCATGGGTTCTTTACCCTCCAAACTTGCCATTGTAGAAGTTATTAATGTGTTTTGACTAGTTTGATAGGAACTAAATCACGGAGGCGGGTATGTTCTGCTCAGCTAAGATAATCATTCAGCTTTGCTGTCCATCCAAAGAATGTTCATAAAAGCAGTTTTCTACGTGCTTCCAATCCTTAGAGCAAAGTCTCTCATTTGTAGCCATGGCTTTCCCACCGAATGCTACATTTTATAGAGGCTTGGTTACATATCATTCATGGCTTTTCAAATGTTCTAGGTTTGCAATCTGAATGAGCTTCTTAGCCATGTTGGTTTTACCTCATTGAATATTTTGCGACATTTCCTAGATATCTTCTGTAGTTCTCTTCCTTCTCTTTCTTCTACTTTGCAAGCACTCACGATGCTAGCCTTGAAGTGCCCCTAAGTGCCTTCTTTAATAAGGATGTCTCTTTTATACATGGTTTTTGATTTGCTTCGTTCCTAAGTACTAAGTGTACGAACATTGTAAATATGATGCAAATTAGATAGAATATCATCATCAAGAGTCCCCAAGGGCCATGGTTTTCCTCGTGCTCACAAGTCTATTGTTGCTTAGTTTCAAATACTCTTAATTGAGAAACTGATGTGAATAGGAAGAAATTTGAGCAAAGAATGGGGTGGGAGTGCAGAGGTGGAAGGATACTTCTAGTGGGAGCTAATCGAAATAAGTAAGAGCGCATCACTTTTGTTTATGCAAAGAAAAAAGCACCAATACTAGCAGCCACCTATAGATGCAAGAACCAGAGAAGGAGATAATGAAGTGCTAGCATAATTAGTCCGCATGTTGCAACAAAATTAACATTTACGAAATTGATAGGCATGAATAATAGATTACCACCATGAGGACCAAATTTTGGAATATCGAACGGAACATCTAGAGAACGGTGGAATCACACGGGAAGAACCAAAGATGAAAAACCAAATGAAAGCACCTAATTTGATATAATGCAAGAAGTACTGTGGTGCTAAAAATTTAAGAACTCCCGTTCAACAAGCCAAAAAAAATATTGGAGCATGCGACGTTGCAGCTGTATCAACATGGTGGAAGATGGCATTTCAATCCAGCCAAATAGGTAGAGAAAATTAAATGAGCCGCCAGCTCTTTTCCCTTGGCCCGGCCCCTTTCCCCTTTCTCCTTTCCTTCCTCCTTCCTCTTTCCTCCTTCTCTGCACCTCACGCGCGAGGACGACCTACCAAAGCAGAGCAGGGTAGGCTGGCAATGGAGGGGACGGTAGAGCAGGACTTCAATGCGGCCAAACTGAGGAGCAGAGCATGGCCAGACCTGCTGTAGAAGGGATGGTAACTTGACGCGGGTTTGGCCAAGAGGGAGGCATGTTCGGCATGCCCAGAACTGGCAGTCAGACCACCTCCGTCGACCGGGCTCCCCGCCAATAAATAGCCGGGCAGTTAGCTCGGTTCAAGGGGGGTTGGAGAGAGGGGAAATGGAAATCCTGAGCAAAAGGTTTGGATAGGGAGAGAGAGTCCAGAGAGAGGGAGAGAGATCTGAGAGAGAGAGAGAGATAGACAGACAAAGACAGACAGAGACAGAGAGGGTCGTGAGCAAGGAAAGGGAGTTGGAGGGAAAGACTGCTGGCCACCGCACCTGAGGTGCAGCCAAAGACCCGTCGTCGTGCCCCCTTTCCTGCGCCAAAGTTTCGGTGAGCCTCGGCCTTGTTTTTGCCCTGTTCTGGGGCATGCCGGGCCGGAGTTCGCGGCCGTCCGGTCGATGCGAATTCCAGCCCCCATCCGCCCTGCGTGCGGTTGCTATGGATATCCTGGTTCATTCATCGAGAGTACTGACTCAGGTATGAGTCTCCTCTAAGCTGGGAGCCCCTAGGTTCGTTATCGTGCGTCGCCTGTTTGATGAGACGCCTCAACAAGATCTAGTTTTCGTGTCTTCGTCCTTGGCCGAAACCGAGACGACCATGCGTGTCCCGTTCTACTATGACGTTCCCTGATGTTAGGCGGCCTCGAACATTGCCCATTTGGTTGTTCGCCATGTTTCCACCGTCGCCGTCATTCGTTTGGTGGTTTAGCCGAGGGGGGTGTGACCAAGCCAAGATGAGCGGCGTCCCTCGTCGCGGCCATACTCGTCAGCGCAAGGAGCAGGTACGCGAGGGGGAACCGGGCTGGCTGTGCTTGGAGCCGGGTTAGGTGTGAGGGCTGGGTCTTTAGGGTTTGGTATTCGGGCTAGGCTAATTTAGGCATATTGGGCTTATTTCGCTTTATTGGGTCAGGCTTCGTTCATTTAGTTCTTAAAGGGCGTGACCCCTTTTCTTTTCTCTTTAAGCTAGACTGGGCCTGCGAACCAAGCCCGGTCCGGCTGAGGGCGCTACGACCCGGTCAATGGACCCGGGCCGGATCCGGATATCCGACCCGTACCCACTTTTAAATATAATATAATATTACTATTTTAATATAATTTTAAAAAATACTAATAAAGAAAAATCAGAAAAATCTCAAAAAGTTTCATTTTTTATTAAAAAAAGAGAGGAAAAAACTATAAAAAAAAATTTGAGTAGTTTTCTCAAAAAATGCATGAAAGGTCCTTCAAAAAAAAAAATCAAATCTCGGAGTTTTAAACAAGTTTAAATATTGGAAGAACATTAATTGATTAATTAGTGTAATTAAGACATCAATCTAGAATAAATATTTCTCTCAATATTTTGCTTGGATTTCTAATTGGATTTCTAATTGACCCATCACAAATCTATTACTGGTGATTTTTAAATAAAAATAACTTGTAATTTAAAAGCTCAGACCTTGGGAGAGCTCGGACTAAACCATTAACCTCTATGCCTAGGAGGGTTCAAAGAGGTCGCGATAGGTACCGGTGAAAAATATGGGATTGCACATAAGTTAAAATAACAGACTTTTCAACCCCAGTTAAAAGGTAGAGCCTTCCAAGATAGAGCTCTTCCGAGTAAGTTAAAAGATAGAGCTCTTCCAAGTAATTTTTCGAAACAGCCAAAAGAAAAAAAGAAAAAAACCATTTTACATTGTCATTTTTTCTATTTTCTCCTGTACCAAGAGCATCCCAAATAATAGGAGAAATTACAGCTTGCACTGAGGTTGTTTGGCTTGCCTAGATTTCACACGACGAACTCATGCAGAACACTTGCACATGATCAACTCTTGACTTCACAGAAAAAGAATTAAATCTCTTCCTTTTGCCTGTAGCAGAAACTACGATAATCAAAGACGGATGCATGAGTAGTTCATTTCTCTGACAAACAAATTCAAAAATGACAATTACCTATAATTCCGAAGCAGAAGCAGACTACGCGGTCCTATATCAAATGATTTCAGATATTTATCCCCAAAAGTTTTTAGCTCAACCGTCAAAGACCGAACCAAAATGGCCTCAAAAGATCGCATAACGGCTTATTCAGCAGGTCTTCATTCGACGAAGATAGGGATAAGGTGGTGATCGCGGCTACGAGTGGCCGCTCGGTTGAAGGGGAAAAGGACAGGGATTGATGAGAATTTTGTAAAAGTTTGATCAGGTGAGGCTACGCATTCAAATTTGTTAAAGAGAACAACATATGAGAACATTGTAGAAGACGGCGGACTTATATCCTTGCGATGTATATCCAAAAGAACACAAATGTTTCTTTTATTTAATTAAAGAATTCTATAAGACTTACTAAGATTGACTTTCAAAATAAAAGACCTATAAGATAAATCAACTGTGATGACTTAATTACATAGTGCACTTTTTCAATCCAATTATTGAATTTTGCTTTCAATTGTCGAATTAACTTCAGAATTTGTAACCCGATCAAATCATGGCCACTTCATGGATGTATCTAGTAATTTTCCTCAGTGGGGGCAAACTTCAGTAAATAATGATTATTTCAGCCAATAAATCAATGCTCTTGAGCGTAAAAATATGTGATAAAATTACCATTGTGTCAATTTGGTTCGTTTATGGCAACTAGATTTTTCGTGATTCTGAAATCACTTATTGAGCATCATTAATTTGCGGGGCAAATTGAAATGAAAATATTCATTATAGACTCATTCATATAAATTTTTAGAAAATTCAATAGCCACGGAACCCTCTTCTGAAGGAAATGGAGGTTTTTGACCTTACTTGTGGCAAACGAATCGCTAGCCTCTCTTTTATTTTTATTTTTTTTTTTATTTTTGGTTTTTCTTAATTGAGACTCACATGGTGTGTCCTGTTGTCGTTATAGCCTCTCCTATCGGATATTCCATAGAAAAATTGTTCGAAAAGTCTTCAAAATGCATTGATTGCAAAAGGGAAAAGAAAATAACGTTGGTGCATCTAGCAATTGAAATCAAAGTTTAGTGACTTGATCGTACAAAATGACTACATATGAAATTTACCTGGCTTATAGAAAAATTTCATTTGCACACCAACTTGGTAGACCGATTATTTTTACCTAACACTTTTGTACCATCGACCGAGTCAACCATTGGGTACAATGCAACTCTAAGATATTCCCACATGTAGGAGGAGATATTATTACATTCTAGATGGATTCCATATAGAATGCAAAGCTAGCTTAGCACGGAAAATATCGAGACAACCTACTGAAGTTATTTGAGCAAATGCAAAAACTTATATTCTAAGGTTTCCTCAAGTTGAGATTTTTGTCTCTTGGAGTCCTTAAGTGAAAATAAAATTATAAACAAATAATATTGTTCAATAGAATCAAAACAAAAATTAAATTTTTAAGCAAACATCATCATACGTGAGATTGGCGAAGAAATCCATGAAGCTCAAACCCTATAGAATGTACATTGCTGAATGTGCTTCCAAGCAATAAATCAAAGAAAGACAGAGACGTGAAATCTATATTCTCATGACTCCTTCACAGAATTAGGCATAAGAAATATTTATTTTCAGAACGACGAGGCGCTTCCTGTGAACAAAAGCATAGAAGGGCCACACAAGCGGTGAGTACTCACGTCATATGTCAGCAAACATATGATAAAATCCGTAGGAATAGTTAAGGCGAATAGTCCGGATATCCCCCATTACAAAAGTTAAAAGAGTGATGGGAGTATTGAAAGGTAGAAAGCAAGGTCGTCTTAGACATTTTCTAAATTAGGATTCAAGCAATCAATTGTGGATTGATTCCTGTTGACTTTAAGGAGAGGAATTGCATTGATCATGATGTTAATTTATGACGATGACACCTCGATAATCGGGAATGACATCAGGTCAAATTTTCCAATTAAAGGAAATTCAAATAGAAATATCAAATTGTAAGGCCTAGGAAATATTAAATGTCTCTATGGAATTGAATTGTGAGAAATAAAATAAATCCTATCACAAATGACATCAAACACTGTTCATTCAAGCGAGAGTAGACCACGGATAGCTAACACACATGATTTGATAAAGTGGATTTCAAGCCATGAATTCAATATATGAGCACTACGAAAGTGCCTTCCCAACAGTAACAGGGACAAGAACAACCAATAATCGACACTAATCAACATGAGCAATGAAAACAATAAGAAATGAATGATTCGAGATCGAGTTGGATTTGAGAAGGATACTCAACGAATGAAGCCTCAATGTGTAATAGTAGCATGAAAATGGCTATTTGTGATGTTGGAAGGCACGGCAACGTGATTATCTCATCCAATCATGTGCATCGATAGAAGTAATACTCTCCTTTGAGGACTAGGAATACTACCTCAAACCTGGCTCCACGCCAAGGACATCTAGGGGGTAGGGCAGCAGGAGCATGGTGGTGGCTCAACGACAGTTGTAGACGGCAAGCTGATGGACTGTATCTCTGATTAAAAATCTACCTAGATAGTTGATGGAAAAGACAAACAATGTTGATATAGCACTCACGTGACCTAAGTGAAATAAAAACGATGTAATTTTGGGCCAAAAAATTCTCCAAAGGAATTTTGATGGAGGATAAATGTGTAGCACATATACAAATTTGGGGTTCTTAATATCACAAGTAAAATTCATGTCATAGTGGATATAATTTTGAGATTCTAATGTCACAAAAAAAAAAAAATCATTATAGATGTGTCACATTCATAAGCCAGATACTCAACAGTTGTAAGGGCAATTTGTAGAGTGATGATGCATTCAATAGTTGGATCATTAGCCTAAACAAAAGAGCAAACTTCGTAAAATGAAATACAGGCACCTGCACAACCCTTTAATGAGCAAGGATATCTATATCACAAACTCAATCTACAAAATTGCAAAAATTGCCAGAAAGAAAAAATCTGCAAGACAATTAACTATCAGCTCATTAGAAATTACCAAATTAAGGAAAATGGTCACTCTCTCCATTGACCATTTTTCCTCAAAGTCACGTTTGAAAAATTGTGCAATTTCCATGTTCACTCCCATAGCTGCAAATGCTATAACAAAGTTGTCCTCTTCTTCATCCTCCATAAATTTGTAGCACATCTTCAGAAATGATATTGAAAAGAGAGTGTTTGGAATAGTAGAGCAAGATGAAGACTTAGAGCATCGAATTCTCAAAGAAATGCAACAAATAAAATAAGACCAGAAATCTTCACAAAGAATGTATTTAGCATTTGAGAAGTCTAGTAGATAATAGTGGAGCTAGTTAGTCGAAGGATAAAATACATTTTAGGTGAATTCTGAACCTTCACTCCAAAATTGTAGGAAAATTCTGTGAAACTAATGGTAGTTCATTAAATTATTGAGGCAATAAAAACTCATAGAGCAAGGCATTATAACATTGGTATACAGCAAAAATGCTACATATACGTTGGTAATACCGTCAACCTTCTCCAATTGCTTCACAAGACCAGCCTGGTGGCAAATCCAAGCAACTATTTTGTTATGAGGAAGAGCAGCAGCAGAGAAAAGTGGGATCTTCTATCCACAAGCTATGGAATTCATTACATCAATGGTGGAAATTCTTGTTTGTATATCATCTCTTCCGGGTAGGTTCTTTCACTGGGATTTATAGAACTTCCTAATAAAGAGAAATTTATCCATTATATAACACACCACAAGAAAGTTCTTGGGATAGCCACAAGTGCCATGGAATATAAATGGCTTCAAGGCCAATCAAAATTACTGTCGCAATGACACAACTCACCAGAAATATCTAGGTAAGCCTCCAGCAGAATTGGAGGGCCATTATCAATGGGCTTCCCAAAACCATGAAATATGAGCACCAAGCATATCCAAGGATACAGGTGTTTTCAGAACTTGCATTAAAGAAAAATGTGATAACTCCATGATAAATTTCTAAAGGTTCTTTTATTTATCCAAGATTAAAGAGAGTAAATACTGATATAGCTGAAGAGATTTGTGAAAGCAGAAAAACAATGCACTTTTGACACCCTTTATGAGGCCAAGGCCATGACGTATCCCAAATTATTTCTCATGCTACAAGTGAAATCTTGTTGCCAACATGTGGGAGTATTTAGTTCCCAAACACGGAAAAAAGAAATCTAACTATTTATTTCTATAGGATGATGAAACATTGTTTTATTAGGAAAACAAAAACAATTAGCATGCATCTCACCAGTGAATTGCACAATGATGTATTTGTTGTCAAACCCAGAAGTCACTTCAAAAACCTAACGACAAAAGAATGAAACATGAATGACTAGAAAGATTTACATATTGGAAGTCTAAGATGAACGGCCACTGGTTACACAAGCATGAGTAGAATACTCATATCTAAATTTTATTGACAGAGAAACTAGTGAATAACAGAACCTACAGAAGTTTGAGAACAATTAGAGACATATAGAAAAGATTATTAGCCTTTTTCAGAGCCAAAATAACCCACATTGTGACTGGACTTCCATCATTCGAGAGTGGAGAGGATCTATAATTGCCTACACGGAATGCTAACTAGACTCTTAACAATGTTCTCCTCAAGAAACTCAAATCACAATTTTTTGAATTATTATCCCATATGATGTTCTCATATTTCATCACATGTTCTACTTTTTCTAATGCTTGCAATGAACGATAGAGAATTCACTAGGTCATTAGCTGAAAAGTATTGCACACAAAAGTGACCCAAGTAATGCAATCCAACCAACAAAAAAGCAGCATCAAGAGAGCCAAAGGAAAAAAGAAGAGGCTGGCAACTTAGATTGAACCTGCACAGCAGCTTTCTCTCCATCGACTTCAAGGACTTGCCCACATCTAGTCGTTCCATCTTTTGAGCGGATATTTACTATCTCTTGATACTTTGGTCCCTGATATACAATAAAATTAATCCAACATGTCCATATAGGAGTTCACTCAACCTCGTAAAATTATAACCAGTGAAATTTACCTGGACTTTGTCAAGTATAACCAACGGCCTAGCAACACCAGAGACGGTCCTATACTTTGCAAGTAGCGAAGCAATCGTTTGAACAACTGATAACTAAGACCCAGCGACTAAGGCATGCTAAAAATTTGACTTGGACAAGAGCTAAATAATTCCTCACCTCTCAACCAATATATATGAAATGATATTGTGCAGATCTAAGTGTATTAACTGTTGTCATAACACGGGCAGCATAAACTTTACAGAAACGAGAAAGCTCCCACAACAACGATATCCCATGATTAAAGTTCTGATTCCAAGCACAGTGAAATTTAGATGGTGAAAGACACAATAAGCCACGAACAAGGAGACAAAGCTACTCCCAACAAAACAAACAAAGCTTAATTACGAGATTCGAGCATCCCAGCGGATTTCTATTGTCCGTAGATTAAAAAAAAAAAAAAAAAAAAAAAAAAAAAAAAAAAAAAAAAAAAAAAAAAAAAAAAAAAAAAAAGTAAGAAAGCAGAGAGGGCCGAAAGCTTACCCATGCCGATCTCCAGAGTCCCCTCTTCCATGTCATAACTCATCAGTGCCACTCCCATCTCCAAGTCCCAAGCCGCTCGGAAATTAGTACAGGAAAAAGCGTTAACCGAAGGACCGATCAGGAATGGCTAGCGAGTCACCCTCGCACCACAACTGAATCCAGAAGCGATTATAGGATGCCAAAAAACAGAGGACAACCGAATCACCATTCGACCAAGCTTAGCTCTGCACAAGTCTCGCTCGCTGCAGCGATCTCTCATGACGTTTTCAGTTCAATCTTCGCTCATTTCCAAGTGGTCTCAGATTCACAATTGGAAACTAGGAAAAAAGAAACAAATCCGACATGAACTCCATTGATGAGCAAAACGACAAGAGCATTAAACATCACTCGAGGCCACTAGATTCAAACTTTCGTCAAAACACGTAAGAATCCACAAATCGAAAACACGATTCAAACCGGAAGAAGGAGAAAAAAGAAGAAAAGAGAAGATCACTGAAGTTTCTAAAGACGGCGAGGGACGGAATCAATCACGAGGCAAGTGCAGCTCGGTTTCAAGGCAGCAGTAGATAGCGAGGGTGATGGTGGAGCGACTCGGAACTCACTGAGCGGGGGAGTGCGTCGAGATGGAGGGAGGGATCCGATAAAGTTACGTGAAGCGAAGAGGCGCGGCAATGGCGTCGGTGATGGCGTCGTTTAGAGTATTTGATGCCTTTTTCAAGGAAAAGAAAAAGAAAATGAAAATGATGGCTGAGTTATGGGATGAATCTTCCTCTCAAGGAATTCCATCGTTTGTGCAAGTCTTCCTTTTGACCGATTCCTCGTGGGTTCTTTATATTTTCCTTTCGTCTATTTTTTTCTTCCTTTTCCCTTTTTTACTCTTTATTTATTATTTATTTTTGTTTTTTTCTACACTTTACTTCCCTCTCGTCCAAAGAACCACCATCGGCTTCACCTCGTTTGTCCCGTTTTCCCCACAATCCCCATGCAAAATCCAAATCATTTCCATCCGCTGCTTCGCTTCGCTTCGCGCCTTTTTATTCTTCGCTGTTTTCTCTTCGTGCTCGCCGCCGCCAATCTTCACGCTCGGGGTATCGTCTCGGAGGATGATGACGACTCAGATTGGCGTCGGCTGCCGTGGTTGATGAAGAGACGCTGGACCGGTGAGAGTGCCGAGAGCGAAACCCGAAGAATCTCATCCCTCGTATCGGTGGATCGTATCCAGACAATGATGATCCATCCAACCTCAGCCTTGGCAATCGGATAAAGCTCTTGTAAATATACGGATCAAGAGATTGCATGAAGAGAGGCTGCGAGGTCGGCTAAATCGTTACTATGCTCATCTACTCTGTTTTCCTTTACTCTGTATCTTAGCTGTTGTGACCGGTATTCGGTTAGTCCCTTGCAGTTAGGTAGTTGGCTTTTTTCTTCAACAGCTCTTGTGTAAAACAGATTCATTGAAGAGAACCAGAATAGATATAAGAAGGAAGTCTCTCATACTGTAAAGATTCGAGGAAGTTGAATAACAGAAGAAATACATTCATCAAAATCTCTCTCTCTCTCTCTCTCTCTCTCTCTCTCGATTTCTTTCATCTCTGTTTCTGTTCATGAAGTTCTTCATGGTATCAGAGCCTTCATCCTGAAGAAATCATCTCAATTCTGCATAAAAATGGCTGAATCTACAGCAGATTGGAGTCAAGAATCGAAGCCTCATTGATCTGTGAGTTGATATTCTTCATCTTCCTTCAAATCTCTATCATCAGAAATCGATTTGCTGCATCATATTGCAAAAACCAGTAGAGGTTGTATTCGAAACAAGTGGTGTTCAAAGATCTGGAAAAGTAGAATGGCAGCAAGAAGCTCGAGATATCCATTTCCCATTCATGTCAACATCTCGAACTTTGTTACAATCAGATTAGCTGAGGATAACTTCCTCCTATGGCAAGCTCAGTTTCATAGGTTTCTAAGAAGTCAAGATTTGTTTGAGTTTGTGAATGGAGAAACTCCACCGCCTGCTAAAACTCTACAGGTAGAAGAAGGAGATCAAACAGTTGATATCCCTAATCCTGACTATAATGATTGGATTAAAACAGATCAACTTGTTTCCTCTTGGATTAGTGGTGCTGTTTCCGAAGACATACTTAGCCTAATAATCGGCTTAAACACAGCTTATGAACTTTGGCAAGCCCTGCTTAATCGGTTCACCCAAAAATCTGTGGCAAAGGAGTTTGAACTAAGAGGAAAATTGCAGGCTTGTCAGAAACGTGATAGAGCTTTATCAACATATCTCAGAGAGTACAAGACAATATGTGATCAATTAAATGCCATAGGTAAACCAGTGGATGAAATAACAAAACAGTTTGGCATTTTGGAAGGTTTGGGGTCCGAGTATGAGAGCTTTAAAACAACAATTTATTGTTTAAAGCCTCAACCGGAATATGATGAAGTGATCTCTCATCTAGAAAGGTTTGAATCAAGGCTGCAAAACTATTCCTCAAGTCAGTTCAGTTCAAATCTAGCCTATTATGGTCAAAGGAAGACTGAAGCTATACACAAAGATGAGTTTAATAGAAATTTTTTACAGCAAAATAACAGTCTTGGAAGTTCAAGGGGATATAGTCGTGGAGGAAGAAGTATTGGAAGAGGAAGGCCATTCGAAGAATGATACAGAAATTTTGGAAATCTTGGAAGAAATATGAATTACAGAACTAATAACTCGAGCTATGAATAGGGGAGTCAACATCTTAACCAGGTTAATATCCCCTCTACTTTGAGTTCTGGTCAGGGGTTCAGACCATATAATAGTTCAGCTCAGAGGTATACAGAAGCCAAGATCTATCCACCCTCAAATTTAACTCTCCATAAAGATGTGCAGATGGAGAAAACAACAACAAACACTCGACTGGAGTGCCAGATCTGCAGAAAACCAGGTCATGATGCATTGCACTGCTGGTATAAATTTGATAATTCTTACCAAGCTGAAGAGATACCGGCAGCTCTATCAGCACTCCATATTGAGGAAACTAATGGAAATGAGTGGTATCCCGATACTGGAGCAACTGCTCACATTACGGCAAATGTTGGTATTCTCCAAAACTTTTCTAAGAACGCTGGTACTGATACAGTAATGATTGGCAACGTTTCATGTTTACCTGTGAAATATATTGGGAATACAATGCTAACTACTACTACTACTACCTTGCCTCTAAAAGATGTGTTAATTGTTCCAGCAATTAAGAAAAACCTTCTTTCAGTCTCTAGACTAACCGATGATTATCCCTGTTCTTTTGTCTTTGACAAAATTAGGGTGTGCATAAAGGACAGCACCACCAACATAACCAAGATGCTAGGGAAGAAGGAGAAAGGACTATACAGAGTTAATCCTTGTGCTGTAGAGGTATTCTTCACTCAAAAACAGAAGATTACAAGAGAAAACGTGTGGCTGAGAAAGATGAAGAACTTCAAACAAGATCAAGTGATCAACTTTGAAGATTATTTGTATTTCAGTATGGTGATCATATCATTGTATCTCAGTACAATTGAAAGACAGAATATGAATACACTTTCTCTGTTCTATCTTCTAAGATCAATCGTACTTAACTTGCTTCAAAGCACTTTGGACTCGAAATGTTCTCCATTCTTTGAAACTCTCTTCTTCAAGATCCGGAATCTCTTCAAAGATTCGTTGATGATCTTGATTCCTTGTTCTCTCTTCTCTCGCTCTTCCTTTCTATCTTATTTCTATCTGTTTTTCACAGCTACTTATGTAAAGCAAAGCAGAGTATTTATATCAGGATATGTAACAGAACTCGGTTACAAAGGAAAACCGAATATAGTAACTACTTTAACAGAAAAGCCTAATTGACTATGCTTATGACTTGGCGATCCGAGTCATTGATTCTTTGAGCATCTCGTTCATTGATCGTCGATCCAGGCTAGTCTTCTTTATAAGATCTTTGCCATTGATTTAACCTTATGACTTAGCGATCCAAGTCATTTGCTGTATCGCCAAGTCCTCTGTTTTTGCTTTGCTGTATCGCCGAGTCCTCTGTTTTCGTTTCTGCAGCATACTTTGTTCCTTTATACTTAACATCCCCCCGCAAATTGGGAAGGGGGATGAATCCCATTCCTAATTTGGTTCGAAGAGACAGATGAGCTGAGTGAGAGAGGGACTTAGTGAATATGTCAGCTACTTAAAGATGACTGGGAACATGTTGGATAGAAATGGAACCAGATGACACTTTTTCTCAAACAAAATGGAAGTCAACTTCTATGTGCTTTGTTCGCGCATGTAAGACAGGATTGGCTGTGAGGGAAATAGCTGATTTATTATCACAGAATAATGATGTAGCTTTTGTAAGAGGAATTCCAATGTCACGTAGAAAAAACCAATCCAAGTTAATTCAATTTGTTGTAGATGCTAAAGCCCGATATTCAGCTTCGTGGAAGACTTTGAAAACAGTAGTTTGTTTCTTGGCTGACCAGGAAATCAAGTTCGAACCTAAGAAAGTGCAGAATCCTGTAGTAGATCGTCGAGTAGTAGGACAACCTGCCCAATCAGCATCTGAAAAACCATAGAGATTTGTTAAACTGTTGGAGTGAAGATAATATCCAAGATGAACAGTTCCTTTGACATATCGTAAAACTCGTTTTAATTGATGAAAGTCGGCCATTGTGGGATGTTGCATCTTCTGACAGAGGAGATTTGTTGCAAATGCTAGATCTGGTCGAGTGATAGTTAAGTATTGAAGACCACCTACCAAGCTTCTGTATTCAATAGGATCCAGCAGAGGAACTTCAGCATTTGTCATAGCAATTGGCCGTAGTGGCAAAGGTGTGGAAATTGGTTTGTAATCTGTCATATGTGCCCGTCTGAGTAGGTCGACTGCATATTTTGTTTGACATAAGAACAAGGTCTGTAGAGTATGTTTTACTTCAATGCCTAAGAAGTAATGAATATAGCCGAGATCTTTCATTTGGAAGTGAAGACTAAGATTCTGGATTAATGCAGTTAAGAATTGAGGAGAGCTTCTTGTTAGAATGATATCATCAACATAAAGAAGTAATAATACTGTATCTGACTCAGTATGAAGCACGAACAAAGATGGGTCAGCTGTACTACAGACAAAGCCAATTTCAAGAAGAAAGTTGCTGAATTTGTCAAACCAGGCTCTTGGTGCTTGTCGAAGTCCATTTAATGACTTGTGAAGAAGACAAACATGGCTTGATTTTTGAGAATCAATGAAGCCAGGTGGCTGTTCCATGTGAACAGATTCATTTAAATCTCCATGAAGAAATGCATTCTTCACATCAAGTTGGTGTATTGTCCATTGTCTTGTGAGAGCTATAGAGAGTACTATGCGTATTGTAGCATGTTTTACAACTGGACTGAATGTTTCAGTAAAATCCAGTCCTGCTTCCTGATGGAATCCTTTGGCTACCAGACGAGCCTTGAGTCTTTCTAGACTACCATATGGTGTGAGTTTGGTCTTAAAGACCCACTTACAGCCTACAACATTCATCTGGTCTGTTCTTGGAACTAATGTCCAGGTATGATTATTATAGAGAGCATTCATCTCTTCTTGCATAGCATTGTACCAACCCTTATCAGCTAATGCAGACTTAATGGATCTTGGTTCCATAGGAACTTGATACTCAGCCAAGCAAGCATATTTTGGATTTGGCTTGATAATACCTGATCTAAGTCGGGTCTGCATAGAATGACTACTAAAACTTCTCTGAGAAGAAGATAGATCAAGAGTATGTTGTGCTATGTCTGGATAAGATAGTTCAAGAATATGTTGTTCTGTGTCAGAGTTATTATTGACAGGCAGAGTACTTGAGAAAGATGAAGAACTCTGACCAGATCGAGTTTCTGTGATAGCATCATTTTGCCTTGATGTTAGTGGAGTATCTTGGAGCTGCATTGATGCTGATGAAGTCTGTTGGTGCATCTATTCACTTTCATAACTATCCATAGTAGGATGATATTGACTTCTCCTTACTGACTGATGGGAAACACTTTGGTTTGTTGTGTCAGAGCTTGAGGATTCGAGCAATTTTACTCCTTCAATCCATTGTCTATACAAAGGAGTATATTGACCATATTCATTGATCATAGTTTTTTGTGAAAGGAAACAATGTTTCATTGAAGGTAACATGTCTACTGATATATATACGATTATCAGTAGGCACAAGACATCTATAGCCTTTATGCACATCACTATATCCCAGAAAAATACAAGTAAGGGATCTAAGATCGAACTTGTGTCTTGAATATGATCTTAAGCATGGATAACATGCACAGCCAAACACCCTCAAATGATCATATTGTGGCTGAGTGTTATGAATCTTTCTATATGGTGTATCCATTTTTAGTTTTGGTGTTGGAAGTCTGTTTATAATGTAGTTTGCCGTAACAAAAGCATCTACCCAAAACTTCAGTGGGACCTTGGAATGATATAACATAGCCAATCCCAATTCAACAATATGTCTATGTTTCCTTTCTGAGACTCCATTCTATTCAGGAGTGTGAGGACAAGATAGCTGTTGTTTTATTCCACAGCTTTGCAGATGATCTTGAAACCTTCTACTTACAAACTCTCCCCCTCCATCACTTTGGAAGATTTTGATCTTGTGACTGTATTGTCTTTCAACTAATGTCTGGAATCGAATAAAGATATCAAAGAACTCAGATTTCAACTTCATTGGATATAACCAACTGTATTGTGGGAAACTGTCAACAAAAATCACATAGTATCTAAACTTTTGAAATGAGTCTACTAGTGATGGTCCCCAAATGTCACAGTGGATCTTTTCTAATGATGAAGTTGATATAGAGTTTGACAAAGGAAATGATAGAGCTGTACTTTTCGCTATTTGACAGCTGCTGCAAATTTTTGAAGGAACTGAAGTAACATGAATCAGTTTCTGATGATGTAGATAATCCACTATTTGAGTATTGGCATGAGCCAGTCTTTGGTGCCATACTTCTGCATTGACTGTTCTCTATCTTTGAGTGAAAAAGGCTGCTGCAGTCCGTGTATTGACTTGATAAAGGCCCTTAGTCTTCCTTCCGAGCTGAATTGTTGCCTTGGTATTGTTGTCCTTTACATAAACACCAAGTTTATCAAAGATAAATGTGCAAGGATAGTCATCAGTAAGCTTAGACACAGAAAGAAGATTCTTCTTTATTTTTGGTACTATAAGAACATCATTAAGGAAAAACCAAGTAGAAAAATAGAAAAAGAAAAAGCGGAAGAAGAGGAAAATCCACTCTCCTCTCGTTCCGGGATCGCTCTTCAACTGTCGGTCCAACGACATCGAATCCATCTCCCGCATTCTCCTCCTCTCGTCTCCTCCTTCCCTCCCTCCCTCCCTTCGCGAGCTCATCTCCATCGGCTCCTGCTAGCTCGCCTCTTCGATCTGCAGATTTCTTCATTCTTTGCAGCTGATTGTTGCGCAATCGCTCTGATACCAGTCTCAACACGGCCAACAGGGACAGTTCCAATACCACCAATCTTGTACACATCCTGAAGTGGGAGATGGAGAGGCTTGTCTGTAGGCCTCTTTGGCTCTGAGATCTGGTCGAGAGCCTCAAGGAGGGTGGGGCCCTTGTACCAGTCAAGGTTGGTGGACCTCTCAATCATGTTATTGATATTGCTAGTATGAGTACCTAGAGGGGGGTGAATAGGTATACAAAGATTTTTCTTGAAGATTGCACAATACTTTAGACAGTTGAAGAATTTGCAATAATTAAAAATCAATCGTGAGACTGAGTAAGGGAAAGAGAGAATTGAACACTCGGTTTATAGTGGTTCGGCTTGATTCAAGCCTACGTCCACTCTTCTCGCACCGATGACCAATTGGCCGGATTCCACTATGAACAAAGAGATGTTACAGTGTTGATCTTCCTTGATTTCTCGGTGTAGATGATCTACCACACTCACTCAAGGTATCACCAAGTACAAACACTCTCTGTGTATACAATTTCGCTCGAACTGTCTCGACTAACAATCAAGGTTCTTCAGACTCTGGAATTTCTCTATCGATCACACACTTAAAACAACTAGAACGTCTTCCTTTTATACTCCTTTATGCCATCATAGCCGTTGGCACTTACCAAAGGAATTCCTCCAATCTACCCGTTGGACGGAATCGATCAAGAAGATCATCCGAGCTATTTAAGGAATCTGATGATAGCCCATCAATCCTGTTCGCCCATACAATCAGGATCTCGGTTTCCAAGAATAGAACATTCCAAGATTATTTCGTCGACCATCGGATCTTCAATCGATCTTAGATAAGAATTAAAGAATCCGAAATGATTATCCAACCAAAGAATCTATTCCAGAGGATAGGATCGAATCCTCAACCATATACCTCGGCTTTGGATTTCCTTCGTTACTGGATTAGAAAGACTGTCAGTGAGAATAGACTTAAGTCTTGAGTCTTGAGTCTTGAGTCTTGGGTCTTGAGTCTCGGGAGTACAAAGTCTTCAGACTTTAAACTGACGGTCTCCGAACATCCAGACTTAGACTGAAAGAAACGTTTTGTCAGCTTCAAAATATTCTAGAAAGATTTCTCCAACAATCTCCCCCTTTTTTATGGTGACAAAACTTTCTTGAAGATTTGAACAACTTTGACCTGCAAAACATTTCTCAAGCAATATGGCTAACTCATAAAGATTAATAAAATAACCAGACTCGCATCCACAGAAAATTGGTTAGTCTTTCATGAGAAACTCCATATAACAACACTTGAATAAATGCAACTAGTCAAGCATCACAATCCACAGCCAATTCAGTCAAATTCACACCAAGTTCAAGTTCTCAAGTCATACTCAAAAATAAACATAACCACAAAAGTCAAAGTTTTTAAATGGTTCAAATTGGTTCTCCCCCTTTTTGTCAGCATTGAAAAGGGTGAGAAAGGAGTCATTTCTGCTTGGGAATGCGCACGATCTGGAAATCCCCAATGGACTGAACTACTCCTTCGAGCTTCTTCAGGTCTTCTCTCAGTTGAGCTACCTCTTCTCCCTTAGCATTGGCTTGAAGTTGCAGAGCGAGGTCTTTGAATTTATCCTCCAGAGAGACTGAAGATGCTTGTCCAGCGTTCTTCAAAGCTTGGATTTCACAGTCCAGAACATATATCTGGCTACGCATTTCCAGAAGAATATTCATGATGCTACGAAAATCTGCAGAATCGTCCGTCTGTGTACTGGCATGAGCTTTCTCTGATGGAGTAAATGCAGACGATGGCGCTTCTATATAGTCTAGCAGATTTGGAATCGACGTATCACCTTCTTCAGGCAATTGAGAAACCTGAACTTCTTCTGGGTCTTGTGGAGATTGTCTTAGATCTTCACTGACAGCAGCATGAGGTGTAGACCTCTCTTGCTTGCCAGCTCCCCCTGTCTCTAGGACATCGAAAGGGGAAAAGTGATGATCATGCTCTTGATTTCCCTTTTCTCCAGATTCATCAGCAGACTGTTCTTTTTCTCCTTCTCCTTCTTCTTCAATTTCTTTCTCCTTCTCTCTCTGTTCTTCTTCTTCTCTGTTCTGCTCTTCTTCTTCTCTGTTCTGCTGAAGTTCTGTCGGTTGAGACATAGAACGTCTGGTTCTTGTCAGTGCTTGGATAGTGGGATCTTCATCATCTTCATCTTCATCTTCATTCTCATCCTCCAGGATGAGAGTTCTTTTCTTCTTTTTCGATGGGGCACCAATGGCCTCCTTTCCTTTCCTTTTTGAAGCAGACTAGACTGGAGATTTCACTTTGAATTTCTCCATTGCCTTGGAGAGTTCTTGCAGACGCATCTTCATTAACATTTTCAATCCTACCACCATCTTATCACACGGTCTAACACAAAATGTATGTGGCAGTTCAATGTTCATATGTCTGAAGATCTTGGTCACCAGACCAGGATAAGGCAATTGTCCTTTGTCTTTTGACATTGCTCTGTACATATGGAAGAGAATAGTGTGCGGGAGAGAAAACTTCCGTCCTGAGTTGATCGCATACATCAACTTTGCTTCAGAAAGAGACACAGAAGTCTTTGACGTAGACTTCGGTCTGAGACAATTGATCACAATCTTATGAAGCACAATGTTGATGGCATTCATCCCGGAATAGGTAATTTTCTTCTCTACGTCCCTATCTTTGACAAGATCCGAGTAGTACGAGCAGTGAGACTTTGATTGGGAGATAGCGTCCCCGTTCAACTCCAACTATGTCCGCCAACATATTCACATCTACCACGTAGACTTGGTCTCGAACACTGAATGAAATTCTATTCGCATCCAAAAAGCTAAGATTTGAATAGAAATAAGCGGTCAGTTGAGCATACCCGTCCGTAGAGTCAGAGCAAAAAGTCTCTAGTTGAAGCAAATTCAACTTCTCTCTTAAGTTCAAGTTGATGGTATCCAGGAAGTCAAAATCGACACTTCTAGGGTTTATCACCCCTCTTTTCAACAGCCTGAAATACACTTTTTCCTGATCCTTGGATTTAAACAAATCCATCCGATTTCCTTTCACCTTTGCTGCCACACCCATTCTAGGTTTAAATTCAAGGAACATTTTGTCATCATCGTTCCCGTCAATCAGATTTTGTCCTGGCATACGAGGATCACTTGGAATGTTCGCAAGAGCCTCCTCTGCCCTTCCTTTAGGAGCAACTCCCAATTCCTCCATTTTCCGCAGAAAAAGATACTCATTCTCATAATTTTTGTCCTTAAGGAAGTCATCTATATATTTTAATGAAGAACCGGAGCTTTTCAATGCACGATAAAGCTTATAGATAAAGGAGGGTTTTTGGACTCTTACTGGGTCGGCTTCCTCGATTATCTCTTCTTCCGATTTTGACTTGCACCTTGTGGGGGCGGGAGACGATGAATGACGTGGAGGAGAGCGAATCGGACTTTGTCGCCGACTTGATAAGTCTTCTTCCTCGCAAGATCGAAGTGAGTCGGTCCCTTCTCCATTCTTTGTGGTCCTCGCTTGCGATTCTTGATGATTTCCTCGAAGACGACATCTTTCTTTGTCTATTGGAAGATTCCTTCACTTGCTTTTCCCAAGAAAAATGACCACTTTCTCGACGACGAACAAGAAGTAGAAACAATATCGGGAGGAGAGTGCCTTTTAGGGTTTTGAAAATTGGGCGAAGAGTAACGTATATATATATATATATATATCGGATTTGAAAAGAGAAGTTTAATCGGTACAAGGAAAGTGTACGAACACTTCTTTTCAAAATCAATAACTGCCAAAATTAATTCCTTAAAAAAGACAAGTTTTCAAATTTCACACGAATTATATCTAAATGAAAGAACGTACCTTTTCGAGATAAAATAAACGAGAATTCGTACCTTTTAGTTAAAATAACAACTTACAGTCTTTATCCATGAATGATTGAGTCTCAGGATTTAAAGTCTAAGAGATCAGAGTCTTAGAGTTGGTGAGTCTCTAGACTTTAACTTCTTCAAGCTTCAAAATGTTGAGTCTTGAGCGGATAAAGTCGAATTGATTTTTCTCCAAAGGCTTTGTGAATATATCCGCTAGTTGACTCTTTGAATCAACAAATTGAATCGAGATTTCTCCATTTTGAATATGATCTCTAATGAAGTGATGACGAATCTCAATATGCTTTGCTCTTGAATGAAGGATTGGATTTTTGGTGAGATTGATCGCGCTGGTGTTGTCACATCTGATTTCGTGCATGAGTCTTCAATGCCAAAGTCTTGTAGCTGTTGTTTTATCCATAGAATTTGCGAACGTAGCTTCCAAGAGCTACATACTCGCTTCTTTCGTTGAGAGAGCTACAAGTGCTTTGCTTCCTTGAGAACCAAGACACGTTCTGTTTCCAAGCGATTGACAAGTTCCGAAGTGCTCTTTCTATCGACTCGCGAACCGCCGGATCCGCATCTCGAGTATCCTAGAAGATTAAAGTCTCCCCTCTTTGGATACCAAAGACCGATGCTTGAAGATGAGGCAATGTATTTGATAATACGTTTCACGGCACTGAGATGTGATTCTCTAGGATCCGATTGAAACCTAGCACAGATGCAAACACTCAACAGAATATCGTGTCTAGAAGCGAGTAAGATAAAGAAGTGAACCGATCATGCTCCTGTACAGCTTTTGATCTACTTTCTTCCCTTCTTCATCCTTGTCTATCTTCTGAGAACATGACATTGGTATGTCGGTCTTTTTACACTTTTCCAATCCAAACCTTTTGACAAGATCATTCGCATATTTTTCTTGATGAATGAAAGTTCCTTCCTTCATTTGTTTTACTTGGAGTCCAAGAAAGAATGTTAACTCTCCCATCATACTCATTTCAAATTCATCCTGCATAGACTTAGAAAATTTCTTGCATAGACTTTCATTAGGTGAACCAAAAATAATATCGTCCACATATATTTGAACAAGTAAAAAGCTTTTGTTTTCCTTTTTGATAAACAAAGTAGTATCTACTTTACCTTTGACAAAACCATTCGTAATAAAAACTTACTTAGTTCGTCGTACCAAGCTCGAGGAGCTTGCTTTAGACCATACAGAGCCTTTTTCGCCCAAGACCGAGTCCGGCTTCTTTGGGTCTTCAAATCCGTGCGGTTGTTCCACATAAACTTCCTCTTGGATAAATCCATTTAGGAAAGCACTTTTGACGTCCATTTGGAATAACCTGAAATTTTTGTAACAAGCAAACGCAAGTAATAGACGAATGGCTTCTAACCTTGCTACAGGAGCGTAAGTCTCATCATAGTCTATTCCTTCTTCTTGCGTGTATCCCTTGGCCACGAGTCTTGCTTTATTCCGTACGACTTTTCCTTTTTCGTTCATCTTGTTTCTGAACACCCACTTGGCTCCAATAACAGCTTTACCTTTTGGTTTAGATGTCAATTCCCGACATCGTTATGTTGAACCGTCGAGCTCTTCTTGCATAGCTTCGATCCAGCTTTCATCAGATAAAGCTTCTTCTATGCTTTTTGGTTCAATTTCAGAAATGAGAGCCACAGCACTAGATTCTTCACGCCTTTTTGATCTGGTGCGGATTCCTTCATTGATTTCGCCAATGATGAGATCTTTGGGATGACTGGATTTGTGCTTCCAGTTACTAGTTGATTTGCCTGGTTGATGATCTCTTTCTTTATTTGAATCTTCATGAGCCTCTTGATATTGGACTTCCTGAGTCTGAGATGCTTCTTGAGTTGAAGACATTGGAAAGTCTAGAGCGAGTTCAGACTCTTCATATTGAGTCTGGCTGGATTCATCTTGCGATGAGTCTTGGAATTTGACATTCATTGATTCCTCCACAGACTGGCTTTTCTTGTTGTAGACTCTGTAGGCTTTGCTTGATGTAGAATATCCAAGGAAGATGCCCTCATCTGATCTTTCTTCAAACTTACCAACTCGATCATTTGCATTTTTCAAAATAAAGCATTTGCAACCAAATACATGAAAGTATGAAACAATAGGCTTCTTACCTTTGAACAATTCATAGGGGGTTTTTTCAAGAATAGGTCTTAAGAAGACTCTATTTATGATATAGCATGCGCTTGAAACAGGCTTCAGCCCAAAATCGTGAAGAAATTTTACTTTCAATTAAAAGTGTTCTAGCCATTTCTTGAAGAGATCTATTCTTTCTTTCCACAACTCCATTTTGCTCGAGTATACGGAGAGGAAAACATGTGATTAAAACCAGATTTATCACAGAATTTCGTAAAATCTTGATTTTCAAATTCACTTCCATGATCTGTTCTTATACTTGAAATAGCACATCCTTTTTCATTTTGAACCTTTTTAGCAAACTTCTCAAAGTACGAAAAGGTTTCGACTTACTTGCAAGAAAATATACCCTGTGTAAAGCGAGAGTAATCGTCTACAATTACTAGACAATATTTCTTACCTCCAATGCTCGGGGTTCTTGTTGGTCCGAAGAGATCCATATGAAGCAATCGTAGTACATGATTAGTAGATACATGATTTATTTGCTTAAATGAATTTCTTACTGCTTTCCCAGAATGCATGGAGTGCATAAGTCGACTTTTGGTATGGCAATTTAGGTAGACCTCGAACAAGCTGCTTTGAAGAGATTTTGGCTAATTGCTTCTTGTTGATATGGCCAAGTTTTTCGTGCCATAGAACTGCTTCATCTTGAATTGAGATTAAGCATTGTTCTTCATTTGGCTTTACATCAAGGAGGTAGATGTTTCCATGCCTTCGACCCATGAAAGACCGAGTCGAATCTTTACTAATTCCGAACATATGCCTTCTTGAAAGGAGATCTTGAAACCGGTATCACACAATTGGCTAATCTTTGAGAAGATTGTAATTGAGTCCTTCCACTAGAGAGACATTGCTTATTGTGAGATTTCCAATTTTCACAGTTCCGAACCCCACAATACTTCCTTTGCTATTTCCTCCAAATGAAACTTTTCCACCATTTACTTGAATAAGCTTTATGAAACAATTTGAGTCTCCTGTCATGTGTCTTGAGCATCCGCTATCAAGATACCACTTTACCTTCTTTTTGACAGAGACCTGCATTCAAAAGAGAGTCTCAAGCTTTCTTTAGTACCCAAATTTTCTTGGGTCCTTTGGTGTTAGTAGGATGAGCATTATTAGGCCATACTCTCTTAACAGGCTTCCAAACCATAGGACACTCTTTTTCAAAATGATCCTGACTGTTACACTTTGAACACCTTAAAGCATTTCGACCTACAGACTTTACAAAAACTTTCTTGAAATGATTTTTGTAAGCCTCTCTCGACGGTCTTTTCTTAATTCTTTCTTTTATTTTCGGAAAATCAGTCAAAGGGATTGTTTCAGCTGTCATACCTAGACCCGACTTATTGAAATAAGGTCTTTGACCGAAAGAACTTTTTCAAGTTTTTCCGACCCTATTGAAAATTTCTTTGAAATATTTGATAAATCAGTTTTTAAGAAAGCATTTTCTTTTGAAAGTTTTTCTTCATTCTCTTTAAGAGTAGAAACATTCAAGTTTAAACTTTTCACTTTTTCTTCCAAAATGTTTTCCTTTTGTTTTAAAACTAAGTTTTCCTTTTTAAGTTCAGAAATCTTTTTGAGAGAAGTCTTAAGACTAAAGCATAATTCATCAATGTATTTAGAGACTTTGACAGGGATTTTATAATCACTTACCTCAAATTCACTGTCTGAGTCTGATCCAGAGTCTGAGTCTGATTGCGCCATCAGACACAGGTTGGCATATTCCTCATCACTCTCTTCACACTCGTACGCTCCTGTGTTTCGGCTTTAAGAGCTTTTCGAGACTTCTCGCCTTTTCCTCTTTTCTTTTCAGAAGAGGACAATTGGGTACGATGTGTCCCTTCTTTTTACATTCGAAGCAAACTACATCTTTGTTTGGTTCTCATCATCAACGAGACTTGGTCTCATTGTCTCGAAAACTTTGTTTCTTTGGGATGAACCTTTCGCCTTTTCTATTCAGTTTTCTGAATCTTCTTATCATGAGTGCGAGCTCCTCATCATCCATATCATCTTGAGAATCGCATCATCGTAATCATCATTTGATTTTAGTGCAATAGATTTCTTACCTCTTGGATCTTCATCTTCATTAATTCGTTCCACTTCGTAAGATCGAAGAGTTCCAATCAGCTCGTCTGAGATAATGGCATGATTCTTTGCGTCTCTCTTATTGAAGTCTTTATATGATTCCAATCCTTGGAGAGTCCACGCGTGCTTGTTCACCTTCATGGGATCAGAAATTTTTTGTCCTTGGTTCTCAAGACCATTGACAATATCTCGTAAAACGACTAAACATGTCGTTATAGATTCTCCTGGTTTCATTTTGAAGGCCTCATATTGACCAAGGAGAATGTTAATTCGGTTTCCTTCACTCGACCGTCCCTTCATAGGTGATGTGTAATCTATCCCATACTTCTTTTGCCGTAACACAAGAAGATATTCTGTTATATTCAGTTGGAGATAAAGCACAATATAAAGAGTAAATTGCTTTTGCATCGAGTGCTTGTCTCTTGTTTATCTCTTCCGAGCCATTCCATTTGGTTTCAATAGTGTCTTTCCCTCTTTCAGAGATTGATGCAAAGAGCGTGGAGTGATTCCTCTTTCCACAACGTCCCATTCCGGAGGATCCTTTGATCGTAGGAAAGCTTTCATCTTGTTCTTCCGGATGATGTAATCCTTTCCATCGAAGTAGGGAGGTCTGGTATTGCTTTGCCCTTCCATCGCCCCGGTGCTAGCATACTAGCCATGGATCTTTTACTCAAGTAAAACACTTCAAACAAAGTAAGAACACGGGCTCTGATACCAATTGATATTGCTAGTATGAGTACCTAGAGGGGGTGAATAGGTATACAAAGATTTTTCTTGAAGATTGCACAATACTTTAGACAGCTGAAAAATTTGCAATAATTAAAAATCAATCGTGAGACTGAGTAAGGGAAAGAGAGAATTGAACACTCGGTTTATAGTGGTTCGGCTTGATTCAAGCCTACGTCCACTCTTCTGCACTGACAGCCAATTGGCTGGATTCCACTATGAACAAAGAGATGTTACAGTGTTGATCTTCCTTGATTTCTCGGTGTAGATGATCTACCACACTCACTCAAGGTATCACCAAGTACAAACACTCTCTGTGTATACAATTTCGCTCGAACTATCTCGACTAACAATCAAGGTTCTTCAGACTCTGGAATTTCTCTATCGATCACACACTTAAAACAACTAGAACGTCTTCCTTTTATACTCCTTTATGCCATCATAGCCGTTGGCACTTACCAAAGGAATTCCTCCAATCTACCCGTTGGACGGAATCGATCAAGAAGATCATCCGAGCTATTTAAGGAATCTGATGATAGCCCATCAATCATGTTCGCCCATACAATCAGGATCTCGGTTTCCAAGAATAGAACATTCCAAGATTATTTCGTCGACCATCGGATCTTCAATCGATCTTAGATAAGAATTAAAGAATCCGAAATGATTATCCAACCAAAGAATCTATTCCGGAGGATAGGATCGAATCCTCAACCATATACCTCGGCTTTGGATTTCCTTCGTCACTGGATTAGAAAGATCGTCGTGAGAATAGACTTAAGTCTTGAGTCTTGAGTCTTGAGTCTTGGGTCTTGAGTCTCGGAGTACAAAGTCTTCGACTTTAAACTGACGGTCTCCGAACATCCAGACTTAGACTGAAAGAAATGTTTTGTCAGCTTCAAAATATTCTGGAAAGATTTCTCCAACAGTTATCACCTTCAAAACCAGAGATGGGGACAAAAGGAATCTTGTCAGGATTGTACCCAACTTTCTTCAAGTATGAAGAGACTTCCTTCACGATTTCATCATAACGGGCCTTGGAGTACTTGGGTGTGGTGGCATCCATCTTGTTGCAGCAGCAAATCATCTGCTTCACACCAAGAGTGAAGGCAAGTAGAGCATGCTCACGGGTCTGGCCATCCTTGGAAATACCAGCCTCAAAACCACCAGTGGTGGAGTCGATGATGAGGACAGACACGGTCCTCGGGAAGTTCCAAGAATCATGTTCTTGATGAAGTCACGATGTCCAGGAGCATCAATGATCGTGGCAAAGAATACTTGGTGGTCTCAAACTTCCACAAGGCAATATCAATGGTGATACCACGCTCACGCTCCGCCTTGAGCTTGTCAAGGACCCGTGCATACTTGAATGACCTCTTGTTCATTTCAGCTGCCTCCTTCTCGAACCTCTCAATGACACACTTGTCAATACCTCCTAGCTTGTAGATCAAGTGACCAGTTGTAGTCGATTTCCCAGAGTCGACATGGCCAATGACCACAATGTTGATGTGAACCTTCTCCTTACCCATGATGAGATATCTAAGCTGCGAACGACGAGGCTCGAGAAGGAGAAGGAGAAGGAGAAGGAGAAGAGAGAGAGTGGCTGGGAGTGAGTGAAGAGGGACTTCTGAGCTCATGCGCATCCTTCCCGACTCTTCTTTTTCCCTTCCTTTTCCTCAGAGCGATGTATCTCCTAAGCGGTTGAAACCAGCAAACTAGTTGACACTCGAGACGAAACTCAATGATACTCTCGTGCCTCTGCTGTTTCCTGTTCAAACATCTTGCCGCAGGGTTGTTATCGCAACTTCGCTTCAAAGAAAGTGAGCTTTCCCAATGTCACTCGACGTCATCGATCCAACCACCATATATCCCGCCGATCTTGTCCGGACCCTTCCATTTCTCGATGAGTTCTTTGTCCCGGCCTCTCGTATTATGATTGCTGATCTCTATGATGGAACTCCAATGTGGTATGCATCCGTATGAGGAACCGAGACCCCTGATGCAACTGCAGTGTCAGCAGGAGTTTTTGAAGGAGCTCCTCCCTGTTTTGGATCAGCAGGTGCTGAAGTAGCATCTCTCGCCTCAGACTCCACAAGCCCACCACCATACCGGTGCAATTCTGCAGCTCCGTGAGCGAAATGGCACTTGTTTCCAAACGGACAATAACCTGTGAGCTCCCACTTATTACATATAGTTGAGCTTGGTTTGGCTATGCTATATCATGCAAAAGTCCCATTAAAATTTTGGGTTGATGCATTTATGACAGCAAACTATATTGTCAATATACTTCCTACTCCAAAGTTAAAGATGCAATCTCCCTTTACCAAGCTATATCAGCATAAGCCAAGATATGATCATCTCAGAGTGTTCGGGTGTGCCTGCTATCCTTGTCTTCGACCGTATGCACAACACAAGATAGATCCACGATCCCTTACCTGTGTTTTTCTCGGATACAGTACTCATCATAAAGGATATCGATGTCTGGTGCCTACCACTGGTCATGTGTACATCAGTCGACATTTAACTTTTGATGAGACATTCTTTCCTTTCTCTAAAAAGCTGGCAACACATTCCTCAACGTATACACAACTATATAAACTATGGACAGAAGAAGAGAGATCCTTACAAGCTCCAAGTATAGAGCTTATCAACACTTCATCATCTCATCAAACAAGGTATGTTCAGAACCCTCCAACTGAGCAAGTTTTTACAGAACATATAGATCCTATCTCTACAACTGTAGCACCTAATGATCAAGTTCCATCTCCTACTCAAAGTATTTCTCCACAAGTAAACATATCTGGAACCACAACAGTGACAGCAACAGAACCAACTATCAAACAAACACAGTCATCCATCCTGTGCAAGGTACACAACCTACTCATCACATGCAAACCAGATCTAAATCTGGTATAGTCAGGGCTAATCCTCGATATGCATGTCTTGCTCAATACCAAGTTCCTTCAGAACCAAAATCAATAAAATCTGCTCTAGCAGATCCAGGATGGTATCAGGCAATGCAAGAAGAAATGAATGCCTTACATCATAATCAAACTTGGTTATTGGTTCCTCGTACTAATAACATGAATGTTATTGGCTGCAAATGAGTGTTCAAGACTAAACTTACTCCTACTGGAAGTCTAGATCGATTGAAGGCTCGTCTAGTAGCCAAGGGATTTCATCAGGAAGAAGGAATCGACTTTACAGAAACCTTTAGCCCTGTGATAAAACATGCAACTGTTAGACTTGTTCTCTGTGTAGCAATGGTACAACACTGGTCTATACATCAACTTGATGTCAAGAACGCCTTCTTACATGGCACCTTAAATGAAACTGTGTACATGGAGCAACCTCCTGGTTTTATTCATCCACAGTACTCTCAATATGTATGTCTGCTTCAAAAATCACTTTATGGACTGCGTCAAGCACCGCGTGCCTGGTATGATAAATTCAGCAATTTTTTGCTTGAAGTTGGATTTTTCTGCAGTTCAACTGACCCCTCTCTGTTCATACTTCATCAAGGACAAGAGACAATACTTTTACTTCTATATGTAGACGATATAATTCTCACTGGTAGCTCAGAACAATTGCTACAGACTCTTATTCGCTCACTCAGTGTTCAATTCCATATGAAAGATCTTGGCCAGCTTCATTACTTTCTTGGAATTGAAGCCACACGAACGTCTACTGAGCTGTTCTTATGTCAAACCAAGTATGCCCTTGACTTACTGTCTCGTGCAAATATGACTAACTACAAACCTATTGCTACACCTCTCTCTCTTAAACCAGTCATACTTGAAAGAGATGTTGTTCTTCTTCCAAATCCCATGAACTACCGAAGTCTCGTAGGTGGCTTACAATATCTCACTATCACCAGGCCTGATCTTGCCTTTGCAACAAATATCCTATGTCAGAAACTACAGCAACCTACTATTGGAGACTTTCTTCAACTGAAATGAGTTCTTCGATATGTAAAAGGAACAATTCACCTCAGTATTTCACTTCATGCTCACAGCTCTCTCCAATTATATGGCTTCTCTGATGCAGATTGGGCTGGCTGTCTTCAAACTAGACGTTTTACCACAGGTTTATGTACTTATCTCGGCTCTAATCTCATCTCATGGACCGCTAAGAAACAATCAACTGTTTCTCGTTCCTCCACTGAAGCTGAATATAGAGCTCTTGCCTCAGCAACAGCTGATCTTACTTGGATTACTTTTGTTCTCAGAGATATTGGAGTTTCTCTTCACTCACCAACCATATTATTCTGTGACAATCAATCTGCCATATCTCTCACAGCGAATCCTATACTTCATGCTCGAACAAAACATATTGAGGTTGATTTCCACTTTGTTTGAGAAAAAGTTGCGTCTGGATCTTTGTGTGTTAGATATGTTCCCAGCCATAACCAAGTTGCGGATATTTTTACCAAGCCACTATCTAAACTAACACACTTCTCTCTTCGTCTCAAATTGGGCATTGGTTCTTCACCCCTGCCCAATTTGCGGGGGGATGTTAAGAACAAAAGACAACAGCTTATTCAACAGCAAATAACAAGAACAAAAGCCAAGAGCATAAATGAGGAAGAAGCTGATCGTATGAATGATGCCGAGAAGTGTACAGAAAGAAGAAGATCTACTGTTAAAAATAAAGAAAGGAAAGAAGAAGGATGATATACGGATCAAGAGATTGCATGAAGAGAGGCTGCGAAGTTGGCTAAATCGTTACTCTGCTCATCTACTCTGTTTTCCTTTACTCTGTATCTTAGCTGTTGTGACCGGTATTCGGTTAGTCCCTTGCAGTTAGGTAGTTGGCTTTTTCTTCAATAGCTCTTGTGTAAAACAGATTCATTGAAGAGAACCAGAATAGATATAAGAAGGAAGTCTCTCATACTGTAAAGATTCGAGGAAGTTGAATAACAGAAGAAATACATTCATCAAAATCTCTCTCTCTCTCTCTCTCTCTCTCTCTCTCTCTCTCTCTCTCGATTTCTTTCATCTCTGTTTCTGTTCATGAAGTTCTTCAGTAAAGAGGGAACACACCACTCTGCATCCCCTTTGCGCGCGGTGTAGACGGGCGAAACGATGGAATTGAAAGACGGCAATGAAGTGGGAGCGGAACAGAACGAAGCAAGAGTCAACAGAACGTATTTGGAGTGAATCGGAATTTGACTCGGAAGTTCAATCGGACATGAAATGGCCCTGATGATGGTTCAGCGGTGATGGCTGCGTGAGCCCGAGATGACTCGATGACAGACATGGGTAAGGACAGGAAAAGCGATGACTCGAATCAGAGTGGCCACCACTCGAATATGGAATCTGATGGTGTGCTTCATCGTGGGCATGATCTGAATTGGTGGAGATGGATCAGGGGAATCCAGAGAGAGAGAGAAGATGCAAAAGAATATCTAATCGGAGGAAATATGGGGAAAGAGAGTCCAACGGTGAACGGAGCACCCACCAGCAATTCATCGAGATTGAGTTCTCTAACGATTGTTGCTTCCAGCACCAACCGAAGCACAAACAGCGTCGCTAGCGGTTCGAAGATGCCAGTCGCCTTGCAACCACGATGGCAAAACTTGACCACGGAGTTTCCTTGATCAACAGTCACAAATGCCGAGACGTTCCATCTCCAGGATGTTTCGCTTTTGTTTTTTCCCATCCTCTTGCTGTCTCCCGAATTTCCATTGCCGTCGGTTGTGCTTAGGAGGAGGTATCGACTTCTTGCAAGGAAGAGAGAGAGAGAGAGAGAGAGAATCGGCAAGCTTTATCCGGCGGCGAGAGCAAGTTCTGAGAGCGCCGATTCTAAGACGAAAAGCCACTGCTGGAGGCTCGGATGCTGTATCTGTCGAGAGAGTATGCGGAAGAGTCGTGCCGCAGCGAGCCAAAGACGCCAGCATATTTGCTTTGTCATGCATATCAACATTCAGCTAATATGAAAAATAAAATAAAAAAAATAAAAAATTCCAAAAGCCCTTCAACAAACTTCAATTGGCGCCCACGTGCTAAAAGACTGATCACGAAATCTTCAAGAAATCAGAAAGAGACGATGAAAAGAATCTGATGTAAGTCCACCGAAGCTTGTAAAATCATGGTCGCACCTTGAAATTCAAACCTGGTATATGGCTCAAGGGAAGTGTTTTCGACGTTACTACCGTTTACAATTCTAAAGGTCATGTTGAGCCACCGAAAACCTTAAAGAAGCACCGAGTTTGAAAGATTGTCTCCAGAAATGGACATTACAGAGCTGACATTAGTTATCAGCTTCCTCCGACTCACAACTCCCGCCCGGTGCCTACATGGTGATCATTAAGTCTAGGATCAAGGAAGGGTATCGTACACGTTCAGGACCATTCCATTCATTGGAACAAAACTCATGCTTTTATCTATTTTGCCGAACTAGAAGCAGAATTCAGCCTAGCAATTCTGTCTGTTTAGTTCTCACCAAAAGTGAGCTAAAACCGATGCTGCCTCTGCTGCATCGTATTTGCATAGTATTGTTATTCACGCAAGTCTTATCAGTGGTTCTGAAGATGGATACTCTGAACACGATATTGTCCCTTCCGATAAAGCTCGAACGCACAGACGTCTTCCGCCTGCAGAGGAGTTTCTCTCCTGAATGCAGCCCAACGAGCAGATAAGTTTCCATAATGTTCGTGGCTGATGAGCTTCAATGGGCCATGATTTGTCTTGAAATATGAAAGCAATGATCTATGAGCTTTCCTTAATATGCGTCTTTGGGAATTAACCAAGAACTCTCCACTCAAGTACAGACATTTCGCAATTTTGTCATCAGAAACAAGAAAACAACCAATGATTTCTGAAGAAGATAGTGGGAGGATCATTTTCAAAGCATGTGAAGGATAACAACAGAAACTCTTGACATGATGCACGATTAACCTAGTGCTAACATAGTCTAGTGACTCTGTGATTTAAATTCAAGAGTTGTCATTGTCATGAGTATCTTGTCACATTGCCTTTTTTAAGATGTATTCACCTCACTGCAATTTTGGACAAAGGATACTCAGGTTTAAATTTGTTGGCTGGTTCAAGAGCGCTGCACAAGCCCGGCTCTCTCAGCTTACACCTGCAGCAGTCACAAAAGAACAAGAAGAAAGCTTTTGCTTTCTAAGCATAGTCTATTCTAGTTATGTGAAACTCATATCTGCCGGTATAGCAACCCTAAATCAATAGTTCTTAGTCTTACTAATGGTGTAGCTTCCTGAGGCCAATTTGCATGCCAATACAATTCTCAGCATAATCAAATCCGATATGACCAGTTTGGCTTGTTTCCATTGGCTTGAATTTACGAGAAGCCCCAACACATACATATGCACACATGGGAGAACCAGAGACAGAGAAACACTATAAGAATGAATTTAGCTCTAGAGAGTTCCAGTATGGAATTTGAATCAAATGAGAGAACGCAATCAAGGGGAGAATTAGCTAATATATTAAGATTCATACTTGGAAAATCTCATGATGAGCCGTTCAAACTTCTGTCCCTCCCCAAACTCCGTGCCGATGAACATGCATAGGAACTGCCATGAACTTCGCAAAACTGATCAAATTCCATCGTCATACAAAGCCAAGGACACTTGGCTTCATCTCCTAAGACTTCAAGCTCAACTGCAACATCATGGCAATTGCAGGCATCTTCCACTTTTAACAAGATAATTCCACAATTGCTGAGGCTCGGTTCCTCATATTGACATTGATTGGCAGTTATTCTATCTCGGACATGCTTTTATCAAAAAAGATTACATGGTAAATGGAGTCCTCTTCAGATTTGAGACGAAAAATTGGCCCTCACACTCTCACAGATATAGCAATGCTCTGCAAATTCATTCCAACCCTTTGATAGCCAAACCGTCTAATCACATTTTTCCAATTCCACAGGCCAAACCAATCTCTCAGAAATCATCCTTTTGAGAGATTCTCACCATATTTTCATGAACCTCTTTGGTATTCCCTGTGGGAAAAAATAAAATGTATAATCTTCATAAGCCTATGAGACTTGATTTCATATTCAGAATGAAGAACAATATAACAAGAATGCATAAACCAAAAAGGACATCTTGAAGCACATCCTTTTCAGTTCATTCAGATTTGGAAAGTGGCATTAATGAGAGTGCATTTGGATTATTATCAACCTCATAAACAAAATCGACGTAGAAGTACACTTCCTTGGTCCATCAAGACTATCTGAAGCAGTTATTATTTGGAATACTGAATTCATTTTGTACCAGCCAAAGTGACCTTTCCAGAGTTTATCTCGATTGATGTAAATATAGTCCTAAGTAGCACTAGTGGATACGTAGACTCTGAACACCACATTATCCTATCAATGAATTTATACATGCAGATGACTTTTTCTTGCAAATGTGGGCCAACCAATAGAAAAAAACAACCCCCCGCCCCAATATCGCGTCTCCGTAGCTCCTTAGCTTCACCTTCCATGATCTGACTGAATACCTGAAAGTCGCAATTTGCATGATTTCCTAAATATGTTGCGTGATGAATTGAATAGGAGCAGACTGCCCCTAAACATGGTTGAAAGACCAACATATGGTGAAAAACAGACCAAAATATAAGCATACTCTAATGAGAGAATCAAATCACGCACAACATGAGTTTAAGCCATTACTTGCTAATTTCAGGAGTTTTAATATAAACCATATAATGCAAGTCATCAATCCAAAGTCAAATATCTATGCTCCTAGAGTGCAATAGGGAAACATTCAGAAGAAGCCTTCCATGTCCTATATATACGAATTTCAGCCACACAGACCACAATCACAGGGAAAAAGCAAATACATCGATGCCTGGCACATATATGTCAAATGTCAAACTTAAGCTGTTTGATTCTTCCAAGCGCAGCACAAATAAGGTTTTATCAAACTATTGGTTCAATTTGACAAAGTAAAATCATCTTCTTTTTTCCCCAAATTTGATTAATATAACAAAATACAACAGTATATCCTATTTGACAACAAAATTATCAGTCATTAGATCTACAACAAAATTTCAGGATCATAAAATGCCACCCCCTCATTTCTTAGGTCTTTCTCTTTAGTTATGGAAGCAGCAACATTCTTTGCAATTTGCTTGTCCATATCCACATAGTTTCCTTGTGCGATTTACATATACCTGATTTCTCCATTGTCAAATTTCTCCATATAAGAGAACTTGGATTCTAATTCTTAAGACACCTCAGCAATTGCTTTTGCATCACATCTATCCACAAAAAAAGAAGATGATCACTATCTTTCTGAAACTCCAACCACTAGCTTATGTCCCAATAACTGTCCTTTCGTTCTATTCCCTGCTTCAATTACTCCATTGTTATGATATATACCTGATTTTAAACATATACCCATGGACACTTCAAGGAATATAACATATCATATGGTTTACTATACAATTAAGTAAACTTGGAAAAATACACTAGAGTACAGGCAAAGATATAAACGGCATGAATATATTTGATTTTCAGACATGCCAGTCTCAGTATATAAGCTTGGGATCTTACCAAGCCATACTTAACATAAGACGGCCTCATCACCACCTTGAAAAAGGGATGTTCCATTTGAAATTTGTTGGCCGATTTATGAGTAGTGACAAGCCTTGGGTGTGTGGGACCATAAAATAACCAGCTCAGGATGCCTCAATCTGCTAACTGTTTGGTCCTTCCTGTGCTTGGAAAATGACAACTTTAGCAACAGTTTGTTTACACTTCATTAATTGGACTTGCCATGAAAAAATATAGCATGGGTCGGAAGTTATCCCCACATCATTACATAATCAATCAAGATTAAAACCAGAGCTTCTTAAAAAACCTCTTCTAGAATTTGAAGAGAACAAGAGAAAGAGAGTTAGGCAAGCAGAAACAAGACATGTTAAACAGCAAGTCACCCCTCCAAATTCCCATGATAATGAGCAGTCCAGAGTTTATGGAGACAGCAACATTCTTTGCAATTTGCCTGTTCATGTCATAGTCTCCTTGTGTGATTAACATATAACTCAAATTCTAATTCTTAAGACTTGCCTCGGCATTTGCTTTTCCAACACATCTATCCACAAAAAAAAAGAAGACGGCTGTTTTCTTTCCAAACCTCCAACCACCAGCTTATGTCCCCATAACCATCCTTTCATTCTTTTCCCTGCTTTGATTACTCCATCATTAAGATGTATACCTGGTTTTAAGCATATACTCATGAACACTTCAAGGAAAAGAACATGTCGTGGTTTAATGAGGTAAACTTGGAATTACATTAGACTATGGGCAAAGATATAAACAGCATTGATATATTCGATTTTCAGTCATGCCAGTTTGAGTAAATAAGCTTGGGATCTTACCATGCCATAGTTAACAGAAGATGGGATTCTCCGTTTGAAATTTGTTGGCCAATTTAAGACCAGCGAGAGGCCTTGAGTGTGTGGGACCATAAAAAACCAGCTTCGGGTGCCTCAAATCTTCTAACTGTTTGGTCCTCCCCGTACTTGAAAAATGACAACTTTAGTGATAGTTTATGTACAAATCATGACGTAATCAATCAAGATTTAAACAAGAGCTTCTTAGAAACTTTTCTAGAATTTGCAAAGAGTGACGGAAAGAGAGTTATACAGCAGAAACTCAATATGTTAAACCACAAGTCACCCCTCCAAATTCTCATGATGATGAGCACTCTGGAGTTTATTAAGAACAAGGTGTAAAAGCGACTTCTCGTATCATCTCTATCAATGAGCCCACACACGTAAGAAATCTCCTACACAGACATGATTCTATCACAAATGCTTGCGTACCAGCAGAGAAGAACGCCATATGCTTATGTGGATTAGCTCCTTATCTTCCGCTGGCCATGATCTGACTAGATGCTCCATGCACATTTTCAAAGCAGCCAGTGTGATAAAGAAAGACAATACATATACTCACGAGAGAAGCACACGAGATGTAGACGACGACGATTGAGGACCTCTATTGGTCCACGATCTGAAGCAGTGGGTTGAGAAATTTACATGGACAAGACTCGACTGTGGAACGAATTTTGAAAGCAGAGCCCTTGCTGAAGAACACGACGACGATTGAGGAAAGGTTTTCCTCAAATCGGAAGAAAATTACGCGCAATAAGAAACAAAAATCGGAAGAAATTCTGGCGGACGGGAGAAATGATGGGTGCAGAAGCGTGAACTTACGATTCGTCAGAGAGAGAGAGCATGATCTTCTTCTTTGATGAAGTGAGTGGGGGACTGTCCATCCAGACTCGGTTATGCCATCTCCGGCGTCGCACTTTTGTCCTCTCTCCGGCGGCGGCGGCGGCGACGGTGGCGACACTGCATCTGGTTGACTCTCCCTCTATCTCTTCCCCCCCGCCTCTACTTCGCTCTGCTTCGTTAAGTGCAGCTTCGCTTCTCTCAATCCTCGCAATTCCCGACACTTCGTTTTCGTTCCGTCCACCGTGAAGTGCAGCAGAGGTTCCCCCAGTTTCGCTCCCGAGGAAGAAGAAGAAAGATCGAGAAAGCTTCAAGTCTCCCGCGTCCTCTTTTCCGGCCTTCCTTCGTTCGAAAGGGTAAGCAACCATTGGCAGATTCTGGACATGGCCGTCTCTTTTCGAAGTAGTAATTTGCTTTGGCTATTCAATGACACCTTAACCTCGTATACTTTGATGGGTGACTTGTCGTTGCATAGCTTAACCGCTATTCTTTAAATTAGTCGATGATTCCATCTTTTCGAATTTGATTTGTTAATTATGTGCTCTGGTGTTCTAGGGGTTGAATGAAATTTTATTTGGGTCTGCTTTGCTTCATGGTTATTATTAACAATATTTACAATGCGGTGTAGAGAATTGGTAAGCTCTTGAAGCTCACTCCTAGGCAACATTGTCATTTATTATACACGTATCTTGTGATAGCGGATCAACATAAAGACTCTAGAAATACAAATCATGGAGATCTAAAAAAGTTTCTTTGTGGATTCTATGACACCACGAGGAGAGAAGGAAAAGCATGTCATTACATAGAGGTATCCGAGTCGCAAGTTGTGATAAGCATATAGTAATGAGAAGCTGTTGCTACAAAGAATGCAGGCCTTTAGGTGATCATCTTGGTCCATTCATTTATGGGGGATCTAATGATAGAGTTTAGTTTAGTTGTCCTGACTCTGACCTGGATAAATGACTCATCCATTTTGATATTGTCATTGTCTTCTACTGAGGTGGTAACTCTTCTGAACATTAATGAAGAAGTGGAAATTCATGAAAATATAACTACCTAGAATTCCTGCCTAAATCGTTGCATTACAAATCGAGGCACCAAAGTCTTCATAAAATCTTTTTGAGTTTATTTTCAATTAATAAACGAAAAGGAAATTTGCTTGTCAGTGATGCAGCACGACTAAACATGGGAGTACTCATTTCATACAATGAAGTCTCAAACACCATCATCCCTATCAACTAGCTGAAACATGCAAACTCAAAATGGAGTCTTCAAATACCATCATCCCTATCAATTAGCTCAAATAGGCAAACGTCTCCTACATGCATGTGAGTTTCTCTTGGAAATGCATGTCAACCATAAGAAAAATATAGAGACCAAGCCCCTCTTACGAGTCTGTAGCTCCCGACGAGCTTCACTGCCATAATACCTAAGAGTTGCTCTTTGCTTTTTTTTCGAATATGTTGCTTAATGAATCCACCTGAAATACTCTGCACATCTACATGTTTGAACAATTAAGCTATGCAATTGTTATGTGGAATGAGAAATCAAAGGATAAAATTAGAGGGCCAAAAACAAGAATGTAATAATTTGAGGTCGAGGAAATTTAAAGATTAATTTATCCTTCTGAAAGTGCTAAAGGATGAAAAGAAATTACTAGCTAACATCCTTTTTTATTACGTGTTATTAGTGAATGTTGTTCTAGCATTCTATTGGCTTCAATTATAAATGCTGTATAAATGGGGGAAAATAAAAACTCCAACAAGTGGACATCAATTGCTAGAATGGTCATCATATCGTAGGCACTAGCAATCATAATTAAGCTTTAGGTATAGGTGACGAATTAAGCTCAAGATCTTACTAGACTATTCATATAAAATGCGGGATCACTATTTTGAAAAAGGATATCTATAAACCGAATTTGCAAGCTAATTTAGGCGTGTAATGAGAGCTCTAGGAAGTGTAAGACCATGAAAAACCAACTCAGAATGGCTCAATCTTCATATAGACTACTTCCCATTTCTATAAAAATAGAAATAGTGAAGCTATTCCTTCCACTCTGGGGGACGTTCTTTATCTAAATCCTATGATATCATTTCATTTGGCGGCATGGCCAAGGGTAGAAAGGTGGGTGTCTAGAAATCCTTTTTTCCACAGTTGAACAATGAGGAATTTTAGTAGACATTGATGTGAAAATTTCCTCAATTGACTAACTATGAAAAAATGCAGCATAGATTGGAAATTGCTTTGCTATACATATCATACTCAGTTAATTTGACAGAATAAATTCTGAATGCTTTCCATATGAGAAGAAACTAACAAACTTCTCACATGCGAAAAGACTGATCACCAAATCTTGAAAAAAATAAATAAGAGACAATGAACAGAATCTGATTAAGTTCATCAGAGCTTGTAAAATCATGGTTACACCTTGAAATTTAGACTTGGTATATGGCTTAGGGGAAGTGTATCCGATGTTACTACCCTCTACAATTCTAAAGGTCAGGTTGTGCCACTAGAAACCTTGAAGAAGCCCCAGATTTGAGGGATTGTCTCCTGAAATGGAAGTTACAGAGTCAAAAGTAGGAATCAAAGAAAGGCATTGTACACATTCAGGACCATTCCATTCATTGGAACAAAACTCACGCTTTTATCCATTTTGCCGAATTGGAAGCAGAATTCAGCCTAACCATTGTGAAAGTCACATTCTCGCCAAAATTGAGCTAAGCCGAAACTTCCTGTGCTATATCGTATTGCATAGTATTATCATTCAGCCAAGTCTTATCAGTGTTCTGAAGTTGGATAGTCTGAACACGATACTGTCCTTTTCAGTAGAGCTCAAACACACACGTGTCTTCCGCCTTCAGAGAAGTTTCTCTCATGAATGCAGCCCTGCGGGCAATTAGCTTTCCATAATGTTCAGGGCTGGTGAGCTTCAACGCCATGCTTTGTCTTGAAATATGAGAGCCATGGTCTGCAGGCTTTTCTTAACGTGCGTCTTTAGGAATGAACCAGGAACTCTCTGCTCAAGGAGACATTTCGCAATTTTGTCATCAGAAAGAAGAAAACAACCAATGATTTCTGAGGAAGACAGTATGAATATCCTTTTCAAAGCATGTAAAGGACCAAAAAAAAAAAATATTATTGCCACGTGATTAATATCTAGATCTAACATAGCCTAGCAACTCTATG
Source organism: Eucalyptus dawsonii (assembly GCA_016097615.1). Lineage (NCBI taxonomy): Eukaryota > Viridiplantae > Streptophyta > Magnoliopsida > Myrtales > Myrtaceae > Eucalyptus > Eucalyptus dawsonii. The sequence goes on along the minus strand of CM027881.1, from coordinate 27,508,676 downwards.
TGATTTAAATCCAAGAGTTGTCATTGTCAAGAGGATCTTACCATATTGCTTTTCTTCAAATATATTCACCTCACCGCAATTTGGAGGAAAGGATAATCGAGTATAAATTTGCTGGCCAGTTCGAGAGCTCTTCACAAGCCTGACTCTCTCAACTTACCTACAGCAGCCGCAAACAGAACATGAAAAAAGCTTTAGCATTTTAGGCATAATCTATTCTTGTTATGTAAAACCCATATCTACTGACATAGCAACCCTAAATCAATACATCAGAGTCTTTCTAATGGTCTAGCTTCCTGAGGCCTATATGCACACCAATCCATTCTCATCACAATGAAATCTGATATGACTGGCTCGGTTTGTTTCCATTATTTATGTGAACCCCCAACACATACATATGTACATGCGGGAGACCTATAGACAAAGAAACATTACAAGAATGAATTAGCCCTAACACAGTTTCTCTTAGCCTAACGACGTGGAGAGTTCCTGCATGATATTCGAATCAAATACGAGAACAACACAGTCAAGGGGAGAATTTGCTAATATATTAAGATTCACACTCGGAAAATCTCGTGATGAGCAGTTTGAACTTTGTCCCTCCCCAAACTTTTTGCTAATGAATGTGCATGGGAACTGCAATGAACTTTGCAAACCTAATCAAATTCCATTGCCATACAAAGCTGAGGACACTTGACTGAATGCAATTCATCCCCCAAGACTTCAAGCTCAACAGAAACATCACAGCAATTGATGGCACATTTAGTCTCAACACATATATATGCATACACAGGAGATCTAGAGACAGAGAAACACTAAGAGAATGAGTTAGCTCTAACACAATTTCTCTTAGCCTAACAAAATGGACAGTTCCTGTAGAGTATTTGAATCAAACACGAGAACAACACAATCAAGGGCAGAATTAGCTAATATTAAGATTCACACCCGGAAAATCTTGCGATGAGCAGTTCAAACTTCTGTCCCTCCCAAATTCTGCTGATGAATGTGCATAGGAACCACCATGAACTTTGCAAACCTGATCAGATTCGATTTCCATACAAAACCAAGGACACTTGGCTGAATGCAATTCATCCCCCAAACTTCAAGCTTGACTGAAACATCACGGCAATTGAAGGCATCTTCCACTTTCAGCAAGACAATTCCATAATTGCTGAGGCTTGGTTCCTCACATCAACATTGATTGGCAGATATTCTATCTTGGACATCCTTTCATCAATTATGGTGACACGAGAAATGGAGTCCCCTTCATATTAGAAGACCAAAAATTGAACCTCACAGACAAAGTAATGCTCTGCATATGCATTCAAACCCTTTGCTAACCAAACCATCTCATCACATTTTTCCAGTTCTACAGGCCAAACAATTGCACCATTCTCTCAAAAGCATCCTCTTGAACCTTTTGAATATTCATGTAGGAAAAATAAAACTCATAATCTTAATAAGCCTTGAGACTTGTTTTAAATTCAAAATGAAGAATGCATAAACCAAAAAGTACGTCTTGAAGCACATACTTTTCGGTTCATTCAGATTTGGAATGAAGAATTAATGAGTGTGCATCTAGATTGTGATCAACCACATAAAACCCAATCGGCATACAAGTACACTTCCTTGATTTCTCAAGACTATATAAAGGAATTATTATTTGGAATACTGAATTCATCTTGGACCTGCAAAAGCGACACTCCCAGAGTTCATCTAGATCAATGTAAATTAAGTCCTAACCAGCACTAGTGAATATGTGGACTCTGAACAGAAAATCATCCCTATCAATGAGTTTCTACATGCAAATGACCTTCTCTTGCAAATTTGGGCCAACTAGCGGAAAAGAACGTACTCCATCCCCTCCCCCCAAGCCCCCGGCCAAAAAAAAAAAAACTCATCCACAGCTCCTTAGCTTCACCATGCATGACCTGTCCGAATACCTGAGAGTCACAATTTGCTAAATTTCATGAATATGTCGCATGATGAATGGAACAGGAGCCAAGTGCGCATGTACATTGTTGAAAAACCAGCATATGGTGAAGAAAAGACCAAGACATAAGCATGCCCTAACAAGAGAATTAAATCGTACACAGAGTGAGTTTAAGGCATTACTTGCTAGTTTCAGGAGACAGTAAGCCACATGACGAAAGTCATCAATCCAAAGTCAAGGTCAAATCTATGCTCCAAGAATGCAATAGGGTACACATTCAGAAGTAGCCTTCCAGGTCCTATGTATATTTAAAACATATCAATTTCAGCCACACAAATCACAATCACAGGGGAAAAAGCAAATACATTAATGACTGGAACATGGATGGAATTGAAAATTTAAACTTAAGCTGTTTGATTCTTTTAAGCGCAGCTCAAATAAGGTTTTATCAAACTATTGGTTCAATTTGACAAAGTAAAATCTTTTTTTTTCCCCAAATCTGATTAATATAACAAAATACAACAGCATCTCCTATTTGAAAACAAAATTATCAGTCATTAGATCTACAATGAAAGTTCATAATCACAACAAGCCAGCCCCTTATCGATTAGGTGTTTTTCTTTAGTTATGGAGGCAGCAACATTCTTTTCTTTGCAATTTGCTTGTCCATATGAACATAGTCTCTTTGTGCGATTAACATATATATTCTACTTCTCCAACATTGAATCACATTGTCAAATTTCTCCATATAAGAGGACTTGGATTCTAATTGTTAGACGCCTTAGGAATTGCTTTTCCAACGCATCTATCTACAAAAAAAGGAGACGATTGTTATCTTTTCGAACCTCCAACCACCAGCTTATGTCCCAATAATAGTCCTTTCATACTTTTCCCTAATTCAGGTACTCCATTGTTAAGATAAAATTGCTAGTTTGAGGAACTTTTGCTTTTAGACTCTAAGGTGGAACAAATTTTGAAGAACAGAGGCCTTTGCTGAATAAGAAGGCGATGATTGAGGAAGGTCACTACGAAACCAGCTTCCGAGTTTAACCTAATTAATGCGCAATAAGACACCAAAATCGGAAGAAACGTGAACTTACGAGTTTGCCGGGTTCAAGTGCGAGAGAGAGCGAGAGAGAGATCTTCTTCTTTGATGATGTCAGTGAAGGACCTCTATTGGTCCATGATCTGAAGTTGTGGACTGAGAAATTTACACGGAACGAATTTAAAAAGCAGAGCCCTAGCTGAAGAAGACGACGGCGATTGAGGAAAGGTCTCTACGAAAACCGGAAGAAAATTACGTGCAATAAGACACGAAAATCGGGAAGAAATTCTGGCAGACGAGAGAAATGATGTGTGCAGAAGTGTGAACTTACGATTCGTCAGATACAGATGCGGATAGGGAGAGGGAGAGAGAGTATGATGTTCTTCTTTGATGAAGTGGGCGGAGGACTGACCGTCCAGACTCGGCAGTGCCATCTTCTCTCAGTCCTGGCAATTCCCAACGCTTCCTTTTCGCTTCATCCTCCGTGAACGCAACAAAGAGAGCCTCTGGCGTCAAGAAGGAGAAGGAGAGCCTTGCTTCGTTTCCTGCTGTTCGGTGAAGGAGGCGAGATTGATCGATCGATCGATCGATAGATAAGGGTTGATGATGCTTTGATCCGACGGTACCAATAAAAGAAAAGTTACAAAAAGAAAAATTTAAAAACTTACCGTGCTACCAAAAAAGTAAGAAAAAAGAAAAACGAATGGATGAGAGAATGACATCAATTGAATCTTTACCAATTCCATGTGCATTTATTTCATGCTGATAACTTTTGTATGGTTGTATTGAGATCATCACCCTCCTCCCAATCCCCTAGTTCCCACTTGTATCTAAAGAGGCTCACCGAAGTAAATGGCCAACATAGTTGTGGTGTGCTTAGCATACCCTTAGAAAAGGTCTTCATTTTCGGACACTCTTCCACTTCAATAATCTGTAAGTTTGGAAACTTGAAGGTGCAACTCGAGATGGAGGAGAAGCATTCTAGGCTTGGCAGATCTTGGAGTGTCAAACGGTATAGATTTCCAAAAGAAATCACTTTTCCTTCTCCGTTTCCATCATTGGCCACTACTTCTTTAATTCTTTCACATTCTACTATAGTCATGTAATTGAGATGCACCAAATTTGTGACTGTTGAAACTGTTACTAGATGTACCAATCCAGAGGAATTCTTCACCACTAACTTCGTTCAGATTCTGGAAGGATGTCACAGTTGGAAATATTGTCGTCAAACAGGGACAATCCCAAATCTCAAATATTTCGATCCTCTGAAGAATTTTCGACACTAAAGAGTCTTCTCTCCATACACGCTTCAGGTTGTGTAGCTTGTTTAACTTAATTTCTCTTAAATTTTCAAGCACCGGATGTTTCCCCTCTTCAACAAGCCCTTCGTCCAAGAATATATCTTCAAAGGAGCTACAGAATACCTCAAGGCTTTGTAGATTCTGAAATCTCTCTAGGAGGAATATAGAGGGAAAGGCGGCATTTTCATCATGAAAGCATGCCAATGTTAGTGCTTTTGGTTTGCTAAAGATGTCATCGGGAAAATTTCCATCTTGTATCATCTTAATATTGTTATTGACTAATAAAAGTCTCTCAAAGTTGGGAAAGTCCTGTTAAACAACCAATACAATAAGAGAAGTAAATTCTACAAAGTTTCGGCAATAAATCATGTGTTGTTAAAAGTAAACTATTTAGATGATATGCATGGAAGGTGACCATCTTCTTATAGTTCATTATATCTCAAGAACCTTGTATTCAACACTCAAGCTTTCAAAAGTCTCATGTAGAGGTTGGTTTAGTCAAGTGGATAGAGTGAATCTAAATTCAAGATCCCTACACTCACTAAATTCATCTTTTGTTAGGAATATCTTATCTTGTCAACAAAAATTTATCATCTTTGGAATCTTATGTAGTGAAATGCACTCATGATGTTATTAAAATATATGTGATCCACAAATTTAGAAGTGTGCTTAAGATATAAGAAATATCTTATGTTGTCTGCAAACTTATAGGAAAGGGGTTCTAGTTTTCTATAATATTATAACAAGACAACAGGACGATTATGCAGTGCACCGGTGTATTAAAAAATACAGTAGAAAATAGTGCACTAAGGTACTAATGTTATTTTTGTTTTTAAAAATTTGTTTGAATTGATTTTTTTAGAGTTTGTAGAAGATGAAATAGAGAAGAAAAGTTCAAATGTGCAACACATATCAATAATGGAGAGGACCTCTAGTCAAATTCTTATTGATGTCGCCAAGAAGCACCATTAGGTTAGATTAGGAATATTATCTGTTGTCAATAGAATACTATAAATATTTTTGTAACTCTAGGTAATGGAATATCTTATGCATGTCCGCAAAGGAAAGTATACGTAAGATATTAGAAATACTTAATGTTGTCGACAAACTAATAGAAAAGGAAGATCATGTTTTCCATAACATTATAATGCAACATGATATGCAATGGATATGATATTAGTGATTGCTTTAAAGAACAAAGTAGAAACTAAGGGAGATTAACTATAATCATACCCTCTCAAATGAAGAGAGTGCTTCTTGATCTGAAAGGTCTTGTTGATCATCTCTTTGAGCCCAACTGTTCATGGATGCCTGCAAAGGATAACATGTTTAGTTTGTCACAGTGAGTCACTCCTAATTTCTCCAATAATGGCCAATTCAAAGTGGGCAAGTTAGGACAAAATCTCTTGAGTCGTGGCATGTCATGTAACACCAAAGAGGTTAGTTTTGGGAAAAGATCTTGAGTAGTATTGGAGCATGAAGTGTCATCCCCACTAGCAACTATTTCCTCAATCTCACAAGACTCCACTTGAAGTATTTCAAGTTGGGTTAAACTTGCAGCCACCCAATACGGAAACAAATTTTCAAGGCTCTTACAATTCTGAACCTCAACTTTCCATAAACAATCAAAAGTCAGAGTTTCTTGAGGACCGTCAGTCCATATTTTGCTTAAATTGTCCATGTGGGAGAGATCCATCAACATAAGTTTAGGAAATTGTACCTGCCATATTGAGAAAAAAAATGACACAATGAATGTGATTGCATTGAGTTATGAGCTTAAAGAAGGAATTTCCAAACTTCCATCGTTCACACAAATCATGAGAAGTCAAGATTTTGTTAGAGACATAAATAGGGAGGGCTTGATTGATGCTTTTATATAAGTTGACTGATGACTAAGGCCGAGGATATTGCATTGCAACATGCATGAAATTATAAATGCATTTATAAATTAATAGTACATTTGACTTTTTGAGTGGCTTAATTGATGATTAAGGATACATAGATTTTGGAGTGACAAGACAATGTTGACTTTTCTTGATTACTTGGCAAATCATAAGGATAACTTAAAAGTCCAAGAATTAGGCAAATAGGCCCTATGCACGTGGAACTTGGCTCATTCAAATGGTTGCTAAATAGGTCTCCCAAATTCCGGTTCCATACCTTTCAACTTCATCCTAATCCCCCTGCCTTCCGAGTCCTCATTTTTTGATAGTAGCTCTCGCGTCACGATTAGAGAGAGAGAGAGAGAGAGAGAGAGAGAGAGAGGGCTATTTCCAATTGGATGCAAGAGCATCTAAAGCATAAGAAAACTTACAATGCAAAAGTGAAAGAGAGAGAGAAATGAGAGCCCTCCTATTTATGCTGATGCAAGAATGGAGCCATTGACTAAACATCAATGACAGCTCACTCAACCGTTTCTCTATGCAATTAAATGAGGACAATGACGAAGAAGAACATAATATGAATCCCGCAAAACAATGTTGATGCTATGGAAGTATTTTTGTGATGAATAAAGAATATTGACAAAAAGTTTTTGTAATGAACTATACATGATTCAGATATAGAGAAAATTTCCATTAGGTTAGTTTCGTTGGCAAAGATCGGTTATGTTTTAGATTTGTTTGCTTCAAGGTTAACATGCATAACAATTAGAGAAAAAGCAAGGGCATGGAGATGATGAGCCAGTCAACTAAGGATATGAATAGTGGGTGCGAAGAACTTTTTTGGTCGGGTGCGATGAACTTAAGCAGTGTATGTATTGAAGAAGGAATGGATGAAACTAATGCTTGGCTCAACATTATTTCCTCTATTTACTATGAGCAATGCTACTTATTCATACCAAATTGCAAATGGTACTTATGAATCATCTAATTAATACATTTCACTAAAGAGAAGAGTCATGAAATTTATATGGTGAACTAGATATAAAAAAAATATAGTAACTTCAATTGTTCACAACCTTTTTCTTTTTTATGTATGGGAGATTTTTGTATTTGAAAATAATTTCTTAAAAGGCATGGGCAACATGACAAGTTGAATAAATAACATAATGTTATGATCTCAGCAAAAGCAAGTTGGGTCAATTTACTAGTTTTATATTGGACCATTGATAACATCCTTGAAATAATATTTATTCAGATTTGAGGTGGAAAAATAAAAATAGAATCTTGCAATGTACCGAGTGATCCACCCCTTGGCAAAAAGTGGGTGTGCACCCGCTGATTGCATTTTGTTTGTAAGGAGAAAATCAAGAGTGTTTTTTGTTAATACATCATGACCTCCAACGAATTGTCCATTGAAAAGTAAGTATTGATATTTTTCATTTGGTTATAATATAATTAATGCAATTATGACTTGTCACATAAAGAAAAAAAAAAAATGACTTTCCACACTTCCTTAAATCTATCAATATTTTTAATTGAGGATTTTGATGAGTTTTTGAAATTATCTAATAATGTGGGAGAAATCAATTATTATATGACAGCTCATATTTGACACTAAAATGAAATTAACACTATCACAACTTGTCACTATCAAAAGATCAAAGACTATTTTCATACTTTCCAAATTTATTAGTATTGTTGATTGAGTGTTATAATGACTTTTGAAATATTCTTAGAATGTGGGGCTAGGTATTATATAACAACTTATCCATGCAAATGACATTATAAATAAATAATTAGTGATAATTCTTACAATTAAAAAGTAAATAGATGTGTAGATACTTGTTATGATTAAACATTCTATTTTACTAGTATAAAACGATAGAAAGAATTGCGCAAAAGTATTAGAATAAGGAAAAAAAAAGATTTCTTCTGTCAGGGAAAAAAAAAACAAAACTTGTATAGAATCTGTAATAAAAAAATGATATCGCGCATTTTCAAGTGCCTCAGTTTCGACCCAAAAAAAGAAGTGCCGGAGGAGGTCGTCATTTACTGTGTTTAGTCTTCACATGAGGAGAACTTCATGAGGCGGAATGGAAGTGTTGACTGGATGATTGAGTCCATTTATTTTTAATATTTTTTTATGTAGCTACGACATTAACTAAATATTGACTGTTTTTTGGTCAGATTACTCAAAATAAAAAATCTCAATTCCCTCACTTTCCTTCTCCATCTACGCTTTCTCCTCCATCTCCAGCCACATTGAGCCCAACCTTCCCGCGTCCCCAGCCATCGCCATCGGCGGAGTTGCCGGCATCGCGTCCATGGCGACCATTGCCGAGCGTCCAACCCTCTCCATCGTCTCTGTGGTCTACCCATTCATGACACCTCTCGTCCATGGCCGCTCTTCCCTGACATCTATTTCTACGTTTTCTATTTCGCCGTTTGAACTTGCATTCCATGGACGAAGGGATCTCAAACTCGCCGACTCATGGCCATGGACAAGCTGCGGTCGCCAGATCTGTGGAGGAGCCTCCTGGCGAGCCATGGACGAGCTAGGCTTGCGTCCATGGACGATACTAGATCTGGAGGCACGACTCTAGCCCAAATCTGGACGGGCAACGACCATGAGCCAATCGCGGGCAACGACGGAGGGGACAATGGCAGTCCATAAGCCGTCGTTGCTCGCGACGGGACTTCCAGATCTGCAACCATGTCTCTAGCGATAGCGGCTCGTCCATGGCTGCGAGCGGCGGTGGTCGACTTCCAAATTTGCAACTCCGTCGCTATGGACGGCCAGATTTCGAGATCTGTAGAACGATGAGACGGACAAAACAGAGGAAGCCGGCCATGCTTGGCTTGGACATAGCAAGGGTCAGCCTAATCAAGGCGCCGGTGACTCCACCGTTGGCGATAGCGGAGGAGGGGCGGAAGTCAAGTGGCTGTGGACGAAGGAGGAGGAAGAGAGGGCTGAAGAGAAGATTTTTTAATTTTTCTTCACCGGAATCAACGGCCCGACCGAATTGACGCCGAAATCGCTTCCACATCGGAGATTACTTCGACCCACCATAACCAACAAGCCCCGGTTTGCGCAATCAATTGGAACCCATGGAAGCACGCGCACAGAGAGGAGACGAGCTTCAGAGAAGCGATTCCGAAGCTTCCGATTCAACCATTGGACAGACCACCCAATCAATCGCCCCAAAAAAACAGAAGGTAAAAGGATGAGGGAGAGGGGGAGGAAGAAGAGTTATTGTTACTTGACTCTCTGTAGATTTGGTTCACTTTCTTTTTTCCCCCTCGTCGCGAAGAGGAGGATCAAGGTGAAACGAAATGACTGGAGCGAGAGAGAACAGTTCTTAAGGGGGGAGAAGTTAAAACACTAAATAGACTTTGTCTAATTTCTTCCTTTTTCTGTTTTTTTTCCCCTTTTTCCAGTGAGCGCATGGCAACCAACGGAGGCCGAGGCAGCAGCATGGTTCACGGAGGGGAGAGAGAGAGAGAGAGAGCAAAGCCACAACGTGAAGAGGAGAGCAGAGCTTTCCAGTAAGAAGGCGTCAACGAAGAGAGGGGGAGCAGAAGCTTTAATGGTTGGCAACTCACAGGTGGACCCGACTTTGCCACTTGTCGATCTGTGGATGGTTCAATATGAATCCTACATTGTGCTTTTAACGCACCTAATTTTTTCCCCATGAGACGGAAAGGTAGCGTTGATTGGATAATTTATTCTGATTTTTAAAATTTTTATTTAGCTAGGACATTGACGAAATATTGTTATCTAGTTATGGAATATGACTTGCAATCACGGAATTGCTACCATTTATTATCCAGTTGTCCCGTTCTCTCTTTTATTTTGTTCTTTTTGCCATTTCTTTTCATCTTCCCTTTCTCTTGCCACACATAGATTGTGCGCAGTATCACACTAATTATCACTAAATATAATAATCCAGAGTTAATATTTATTGCATAACATAGGTACATAATTTGATAGGTTGTTGGAGTATAGCGATTCAAGTATGATTTACAGACGAAGAAGACGAACCGCTTCATGCATATGGATCTTTTTATTTTTATTTTTTTTTCAATCTCAGTAACCAGCCCAAGCATTAGTGATTATTAGGAAATAAAAAGGTTGACTACACTGATCATTATCAAAGTTTAGAGCAATCTTTAATTTTTTCAATCTCAATAACTAGCCCAAGCATTAGTGATTATTAGGAAATAAAAAGGTTGATTACACTGATCATTATCGAAGTTTAGAGCACTCCAATTAAAGAGCCACTCTCTCTAACTCCTCCAATTTCATTGATTGGGAAGATAATTATGGTATAATGAGTTGTAATTGCTAAGCAATTTGTGAACTGGGCTTTTACATTATGAAGTTTTCTTTTCCCCTTTTCTTCATGTTTAATAGAATGATGTCAATTTGCTTTTGCGCAAGAAAATATGAAGTGGCGATACTACATTTTTTTTTTTTTTTGGTGGCCATTTTTAGATGCTATTCTATGTTTACTATTTAGCTCTTTAGAGTTGAAATTGCAAAATTAAATGTTTTTATATGGTTATTGTGATAAATTTTTTAAGAACCTCGCTAATTTATTCTAAGGTACTACGCATGATATGATTTCATGAACTGACACCAACTTAACACTTCTAAAAGGATATGGAGATGTACAATTCATAGTTATATATCTTGAGGATTAGAATATTTTTAATTTTGTATTAAATATTAGAATATTATGTATGTAAACCCATACAAAGCACAAAATTTGTATCATACCATGCATCGTCCAATACTATGAGAATTTGTTCCAAATGAAACGCCAAAAATGCATTTGTTTGAAAGACTGACCTGGACAGTGAAAAGTGAAGAGGTGCCGTGGTCAGTTTCCATCCAAGATTGTTCATTCAAACTTCTCATCTTTGGGCAGTGGGCAATGCTCAACCTTACTAATTTGGGGCATTCTAGCATATGATATTTTCCTGAGAGGAAACAAGTCAAATTGGGCAAGCATTCTAGTGTCATCAACCAGAGCTTCGGGAATGTAATATTCTCCATTGCGCTTCGCTGCCCTTCTTCCTCTACGATCACTCCTTCAATCTGACCACACTCCTTTATTTCCATTTTTCTAAGATTGGAAAGGCACCGAGCCATCGATGGAGAGAAAGCATGTCCTAAGTTGCTGCAATTATAAAGGATGAGATTTCCTAGAGAATCGAAGCTTAGCGATCCTTGAAGATCTTTGTCCCACAATCGCCTCAATTTTGGTAGATTGACCAAGTATAATTCCTGTAGCTGAGGCAGTACTTGAGTGCTTTCCACAACCCCCGGCCCCTCCAAATCAAATATTTCTTCAAGCAACATGCAATCGCGCACTTGCAAAAAACTCAAATTGTCTAAAACAAGCATCAATCTAGATGGCATAGCATTAACAAATGATGGACATTTATCAATTACCATTGATTCTAATTGCCAATATGACTTGATGGGATTAAGTTCATTATGCCATTTTCCAATCAACTTGGGGAACTCAGATAGTAGCATTTTCTTTACTCCAGCAAACATACCCTGTCAAAAAATGCATCATTAAACATGAACTTCTAGCTAGCAAAAAGCGATTATTCAATTAGTGGTCAAAACCATCCAATTGCACGAAATTTGATAACTGGTACTTACCATTTCTTCAAACATATTTTGGATGGTAATGTTGAGGTCTCCCACCCAAAACCACACTTTTTCTGATACTTGAACTCTCTCCAATTTTGGTGCCTCTATTGGTCCTCGAGAGAAAAACTTCATGTTGGGACATCTAGCCATAATGACATCTTCCAATAGAGGGAACATCAAAGTGTATTCACCTAAGCTGAAACTTCTCAACCCTATCAACCCATCAAGCTCCATATGCTTCAATTGATTGAAAGCCACTACACGCCCCTCCCCACCTTCCTCATCACTAATGATTTCTGTCAATATTCTACAATTACTTATCCTCAATTTTGTGAGCGCCACCAAATTTTCAGCTATTGTCGGTGTGAACATATTTGATAACCCATCACAATGTGACACATATAGAGTCTGCAAATGTCGAATATATCTTGGAAAAGGTAATATTACTTTTAGCTCATGACTTGTACCTTCTATGGCTTCCTCATTCCTGCTTGGGTCTTCTAGATAAGATTCACATACAACTAGCTCTTCCAAGTTGGTTAAACTCTCAACAAAACAAGATGTGGATATTGAAGACTCCTGGGAGAGATGGCGAAGCTTAAGCAATCTAAGCTTGTAGAAGAATTCTCCATCATGAAAATGCCCATGCCAAATCTCCATCCGTTCCGATAAATCCAATTTTAACTCTTGGAGATTAGGGAATGCACCCTAAGAAAATAGTCAAACCCAATTGTTAAAGCCAGCTTAGTTAAAAGAGCATTCATGTATTATGATATAAGTCCTGCATGTTGTGCACTATAACTATATTTATAAAATGTTGAGCTTCATGTGATTCAATAAAAGGAAAGGTACCTACATCACATAAACATTATCATTGATCTTTATATTCGACTTGTATCCATATTTCAGCTTAAGAAACTCCTTCTTTCATGATTTTAAAGATAAATCCCTTGCGAAAATAACTTATGCATCAATCACAGTCACACGTGCACAAATTTCAATGATTAATGTCAACAATAATGTCACATCTATACGTTTTTAGCAAAACATTGGTAATCTTTATAAGATTATTAGACAACACACTTGTACCGTGCTAAGATCACAAGACATGCCACGAGTTTTCATATTTTTGGCAATTAGGAGAGAGATAAACTATCAGACTTAGCCTAAACCTTTTTAAAAGGAGATCATTAGAAGTGCATTTGATCCATTTGACAAGAATGTTCTATCAACTATTGAAGAACATGTGATGTTTCAATGTTGAAATATTTCTATGGATTAAAGGTGAGTCATATAGTTTACATCTTCCTATATAGAGCTACTTGTATAAGATGCTTGGTGGTGACTTTAATCACCACTTCAAATATTCACCATGAAGCAAAAGAAGTAACCTTTGATCGTACCTTTTTTGTCAAGAAGAGAGGCGGATTATCAAGTGGCATCTCATTCTCAAAGTGCGATGCAAGTATCTCCACTTTGTCACAGCCACGCACCTTCAAGGTCTTCAATACCGGCCAATGGGAAGTATGTATTCCAGTGTAGAGGCACTTCAACTCTCTCAAATACTTAAGCTCAAGGGAAATTAACATTGGGAATACAAACCTGGGAACTAGTCCTTCTTCATTCTCGATAATTTCCGCAATGCCACATTCATCGATCTTCAACTCCTCAAGTTGCATGAGATCTCTGGCTATTGAGGCTGGAAACAAGAAGGTGAGGCTCTCGCATCTAGAAACACTAATAGAACGTAGATACTCGAATTTAACTTGATAGTGGAGGTCCTTATCCCATACACGCTTTAGTTTTGATAACTGCGATACTGCCAACACTTTTAATGGACAAGCAATAGGATGTCCATCTAGATGATTCAGTGGTTGAAGGCCGAAAACAACTTCAAGCGAACCACATCTTCTTGCTTCCAATTTTTCCAAGCTCAAGAGTCGTCCTAGAATGAAAGAATGAACAACGTTCACAAGCTTATTGCATCCATCCACGCAAAGTGAGTTTAGCTTGGGGAAAGAATCTGCAGCAACTTGATTGTCCCATATCGTTCTGATATTATCCAACCTAGTGATATCTAACTTCTTCAAGCTTGGAAAAAGAACCTGCGATATTCACTCACAAAATTGGTGATTGAGTTAATCATGAATTTCCAAGATAGATGAGTGTCAAGATGTAAATTATGAATTCATAAAATTGGTGTCTCTGTCTTAAGTTGCACAAAAGGAAAAGAAGAATAAGCAAAAAAAAAAAATCAGTAAAAAATGTCCATACTAATGTCAATGACTCTAGGATTAGATGGCTACTGGAATTACTACAGACAAAACAAACATAGAAATTCTGACTAGATTCTGTTGACAATGGTAAAATGATAATTTGGATATGCTCCTTAACTATCATATAATCACATTAGTCCCTCATAATCCCAAATTTAAATCAAATCACTCCCTCTCTTGAATTTAGTCAATTTCCTAGAATAATCAAATCACTTTGTGCTTTTTTTGCTAGCCCAAGAATGAAATAACTAGTATACGTAGCTTTTGATCACTTAGAGACGGTTATTTAAGTTACAATATGGATGGAATTATTCAATGAAATTGCAGTGCACTCAGAGAAGTCACTGAATTGATCACTTTGATTTTGCACTTCAGGTTAAAAAAAAAAAGGAGCGATTTCAGATGCCCTGGACCCTAGATTCTTGCTTAGTTAAGTGACGGAGAGGGCTCAAATACCTTCTGCTGGTGCAATTAAGGGAGACTAAAAGCTTCCTTTGATTAGGGGGGCAAAGGGGATCTTTTAAGAGCAAATGAAGTCAAGTGAGTATTTTAAAGGCCCTTCATCTACAACCTCTCAAACCTTACTTCTCACTTTCCTCTCCATTGTTTCTTAAATTGCTTTCAATGGGCATGCGTGCAATGTCGATGTCGTACCTGCAAGGTTGCTGAGAGCTTTAAGTTTCCTATGAACATCAAAAAGCTTTTAGAGATCTTGTTTGGCAATTGTATTATTTATTCATGCTCTGTGTAGGTACCATAAAAGATGTTTAACCATCTTTATGGAAACTATTTCTAGAGAACTTAAAAATAAAAAAATTGCAACTCATACATGTCGGCAACTTTCAATACTAGTGTTTGTACACTACTCATTTTCTTTAAAATATTTTTAACCAAAGTACACTTTGTAAGTTATTTAGTTAGTTCCTATTTTGGCTATGTTTTGTCTTTTGCATTTGATACTTTTGTTATATATAATTTTGACGTAACATTAATCATGTACCTCTTGACCGAAGAGTGCAGTGGAGCATGATTTGATGCTATCCCGACTCCAAGCTTCTCGTGAACCTGCCATTAGTTTTCAGTAAATGAAAAGACTGTTACCATTTGCATTGCAAGGATGAATTTATCTACAAGAAGATCTCTAGTGATGAAAACAAAAAATCAATCTTACACTTTTTGCAAGAGAAGCACATTAAACTTTTCAAACAATTTAAGTTTAAGTTCGTTAACATCGGGAATGCTAGAGTTTCTAATATTTCCAATCCCAACCCGTCTTCCTCTGTAATGATTGCCTCCATCTTCTTGCAATAAGATACCCGTAGATTTCTCAGTTGTGCAAGAGATTTAATCATGGATGAGAAAAGTAAAAACTTGACGTTATCCAAGCCCTTGATTACTAATGTCTCCAATTTCGAAAAGGCAACCTGCAATATTCACTCATGGAATTGGTAATTCAATTAAATCACAAATTCAAGAAGAGGGGGATTATTAAGTTGCACAAAAGGGGGGGGGACCAAATAAAATAAAAAAGGAATAAAATCTCCATACTATTGTTGTTACTAAACAAGATAAGGAATCTTTCTCCGATCTTTACTTGGAAAATGATTGCAGAGCTTAATTTGATTAGTGAGCCAATTTTATTCCTTCTGAAAAATAACTTACAATGAAAAGCTTTATTTTCTTTTTTCTTTTTTATTTTTGGTAAAGAGTAACTAATCTTCTACAAAAGTTCATCGCTTCAACTTGAGAAAATCCTTCTTCTGCAAAGTTACTCAAGATCTCCCATCTACCTTGCCATTGCCCGTTGCTCCCATCTATTACAACAAGTTTAACTTCTGTGTGTTTCTTTGTTCGACTACTGCCATCCCCCACTATCCAACCTTCCACTGCTACTTTCATCGGCTCCACCTCTTTACAATGTTGGAAGAGATTTATTACAGTTATTAGAAACATTTCATTATAATCCCATAGATCTTTGCAGCCCTAGTTTCTACGCCCAAAATGAAAAGGCATTAAGGCAAGAGTACAATTCTTTAACGAAGATTTAGAACCCTTGAAAGTTAAAAGCCCCAAAGCCTCTGTGCAAACCATCCCAATCTAGTTCCTCTATTGCATGGGAAGTAGAAAAGATGGGGTTGAAGTGGAGATACTTAGATTCGTTACCTTGAGGGATCCACCATCAACTTAAATCTCCACAACTCTTTATTGACAGGAAACTAATATACGGCGTGAGTCTTAGGCCCCACCATCAACTTCAGCTATAATCACGCCACTATTAAAAGGCAATCTTGTCTAGTCAGCCAAAAGACGCCACTGGCAGCAACTACTTCCCACATAAAATAGCTGCACGCTTTACTTAATTAGACAATTGTTTATCCTTAGTTCACTTAGCTTCTCTTTAATGTTAGTAAATCACTATCAATAACCAATTTAATAGGATATTAAACACAAACTATGGATTTGTGTACATATGTATCCATACATACTTCAAAGGCCAAATGTGAAGACATTTAGTTAAAGGACTTGTATTTAGATTTGTAAATCGCCATGGAGAGAAACCACAATGATCACATATGGTCCCGCGAGACTAGGCAACCACTAGTTTATCTTGATAAGATATCGAAGCTACATAAAATTCACAATCTAACTTGGATGGACTCAAAATAAAGAAAACTCAAATTTCGCCACAAATTTCTTGAAGATTATATGGTGGAGCACTTGAAGCTTTGGAAATTAAACTAAGACATACCAAGTAGCCAAATTAAAATACTAGGCCCGTCAAAACATTTGAAGTAAGTCTCTATAAAATTATTTGGACTTCAAGACAGTGGATTTTCCATCAAGGAATCAAGTTCCGTCATTTGATATTATAACTTGGCCTTAATTCCGTCGTATGGAGTAGAGAAATGTAAAGATCACTTTGGAACTCCAACAACAAGAATTTCAAATTTGCAATGACGACTTTGGTGTGGCATAATAAAAATCATACAATTGCCAAGACCTACTTTCGCTATAAAAAAAATGCACAAAAGTCTGTATTATATATCGCAAAAAGTCATACAATTGCCAACACCTACTTTCACTATATATGCACAAAAGTTTGTACTCTTATAATCTTGGGGCCTATGCAATGACTAAATGCTTATTTAAACACGATACACAAAAGGTATGCATCAATTAGATTGGTATAGTTGCTTTTATTTAAAAAAACTGATCCTCCTTCCCATTCTTCATATTGTTTTTCAAGAGTCACCTATTTTATAATTTTGTGGATAATAACAAAGTTTGATAACTAAATTCAGTGGAATTCATTTCAAAAGTGCTTTATGAAACCCTATAAATATGGATATACTTGCAGCATGTTAGTTGAAAATAATTCAAAACCTATCACAAACTAAATTTACATGGATTTCATACAATTAGTTGGATTTCTACATAGTTAAGTGAAATGGAAGATTGCTTTAACTAACTATAGAGAAGGCATGAACGGATAAGGTAATTAGGAAAATAACAAACTGAAAATAACAAAATAAACAAGCATCATAATCTGTGTTACATCTAATAAGCAAGGGAAGGAAATAGTAATAAGTATTATATTCTTTTGATAGAAAGTTACCTGTTGCACATTGAAGAATGCAATTTGAGTGCCAACCTGGTCATGTAATGTACTACTCATAGGAGCCGTCCCTATAGTGAAAAAGCTCTTAATATCTGGCAAGTTACACACTTCCAATACACGCAAATTATGCAACTCAACTTTGCCACTGTCATCAGCATCTACAATCCCTCGCATTTGCTCGCAACCAACAACTTTAATCTCTTCTAGCTGTGGAAGTCCTCTCAATAATGAAAGAGGAAACAAAACGTCCATCTTGTGACACCTATTGACTCGTACTACTTTTAACGCACTAAAGGATTTGAATGAGATATGATTGTGGCATAATTTCTCCAAGTTGATGAGATTCTCAAGAATTAACCACTCCAATGTCTTAAAATCTGTATGGGATGGTGATTGGTGGATGTAACGGACAGAAGGACTATTCGTGACCTGTAGATGCCTTAATTTTGGAAAGCCCTTGTGGGATAATGCGCAATTACTTTGCTCAAATCCATCCAACCCGTCCAAAAATAGATCGTCAATTTTGCCTAAGATACTTTGTATGCATCCTTTCCGAAGAACATTGCTTAATGGATCCAACTTGATCTTCAATATCCTTGATCCTTTGCACTTGCTTGGAAAGTACCGCCGATTACCTATTTGGATTTCATACTTGGTTAATTTCTCGACGTTTAGATTCTCTGGGAGCATGCTCGGATTAGGAATGTACACATGCAGAGTGCGGAGATTCTTCATGTGATTCAATTCAATAAGACTGGCATTGGTTGGTGGTGTTTGCTCCACAACATCCCATTGATCAAAGCTTTTTTTCATGTACAACTCCTCCAATTTGATCAAGCTTCGAAGTACACCCGGTTCAATTATCTCAAGTTTTGAACAACAATTCAAGTCTAACAACCTCAGCTTTGCCAATTGCCCAATTTCTTTTGGCAATCGATGAATATTGGAGTTTGCAAAACTAAGAATTTGAAGTCCTTTCAACTCGCCAAGAATGGCTACATTATCTAACGAACAATAGTCAAGACACAAAGTGTGTAAATTCTCCAAAAACTGAAACGGCAACAAAGGGGAGCAAGTGAGACATATCCCACTGAGATTTAAGACCATGAGTTTCCTCATAGAGTGAAATAATGAATATGGGACCTTAAGAGATTCATTGTTTGTGAATAACAAAAAGATCTGCAATTCAGGACAATCTAAATCTTGGGGAAGCTCCTTCATGTCAACATATGGAAAGCATACTGCCCTACAACTTTTGAGCTTGTCCTTTGGCAACTCTGTTATCGACTTATCCTTATCTTTCAAAATGAGAAGAGGGTGATCTCTTGAAGCAACCAAAGCGATAAACTCACGAACCAAATCATGTATCTTAAAACCATAAGTGTCTCCATCCTCTAACAAAAGGGAGGAGGCTTGAAGAGTACGAATCCCTGATTTCAAGCTCTCTCTAGCTTCTTCCATGTTGTCATCTTCTCGAAATAGCCCCCAGCCCACACCATACCTTACCAAGTTTTCAAGAGAGGGCTTAGAGGTGCCATAAGCAACACAGAGTGCTAACAATGACTTTTCCGCATCTTTTAAATTTTTATAACTCAATTGCAACCTCTCATTTATCACCTCACCGATCCCTTCGTTTTTAGACAACTTGATTTGTTTCAAAACATTCTTCCATTCCGATAAACCAGCATGTTTAAAATTTTTTGCCATATTGACAATTAGGAAAGGCAAACCTGCACATTTTTGGAGTGCTTCATCCACCAAGGGTTTGAACTCGTCGTCATGGACTTTGTCTCCCACCAGCCTCTCAAACAAACTTCTTGCCTCTTCCTCCTCCAGCTCACCAAGGGGGAAGTCCTTGTCGCAGCCCATTTCCCTTCGCAAAACATTACGATCTCTTGACGTCAACAATAACTTGCATCCTATGACTTTGTTGTCGTGTCCGCAAGGAATGCCAACTTTGTTTAAGTCAAGCCCCTCCCACAAGTTGTCCAGTATTATGAGGACCTTCTTTTTCTCCCTCTCCTCGTCTTTCAACCTCCCGTGCAGAAGTTTCGCTCGCCCGCTGATAGTCTCTTTCTTCTTTATCTCAGTAAGGCCCAATGCATCCGCAATCTCTCCTTGAATCGTCTTGATATCTGGATTTTCTGACACGTCGGCCTTAGCGATCCAATCAAACGACTTCTCTTCGCTTATTTTCCTTTCAACATCCACTAGAAGGGTGGACTTGCCGATCCCGCCCATCCCGTAAACCCCGACCACACTATTACTGTTGTTGGCAAGAGCGTCTATGATGTCCTGTATGATCGAAGCTCTAGAGTCAAAGATGCCATCATCCCTCGGCTTAATCGACGCCGAGGCACAAGAAGCGGAGGCCATCGTAGTGGTCGACTGGACGGCATCTTTGCCTTCTCTCCTAGCCGGAGTCAGAGCAGCGACATTTCCCGGAGCAGGATCGCTGAA
This sequence comes from Eucalyptus dawsonii, assembly GCA_016097615.1. NCBI lineage: Eukaryota > Viridiplantae > Streptophyta > Magnoliopsida > Myrtales > Myrtaceae > Eucalyptus > Eucalyptus dawsonii. The sequence continues at coordinate 27,488,494 of CM027881.1, read as the reverse complement.
GGAGATGTCCCCAAATTCACTGCCTTCTTGAGCGAGTTGCTGAATGCCCTTGATCTTGTCCTTGGCCTTCCTGCTAAACTGATAGTGGCAACAGGGGTCGGGAAGAGTCCCGTGGCAGCAAGTCTTGCTCGACTCTTCAAAGTCGCCCAATAGTTCGCGTGCCTCCTTCAAGGCCTGCTCAGCACTTGCCTGCCACTCTATGACCTGACCGTAGATCTTCTGAAGATTGTTTCTAGCCACTTCGGCAGCATTGTGGATCCTCTCAGCCTCGTACGCCAGCTTCCCGACTTCCTTCTGAAGATTCCGAGCGTAGCTCCTGGAGGATATCACGTATCCGAATTGACGCTTGATGGGAACAACTACCATCTTCAAGACATCCCATACAATTGCAACGGCGGGATCGATCAACATTTTTCTTTGATATTTCTTTTCCGAGAAACAAAAAGCAAGAAGACGATCGGAAGAGATTTGAGTGCAAAGAAGATCGCCGAAGAGCAATCAATGGAGAAAAAACACAAGTGACTTTTTACTGGATAATTTGATCATCAACGGTCGAGATTCAGAACAAGCAATCTAACAAACTATGGAGTTCGCCTGAACTAAATCCCAATCTATTCCTCAGAGATCCAACAGCTTAAAGTCATCACTAGGCAAAAATAACAATAGAAAATGACCGCTGTGGACCTTTTAAACAATCGAGTCATAGAATATAAATATATATATATATATATAATACAAAAGGGTTTTTTTTTTTTTGGTAAAAGATAATACTGAAGGGTTAATATTATGAAAAATTCCAAACTGATACATTTGTGACAAATTTATCAAAAATTAATTTTTTTATCACAAAAAACTTCAAATTGATACACCTTTAATAGATTTACCATAAAATGGTATACTTGTGACGAATTTACCATATATTAGTTTCTGTTAAATTTTGCTATCAAATTATTAAGTTGAATGACATGTGATAGTTGACTAGTGTATCAATTTGCAATTTTACTCTATGTTTGCCTAGTTATATAATTTTTGTGATTTTTGTGGTATTAATCTAATTTAATAGAGGGTATATTTGTCACAAAATGTATCAGTTTAGAGTTTTTGACAAATTAAATAAATTTATTTATAATAAATTTATTACAAGTATATCAATTTGAGATTTTTTTTATGGTCAACTGAGATAAATTTATCATAGATATATTAGTTTGAAATTTTTTCATAATTAAAGAATTAATTTGAAGTGATTTTATTGTACGTGTATTAATTTAGAGTTTTTTAAAAATATTGACCCAATATAGGAATGGATGATTTCCTGCATTTTGCTTTATATAAACTGTAACCCCGGACAAGAGAACAAATAAGGACGGCTCCACCCACGTGACATGTTCTTTATACACTCTGCCATCAACTCAATTTTAATGTGTACCATACACCAGGGCAGAAACACATGTGGACGCTTGGAATTCGCAGAGTACTTAAGAAAATACGTGGAAAGACACTTTATTATTTCTTATTACAATAATATTTTCATCGACACTGCACGTGAACGCTTGGGTGAATCGACACGTTGACAATTAGAATTTGGAATGTGTATACCACCGTTGCAATACCTAGTTGATTAGACAATGTTAGCATTCAGCAATAGAAGTTCTAATTGGTGCCCGATGGATGTTACCCTGACTTCGGTCGAACTAAAGTCCAGATAATTTCAAATGTATTCGTGCAACGAATGGTAAACTAGGAGGACTTGGAAAAAGTATTAAAAAAAAAAATCATAAATCTATTGCATGTATTCTTTTAGTTTTAAACATTTTAATTAGACAAATTTTAATTCTAGACCTTTTCACATTGGTACTAATTGACTCAATTCGATCAATTTATGTTAGAAATTACGGCGACATTTAATGTAAGTCGTAAATACATGGTACGATAGGAGGTAGATGTGGACATCTCATATAATTTTTTATTATTTTTTCACATTTTTTTATTAATTTTTTCATCTTTCATTTTCTTTTTTTCCCTTCTCTTTTCCTTTGTTTCTTTCTTCCTTATCTTCCTCCCCCCACCTTCGATCGGTGGAGGTTGTTGGCTATTGGTGAGGCCAAGGGTTGGGACGCCCTCGCTAGCCATAGGCGAGATCGGTCATCGCCAGCCTTTGGTGAGGACCATCAAGGGCTGGGCAAGGCCGCCCCTCACTAGATTCATCAAGGGGTCCCTCACCCAGCCCTTGCCCAAGGATGGTGAACGCTAGGAAGCCCTTGTGCAACCTCACCTAGATGAGGCTACCCTTACCGCTAGGTCCCCTCTCTAGCTGGTGAGGGGCCTCATCTAGGCGAGGTTGGTGAGGGCTTCCCAGTGCTCGCCACCCCTCGCCAAAGGTCAATGATGACCGGTCTTGCTTGTGGCCGGCTCGGGCATCCTAGTACTCACCCTCACTCGCAACTAGCAACCTTCGTCGATTGGAGGCAGGGGGGCAACATAAGGAAGAAAGGAAGAAGGAAAAAAAAAAGAAAGGGAAAAAATAAATAAGGGAAAAAGAGGAAAATAAAGGAAAAAGAAAAAAATTAACGAAACATACGACAGAATAATTAAAAATATATAAAAATGTCCGCGTTAGTGCCACTCATGCCATGTAGGATGACCGGGATCCAAATTAGCAATTTTCCAGCATTAATTGGTCGGATGGACTCAATTAGTACTAATGTCAAAAGGTTTAGAATTCAATTGATACAATTAAAATGTTTAGAATTGAATTAATACCAATGTGATAGGTTTAGGATTAGTACTTTTCCCATGAGGACTTCTCGTGCTACTAAATGTCATATATCAAAACACTTGAATAAGATAAAGCCGCGATTAATATGGATGGCTCCACATATGTTTGATATTGTTTATGTGTAAATTCTCCAAGGCCAACAGTTGCCCTTTAAGAGCACGCACGCTACGATAAAAGTGAGTCCTTGTAGACTTTTTAGGAAAATTCTCCGTGATTATGTCGATTGTGTTTTTTAGTGATAAGAAAGAGATGGATTACCAACTCTTTCTGGAAAATGCAGTGCAGTAATATTCTCTACTCGAAAAAAAATAATATCAAATGTATTGTAAGATCTTTTACTAGGCGAGTTTCTTGCTTATATTGAGAGCACCTCACAATTTGATTTTTTTTTTTTTTAAATCTCACGTAAGACTCACCATGTCAAAATTTGTGATTGACCCGAATACATAACGTGTTTTTTGCTATAGAGCATCCTCATTGTATTTAGAAAATAGACAAGCTGAGTCATTTAATTAAATTCATTTAATTAGGAAAACATATATACATATGATAAAACTCTCTTGAGGTTTGTCGTGACCTTCCCAAGTGTAGTCTTCCCAAAGGGGAGCAGGTTTAGTGGATTGTTGAGCGGAAGGTAGCATTACCTCTAGTCGAGGTTTACTTGATCTCACTCTGCATAGATTTTCCCGAACTCTTATCTGTGTGACGTTGGAAAATTCAAATTCAATTGATCGAGAGATGGGATTGTATCATGTAAGAGAGTAGCCGTAAACATGTTGGGATTGGCTAAGAGCTAAGAGCTAAGAGCTAAGTAGAACGTGAAAGAAGGTTCTATTTTCTGTGTCAAATTATGGAATCCTAAGATTCTTTCCACTAAGTGTTCTTGCACAATTATTCAATTTCATTTATTCCTAAAGTGGGTCATACTCACTGAAAATTGCTAAAGAAATCAAAGCGTGAAAACCATATAAGGAATTCAAAACAACACATCAAAGGATAATGAAAGACAAGTAAGAGTAAAGTAAGGAAAAGTAAACCCAATATGAGTTGCGCAAAGATTATTACATGATCTTGTTATTAAGCCCCGAGACAGGAACCTCTGTAATGTAAAATTAAAGCCTCACGTCACTCAAACATGATGAAATAACATGAGTATAAAATGTGGTAAAGTAATCCAATACGAATTAGGTAGAGAATATATACTATCTTGTTATTAAGCCTCGGGACATGAATCTTTGTGAGATAAAAATTAAAGGCAAAGTCTAATTTCAGCTAAAGAGAATTCCTACTAAAAAAATTGTCTAACGATATTAAAGACAAAGACATCCATATAAAAAAATGAAAAATAAAATAAATAAATAACCTAAAAGTAATCCTACTATAAACGCAAATTAGATTTATTTATCTTTTTCTTTTTATTTTTCATCCTATTATCTATTTATCTAAAAGAAAACACAATCTAAAAGCATATTGATTCTGATAGTCACTTTAACAAGTCCCTAATTCTTAAGCATATATTGTTTATGAATTCTATTTGCAATTTAGAATGTCTCTTATTGTTAAGCATATATTGTTTGTTTGTATACAATTCTATTTTGCACTTTAGCAAATCAGTTTTGAAGATCACTTTAACATAACTCTATATATAATTCTTAGAAGAGCTTAACAATGCCAAAGGAAATTGTCCGATTAGTCCCAATCTTATTGATAAGATGCTAATCTAGTCCTAAACTTTCATAATTTGTCAATTTAGTCATAAATTTTTGCCCAAAATTCCAATTGAGTCTTTTCAGCCAACTTTCTTAGGAAACCACTGATGTACAATGTGCCATAAATGATGGCCGACAATAACTAGACTACCATGTGAGTGATTTCTAATGAAAATTGACTAGGAGGACTCCCTTGGAACTTGGCATAAAGCTTTTGGACTAAATTGGAAAAAAATTAAAAGTTTATGACAGAATTGACATTTGCACAATAAGTTTGAGATTGATTAGGTAATTATCTCTTATAAATACTCGTCATTAAAAAAGGTAATATAATAGAGAGAGAGAGAGAGAGAGAGAGAGAGAGAGAGAGAGAGGTGTTTTGGACTGTAGATATTTCAAAAGATATAAATAAATATGTAATAACTTATGAATTTTATAATTAAATATTTGCGTGGTTCCTCATTATGAAAAAATATTGTGTTGTATTTTACAAGTAAATCATTAACATTCGATAGAGAGAATACATAAAGTGATAGACCCTATTTAACAAAATGATGATATAAACATTAATCAAATCTCTGACGAATAAGAGGCTTGATGTCCAAATATCTTTTATGACATAATTATCCATATTTGACAGTAAATGATGAAAGCAAATTAAAAGAAGTATCTGTCATCATAAAAACAAAATTATGGTACATGCTTTGCAAATAAATAAATTTTAAAAATTAAAAGAAACAACTGATAGCAAATCAATAGGATAAACAATTATACATTACTAGAAAAAGTCCATAAAACGAAAATAATAAATTTGTATAGGTTAAGTAACACTATGATGCATGTATCATAAATAACTGTAACTAAATGCATAATTGTTGATGACACCTTACTTATGGTGTAGAAGTCAAGTAGCATCACAGCATGCAAGGCGTGAAAGGTTTACAACCTTCAACGACGAGAGTTTAGCCAACATAGATACGTAAATGAACTTAGTTGTTGTCGGATACTAAGCATTTTAGTCATTATAACAATGAAAGTCAAGTATCATGCAATACATGATGAGTCCATAATCTTGTGCTTTCATTTGAGAATTTAGCCAATGGATATATTCAAGTAAACTAAAATTTACAATTGGCAACCGCACAAACAAGTAGACCGAAATATATCATTTAATGTGTAATACATTGTACTGTAATTTTAGATTAAAGACTGTATTTAGATCACATGCTAGTTACTTAATTATTGAATTCGATTTGTTTTGCCAAATGTATAATTGTTTACATCGAAAAATGACCAAGTCTTTGTAAATGAAATAATGTCGATATAATTGGGTATGGAGTTTGTAACAATTGATATGGTTTTTGGTAAGTTAACGATAATAGAAGCGCTCAACGATGGCTATAAACAATAATTATAGATGACTGAGAGATACAGCCGCGGACGTACGATACGATGTTTACGATTATCAACTACTAAATTTTGCTAAATGTTGGACAATGGGAAAAGAAGAAAGGAAATAGTGAAGATGTCGATTGAAGACAAGGGCAGCAATAAATGGTTAACCCAGCAACGAATGTAATTGCTTGTGGACAGGATCCATACGCAGATAGGAGGCCTAAAATCTCGAGAATGCAGCTACGACTGCATTTGGAATAGTTGAGTCTTAATGAGCGGTTAGGGCTATGTAATTATTGCAAAGGATTATCATGATTATTATTTTTTTCCCTATGACCTTTATCAGTTTTAATGGCATGTTAAATTCCAGCATTTATAATTACTTTTTACCTTTAAATTTGCTGTTCATCTTCGTTACTACGCGAATTGCAACTCCTGTTTAAGATCGCCACTACACCCCTTCCATTAAATTCAAAGATATATTCTTTGGTGAAATGTAGTTTACTGCTCAGGTTAGAACCCTTTTTGAGTTAAACGATAATACAATTTGTGGGTGATAATTTCCCACATGATTGATGATATTGGATGTAGACTAATCCTAGGACATATGGATCAATTATAAAATTGATTTTTAAAGGGATATAAGAAGCTAAGCTGCAACATTCATCGCTCGTTATATCAACAATAAATAAAGAGTTTACATATCATTTTTTTTTTTTTTTGTGGATTTGAGCAAGTCCTTAAAAGTTTCAAAAGAGAAGAAATAGAGGGAGGATCCGCTTTGAGGTGAGAAACCCTATAATATCACCTCATGTATTCTCACTCGTCCAGGAAGAAAAATAAGAAAAATAAAGGATGGAAATTGAGGAGAAGGGGCGGGCTGGAGTGGCGTCCGGACACCGGGACAATTAAATAAGGTGTTCGCCTGGCTGGGCGCTTGGGTCTTCCCAGACTACCGCAGGCAACCACTCTAGGGAGCTTGCTCCTTGCTTAGTCAACCTGTTTTTCGCACAGTTGTTGTAACCAACTTGCTGACTGGGTGTCCTTGACATAAGGATCGATTATAAAATTGATTTTTAAAGAGATATGAGCAATTAGTCGTTATATTAACAATAAATAAGAGTCCACGTATCATTTTCTTGAATATCCCAGTGGCCACCCTTCCAATTTGGAAGGGGAAGGTGGGGGGTTCGGATCCCCACATTCTCGGGAGGTTGGGATGGGGACGAATTAAGTTTCAGGAATGGGTTTCGACTCCTACATCTCTCAAGGAGGCATGGCAAAAGTCCAAAAGTAAGAGTTAGAATAGGAGTAAAGTAAAAAAAAAAAAAGTAGGTTCTTTTACCAGGAAGGAAAACCCAACTCGCAAGACTCATGAATGGTCCACTAGTCATGTGGAAAACAAACTATAAATCTTAGTAAAATCTAATCTTAGTTGAAGCCTTAATTAAACACGATCAATTCCTTAATTAAGACAATTGACCGTCGCATAATAATTGTGGAGTAAATTGAATTATACGAATACTTTATAAAGTAAAAAACAAATGATTACCAACTGCTAAAATAACAAAATGATCTGACTTGAATTAAATGAATACTTTATACACTCCACCACATTGATATAACAAAATGTAATTAAGAAAGAGCAACAAATAGAAAGATAGGTGGCACCCACGTGATGAGGACAGGCCACACCCACCCCTGCACGCGATAAGTAGCATCTTTAATCTTTTTCATAATATTAATATTTTCATCCATATTTCTATGTGGGCACTTTTGTGAATCAACACGGAGTGACAATTAGAATCTGAAACGCATGAAGCACCTTCAATCAAAACGCAATTATTAAAATGATTGGACTTAAATCATCGCTTATGAGATATAGGTACCTTATGTAGTTTGTCATTCTTCGATATAGCAAATTTAATTAATGAAGAGAACAAAAGGACGAGGACATATCAAAACCATGCGACCTGTAGTTCTATCTGTTGGTGGCGATATATGTTAGAAACCCATTTTCAACTCAATTTTAGTCTCACGGGGAGTACATAAGACACTCTAAATTTTTTAGCTAGTTGAAATGATATTGAAAAAATCATATTTTGATTCCATGTGAGTCTACGTGGGTTTACACCAGACTCATTTTCAACCCATTGTGAATCTAGCAAAATGAGCAAATAAATTGTTACTAATATCATGGGGAGATCTCCTTTCCGCATCCCCAAATACTTTTTAATTAAAAGTTGAATATGGTAATATAAATGGTTTTCTTGTTTCTTTACTTGACCAGTCATCATCACCAATGTGTAACTTTTCACATTCCCTCCACCTCTACGAGAAAAGCATTGATCAGGTACTAGTCCTAAATCTGCTTCTTGTGCGAATCAATGAAATCACATTTAAAATATAGAAATTATATTATAATTAAGCAAATTGATAGATTATAATGTCAAATGTAATTGTTCCATTATATGTAACTTCAATTAGAATTATTAGATTCAAACTTCTAAGTAAATTAAAAATTTTCCATTCTTTATTAAAATTTTAAATTAGTTTACTTTCTTAAGTATTGCTACTCTTTTAGGGGACAAAATTAATATGAGAAACAATTCCGAATAATCACTAACATTGTTTCGTGGTCTCCCATTCTGATTGGAGTTTTCTCCTTATCTTTCAAATGCTTGGGTCCATTTGGAGTGTTTTACTTTTAATATTTATTTTTCAAATATTGGAGTTATCACAAATCAGTTTTAAAAATTTTCAAAAATTATAATTATTGACAAATAAAGTTATGTGGCTTTTGATAATTTATGACCCTCAATTTTCTTTCTATTTTAATAATTTGGAAGGATGGGGAGCATCGAAAAACAGCAACATTTCGTTGGAAAATTTACAATAAACGGCTGAGTTTAATACTGGCTATCCAGCGATTTAAAAATTTAAGAATGACTCAAAAACCCAAGGAAGAAAGAGGGGATGGAGTATGGCTGGAGCTCCACTTGGGAAGTTAGAGTAGTGAGCAGACTGGCCCTGCATCGTCGCTGGCCAAAAATGAAAATACAAAAAGGCCGGTATGTACCGGTCGCCCCCATCAAGACAACAATAATAGACTGATACACCATTTGATAATAGAAATAGATGACTCCTAAAACGTATATATATGGAAATGGATCATTTCTTCTTCTTTTTTTGCATTTTACTGTTCCCTAATCAGTCACCATCACTAATGTCCAAATCTCCACGTTCTTTCTTCCACTGGTCATGGACAACTAATCTAAATACACGAACGATTGCTTTAATTAGGGTAAGTTGTGGGAGAGGTAGAGAAAGAGAGAATAATTGAGGGGAGTTGCAGGAGTTGAGATGGTTTCCTACATTTTACCCTTCCTTTACTGACCAGTCACCATCACTAATGTCTACCTCTACGTCCTCTTGTACACCGCTACTGGACAAAACATCTAGATATTTGTAAATTGACCGGGTGCTCTCTCTTGTCTCGTAGTATTCATTTTTTTTTTTGAACAAGAATCTCGTAATATTCATTGAGCTGTCAAAACTTTCTTCATTTTCTTTTTCGAATTTCCCACCGAGCTGCTCCATTTCCCACTCTTCAATAGTCTTAATCTGTCCCGATGGATCCGCTAGAATCATATTATTGATTTTTTGATTGTACTCGATGCACTCAGATGGTCGCACCTTTTGAGGAGTCTCTCCTTTGGTCGCACCTTTTGAGGAGTCTCTCCTTTTGAGGAGTATTAGACAAACGCATCTTCTTCGGTGAAGACTAATAAAAACTTGATGGTACATAAACGGAGCTCAAAAGGGACATGTGTTGGCACTGGCCCACAAAGTAGAAGTAGCTTGCAGACTCTGTGCATCATGAAGGATGATGGCTCAAACCAGTTTTGGAGCGGGATTCGATAATTAACAAGGCATTTAGGCATGATAGAAATTGAATTTTTTGCAAAAAATTGTAAGTAGGTCTTTGAACTTTTTTTTTTTTGCCAATTGCATCCGTACATTGTATATTTTTTCCCTTTTGTCAAAAACATGCAAATGGAGTTCATGATGTAGATAGTCTATTGCGAAATGCATCCACGTTGTATGTCTATCATGCCATCAGGATGATAGAAGGAAATAAGCTCTGTGATGTCCCATTAAGGGCTAAAGAGATGAGTGATCTTGATGATATGCTAATGTAGAAATTATATATTAAATATCAATTTTTGATAATGTTCTTCTTGACAAATTCGATTTGAGCCTAGATCCTTATACCTAATTAATATTAACCATTTGTTGAAATTTCATATATTATCTTTTGTAAATTTGTTGATAGAAAGCTCCTCTAAGTGTCCCTTTGAGCAAAAACCAAAAAACCTCATTTCACAAATAAAATTGAAGTTGTTTAATTTGTATGCCAACCATAATTATTATATTAGAATGTGAAATAATTATCATAGAATTGCCATATGATGAAGTGGTTGGAATTTTGTTAATGTCTCTCTGTTCTTGCTCTTTTAAAAGTTACTTATTGATATGAGTTTAATCTAATTTTTCCTATTATTCTCAAAAGGCAACGATCAACAAATTTCTTTAACTTTTTTTACAAGAAAGAAAGGCCGAGTCTCACACCGACAATGCATGGTGGACTCAATAATACAGACTAGTGGTCCAGAGCAACGATGATTATGTGGACCACAGACATGGCATGTAGACCATCTACCGTGAAATGCGCGCGCGTCATTGGTCTACCGCGCCATTGGGACAATAGGAGAAGGAGTAGTAAAACAGAGCAAGAATGAAGAGAGATGAAGAAGGTGAAGAGGTTTGAGGGCAAACAAGAACGAAGGGCAGCATCAAAACACTGCAACTCTTTGCTGGAAAAATTCGATAACGTCTGAGTAGTCGCATGTTGCATGAGGCATGCTTGGACCTAACAATCAAAATTTCATGATATGTCTGCGTATTTTGCTGCCAAAGATCTCGTTATAATCACCTTGGTTTATCATTAATCTATTGATTTATTTCCACAATGTAGCCAAAGCTTTCATCTATTTAGTTTTTTTCAAAAAGCATCTTGGACTTGGGAGAGACGTGAGACATCCCACTATTTAATGTCTAGTTAAATTATTACTTCTTCTGGACCTGAACAACGTGCAAAGCTATTTTCCAATGATAGAACTTTATCAGACAAAAGAGTACATATAGACCCCACTTTTGTATGCATGGTTCAATCATGGGACTGGGGGGAGATGCCTTGTTGGAATATGATGTCATAGAAAACGAAAATATAGAATAAGAGTACTGAATGCTATCATCAAATCATTCGGCATGTAATGCTTATCGTTAATAGAGATTCATAGTTTTAAGTGCTTCCCATTTATTAAAGATGCAATTTAATTAAACACTAGTGAGAAAATCATGGCATATGAAACTATAAGTGACTCTACCAAACTCTTGTGATCAGAGTTGAGACTCAACAGAGAACAAGGTAAATGCAATTTAGTCCTCGTCTTTTTGAGAAGATGTGATGAATCTTTGGCTTCACCGTACACGATATGTCTAAATGCCTAAGAGTTGCAATTTGATTATTTCCCTTAATAAATCCCTTGAAAAATGCAAAGAGAATTGTCTGCCTGCATGCATATTTGAACAAGCAATGTATGACTACGAAAGACCATAATATAAGCATATTGAATGAGAAAAATTAGATAATATGAAAAGATGAGCTATTTTGACTTAACCAATTGTAAAAATAAAAATAGAAAAGATTGTATTGACCTTGACGAATGATGAAGGATGTTCCTTATTGCCATCGGAGCCAAATTTTGTAGAAACAAAATGGTTTTTTAATTGCTTGAACCCCATCCTCATGAGCCCAAATGATCTCACTCTTTGGATTATGTGATATTCATTTGGATCTAAACGTTGAAACCCAAATATCTTTGAAACATCACTCTATCTAGTTACTTTAATAGTGTGGAGTTTTTAACATGTGGAAGTAGAGTTTCGCAATGAAGGGAAGACATAAAATTAGACAACAAAAATTGACATGAGCAAATTATCAATTTGTTTGAGAAATTTCAAAATCTACGAGGTTAAGATTGTGTCATGATCAATATGGAGACATACCCGAGAATCTTCTTTTTCCATCAAAGTTCAAGGTACTAGTGTTTTAGTATTAAACACATTATACAGAATGTAATCGAGTTCTAAAATTTTCAATTTAATCAATATAATCTCTGACGCTTTGAGGAATAGTGTAATCAAGTTCTCTTGGCCAAGTTTTGCAACATTGGCATTAAACATATTATACATAATGTAATCGAGTTCTAAATCTTTTAATTGAATCAATTTAGTCTTAACTCTTTGAGGAATTGTGTAATCAAGTTCTCTCGACCATGTTTTGCCTCGTTTATTTGACGTGTCAATCTAATTATGATAGCTTATCCTATGTGTAAGGGTGATAGTGTGATATGAACTAAATATACATGAAACAATGTTATTTGATCTTAGATAAACATTATTGTTGTTTGGTTGAGTGGCTAGAGGCCCAAATTATCAATGGACGAGGTAGTAATAGCTCTAGCCACGTCTTTATCAAATGTGGACTTGACAGGGAGTAGGGACACTCTAATATCTAATGTCTGGTCAAATTATTGCATCTTCTAAACCTAACCCGCGCGCATAGCTTTTTTTTTTTTTTTTTTCCAATGATCGACAAAAGAATACATGTAGACCCCATTTTTGCATGAATGGTTCAATTATGGGATTGGGATAATAATGCATTGCTACTTTTTTTTTTTGGGAAATTAATAACTTTAATAAGGATGTCATAGAAAATGAAAGTATGGACTAAGAATTCTTGAGTGTTATTGTCAAATCATTCCCCTACTTAAGGAACAAAAATTATCAAGATACCATTATGACCAACTTGGCTTATCATTTATCTATTGATTTATTTCCACATTGTGGCCAAAATCTCTCATGTCTGATTCTTTGCTCTATGCTAAGCCTTTTTCAAATAATCAAGGCTTTTGTCTTTATAGCTTTTTCCAAAAGCATCTTTATTAAAGGTGGACTCAAGATGAAGGTAGGACTTCCCACTATCTAATGTCTAGTCAAATTATTGCATCTTGTGGGATCGGTTTTATCACTCTCTTATCATTAACCTTTTTAAGAGTGGACGAACTCAGGCAAGCCCGAGCATCGTCATAGCTTCTTCTTTTTACCAACAATAGAGCTCTATTAGACAAGAAGAGTACATAAGAACCCAACTTCTGCATGCGTGTTTGAATCATGGGATTGTGGTAATAATGCACAATTGCTTTCTTAGAGATAATAACTTTTAATAAGGATGTCATAAAAAGCAAAAGTATAGACTAAGAGTTTTGAATGCTAACATCATATCATTCACTGGAACTCATATTTCCAAGTACCTCCCATTTGTAAAACATGTGATCTAATTAAACACCAGTTAAAAGATCACAATGTGAGCAAAACATGGCTTGTAAAACTACAAATGACACCACCAAACTCTTGCACTTGCAATTCCAACTAGGCAAAGAACAAGTAAATGTAATTTTGTCCTCATCTATTTTATAAGATGTGATGGATCTTTAACTTCATTGTACACGATCCGTCAAAATGCGTAAGAGTTGTGATTTGACTATTTCCCTCAATATATTCCTTATAGAATCCAAGGAAAATTATTTGCTCGCATACATATTTGAACAAGGAATGTATGAATATGAAAGACTGCAATATAAGCAAACAAAATGAGAGAAAACATAAGATGTATATTCTCGGCACTTGGCAATATTTGCTAGTTTGAAGAATTAATCAGCAACCTTTAATCGTATAATATGTTGTAAAATCTGAAAGAAATCAATCTTAACCTATCAAAACTTGTGCTCTTAAATTACGCATAGAGTACTATAACCTCAAGTCATAGCCAAACGTATAAAGGATGAAGTAAACAAAGTGAAAACTCAAAAACAAACTAAAATTATGAGGCAAGCTTTCCGATTTGAAGACATGCCACTAATGAGTTAAGCTTGGGACATTCCCACGAATCTCATTATATCATATGGCTACATCACCACTTTGGAATAAACCAACGCTCCGATTCAAATCCGTTGGCTAATTGAATCCAACTAAGGGTAATATGTTTGGAGATGATTGACGAAATGATGTGATAGTCTGACCAACTTATTCACATTACTTTTATAGATCAATTTTATGAATTAATTCTTATAGTTGGGGTACTACTCTTTCTTGGTAATATTCAAATTATATGTGTAAAAATATTTAAAAAATTTATCTTGGTTGTTGCCTGACTAGACACAAGCTTACGCTAAACTCTAGATTGAGAAGATGTTACGACTTCAAAAATAAGAATACTCGAAGAAGATGAGCTATTTCGACTCAAACGATTGTAAAAATAAGAAGCATAGAAAAGATTGGCTTGACCTTGACCATAACCATGGTTTAGGAAAATCCATTAGTCATCAGAGAAGGATGTTCCTTGTTGCCATCTAGCCAAATTTCAAAGAAATAAAATGGTTTTTAAATCGCATAAACCAGTCCTCATGAACCCAGATGATCTCATTCTTTGTATGATCTGATTTTCACTTAAGACCAAAATGATATGCGTTAAAACCAAATATGCATCCAAATACCACTCTATCTAATTAATAAATAGCGTGGATTTTTTAATGTGTAAATAGAATTTCACTATGAAGGCATTGGATAACATCACACGATCAAAATTGACAAGTTCAAACTTACTCAGCAAATACACAAATACGCCTAAACAAACTCACCACAAAAGAGGCATGGAACAAAACAGAAGTGATTTCAATGGTAAAAATGAAAATTGCTAACGGATGCCCATTTTTTCCCAACAGTGACCAACTTGGCTTATCATTAATCTATTGCTTTATTTCCACATTGTAGCAAACATCTCGTGTGTTGTGTCACTTGTGCTAAGCCATTTCCGAATGATCAATGCTTGGTCTTTTCAGCTTTTTTATAAAGCAACTTTATTAAAGGTGGACTCGAGAGGGAGATGGGACACCTCACTATCTAATGTCTATTCAAATTATTGCACCTTTAATTACGGGATGCTAGTGATAATGCATGGCTGCTTTCTTGGAAATAATAACTTTAATAAAGATGTCATGGAAAAGGAAGTATGGACTAACATTTGTGAATGTTAAAGGTGCTTTACCTTTTCTTTGTTTAAGTTATCAAAATAATCAACACATCCGTCTATGAAGCTTTTTTTAATAAATCATCTTTATTAAAGGTGGACTCAAGAGAGTGGTGGGATGAAGATAATCAACGCTTCCAACTTTTTAGCTTTTTTGTAAAGCATTTTTATTAAAGGTGGATCAAGAGAGAGATGGGATCACGACAATCAATTCTATCATCTTTTTAGTGTTTTCATAAAGCATCTTTAGTAAAGGTGGACTTGAGAGGGAGATGGGACACCCCACTATCTAATGTCAATTCAAATAATTACATTTTTAATGACAGGATTTTGGGTGATAGTGCATGGTGCTTCTTTAGATATAATAACTTTGATAATGATATAGTGGAAAGTGAAGATATAGACAAAGGTCTTTGAATGTTTAGACACTTTACCTTTTTCTTTTTTTTTTTTTTTTTTCTGATTTTTGCTTTGAGTGGCGTAAGGAACAAGCATCAAATCCAAATCTGAGCATTCACATTTTTGCTTTTTGACGTACCCATGCTTTTTGATCTACCGCTGTGCTAGTAATTGCCATATAGAGACTTCGTTCATGGCATACATTGACATGTTTGATGTTCTTCTTCCAATGCCATAATCAATTGGAAACTTCTATGTTTATTCACTTTAAATTTCAGAGCAATATAAATTTCTAAATTAGCAATAAGTAAAATGCTCCATTAAATGTAAAATGGCCATGTTATATATGTCTATTGAATAGCAAATTTCGATAATGTGCTACCTATTGACATATTAGACTTGGGCTAACTTAGAGAATTAGAACTAATTAATGTTGACCATTAATTAAAATTAAGTCTTGCATTTTCATGTATTATCTTTCGAATTTTCACACGTGTTGACAAAAAGCCCTTCAAATCATCCCTTTAAGTGAAAAAAAAAAAACTCAGTTCATGAGGAAAAATTGTAATTGTTTAATTGTTCTGCCGATCAAAGTTGTAAGATTGGAATGTCAAATGACTTGTAAAACTGTATATAATATGACTATTTAAAAAGATTATGACTAATTTTAAAAAAAATTATAACAAAACAAAAATTTCCAATCTGAATAGTCTCACCTCCTCATTCTTGAAATGCATTATTGCGCATTTAAGACTAAAGGACTTTTTTTAGATTGAGAACTTCCTTTAAATCGTTAATTTAAAGTCTAACCAGTGTCCTTGCATTCTTGTTAGATCGAACACTTGTCTCTTATTGATGAGCTTTTCGCGCATAGAGTCCAAGAACTTCCCTCAAATCATAACGATCACTGAATAGAGCCGAAACTAAACAGAGACTGATTCGTGACCTGGACTGGGCCTAGCCCGTGATCGAGATATGCCCTTGTTCGTTGCCGACATGCGCCCTGGTTTGCTACTGGGCCTAGCTTGATCCATATCTGAAAATTTCTTACTCGCCATTCCTCTAGTTACGACATTTTCTTCTTCTCTGTATCTTGATTATTTTTTTTCGTTTCCCTATCCGCCTAGTCCATATTGCTATGTTTTGATATACTAATATGACCTTGCAGGGAAGTAAAATTGAATGATGGGGTGCCATAATTTTGGAACTACATGTCAATCTAGGTGAATCTCACTTAATAACTTGCCAATGCCATGCCATGCCGATGTTTGATTGAATCAATGCACATATTAAGTAGCCTTTGGAAGGTTCACAATTTCATCGAATTGTAAGCTTAGTTTAAATTAGTGATTGCATTTTTGTACAATTATGTGTCATCATAATATCTCCGAAGCACTCTCATTGAGTAATATTAAGCAAAAAGATGAGTTCCCTTTATATTTGAAAACTATGAGGTGAACATGACCAATGTCGTAACGCTCTATGAATCCTTGACACCCTTTTTCACAACAAAAAGATGTTATTGGTTTCCTTTTCTAGTTCTATAGTCCAGGTTGAAGAAGCTGGAACCTTAAGAAGCACCGAGTTCAAGAGATCATTTCCACAGCTTCTCGAGGAACTTCTTGGAATTAATTATCTATTATAAAAAAAAAAAAAAAGATTAAGACTGCAAGTCCATGACAACAATTCATCATGGTCAAACCGAAATGAATAAAGAAAATAAAGAAAACTAAGAAGTTTTATATTCTGCAACATGGATGAAGATCAGTTTCCATAAGCAGTGCAATGGCAATATAGCAGCTCATGATCAATTTATCTTGATTACACAGTCAAGATGCCTTGTCATCCAACAGTTGACATCAATTTTCTTTAATTTGATGACTGAGATCGTGCACGTAACTTGAAAGGACTAGTGAGATCACATGTTGGATGCAGGACTAGTGAGATCACATGTTGGATGTTCGGAATTGATAGACTAACCAATGACTACTTTGGTCAAATGTGCTGGCTCTCGCTCAACAAAAAACGCTGCGATGAAGTGGCACATGGAAGTTGCTTCAGGAAAAAACTTTAGGCTGGTTTTTGTGCGGGAGAGCTCGTAATTAATTGTCCTATCACATAAAATCAGTACACCACTAGTCTTGTATTCCATCTATTAATATTTCCATTTATTAGTTTAGCTATAAAAATAAAACAAACAAACATGCTACCAGATATAGTTAAATCACTAACGTAAAATTCATAAAAAAAAAAAAAAAGTTCAATCAAGCAATGAGTGAGTACTAACTAATTCAAACTTTCAAGTGGTACAGCCAATTCCTAAATTTTGTTAAAAAGAAATTATCAATTACTTCCCGTTATCTCCATTTTCAGTGAACAAAATACAACGTGGCATTTCCAAAAAATAAAATATATATATGTCATTTGAGATTGATAAGGCACCGAGTAAATGCTAATTTGGTGCCCAAAATAGCTAAAAGAGAAAAAAAAAAATTCTGGCGGTGCCATCGCCACCCTTACTTCGGCATCGAGCACAGACAAGCCTCATTGGGCTATCACGAGGGGTTACTTGCTCTCGCCTTCATGTGCTAGTGGTGCACCAATAAACACAAGGACCAGCCAACCCCTACTTGTCTGACTCTCCATCACAAGTACGGTACCACTACATGAGGGCAAGTGGCAGCTGTCATCAACCCTCGCCGGCGCCTAGATCTCGGCAAGGGTTTGGTTACACTTTGCCTGTGTGTGCTTTGAGAATGTGATGCTGAGGGATGATCAGCGAAGCAAGACGGTAATGAAAATCGATGTTTCATTAACAAAAACATCAAAATTCTAATCTTCAAAGCTGATGCCGAGATAAAGTTAGAATCTACTATTCTTTTCAACTACAAAGAAACTCCAAAGATCCTAATTTTTGAAAGTAGCAAAAGGAGGATAGAAGAAACTATTAATTTTGCTCTCAAGAAGATTCTGCATAAATAACTTGCCCCCTTTTTCACATCCAGAGGGCACAAATTTGAATATTCCGACGAACGTAGAAAAGCTATCAAGAGAAAGGAATTGACATTCTTTGTGCTTTCCTGCTTCTTCTTGATTCATAGCATGTACGTATATTATAATTCGATGAGTATTGCAATTTTATATCTTGCTAATTGCTTAATATAGAGGATTAAAAATTCTGGGAACTTAAAAGTTGCACAACGAAGATCACCACCAAATCGTGATAATGTGATTTCTCAACAAGAAGCTCGCACTCAAATTCTGCATGGGAGAATCCTCAACTGCTTTGATGAACATGTTGGCTCCAGTTACCCGAATCTAGTGTCAAAAAGGCTGGGCTTTGAGTGTCTAAACAAGTCGCCCAAGTCAAGATAGACTAAAACTCCCATACTTGGTGTTTGGAATTCGATTTGAGCTCAATCAAGTATAATTTTCCTAATGGAACTTGACTCAAATAAAAAGTTGAGGTACTATCGTACTCTATGCATATATCTGGGCAAAAGTACACTATAAGTGCCAAAACATGGCACCGGTGGACACTTAAAGTCAAAATTTCCTAAAGAAGTTCTACTTTTTTTGAAAATTGAATGCCTAAGTGCTAATTTCGACAAGGCTAACTGAAAATCCGACATGGTGTTTTTTATTAATAAAAGTGGTATACATGGATCGTCGGAATGTCTATTCAGCAATTAATTTGTAAAATGACGTCATTTTGCCTTTGAATTTAGTAATTAAATATTAATTAAATTAATTTAAAAAAAGAAGAAGAAGGAGGCAACATTCGATAAAAGTGGTATACGTGGCTCGTTAGAATGCCCTTGCCGTTGCTGCCACCCCAACATTGCCAAAAAGGGTTGGTGACGATGGGGGTAGCAACGATGAGGGCTATAGAGGCCCTCGCTGAATGCTGCCTCCTCCTTCTTTTTCTTTTTCTTTCATTTTTATTTTTTAAAAATTTAGTCTTGCAAATTTAATTTAATCGATATTTATTAAAAATCAAATTTGAGGGCAAAATGACTCGTTTTGGACTTATAGCGCCATATGGATAATATTTTTAAAAAGAATTGCTATGTCAATAAAAATGTCGTTGGAAAAAGCCACGTCGACAGTTTGGCTAGAAATTCTCGCCGTTGGCACTTAAGTATGTTTTTTCTTCTTTGATTTTTGCATTTAAGTGTACTATTTGAAAGTTTTGGCACTTAAGTATTCACCCATTCTAAGTTTTGGTACTTGAGGTGTCCGGCACTACATATATCTATGTGTGTAGTTATGGTTGTCTATGTCTAATTTTATAACAATAAATTTTTTTGAATTAGACTCACAAGTTTGTTCAACTAAGTATTTGCAACCTCGAGTTCAATTTGACATGACACTCGAGAAGTTCGTGCTAGAGTATGACTAGAAATCAATTGAGCCCTTCTCAAATAATCATCAACCCAAGACCGGTCAACTCATGAGAGCTCGATTTAGTTCCACTCCGAGTAGGTCTAGACATATGCTTGTTGTGAGAGGAACAGGGTATACATTGGGGGTAGGTAGTAATTTTCCTAACATGATTAGCATGACGAGGAATCAATTCTATACTATATATGCCAAATTCACCGGTTAGACAGAGAAGCAAAAGCCTTCTGATCCAATGAAGATTCCACCAAGATCCTAAGAAAGACTCTTGACCTAATCAATTAATGACTGGGGACCCTATGAGAAATGAGCCCTTTTTATACCCAACTCAATTCCTGGGTTTTTGTATTCTAAACAAAAGAGAAGTAGAAGGAAAGATTATTTTTATGTTTACAGCACCGACAATCGCAGTCCTGCTCATAGTACGTTCATAGTGTCTTTGCATAATTAGAAATGACCCGGACATGATTTCTGCGGAAAAGATTGGAATGGAGGGCAATACTACGAATGGGATGATTAGTCCTCCGCATGGGACAGCATCCTGGTCGATCCGAGGCACGCAGTCGTGGAAAAGGGATTTGACTACTGCAACCATGCTTCTTTCCGCCATGCCAAGTGCTTCGGCTACGGTGTGTACAATGGTGTATTGACACGTGGACTTTATTAGCTGTATGGATAGCACCCACATGGAAGTCAAGAGAGTGCCCGTATGGTATTGGTGCACAGTTTCAGCTTCTCGATTGTGGACATAGCTAGCAATATAAACTCAGGAATAACCTAAACTTATATTGGAAAATGTCCAAAATCATAATGGTGGCACGTCTATGAAAATCTATAAATTCAATAAGGTTTCGTCATAGCGTGGTCTACATGTGGAATGTGAGTGGCTTTGTAGCCCCATTGGTCTTCGTATATGTTTGAATTGATTAATTGTCTACAAGTACGGATCAATTTGATCTGACAATGTTTGAGCTTAACCCTACATGAAATTGGCAGTGTCATTGACAAGTACCAAGTTACCTCAACTGAATAGAAAATATTCAAAATTGGAAGCATACATATATTAATCTTAGACTCTCGTTAAAAATTTCATGAAATGCTAATGTCTATCTTTAAAATGTACTGTAGGATTATGGTATAATGCAATGGATGAATTAGTCAAGATTAGGTCAACAAGCTTGTTGAGCAAAATATTGGCGAGTTTGAACTTGAATTTGACAAGATCCTCGAGCAGCTCGAGTTTGACTTGAAATCAATCAAGTTGTTATGACTCACAAATCCTTATTAGTCAGAGCTCATCTGGAAGTTTTTTATGATTAAAGTTGAATTAGACCACTTTATCACTTTTCTTCAAACTTAAGTTTTGTTCAATAGTCGAGGGGTGATATGGACTTTAAAGTTATCTAATATGCAAATTGGGAGTTTTAAACTTAATCTCAAGTGTGAGCTTAGTATAGGCCTTCTCTTCTTTAATTCAAGTACCCGTCTACATCAACTTGTCCCAAACTTCAATATTCAACACTCATCTTTGTCCCTGCTCTCTTTCTCAACCTAATTATGAAGGCTATCATTGTGACTGCATTGTTACAACACAATGGTCACCTTCACCCCACGTCTCTTCAGCTAGAATGAACCATCAAGGTTGTTCGAAAGTTGCATTGGTCATGAAATTCCTCTCTTGAGATATTCACTGAATATGGATATACACTGGGAGTGGGCGACCAATTAACCATCGGTAAAGAAGAAGAAAATGATCTTATTGAACTATCTACCTCTAATTTCCCATACAGGTCCACCTCTTGGCAACTCCTTAGAAGATGTCAAACTATTGATTCTATAAGCCGAGGTATTGCCAGCTTCCAACTTCGAGAAAGAGGTCAAGCAGGAGGTTACCCAAGACGGATGCCAACCGAAAGGCACTAGACAAACTAATGGCAGGTGAGATAAACAAATCAGCTAGCCTTATGGGTAAAACCTTCTGCAATCAATTCATTTGCTTAATACAAGCAGTCAACAAATTGGGAAATGCCTGTATATGATATCATTTATTGGAAGCACACAACAAAAGTCAATTCCTTCTCCTAGGGAGATTGCTAAGGAGAATAAATTTGAGCTCATCAATATTTCCAGTTAAACCAACTTTCACTTAAAAATTTAAGCCTATGCATTAAGGACGAATCATGATATCTTAACTACTCTAGGCATTTTCTAACGCAACTTATAGATGCATCTCAATAATGCATAATATGTTATCGAACTAGTTGTAGTTATACACAAACTTTCATGTTACCTATCTCTTTACTCATTGCATCACATAGATCCATGCAATAATTCCTCCATTTAACTCCTTCATTTTGTAAGTGTTAAATTATATCTTGAGTTTCAGCTCATTAGGGAATTGATTCGATTGGAAGATGTAGATTCCATGTATTGTAATGATAATTAGGCGTTCAAGGCAAATGTGAGTTTTATTTTGTTGGAGAAGATAAATATTCCCTCCTTGATTAGTTTAAGTTATGTACTACATTGAACAAATTGAAAGTTTAGGAATCATATTATATATTGGATAAAAGTTCATGGACTATTTGTGTTATTTTCCATAAAAGGAAAGAGAATAGTGCGTGGGTTTTTTCTATTTCTTTCAAGCGGCAAGTAATTGAGAGACTCATGCTGTGAGCTGTACATCCAATTAAATTATTTATTTGTAAATAATGTGAGTTTGGAATTAATCTAAGTGTGGGAAACATTTAAGCGTATGAGATAGTGTAAATTTAATTTTCCAGATTATTAGTACATTATTTACTACCAGCTCTCCCTATGAAGTAGGTACCAACACTCAAACTGAATCATGTAAATTTCTTGTCTCCTTGATTGTTTCTCATTTATTTCTCTGATTAATTTAATTTCAAGATCTTGTCAATTTCCGTGTTAATTTAACAACAATAAAACCTAGACCAATTCATAAGACAATTGATATTATAGGATGGAGCATATTATTCTTGATCCTAAAGAGTATCTAGTCTATTTCATGCCTATCGAACCATATACCACAAAAGAATAGACAAGGATGAGGGAATCGAGGAAGTTGTGAATCTCTTGGCTAAGAGTGTTCAAGAGTGAAGATGATGGAATAATCGAGGATGTTGTCACCTAATTCATCTGACATCTGCACCGATGTAATGATATAAGAGGAGCAGCCCAACTTATGTAATCGACCCTCTTATATATAGCCGAAACTAGCTGGCTCTAAACTTCAGAGAAATATATACTAAAGACATAGACAGATCGCGTATATAAACATCATGTTGGGTTTCAAGGAATCGTAGGCATCATTGTAGGGCTTCTTTCTCTGTGCACCACGGCAAGTGGTGCCACAAACACGACCATGTTTAACAGAATTTGCGATGGGCAACAATATTACCCTTATGGTCCATACGAAAATACAATGAATGCAGTCCTAGACGATTTAAGCGCAAACACGATGATTCATGGGTACAACTACTATGGCTCGTTTCTCAATTTGTACTTTCAATGTTGGGGGCATAGAGCATGTAACGAAGTGCTTGGACAATCAGACCCTATCGCGTGCATCAATTCTACGAGACAACAACTCTTTCAAGAGTGCAGCTACTCTGTCGGCGCTCAAATTCAACTCCAAGATTGCAGAGTTAGGTATGAGATATATTCTTTCACCAAATGATGCTCGGTGTGAGAGTCGTTCATTCCCTAAATGATTGAGTGTTGCCTCTATGTAAGAGATCATGTCCAATGTAAAATATGATAAAAAATATATATATGATGACAAGATTGTCCTTCTCAGTGAATAGAGACCATTATACGTGCGTAACTATTTGCATCAGTGATGATGAGGAGGAATTGAAATATTAGGAGCATAAACTCCTAACATCAATCGCTTATCCTATGTCAATGTAGGATATTTGATGATGACTCCTCTACTTAATTTACCCTTGTAAGACGGTGTAGATAACTCTCAAGGATTTCTAAATGGTAGAACGATTGGGATCTTCTATCTTAAAAAGCGCAAATCCTTATGCTCAATTTCTAATTGGTGCTGCAATCACATTGGAGGTCACTTCACAAGCTTTAGGTCTTAGATTCAATAATTCATCGGATATGACTCCACAAAGAGAGCGAATGGACAATTCATGGAGAATACACGAAGAACTTGCTAATGCTATTAGAGTTAGGTTGTTAGTTGTGGGATCCAACTACTTTAGGAGTATTTCTATAACAAAAATTAAAAGTCTTCTAGTCCTCCTCTCCTTCAACTAGTTCAATTTGTGGCTCTTCTTCTTGGAGTTTGGCAATTTGAATTGGATGCTGGTAATTATGTTGATAAGAGTTTACGAGACTTTACATGGAGGAGAGAGGTTGAAGTCAGGGAAGATGAACAGTACAGGAAGTGAAGGAAGACAAAGAGAA
Source organism: Eucalyptus dawsonii (assembly GCA_016097615.1). Taxonomy (NCBI): domain Eukaryota; kingdom Viridiplantae; phylum Streptophyta; class Magnoliopsida; order Myrtales; family Myrtaceae; genus Eucalyptus; species Eucalyptus dawsonii. The sequence goes on along the minus strand of CM027881.1, from coordinate 27,464,157 downwards.
GATATAAAGAACTTAAAGAAAAGAAAAGAAAGAAGAAGAAAAAGGAAAGAGAAAAGAAATCATAGAGACAAAAAAAAAAAAAAGGACATCGTTTTGGCAATTGCAAGATGTTTACATCAGCATTTTCATCCCAAAATTGCTTGAAAGGATTACATAGGAATTTTGTGCAAAGATTTAGGGCCACAATCCGAAAATTAAAAATTTTGGGACTAAATTGATAGTCGTACAATAGATTTAAACCTATTTAATAAAATTCCCTATAAATAGGGATTAGTGAATTCAGGAGAGAAAATAAACCATTAATTTTACTCTTAAGAAGATTCTCATCAATAGCTTGCGCAACTTTTCTTTATCAAGTCGAAAATCTAGAGAATTTGACAAATGTAGGAAAGCTATCAAGAGAAAGGAATTTACATTCTTTGTGCTCTCAGGTTTCTTATTGATTCACAACATGCAATTATATTATGTTTGATATATATTGCAATTCCATATCCTGAAACTACATGATGCAGTTTGGGTCCACTTTATTAAATAAAACTACTCGTAAACTCTAGCGAAAATTTGATTGATGTGAAAATATATATTGCCATAATTTTCAGTATATTGTTTCTCTAGCAAAAATTTATGTCAACACAAATATTTAGAGTAATATAACAAATATAAACTTAGACCGATGTATCTTGTTAGTTACTTAATATAGGGGACTTAATACTTGCATGATGGAGATTGCAACCAAATCGTGAGCAACGAGACTTTCTCAAGGACCTCAAATTCAAGTTTTGCATGTGAGAATGCTCAACCGCTTCAATGGAGACTTCGGGTCCAATGAACAGAACTTAGTGTCGACATGGATGGCCCCTGGGCATCCAAACGAGACACAATGGTGCCCAAGTCGAGATCCACGTAACTCATACTCAGTGTTCTAAACTCGATTTGCACTCAATCACATATTAATTTCATATATATCTGCATGTGTGCATGCACGTGCATGGTTAGGGATGTCTATGCCTAATTTTATAACATTAAATTTGTTGAATTTGGTTCGAGAGTGTTGGGATATAATACGTAGAAACGATAGGATTTTGTAATTTACGTTAATGCGAAATCACCAGAGAAATAAACGAGAAAAATAAGGATATTAGAAATTTATGTGATTCGATCTTAATATTGGTACCTACGTCCACGGGGAGAGCCAATAGCAAATAATTCACTAAAATCAGAGAATTAGAATTTATGATCGCTCAAACGTTCAAGTATTTCTCACATCTAGATTTAACCAAAAACCTAAAGTATTTATAAATAAATAACTCACTTGGGTATAAACTCACGACACAAAATTACCGCGCGTACAAGCTTAAAATATAACGCTCTACGTACGCTTGATTCGCGTAAGTACGAAATCGCGTATATCTTCAAAGCTTCGCACGACTTCTCTTTCTCTCGTACGGGTGCAGCGACGCGGACGTGCAGCCTTCTATTGCTTCGCGCGGCTCCTCAGGTAAAGAAAAGAAGACCTGCATGATTCCTCTTATATCCGTCTGCCCAGGTCAACCTTTTGACCTGGGCCCACCTATTTTGTTTCCGTGGCCGTAAAAGGGCAATCCAGCGTGGTGTGCGTGAGTGTGTGCCCAAGCTTTGGGCCCCACCGTGAATAAGAAGAATTCGGCCATCCCAAAAACGGAACCTCCTGGAGACTTCGGCGTAGACGTCCACGTGTGTATGTCCAAAGAACTTCTTTTTATCTTTATCCGAGTTGAAATCTACTTGAGAAAAACTTTATCGACAAATTCGGTTTAATAAATCGTTATCCGAATTCAAACTCAACTCATTAATTTAACAGAGAATTTGTTGAGCTGAGTATTGGCAAGCACGAGTTTCAATTTGAAATGATCCTCGAGTAGTTCGAGCTAGAGCTTGACTAGAAACCCTTCGAGCCATTTTAGACGATCGTTAACCCAAGCTTGAGCAACTCGTGAGATCTTGACTTAGTTTCACTACTAGTTGGCTTTCATATACGCTCGTTGTGAGAGGAAGAGGGTATATATTAAGGTGTAGGCACCCAAAAAAAAAAAAAAAATTCCCTATTCGACTGGCATGACAAGGGATCATATCTTGGGGTGCTGAGCATCCCAAGTACCAAAATTTGGCATGGATTAACAATTTAGTGCAAAAACTTCCAAAATGTAAATTTAAGTGCCAAAATTGGAGAAGCAATGAACACTTAAGTGTTAACAGTGAGAATTTCCGACCAAATTGTTGACATGGCTTTTTCCAGCGAATTTTTTACTTGACGTGGTAATTCTTTTAACGACATGGCGCTAATGTGACTAAATAAGCACAAAACGACGTTATTTTGGGACAAACATTGCTGAATGGACATTTTGGTGAGCCACATAGACTAGTTTTATTATTAAAATAATATCACGTCAGATTTCTAGCAAGTCTCACTAGAGTTGACACTTAAGTGTCCAATTTTTAAAAAAAAAAGTGGCATTTGAGTATACCTTTTGGAAATTTTGGCACTAAAGTTTGGTATTAGAGTGGCACGTTAGATGTACTTTTGCCTCATATCTTGTGCAAACACAAGCTGGCTATTATATATAATGCTGACTTTATAATATACAAGGATACGAGAGAGCATGGTTTGCCAGGATGTCAACAAACTTAGATTATACCATGTGTGTGTGTGTGTGTGACACAAATCAACCGGTTGGAACGAGGAGCAAGACTCTTTTGATCCAGTGAACATTCCACCAAGATTTCTAGAAAATTTGGGAAAGGTTGTCGCCCCCCAGATCATGTCTAATAACGATCATAATGAGTAAGAAAAGACTCTTAAAACCTAATGGACCAATGACTGAGGACCCTATGAGAAGTGAGCCCTTTTTATACCCAACTCAGTTTTGTGTTTTCTCTACATTAAACGCAAAGAGAGTTTGAGAGGGAAAGTGAATGCCATCATCATGGCCACATCGCAGAAAATCGCGGTCCTGCCCACAGTACTTTCCCTTTGTCTTTGTATCATTAGAAGTGAACCACACGTGAGTTTTATGGACGAGGTATGCAACGGAGAGTACGGAACGGGAAGATTATGCCGACGCAATGGACACCGTCCTGATCCATTTGAGTTTCGATCCATCTGAGGTTCGACACAGCGGAAAAGGGGTTCGACTACGACACCCATGCTTCTTTCCATGCCGAGTGCTTCGGCCGCGGTGGGTGCAACGGTGCGCTGACGCACACCGAATGTACTAGCTACATGGATTTCGCCCACACGGAAGTCAAGAGAGTATGCCCATACAGCATTGGCGTGCAACTTCAGCTTCGCGATTGTAGGCTTAGATATGAGCAATACACATTCAGAGAATAACCTGAGCTTTCATTGCATCATAATACGTCACCTCTAAGAAAATCAATAAATAATGAGTGGCATCATTGGTGCGACTTATCTTTGTATTTGTTTGAATTGATTAATTGTCTACAATAACGGTTCAATTTGATCTGACAATGTTTGAGCTTGACCACACTCAAAATTCACAATAATAGATCTTGACGAGTGCAAAGTTATCTCAATTAAATTTGAAGAGGATGGATTTCTTCTCTGTTTCTTTTTTTTTTTTTTTTTTTGGGGGGGGGGGGGGGGGGGGGGGTTGGAAAAAATAATAGATTTAAATTCACATTTCATTGATAAATGTCAAGAAAAGACTTTCTGTTGTTAAAAAGTACCATAGGAAACGGATTAGACGAGATCGGAACTTAAAAAATCAAGATTATTATAAGCTAATTGCATGGATATATGAGAAAAAGAGCATACACCCTAGATGTAAAATAAAGTCCCTAGAGTTAGTTGTCAATCTAATTTAGTCCCTCCTGTTTCACTTGCATGAATAATGACTTAAGCAAATTCAAACTTTAATTACCTTTAAAGAAAAATATTTAAGAATATAAATTAACAATTCTCATTCTTTTTAATCAACAAAACTAGTTTGATAAAGGTTCCATTTGGTTCGGCTTTTTCAAGGAGCTTTGGGGGAAACATGAAGTGTTTGGTAAGTGTTTTTGGGATTCTATTGACCAAATGCTAGCATTGCGAAAGTTGAAAGTCCAAGGCAAATCCCCACCTATTTTGGGCTTTCAATGTTTTGGGAATGCGAGTCTTTATGTTTATTTTCATCTTCCCCGATTTGTGCGGAGGAGTTAGAGGCTGATGACTAACACCTAAGGGGTCTCGCATCCCCAGCAACTGCTGCCTGGGGTCGTGCGACCTCAAGCGTCGCTCGAGTTGCCCAACCTCAAGCGGCGTCCCCTTGGTCATCCGACCTCAAGCAATGTCGCTAAGGTTCCCACGACCTAGGCGACGCTTGAGGTCACTAACCTCATGCAAGGCTGCCCGGTGGTTAGATTTGACTGCGGTAGTTGGTCAGTGGCTAAGCTCCACCGGATTTAATTTTTAGACTTTAAAAAAAAAAAAGTTTAGCAAAATTCCTTTACAAATTAGATTTTACCAAATGGTATTTAAGCCAAAATTATTTTCCAATGCAATTTAAAGTTATAATTTACCAAACACAATAGCATTTCAAAAAATCCCTTTAGCCCAAAGGTATTTGCAGTTTTCCAAAATCATTTCTTCAAAACCGAACCAAACGGGCCAAACACTTGAAATATTGAATAAGAAACTTTAGAAACCAAACATGGGACCTTCACCTTTGTTTCTGAAGAGTGGAAAATAAAAGAAGATGGCAAAGTGACATGGAAATCTCTCTTTCTTTGCAAGAATGAATTGAAGCTTCCTTTTTAAAGCTTGAATACTTGTTGTGGTTCATACGATCAATGAAGGGATGTATTTGGAAGACTTACATAAGTTACAAAGGGATAAAAATGATTAACTAGGATTAAAAGTAATGATGACTTGACGTTAAAATCATGTGTCAAAAAATAAAGGTTATGTGATCAGATTAGAAAGTCACAGATGACTTAATATAGGTGACTTCCAAGTGGATATTTTGATAGTCTAGCAAGATATATTATGCTTTGATAAATGAACAAGAAAATCAATGTCCGTTATCAATATCAATAAGTCCAAAAAATATTTTAAACTCAGTAAAATTATGAACGAAAGACATCCGGCATTTATTTCGGAGCGCATCGTTCCCCGTCAATAGTAACTGTGGCAACATATAAAATTCATTGCATTTCAAGTTCTACATACTCCAAAAATCATACATCATACTTTTCCACGTCACCCAAATTATTGACTCACTTGACATCCTACACGTGCCATCCAAAACTCCAAGTTAATTCTTAATTAACTTTATATCCTAAAAATCTGGATGTCACAGTGGAGCTCGTTGTTCAGCCATTAAAGAGCAATGGCAGGGAAGCTTGGTTTCAGCGGGGACCAGCTGGACATGTTGCCGGAGCTGCAGGACATCTGCCGAAGCTACTGAGGCATCGAGAAACCTGCAGGAAAAACGTTAGGTGCTGCGGAGAAGCTGTGGACAGTTGGAGGCGTGGCTATGGTGCTCTCTGGATGTGCTGGACAACCAACCAAAGCTGACGGGCTGGAAAGGCGCTGCTGCTGGTTGTACCACGAACATAAGGAGCAGATTGCAGTGGAGCGCGACGGTGAGGTGATGACAGGGAAGGACCAGTCGCAGTGACTTGGCGAGGCTCAGGCTGGTCTGGCCATGCAGAGAAGACATTATACTGGACAGAGGCCAGCAGGGAAGCTCCGGTGGCAGTGAAGGCTAGCTGGGCGTGGCATGGGCCACCAACGTTGCTGGGAAGCTAGCAGGCATGCGGCTGGACGGGAGCAACACCACTTAGCTGGAGGAGCTGCCGTCGTTGTTGGAGATCGCTGGTGGATGTTAGGCAATGGCCTGAAGCCCTGAGACTGCTGGATCTTGCCTGCAGTTGTTACTGGACAAGTCATCGAGGCTGCTGGAAGCTATTGGAACAGGCGGGGAGGCGGCAGTAAAGGGAGCTGCTACAACATCGTCAGGATAGGGGGTGTAAATGACGCGAGGGGAGGCCATGCGAGGACAGAGGCTAGGCCTTCCTTCGCATCAACATTTCCTTCTTTGGAGCGTGTTCTTGTATATTCTTGTCTCTCTCCCCATGAATGTCTTGATAACACGTTCATATAGACTCAATTTTAGGAGAAAATATCGTGTTCACAAGTAGTGCCACTCATTTTTACGCAACTCCATTCAGTGAGCGGCACAAGGTGGAGAATAAATATCCTTTATTGCCTTACCTTCCTAATTTGGATCAAAAGAATATATCGTCTCCCCTTATTGTCATTCTATTAAAATTCTTAAGAATAATTGTCCTTTATTGCCAAATTTGATTAAATATTGCAATATTTCTTAGTTTAGCACACCCCATGTGCTTATATCATGTGATTTTTGGCCATTAGGATTTTCAATGGGCTGGGCCGAACTTGGTGCTCCTGCGAGCTCAGTCCAGATAATTTTATTAAGGACATGGTTAAAGTATCAACCTGAATATGCAACTGCAGTGAATGTGGTCCTGGACAACTTAACAGAGCTACTTGTAGGTACAACTACTATAGCTTGTCTCCCGAGAGAGTAGCGGCATGCTTGGACCGCGGACTGTAACCCGTGCATAGGTTCAGCGAGGCAAAAACTCTTTCACGAGTGCAGCCACGCTGTTGGTGCTCGAATTCAACTCAATCCAAATTTGATTAAACATTGAGTTTTGGCCATTAGGATTTTCAAGAGAGTTAGGTATGAGATGAATGTGGTCCTGGACAAATTCTTTCTTGCCGAATGATGCTCGGTGGGAGAATTGTTCATTCACTAAATGATGGATTGTTGCCGGTGGGAGAATTGTTCATTCACGTAAGAGATCGGGTCTATTATGTTGAATTAATCACCGCGTCTCTCTCGAATTCTCTCCTCACTTCGCAGCCACATGTTTGACCAGATTTTTATACAAGTTAGCAAGTTGCTGCACTCCACCTTTTAGGCAAGTTGCTATATAAAATAATAAAAGAAATGTGTAAGAAAGATGGCAAGGTCGGTTAATGAACCGACTTCAACAGCCTATAAAAAGGAGCTAGTGCTCCATTTAATGGCATAGGGGTCTTGTGTAGTGAGTGGGATCTTTACAGTGTGTTTTGTAGAGTGTGCTGTGTGTGCATGTGAGAAGTAATGTCGTGTAGAGAAAGAAGAGATCAGAGCGTGCTGGGTAGCGTGTGGTGAGCAGTGGAGAGAGTGGTGTATAGTGTGAGGTGTAAGTGTAGAGACACCATTTAGTGTTGGGGCATAAAGATTAGGGGTAAGTATGGTTTCATGGTAAAATTTAAAACCTGAGAACCGGACTTGTGGGAACATGTAGATTTCATATTCTAAAGTATGCAGAGTAGGTTCTAAGTTCTAAAAAATGATAAATCTATTTGGACAAGTAGGTTCCAAGTTCTTAATTACAGGAACTTGGAACTTGGAACCTGGAACTTGTAAACTAGAACCAGAACAAGTTTTAATGTCTTTCTTGGTACATGTCTTCGCGCGATCTTACGATATTCTATATCGTTTGATGATGAGTGTATAATCTGGAAGCACTAGTTTGAGCTTCTATTTTATGACTGATACTTTTACTTTATTGATGCTCATATTTTCCATGTGTCTTTATGGTCAATGAATTATAGCAGCAAATGATGATCATTAAAGGTTTTAATTCATTACAATCATTCAATTAATAATATAGGTGGAACTTGGGTAGACTTTGGAACTGACCGTGAAACCTATAACAAAGTAGATTCTAGATTATAGGGTATGTAGGGTAGATTCTAATTTCCAAAAAAAAAAAAAAAATGAGGAACTTGTTCCAATGGGTAAATTTTAGGTTTCGGATGGAATTTGTATGAAATCTAGAACCGCTCACCCCAAATAAATATATGCCTATTGTGTGAGTAGTTTAAATTAAGTGTTCTTGTAATATTGAGAAGTTGCGCTTTCACAAAGTCCAACAAATGCTATTAGAGCTACACCAAGCAACTCAACATAATATATGACAAGATCAAGAATAAGTATGATAATAAAATTGTCCTTCTTAGTGAATCGGGACCATTATGCATGAGCAACTGTTTGAATCAATGATGAAGATGAGAAACCAAACTATTATAAGCATAAAATCCTAAACATCAATTAGGTTTGCTATGTCAATACAGGATATTTGATGATGACTCCTGTATTTAATTTCCCCTTGTAAGATGGGTAGATAATTAAGGATTTTTGAATGGTAGAATGATTGGGATATTGTATTTTAAAAAGCATGAAGCCTTATGTTCGAGTCCTAATTGATGCCACAATCACTAGTGATAGGCCAAGTCCAACATATACATGAGAGGGAATGTTAGAATGGTTAAATATTGAATTGGACATTTATATAATAGTTTAAGTTTTTACAATAATTAATAGTGGTTTCGTAAAATTTTATAATTGCTCCATGCCACGATATCATCATTTCCCCAAAGGACTGATCGAATTCCAATGAAAGTGCATCCATTTAAAAAATTAGAGATCTTACATTGATTGATCAAGAGACAGTTTTATGACCTTTGATAGTACACTAAATTTCAATGATCGCCGGTAAAACTCACCCATTCTAAAAGGAGCTTTTATTAGTAAAATGGCAGCTAGCTAGAGAGAACAAGAGTATACATTAGAAATTAACTAGTACACTTGCTCATGCTGGTTTATTTTTCCAGAATTATTGAAAAATTTTATTTGTTAAATTTGTTTTTCTAGTCTTGCACCATCGTTCTCTATAACAATAATGTATTTATAGAATTTTTTTAGAAAGTGACAATAATCATGAAGTTGAATAAGCATAAGGAAATATCACATGAATGCAATGCATATCACTTGGTTGATAATTGAACTTTATGGATTCATTTGCCTTACTTATGAATTTACTTTACCGTTATCAAATATTTCTTCTTATTTTAAAGGATTGGATTATCACAGGCTATTTCTATCTAATTCAACTCGAGTTTTTCAGTCACTTTTTTAAGTAATTATTATCTTCCAAGAAACATTACTCCGATATTGCATTTTACTACATGTTGTATTGGATGGAACCGAAATAATTGTACTCTCTATAGTGAATCGTATTGTCAATTTTTTCACTCTATATTAACTACTGAATACATTATTAGATATTTTCTGTATATATACCACATAACATGTCAAGCACAACAAAGCCGATCATACGTAGATAGACACATTATTTTCTGATTCTCAAAAGAAAATTCTACTAAAATAATGCACTATTTGCACTTTATGTATAGTATCAAATTCTTGGTTTTAGGGTTCCTATGTTGTTGCCACGTCGTCGTCAGTGCTCTAGATACACAACCTTGAATTCAATAGGTACATTGCATGAAGAAAGAGAAAACCCATCAATACTCTTCCAAATGCTAAAGAGTTATATATATATAGTGGGTAAAAAATGTGCTTACAAAAATAATGCGACACAATGGACTGTCGTATAAATAGGGCATAGCAAAATCTCGAGAGAATTGGCCTTGTCATATAATGAACCAATTATTTCATAAAGAAAAAAATAGAACATAAACCACCCATGTGTTAAAATAATTTTACGCGAGTGGTCTCGTATGGCCTTAAACTACTCACTCTGTCCAATCAATTATTTGCGAAACCTCTGGCTCTTACACCGCTAGTACTATAATTATTCTTTTCGAATTTAACATTTAATCAATAACATTCCCTTTTTTGGGAAAGTACATCACAATATTGATGGAAGTATCTCAAATAATACGACAGACTTAAGCATCCCAACACAGTGACATGCACTGTGTTATTTCTACTTGAAAACTAGAGGCGCAGAAACTAGACTCCACACATCTACCAAACCACACTCATAATCCTCAAATCCATGGATGAGACTAGTACATGTTCATCAGTGCGAGCTCAGACTGAATCAACTCTGAAAAAACATCCATGGCATCACGAGGAAGCCCCAGAGACACAACCAAGTTGTCGCTCTCCTCGCTTTGGGAAGAGACCAAGACGAGGTTGTGGGGGACCGTGGTCGGCGCCACGTGGAACGGCCTCCCGAACCCGAAATCCGTCTCGTAGAAAGGGAGCCGACTCCACTTGCTGATGCAGCAAGTGTTACCCTCGTAGTCGACCACGACACTGTTCAGCTCGACGTTGTCGATGGCCGACCGTATGTAACTCTAGGTGACGCATCGGAGCGCCTCTTGCACGGTCCGGACAGCGAACAAGAAGGGCTTGCGGGTCAATTCGCCCGCACTGCACTCGGCGCATGACCAAGCAATGCCGTTCCCAAAGTAGCCGCTTGGCAACGGCGGGTCGAACTTGGGTCGACCGTCGACCGCGGTGAGAAGCTTTGTTGTCTCGTGAGGATCCATTCCGAGAGCTTTGGTTCGCGCAATCCACACGAGCGCGGATATGACTTCGAAGCTCGTAGGGACTATGGAAGAGCCATCGTGGGTTGTGATTGTTGACACTTTCTTGAGTTGAATGAGAGTGTGTAGTTCGAAGTTGAATGATCTGTAAACATGGGGCTTGTTCGGCAGTCGACTATCTTTTCAGACGGCCGATCTATTGGAGCATATTCATGGTGGGGGAGTTCGACACGCGGAGGTCGTCTCGGGCACAACACCGATCGATTGAGAAAGGGAAGAATCGATGGCGACCAGCCTCGAGCCACACATCACTCCAGCAAGTAAGGAAGTCCGCAAGGGCTTTACCATCGACGAGGACATGATTCATCACGATGCCGACGGTGATCCCTCCGCACTTGAATGTCGTCACCTGGATTATACATACACTATAAGCGGGTGTTTACATCAGAAAACGAATCTCTGGAAATATTACCTGCACGGTGAGCAAAGGTTCTTCCACTATGGTTTGGGCTCCGTCGCTATGCTTCACAAGTTTTCGCAGTGTCCCATGATTGATGACGCTAATATCGCCTAGCATCCCAATGTCGTCGTCCGACATCGCTTCGACAAACAAGACACCTTCCCCGGTGCATGTCGCTGCCATCTTCCCATCACTGCCCATGACAAGTCTGCCTGCGAATGGATAGAAGTCGACCAATACCTCAGCCAGCGACGCTGTAATCGTCTCGATCGCAGTGGAACAGCTTCCCCTCCCTTCGCCTTTGAAGGTGAGCACGATCTCGATCATGTGAGGGTAGGTCTGGTCGAGGTTAGAAAGAACGTAGAGCCCGCCGGACGTTTCCCTCGCCGGAGAAACGAGGACCGTATTCGTGATATTCACGACGAGTTCTCGCGTAGCTCCGATGTTCGTTGGCTTCTCATTTCCTGCTTCTTTGTGCGAGTTAAATTTAATTATTTGTGGGCTTTGGTGAAAACAGAGGTATATTATATATATATATTATCAATTCTATATACCTTTTGGTTTGAACCAGAAGGAGATTTGGAGACAAGGCTCAAATCTGGAAAATAGTTGTTGGAATTTTCTTGTTACAATGCATCCGCTTGTTGTACAATTTGCTTGTTAATGCAAACAACTTCGACAAAAGCAATATCTACATGTCTCAAGCTATGGAGCTATTTGGTCATACAGATTAGTTTAAAATCTCATTTTTCTGCGTCATTTTATAAAAATGACGGAGACATTTTGACCATGAGTTTCTTTCACAAGTCCATGCAATTGGTTGGACTTGTGGAGGAATCTAATGTCGATTGTTTCTAGGGTCCGAAGTTTCACCTGTTTCATTTGTAAAAACATGATTAGTGAATGAATGACACTTTTTTTGTCAAGGAAAATATTTATACATAAAATTAGAAAAGCAAATTCATAAATCTAAGAAGATGAAAACACTTTTCATAATTGTTCATCTTGAATTTTTTAATATTTTAATTTTCTTATTTAAAAAATTGATTTTTAAAATTTTAAATTTTTTTTCTTTTTTTTTTACTTTCTTTATTTTTGTTTTTCTTTTCTTTCTTTCTTCTTCACCAATTGGGCCTTAGTAGCTGGCCACAAGTGCAGGCCAGTAAGGCTAGCCTCGGAGAAGGTTTGAGCTTGCCAAAACTAGCGAGCTCAACCTCGCTACAGAAAGCTAGAGCTCAACCTTGCCCAAGGTCAACCAAGTCTGCCCTCATTGGGGCTTAGCAATGGTGCCAGTGGCCTGTTGCGGTTGTCGTCAAGGCCTGGCGACTAGTGAAGGAGGAAGAAGGAAAGAGAAAGAAAAATAAAAACATATTTAAAAAATGATTTTTTTCATGAGATTGAAATCATTTTTCAAATGAGATCTAAATATTAAAAACAGCTTTGATCACATATCACCAAATAAAGGAAAATCAACCATTTTCCTGAAAAATAATATTTTCAAAAGTGTTTTCCTTTTTCACGAAATTTTCTCCCAAACAAACACACTATTAGTTTGAATTATATTAGTTAAGCGATGTGTTAATTGATATTAGGGTTCGTTGTCTAGACTTATCAAAAGTCAAAAATAACTTTTTAACTTTCCAGTCAAATCAAAAATAAAAATATTCAAATTTTAAAAGATTATGCAAAAAATTATATATGAATATTCGTATCAACAATTATCTATTATTTCTTAATTGCGTTAGAGTCATTTGTATAAGCCAAAGGCATCAATCCACGTGGCTTACAAGTACTCCATGGGCTTCCAAGTAATTGAAAGTGTACTCCTTGATGATAACACAAAAAAAATTATCGGTCTCTTTTGACTGTCATTGCACACTAATAAGCATTACTCAAAATATATATATATATATATATTTTGGTATTGGAGGAACCATCTTGTAGCCGGACAACACCAAGCGTCGTAAACCCCAAGTGACACTTAGCGGGAGGACCCACCACCCCCGAGTCACACTTAATACACCCTCCCCGGGTTTTGAACCCTTCACCTCTTCATTGAGGATCGCATAGTCTTATCAGGTTGAGCCATGACGGTGGTAAAAAATCTAATATTCATTTGTCTATATATATTTACACATTTTCACTTTCTAAGTACATTGGCGTGCAAAAAATTTCTCCACAAGGAAAGTCAATATACCAACACGTATTTAAGATATAATTTTGACAAGTGAATTTTCTTAAATGATGGATATTTTTCTTTCATGGCTGCAAGTATGAAAAATGTTTTACGTCAATGATGTTGGTAATTGGAACCCTACGTATATTTTCTTTTGCAATAAAGATGTTCGAACTTTTTTTTACATTAAACATAAAATATATAAATATAAATATATATATATATATATATATATATATATATATATATAATGTTGTTACAAATAAGTGTCTTTTCATTTTATTTTTATTTTTGTTTTGATTGACTCATAATTTTTTCTAATTTAAAAATCCCAGTTAGCCAGGTAAAACATATGTATTCACCATCACCCATATGAATATATTCAGATTCATAAGTATCCACGAGTCAATCCTATCAGATACAAGATACACAATGTTCACACTACGTACCGTCCTTGCTTTCATGCTCAAATGTTTGCTTGAGAACTTTGGAACCCACCTTGTGGATAACATTGCAAAAAAAAAAAAAAAAATCAGTAAATTATACCAAAGTCGTAAATAAGGTTATTTTATCCTAAACCTTTTCATTCTATAAGTTTGAAAAAATTAACCACGTGCAACTTTTACTATCTATTAATAGATTCTCTACTAGTCATTTAGATATAATACTGGAGGAAAAGGAAATTCATCAAATTACTTAAATCAAAATGGGAGTAAATTTCACAGATAGTTATTCAAAAATGAATAATTTTGCAAAAATTAATAATTGATTATATCAGTTTGAAAAATTAGTTAATGAAAAATAATTTCATTATTAAAAGCAAAATATACCTAGACATTTTCATTGATAATGAAAATATTTTTTGTTTATTCATTTTTGTAATCAATAAAAGCTATCATAGTTTTCTCAACCATGGATTTATAACAAAATAAACGCAACCATAGACTTTGCAATCAAGTTGCTGAACTTTGATTCTTATTGTCAGCGCTAAACATTTTATTTATTCACAGTCGATGGCACTTTTAACGGATCTAACCAACTTTTCAGTCAAACTTAAGACACATAGCCCTTGGATGTCACAATCCCCTGCTGGTTCTTCCCAAAACCTCCAAGCCCAACCTATCCTCGTCCACCGCAGCGGACTCGTCACCCTCATTCTCTGTCTCCAATGTGCCGACCGTGAACTCATAGCAGTGTTGAGTCCGTCCATCGTGACGGAGCTCGGTGCAATGTGTCGAGCTCTGTCTTGTCGTTGCCAACAGATTAGTTGTTGATGGTGACAGAGATTTGGAGGCCCTTCTTCGAGATCTGTTTATCCTCGTCGTATCCCAGGATATCTCAGCTGAGATGGCTAGATGTGGTGCAGAGAGAGAGAGAGAGAGAGAGAGAGAACTGAGCATGCGCCGCAAGATGATGGCGTGATGACTATGGAAGCGTGGTTGAACGCATATCAGATGAGTGGAATAGGTGATGAGAACACAAACCGGATCGAAAGATCTTTATCCCTTAGGGTGCATACGTAAGAAATTTCTGAGGTTTAGCACGGCGGCGACTCATTATAAACACAGATTGTTCGATGGGCTTTTGTGTCCGGTTGAAGGGCACAACATGATCCAAATTTTTCCACGCCAATAATTGCAAGTAATCTTATTTTTCTTGGGTCATTCATAAGGGGTTCTCGCCTATATTTTACCTGATGCATGAGATCATTTGGGTACTTTCTGACGAAGCCGTTCGCCGAGATGTGTTTTCTTGTAAAAAAAAAAAAAAAAAGTGATTGTTGAGATACATGTGGATATATATTTGCAGTATATCTCAACATTCATTCAGGGAATAACCTAAGTTTTTGTTGGAAATTATATAATATCATGAGGTGTTATGTCCAAGGAAATTAATACTTCAATGTGATCTCATCATAGTGTGATATGAATGAGGATAAATGGTGTTGCTGGCACTACTGATCTTTGTATATGTTCGAATCGATTAATTGTCTCCAAGAATAGATCAATTTGATCTAACGATGTTTGGTTGTGACCCCACTCAAAATTGGCAGTGTTAGATGTTGACATGTACAAAGTTATCTCTACCAAATAGAAAATAATTAAATTTGAAGAGGATGGATTTCCATCTCGAACTTTTATTAAACAATTTCATGAAATACTTATGTCTGTTGTTGAAAAAACAAAAAGAACGACATCATAACTTAAAAAGTCTAGACATCTATCAACTAATTGCATAAACATACTGAAAAATAAAGCATGTGCCACTCTCAAATCAATAGTGTATAAGACACCCGTGCAAAATTATTTTTACACAGACAATTGTTGACACATAAATTTTGATGACCCGATTAGTCATTTATCGCATTAAAAATTAGGGATTAATTTTTAACTCCAAAAAAAAATTATTATTAATTAATTGCATAAAGATATAATTTTAGGTGCATTTATTTGGATCGGTGACGAATGTGTTTGACTCGATGGTTCGGAGCTTCTATTTGGTGAGTTGACAAAAAATTTGGCCAAGCTCATTATTCCTTTAATGGCTAAAGTTATGCATGCAAAGATTTCATTGAAATACGCATGATATTTGAGTGGGGACTGAATCTTTTAGCTATGGGAAAGAAATAAAGGGGAAAAAGGAAAATGAAAGAAGATCTGCAAGTTCGCCTCTTCGCGCAAGGAAAATATATAGATTACAAGAAGTGGGATCGGTCAACATGGGGAATATAATCGAGACCATCTTTAGGCACCCACGGGCACAAGCAAAAAGGAAAGAAGTAAGAGTAAAATATATCTTGAACATTCCTCAGAGGAAAGGAAATTGGACACGGCAAGATTTAAATTAATTAAGATTGTCTCAAAGAGGAAAAGATGCGTAAGAAGCAAAAAGAAAGCAAGCATAAAAGCCAAGAAAGTGGACTCTCTTCCGGGGGGGAATACATAGAGAACACACGAGAGAGAGAGAGAAAGATAAGGAGCTCTCGGCCAAGCCTTGGCCGAGACGTCCTTCTTGCAGCCCGCCGCCGTGCCTTGCACTGAAGTGAGCCCAAGCCTTGCTGTCCTTGCTCTGCCGTGGCACCCGACGACACCCGCTCGCCATCCATCGTTGCCATCGACACTGAGTTGCTGCCGCTCAAGTCAAGCCATGATGAGGAGCTGTTGTCTCCATCTGCTCCCGTGCTGCCAAGCCCGACGTGAGTGACGACCAGTGCCACTCGTGCCGCAAACCTGTTGCTGCACTGACCAGGGACGAAACGCTTGACGACGCTGACCGCTCCCTGCTGTTCAAGCCCAACGAAAGCTACTGCCCCATCCCGCGTAGGCTCAAGCCAACGTCGACGATTTTGTTATGCTCCGAAGTCATCGAGCGCCACCCACTGCACCTGAGCTTCGGTCCTACACCTCTTGCGGCGTTGACCAGCGAAGAATAGTGACTTTGTGTGAACTCCAGCAACGTCCAGCGAATCCAGAAGTGTCCTTGTATTGAAGTCTTAGTGGGTTCCCAATCATTCCCAAGCCCAGGAGGTCAAGCGTTGGTCCAATCCGCGTTTATTCTTTTCTGCATATTTACTGATATTCATCAAGCGGGCGACACATCTTTGAGTGTGGACTTCGTGAAGGAGGGGCACCCCATCGTGGAGTCCACCCTGTCGTTGTCACTACCGCGAAAGGCACCCCCCTTGACGGCCGCCGAGAAGCACCATCGGCCACCGACAGCTCGAGCCAAGAGGTCCACACCAACATGAGCAGTTGCTGCTATGAGTCACTCACCACCCCCGTTCACCCGTGAGGAGCCAGTTACGATCCAATCCGATTGCACTTGGTCCAAATTTGGAAAGAATATCCTCAAATTAGGTAAAATGCTCATCTCTATTATATTTGGATATGTGATTGTCTAATATATGTCTATTTATATCTAGTGTTCATATCCATGAGTGATAGACATAATTTTCAATTAAGATTTATCGCCTAATCCGCAACTGCACGGATTTTTATTCCATCTATAAGGCTTTAGATGGAATAATTAATCACGCGGGAATAAAATTGATATCTTGATCTTTAAGGCTTAAGATCAATTTATCGATTTTATTAGCGAAATAATCAAGTTTGATTAAACATCATTTCCAGATTTGAGCAATGGATATTATCCTTGGTGATCGTGAATGATTTGGTGTTTGTCCTTTAATTGCTTTGTTTATCCCAAAAATGCAACAAAAAATCATCATGCATATATCATGTAGAATTAGGGCCTATTTTGTACGTCATTGCATATTAGGGTTAAGTTGCACTTAGTTTAATTTTAGATAACATTTTTCCTTAATTTATTATAAGTTTAAGGTATGTTTTATATATATTACATTTTAGGATTATTTAGGTTAAGATAATGTTTTAGTTCAAATTAGGATTTGGCTCACCTAATTCCTAATATAAATTAAATAGGATCTTAATCTAGTTAAGTAAATTTTCACATTTCACCTAATTTCGAATTTCTTGAAAAATACAAAAACTGTCATAGGTTAAATTAGTTTTATTATTTAGGATAAAATGCATTCTTAGGGTTAGATTCACTGAGATGCACGTCATTTAGAGATTGTTGTTAGGTCCATTTAATTAGAAATTGCACGTCATTAGAATTAGGTCATTTAGTTAATATCGCATTGCATATTGCATGATTTTCATTAATTAAGTGAAAACCAAAAAAAAAAAAATGCGTGTTAATTAGAAACCATATCTAGGATTGTTGATGTGGATTTTAACTAACAACGCAGATGCTTTCGTTGCTACGAGGAAAGTCCAACATTTTTTATTATTTGCTTTTTTGGGTATTAAATTGGTGGATTGCACACTCACATGATCGCCTCACATGTTAGGGAAATAGCCTAAAATTAATTCAAGCTGCTTGCCAAACATTTTTCAAAATAAAAGAGAAATGTACTGAAATGGCGTTAGAGAAATCTAGCGTAATCAAGTCCCCGAGCTCATAAATTTCTGGTTCGTAGAAGTAAAGTAAATCTCTCATTACTTTACTTGGGTTTCTAATCAACCCACAAAAAAATAAATTAGTGACGACTCCTAAATAAAATGTTAAGAATTTAAACCTAAGTCGCTGAATTGGTATTAGGAGAGCCCAAGTTAAGTCTAGGCTTAACAATCCATTAGCCAAACCTAGGTGGTTCACACCGAAAAATTGGTCGCGACAACAATGTTATAATTACGTCAAATATTTTATTTTTCGAAATTTGTCTCTTTAAACATTTACCCCTCCTCACACCCATTACAATTCTCTTTTTGCAAATGCACAGACGGTTGTGCTCCTTCGCTAGCATAGTATAATGGAAAATCCCCAAATGATAAAACCAACTAGATTTCTTATTAAAGTGCTTTATTTCATAATAATTGAGAGAATTCCATATTTGGTATCGGACTGCGGTTCATGAACAGCTTTAGGTGCTTCTGTCCCTAGAGCCCGAAACTCCCAGTCCATTTAAGTCAATAATCACATCTAAAAAATTAATATTTGAAAAAATTAAAAAGAGAATTCATAATACTTGATGTAGAATTACTAGTTTAGGTCAACGAAAATGGCATACACAAGGAGGAATGAAGATCAACTGCTACGAACTGTGCTACATGAAGAAGATCCTCACTTGGTTTTTGACCGTGCATAAAATATCAGAAATCCTCTCTCGTCGCAACTTTCCTAAAAATACCGTTGTTGGCCGCCTCAATCAAGACAAGAATGGTAACTTACAAACAATTGAATATTACAAATGAAAAGAGCTAGTTAACTTGTTCGGTTATATAGTCCTTCTGTTGCTTTCATCTTGACGTCAATGGAATATTTCTTTTATTGGAGGAGACATCATGATCGGAGTGAAGGTTATTTTACTTCATTAAATTGGAGAAAAGATCATGCTTACAAGGCTATTTCAACGGAAAGTCGGTGGTATAGATATTGAGTTGTAAAGAAACACTGATTAGACAACTTGGTGGCATGGTGTGGAGTAGTTGGAAAAGGCTCGAGCACTTGTCCTTTGTCTTTTCCCCAACAGGATAGGGATGAAAGTGCAGTTTAATTAATCCCTTCATTCACTTGCTGGTCCAATTTCAGTTTTCTAGTTTTGCAAGTCAAATTGCATGAAAAACCTCAATTGGAACTGTCCAATTTCTCCAGATTCTAACTCTTAAGACTTGCTTTATCATCTACTTTCCATGTAATCTTGAACTTGGGTTTTGACCGTTGACCAATTCAAGCTTAAAACAAATTAATATACGAGGCAAGCTTTCAAATTTGAAGACATGCCATAAATTAAAACTCGGGGGTCCTTAAAACAAAAGCCTAACGAAGGGGCATCCGAACGTAAAAAATCTCATAAAGATTGGAGGGATGGGCCACCCAAGAGGAAGGGAGAGCATTCAAACGTTGGGTTTTCACGACCCAATCGGCCACTTTGTCTGCGGACCCGTGACAGTGGGCCAAGGAGAGAAACTGAAATTGGGCCAAAGATAGATGGGCTTCCTCAATTAAAGCTTGCACCTCCCACCTCACGTGCGTATTCTACAACACCGCGTTGACCAGCTCTTCGCAGTCAGACTGGAGCTCCAACACACTCTCTCTCCTTGACTAAAAACGTTTCAAAGCTTCGAGTAGGTGCATGGCTTCCGTCTAAAACGCCGACAATGCTGGAATCTTCGTAGTAGAGCCATCCATTAGAGCTCCCGTTTTGTCCCAAAGAATTCCCGAAATAGCTCAAACTATTTTACCTTCAAATAAAGCTCTGCTGACATTGATTTTCAGAAATTAATGAGCATTGACGGCAAAGTCCTTAAACCGAGTTGGGTCGGTTGGTAAAACATCGAACTAACGAATTGAAAGCGGGTTTTTCTTTGCCAATTGTAAAGTTTTAGATTATGGTGATTCCATTCCAGAAATTACTGAGCATTGACTAAGTATGAAATGATTTAGCATACATTAGTAGTTAGTATGTCCATGGAAAATCAGAAAAATAAAATTGATGAAATATATTTACATTCCCTTCACATTGAAGCTAGTTACCCCACCAATTAATTACAATCTGCACTTCCCAAATATTACCGTATTAACCAACATCCGAAACGCTCGTCGAAAAGCATTAAAGAATTTGGAAAGAACTAAGAAAAGACAGTGATAAAGGCGAAAACATGACTAATATAACTACAATTCACACCATCAAATTCTCATGATGGGCATTGGGCAGGTATATACTTTGCTAGAACTGGGTAAAAGCGAC
This sequence comes from Eucalyptus dawsonii, assembly GCA_016097615.1. NCBI lineage: Eukaryota > Viridiplantae > Streptophyta > Magnoliopsida > Myrtales > Myrtaceae > Eucalyptus > Eucalyptus dawsonii. The sequence goes on along the minus strand of CM027881.1, from coordinate 27,443,828 downwards.
TGACATTGCAGGAAACCTCTAAATCGTCAAATTCGACAACGTCATCCCTTTCTTGTCGGAGAAATCGATCCTCGGGGTTTGATATTTGGCCGATGCTCGAGGAATAATCTATCTCAGAATCACCTTTATCGAATTTTAACAACTGAAAAATGGAGTTGCCTCCTGAAAAGGTTTAGATAATGATGACCAATGGGGTAATGCTCCATAACGTATTGACCTCATCGTTACTCTTTTCTAGTTGCCTAGTTATACTACTTATGGCTTAAGTAACACCAACACCAATATGCAACACACAATATGATAACCATGACGCGCCTAACAAATTATTTCTTAAAAAAAAAAAATTCCGACGTATTGGGACACATTATATATTAAATATATATTTTTATGTATACACGCATGATAAATTTTCATTTTTATAATTATTTTAATCAAATTAATTTATTTCAGATTCACAAATATATAAATAATAATAATAATTCTAAAATGAATTTAAACTAAAAATATTAATCCACTATTTGTTAGTATCATTTATCGTTTCAATTTGACAAATTTAGCTCTATTTCAATAATTCATAAAAATTAGAGAAAAAAAAAGCAATCCATATTCTAAACTCATGTGCACTGCAAAAGAAGAGGAAAAGACAAACTTAGGGGTGAATTATGTGTCAAGGAAGTGAGAATCGGAGGAGAATATTAGTTTTTTTTTTCTATTCATTTATTATTTTTATTAATTTTTTAAAATTTTTTTACATATTTACAATTTGACCCCTCATTTATTAAAATTTTTTAAAATCCCATGCATGTCTGGATCACATATCAAAATTTCAAACTTGTGTGTCGGAATTCTGAACTCACGTATCGGAGGGTGTCGGGAGAATTGACTAAGTATCGAACAAGTATCGGACACTCCAATATGACACGATGACTTATGGAGAATGTTGATGCTTCCTAACTTGTGACCTTTAGAAGCATCAATTCGGGAGAGTATTTCCATATCTCCTCAAGAACTTTTCATAACCCCCATTAACGACACAACTTAAAAGTAAGTCCAGGGCACTTATTTATCGCAAGCTAAATCCAAAGTGCAAAAGTACAAAGAAGGCAGAGATTTATGAATTTTTACATTTTATGCCGTCAGCCAAAGAGTAGCTTCCACAAGGCGGTGTCTGCGCACGCGTAGATTGGGTCCATTCCAATTGTTGTTCACATGAGCCTCACATGAACGTCGCATATGAGGCTTAGACAATCAACTACTGACATAGACTCCGTCCAATGGACCCGGTACCGGTAAGAAATTCCCCGACACATCAATTGTTCAGACTCATTGGATCCACAGATTGTGATTATTCCAAAGCCTACTCAAAATAAGTGCGTGAATTCATTCAAATATTGGCGTGACATTAGCTATTAAATAGACAAGCCAAGATTGACGTATAGGTCCAGAACTACGATGCCTCTTCATTCAATTCTTACTCTATGATATTTCCAGTGTCTCTCACTGCCGAGAGAAAGAATGATGATGACTCTCAACAAATGAGAAATGCGTTTATATCTTTTCCTGATGTTGCTTGAGCTATTTACCATTGTTTGAATCTACCAAATCTGATGAGCATTCATTCAATGAACTACATCATACCCAGCAGCAAAATTAACAAAAAATTGGCTGCACTTAACAGAGCACTAATTCCTTCTAGCAAGTCAATCTACTTTATCAGCAGCAAATGCCACAAAGTAGCCAACTAAGGAAATACTCCATCCTAGATATCTATGATGAAATATCATTCGAGTTAATCCAGGGCAAAGATCAAGCTCATACAAACACAGAATTCTGATCAACAAAAAAAGGGAAAAACTGAGGCTGATGGAATTTAATATTTGAAATTTTTTACAACAAGCAACGTTTGGGAAACATATTGAGAAATGAATCAACAAGACCGTATCACATCACCAGGTACACAAATTACAATGTGACTCGTATACTAAAAGCGGACCATAACAGGGGCCAAAGTCATTTGCAGAAAGAAGGATTAATCAACCAAGAAGTCCGGACTACTGTTTACCAGAAAGAGAGCAGAGCAAATACCAAACGTTCAAAAGAGAAATAAAGATACCATATGTTCACAAAGATAATCCAGAAATCGGCATCATTGCTCAAAAGCACACTTGTTATGCTACTTCGCTTCCATTTCCTGCAGAATAGAAATTCAGCAATTGTTGCTTGTGTCTTTTACACTACAAACTATAGCCTGCGTCACTCTCTTCCTTATTAAGCTAACAATTCAAGCAATCGTATTCCTTCATTCAGAACAACTGAGGGCCCAGCCACCAAATTCACATTCCAGACAATCGAAACTTACCTTGGATTGTTACTTGGATTTATCAAACACAAAAGAAATCATATTAATCTCAATGGTCAGGTGATCCAATGTAAAAAAACATGAGAATAAATTTTAAGCAAGCGGGAGATAATGCTGAGAATTTCTTTCTCCTCCCAGTAGAAGAGATTGTACAGTTTACAGAACATTAATCCAGAAACCGCCAAAGTAACATAGATGTAGACGGAATCATCTTTGCAAGATTTTTGGCAGGAAGAACTAAACAAGTATCGACCATCTAATAGACATAACACATTGCAGTGAACGTTGATTTGTGATTCAGATTATTGATATGAACATGTCACAGTGAGCACTTCATGCGATGGATCATACAAAGCACTTATAGCGCGCACATTGACACGCCAGCAGTGAATTTGAACAACAAAAATCACACAAATATGCCTGGGTCTCTCTTCATGAAGCTAAGAACGAAGAAGGAAGATTATAGTGTTTATTTTATCCGATGCACGAAGGACGATCGGATCAGAGGAAGAGGTTGTCCGAGACAATGACGTTGAGGATCGGAGCCAGCGAAGGAGAAACGAACAAATTCAGAGCAGCCAAAGCAAACTGACCGGAGAACGGTGCTAACAGAGCTACGGCCTGATGGTGGAGCGATCCAGGAGGTCAGTTGGAGGTCACCAGACGAAGCAAGAAGCCAAGAGAGAGAATTCTCTGGACGTTTAGAAATCTTTGAGCCTCCCCATCCGGTGTGATCTGTGCTGAGCGCATGAGTGTTGTTGTGGTCGGCGATGGAGGACCAACGACGGTGGCTGCCGGGGGGACGGAGGTGAAGGAGAGGGAGTGAAGATGGAGACGCTTCTAGAAATGGGTTGACCTGATGGAGAAATTCTCTCTTACTGAGCTCCCGTTTGTGGATTCCTCTTCCCAAACGCGCGCGCCAGGCCCATCAGAGTAAGCCTCGGCCCACACAATTTCCCTCACCGCAGCCCACGATCCACAGTCTCCCTCTCTCAATCGGCCGAGTTGCAGAAGATTCTCCACCACTAATCGTCACCAGAAATCCGCCGTCCGCCATCTCTTTCTCGGGAATTATCGAGGCTTCTTCGTCAGTTCTCCTTCTTCGTCGTCCTTCAGACACCGTTAGCCACCACCGTAGCTGCTCCACCATCGCCGGTTTCGCTGCAGCAAGGCTAGCTCTCATTCTGCTCTGTTTTCTGGTCAGGACGCCCAAAAGTGCACGAACCCTTGGTCCTTCCCCATTCGCCGGCCCCAATTATTGACGATGGACACCACCGGGAACTTTGTCACTGAACGAAAGAGAGCCAATGAGCTTTAGCTAATGTTTGTGAGTTAATCAGTTGCAACTGAAGCTCGATTAGCAATTCGGACTCATAATGTCATTTTCGTGATGATCTGAAAGTGAATCTTTACCTTGTATTTGCGTATGAGCACCTTGATCAAAATGCCTATCACTTGTTGGATGAAATGCTCAAAGTAGATCAGCATGTAACTTCAATTCAATCCTTGAACCGCAAAATCATATTACATCAATTCAATGTGATATGAATAAGGATGAATGGAGTTGCTGGTGCTACTAATCTTTGTATATGTTTAAATCAATTAATTATCCACAAGAATTGATAAATTGGATCCGATGATGTTTGGGTGTGACCCCACTCGAAATTGGTAGTGTTAGATGTTGACAAGTACAAACAAAATAGAAAATAATTATATTCGAAGAGGATGGATTTCAATCTCGAACTTTTATAAAAGAATTTCATGAAATGCTTATATCTATTGTTAAAATTTAAAATGGGAAAATGGTATAACAAAAAGTGTTGGAAGATATGCAGGATTGTTCCAATCTTGTTTGATTGTGTCCTGTACATTTATGTCAATTGAATATTGGATTTAGGTCTAGATTGATTATTAGATCCTTTATTTCCTTGCACATAATACCTCTTGTATTATTTATTGAGATTGATTTGTACATTCAATACAACTCGAATATACAGAAAAGTTCCCCTACGATACTCTCTTAGTCTTCTTCCTTTCCTCTTGCCTTTCTTCGTTGCCTTCTTTCATGGTATCAGAGCCTCCGGTCTCTGACTCGCTTCCGCTCCAACGTATTGTCGAAGAAATTTCCAACCTACAAAAAGGATTGAACATTCAGCGTTAGAAAGGCATACTCTCAAGGAAGAAATTTAAATACCTATTATGTCTTCCCCGCAGGACTCCAATCTGGGCGCTGATAGCAGGAACACCGATGAAGACGCTCCACAAGTTCCGCAGCACCAGAATCTCCCTACAACAATCTCAATATCCGATCAACAATTGATTCAGACCCAACCTTTACAATGGCAACCCACACAGGCTCAGATCCAGTCAGGGCAACCCATGACGGGCCAACCATACCAGTGGATTCCATATCCACTTTATCTTGGGCCAAGCCCATTGTCATCACCGCCTGTTTTCATGGGCCACCAAAGTCACGACGGGGGCCCGCCAGCCACGAATGGGGCAAGCCCAATCGTCGAGATAGAGCAGACGGGCGGTTCAAGCAACTCGGGTACGGGGCAAAATCCTTACCCGGGACATCTCAATGCGGGTCATTCGATGCAGACGGGCGGTTCGGGCAGCACGGGTACGGGGCAAAATCCCTACCCGAATTTCATGCCCGGTTTTCTGCCCGTCCCGACGGCGGCGTTCACTAGGCGACCAGAACTGGGTGATCCCTTGTACGTCTCCAACGCCGACGGACCGGAGCTTCGACTGATAAGCCAACAACTAACCGAAGCAGAGATCTATTCGAAGTGGTCACAGGAGCTCCGGTGGGCGTTGATAACCAAGGATAAAGACAGATTTCTTGATGGAACCATCGCAATCCCCTCTGATGAACGCCTAGCCCGACATTGGCGAAAGTGCAATCACCTCGTCCGAACATGGATCGGTAATTGCCTATCGCCAGAGGTCGCGGCTGGGCTTCCACCCATAAAGGATGCCAAAACCATGTGGGATAACATACGAGAAATGTATGGTAAACTGAATCAAGCAAAAATCTTTAACTTAATGCAGGAAATCAGCGAGCTCAAGCAAGGAAACACAATGGTCACCGCCTGCTTCAACAAACTATCGTCTCTATGGAATCAACTCGAAACGGCGGAAGAAAAGCTTGAAGGGCCAGAATCAACCCTCAAGCAGTACAAACAGATCAAAGAAAGAGAAAAGGCGACGAGATTCCTCATGATTCTAAACGAATCATACCTCACGTTCCGATCCCAGATCCTAGCTATGGATCCCATGCCATCAATCGGACGCATCTTCCAGTTGGCGATGCAGGAGGAGAGTCAGCGACTCGCATCAACCGAACACACGAGGAACAGCGAAAGCATTGCTCTCGCCGCCCGCGGTGAACGGAGAGACACGGCCGCCAGGACCACTTCAACCCTAGCTCGCGAAAGAAGAAACCTCTTAGGGTTTGGCGACTCTGATCCGCGCCCCTTTAAAAGGGACACAACGAGCGGTCCAGATTCTGTCAGAGGATCGGACGGCATCCAAGGGAGCGAATTCATGCCAAGATCGGACGGCGGACAAGAAATCGCGTGCAAAGGAACGGACGGGCAGATCTTCGCCACGTCATCCAAAAATTTCGCAAAAAATTTTAAAGGAAAGGGTAAATTTTTTTGCGATTATTGCAAGCGTACTAATCATACTGTCGACAATTGTTGGAAATTGCACGGAAAACCAGGTGATAAGGAGAAAAAATTTCCACTGACCTATCAAGTCACTTTGGACCAACCGGTCCAAGAGTTGATCAGCCTATTTCAATTGGCCAATATCAACAACTCATGCAGGCAATACAAAGAATGGATGTTTCCAACAAAGGGGGAAATTTCTCATGTATTTCACATTGCCTAATTAATTATGTTTCCAGAAAAGCATGGATTATCGATTCTGGGGCAAGTGATCATATTATATGCGACAAGGGATTATTTTCCAACATGAATGAAAATTTAGATCATCCTGTCTCCATACAATTACCCAATGGCAATTTCACTTATGTCAAAGTGACAGGGACAGTGAATCTAAGTCCACAGATCATTATCCAGAATGTGCTCTATGTCCCAGAATTCCAATTCAACCTGATATCTGTGTCTCGAGCCTGCAGAGAAAATTCATGCCAGGTATTTTTCGATGTTGACACCTGTTTATTTCAGGCCCTTTCAACTGGTAGACTGATAGGCTTGGGTAGTCTCTCTAAAGGACTCTATTTCTGGACGGATTTTCCAAGTAATTTCAATTTTTCTTGCAATAAGAAATCATTGTGTAATTCTACTACCAATGATAGAAATTTTGTTATGCACATGAGATTGGGTCATAGTGCTTCTTTTCCATATCCTGGATGTTCTATATGTCCTCTTGCGAAGCAATCAAGAACACCATTTCCCTCTAGTACTTCACGAGCTAGTGACATCTTTGCATTGATTCATGTAGACATCTGGGGACCATATCATACAATCAATCATGATGGTTCTCGTTATTTTCTTACAATAGTAGATGATTTTTCTCGGGCAACATGGCTTTTCTTGATGCATTCTAAGAATCAAGTTGTTTCTCACCTGAAGAATTTCATTCTACTGTCTAAGAATCAGTTTCGAAAATCCATTCAGCGGATACGTACTGATAATGGGAGAGAATTTTTTAGTCATGAATGTTCCTCATTATTCAATTCTCATGGCATTCAACATGAACATTCATGTGTATATTCACCACAACAAAATGGTGTGGTTGAAAGAAAGCATCGACATTTGCTAGAAGTCGCTCGTGCCCTTAAATTTCAGGCATCAATTCCAAATAATTTTTGGGGCGAGTGTGTCACTACAGCAGCTTATCTTATTAATCGAATGCCCACTCGAATCCTAAATGGGCGAACGCCGTTCGAGCTGCTGCTTGGAAAGAAGCCAGACTTAAACCATCTCAGGATCTTCGGCTGTCTCTGTTATATCGCAACAATGGGATCTCGAGACAAATTTGGCCCACGTGCACGGCGATGCGTTCTTATGGGATATCCCAATCTCCAGAAAGGATATCAGGTTTTTGAGATCTCAATAGGGGAATTCCTAGTTAGTCGCGATGTGATTTTCCATGAGAATGTTTTTCCATTTTCAGACAATACATCTCCAACTGAAGGTAAAGAAACAGATCCCAGACATCAGATTTTTCCTGATGAGGCTTCTTATCAAGATCTCTCCTACATACCAGTGCCACAGCCAAGGAATCTTGAATCTCCTTCCCAATCTATCTCATCAAGTACTGATGATTACTTGACCGCTCCAGCCCAAATTCAGCAAGATGCGGAAGAAGATTTCATGGCCAATACGGAAGTACATGACAATGCACCAACTTCCTCTCAAGAGACATCTCCATCCACAACTGGAGTTGAATATCCCAGACGATCTGGACGGGCTACAAGACCGCCAACTTGGACAAAGTATTATGTCTGCGCTGCTCACAATTCTCCAGGTATTCAACATCCAATCTCCTCCTATGTATCCTTTCATAGATTATCTAAGGAGCATAGAAGTTGCATTAGTCGTTTATCCAACGACAAGGAACCGTCTAGTTATGACGAAGCATCCACTCATCCTAAATGGCAAGAAGCCATGGCGGCAGAATTAAAGGCTCTTACTGATAACCACACGTGGGATCTTGTTTCATTACCACATCATCGCAAGCCGATTGGATGCAAATGGGTCTATAAGATCAAGCATCATGCTGACGGCTCTATTGAACGATACAAGGCAAGATTGGTGGCTAAAGGGTTTACCCAAAGAGAAGGCTTTGACTATCACGAGACGTTTTCTCCAGTTGCCAAAGATGTTACAGTGCGTTCATTCTTAGCCGTCGCTGCCATTAATGAGTGGAATCTACACCAGATGGATGTTCATAATGCCTTCCTCTATGTCGATCTGGATGAAGAAATCTATATGGACATTCCTCAAGGCATTCGGAGACAGGGGGAGAATAAAGTATGTCGTCTCCGAAAATCCCTTTATGGATTAAAACAGGCTTCCAGGCAATGGTATGCAAAATTTGCTAGTGCTCTTACAACAGCAGGCTTCAAGCAATCCAAGCATGATTATGCTTTATTTTCACGTACTAAAGGTATGTAATCTATTTATCTGCTGATCTATGTTGATGACATACTTGTTATGGAAAATGATAGAGCCAAATTTCAAGGAATATCTGCATTCTAGCTTTCACATTAAAGACTTAGGAGCACTGAAATATTTCCTTGGAATTGAAATTGCCCGTTCTAACAAAGGAATCTCCTTGAGTCAACGGAAATTTATATTAGAGATCATATCAGAGGCAGGTCTTTCAGGATGCAAGCCAGCTGTAATTCCCATAGAGCAGAATACTAAATTGACCACCACAGACTATGACAAAGGAATATCTCGAAATGATGATCCTGTACTCAGCGATTCATTAGAATATCAAAGACTTGTTGGGAAACTTATATATTTGACAATGACTAGACCTGATATCTCATATGCGGTTCAGACACTTAGCCAATTCATGCATTAGCCCAAGCGATCTCACTTAGATGCAGCCTTGAAAGTTGTGAAATATTTGAAGAAATGTCCAGGACTTGGGATACTTCTATCTAGAAAGAGTGACTTAAGGATGTCAGCATATTGTGATGCAGACTATGCAACATGTCCCATTAGTAGAAGATCTGTCACTGGATATTGCATCAAATTAGGAGAATCTCTTCTTTCTTGGAAGACCAAGAAACAGGCTACTGTGTCTCTTTCTTCAGCCGAAGCAGAGTATCGAGCTATGGCTAAAGCTACATGTCAAGTAGTTTGGATACGAGGATTACTCAAGGATCTCGGAGTAGAAGTGCAAGGGTCCACGAAGTTATATTGTGATAATGATGTGGCTCTTAAACTTGCATCCAACCCTATAGTGCATGAAAGAACCAAGCATGTAGAAGTGGATTGTCATTTTACACGATAAAAGATCCAAGAAGGAGTAATTGAGACAAGAGGAATTGGGACATCGGAACAGCCAGCAGATATGTTCACCAAGCCTTTGTGTCAGCGACAACATGCATATCTACTGAACAAGCTAGGCGTCTTGGACATTTACAAGCCACCAACTTGAGGGGGAGTGTTGGAAGATATGCAGGATTGTTCCATATCTTGTTTGATTGTGTCCTGTACATTTATGTCAATTGAATATTGGATTTAGGTCTAGATTGATTATTAGATCCTTTATTTCCTTGCACAGAATACCTCTTGTATTATTTATTGAGATTGATTTGTACATTCAATACAACTCGAATATACAGAAAAGTTCCCCTACGATACTCTCTTAGTCTTCTTCCTTTCCTCTTGCCTTTCTTCGTTGCCTTCTTTCAAAAAGAACAAAATCATAACTTAAAAAATCTAAACAACTATCAACTAATCACATAAACATATCAAAAAATAGTGCACACACCACTCTCAAATTAATAGTGTATGAGACATCCATGCATAATTTTTTTACCGAGATAGTGTATATGATATAATTACATCAAATATGTTACTTTTAAATTTGTGCTGTCACAACCATTTCAATTCTCTTTTCGCAAATGTGCAGATGTGTGTGCTCCTTCGCTAGTATAGTACAAGGGAAAATCCCCAAATGATAAAGCCAACCAAATTTCTTATTAAATAGTTTTATTTCATTATAATCAAGAGAATTTCATATTTAGTGATGGATTGCGGTTTATGAACAGCTTTGGATGGTTCTCTCCCTAGAGCACGAAGCTGCCAGACCAATTAAGTCAATAATCACATCTAAAATGTTAATATCTTAAAAGAAATAAAAAGATAATTTATAATTACTTGATATAGAACTACTAGTTTAGGTCAACGAAAATGGCATATACGAGGAGGAATGAAGATCGTCTGCTACGAAGTGTGCTACATGAAGAAGATCCTCACTTGGTTTCTGACCGTAAACGAGCAAAATATATCAGAAATCCTCTCTCTTTCTCTCGTCGCAACATTCCTCGCATGCCTAGCCCAACCACGATAGCCTCCGAAACCAGCCACCGTCATCAGGGACACAGAAACTCCATCGCTCTTTCCCTATCTTTGTCGGCCCTCGATCTTCTCTCTCTCCTCGACGCGCTGACCATGAACTTGTGGCAGTGCTGTGTTTGTGGATCCCGACGGGGCTCTATGCCACGCATCAAGCTCTGCGTCCCTGCTGCCAACGTCTTAGTTGTTAATTGCTATGAGATTTGAATGCCCTTCTTCCAGATCTGTTCTTCATCCTCGTCGAATCTCGGAAAATCTCAACTGAGATGGCTAGATGCGATGAGATGTCGACGGTGGTGGTGTGGAGAGAGGGAAGGAGAGAGAACTGAGTAAGCGATAGAGCGAGCTATACGGAGCCCCGAGCTGATGGCATGACGCGAACACAAACCGTGGCAAAGGATCTTTATCGCTTAGTGCGCACATAGAAATTTCCTAGGTTGCATAATAGTTGCATGAATTCGATTAACATAAAAGTTTCCTTAGAAAGAAAATAAAAACAATACAGCTTGCATGAATCCCGATTAGTCACGCATCATCCAGAATTTTTATTGTTCGGTAGAGTTTAAATTAGACTATGTTTTCACTTTTTTTTGAAAAAATGGTCCTGCACTTTTCTGATGTCAACTCAAGTTTTGTTCACTGTTGAATGGTGATTCGGGTTTTCAAGTTAATCTTAGATGCAAATTGGAGATTTCAGACGTATAGCATGTAAAGTGGTGTGGGAACTGCGAACCAATCGTGAGGGTATTGGAAAATTTTGTATGGATTAAATTTAAGGCAAAAATAAGATATGATTCAATTATACCTAGTGTGAATTTTAGGCAATAAGCAAATAGAAATAAGACATTCATTATATATTCTACTTTATACAAGGTTGTGAGATGAGGGGTTGCATTATAGGGACGTCAAGAAATTTTGTCTTGTATGACAAACCTTGAAGTAATGAAAACAACGAAGATTCGCATTTAGTCAAGATTCCAAGACTGATGGAGAATCACTAAGTTATTTTTGCCTATATCATAACAATGGCTGGACGATTAGTTGGAATTGCTCTAAAGTTTGATTAAAGCAAAGATCCATTTGACGTGATTAATGACTAAGAAATCAGCTACTTAACCCAATAATAATAATAATAATAATAATAAAATGAGGGAGTGCCCTATTAGAACGAGTCCTTTTTATGGCTGGATTCCAATCTTGTGTTTCTAAACAAAAGTGAATGAAAGAACCACATATGCTAGATGTCTACATCACAAAGAATCACACTTACGTTCGTGGGGATTTTGTATAGCTTGAACACTGTAAGTGATCCGACATCTCGTTTATCTAAAAGATTTGTAGTGGAGAGAAGCACCATGAATTGAAAGCTCACGTGGGCGTTTTGGACCATGTCTCGATTGATACAAGGCTTATTACCGAAACTGAGGGGTTCAACTATCCCGGCTAAGCCATTTGGTGATGTGGACTACTTTGGCCATGGAGTGTGCGGTCGGGCGTTGACCCAATCGAACCGTGCCGGCCGCATTAATGTTGCCCAGGAGCAAACAACAAAAGTTTGTCCACATACCGCCAGAGCACAATTCAAGATTCCAGAATCATGTATAAGTAGTACGATTTCACCGAGTAACTTAGGACCTGTAAACAAAAGATCAGTTCATATTTCAGAGGGGGAAAAGTTTTGCCACTCCCTGGCTTTTCGAGTCAGCCCCTTTTCATACCAACTCTCTAAAACTCTCACCAGCACTAATGTCAAATGCTCATTGCAATTCCACATGCTAGACATGAACTCATTGTGGTTATACTCCACCCTCATATGTTGCCTACATGTTATATTGACTACGTGACATCGATCCATGCAATAACGCTTTTACTTTGTAAGACCTAGATGGATCCACAAGATAATTGATAATGTAGGAATAAAGTAGCAATCTTGAAAATGCACTGATCACCTATATGAATATCATGATGGCGTTTCAAGGAATCATACGCATCACTAGCTCTTTCCTTTTGTGCACCACAATGAGCTATGCAATAGATGCAACTTGTCGAAGATAATCTATAGCAAGCGACGGTATTTCCCTTTGGTTCCATGCGCAACTATAGTGAAAATCATCCTAGAGGACTTGGGCACTAAGATGGTGAGCATGAGTACAACTACTATAGCATGTATAATGATTCCACCGCAGTGTGCTACATGGATGGAGCATGTAATGGTGTGTTTCAAGGCCCAGGCTATACACCATGCATTAATTCTATGAGAAATCAACTCAAGTATGAGTGAAGTGACAGGCTATACACCATGCATCAATTCTATGAGAAATCAACTCAAGTACAAGTGTAGTGACATTATCACGCTGAAATTCAACTCAAGGATTGTAGAGTTAAGTACGAGGACTATTCTTTCACTTAATGACGTCTCAATATTGTGCAAATAAAGGATTGTAGTAGAGTTCAATATGAAATAATTCTTTGGCCAGATGATGGAATGTTGCCTCTGTTGATACTTGAATTTTTGCCAACAAGTCAAACACACATTGTGGTAAAAATAAATATAAAAATAGTAAAAAATAAATAAAAACCCAAACAAAAAACGAGGAAAAAAAAAGAGAAAGTAATGAAAAAAAGTCCAATTCAGTCAGAATTGACAGGGCCAGGTCCGGTCTGTTGTGCTTGATCCACAACCGCAGCCCTGACCGTACCAAGCCCATCAGAATAAGCCTCGGCCCTTCAACCCATTTGCGGACCACATAATTTTCAGTCACCTGAAAATTAGAAGCATCAATGAAAGGGCCCGATTAGCGCACTTTTTTTTAGAGAGGCATGTATATACGTACGTAGGACACAACCACAACGAAATTATGTAATACGTAGTACAATAGGCATTCAGGGGCTAACAAAAAGGATAAAAAGAAAATAGAGGAGATACAAATTATTCCCTATCTTTTTGGTCACGTTGTTGTTTTTCAATAAGATGAGAAATACAATAATTAATTTGTTGAAGTATGTGGGGATTTTCGAGTTGATCACTGCTCCAACAAATTAAAGGATATAATTTAATAATATGAACCTAACAAATCAAATGACATAATTGCACAGTGTTCAATAGGAGTAAATCCATCTCGTTTTGCACCCGTGAGGGGAACATTTGTAAGGCAGATATAAAGTGGGGGACCTCTAATTTTTTGTCTTCATTTTTTCAATATGTCTTTCGCAGATCATGAGCATGTCAATGAAATTAAGTATCAACGAGCCATGTGAGAGAGTTTTAGGCATTTAAGATCACGTATCGATCTCTAATGGGAAAAGGATGAGCAACATGGGCAAATTAATCTTCAGCGCAATCAATTGACTATAATAAATGCGACACTGATGGATTGAACTTTACAAAGAGGCCAATCTAAATAGAATAAATATCAGAATAAAGGATCTTGACTCGGATGAAAGTGCTAACCTTCATCTAATCCATTTAGCCAAATGTTAAATGCGACCAACATCTTTACGCGCGCTTGTAAAGGAAGAAGGGAGTCAAGGCCTGCCACGAATTCATCCGCAACGATTTCATCTCTGCGCACGTCACGTATAGGCATTCTAGAGGCTTCTTCATCAGTTTTCCCTTCTCCATCGTCGTCCAGACACTGTTAGCCGCCACCGTAGCCGCTCCACCATCGCCGATTTCACTGTAGCAAGGCCTCCTCTCGTTCTGCTCTATTTTTTGGTCAGGACGGCCGAAAGAGCACGGACCCTTGGTCGCTCCCCCTTCGCCGGCCTCGATCGTTGATGTCGACACCTTCAGGGACTTGGCGATCTCAAAGTAACATAGATATAGACAGAATCATCTTTGCAAGACATTTTGTAGGAAGAGCTAAACAAGTATCGACCATCTAACAGACAAACGTGCACTGCAGTGAATGTTGATTTGTGATTCAGATTGTTACTATGAAAACTTCACGGTGAGCACTTCTGCGACGATCATACAAAGCACTTGTAGCGTGCATATTGGCACGCCAGCAGTGAATTTGACAATAAAAATCACACAAAAATGCCTGAGTCTCTCTTCATGAAACTAAGAACGAAGAAGAAGATTATAGTGTTTATTTTAATCGATGCACGAAGGACTATCGGATGAGAGGAAGAGGTTGTCTGAGACAATGATGCTGAGGATCGGAGCCAGCGAAGGAGAAACGAGCAAGTTCAGAGCAGTCCGAGCAAACTCACTGGAAAACAGGTGCTAACAGAGCTACGGCCTGCCGGTGGAGCAATGATCGGAGATGATGCTAACGGTGCCGGGAGGTTTGTCGAAGGTCACCATACGAAGCAAGAAGCCGAGAGAGATAACTGTCTGGACGTTCAGAAGTCTCTGAGCCTCCCCACCGTGTGTGATTTGTGCTGAGTGCGGAAGAGTTCTGGCTGGCGATGGAGGATGAGCGACGGTGGCAACCGGTGGACTGAGGCGACGGAGAGAGAGCGAAGATGGAGAAGCGTCTGGAAATGGGGTTGATCCGATAGAGAATTTTCTGCTGAGGCTCCCGTTCGTGTGTTCCTCTTCCCGAATGCACGCGCCTCGTGAGCGTCGATGCTCTGCTACTCGGACGCTTGACTTTTGTGGACGAGGTATGCAGTGGAGAGCAGTACTCTGATCGGGACGATTATGCTGTGGCGTTCTACACCATCCCGTGCGATCTGAGGTCCACTGTCGCGGAAAAGGGGTTCGACTACTACGCATGCTTCTTTCCACCGTGGCCGAGTGCTTCGGCCACGGTGCGTGCTGTGGTGTGCGGACACATGCCAACCGTGCGCGGACATGAGGAGAGTATGAAGAAGAAGGAATTTTTTTTAAATAATTAAAAATTCGAATTTTTTTATAAAATAAAATAATAAAAATAAAAGGAAAATGTGTTTGGTGAAAAAAGTGTTTGGTTTAGAAGTGAAAGAAAGTGGATGGAAAAAAAACGGAAAACATTTTTTCCACTTTTGAAAAAGTTTTTTCTTTTGACGGAAAATGTATTCCCCTAGTCACTTTATTTTCCATGAAATGAACGTCGGAAAATCTGGAAAATGTTTTCTCGAAACTTGTTTTTCGCAAAACAAATGTAGTGTTAATGTGCACATAGAAATTTCTTAGGCTTAGTACCGTAGGAAACTCACATGAATCAGTTTTTTTTTTTTTTCACACTAAGAATTGCAAGTCATCTTTTGCTTGGGTTAATTCATAAGGGTTCTCGCCTATATTATCTAATTCATGAGGTTTGTCTGGGTATTATTTGATGGAGACATTCTCCTAGGCGTGTTTCCTTAAAAAGAAAAACAAGGTGATATAACCTGCATGAAACTCAATTAATCGTGCATCATTTAGAATTTATTTATAAGAGTTTAAAATTAGACTGAACTATCACTTTTCTTTAAAAAAAGCCCTTCCGCTTTTCTCGCCCCGATTGAATTTATGTACATTAATTGAAGGGTGATTCGGTCTTTTTAGTCAATCTTAAGATACGAAGTGGGAATTCTAAATATCAAGAGCATGCAAAGTGGTAAGTGGTGTGTGAACTGGGCACCAACGTTAGGAGGGTCTTGGAAATTTTATACAAATTAAATTTATGGGGAGACAATATATTATGCAATTATAGCTCCTACGAATTTTAGGAAATAAACAGATGGAAATAAGACATTTAGCAAGAAGATTCCACTTTATATAAGGTAATGAGATTGGGGGTTTGCAAGGGCGTCATGAAATTTATCTTTAATGACAAATGCGAAATTCGCCTATTCATGAAATGGAAGACAGTCAAATTTCAAAACAATGAAAGCCATGCAGATTCACGTTCAACCAAAAGTGACGGAGTGTCCTATAAGAATGAGTACTTTCTATAGCTAAATTCCAATGGTGTGTTTCTCTATAGTATAAACAAAAGTGAATCAAAGAACTACATCACATAGAATTACACTTATGGTCATGGGCAATTTATGCAATTTGAGTATCATACAAGTGTCCCGAAAGTCTAGCAATGGAGAACCGCGAATTGGAAACTTACAAGTTTTGGATTATGTCTCAATATGAGGTTTATTGCTTAACTTGAGGGGTTTGCCTATTCTAACGAAGCCACATTTGGCATGCGGATTGCTTTGGTCAGGGAGTGTGCAACGGGCTATTGACCTAATTGATTTTGCAAGAAATCAACTCAAGCATGAGTGCAACCATGCCATCAATGCTCAAATTCAAATCAAGGACTATAGAGCTAGGTATGATAACTATCCTCACTGAATGATGTCGCAATATTGCACAAATAAGGGATTGTGGCAGAGTCGGTTGTGAAGTTATTCTTTTGCCAGCAAGTTGAACATGGTTTTTTTTAAAGGTATATAAGATAATAAAGAAAATTAAAAAGGAAAGCAATAAAAAGGCTCCCCCTCGGTCAGAATTGAGAGGAGAAAATATTGGGTGGTCCGGGACCTCCACGTCAGCGTGGTCCCCGGCCACTCACGAGGCACCATGTGGAGGGGTGGGCCCCACTTGGCGTCTTCTGCCTTCTCCCCCTCTCCCGACGCCCTCTCTCCTCTGTGCTCCTCGACTCAGGCTTCTTTCTCTCTCCTCTCTCTTCTCACTCTCTTCGAAATAAATGGCTGGTGGCTCGGCTCGGCTCGACTCGGCTGGCAGAAGAAAGGACGGATCAGAAGGGTAATAAATGTGCTGCGCTCCCGCTTAAATTTTCTCTCTCCTCACTTGAATATTTTTGGGTTTTGTCTCTCTCTCTCCGTCGAAGAGCAGACAGAGAACGAGCTGCACTTCCTTCTCAGCGCATCCCACCCCCTCCGCCTTGCCGGTCATCTACCTCTGGCATGTCACCTCCTCCAAGTGTTTCCAACGCGGAGATCGAGCATAAGGTTTGTGCTCGTGTTGGTGTCTCCGCAACTTCTGGGCCTCCGTTCGATTTCCTCCCTCCGACGAACTCGTCATCAACTCCGACTCTGAGCCACCGCCGCCGCCGGAATCCGCGCACTGTTCTGGAGGTCGAAGAAGTCTCTGGAGCCTCGCGAGACTGTCGATCTTTCCCTCGGCTATTATGCTCTGACGGCGCTGGGCGCCGAGGTATGTTCTTAGTCGCGTTCGCGATGGTTCTGTTTCCGGGATGTACGGAATGAATAGGTTCGTGTTCTGTCGCGCAGGATGTCGCGGCGGCGGAGTCGAGGCCGAAGCACATATCGCCCTCGGTTGTTAATTCCATCTCCGAGGTTTCGGCGGATGATTGGGATGCGTGTGCTCTTGATGCTACTGGCCTTGAGAAGTATAATCCGTTTCTCTCGCACAGGTTCCTTTCGAGTTTGGAGGAGTCTAGTTCTGCTGTGAAGGTGAGATTTCGCGTTCTAGGGGTTGAGATTGTCGTTCATCAATGTAATTTTTGCGTTCTTATGAGAGGAGGATTGGATGATTGGTATTTGCTTCATTGATATTGGAGTCCTTGGCATAATTATCCCTTGGTTCCTTTGTGGATAAGCTTTCACTGATAAGTTGGTTGCACACTGCTGCTTGTGAGGTGTCCCTGATGCTTTTACGTCCGACAGCTTGTCGGCCCGATAGGTTTCTGTCTCTAGGGAGATGTCTCTCCTTCTGATGCTCTGACAGACGGGGAAAAAAGAAGTTCCTTTTATTTCTGGTATATGCCGCGAAGTTTCTCTTTGAATGAAGAGGGACTATTGAGTTTTATAGAACTTGTTGTCTACTTAGTGAAGTAGTTTTTTTAATGGATTGGCACCCTCTCGGTACCTTTAGGTTTTGGCTTCTCTTCCTATTGTTCCTGAATGGAGTTCTTTCAATTTTACTATGCTGCTAAGCTGAATAGCTTCTCTTGGATACTCCGTTGATCTATTTAATTGCTTTTAGGAAACAGGATGGATGCCACAGCACATTGGTGCTAAGGATGAATCTGGGACTGTTCTAGGTGTTGTTCCACTTTATCTGAAAAGGTTTATCCTCTTCTTTGTTCCCAGTAAAATATCTCTATGGTTGTCACCTTATAGGATATTGCTCACTTTAGGCCTGATATGGAGTTGCTTATTTCAAGTGCCAAACTAGAAGTAGAGAAGTTCAGTGATTTTTTTCACTACACCCTGATATTTAGATATGCAGTAAGGCGGTATCCAATTGAAATTCTTCACACCAGTGCACCTGAAGCAGATTACTTGGATGCAGCTATTCAAAGTGTAAATAAGACAAGTGTACTTTTTTTGTTATAATAAGACAAATGCACTTTGGCCAATCAACTAACACTATTTTACCTCCATATCATTTCAATTTGGGTGCATCTAAAACAGGTTCATTTCCTTTTTATTTATTTTTTTTGTTTCTGACTTGAATCGCTGCACAATATTGTTAAGCTCTGTCATCTGGAGAATATGTTGGAAAGAATGACAGCATGTATCTGCCTTTTTCTTTTTTTCCATAGGTATAGCAGCATGTATCTGTTGGCCTGTGCTTATGCTTACCAGTCATCCCTTCAAATTATCAAATACTCTGCAAAACCATCCGTTGTCCCTTTCAATTGCTGAGTGGCCATCCCTTATTCTTCTGTTTACTTCTTGTCATTTATTGCTATCCATCATATTCTCATCGTGAGAGTATAAAAGTTCACATTTGTAATACAGTTGACCCCAGTCAAGCTACTGGAAGTTGTACTTAGCTTTTTGTTTGTTTCTGCATGTTGGTTGTGCAACCGTTGGATGAATTCATCAAGAATATAACCTCGAAGAAATCTCCGATGATGATGAACCCCCACCAAAAAGTTCCAAGGATAAAAATCAAATGGTTCAGACTCTGGAAAAGGACCTGGTCTTGTCTTCAAGATAACTAGCAAGGTTCCTTACAAGACAGTACTGAAAGGTACTTATTCTTTCATACATTATATCTTTTATCTTTAGGATTTTGACTATCCCTTCAAACTGCCAATTGGATGTCCTGCTTCCATGTTGTAGCTCACAGTGCGGTGGTATTGAAGGCTGAGACTATGGCAGAGAAGGCTGAGTGGTTGAACAAATTAAGAAATGTTGTCCTGCCTTCTACTGGAGGTCAAATGAAGGGAGAATCTGGGCTCTCCCTCCGGCAAAGCCTCTCCGATGATTCTCTGGTGAGTCATCTAATGGTATTGCTTGGTAACAAATTCCCTTCCTTTCCCTTCTTCCGCAAGGGGGAAAAAGAAACAACCATCAACCCCTAAAGGGAGATAGAAAATCAATGGGTTTGTTTTATCTTTAGCGACTGCAAGCAAGATCCATCTGTTTCACTTTCCACTCTTCCAACTGTCCAGTGTTCATGTAGGAGTTCTTTGAAGATAGAACTTCGGTGGATGTCCCAAGAAGTCTGTGGTTATGTCGAAGCAGTTCTCAACAGCCTTCGTGCTAACGTTCCAAAAGTCAGTTTTCTTTACTTGGTGTTGTTGTTCTTATGTTTGCTGAGACGGTGGCATTGCTTTTTTATTTCACTAGCTTCTTATGTCCCTGAGCAGGCCGTGGTACTTTGCCAAGTAGAGAAAGCCAAAGAGGACACGCTTAATCAATTATACAGTTCGATCAGGTTAGCTTGAAGATCACATTGATTGTTTCTGTTTTTGGTGAATTGATTTTTTTTTACTTTTGAATTTTTCATAGTATGCTCGTGTTCCTTACTACATGGTGCAAATGCAAGGTATTCGAAGCATTCCTTTTCGGAGTGGTGGTTTGTTAAGACCACTGCAAGTAGCATCTATTGCATCTGACAATATGTTGTTGGAAATGGTTCCCTATAATGAAACATATATTAGAATATTGCATTGACCACATATCTATTGTGTTCCGTTTTGTAGCTACAGTTTCCAATTCTACAGCACTAATATGCTTCATATGTAACCTTTTTTACACTATTCTATATCATTAATGAAGGTTTATTCTTGAATGATTAGTCATCCTTTCTTGTTTACATTGGATTGTAGTGCTCAGAGGACAGCAAGAATTGAATAACTGCTTCTAGAGGATTAGAATGTAAAACGTAAGAGGGAAAAATGCCAGAAACAGGCCTCCCTCCTGTCGAAACTCACGAGACAACTCAGCATTCACGATAATCGAGCATCTGCTGCCTCTAGCTGGTCTGATAGCAGCAGTCCTGCAGGTAATAGCTAGTGCGGTTTTAGTTAAATGTGCAGTGCGTCTTTAAAATCTAAACAGCTTATGGAGTAGGACTTGTGTGCCATGGCAGTATAATTCTTATAAGTTGTGTCTGAAGGGTTAAGAAAACTAATTTCTTAAAGGACTTTCTGTTTCCAAATTGATTTCTCTCTGCTAGTATGCCTTTGGCTGTTGCTTATGCTGTAAAATTTAATGGAGCTTACCCTTTGGGAGAAGTTCTTTTTTTTTCTTCCCTGGTTTATAGTGATAAAATGGTGTGCCCAGTGCTTCAGAATTTAATCTCCAACTGGCGGTCTCAAGTGGTTTAAATGCTGAAAGTTTCTCAAATCTTATGTTTCTGGAAATGCGGAATTGTGATGTTAGAAATCACTGACTGGTAAAAGCCTCTCCAATCAGCATGAAACTTCAAATTGGGAATGCAAAAGGATACTGGTCTTTATTGTGATTTAAATGGCGAAAATTTCTCGAATCTAATAGTTTCTCTGTATGTGGAAGAATGGTGTTGTGATTTTAGAAAAGGTAAGCTTTTGCAATTTGCATCAAAATTCAAATTGGGAATTGAGAAAATGCTAGCTGCAGACTAAAGTGCAGTTTAAATTAGGTTTCTTGAATCTGAATTTTCATGTATTTATCTTGGAAAAGCGAATTTGTGATTTTGGAAACCATTGGTTGGTAGAATCCTTCCCATTATCCTTTAGTACTTTGTGACGTGAACCTCTTCCTCTTCCTCTTTGAGATGTTTTCATAGAAGGCCTCTTGATTGATTCTCGATTTACTATCAGAGACTTAACTGCAGTGCTTCCTATATTGCACTTATTTCCTGGTAATCGAAAAAAGAATGAAGAAAAATCTACCTCAGCTGCTGATGTTATCCATATCTATATTGCGCAGAAAGCCCAAGAAGTAATGGACCCTCATCTGGTGATGACTGGAGGAGCGCATTCAATGCGGCCTCCAATGGACACACTGATTCATCTCGGTTTGGGATGAGCCACAGTCGGCGGAACAGTGACCCTGGTCAAAATGGTGATGTCAGCTCGGTATCAAATGCCGGTGGCCGGCGTACACTGAATCTATTACTGCCTGCACCCCCACAGTCAAGTTCGACTTACAGATACTAGATGTTTGAAGATCATGATGGATAATGACTCTCAAGGCATTCTTGTTGGATGGGTGTCTTTGCTCCTGGTGGTTTGAGTATTTAAATTGAATCACATGTCGCTATATATGCTTCATAGAGGTGAGAATGAGTATTAGGTGGTCATGTATAAAAATTACGCGATTAATATCGGAGCCTACCCATCCGGTTGTTTGTCACCCGAAGCTTCATTAGTTCCTTTCATCGGAAGGATTGGTTTGTTAATTTTTTTTTTCTTTTCAGTAGGGCGGGGGAGGGGCAGGGTGGGGATAGGTTACAATTTTTGCTCGCAGTGACATGCTTTGGATGGAGGATTGTATACCATGTTTTGCTGGTGAAGTGCATTATTCGCTTCGGAGAATAGACCTATTATTCTGAAATATAAGCTTCTGAGTTTCGATTAAAGTGATGCTTATGCCTTTAACTTTTATGTCTTCACTGACTGAATCAAAGGTGTTCCATCAAAAGTGTTCCATGGAGTTTGAGCCTTTTTAATCTGGACTTCTTGTTACCTCGAAATTGTAAGCTCAATTTGCATAATTTTCCATATCTTATTTAAAATTTTGAAAAGGTTGTAATATTATGGATGCAAAATTTCCTAATATCATGATAGCAAAATTATGTATCATTGAATGATTCCTCTTCTTTTTTTTTTTCAAAGAAACTATGTAGTTGATCTATTTGTTCGGTTGTATCGTGCCAATCTTTTCAAGTGCTATGGTACAATGTAATACTACAACTCATTTGTTCAGGATGCTTGAAATATATATATTTTGTATCATTTATAAAAATAAATAAATAAAAATATTTTTATTATTCACGAAAATATTTAAATATAAATTATAATGAATAATTATAAAAATTATCTACTAATTAATTACAGGGGTAAAAAATATTACTATTAAGGAAGTATTTTATGATAATTTATCTTTAGCAAAATAAATGCAACTTAAGTATACAATCCATTTATTTTTATCTTATTTGGGAACTTTACGTTAGCAATTGCAATCCTTTGTTGGCATCAACTTTTTCCGTTGGAGGCACCCATGTATGGGGCAAACCTTATTTTTAACAAGTAGAGAACAATCCAAGTGAAGAAATGGCCGATCGTCAACCTTCCGCAAGTGGAGAACTTTGGAGGCCTGGCTGACGATTTGATGATACATGTTTTCACTGATGATGTCATGCACTAATGATGTTATGCCTCTTTAAGATCATCAGGAGCTTCGAGATCAAGTAGGGAGGGTCTCCATATTGACATCACACCAAGGCGGCCAGATTGCAAAACCCACAAGCATTGTTTCTATAGCGACTCTTTTACTAGAATGAAATGGTCGACTAACGGATCTGTACATTAGAAATGGATAGATCTTTCCTTCATCAAGATGTACATACCACAACCATACAGGCATGGACTTCCTACCTACATGTGTCTACTATATGCCTTCTTTAAAGGGTCCAGAATCGCGGATCAAATTCCTCACAAGTTTGACCTGCAAATAAGGAAAATGTTCTGATTATGCTGACAGGAGATTTCAGATCATACGTGGTTTAATGTTCCTTTTCTTTTAACTAAGAGTCAGAGGTGATATCAAATATAGTGGCGCAATAGAGTTATCCGCTATACAGGAAGAAGAAACTCCTTTAGAAAAGCAAACCTAAGTCCTAAAACATTGTCCAACTTCACTACTGGGACCTTCCTTATATCTACTTTGCTAAAATGCATTAGGGAATGAAGTGCGGTGGAACAGATAACGAAAATAAGAAGGCAAGGGTTCGGCATCAACAGTGACCATCTACGACACAGATAGTTCGGTTGAATACAATGTCTACTGCTACCTCCTTTGTGACTGCACCACTGGGCCAACCACACAATAAACATAGGAAGCGAAAAATGTTCTTGCATTCTCAGCATATGAGAAGGATCGAACGTTCACCACAACATGATGATAGTGCTATTAATAAATGAGTTGTTCTCGCCTGATGACATTTTAGTAACATACCTGAGTTGCCTCGCGCAATAGAAATTCTTCTATGGCCTTGCTGAATTCTTCATCCAGAAGGTAGTGGTAGCTATAAGTGGGTACAGGCATATAACCTCGCTGACTTTTGTGCTCACCCTGAGCCCCTGCCTCCACTGTTTTCAAATTAAGCTCTATAGCAGCTTCTATTGCCTGTTATGTAGATAAAAGTAAATAGTTATATTGTTCCAAACATGACAAGCGCATGCTTCCATATCACAAGAACTATTATCCTCACATAGCAAATCTGCTCTTCGCTAATATTAATTGATCTACCACTTCCTCTTTCCTCTTTGTTTTTGCAACTCCACTGCAAATTCCTTGATGGGAAATTTTTCATTAGCATATGAGGACTATTATAATGTAGAGAAAAGCTTTGTCTTGTTCAGGAATGACATTTCTAGATATGCCCATGCCTTTACAGCAGCTAAAGTCCCCACTTAGAGCAGAAGATAATCATGGTAGTAGGCCTGAACAATGACATTTATCTTAACTGCTGTACCTGTCACATAGACCCATGGATAATCATCACCTAACGCTACCCTTTTATTACAACAAAATAGGTCCCCAATTCTTCAAAGAACAAAATTATACGCAAGCAGATTCCAAAACCAAATGAATGATATTTACTCCATGATTTGAAGTATATTCACACATTCTAGTATTCTTACTTGGGAAGAATTTACATAATCTTAGAGAATCGGTTGCCACTTTAAATTGACTATCTCTTCCTCTATTTAGCTTGCACTTACATTTGATATCTTGTTCACGCTTTTACTATATTGAAGTCTCAAGGTACAACACATGGGTTGGCAAATCCATACCATGCAATTAAGTCCATTAGTTCACCCTTGTCAACATAAGGTTAAACGAATCTCACTTTTTTAATTAGGCAATAAGCACCCAAGAAAGAACTTCCATATCAAGTATATATCGAACTCACAGGAGTTTTGCATGTTAAATAGAGACAAACCTGGTAATAACAAGCTTCAAAATGTAAGTTGGGATAATAAGCCTTTGGGTGACAGCCCCAAAGGCGCCCATATACAGTATCTCCGCCTATAAGATTAAGGGCTCCCGCAACAAGTTCATCCCCTTCTTCAGCTACAACCAGTAACACTTGGTCTCCCATATTTGATCCCATGTTATGAAAAAACTCTCTTGTCAAATAAGGGCTGCCCCACCTAAATAAACATAAGCAGCAAGACATGATCTACTTAAACCTCTCATATCAAATAAAGATGCCTTTGAATATACACAAGAGGCAGGCAAAACAATCAACAATATTATATTTTCTGCAAAGGAAAGACACAACCAGTCACTGGACCCATACTTGTTATCGGTGGTGTTCCTGTAGAACGTATAGAAAGAATCCCAGTGCTTAGCCTGCACACACAATCAAAACCAAGAAGCTCAAGTCCTTCATGTTTCACAAAGTGAAGGTATTAATTTAGGAGTAAGTTGTAAGAGAACAGGAGTCACATGTGGATGATCACATCTAAGGACTACTCATCTAAAAGCTCAAACCAGTGGACAGAAAGTTGCTACTAGCATCTAAATTCAAATTAATAGTATTACTGGGAAGTTGTGACATGATATACTTATTTATACTTCTCTGTACAGTTAACCAACTAGTCTCTATTCACATTGATATCATATTGAACCAGCTGGATTACATATATTATTAAACCTCACATATTTTGGGTAGGATTGGCTTAAAATCTTCCCCGAGACACTTTTGCCATGATATTTGTACTCATTACCTTTATTTCATTCCCTCGAAGCCGCTTCATTGTCAAGTTTTGGGCAGAAATCGCAGAAAGGGTTCGATCCAATGAGTAAAAGCTTGCGTGCCCAAAAAGATGCAATGTCAAATCTGGCACTATGAGACTATAAGATGCAACAGATAGAAATGCAAACTGATTTTTGATAAGATACCATAGTGCACCAGCAATGAATTCCGATAACTTAATGGGGAATTTAATATTCTGTCTGTGCTATTAGCAAAATTGATTTTAACAGGCAAAAAGGAAATTAGTACTACATGAAAGTTTATGTGTTTGTTTTTTTCCCCATTAGTATAGGTACAAATACAGTTGATACACTGCCACTGATATATTTGCATTAAACATTTGTAGAACGTAACAGTGATAGGCATTTGTAAAGATCAGTTCATATTATACTTCCCCATAACTCATGTCATCATAAAGAACGACCAATTCGTTACTCAACTGTTCATATTTTACTGCTTTGAAGCATCTTCAGCAATTAGTCAGTTTTCCAGTTGTCCAAGAAGCTCAACTACCAGTATAACACTTTACTTCAGCAGAGTGAATTTCAGCAAATGCATAAGGTCAGTCAGCATTATATCCGAAATTGGGAATGCAATCCCCATGAAGCATCAGTGTCAGAGTGTTAGTAAAAAGTTCTACGAGCATCATATTTTTCCTTTTGTTCTGCTTCATGTCCATCAAAAAGTCATCAAAACTGTGGCACGGACAGTGAAACTTGAAGCATGTACCTTTTGCATGCAAGATAAACACAAGAAACGTAAAAAGATCAAAAGTTGGCAATCCAAGTAAATTTAAGACACCACTCATTCAGAGAAGTAATGCTGCAATCATATGCTAACTGGCAGGACTATTGCAAAGGAAACTGATGCATGCACAATATCAAATGGAGAAAATTGACAGCAGCGTTACGTCCAAGTATGTTTTTAAACAAAAGCTGCATTTGACCTAGATAACATTGTGAAGCATATACCCCTTGACATGCTATCTAGATCAAAAAGAGACAACTCCTTTCAACTCCCAAATACTTTCAACCCTCACTGACAATCAAGAAAAGGGGTCAAAGGTGCATGATAGCTATGATGTAATTGAGTGAGTCTTATGAAATTTCAAACTTGGTCAAATAATACTTTGACTGAGAACCTAGAAATATCACAGACGCCTATTTTCATTAACATTGAGTCTAAAGTTTCAGCACTTGTCCTCTTAATGCTTTACTTGATGTGTCTTTGTTTCCCTACTCCTATTATGAAAGAATATATAATCAAATACTTATCTTGACCATTAAGAAATAAGCAAATTGCTAGAGGTTTGTCACCATGTTATATGATTTTTACTTCAGATGGCTTTGGCTGGAGCACACAAGGAGCTCAATCATGAAAGTCTACAACTCATTGCATTAAACAGGGCAGAAAGTACTCCCAAGGTTTTGTTAAATTGTAAAATCACCCTTCAGAACCTTTTCTGAATCTACTAATACGCTTCAGATGGAGATGAGTCTCCTGGGTTGTTTTACTGCTGAAGGGGAAAGTGAATAGGGAAAAACCAAAAGTTATTGTCAATGTATCCAGCAGCAGTAACATCAGGCCTAACTGTAATTTCAGCACTCATTTTGCCACTCACCATGTATAGTTTCGATTGGTCCAATGGTACTGCATTCCTATCCTCCGTAGAAAACTCTTTTCCTTGTGGTTTTGCCATTCATTCTTAGAAGAAAATGTGATGTGGACTGACGAAACCCGGGACTGTTGTCAAGGATATAAAGCAAATTCAGAACTACTGCAAATTGAAACATCAGATTCACAGTTCAGGAATTTTCATCTTTAAGTAAGCCACAGCTAGCCACAACATCCCCACTTGTTTGGCGAATAACCAAGTTATTTCTCGTTTTCCATGAGACCATACATATAGAGATCAGCCCTGAAAACATTTTAACTCTACTGCAACTCCAGCCAAGGGAAAAGGTCCAAACAATTGATGGAGTGTAAAAAAAAGCCCAATGATGAAAGAAAAGTGTGATAAAATTCTGGCCATTTCATGGATGTAACAAGAACATATTCACTATGGACAGTCACACATCTGTTATCACGTACCTTAGCTTTCAAAATTTTCTTAAGGCGTCTACTACAATGTCAAAAACTTGATCCTTATATAAGGAATCACGAAGTAGAATCCGAGGACCAGTTACGGGGGTAAAAGGCACACAACATTGGTACTTTGGACAGTATCTTGAACCATAACTGTAGTAAGCGTCTGCCCAAGAATGGTCAAAGACAAATTCACCATACGAGTGACTGCACATCAACATGAAAAATGAGTGAAACCATCTCCATAAAGCTCCTCGAAGATTGTAAAAATTGCTCAATATATAGCTATTTACGAGGAGCATAGAAGAAACTATCTATTTGAAGTTTCAGAGAAAATAAATCTAATCCTGAGAACAAAGAAGAGGATAAACCTTTTCAGATAAAGTGGAACAACACCTAGAACAGTCCCAGATTCATCCTTAGCACCATGTGCCGCGGCATCCATCCTGTTTCCTAAAAGCAATTTAATAGATCAACGGAGTATCCAAGAGAAGCTATTCAGCTTAGCAGCATAGTAAAATTGAAAGAACCCCGTTCATGAACAATAGGAAGAGAAGCCAAAACCTAAAGGTACCGAGAGGGTGCCCATCCATTAAAAAAACTACTTCACTAGGTAGACATCAAGTTCTATAAAACTCAATAGTCCCTCTTCATTCAAAGAGAAACTTCGCGGCGTATACCAGAAATAAAAGGAACTTCTTTTTTCCCCGTCCGTCAGAGCATCAGAAGGAGAGACATCTCTCTAGAGACAGAAACCTATCGGGCCGACAAGCTGTCGGATGTAAAAGCATCAGGGACACCCCACAAGCAGCAGTGTGCAACCAACTTATCAGTGAAAGCTTATGCACGAAGGAACCAAGGGATAATTATGCCAAGGACTCCAGTATCAATGAAGCAAATACCAATCATCCAATCCTCCTCTCATAAGAACGCAAAAATTACATTGATGAACGACAATCTCAACCCCTAGAATGCGAAATCTCACCTTCACAGCAGAACTAGACTCCTCCAAACGCGAAAGGAACCCGTGCAAGAGAAACGGATTATACTTCTCAGGGCCAGTAGCATCAAGAGCACACGCATCCCAATCATCCGCCGAAACCTCGGAGATGGAATTAACAACCGAGGGCGATATGTGCTTCGGCCTCGACTCCGCCGCCGCGACATCCTGCGCGACAGAGCACAAACCCATTCATTTCGTACATCCCGGAAACAGAACCATCACGAACGTGACTAAGAACATACCTCGGCGCCCGACGCCGTCAGACATAATAGCCGAGGGAAAGATCAACGGTCTCGCGAGGCTCCAGAGACTTCTTCGACCTCCAGAACAGCGCGCGGATTCCGGCGGCAGCGGTGGCTCGGAGTCGGAATTGATGACGAGTTCGTCGGAGGGAGGAAATCGGACGGAGGCCCAGAAGTTGCCGAGAGAGCAACGCGAGCACAAACCTTATCCTCGATCTCCGCGTTGGAAACAATGGGAGGCGAAGGCGGTCGGGAACCAGCTGCGACTGGCGGGGGGCTCGCGACGTGCCAGAGGTAGATGTTTGGCGAGGCGGTGGCGGAGGGGGTGGGATGCGCTGAGAAGGAAGTGGAGCTCGTTCTCTGTCTGCTCTTCGACGAAGAGAGAGAGACAGAGAGAGAAAATTTAAGCAGGAGCGCAGCGCATTTATTACCCTTCCGATCCGTCCTTTCTTCTGCCAGCCGAGCCGAGCCGAGCCACCAGCCATTTATTTCGGAGAGAGCGAGAAGAGAGAGGAGAGAGAAAGAAGCCTGAGTCGAGGAGCACAGAGGAGAGAGGGTGTCGGGAGAGGGGAGAAGGCAGAAGACGCCAGTGGGGCCCACCCCTCCACATGGCGCCTCGTGAGTGGCCGGGGACCACGCTGACGTGGAGGTCCCGGACCACCCAATATTTCAAAACAATGAAAGCCATGCAGATTCACGTTCAACCAAAAGTGACGGAGTGTCCTATAAGAATGAGTACTTTCTATAGCTAAATTCCAATGGTGTGTTTCTTTATAGTATAAACAAAAGTGAATCAAAGAACTACATCACATAGAATTACACTTATGGTCATGGGCAATTTATGTAATTTGAGTATCATACAAGTGTCCCGAAAGTCTAGCAATGGAGAACCGCGAATTGGAAACTTACTCAGAAGTTTTGGATTATGTCTCAATATGAGGTTTATTACATAACTTGAGGGGTTTGCCTATTCTAACGAAGCCACATTTGGCGTGCGGATTGCTTTGGTCAGGGAGTGTGCAACGAGCTATTGACCTAATTGATTTTGCAAGAAATCAACTCAAGCATGAGTGCAACCATGCCATCAATGCTCAAATTCAAATCAAGGACTATAGAGCTAGGTATGATAACTATCCTCACTGAATGATGTCGCAATATTGCACAAATAAGGGATTGTGGCAGAGTCGGTTGTGAAGTTATTCTTTTGCCAGCAAGTTGAACATGGTTTTTTTTAAAGGTATATAAGATAATAAAGAAAATTAAAAAGGAAAGCAATAAAAAGGCTCCCCCTCGGTCAGAATTGAGAGGGCCTGGTCCGATCTGTTGGGTTTGATCCATTATCGTAGCCTAGATCATGCCAGGCCCATCAGAGTAAACCTTGGCCCAGACAATTTCCCTCATCGCAGCCCACAATCCACAGTCTCTCTCTCTCTCTCTCTCTCTCTCTCCCTCTTGATTAGCCGAGTTCCAGAAGATTCTCCACCACTAATCGACACCAGAAATCCACCGTCCGCCATCTCCAATCGCCAAACCAGCCACAGTTGAGCCCCCATTGACGGTCGCCACAAGCTCAGCGATAACACAACAGAACGCGTACGCTGAACCTGACGAAGAAACTCTCTTTCTTGGGAATTCTTGAGGCTTCTAGATCGGCTCTCCTTCTCCGTCGTCCTTCAGGCACCGTTAGCCACCCCTGTAGCCGCTCCGCCATGCCGGTTTTGCTGTAGCAAGGCCGACTCTCGTTCTGCTCTGTTTTCTGGTCACGATGCTCGCAAGTTCACGAACCTTGGTCGTTCCGCTTTCGCCGGCCCCGATCATCGGCGTCGACACCACCAGGAGCTTTGTCAGTGATCTGATCACCGTCCGAGGTCAAAAACTTAAATGTCATCAAGGTAAATCCCACACACTCTGTTTCTGCCGCTCATGAACGAAACAGAGCCTATTAGCTTTAGCTAATGTCTGTGAGTAAATCAGTTGAGATTGAAGCTCTATTAGCAACTCGAACTTGTACTGTTATTGTCGTGATGATCTGAAAGTCAATCGTTGCTGTAAATTTGCGTATGAGCTCCTTGATCAAAATGCATATTACTTGTTTGATGAAATGCTCGAACTAGATTAGTATGTAGATTCGATTCAATCCTAAAACCACAAAATGATATTACATAAATTCGATTTGTTCTCAACTTATTGAACCCTTATTATGGCCGACTTTGTCAGAATAGAATGTCATTTGTCAAATGGTGTCATGACTCTTGTCATTCGTATGCTCAACCTTGATATGGTGGTAAAGACTGTGCGACCTGTGAGTACTCATGTCATATTTGTCAACAAAAGTATGATAAAATCTGTAGGACTAGTTAAGGCAAAAAGTGCAGATAAACTATTGAAAGGTCTTATGTGCATTTATCCGAGACATTGTTTAAGTTAGGATTTACTCCTATTTACGTTAAGGAGAAGAAATTCATTTATCATGATGTTAATTTACATGGATGACATCTCGATAACTGGAAATGAACTTAGTTCAATTTGCTTTCCAATAAGAGAGAACTTACATAGAAATCTCAAATTGAAAGACTTAAGGAAAAATTAAATTGTTTCTATGGAGTTGAAGTTGCGAGAGATAAAAGTGGAAATTTCCCTTTGTAAATGAACACGATTGGCCATCATCTCCACGGGCTTCGCTTTGCACCGCATTCTCTCATTGTTCTCTCTTCTAGCTCGCTGCCAATCTTCACGGCCCTGGCCTGTAGTCTCAGACGATGACTAATCGATTGGCCTCCGATTGTGTTGGTCGATGAAGCGACACCGCACCAGCAGGAGGGCCGAGAGTGGAACTGAGAAATCTCATCCTTCGAATCGGCAGATCATATCCAGACATCCCCTTTGTGCGTGGGCCTAAACAATGGCAACGGAATCCGAAGGACGCCATGAAGTGGAAGAGAGCAGAACAAAGCAAAAGTCATTCAGGTCGAACTCTCCTTGGTGAACGTTGCTGCTTCAAGAAATACCCGCAAATAGCCGGTTCCTTGTGACATACAGGCGATGCCGACATTCGTCATTTGATGGTCCCCCTTACCAGGTTGTTTCATTCCAAATTGCTTTGACACGCATTTCAAGATTCAGTTCATTTGACAAAATAAGTTCTAAATGCTCTTCACATGAGAAGAAACTCAGAAACTTCAATTTGCGCAGCCCACATGCTAAAAAAGGCTCGTCATAGAATCTTCATGAATTCGAAAGGAGAAAATGAAAAGAATCTAATGTATGTCCACATTAAACTTGTAAAACCATGGGTTGTGCCTTGAAATTCAGAGTTGGTAATATGGCTGAAGGGAAGTCTATTTGATGTTACTACACTTTACCGTTCCAAAGGTCGGGTTGAGCCACCAGAAACCTTGAAGAAGCACTTAATTTAACATTATCAATCAGCTTCCTCCATCTCATGACTCATGCCCACATGGTGATAGCTAACACTAGGATCAACCATACACATTCAGGAACATTCCATTCATTAGGACAAAACTCACGCTTTCATCCGATTTGCCGAATTGGAAGCAGATTTCAGCCTAGCAATTCTGAAGTTATGTTCCACCAAAAATGGCCTAAAAGATTCTTCCTCTGCTGTGTCCTTTTGCATAGTATCCTGACCCCAAGTCTTCCCAGTGGTTCTGAAGATGGATACTCAGAACACGACATCTTCCCTTCTAATGAGCTCAAACAGGTATGTCTACCGCCTTCAGAGAAGTTTCTCTCGTGAATATGGCTCGACCAGCAGGTAACTTCCTTAATGTTCATGGCTGATGAGCTTCACCGGCCAAGATTTGTCTGGAAATATGAGAGCCATGGTCTGCGGACTTTTCTTGACGTGCATCTGTGCCAATGAACCAGGAACTGTCTCCTTAAATAGACGTTTCACAATTTTGTCATCAGAAGGAAGAAAACAATCAATGATTTCTAAGGACGACAGTACATGTGAAGGATAAAAACAGAAACCCTGACATGATGCACAATTAACCTAGAGCTAGCATACTCTAGCAACTATATGTGATTTAAATTCAAGAGTTGTCATTGCCATGAGGATCTTACCACATTGCTTTTCTTCAGATATATTCACCTCACCACAATTTGGAAGAAAGGATACCCAGGTTTAAAGGTGCTGCCCAGTTCAAGAGCTCTGCACAAGCCTGGCTCTTTCAGCTTACCTGCAGCAGCCGTCAATAGAACATGAAGAAAGCTTTTGCTCTCTAGGCATATACTATTCTTGTTATGTGAAACTCATATCTACTGACATAGCAACGGTAAATCAACAGATCATGGTCTACCTTCCAGGGCCTATATGGTATATGCACACCAAATATCATTTTCAGCACAACCAAAATTGATACTACTGGTTTCGCTTGTTTCCATTGGCTTGACATTTACGAAATCCCCCAACACGTACATATGCACACATGGGAGAGCTAAAGATAGAGAAACACTATGAGGATGAATTAGCACTAACACAG
Organism: Eucalyptus dawsonii; assembly: GCA_016097615.1. Lineage (NCBI taxonomy): Eukaryota > Viridiplantae > Streptophyta > Magnoliopsida > Myrtales > Myrtaceae > Eucalyptus > Eucalyptus dawsonii. The sequence goes on along the minus strand of CM027881.1, from coordinate 27,410,459 downwards.
TCTCTCTTAGCCTAACGACATGGAGAGTTCCTGTACGAAATTCAAATCAAACAAGAGAACAACACAATCAACGGGAGAATTAGCTAGTAGATTAAGATTTACACCTCAAAATCTCATGAAAAGCAGTTTGCCGTCTCTCCCCAAACTCTCTGCTGATGATTGTACACGGGCCATGAACTCCACAAACCTGATGAGATTCCTTGCCTTACAAAGCGGAGGACACTTGGGTGAATGCAATTCACTTCCAGCGACACAAATCCACAATTGCCGAGGCTTGGTTCCTCAAATCAGCATTTATTGGCGGATATTCTATCTCGGACGTGCAATAATCAAATATGATTACATGGAAAATGGAGTCCATTCAAATTTGAAGACCAAAATTTGGTCCTCACAAGTAGAGTAATGCTCTACAAATTCATTCCAACTCTTTGATAATGAAACCATCTCATCACATTTTTCCTGTTCCACAGCCTAATAAATTGCAACATTTGACGCTCTCAGAAGCATCTTTTAGGGAGATTCTCACCATATTTTCTCATGATCCTCTTTGGTAATCCCTGTAAGAAAAATAGAACCCATAAACCTTCATAAGCCTAGGACACTTGATTTCAAATTTCAATTGAACAACAAGAACTCATAAATCAAACAGGACATCCTAAAGCACATCATTTTTGGTTCATTTAGATTTGGTATGTGGCATTAACGAGTGTGCATTTAGATTATTATGAACCTCACAAACCCAGTCAGAATATAAGTACACTTCATTGATTCATCAAGACAAAATAAAGGAGATATCATTAGGAGTACAACATTTATTTTGGACCAGCCAAAGCAAAACTTCTAGAGCTAATCTTAATCAAGTAAATCAAGTCCTTACCAGCACTAGTGGAAATGTAGACTCTGAACACAATATCCTCCCTATCAATGAGCTCAAACACACAAACATTCCTACATGCAGACGAATTTCTCTTGCAAATGCGAGCCAACCAGTAGAAAAAAAATGCCCCTTGGTCACGTCCACGGCTCTTGAGCTTCACTGTCCATAGTCTATCTGAATACCTGAGAGTCGCAACTCACTCATTTTCGTGAATATGTTGCCTGATGGAGTGAGTAAGAGCAGTCTCTCTGTGAAGAAAGACCAAAAGATAACCAATTTGCAATCCAAAGAAGCCTATGGATTGATAGTAGTTGCTGGTTCTAGGAGTTTTAATCAACTACACATATAATGAAAGTCATCAATCTCAATTTGCAATCCAAAGTCAAATGTCAAAATATACGATCCTAGAGTGCAATAGGGTACATAACCAGAAGAAGCCTTTCATGTCCTATATAAATATTTAACACCTGCATTTTGGCCACACAGACCCCAACCACAGGGGAAAAAGCAAAGACATCTATGACTTGAACATGGATGGAATTGAAAATTTAGACTTAAGCTATTCAATTCTTTCAAGCACAGCAAAATTGAATGTTTTATCATATCGGTTTTATATGACAAAGTAAAGTAAGCTTTTTTTCCCCTCAAATATTTGATATGTATAACAAAATAAAACAGTATCTCCTATTTGGCATTAAAATCATTCATCATCAGGTCTACAATGAAATTTCAAAATGATAACTAGCCACCCCCTTATCTTTCAGGTCTTTTCCTTTAGTCAGGGAGGTAATGACATTATTGCAAATTGCTTGTCCTTATCAACTAGTCTCCTTGTATGATGATTTACATATATAATCTAAATTTACAGCATTGAATAACATTGTTAAATTTCTCCATATAAGAGGACTTGGATTTTAATTCTTAAGACTTGCCTCAGCAATTGTTTTCTAAAACATCTATCCACCAAAAAGGAGACAACTGTTATATTTTCGAACCTCGACCACCAGCTTATGTCCCAATAACTGTCCTCTCATTCTTTTCCCTGCTTCAATTACTCCACTGTTAAGATATATAGCTGGTTTTAAACGTATACCCATGAACACTTCAAGGAAAATAACATGTCATGTGGTTTACTACATTAAGTCAACTTGGAATACACTAGAGTATAAGCAAAGATATAAACAGCATCTATATGTTTGATTTTCAGATGTGCGAGTTCGACTCAATAAGCATGGGATCATATCAAGTCACTCTTAACATAAGGGGGCCTCATCACCACCTTTGAAAAAGGGATGCTCCATTTGAAATGTGTTGGCCGATGTAAGGGTAGTGAGAGGCCTTGGGCACATGGGACCATAATAAACCAGCTCAGGATGCCTCAATCTGAGGCAATTGAGGGCCAGGGGCAGACTCTAATCCAGGCAATCCAGAGAGAAATCTTGCTTTAGCTGCAACAGCAAGAAAATATAAATATAAATTCGGCTTCATCATCCATATATCCCTAAACCTCTACAAATGTTGATTGCACATGCCTCGCGATTTTACCACACAAAACCTGATGCAATTCAAGAAGTGTAGGAGCATACCAGATTCTCCAATCATATCAGAAGCTGTGCAAGAATAAGACAAGAAGCTCTACTACTTAAGTGCATACATCCCAAACCAAAACACCAGTCGAGGTCATTTTTCTTCAAGTGCACCATGCATATCCACATCTTCTACACATGATTCTACTTGCATCAACATCTTCTCTTGCAGCCAATGAAATGAAGCACACATCTTACACGACCATCCTAGTTGCATCAACTTCAAAAGGGGTGAACAATCGACTAATGGAATCACCTAACTCTAGATGCATCCACTATCCAAAACTTTATCATACCGAGTACCGCAGGCTGCAAAAGCCTTCTGTAATGGATGCACATCTAAGAACACAACCTTATCCTTTTCAACAGTAGAAGCTCGAAGTCACCCTTCTCTTTTTGCAACAACCATTCTCCCACCAAAAAAGACGAACACCAGGAATTCCCTCCCATTGACCAGACATGCAGTATGCAGAAACAGAAAGGGTACGAATCAAATTTGAATATGCTCAACAGAAACTACTCTTCAAAAGGAACCAAATGAAAAATGAAGCTACATCCATGCTATTGCTCTACATAAAAGAAACACGAGATGACGACGGCACCTCCAATCAAGTGCAAAATGAACCCATAGAAGAAGAACGCTCGTAACTGTACCTGGATTTGACCACAAGAGGATGGCCAGTGAAGCAGCGAGAGGGACGGTTCTGTGAAGAGGCAGTTTAAGTACACTTCATTAGTTTGACTAGCTACGGAAAGATTTTTTCAATAAATTAGAAATAAATTTTATCATTGCATCATCTCGTAACCAATCAAGAAAAAGAAGAAGGGCTTCTTAAAAATTATTCTAGAATTTGAAAAGAACAACGGAAAAGAGAGTTACGCGAGTAGAAATAAAGACACGTTAAACCGCAAGAAATTCTCATGAGGATGAGTAGTCTGGAGTACATTGAGAATAAGGCGTAAAAGTGACCCCCTCATATTTTCGACAACGCATGGAATTCTCTCTTAATATTTTCAAGTTTCATGATGCTCGAGAGATATCTCTCCCTATATCATCATCTCCATCAATGAGAGCTCAGACACGCAGAAATGTCCTACGTAGATGCGTTTCTCTCGCCAATGCTCGCGAGGAAAGCACTGAAGATGTGGATTTAGGGGCAATAAATCGCTAGTTTGGAAGAACAGAGCCCTAGCTGAAGAAGAAGAAGAAGAAGGCGAGGATTGAGGAAGGTCTCTACGAAACCAACTTCCGGCTTCAAACTAATTCACGCGCAATAAGACACCAAAATCCGAAGAACTTACGAGTCTGCTTGGTTCAAGGGCGGAGGAGAGAGAGAGTACGATCTTCACTCCAGCAATGGCGACGACGATAACACTCCATCTGGTTGAATCTCCCTCTCTCTCTCCCCTACTTGGCTCCGCTCCGCTAAGTGCAACAGCTTCGCTTCTCTCAATCCTGGCATTCCCAATGCTTTGTTTGACGCCTATGGTGTCAAGAAAGAGAAGGAGAGCCCTGCTGTGTTTCCTGCTGTTCAGCGAAGGAGGAGGCAAGATCGATCGATAGATAGAGTTGATGATGCGCTGATCGGACATAATCAATACTAGAAAGGTTACAAAAAAAATAAATTTTTTTTAAAAATTTACGGTGCTACCAAAAAAAGGGAAAATAAAAAAGAATGAATGAGAAAAGGACATCAATTGAATCTTTACCAATTCTATGCGCATTTGTTTTATGTTGATAACTTTTGTATGGTTGTATTGAGATAATCACCCCCCCCCCCCCCAAATTCTCATTCCACTTGTATCTAAATAGTGACACATGTTCTAGTATCGGTGTACTTAGTGTACCCTTAGAAAATGTCTTCATTTCCGGGCACTCTTCTACTTTAATACCCCATAAGGATGGAAACTTGAAAATGCAACTCGGGATGGAAGAGAAGCATTATAGATTTGGCAGATTTTGGAGTATCAACTTCTCAAGATTCCTAAAAGAAATCACTTTTCCTTCTCCGTCTCCATCGTTTGCCACTATTTCCTTCATTCTTTCACATCCTATTATAGTCATGCAACCAAGATACACCAAATTTGTGACCATTGAAGCAGTTACTAGATGTATCAATCCAGAGGAATTCTTCACCACTAATGTTGTTAGATTCTTGAAGGATGTCACGGTTGGAAATATTGTTGTCAAACAAGGACAATCCCAAACCTCAAATGTTTTGATGCTCTGAAGAATTTTCAACACTAAAGAGCCTTCTCTCCATACACTCTTTAGGTTGTGTAGCTTGTTTAACTTAAGTTCTCTTAAACTTTCAAGCACCAGATGTTTACCATTGTCAACAAGTCCTTCGTCTAGGAATATATCTTCAAATGAGCTACAGAAGACCTCAAGGCTTTGTAGATTCTGAAATCTCTCTAGGAGGAATTTGAGAGGAATTTGAGAGGAAAAACGGCCTTTTCATCATGAAAGCAAGCCAATGTTAGTGCTTTTAGCTTGCCAAAGATGTCCTCTGGAAAATTTCCGTTTTGTATCATTTGAATATTGTTATCGACTAATAAAATTTTCTCCAAGTTGGGAAAGTCCTGTTGAATTGCCAAAACAACAAGAGAAGTAAATTCAACAAAGTTTTGACAATAAATCATGAGCTGTAAAAAGTAAACCTATTAAGATGATTTGCATAGAAGGTGGCCAGCTTCTTAAAGTTCATTATATCTCAAGAGCCCTACATTCAAGTCTCAAGCTTTTAAAAGTCTCGAATAGAGGTTGGTATGGTTAAGTTTGTAGAGTGAATCTAAATTCAAGATCTCTCCAAGCTGAAACAAATTCATCTTTTATTAGAAATATCTTATCTAGTCAACTAAAATTAGTCATCTTTGGAAATTTTTGTAATGGGATGCACAGATGAAATTACTAAAACGTATGGGTCCACAAACTTAAAAGTGTGCTTAAGATAGAATAAAATATCTTATGTAGTCTTCAAATTCATAGGTAAGGAATTTCGGGTTGTCTATAGTAATACAACATGATGACTATGTATAAGATGAGATCAATTAAGGAACACGGTAGAAAATAGTGCATTAAGGTACTAATGTCATTTTTGTTAAAATTGTTTGTATTGATTTTTTAAAGAGCTTTTAGAAGATGAAATAGAGATGAAAAGTTCAAATGTGCAACACGTGTCAACAATGAAGAGGACCTCATGTCAAATTTTCATTGATTTCCCCAAGGAGCACCACTAGACTAGATTAGGAATATATTACACTTTCAAAAAAAATCTGTAATTTTTTTTTTTGTAATTATAGGTAATGAAATATCTTATAGGTGTCCACAAATTTAAAGTATACTTAAGATATTAGAAATATTTTAATGTTGTCAACAAACTAATAAGTGAGGGAGATCATGTTTTCTATAGCAATATAATGTGGCTTGATTATGTAGTGGTAGTGGATATGAGATCAGTGAGTGCTTTAAAGAACAAAATAGAAACTAAGGGAGAGTAGCTGAAATCATACCCTCTCAAATAAAGAGTGAGCTTTTTGGTCTGAAAGGCACTGTTGATAATCTTTTTTAGCCCAATTGCTCATAGATGCAACAAAAGACAGCATGTTCACTTTATCACAGTGAGTCACTCGCAATTCCTTCAAGAATGGCCAATTCAAAGTGGGCAAGTTGGCACAAAAGTTCTTGAGTTGTGGCATATCTTGTAACACCACAGAGGTTAGTTTTGGGAAAAGATCTTGAGTAGTATTGGAATGTGGAGTCTCATTCCCACTAGCAACTATTTCCTCAATCCCACAAGACTCCACTTGAAGTTCCTTAATTTGGGTTAGACTTGTAGCCACCCATTGCGGAAACACATTTTCAAGGCTCCTACAATTCTGAACTTGCACTTTCCATAAATTGTCAAAAGTGAGAGTTTCTTGAGGACCGTCACTCCATATTTTGCTTAAATTGTCCATATGGGAGAGAACCATCTGCTTAAGCTTGGGACATTGTACCTGGCATATTGAGAAAAATGATGTAATGAATGTGATTACATTGAGTTATGACCTCAAAGAAAGAATTTCTAAACTTCCTCACTCTCACAAATCATGAGAATGCGAGAGCTTGTTAGTGACAAAAAAAGGGAGCGGCTAATTGATGCTTTCATTTAAGTTGACTAATGACTAAGGCCAAGTATATTCCATTGCAAGAAGCATGAAATTATTAATGCATTTATAATCAATAGTACATTGAGCATCGACTTTTAAGTGCCTTAATTGACATTTAATACGAGCAACGCTTTATCCCTATAATTTTTGGAAAGTTCAATGATGAATACTTGGATTCTCCAACTTTCAAATTTGTTCACACTAATCATTATCAAAGTTGCTTGCACTGATCTTTTGATAATGCGACATTAGATAAGGTAAGAATTTCTTAAATTTATTTGGTTCAAGGAATGAATGTAGCTGAAGCATAGTTCAAAGAAGCTTCAATGCACATGCTTCATACGGCAATCCGATCGGGATATACATACATATCATTCTTCTCTCTTCCTTACATTGGCTCCAATGCCGTGCTGATGGGTGCACAATTATGATGCTCCAACAATAGGTATAAGTTGGTTCTACAAATATTTCTTATCAATTAAAAGAAATTAACTTCCCATTTTCATCTCTAGTAGATTTAGAATAATTCAAAAATTATTAGCAAAAGTGAATCGGTAGAATTGACATTGATGTTTATTTGTACGAAGGTAAGAAATCTTGCATAGTGATGCTTGTTTGCTTTTTAATAGCATGGACTTATATAAGCATGTCCATATATATATATGGAAAGGATGGAGATAAAATACCCCCATTTTTTTGTCATATGGTGCCTCAATCATCATCAATTATTGATGCATTGAGTGATAAATTCCATAAATAATTTTATTAAATAGATCAATGGCTGGGATCAATAAGCCATGGATTGGGAGCACAAGTGAGATTTGTGCATCTTCACTTACAATTGATTGGCAACTCGAGTCCGACACTATTCAAATGTGTCTTCCTGTGACAGAGATTATTTCCTCTATTTACTATGAGCACCGCTACTTATTCAACACTAATACCAATTGCTAACATTACTTATGAATCTTCAATTAATAAAGTTCACTTATGAGAAGCATCACGTAAATTAGATGGCGAACTGGATAAAAAATAATAATAACTTCAATTGTTTACAAGGTTTTTCTTTATTATGTGCAGAAAAATTTTGTATTGAAAGAAAATAAATATGTAATAGGCACAGGCAATATAATGATTGGAATACTTAACATATATTATGATTTCATAAAAAAAAACAAGTTGGGTCAACTTACTAGTTCTACATTGGACCATTAATAACTTTGCTTGAAATATCATTTTTATTCACTTTTGTGGTAGAATCTTGCGGTGGGCCAGCGGTCCAACTGCTCGCAAAAAGTGGTAACCAATTTCTTATCCTTGATTGATATCCTTATGTTGAGGATTTTGGAGTTTTGTTCAGGTGTTGGAGGCAAAAAGAATAGTTAAGAAGAAGAAGAAGAAGAAGAAGAAGAAGAAGTGGATGACCACAATATGTTTGTTTGGAGAAAATCAACCATGTTTTTTTTTTTTTTTTACCATGTTATGACCTTTGACGAATTGTCCACTAAGAAGCAAAGTACTGATATTTTGGTTACAATAAAATTAACTCAACTATGACTAGTCACAGCCATGACTTTCCACACTTCCCTTAATCTACTAATATTCTTAATTGAGGATTTTGATGAGTATTTGAAATTATCTAGCAATGTGGGAGAAACCTATTATTATAGATAGCTCATATTTGGCACAAAAATTTAATTAACGCTATCACAACTTGTCACTACCGAAAAATCTTATGACTATTTTATGTTTCCCCAAATTTATTTGTATTCTTGATTCAATGTTATAATGACTTTTTGAAATATCCTCATCAAAATATAAGGATATCTATTATTACATGACAACTTATACATGCAAATTACATTAGAAGTAAATAAATAATTAGCGATAACTCTTACGATAAAAAAGTAAACAAATGTATAAATACTCCCCATGATTAAACATTCTACTCACAGGCAACAATAGAAAGAATTACACAAAAGTATTAGAATAAGGAAAAACACTAGCATTTCCTCCGTCATGGAAAAAGAAGAAGCAATAACCGAAACTTGCATGGAATCTATAATAGAAAAGGCCAAAAAATCATATTTGGGCCAATATCGCGCATTTTCAAGAGCCGTAGGATTCGATCCAAAAAAAAGTACCGGAGGAGATTGTTATTTATTGCCTTCAGTATTCACGAGAGGAGAACTTCTTGAGACGGAATGGAAGTGTTCACTCGATGATTGATTCCTATGATTTTTAATTTTTTATGTAGCTATGAGATTGACTAAATATTGGGGCTTTTTTTTGTCAGATGACTTAATATAAAAAATCTCAATCCACCTCACTTTCCTCCTCCATCTACGCTTTCTCCTCCATTTCCTGCCATATTGAACGCAACCTTCCGCCTCCCTCCGTCGTCGCCACCAGCGGAGTTGCCGTCGCGTCCAAGGCAACCATTGCCGGGCATCCAACCCTCTCCGTCATCTTTGTGGTCTGCTCGTTCATGATGCCGTCTCGTCCATGGCAGTGTTCAAGCTCCGACCGTCTCGTCCATGGCCACTCTTCCCTGACATCTATTCCTCTATTTTTCCTTTTGCTGTTTGATCTCGCAGTCCATGGCTGTCTGGATCTCAAACTTTGCCGTCAAGGCTCATGGCCATGGACAAGTTGTGGTCGCCAAATCTGTGGAGGAGCCTCCTCGTGAGCCATGGACGAGTTAGGCTTGTGTCCATGGACAATACCAGATCTGGAGGCACGACTCCAGTCCAGATCTGGGCGGGCAACGACCACGAGCAACTATGACAATGGAGGGGTGGCTAGGCCATGGACGGGGCCGACCACGAGCCAATCGTGGGCGACGACGGAGGGGACAATGGCAGTCCATAAGCCGTCGTTGCTCGCAATGGGACTTCCAGATCTGCAGCCATGGCTTCAGCGACAACGGCTCGTCCATGGCTGCGAGCGACGGTGGTCGACTTCCAGATCTGCAACTCCGTCGCTATGAAAGGCCAAATTTTGAGATCTGTGGAAGGATGAGACAGATGAAACAGAGGAAGCTGGCCATGCTCGGCTTGGACATAGTGGGGGTCAGTCTAATCAAGGTGCCGGTGACTCCGCCGTTGGTGACAGCAGAGGAGGGGCGGAGGTCGGGCGGTTGTGGACGAAGGAGGAGGAAGAGAGGGTTGAAGATAAGATTTTTTAATTTTTTTTTTGTCGGGAATCAACGCCTCGACAGAATCGACGCCGTAATCGCTTCCGCATCGAAGATCCACTTCTACCCACCATAACCAACAAGCTCCGGTTCGCGTAATTGCTCGGAACCCATGGAAGCACGCGCATAGAGAGGAGGCGAGCTTCAGAGAAGCGATTCCGAAGCTTCGGATTCAACCATTGGACAGACCACCCATTCAATCGCCCCCAAAAAAAACAAAAGGTAAGAGGATGAGGGGGAGGGGGAGGAAGAAGAGTTATTGGTTACTTGACTCTCTAGATTTGGTTCACTTTCTTATATCACCTCATCGCGAAGACGAGGATCAAGGGGAAACGAAATGACTGAAAGCGAACATTTCTTAGATGGAGAGAAGCTAAAACACCAAATAGACTTTGTCTAATTTCTTTTTTTTGTTTTTTCATTTGTCCAGTGAGCGCACCGCAACCAACGGAAGCCGAGGCAGCGGCGTGGTTCACGGAGAAAAGAGGAGCAGAGCCACAACGTGTAGAGTACGGCAGAGCTTCCACTAATGGGGCGTTAATGAAGATAGAGGGGAGCAGAAATTTTGATGGTTCAACTGACAAGTGGGCCCGGCTTTGCCTCGTGTCGATCTACGGATGGTTCCATGCGAATTCTACGTGGTGTTTCCAATGCACCTGATTGATAATATATTTCGACTTTATAAATTTTTATTTAGCTAAGACATTGACTGAACATTCCCATGGAATCGCTACTATTAATCATCCAGCTGTCCTCTTCTCTCTTTTATTTTTTTCCTTCTTTTCCCATTTCTTTTCTAGAAAGAGCACTCTGCCTTTTCTCTTGCCACCAAACATGGATCGTGCGTAGTATCACACTTACTATCACTCAATAAAATAATCCATAGTTAATATTTATTGTATAACACAGTTACGTAATTTGATAGGTTGTTGGAGTATAATAATTCAAGTGTGATTTACAAACAAAGAAGATGAATCACTTCATGCATATTGACCTTTTTATTTATATTTATTTTATCATGAAGACCCAACTCAAGCATTGGTGAGTATTAAGAAATAAAAGACTTGATTGCACAGATCATTATCAAAGTTTATAACACTCTAATTAAAAGAGCCGCTCTCTCTAATTCCTCCAATGCCATTGATTGGGAAGACAGTATATGGTACAATGAGCTGTAATTGCTAAGCAATTTGTTAACTGGGCTTTTACATTATGAAGTTTATTTTCCCCTTTTCTTCATGTTTAATAGAACGATGTCTACGCAAAGTGGCAATTCTACATTTTATTGCCATTTTTGGATGCTATTATATGTTTACTGTTTAGCTCTTTATTGTTGAAATTGCAAATAGTAAATGTTTTTATAAATTTGTATTATACCGTGCATCATCCAATATTACGAGAATATGCTTCAAATAAAATGCCAAAAATGCATTTGTTTAAAAGGCTGACCTGGGGAGTGAAAAGTGAAGGGTTGTTGTGGACATTCTCCATCCAAGATTGCCTAGTCAAACTTCTCATTTTGGGGCAATGGGTAATGCTCAGCACTATTAATTTAGGGCATTCCAACGTATGATTCTTTCCCAAGAGGAGACAAGTCAAATTGGGCAAGCATTCCAGTTTCATATGCCAGAGCTTTGGGAATGTAATCTTCTCCATTGCGCTTCCCTGCCCTTCTTCCTCTATGATCACTCCTTCCATCTGACCACACTCCTTTATTTCCATTTTTGTAAGATTGGCGAGGCACCGAGCCATGGATGAAGTGAAAGCATGTCCCAAGTTGCTGCAATTATAAAGGATGAGAAAACATAGAGAATCAAAGTGTATTGATCCTTGAAGATCTTTGTTCCACAGTCGCCTCAATTTTGGTAGATTGGCCAAGTTCAATTCGCACAGCTGAGGCAGCACCTGAGTGCTTTCTACAACCTCCAACCCTTCCAAATCAAATATTTCTTCAAGCAACTTGCAATTGCGCACTTGCAAAAAGCTCAAATTGTCTAGGACAAGTATCAATCATGATGGAATAGCATTAACAAATGCTGGACATTTATCTACCACCATTGATTTTAACTGCCAATATGACTTGATGGGATTAAGTTCGTTGTGCCATTTTCCAATCAGCCCGGGGAACTCAGGCAGCAACATTTTCTCTACTCCAGCAAATGTACCCTATCAAAAAAATGCATCGTTAAGTGTAAACTTCTAGCAAAGAGCGATTATTCATTTAGTGGTCAAAACCATCAAAATACATGGAATTTGGTAATTGGTGCATACCATTTCTTCAAACATATTTTGGATAGTGATGTTGAGGTTTCCCGCCCAAAACCACACTTCCTTTGACACTTGAACTCTCTTTAATTTTGATGCCTCTATCGGTCCTTGAGAGAAAAACTTCATGTTGGGACACCTAGTCACAATGATATCTTCCAAGAGCGGGAACATCAAAGTGTATCTAGCTGAGCAAAAACTTCTCAACCCTATCAACCCATCAAGCTCCATAGACTTTAGGTGATTGAAAGCTACCATACACCCCTCCCTACCTTTCTCATCATTAATGACTTCTGTCAATATTCTACAATTACTTATCCTCAATTTTGTGAGTGCCACCAAATTTTCAGCAATTGTCGGCGTGAACATTTTTGATAACCCATCACAATGTGACACATCTAGAGTTTGCAGATGTCGAATATATCTTGAAAAGGGTAATATTACTTTCATGTCATGACTTGTGCCTTCTATGGCTTCCTCATTGCTACTTGGGTTTTCTAGATAAGATTCACATACAACTAGCTCTTCCAAATTGGTTGAACTCTCAACAAAACGACATGTGGATATTGAAGACTCTTGGGAGAGATGACAAAGCTTAAGAAATCTAAGCTTGCAGAAAAATTCTCCATCATTAAAATGTCCATGCCATATCTCCATCTGTTCCGATACATCCAATGTTAACTCTTGGAGATTAGGGAATGCGCCTGAGAAAATAGTCAAATTAGAACTTAAAGCCAGCTTAGTTGAAAGAGTATTCATGTATTAGGATATAAGGCTTGTATGTTGCGCACAATAACTATATTTATAAAATATTGAGTTTCATGTGATTCAATGAAAGGAAATGTGCCTACATCAATTAAACATTATCACTGATCTTTACATTCACGATTCTAAAGATAAATCCCTTGTGAAAATAACTTATGCATCAATTACAGTCACACGTGCACAAATTTCAGTGATTAATGTCAACAATAATGTCATGTCTATACATTTTTAGCAGGATAGGATTTAAATTAGACGACACACTTGTACCATACTAATATCATGACACATGCCGCGTGTTTCATCTTCGTGGCACTTAGGAGAGAACTAAACCCTCAAAATTAGCCTAAACATTTATTAAAAGGGGATCATTAAAAATGCATTTGATACATTTGAAAAGAATGTTCAGTCAACAATTGAAGAACATGTGATGTTTCAATGTTGAAATATTTCTATAGATTGAAGGTGAGTCGTACAGTTTACATCTTCCTATGTAGAGTTATTTGTATAAGATGCTTGGTTGTGACCCTAATCATCACTTTAAATATTCACTGTGAAAGAAAAAGAAGTAATTTTTTGTCGTACCTTTTCTATCAAGAAGAGAGGCAGTTTATCAAGTTGCACCTCATTCTCGGAGTGCGATGCAAGTATCTCCACTTTGTCACAGCCATGCACCTTCAAGGTCTTCAATGCCGGCCAATGGGAAGTATGTGTTCCTTTGTAGAGGCACTTCAACTCTCTCAGACGCTCAAGCTCAAGGGAGGTTAACATTGGGAATACAAACTTGGGAACTAGTCCTTCTTCACTCTTGATGATTTCTACAATGCCACATTCATCGATCGCCAACTTCTCAAGTTGGATTAGATCTCTGGTTACTGAGGCTGGAAACAAAGAGGTGAGGCTCTCACATCCTAAAACGCTAATAGAACGTAGACACTGGAATTTAATTTGACAATGGAGTTCCTTATCCCATATGCACTTTAGCTTTGGTAATCTTGATACCGTCAGTTCTGTTAATGGAAGAGCAATAGGATGTCCATCTAGATGATTTAGTGTCTGAAGTTCAAAAACAATTTCAAGCGAACCACATCTTCTTGCATCCAATCTTTCCAAGCTCAAGAGCTGTCTTAGAATGAAAGAACGAACTACGCTCACAAGCTTATTGCAATCAACCACACGAAGGGTTTTTAGCTTGGGGAAAGAATCCACAGCAACTTTATTGTCCCATATCATCTCAAAATTATCCAAGCCACTGATATCTAACGCCTCCAATTTAGGAAATGCAACCTGCGATATTCGCTAATGGAATTGATGATTGAATTAATCATGAACTTCCAAGATAGATGAGTGTCAAGATGTAAATTCCGAATTCATGAAATTGGTGATTCTGTCTTAAGTTGCACAAATGTCCATACAAAAATGTCAATGACTCTCTGACAAAAAAAAAAAAAAAAGAATGTTGATCTAGATTGCTTTTGGAATTACTGCAGAAAAAACAAAAAGTGGGAATTTTGACCGGATTTTGTTGACAATGGCAAAATGGTAATTTGGATATGCTCCTTAACTATCATATAATCACATTTATCTCTCATAATCTCAAATTTAAATGAAATCACTCCCTCTCCTGAATTTAGTCAATTTCCCAGAATAATCAAATCACAATTTGTGCTTCTTCTTTTTGGCTAACCCAAGAATGAAATAGCTAGTATACGTGGCTTTTGTTAAATCACTTAGAAACGGTAAATTAAGTTACAATATGTATGAAATAATTAAATGAAATTGCAGTGCACTTAGAGAAGTCATTGAATGATCACTTTGGTCTTCTAGCTCATGTTAAAACTTAAAAGAGTGATTTCGGATGCCCTGTACCCTAGATTCTTGCTCAGTTTGGTGACGGAGAGGGCTCACAATACCTTTTGCTGGTGCAATTAAGGGAGACTAAAGTGTCCTTCAATTAGGGGCAAAAAAGGGGATCTTTTAAGAGCAAATGAAGTCAAGTGAGTATCTTAAAGGCCCTTCATCTACAGCTTCTTGAACGTTACTATCACTTTCCTCTCCATTGTTTCTTAAATTGCTTTCAATGTACATGCGTGCAATGTCAATGCCATACATGCGAGGTTGCTAAGAGCTTTGAGTTTCCTATGAACATTAAAAAGCTTTTAGAGATCTTGTTTGGCAGTTGTATTACTCGTTCATGCTTTGTGCAGGTACCATAAGAGATGTTTAACCTTCTTTATTGAAACTATTCTGGAGAAATTGATATTAAAAAATTGCAACTCATACATGTGGCAACTCTCAGTACTTATGTTTGTACACCACTCATTTTCTTTAAAATATTTTTAACCAAAGTACACTTTGTAAGTTATTTAGTTAGTTCTTATTTTGGCTATGCTTTTTCTTTTGCATATGTAATACTTTTGTTATATATAAAATATTTTGACATAACATTAATCATGTACCTCTTGACTGAAGAGTGCAGTGGAGCATGATTTGATGCGGTCCTGACTTCGAGCTTCTCGTGAACCTATCATAAGTTTTTCGATGGATGAAAAGAATGTCACCATTTGTATTGCAAGGATAAATTTATCCACAAGAAGATCTTTAGTGATGAAAACAAAAAATCAATCTTACACTTTTCGCGAGAGAAGCTCATCAAACTTTTTAAACAATTTAAGTTTAAGTTAGTTAACATTGGAAATGCCAAAGTTTCTGATATTTCCAATGCCAACCCTTCTTCCTTCGTAATGATCGCCTCCATCTTCTTGCAATTAGATACCCGTAGATCTCTCAATTGTGCGAGAGATTTAATCATGGATGGGGAAAACAAAAACTTGACATTATCCAAGCCCTTGATTTCTAATGTCTCCAATTTCGAAAAGGCAACCTGCAATATTCACTCATGGAAGTGGTGATTTAGTTAAATCACGAATTTATGAACTTCCAAAATGTTAATAGATACGTGTGCCAAGAAAAGAGGGGCAATATTAAGTTCCACAAAAGGGAAAAAAACGAATTTTTTTTAAAAAAAAAAAAGAGAAAAAAAAATCTCCATACTATTATCATTGCTAAACAATCTGATCTTTACTTGGAAAATGATTGCGGAACTTAATTTGATTAGTGAGCCAGTTTTATTCCTTCTTAAGGATAACTTACAATGGACAGCTTTATTTTCTTCTCTTTTTTTATTTTTGGCAAAGAGTAACTAGTCTTCTTCAAAAGTTCATTGCTTCAACTTGAGAAGACCCTTCTTCCACAAAGTTACTCGAAATCTCCCATCTACCTTGCCATTGCCTATTACTCCCATCTATTACAACAAGTTTAACTTCTCTACGTTTCTTTGTTTGACTATTGTCATCCTCGAAAATCCAACCTTCCATTGCTACTTTCGTCTGCTCCCCTCTTTACAATGTCGGAAGAGATTTATTATAGTTAATAGAAACATTTCATTATAATCCCATAGATCTTCGCAGCTCTAGTTTCCGTGCCCTAAATGAGAAGGCATCAAGGCAAGAGTAAAATTCTTTAATGAATATTTAGAACCCTTGAAAGTTAAAAGCCCCAAAGCCTCTTTGCAAACCCTACCAATCTAACTCCTCTCTCGCATGTGAAGTAGAAAAGTTGAGGTTGAAGTGGAGATACTTAGACACGCTACCTTGAGGGACCCACCATCAACTTAAATCTCCACGACTCTTTACTAAAGGGGAAACTAATATATGGCCTGAGTCTTGGGCCCCACCATCAACTTCAGCAATAACCACGCCACTATTAAAGGGCAATCTTGTCTAGTCAGCCAAAAGGCTCCACCGGCAGCAACTACTTCCCCTGTACAAAATAGCCACGTGCTTTCCTTAATTGGACAATCGTTTATCCTTAGTTCACTTAACTTCTTTTAATGTTAATAAATCACTATCAATAACCAATTTAACATGATATTAAACACAAACTGTGGATTTGTCTACAAATGTATCTATACATACTTTAAAGGCCAAATGTGAAGATATTTAGTTAAAGGACTTAGTATTTAGATTTGTAAATTGCCATTATTGAGAGAAACCACAATGATTACATATGGTCCCATAAGACTGGGCAACCCCCACCGGTTTTTCTTGATAAGATATCGAAGCTACATAAAATTCACAATTTAAATTGGATGGACTCAACCAAAAAGAAAAAAAAACTCAAATTTCGCCACAAATTTGTTGAAGATTAAATTGTGGAGCACTTGAACCTTTGGAAATTAAACTAAGACATACCAAGTAACCAAATTAAAATACTAAGCCCATCAAAACATTTGAAGTGAGTCTCTCTAAAATTATTTGGACTTTAAGACAGTGGATTTTCCATCAAGGCATCAAGTTCCATCATTTGATATTGTAACAACTTGGCCTTAATACCGCCGTATGGAGTAGAGAAATGTAAAGATCACCTTGGAATTCCAACAGCAAGAATTTCAAATTTGCAATGACGACTTTGATGTGGCATAATAAAAAATCACACAGTTGCCAAGGCCTACTTTCACTATTAAAAAAAAAAAAAAGCTATGGACAAAAGTTTGTTAAAAAAAAAACCATGCACAAAAAGTCATAATTGCCAAGGCGTACTTTCACTAAAAAAAAAAACTATGCACAAAAGTCTGTGTTCTTATAATTTTTGGGCCTATGCAATGACTAACTAAATGCCTATTTAAACACGATACACAAAAGATGTGCATCAATTAGATTAGTATAGTTGCTTATATATATATAAAAGGTCATCCTTCCTATTCTTCACATTGGTTTGTCACCTATTTTATACATTTTTGTGGATAATAACAAAGTTTGATAACTAAATTCAGTGGGATTCATTTCAAAAGATTAAAAAAAATTACTGTACTTATGGAATTACTTTAATGCTGAAATTCTTCTTCAATTTTGCTTTATGAAACCCTGTAAATATGAATATACTTGCAGCATGTTAGTTGAACATAATTCAAAGTCTATCACAAACTACATTTACATGGATTTTATACAATTAGTTGGATTTCTACATAGTTAAGTGAAATGGAAGATTACTTTAACTAATTACAAAGAAGCCATAAAAGGATAAGGTAATTAGGAAGATAAGAAACTGAAAATAACAAAATAAATAAGCATCATAATCTGTGTTACATCTAATAAACAAAGGAAGGAAATAGTAATAAGTATTATATTCTTTTGCAAGATAGTTACCTGTTGCTCATTGAAGAATGCAATTTGAGTGCCAACTTGGTCGTGTAATGTACTACTCAAAGGAGCCTTCCCTACAGCAAACAAGCTCTTAATATCTGGCAAGTCATGCAATTCGAATACACGCAAACTATGCAACTCAGCTTTGCCACCGTCATCAACATCTACAATCCCCCGCATTCGCTGGCAACCAACAACTTTAATCTCTTCTAGCTGTGGAAGTCCTCTCAATAATGAAAGAGGAAACAAAACGTCCATCTTGTGACACCTATTGACTTGTACTACTTTTAATGCACTAAAGGATTTGAAGGAGATATGATTGTGGCATAATTTCTCCAAGTTGATGAGATTCTCAAGAATTAACCACTCCAATGACCCAAAATCTGTATGGAATGGTGAGTGGTGGATGTAATGGATAGAGGGACTATTCCCGACCTGTAGATTCCTTAATTTTGGAAAACCTCTTTGGGATAATGCACATATACTCCACTCAATTCCATCCAACCCGTCCAAAAATAGATCGTCAATTTTGCCTAAGATACTTTGTATGCATCCTTTCCAAAGAACATTGCTTAATGGATCCAATTTGAGCTTCAATATCCTTGATCCTTTGCACTTGCTCGGAAAGTACCACATACTACCTATTTGGATTTCATACTTGGTTAATTTCCCAATGTTTAGATCCTCCGGGAGCATGCTCGGATTAGGAATGTGCACATGTAGAGTGCTGAGATTCTCCATGTGATTCAATTCAATAAGACTGGCATTAGTTAGTGGCATTTGCTCCACAACATTCCATTGATTAAAACTATTCTTCATGTACAACTCTTCCAATTTGATCAAGTTTCGAAGTACACCCGGTTCAATTATCTCAAGGTGTGAACAATGGTTCAAGTCTAACAACCTCAGCTTTGCCAATTGCCCAATTTCTTTTGGCAATTGATGAATATTGGAGCTTGCAAAACTGAGAATTTGTAGCCCTTTCAGCTCGCCAAGAATGGCTACATTATCTAACAAACAATCATCAAGACACAAAGTGTGCAAATTCTTCAAAAACTGAACCGGCGACGAAGGGGAGCAAGTAAGACATACCCCAGTGAGATTCAAGACCATGAGTTTCCTCATAGAGTGAAACAATGAATATGGGACCTTAAGAGATTCATTGTTTGTGAACAACAAAAATATTTGCAATTCAGGACAATCTAATTCTTGAGGAAGCTCCTCCATGTCAACGTATGGAAAGCATACTGCCTTACAACTTTTGAGCTTGTCTTTTAGCAACTCCGTTATCGACTTATCTTTATCTTTCAAAACAAGAAGAGGGTGATCTCTTGAAGCAACCGAAGCGATAAACTCACGAACCAAGTCATGTATCTTAAAACCATAAGCGTCTCCATCCTCTAACAAAAGGGAGGAGGCTTGAAGAGTACGAATCCCTGATTTCAAGCTCTCTCTAGCTTCTTCCATGTTGTCATCTTCTCCAAATAGCCCCCAACCCACACCATACCTCACCAAGTTTTCAAGAGAAGGCTTAGAGGTGCCATAAGCAACACAGAGTGCTAACAATGACTTTTCTGCATCTTTCAAATTTTTATAACTCAATTGCAACCTCTCATTTATCACTTCACCGATTCCTTCATTTTTAGACAACTTGATTTGTTTCAAAACATTTTTCCACTCAGATAAACCAGTATGTTTAAAAACTTTTGCCATATGGACAACTAGGAAAGGCAAACCTGCACATTTTTGGAGTGCTTCATCCACCAAGGGTTTGAACTCGACGTCATGAACTTTGTCTCCCACCAGCCTCTCAAACAAACTTCTTGCCTCTTCCTCCTCCATCTCACCAAGGAGGAAGTCCTTGTCGCAGCCCATTTTACTTCGCAAAACATTACGATCCCTTGACGTCAACAATAACTTGCATCCTATGACTTTGTTGTCGTGTCCGCAAGGAATGCCGACTTTGTTTAAGTCGAGCCCCTCCCACAGGTTGTCCAGTATTATGAGGACCACCTTTTTCTCCCTCTCCTCGTCTTTCAACCTGTCGTGCAGAAGTTTTGCTCGCCCGCTGATAGTCTCTTTCTCCTTTATCTCAGTAAGGCCCAAGGCATCCGCAATCTCTCCTTGAATCGTCTTGATGTCTGGATTTTCCGACACGTCCGCCTTAGCGACCCAATGAAACGACTTCTCTTCGCTTACTTTCCTTTCAACATCCACTAAAAGAGTGGACTTGCCGATCCCGCCCATCCCATAAACCCCGACCACACTATTGCTGTTACGGGCAAGAGCGTCCATGATCGTCCGGATCATCAAAGCTCTGGATTCGAAGACGCCATCGTTCCTAGCCTTAATCGACGTCGAGGCAGAAATAACGGAGGCCGTCGCGGTGGTCGACTGGACGGCATCTTTGCCGTCTCCCCTGGCCGGAGTTAGAGCAGCGACATTTCCCGAAGCAGTATTGATGTAGCAAATGTCGTCCAATGCCCTGAATCTAATGCAGTTTTCAGCGAGTCCCCGAATGACCTGGATCTCGGCCTCGGCCTTCGTGCTGAACTGATAGCGACAGTAGGGGTCGGGAAGAGTCCCGTAGCTGCAAGTCTTGCTCGCCTTATCGAAGTCGTCCAACAGGTTTCGCGCCTCCTCCGAGGCCTTGTCAGCACTTTGCTGCCACTCCGTGAAGCGATCGTTCAAAATCCGACGATTGTTTCTGGCCACTTGTGCCAAATTGTGTACCCTCCGAGTCTCGTTCTCCAGTTTCCGGACTTCTTCCCGTAGATCGTCGGCGAAGCTCTTGGAGGACATCGCGTATTTCACTGGACGCTTGATCAAAATAACTGCCCCCTTCAAGATATCACATACAGTAGGAAGGCCCCACTCGATTGACATTTCTCTTTGTTTTTTTTTTTTTTTTTGGGAGAAAAGAAGAGCCAGAAAACAGAGAGGCAGAGAGAGAAAATGATGAAAAAGAGCAGCAGATACTGAAGAGGAGGAAGAGGATGAGGAAGAATGGGTGTGCCGTGATGAAGAAAGAGCGAAACAGAGCGCGAGACGAACAGGGCGAAGAGACTCGAGCGCCAAAAAAGGAAGAAGGAAGGGGAGCGTAGAACAGGCAATCGAATGATGAAAAAGAGCAGCAGATACTGAAGAGGAGGAAGAAGATTGGGTGTGGCGAGGAGAAGAAAGAGCGAAACAGAGCGCGAGACGAACAAGGCGAAGAGATTCGACCGCCAATAAAGGACGAAGGGAGGGGAGCGTACAACAGGCAATAGAACGATGAAAAAGAGCAGCAGATACTCAGAGAGGAGGAAAAGGATGAGGAAGAATGGGTGTGCCGAGATGAAGAAAGAGCGAAACAGAGTGAGAGACGAACGAGGCGAAGAAATTTGAGCGCAAGAAACGGATGAAGGGGAGCGTAGAATAGCAATCGAGTGGAGAGAGAAGGAGATGATTAGGGCCTATTTGATAATCATCCCAACAGCCCTAGATTCTAATTTTTTTGTTCTCGGAGTAGTTTTGGAATAGAATCGCGTTTGGTAAAATTTTTGTTCTCGGAAACAAATTTATTTCCGGGAATAGATTTGGAAGAGAATGAAGAATAAAAAAAAAGTTGATTCTTGTTCTGGAAACAAAATTGAGAATCAAAACTCTTCTTCTTCTCTTTTTTTCTTCTTCATCAACCACCATACCGCAACCGTCGCCCGTTGCCATCCGCCGCCCGCCGCGCCGTCACATCGCCAATCACCGGCAACCGGTCCAACGAGCTCACCGGAGGCTCGCCAGGCCAGGGCGAGGTCCGGCGAGCTCGCCGGAGGCAAGCCCAGCCATCGGCAAGGCTAGGCTCTCCTAGCCCCAATGAGGCTCACCCAGCCCCGCCGATGGCCAAGCGAGCCTTGTCCAGCCCTAGCGAGGTTCGACCGACAAGGGCCGGTGACACTCTAATGAGATAGCCACCCCTCGTCTGGCCGGTCGCCGATCCGGTGACCAGCCTGAAAAAGAAGAAGAATAGGAGAAAAAGAAAAGAAAATAAAAAGGAAATAAAAAGAAAAATTATAAAAATTATTCAAAAATTAAAAGAAATTGATTTGAAATAGAATTAATAAATATAATATCAAATGTAATTCTATTTCAGAATCAGAAATTTTATATAGTTATCGATACATTTTTTTTACTCAAAATTAGTTCCCGGAAAAATAATAAAAAATAATTATTTTTTATCAGAATTTATTTTCGAAAATAAAATCGTTACCAAACGCGGACCTTATCACTGTTAAAAAGTAAATAAACGATTCGTTTTAAACCATCCAGGTGACATGGCGTAGAATGGCGACCATTGCATCGTTTGACCAAGGGAACACGATCAGACCAAAAAAAAAAAAAAGAAAGCACGAGTCGACCCTCGGAACTTGCAGAGTCCTTAAGAAAATTCATTAAAGGGCACCTTTATTCTTCCTCATGATGGTAAACATTTTTATCGATATTTGCAGCTCGCTTGCGTGAATTTGAATTTGAAATGTATATGTATATAACACCTACAAATTTATCATATACCGAGGTAGAAAGCATGGATGTCACGGGCCCGTCGAGAGATCTGGGTTCAGAAGTCAGAGACCCGAGCATGGACATTGAGGTTTAGGATCTAGCTTCGATGGACTCAACCTCGCTGCCAAGGATTCGGAAAGGAACTTTACCGTTTCTATACTCAAGCGCGGAATGTCTAATCCAAATATTCATACTTTACCATATAGAGAATCATTTTTCTAAAAGTTATCATTAATATGGATGATTCTACAAATGTTTATCCGGATATTATTGATGTGCAAATTCTTTGAGCCCAATAGTTGTCTCTTTAGAGTCCGTACTGTACCAAAACAATGTCTCTATAAAGACTTTTTTAGGAACATCCTCTGTGATTATGTCGGTTGTGCTTTTAGTGATACTAAAGATGGATGGATTGAAAACTCTTGCCAACTAAAATGTACTCCAGTAATATCCTCTACCTAAAAAACAGTCTATAAGATCTTTTACTACACAAGTTTTTTTATTGGACTGATTGAATTTCACAATTTAATTATTTTGATCTCATGTAAGATTCATCATGTTGGAAATTAATGATTGACCCCGATATATTAAATGTTTTTCGCTATTGATATCCTCATTTTATCTAGATGGTAGACATGTTTAGTCATTTAAATAAAGTAATTTAACTAGGAAAACATCTATATATATGGTAAAACTCTCTCGAGGTTTGTTGCGACCCTCCCGAGCGGGGTCTTCCCAAGGGGTAGCGGATTTAGTGGATTGTTAAGCGGGAACTAGCATTACCACAAAGTGGAATTATAAGCAAAAGGCCGATCGCCTCAATCAAGACCACAAAGTGGAATTATAAGCAATCTGAAAATATTGTATGCGCATTTTAGCTTGATTTCTTTGCATTTTAAAAGTTAAGGTATGGTGCCCAATGATATTGCTCTTCAAATGATTCCATTTATTGTGAATTGCGGATCATCATAGGCAAAAAATTAGAGTAGAAAAAGACCAGTCGCCTCAGTCAAGTTCACTTCACAACATGGAATTATGACCATTCAGAGAGCAATACAACTTTTATACAAGCTGTCCGCGGATTTCTATGTGTTTTTAAAATTTAAAGTATGGTTCCACTAATAGGACCCAAAACAATTACTAATGTAAGTGAGAGTGGTACCCAATGATATTCTTTCTTTTAACCCTGAAATGCAGAAATGCGGAATTTGCACTGCTTCAAGTTGTCACCGGCTAAAAAAAAAAAAAAAAAAGACTAGTCACCTCAATCAAGACCACAAAGTGGAATTATAAATAACTGAGTTATTTCACACGCATTTTAGTTTGATTTCTTTGCATTTTAAAACTTAAATTGCATGCGGATCAAGTGATTTAGAAATATGGAAGACAGACGACTGCTAGCTATTATAGGTCCAAAATGATTCAACTTAATTTATTGCTCGTGTACTATGTACTCTATATAATCTGTTATCATCAATACAACAAAATGTAAATATCAAAAGAGAACATGTAGATAAGGATAGGCCACAGCCATGTGACATGTACTTTTTTGGGCATGTCATCAACTCAACTTTAATTTGCCTAATTCTATTGAGTCACTTAATATTTTATGTGGGTCTTTATGGGTTTACACCCAACCCATATTCTACACATTTTGATTACTAGCTCAAGTCCGAATTATAACCATGTGAAAAAAAAAAAAAAGAACACAAACAGAAAGAGTTTAATTCTATAGCTCAAATAATGTTTTATCAAACTCTTGATTCAACTTGAAAACTAATGTAATCTTTTCTGTTCAAATATCTGATTAATATATCAAAAGACAGCAACATCTCCTAATTGATATTAAATTTATTAGTCATGAGATCTACAATGAAATTTCAAAATCATAGCTAGCCGACCCTTATCTTTTAGGTTCTTCCTTTTAGTTATGAAGGGAGCGACTTTCTTTGTAATTTGTTTGTCCATATCAATAGACTCCCTGTGTGATTTACATATATATTCTACTTTTACGACATTGAATGACTGTCAAATTTCTCCGTATAAGAGGACTTGGATTCCAATTTATAAGACTTGCCTCGGCATTTGCTTTTCCAACAGTTCGAGACATTATCTTTTTGAACCTCGACGGACCGGCAGCTTATAAACAATCGAGTAATATCTACATACATGGGATGCAATCTCTTTGCTGGATATCTTTTTTTTTTTTTTAAATTGCACACACATCAAGTGGCTTAAAGAGAGAACAAAAAAAAAAAAAAAAAAAAAGATGATTACTAGCTGTAAAAGTACCAAAATGGTTTGACTTGAATCATTGCAGTGGAATAAGTACTTTATATCGTCTTTCATCGTGGGAATGAGATTACAATTTTAGTTTATTCTAATCATTGCTTGTGTGATAATTGTCTTAACACTTGTATTATTTTATCACTATTGTCTTAATACTTGTTAGAAACCCAGTTTTAAACTTAATTTTAGTACGCCGGATTACATATAAGACACTTACAATTTTAAAACCCGTTAAAATAAGATTATATAATCAAAGCGAACTCCAAATCGGTCTATGAGGATTTGTAGCAGACTTATTTTCAATCCATTGTAAGTCTAGTGAAATGAAAAAAGAATCTATTACTACTATCATGGGAGGGATATCATTTCAGTGTGTCTCAATGCAATTTTGCATTATGTATACTTTCTTAAGAATTTTAACGTAAGGTTATCATATTATTGATATTTAATAATTGCAAGATAGAGATGCTGAGTAAACCTAATTTTTTTTTTTATTGTGAAGAATCGGTGTAATGTGCATTCTGAACAATTGCTAAAGAAAATATGAGAGATTGAAAATACTTGACCCCTATTTTGAATCACAATTTAAAATGTAGGAGATTCACTAGATACTTCCGAATTTCTTTTTTGAGTATATGCATGGATATTTTCATGGAATTTTATTTGTAAAACTATGATGTTGAAGTGGTAGTTCATTTAATTTATAGTGTAGATTAATATTCCAAAGCATATTTTTATCGCCACATCAAGTTTAAAGTGTTATCTTCATTATATTTTATCCAAACTTTTTTTAAACTTCTAAACAATATCTCATACCCTTTCTAATTTTATACCAATTTCCCTCATAGGGATGTTTTAAGTATTGGCCGTCAAATATTTCTCTATTTTGACATGAATGTCTATGTAGTTTGTTAAAAATATTAAGGTAAGTTAAAATATATTGACAAATAATAATCATGATACAACAAACTTAAAATTTAAAAAGTCATGAGAAATAACTAACTTGAAGTGGGAACAAAGGCCAAATAAATAAAAAATAACATTTAAAATAATATAAAAAAATTACCTCAGCCCTGTGCAAATCTTGCTAGTTTTATAGAAATTCATCTACAATTACAGCCAATTATTTTGTTTAATATACAAAGAGAAATATGATGGCCACATGACCAATATACAAGTTTGCCAGCACTTTCAAGAGTAGTGAGTGGCATTGGACTCTCACATTGCGGACAATTTGTGGTTTAGATAGTGGACTTTTTCTAGTCGGTTTTGCATAATATTAGCTTAGGTGGACACCAGGTGGCTACAATTTTCTTTTTAATGGAGAATGTAGCCAATCCAATTCTTGGAAGAAGGAAAAATCCTTTCTAATTATCTAGAGTCATAAGCATGTAATTCTATAGATATAGATCTTAACATTAATTGCGTGGGTGAAGTGAGTGCATAATTTTGTTTCAGTATAACTTGTCAAAAAGAGAATCTACACCCAACAAATAGAGTCATAAGCATGGTTAAATTCAGAGTTCATTCCACACAGAGAGATTATAGGTATTAATAGAAAAATAAAGAAGACAAGAAAGGTAACGACAATCTAAAAATATGGAATGTAGGAAGACAACTACAACAGAATGGGTATTTTAGCATTTTGTCCTTTTTATTCACTTACAAAATTCAATTTTCTAGGGATAGATTTGGAACTACCCCAACAAAGTATCACGTATAAAATTCAATTTTCTCATGGCCTCCAAAAAAAGCAAGGCCCCTTTTATGATTGGTCACTACCTCCTTAAGAATTTTTTTTATATTCCAAGAAGGGCTTCTATCCTCAAGTGACTTAACAATAACGTAAAATTTCTTACTATTAAAAAATGTTAAAAGTAATATGTACCGTTCATTTTTTAACCTATTCATGAGATTGCACAGTACCCTTAATCTTGTATCGAGTAAATGTTAACTATCTTAGTGTGAACGGATTTCATGGTAAAATATTAATATGTTGAAATATCATTGATAAGCAGTAACTTGTTATTTTGAGTAATATTTCCTTTTCATCAGTGTAACATCAATAACATTCAATTGACCAAATCAAATAATGGTTAATCAAAAGAGATGAATAAATATATGATAGGATAAAAACATATCTTGGGGCATGGGCAATTTTTGTGGTCAAACCAATGAAGGTAAGTTGTGCTTAATTTTCAATTCTCGGCAGTTTAAATTCCAAAATAGAATACCATAAAGATTAAAAAACGGAAACGTTTAGTGAAGTTCATGCTGGGTGGGGGAGAGTACAATAGTATGGCCTTTGATGTCCATATCCTGAGATCTGTCTCTATTATATATTATCATTTAAGTAAGTAATATCTATTTACCATTTTGATCTATACACAACTTTTTTTATTTATATTCCTGTGATTTTTGGAACTTGCATGCTGTGATTTTCCTCCACAGCTGCCCTTTTTGCAAGATTCTGTGATCTGTCCCCGTTGCTGGTTATAGCTTGGATCATTTTTTTACAGAGTCAGAGTTTGGTGGGGGTAAGTGAAGATGGACACACCGACACGAAGGGTAACTTTGCTTTTGGTGTGAGATGCCAGTTGCATTTTTGCGCTCTTCCTCTGCAGTGAATATTAATGGTGAAATAGTATTATGACTTTTGTTCTGAGCACCAAGCCTCCACTAAGGGGTCTAACTCGAGATTTTATTAGAGTAGAGGCGCTGCAGAGAGACGCGTGATGAGTCTTCATACCTAAGCATTACTGTTTCTTCTTCCATTGAGTCGGATTTTGGTCCTAGACAGGCCGATAATCTTCAGATTCTCGTGATGGGAACACAGCAACTTTTTGCTGATACACGTGATTATCGACGGCCGAGATTCAGCACAAAAGATTCAAGGATTTAGAGCCTCCAAAAAGACCCTTGTCATACCACCCGCTAGGGTGGCTCTGCTGGTTCGGAACTCCCTCTCCGCACAAGAGGTCGAGCGTTCGAGTCCCCTGCGAAGCAGGGTGATGCTGACAGAGGCATTTTCGGCGACTTACCCGGTGCACGTGTGTGGTGGCTAGCACGTGTACCCCAGGGTTTACTCTCCGGCTTCCGGCCGTGCGGGATTTCCTGGGTCACAAAAAAAAAAAAAAAAAAGACCCTTGTCATGAGAGAGAAAGAGGAAGAGGGATGAACTGTGCTCATCGGTAGCCTCCCCCTTCGTGAAGGCTTCGATAAAGCACTAGTCAAATCCTTCGGATGATGAAAACTTGATAGCACACTGCTCAGTCCTCGCTAACCTAAAAAAAATATAAAAAATGACTGCTTCGGTCTTCAATTGTCGACTTAAATTGATTTATTTGCACTATAAAAATTAAATTGCAGCTCCATCAAGCGGATTATAAAAAAAACAAAAGCAAATGGTTACCAGCTGTTATGGTAAGAAAATGACAAGACTGGATTATCGTCATAAGAAATTTTTATAGTCTGTCATTGTCTAATAACAAAATGTAACTAAAAGAACAAATGGACAAGGACAGGCCACACCCGACACAAGCACATTGTCAGTGGCATCTTCGATCTTTTTCATTATATTAATATTTTCATCGATATTTATATGAGGGGGCTTGTGTGAATCAAGATCTAATGAATAAAATGATTTCGATTTTAAATCATCCCTAGTGTACTAAGTACACTTTATCCAGTATCATCATTGATATAGTGAATGTAATTAACAAAACAAATGGACAAAGAGAGTTCAGATACAAGTGACACAGAGTTCTATCTAAATGCGGCGATATTTGTTAGAAATCCATTTATAAGCTCAATTTTAGTGTAACAACTTGCTATATGACAATATTTTAACTACCAATCGAAAAGAGACCAAAAAATCAAAGCCAATTCTATGTGGGCTATGGTTTTGCACTAGACTCATATTCAACCAGATTATGAGCATAGTAAAATGAACAAATAATCTGGTACCATTATCATGAGGGATCTCCTAATGGACAAAAGTTGATTAGGTAGTAGTCCTAAACCCGCTCCTCGTTCGGGGACATTGAAGCCACATTAAAAATGTAGAAGTAACGTCATAGATAACCTAATTGAACAAGAAAAAATTTAAGTTTAATTTCCGAAATGGTACATAGATTGAGACATCTCTAAAACATAAATGGTTTTGTTATTGATATTTATGTTAAATAGCAATTGTTGATAGTGTTCTATTTATTGATGTTCAAGATTTAGCACAAGAGATCCAATGATTCAGAATCTTAACAAAGATCCAAATCACTAGAAGGAAGGAGGATATGTGTATTTGTTGGACTTGATGAGGTCCAATCCATTAATGTGGCTTATTAGGTCTATTATCTAATATTTGATATATGACCAATTGAGTAAAATATATCATGGGCAATATATTTTTGACATCCAATTAGGTATGTAGAATCCATATGTTAAACCTTGATGGAGGATTGAGATTTAGCAGCTCTAGGTTGGTCCCATCGCTCCCCCTTTACAAGATCTCTTTTCAGTGGAGAATGAACATACTCTGTTATCATGTTTATGCTATTTTCATAAAATTGAAGAGCGAAAAATACACACCTATCATAAAGATTACATAGGAGAGTGATGAATATTCATATTCACAGGAAGACATCTTTTTGCTGGTTAGATCAATAATGGCTATGTTTGATCGGGCATATTATATTTATTAATTTTATATCATGTTCATGTGATTGAAAGATTTGTTTATTCTAACAATATCGTCTATGGAGATCCATAATGTAACCTTAGTTAACTAAGCACCATCAAATTCTAGGGAGGTTGAAAACTCGCTAGCACTGGCACACTATTCAATTCTGACATTAGTTTCGACCAAGAAAAAAGTCTGGCACTGGCCAAAAATAAGAATAAAGAATGACCGCTCTTGGTCTTCTCAATCAAGACAAAAATAGTGAACTTTGATTAATTTATTCGCATTATATTTTAAATTGGAGTTCCATCAAGTGGCCTGAAAAGGTAAAAAAGAAAACAAATAATTAGTAGCTATTGAAGTATAAAATGATACGACTTGGACTATCGTTTCTTTAGGAAGTAATTTTTATAATCTGTCATTATTGATATAACAAAATGTAATCAGTAAAAGAGAACGAATGGATGAGGACTGGCCATGCCCGCCACACGCGTGATAAGTAGCATCTTTAATGTTTTTCACCATATTAATATATTCATCGATATGTGGGTACTTGTGGGGCTCAACAAAATGTGACGATTGAGATTTCGATCTTATTAAACACCTTCAATAAAAATGTGAATAATTAACTTGGAGTATGAGAAAAGGCAAAATAGAATTAAAACTCACATTTATAATAATATATATAAAAAAGCATAGTTTTAGACATGCAAAGACAAACATCTTGCTAGTTCTATGTAATTTTCATTCATAATTACCGTTGACATAACACAAATAGTCCATAAAATTTGCCAATATGCAAGGAGATCTCTAAATTTTAAATTTATTCAATGTGCTCTGTCAACTTTAACTCAATGCGCCCTATCGTCTATGAGCTTTTAATTTCAATGTGATTTATGAATTTTTGATACATATTTAATTTAATTCTTGGACTATGTGAAAACGTAGTCAATGGGACTTTTATTTATATTCCTAGACGGTGTACACGAGGCCTCTTCTTCAAAACTTGCATACGGTGATTTTCTTTGAGAAATGCCCTTTTTGCAAGATAAAAAGTTGATTTCATTTTGATTGACAGCTTTGATCTCTCCATATGGATACATATGAGCGAAATGCTGCTCTTGGTGAATCATATTTTTATAGAGCCAAAGTCTGGTAATGGCTTGTTGGTGGTGGGGTTTCGAGTACAGATTTTGGTCTTTGACAGGTCGACAATTTGGTGATAGAAACACAGCAACTTTCTGCTTGTACATGTGATCATCAACGGCAGAGATTCGGTACAAGAGATTCAAGGATTCAAAACCTCGACAAAGACTCAAACCGCGAGAAAGAAAGGGAAGATCGGTAAGGACCATGCAACTAGGTAGTCTCACTCTAGTTAATAAGGACCGGTCAAATCCTAGGGAAACAGTAAGGAGCACACTGCTTCAAGTCCTCACTTGCCTTAAAAAATATATATAAAAAAATAGAAATTAATATCTTGAAAAATCTCAAATTAATATATCAACAATAAATTTATTCTAAATTAATTTTTTAACCATAAAAAATCTTTCACTTGTACGCATCTAACAAATTTATCATTTATTAGTTTTTGTTAAATTTTACCATTAAATCACTAAGTTGGATGATATATAACCCATATTTTTGGTCTATGTAGGTGACTATAACCCAAAGCAGTTTGCATGTAGTTTGTGGGATTCAAACTGGCGATCTCTAGTTCCTAAGTTGGAAATCCCTCGTGACCCAACCAATTGCGCCAATTCTGGGGCTATGTTAGTATAATTTTTATAGTAAAGAGTAGTATATTTTCTATTCCAAACCATTTCTTAAGAAAATGACAAAGTTAGCATAAAATTATCATATAGTAATATTCAATAAGTGCAAGATAGAGATGCTAAGTAAGTATAACGTTAAAATAATAGTATCATATGATGGATAGGCATAATATTGGTCTCTGATCTGTTTTGAATATTAAGCTGGCTGAAATTCTCTTTATTAGTTTCACATGACAAACTTGCCCGTAAAAAATTGTTGTGTTGGAAATGTCAATGTACCCCTAATCCCATATATGAAGTATGACCGTTTGAAAACATTTTGACTAAATAGAAACAATTTAAAGTCATGAGAGACATTCTCCTTGTAATTAGATTGAGTAGAACTCAAACTCACGTAGCTAATAAGGAATTAGTGCCTATAAGTACATCATGATATCTGAATAATCTATCTAGTCAGTAGTGCAAAATATTAGCCTAGGTGGAGCATAAGTGGGCACATTTTTTTAATGGAGAACGTTGCGAATCCAGTTCTTAAAATAAGGAGAAGTCTCTTCTAGCTATTTAGAATGCTATGTGTCAAACTTAGATGCAGGGCATAGAGAAGATACTGTTACTGCATAATTATATAGATATTGACTCTCATGCTGATTTTGTACGTGAATTAGTGAATAATTTTGTATCAAAAGTATAATTTTTCAAAAAAGAAAATTTACACCCAACATACACAATGACAAGCATAATCAAATTCAAAGCCCTTTCCAACAGAGAGATACTACATGTGAAAACGGAAAAATTAAGGAGACAAAAGAAAGGTGATGGCAAGCTAAAAATGTGAAATGAGGGGAAATATAAGAGCTTGGCTATTCTAGCGTTTTGTCATTGGGTTCTCTTACGAAAATATTACGTAGAGACAAATTTGGAATGACCCTAACAAAGTATCACGAGTCAAACGGGTGCATAATTAGCTCCACCAAATGTGTGTGCGCACACCAATCATCCCAACAGCTATTTGTCAACCAGAGGAATCTTGCTGTTTTAGTCTTGACAATTTCACCTTTCAG
The DNA here is from genome assembly GCA_016097615.1 of Eucalyptus dawsonii. Lineage (NCBI taxonomy): Eukaryota > Viridiplantae > Streptophyta > Magnoliopsida > Myrtales > Myrtaceae > Eucalyptus > Eucalyptus dawsonii. Next base: position 27,378,075 of record CM027881.1, on the reverse strand, counting down.
TGCAAGGAAACAATTGTCAGCGGAAAATAGGAGATGCATATCAATATCATCATTGATTATGCGTCAAATGCCAAAAAGTATTTACCATTAAATTTTGTAACATTCCAAGAAAAAACCATCATGACTTCCCCTTTAAAAATGAGTCAAAAGATTAATTGATGGAGCCACTAGAGAAGTGGATTGTCCGTGGTTGATGCACTCATAGTCCAAGTGGAACGTTGTAAAAAATTGCCATATGATGATACGGTTGAAATTTTTCTAATGTCTTTTGTCCTTTCTCTTTTAACCATAACTTAGACCCTTTAATCAACAATTACTTCTTGATATGAGTTTAATGTGATTTTTCCCATTTTTCTCGGTGGTAGCATCCGTAGATATTTTTCCTTTGAGAAAGAAAGATTGAGAAAACAATAACACGAAAATCCTAAAAAGAATCACAAAAAAACACCACAAGTATCATGACTTCTGTAGAGTGCTCACATACTTTTTTTCAATTATTTGAGTACCGTGACTAATTAAAGTCATGTGGGACATTTTCTTTGAAATTAAGGTCATAAGGACCTTTTGCATAATAGCTACTTAGTTTCTGAGGAATAAGTGTATATAAAAAAGTTACCAAATTTAGTTAGCATTTTCCTAAAGTAAGCATTTTTTTTTTGTAATTTAGGAATATGGTCGTGTAGACACGTCTATTTAAAAGCCCATGAAATATTGATTCTACAATCCTCTCATAAAGAAAAACCATTGTGAGCTTTCTTATCTGCTCCAGAATCTTCTCTATTTGTTTGCCATCCCTAGTTCTAGCTGGGAAAATGATTCTTGTTTCATGCGGGGTTATTCTTTGGAAATATATGCATATGCAGAGGTTGTTTGGTCAGTTCACCATTCGCTTTCACCAATTGTTTCTACCGTGCTTTTTTCCTTCTTTTGGAGGTCCCCATGATGCGCGATTTCTTGATTAAGTTTTGTTTCCAGCCGTGGTACTCTGACTTGCTGAAGGTCAGATTTCTAGTGCTTGGATAGTTTTAATTTTCAATTGAAAGATGAAACATCCTCTTGATTTTCGTACTCTGCTTTCATACTTATTTTTTAAGTGAAAATGCCAAAATCTTTAAAACCTTACCTTACCGATAGAAGTCACATTTACTCTCTAATTTTAATAAGAAATTGTACAACCATCTAAAAAGTTCGTGGGTAACCAAATAATTTTTGACTGTTCACTATCTTAGCTATGCCCATTTTTTTTTTTTGTCGGTCCTACTCTAATCATACTCTAACACTCACTCTCTGACTTTTGCCATACCTCCTGCTATGCCCATTTGAGTCATTATCAATGAGGCTTTGCAAATCTTAGCGACAGAGACATCCGCCTTGGGATAGCTAATTGACCAAGTGCCATACATTTGATGAACCTGCCTTATGCCTCCGGCAATACTATACCAAAAAAAGAAAGAAGCATTTTCCACTAGAAAAAGTTGATGCTGACATCCATTGTCACTGACTTTTGCTCCGGACTCCCGTAGTCTCCATGGTAAAGACTTTCAAAAAATTAATTTGAGTTGATAAAGGGATTGGGACTTTTTTTGGGTGAATCTTTAAATTAGATTCATGATGACTTTTAATGGATATCCTAATCTTGAAGAAGATGACTAGTTCCAATGTGGATGCTAAAGGGGTCATGTCATGTCTAATACTTTAAGGAAAAGCAAAATAGTGTACATAGGTACAAGTTCTGGAAGTGATGACTAATGGAATGAGGTGTCAATTCAATTGAGCCAAGGTATGTTTTTTTCCACCTCTTTTGTTTTCTATCTAAAATCCAATTCACACTGCTTCAAAGCACTAAAATCAACTCATAATCCACCAAAACCCGATCTAATTGATGGATCTCTTGACCCTTTTGAGGCGATGCCAAATAGTTATGGCCCCACTGCTTTACTTTCATCCTTAGTAATCCTTAGCCTCTCTTGCTTTTTGAAAATGCACTCACGTCGCTTTTTCCTTTTCCAGGATCCCCATGTAAGATCGCAATATTGTTTGTCCTCCCCGCTTGGAATGACAAATACTTACACGGACTCATCAGATGAATCGCCACCATTGATCCTATAATACTCATCATATTTTGCGATTTACATGCCCTCAATCTAAATTCTGAGGTCTAGTCAAGATTTTTTGGAATTAGTGCATGTAAGAATATGCTCATTTGAGTAATCTATTTAGTCAGTAGTGCATAATATTAGCTCAAGTGGAGCCTAAGTGGCCACATTATTTATGTATTTTTTTTTTCTAGAGAACGTTGCAAATCTAATTCTTGAAACAAGGAGAAATCCTTTCTAGCTATTAGAGTGTTGTGTATCAATCTTAGAAAAAAGTAGTTGTTGTATAATTTTGTAGATATGCATTCTCCAATTGATTTTGTATGTGAACTTGGTGCATAATTTGTGTCGGAAAGTATAATTTCTGAAAAGGAAATTTTACACCCAACAAAAATGATAAGCATAATCAAATTCAGAGCATACGAGATGCGGGAAGCTTTGCTCCTCAAGCAGGGAAAGTCTTCCTTTTGGATTAATTGCTCCTTTGGGCTTTACATCGTCAAATAATGCCCAGAAGATAGGATGTTTTAGGAACGAGCTCACCTTAGCCTATGTTGAGGGCTAGACCCTACGGACCGATGTGGTGCTTGGGCTTTGGAGCGATGTTTGAAACCGGACACGAGTTTAAGCCTGGTAGAAAGAGGGAGATATCTTTTTCTATAGTAAATTTCTGTTTTCATATGGACTTTAGATAATTAGTGCTATGATGGAATGAGCCTCGAAAATTTTTCACGTAGACAATGTGGATACTTCTCTAATATATTACTCGAGCATCTCCATACAGTAACTAAACTTATACAAATAACCCATCAAGCCAATGGATTCGTGTTAAGTAAACTTGATTATAAGCATGAATACTCACTCACATTCTCTCAAGCCCTCCTGCTAGGTCTAAAGTCAAGCGGAGAGAATGAGGAAATGATTTTGCAACAGAAAGCCTGATCTAGTCCGCCATGCATGTTGGTTGGTAAACGATTTGTGTGTGTGAGATTTTATGGATAAATAAGTAAACAATGATCTGTATCACCTGATCATGCATATATTCAATCACCTCCTCTACAACCCCATATATATAACAAAATCTCATTGGATTTACAAAAATGATAAGCAAAAATAAGCCTCGCTGGATTTGAGGGCACAAATCTACCTTTCTCTATGCACGAAGGGATCAGATAAACCCTCCTTTTAGTTCAAGGAAAGAAATTTTGCAGGCGAATACCCTTCATAATCACAAATCTCATGAATCCATCATTCTTCGTAGATAATTTTGATTGCAAAGAAATAGAATTTATGATAAATAAGATTTAAGCCATCAAAACTCTTTGAAATTGAAATAATGAAACATTATTAATCATCATCCAACAATTTTTTATTTGGTAGTAGTTCAAAAGTTTTTCTGAGTCCAGCTCCTCCATTTTCAGATAAGTGATGGAAGCTTGAACTCAAGAAAAAGAAAAGAATGGAGAACCCATTACGGAAAACAATGATTCTAAATAGCAAGGGCTTAAATCCTCAAAATAGCACCAATTTAGGTTCAAATCTCAATTCTGGCCCCAGATATTTTTTCTTTAGTATCTCATAAACAATCACCGACTTTGACTTCATATCCAAATTTGACCTCTGTTAACTTTTTGTCCGTCCAAACAGCATCCTTAAACGTCTCAATTGTCAATTCCACTCATTCTTTTTTTCCCAAATCAGAATTATATATAGCTTTTTCTTTTTTTAATCTTCCTTCTTCCTTTCGCTACCTAAAGGTTGTCCATCCATGGCCACCATCATCCCACCCTGTCATCCTCCACTTCCTCCTTGCAGCCGCTGATGTGAATCGTTGCGGAAAGATCGTTCTACGAAGGCCCAGATGGTTCGAATTGCAAACCTTTACCTCCAATCAAACCTGTGATTGACAACCTCGGTATGAATGCGACCTGTTGACGAACGCGTGTCAACCAACCAATGTTATAGATGCCACGAGCAAAAGAATTCGCTATCTCGCTCGATAAGTTGAATCGACCGTCACAAGGGAACCTTGATTAGGTCAAGTCCTCAAAAGAACAGTAGAAGAGAATCTCTCAACTTTTTTCTCAAAAATAAAATATATCCGTCCCTAAAGAAATTTGGCAAATCCTTTATATAGGCTTTCTAGCAGCCACACAAACCCTAAAAACCAACCCTAAAAATCTAATGCGTCATATTTTAGAATATTCCCATTCTAGAATATTCTTAAACAAGAATATATATAAATTGACTTGATCAAATATTTGGTGACCAGATAATCAAATTGCGCCAAGATTTCCAAGATTCTTCAAGATCTGATCCAAGGTCATCTCCACGCCAAAGATCACGAACCATGACACCAACAGCTTGCCTAAATTGCTTGGCCCGCGCTCGAGTGATCAAACCAGTAGGAATAGACAATGGGTCCTTAGCACCTCCTCCTCGATATGACTCGATGTCCACATCATTCCCTCCCCCGTGCAAAGGATTTGCCCTTAAATCATCACTGGCATCGAAAAGAGTCAAGTCAGAAACATGAAATGTGGCACTAACGTCATACTTACTTGGAAGATCAAGCTTGTAGGCATTATTGTTAACTCTTTCCAAAACCATGAATGGTCCATCCCCTCGCGGTAATAACTTAGAATGTCGCTGCTCAGGAAATCTCTCTTTGCGCATATGAACCCAAACCCAATCGCTGGGTTCAAACACCACTTCCTTGCGCCCTTTGTTGGCTTGCCTTGCATATTGCTCAGTCTTGCACTCAATATTTACGCGCGTCTTCTCATGCAACGCCTTGACAAATTCAGCTTTCTTTGCTCCATCTAAATCCACACGCTCATCAACAGGTAAATGGGTTAAATCTAATGGAGTTAACGGATTAAAACCATAGACAACCTCATATGCAAATTCAACATGTGGCAGACAATCTTCTCAAGATTTTATGTTCTTTTTAATAATAGTACGCAACAATACCCCTAAAGTTCTATTAACTGCCTCGGTTTGACCGTCGGTCTGTGGATGACAAGTAGTAGAAAATAACAACCACGTTCCTAATTTTTTCCACAACCGTTTTCCAAAAGTAGCTAAGAAATTTAGAATCTCGATTTGAAACAATCGATCTAGGCATGCCATGCAAACGTACAACCTCCCTAAAGAACAAATCAGCAACATGAGATGCATCATCAGTTTTATGACAAGGTATAAAATGAGCCATCTTTGAAAACCGATCAACAACCACATAAATAGAATCTCTACCATTCTTAGACCTAGGCAATCTTAACACAAAATCCATAGAAATATCAGTCCAAGGATGCGTTGGAATAGGTAATGGTGTATACAAGCCATGCGGTTTAGTTGTAGATTTCAATTGCTTACAAGCAATGCATCTCTCACAGACACATGTGACATCTCTCTTCATCTGTGGCCAATAAAAATGTTCATACAACACTTCATAAGCCTTATTAATGCCAAAATGCCCCATTAAACCACCACTGTGCACTTTTCGCACCAACAATTCACGCAAAGAACACTTAGGCAAACATAATTTGTTTTCACATAAAAGATAACCTTCATGCCTATAGAATTTATCAAATGCAGCGTGTCCACATGCTTCATACACTGTCCCAAAGTCATCATCATAAGTATATAAGCCCTTGATATGCTCAAAACCTAGACACTTTGCTTCTAAAATAGTTAGAATCGCATACCTTCGAGAAAGTGCATCGGCTACCACATTCTCCTTACCTTTCTTATACTTGATCACATATGGAAAAGTCTCAATGAACTCCATCCATTTGGCATGTCTTTTATTCAACTTTTGCTGCCCTTTCAAGTACTTCAAGGTCTCATGGTCGATGTGGATCACAAACTCCTTTGGCCATAAATAATGTTGCCAAGTCTCCAAAGCTTGCACTAAAGCATACATCTCCTTACCGTAGGTAGGATAATTCAATGTTACTCCACTCAATTTCTCGCTGAAATAAGCTATGGGACGCCCTCCTTGCATCAACACGGCTCCAATTCCTGTACCAGAAGCACCACACTCTATCTCAAAAGTAGCACTGAAATTCGGCAAAGATAACAAAGGAGCATTAGTTAACTTATCTTTTAGCAAATTAAATGCTTCCTCTTGCTCTTCTCCCCACATGAAACCCACGTGCTTCTTGATAACCTCAGTTAAAGGTGTGGCAATGGTGCTGAAATTTCTCACAAATCGTCGATAAAAACTCGCCAATCCATGAAAGTTACGCGCCTCTCCCACGGTCTTAGGCGTTGGCCATTCACAGATTACTTTGACATTTTCTTCATCAACCTGTATACCATTAGCACTAACAACAAATCCTAGAAATACTAATTTGTTGGTAACAAAAGAGCACTTCTTTATATTAACGTATAATTGCTCGGCCCTTAAAACCTGCAAGACAGCTTGCACATGCTCAATATGGTCATTAGGACTTCGGCTATAAATCAAGATGTCATCGAAATAGATAATCACAAATCAACCAATAAAAGCACACAAAACATGATTCATAAGTCGTATAAACGTGCTCGGTGCATTAGTTAATCCAAATGGCATCACTAACCACTCATATAATCCATAATTGATCTTAAATGCAGTTTTCCATTCATGACCTTCTTTCATCCTAATTTGATGAAAGCCACTTTTCAAATTGATCTTAGTGAAAATGCAAGAACCATGCAACTCATCCAACATGTCATCTAACCTAGGAATAGGATGTTGATACTTTACCATAATGTTATTGATTGCTCGGCAATCGACACACATTCACCAAGTTCCATCCTTCTTTGGCATCAACAAAACAGGGACAGCGCACGGGCTAAGACTCTCTCTCTCTCACATACGCTCGCTTCAATAGTTCGCTAATTTGCCGCTAAAGTTCCTTTGTCTCCTCGGGATTACTTCAATATGCGGGTCGGTTAGGTAATGGCGCACCAGGAATCAAGTCAATTTGATGTTCTATGCCTCGAATCGGTGGTATCCCTCTAGGAAGTTCATCAGGAAAGACATCTTCAAATTCCTGCAATAAAGACACAATAGGATTAGGCAAACTTGGGTCAAGATCGTTAGTAGAAAACAAAACCTCCTTATACAAAAGTACAAGCATCGGTTTGTCTAGAATTATAGCTCTCCTCACCTTACTCGATTTTGCATAAAAATTATTTTGCCTCTTTTGTTTCCTCTCTTCTTTTCCCTCGGTTTTTACCACAATTTTTCTCTCGGCCTCTCCTTTTCCTTGCGTCTCAGACACACCACGCAAGCCCTCGGATTTCTCACATCTTCTCTCTCTCTCTCTCTCGGCTTCTCGTTGTAACTTTAACTAATCTTGATACACCTCACTAGGTGTCATTGGTACCAAGGTATAAGTCTTTTGATTCATCACCAATGAATAACGATTAGTATACCCATCATGATGTACCTTTCGATCATATTGCCATGGTCTTCCAAGCAAGATATGACCCGCTTGCATAGGTACAGCATCACACTCTACCTCGTCCTTGTATCTCCCTATCTCAAATGGAATTCGAACTTGCTTCGATACTTTCACCTCACCACTATCATTTAACCATTGAAGTCTGTAAGGCCTAGGGTGCTTTGTCGTTTTCAAACCCAACTTATTCACCATAGTACAACTTGCCACATTCACACAACTACCTTAATCAATTATCATACTACAGATCTTACCATTCACCACATATCTTGTATGAAACAAGTTATCTCTTTGTTGGTGATGCTCATCCTCCTTTACTTGCACACTTATAGAACGCCTAACTACCAATAAGTCTCCTTTTATAGCCACTTCTCCATCACTACAATCCTCCAACGGTGGCATCTCATCATCCTCTTCTTCCCTTTCACTTTCGGACTCAATAACACCATGTCCAGTCATGATCATCACCCTCCTATTAGGGCATTGATTCGCCATATGACCCCTGCCTAATCTCACAAGTTCTAGTGTTAGGGTTTTCGGTTTTACCTGAAGTCGAATTCGTTCCAACTTTACCGTCCCTCTCCTTCTCCTTTGAGGTTTCGGTTTTGGTGTTGTTTCTTCTCCAATTTGGCTTCTCATCTCTTTTCCAATTGGATCTCCAATTCTGATTTGAACTTCCTCCACTCTTGTGATTTCAATCCAACTTCAATTGCCGCTCAACTTTGATAGCTTTGTCCACAAATTCCACCAATTCAACACAGTGTTGCAGCTCCACCACCCTTGCTATGTCTTGGCTCAAACCACTCAAAAATCTTGACATTGTGGCCTCACGATCCTCCACCACATTAGCACGGATCATGGTAATCTCCATCTCCTTGTGATACTCTTCCATGCTCTTATTGCCTTGTGTGAGATTTTGTAACTTTTAAAACAGATCTCGATGGTAACGACTTGGTACAAAATGCTTCCTCATCACTGCTTTCATCTCATCCCACGTCTCTATCGGTCTTTCACCATTGCGTCTCCTACTAGTCACAAGTTAATCCCACCAAATTATAGCATAATTGGTAAATTCAACAGCTGCAATTTTTACCTTTTTGAGCTCGTAGTATTGTTGGCAATCAAATTCCATCTCCATGCGTTTCTCCCATTCTAGATACACATCAGGATCATTCTTCCCTTGGAAAGAAGGAATCTTCATCTTGATATTGCCAAGTTCATTATCTTCTCGGTGTCTAAACCCTCGGGCTCCATTCCACCTTCCAAATCGAGCATCTCGATCATCCTCCATGTCGGCCTCATCATCATCATAATGCCGCTGCCTTCTATGTTGTGTTCTAGAGGTGTCTCGCTGATGTTGCGGCATTCCCCAAGATAGCTCTTGGTCACCATTCCCCATCATTCAACCACTAAGCTCCTCCACTACGGCCCTCAATTGCTGGATGCTTTCCACGAGCGCTTCATCCCTTTGTATTGAGTCAACCTCCCTTTGATTCACGCTTTCTGCGCGCGACATATTTTAGACCTGCAAATTAATAACAAAAATCCTCACCAATCACTCCCTCATGTGTTTCTCTCAAGGTGTTTGTCATTCCTCTCGTGTTTAACTCAAGTTTAGGCTTTTTCCACCCTCAATTAAGCTTACACACTCTTGCCTTTTTCCTCTCGTATTCTCTTTTCACAAGCTCTTTATTGGACTCAAAACCTGTCTCTGAACCCCCTCACGACAATTAATCAAACTAATCAAACAAGATTAGATCACTATTGATTTTGTTTAAGCAAGTAACAATTTCAAACAAATAGTTACAACTTTCGAAATTCCAATTGAAACGCAAATCACTATTGATTTTGTTTCAATTCGGTTTACTAACAAACGAGTCGCCTTCTTGATTTTTTTTTTTTTGCCAAATCTGTTTTTTTTTCTCTTGTGCACTTTTTTTTTTTGTGTGCGTTTTATTTCTCTTCTTTTTTTTTCTTTGTTTTTTGACGAACTTAGATACATTTTAAGATGCTAGAAAAGAAAATTTAAAACTAACAGCAAACAACTACGTATGGAAGCACAAAAGCAATCGGATCCCTAAATTAGCTAGAACCGAAACCCTAGCTCAATAAATCTCAAATTGCTGAATATCAACATAAAATTAAAGATAAATAGACCTTGTAGAAGCAAGCTCTGATACCAACTGATGTGAATCGTTGCGGAAGGATCGTTCGACGAAGGCCCAGATGGTGCGAATTGCAAACCTCGACCTCCAATCAAACCTGTGATTGGCAACCTCGGTATAAACGTGACCTGTTGACGAACGCGTGTCAACCAACCAACGTTATAGATGCCATGAGCAAAAGAATTCGCTATCTCGCTTGATAAGTCGAATCGACCGTCACAAGGGAACCTTGATTAGGTCAAGTTCTCAAAAGAACAGTAGAAGAGAATCTCTCACCTTTTTCCTCAAAAATAAAATATATCCGTCCCCAAAGAAATTTGGCAAATCCTTTATATAGGCTTTCTAGCAGCCACACAAACCCTAAAAACCAACCCTAAAAATCTAATGCGTCATATTCTAGAATATTCTTAAAACAAGAATATATATAAATTAACTTGGTCAAATATTTGGTGACCAAATAATCAAATTGCGCCAAGATTTCCAAGATTCTTCAAGATCTGATCCAAGGTCATCTCCACGCCAAAGATCACGAACCATGACACCAACAGCTTGCCTAAATTGCTTGGCCCGCACTCGAGTGATCAAACCAGTAGGAATAGACAATGGGTCCTTAGCACCTCCTCCTCGATATGGCTCGATGTCCACATCAGCCGCCGTGAGCTAAATCTATATTCCAAAGACCATTTCCAATTTTTTTATTTAACTTCTTGAAGGCAAAGTGACTAATTATAGAATGCTTTGCATTTTCTTTTCTTTTGGCTTATATTTTAAATGAAACTGGTCGTGATCTTATTCTGAACTAAAAAATCTAAACTTTCTGCTGATTCACCCATTTTGAATCAAGAAACATGCAAAGACTCGGATTGAAAAGCCATGGACGGACAGATATTAACCTCCAAAAATCTAGCTGTGGCCGCCGCCGACCCTGCTCAACCTTAATCAACACAAATCTGAGGTCAAGTTGATCCCCATATCTCGAATCTAAGGCTCGCTTAGATCCAAAATTTGAGGCTCGAGAGTGCCGGCCGAGGTCGAGCTCGATGACAGCGAGGACGAGCTGCGGCCGGGCCACTTGACATCGGAAGCCAGGGGGTCATCGGCCAAGAGTAGAGGCGGTAGTGGTGGAGATATATGGCGAGAGGTTGGGGAAAACAGAAATCTCAGTGGTGGTCGAGGGCGGAAGCGAGGATGAACAGCTGGGGTTGTGGAAGGTGGCGAGGTGGTGGTGGACGGAGGGCTGGGCCGTTGATTGGATCGTGCAGCTGAGTCATGGTGGTTAGGTTGTTGTATAGTGAAAGGAAGGACAAGAAAGAAACAGGAAAAATGAAAAAGAGAGAGAAAGAAAGAAAGACAACATATATATAAATTCCGACTTGGAAAAAGATAATGACGTAGAATTGACGCATCAAACATTTAACACTATTAGTTAATGGAAAGCTAACCGAGGTCAGATTCTGGAGATTGAAAGTAATTTGTAATCATACATAATTTGTAAATTTTTTATCTGATTAATAAATTATGTAAGTTTTTTAGTGACACTAAATTTTTAAAAGATTTAGTAATTTTCACACAAGTTAGTTACCTTTCTTTATCATCATCATGCAACATGAGTATAGGATGCCATCTAAGGCCCAACTCAATATAATTTAGATAAATTCTGCATATTTCACATTAATTGTGTTTAATGCCATTAACACCCCCAAGGGCGCCCCCCAAAGTCCTTTTTTCCTAGTCTAGTGATTCATTTCCCTAGTCAAGGAGGTCATGTCCTCGTATGGACCTATTTCTAGCTCATTGCTGGCTTATACAACTCTTCTTCAGTTCTATCCAATTATAATTAGAATCTATGCATTAACCACCAGAGAGCACTGAATAATTTGATTATTACAAACTTGAAGGCTTTCACATCCTTTTATTCCCTCTCTCTTTGCTTAAATGAATATAAATTTCCTTTCGCAGTTTGACGATGATGGAAATTTACTATGGAAGGAGTAAGGAAATGAGGCTGTGTGACTTGTACTGGAAGCAATCAGCTTCCTCCATCTCATGAATCATCCCCACATGATGACTGTAACACTAGGATTGATTAAAGGTATCTTTCCATTCATTAGAATAAAACTCAAGCTTTTATCCGATTTGTCGAATTTGAAGTAGATTTTAGCCAAGCAATTCTGGGCTAGAGCGATGCTTCCTCTGCTGTGTCCTATTGCATAGGATTTTTCACCTATGTCTAGCCAGTGGTCTTGAAGATGTATACTCTGAACAGTGAACACGACGTTGCCCTTTCCAATAGGGCTCGAACATGCACAAGCCTCCCGCCTTCAGAGAAGTTCCTCTTGTGAATGCGGCCCAACCGACAGATAATTTTCTATAATGTTCGTGGCTGATGCTCTTCACCGGCCATGATTTGTCCTGATATATGAGAGCCACGATCTGCAGGCTTTCTTGAAGTGCGTCTTTGGGAATAGTCCGGGAGCTCTCTGCTCAACTGCACGTTTTGCCGTTTTGTCATCAGAAAGAAGAAAACAACCCATGATTTCTGACCAAGATAGTATGAAGATCCTTTTCAAAACATGTTTAAAAAAAAAAAAGAAAAAGAAATTAATGACCTGATGTACAATTAACCTAGAGCTAACATGGTCTAGCAACTCTGTGATTTAAATCCTAGTGTTGTTATTATCATGAGGTTGCTCTTCTTTAGCTATATTCACCTCATTGCAATTTGGTCGGGTTTAATTTTGCTGGCCGGTTTGACAATTCTGCACAAGCCCAACTGTTCCAGTTTATCTGCAAAAGTCGCAAATTAGAATATGAAGAAAGTTTAGGCATATGCTATTCTTATTATGTGAAATTCATATCTACCGAGACATCAATCCTAATTCGATGGATTTGGGTCTTTCTATTGGTCTAGCTTTCAAGGTCGATATGCGCACCAATGTCATTTTCAGCACAACCAAATTCGATATGACTCATTCAGCTTGTTTCCATTGGCTTGACATTTATGAGATCCCCCAACAAATACCTATGCACACACGGGAAAGCTATAGATAGATAAACACTACAAGGATGAATTAGCTTTAACGCTTCCTCTCTTAGCCTAATCACGTGGAGAGTTCCTGTATGGAATACGGAATTGGAATGAAGCACGAGAACAGAGTCAAGTGGAGATCAGCTAGTAGATTAAGATTCATACCTCCAAAATCTCGTGACGAGCCGTTCGAACTTTTGTCTCTTCCCATCTCTGTACTGATGAACGTACATAGGAACCATCATGAACTTTGCAAACCTAATCAGATTCCATTGCCTTACAAAGTCGAGGACACTTGGGTGAATGCAATTCAATCCCCTAGACTTCAAGCTTGACTGAAACGTCATGAAAATCGCAGGCAGCTTCCACTTTCAGTGAAACAAATCCCCAATTGCTGAGGCTCGGTTCCGAATATCGGCATTCATTGGCGGGCACTCTATCTTGATTATGTGGAAAATGAAGTCCACTTAAGATTTGAAGACCAAAAATTGGCCCTCACATGTAGTGTAGTGCTCTATGATTCCACTCCATCCGTTTGAAGATCAAACCAGCTCATCACAATTTTCCAATTCCACTAGTCATTGAAAGATTCTCACCATATTTTCTCATGAACCTCTTTGGTGTTTCCCGTAGGAAAAATAAAACCCATAATTTTAACTAGGCCATGACACTTAATTTCAAATTCAAAATAAAGAACAACAAAACGAGAATGCATAAGAACATCCTGAAGCACGTCCTTTCCAGTTCATTTAGGTTTGGAAAGTGGTATTAATGAGCATGTGTCTGGATTATTATGAACCTCACAAACCCAATCGAAACTGAACAGCAGCCGTCTGCTCGTGTATTCTCCCATCCCGCCACCCCACCGCTCTTACCGTGTTCCCTCCCTCCTCCCTCCCTCGATCATCTTCAGGACGGGGCCCTTTCCCTGTTTTCGCCTCAGATACGGATTTGTGCGCCCAACTCGATTGAGCCATTAATCATGCGCGGGGCTCCAATGATTAACGATGATGATGAGAACCCCTTTGCTCATGATTCCCCGCATCCAGATAAGAATTTGCTCTTCCTTTGTCCTCTTCAACATGTTTTCAATTCTTGTTTCGCCCTTTTCCCGGATTTTCTCGAGGGGTAATGACAACAAACCCTTTATTTTAGAAGTTATATTAGTCTTTTCATGTCACTCGATTGATAGGAATTAAAAGAGCACGATATCTTATCACGAATTATATAGCTCCAGCTATCGTGTCATGATATAAGTCTTTTTAACTTTTGACTAGTAAGATGCTAGCATTCCTGCTTTTGTCACAAGAGAAAACTGTTTTGACTTGCTGGAGAAAGGGAGAGCAGCAGGGAGACCATGACCCGAGCAAAAGAATGACTGTGTCCCATCAAGTTGTAGGTTTGGTTAGATGAATGATACCCATTTTTATGAAATGCGATTGGAACTTTAGATGGGTTGTGACGGATTGGTGTTGCTCCATTTGCCAAGAAAAGAAAGAAAAACAAGAAAATTACAAGCAATTCCCACCATTGGCTCGCTCGCATGAGCTGATATCACACAATGTTGAGAGAAAGGGGAGAGAAAAAAGGAACCCCATAAAAGGGAAAAACATAAAGAGAAGAGGCGAAACAAAACCGTTCTTCGAAAACTTGTGAGAAGTGGATAATTTGCTTGAAACTTTGTGAGGCTAATGTTTGGTATTAGCCTCAGAAAGCTTCACGCCTCCTTTGTCCTATTTTCGTGCCTTATTATGTTCGAAAGTGTAAGCAATCATTGGCAGATTATGGACATGCTCGTCTTGTTACGAATTAGTAAATCAGTAATTTGCTTTTGCTATTCAATGATGGTCTTTGCCTTCATAACTTTGATCGGCGACCTATTGGTGCATAGCTTAACTGGTGTTCTCTAAATTGTTATTCCATTTGGTAACGAGGGTATTTAGTCGATGATTCAATCGTGTCGAATTCGATTTGTTAATTACGTGCTCTGGTGTTCTAGGGTTTGAATGAATTACTATTTGAGTCTGCTTTGTTTCATGTTTATTAGAGAGACAATATTCCTTATAGGCTCTGCATCAAATTGTCGTAGTTCAAGAACCGCAAAGGATCAAATACACTGCACGCTTGCCATCAATGTGACCACGTGAATCTCTCAATTTACTTCGGGAAGTAGATTTCGGTGTTGCAATGTTGTAGATGAAACAAACTGGAAATGAAAAAGCTATACCAAGTTTCTTTTTGTAAGATTATCTTTAATGTGCTTTTTGTAAGGTTGTTGGAGTTTTGGGGTATTAATTTTGTCTTTTGTCTAAGTTTCAAAGGATACAGTCAGGTAAGATTATGACTTATTTGTTAGTCAAAGGTGAGACGAATTTGACAGTAATAAATTAAAAAAAATAATGAATCTGTTTATTTCGTGAAAAATTTATGTTTTGAAAAATATTTTTCTATAAATGATCGATTATATCATTTACAAAAATAAATAAATAAAAATATATAAATTATTATTGTAGCTAATTATTCGAGATATAATCAATTATTTTTAAGAAAAAGGCTTTTTCAAAACATTTATGTTTATTTTTTCCTCTTCCAACCTGGCTAGTTGGGGACTCAGGTGCATGTGGTGCCCACAAGAGCCCATTTTTCCAAGAGAGAGGGTGCAAGCGCGTAGCCGTTGTAGCTATGAAGAGTTGGTCCACTTGCTAGCGGACGAGCTGCGGCGTTCGATCGGGCAGAGAACGTTTGCTGGACCTTCTTCAGCCACCGTATTCACTTTTTGCTATTTTCCGAAACTTTTGCCTATCTCTACTTAATAAAACGATTTTTTTTTTTTTTTCAATTTCTGTCTTTTTTATTCCTCGATTGTTTGGATGTCCGTAGTACTGCTCAATGGGTTAACCATCCGATCCGCTCTCCAAAGTAATATTTTGAGTAACTACACAATGTGATGATTATTTGGACAAGGATATTTATCTTAGAATCCCTCTCTCCCATCCAATTTATCACTTTGAGATATCATAAACTCCTCAAATGACGTCTCGTGTCGTCTAGTGATAGATGTGGTTCTCAAGGGTCAATATTGATGGGAACTTCATGACAAGGAGATCAAGTTCCACTTGAATCCCAAACTAGGAGGGATGGGGATCAAGATTCCATTGATTAACCCTTGTCTCCCAGTAGGAATTTAGTAGGCATTGGTGTGAAAATTTCTTAAATTGACTAACCATGAAAAGATGTAGTGTAGAATGGAAATTGCTTGGCCATGCATATCAAAATTCAGTTGATTTGCCCAAATAAATTCTGAATGCTCCTCACATGAGAAAAGACTTGCTATAAAATCTCCAAGTAGCGCCGAAACCATAGAGAATTTTTCCCCCAAAAAGGAAGTCGCAAAGTTTCAATTTGTATTGGCCTGGTTGCAAGTGGTTTAAAGCGGCACGTTCAAATGTTCATCACAATCAAAGAGGGCTGATACTCACCCGCAGCACCGAAAATTGAGACTTTGAACACGATATCATCACCATTGATGAGCTTGAACAAGCAGAAATCTACTACACCGACAGTGTTTCTATCGCAAACGCTTGCCAACCAGCAGAGAAGAATGCCACATGAATGTGCAGATAGCTCCTTATCTTCACTGGCCACGATCTGTCTAAATGCCTAAGAGCCACAACTTCTTTGTTTTCCATGAATACATTTCTTGATGAAGCCACAAGGAGTGCTCTGCCCTTACACATTTTCAAACAGCCAGTTTGATAAAGAAAGATCCATATATACACTCTCAATCCTCGTCTTTTTCAGCTAGTTTAGGAACTTGTCCTTTTGAGACTCCAAGGCAGCCTACCATGATCTGAAGTCAGAGGCGCAAGTGGAAAAACATAACAAAAAAATCGAAACACAGATAAACTCGAACGTGGAACGAATTTGAAAACAGAGCCCTAGCTGAAAAGAAGACGACGACGATTGAGGAGGAAGATTTTTACGAAACCAGCTTCCTACTTCAACTGATTCGCGCGCAACAAGACATGAAAATAGAAAGAAATTCTGGCAGACAGGAGAATCAATGGGCGGAGGAGCCATGAACTTACTGAGTTTGCTGGATACAAATGGCGGGCTAGGGGCGAAAGAGCGAGGACGTGAAATCGGACCCGATGTGATGTTCATCACGGTTCCAAACGCTGGACGTGTCAAATTCGGATGCCAACACGGTCATGTCTAAGCACAATGCTTAAACACGTGGAAGGCGCCGGTTGCGAGGAGGTTTTAGACTTGCCCAACATGCGAACTCGCACCAAAATCAACAAACAACGGACCAGCAAAACCCGACTTCGGCATAAAGACGACTCATTTACGTTCAATATAAACATGAACACCAGCAAGTTTCGGCCATCAATGAAGAACAGGAACGTGCGTTTAGCTTAAACATTTCGTCGAACATATAGGACGCATCGGCGGAGGGGGGGAAACGCTAGCTCATTCGGGACTTGAATTTGCACTCGGGCTTGCAACAATCAATCATCCAAAACCACGAACGGTCGAGCACAAACCCGGCGGGGCTGAAATCGGGTGAGCCGGACCACGACGAATCTCAGCGCGGCAAGCCCAAAACGGGACAAAACAGGGCAAGGAAAAAGGGAGAGTGGACGGTGCTCGCTACTCGGCTCGGCGGCGCTGGACGGCGGGCAAGCTCGATATATCGGGCGACTTTCGTTCGCCTCGCGTCTCTCCGCGCCAGGATCCTCGGGAAACCGACCCCAAATCGGACAAAAACGAAAACCGGCGAACCGGAACCCCACCGAAGCTTGGCGCGGGGAGAAGGTGTAGGCGGGCCTGCCGCCGGCCGGACGTCCGGCCAGCTGCTCCGGTCACGTCGCCCACCTGCTCTGCTCCTCTGCTGCGGCGTCCCTCGGTTGCGTGAGGGAGAGGAGGAAGAAGTGGGGAAAGGAGGCCGGGCCGGGCCGGGGGCGAGCTGGCGAGATGGGCCCGGGCCCTAGCGGAGGGGGAAGAAAAGAAAAGGGGCTGGGGCGAAAACCCAGCCCCCGGGCCCCTTTCCGTTTATTTTTATATTTTTGAGAATTATTTTTTAAAGAAAATTATATTCATCCGAAATGAAGTAAAATAACGGAAAATAAAAATGAAATAAAACTCAGTTAATGCAAATAATATTATTACCAGCATGTCGCGTTACCTATTGAAAATAGGTAAGGCCGAGTTGATTCCTAATTTTTTATGATCCTCGAAATTTGGATGTCAATACGTAAACGCAATACTTATGTACAAGGTGTGCAATGACAAACAATATCATGATTCAGAAGATTAAGCATGAGCTTTGGATCAAGTCTCGACTAATCTAAGGTCCAACATGTGACTTGTGGGTTAAATTACTATACTAGTGGCTGTTATGTTAACATCTAATGCTTTAGTCGCGGAGCGTGCGTTGTTGGATTGGTGCAGTCGAAATGTGTTACGGACATGAATTTGGCTGCAACCGCGAATGGAGCACCCACCAGCTATTCGTCCAGAGTTTGCAAGGAAGGTGTTTTGTAATAAGACGATGCCGGGCTCTGTTTCGTAGAATACCCTATTCAAGGGAGAGAGAGTTAGCGAGCTTTATCTGGCGGCGAGAGCAAGTTCGAGTTCGAGAGCGCAAGGTTGTCGGTTCTATAGACAAAAAGCCACTACCAGAGGCTCAGATGCTGTGTTGTTGTTAGAGCGGTTGCGGAAGAGTTGTGCTGCGGAGACGCGGTGACCGAATTATGGTGCAGCGGCGAAAGAGACGAGTGTGAGAGAGGCTCTAAATACAGCGCTTGTTTGCAATTTTGTACAATTGTAAGTCATCATAATATCACCTCTATCAATCGAACCTTCTCCTTCAACTTCACATTTTGAGCCATCAACATCAATCCAACTTCTTCATGGTGAATGGGACTTTCAGGGTGATACCGTTTGAATAAATCAACAATCATCTTCTTATAAAACGTTAAGTATCTTTGCAGTAGGTCTTTGCTGAAGGCAAAGCAATACACATCCAAGCATCAAAAGCAAATTACTCATTCTCATAGCAGGATTTACAAAATGCATGTAAAGTAAACCCAATAAAAACCAACATCATTGACACCTTCAATCAATGCCATCAGAAAGAGAAGATTGATACAATCCTTTGTTCGAAGAAAAAACAGAGAATCTATTTGTACTTAATCAATCGAAACAATGTGCATAGAATAGTCAAGAAGCCAAATCTATTTGAATTTCTTACAGAAGTTGACAATGCAGTGCCTGAACATTAGGAATTTAGGGCTTTGTCGATGGAAAAAGCCCCAAATCCCACACTCTGATGGGTCAAAGTGTCCTCCCGGCGCTAGCAATCTTCCAATTGGACTTGCTCAAGTTTGGCTCAAAAGCCAAACCTTGTCTTATGTTTTTGCTCACACTCTCGACTCACAAGAGAAGCTTTCTCTAATACTAGTCCTTTTCAAAGAATGTTACATCTTGAGTCCCAAAATGAGAATTATTATATTCAAACTGCTTCACGTGTAGCAAAGTTAGAGATGAGTTCATAAGAAGGGGGAGTAGCAAATTAACAAATTTTTCTCGATAATGCCACTATGGAATGTAAATTGAAATTTGAGACTCTAAAATCTGATTAATTTTAGAAGGGGAAGAGCTTTTTCTTTACACCCTCGTCATCATTTTTTTTTTTTTTAGAAAATATCTTCAAGGAATTTGTAATCAATGCATAATGCACTTGTCAAACAACCAAACTGAGGAGCGTAGCACGGCCAGACCTGCTGCAAAAGGGACGGCGACTTGACACCGGTTTGGCCAAGAGGGAGGCCTGTTCGGCATGCCCAGAACTGGCAGCCGGACCACCTCCGTCGATCGGGCTCCTTGCATATAAATAGCTAGGCAATTAGCTCGGTTCAAAGGGGGGTGGAGAGAGGGGAAAAGGAAATCGTGAGTGAAAGGTTTGGATAGGGAGAGAGAGAGTCCCGAGAGAGGGAGATTTCAGAGAGAGAGAGAGAGAGAGAGAGAGAGAGAGAGAGAGAGGGTCGCGAGTGGGAGTTCGGGCAAGCAAAGGGAGTTGGAGGGAAAGACCGCCGACCACCGCACTCGAGGCGCAGCCAAAGACCAGTCGCCGTGCCCCCTTTCCCGCACCAAAGTTCCGGTGAGCCTCGGCCCTGTTTTTGCCCTGTTCTAGGGCATGCCGGGCCGGAGCTCGCGGCCGTTCGATCGATGCGAATTCCGGCCCCCATCCGCCCTGCGTACGGTTGCTATGGATATCCTGGTTCATTCGTCGAGAGTACCGACTCAGGTATGAGTCTCGTCTGAGCCAGGAGCCCCTCGGTTCGTTATCGTGCGCCGCCTGTTCGACGAAACACCTTAACAAGATCTAGTTTTCGCGTCCTCGTCCTTGGCCGAAACCGAGATGACCGTGCATGTCCCGTTCTACTGTGACGTTCCCTGATGTATGGCGGCCCCAGACATCGCCCGTTTGGCTGTCCGCCGCGGTTCCATCGTCGCCGTCATTCGTTTGGTGGTTTAGTCGAGGGGGGTGTGACCAAGCCAAGACGAGCGGCATCCCTCGTTGCGGCCATACTCGTCGGCGCCAGGAGAAGGGACGCGAGGGGAAACCGGGCCGGCTGTGCTTGAAGCCGGGTCAAGTGTGAGGGCTGGGTCTTTAGGGTTTGGTATTTGGGCTGGGCTGATTTAGGCATATTGGGCTTATTTCGCTTTATTGGGTTAGGCTTAGTTCATTTAGTTCTTAAAGGGCGTGACCCCTTTTCTTTTCTCTTTAAGCCGGATTGGGCCCGCAAACCAGGCCCGGTCCGACTAAGGGCGCTACGACCTGGTCAATGGAACCAGGCCGGATTCGGATATCCGACGCGTACCCACTTTTAAATATAATATAATATTATTATTTTAATATAATTTTAAAAAAGACTAATAAAGAAAAATCAGAAAAATCCCAAAAAGTTTCGTTTTTTTCCTAAAAAACAGAAAAAAAGCTAAAAAAAATTATTTTTTGAGTAGTTTTCGAAAAATGTATGAACATCCTTAAAAAAAAAAATCAAATCTTGGGGTTTTAAACAAGATTAAATATTAGAAAGGTATTAAAAAAGATTAAATATTAGAAGGGTATTAAATAATTAACTAGTGTAATCAAGTCATTGATCTAGAATAAGTATTTTTCTCAATATTTTATTTGGATTTCTAATTAGATTTCTAATTGACCCATCACAAACCTATTAGTAGCCATGTCTAAATGAAAATGACTTGTAGTTTAAAAGCCCAGACTAAGCTTAAACTTGCTAAACCATTAACCTCTGTGCTTAGGGGTTCAAAGAGATTGCGACAGGTACCAGAGAAAAATATGGGATTGCACACAAGTTAAAAAAGTAGACTTTTCGACCCCAGTTAAAAGATAAAGCAAGACAGAGCTCTTCCAGTAATTTTTCGAAACAGCCAAAAGGAAAAGAACCATTTTATGTTGTCATTTTTTCTATTTTCTCCTGTACCAAGAGCATCCCAAATAAGATGAGAAATTACAGCTTGCGCTGAGGTTGTTTGGCTTGCCTAGATTTCACACTACGAACTCTTGCAGAACACTTGCACATGATGAACTCTTGCAGAACACTTGCACATGATCAACTCTTGATTTCACAGAAAAGAATCTAATCTCTTCCTTTTGCCTGTAGCAGAAACTACGATAATTAAAGACGGATGCATGAGTAGTTCATTTCTCTGACAAACAAATTAAAAAATGACAATTACCTATGATTCCAAAGCAGAAGCAGACTATGCGGTCCTATATCAAATGATTTCGGATATTTATCCCCAAAAGTTTTTAGCTCAACCTTCAAAGACCGAACCAAAGGCCTCAAAAGATCGCATAACGGCCATTCAACAGGTCTTCATTCGACGAAGATGGGGATAAGGTGGTGATTGCGGCCATGAGTGGCCACTCGGTTGAAGGGGAAAAGGACAGGGACTGATGAGAATTTTGTAAAAGTTTGATCAGGTGAGGCTATGCATTCAAATTTGTTAAAAGAGAACAACAGATGAGAACATCGTAGAAGACGGCGGACTTATATCCTTGCGATGTGTATCCAAAAAGAACACAAATGTTACTTTTATATAATTAAATAATTATGTAAGACTTACTAAGATTGACTTTCAAAATATAAGACCTATAAGATAAATCAACTATGATGACTTGATTACATAGCGCATTTTTTCAATCCAATTATTGAATTTTGCTTTCAATTGTTGAATGAACTTCCGAATTTGTAACTGATCGAAACCCGATCAAATCATGGCCACTTCATGGATGTATCTACTAATTTTTCTTAGTGGGGGCAAACTTCAGTAAATAATGATTATTTCAGTTAATAAACCAATGCTCTTGAGCGTAGAAATATGTGATAAGATTACCATTGTGTCAATTTAGTTCGTTTATGGCAACTAGATTTTTCATGATTCTAAAATCGCTAATTTGAGCATCATTAATTTGTGGGGACAAATTGAAATGAAAATATTTATTATAAACTCAGTCATATAAATTTTTAGAAAATTCAATAGCCATGGAACACTCTTCTGAAGGAGACTGGAGGTTTTTGACCTTACTTGTGGCAAACGAATGCTAGCCTCTCTTTTATTTTTTATTCTTGCTTTTCTTAATTGAAACTCACATGGTGTGTTGTGTTGTCGTTATAGCCTCTCCGGTCGGATATGTAAGACTACCACGTCAATATTGCATAGAAAAATTGTTTGAAAAGTCTCCATAATGCATTGATTGTAAAAGGGAAAAGAAAATAACGATGTTGCATCCAGCGATTGAAATCAAAGTTTAGTGTCTTGATTGTATAGAATGACTTCATATGAAATTTACTTGACTTACAGAAAAATTTCATTTGCACACCAATTTGGTAGACCGATTATTTATACCTAGCACTTTTGTACCATCGACCATATCGATCATTGGGTACAATGCAACTCTAAGATATTCCCACATGCAAGAGGAGATATTATTACATTCTAGATGGATTCCATATATAATGCAAAGCTAGCTTATCACGGAAAATATCAAGACAACCTACTGAAGTTTTTTTTGAGTAAATCTAAAAACTTATGTTCGAGGTTTCCTCAAATTGAGATTTTTGTCTCTTGGAGTCCTTAAGTTAAATTAAAATAATAAAAAATAATATTGTTCAATAGAATCGAAACAAAAATTAAATTTTTAAGCAAACGCCATCGTACGTGAGATTGGCGAAGAAATCCACGAAGCTCAAACCCTATAGAATGTACATTGCTGGATGTGCTTCCAAGCGATAAATCAAAGAAAGACAGAGACATGAAATCTATATTCTCATGACTCCTTCAAAGAATTAGGTACAAGAAATATTAATTTTCAGAACGATGAGGTGCTTCCTGTGACCAAAAGCAAAGAATGGCCACGCGAGCACTGAGCACCCACGTCATATGTCAACAAACGTATAATATAATTCTTAGGATTAGTTGAGGCAGATAGTCCAGATATCCCCCGTTAAAAAAGTCAAAAGAGTGATGGAAGTATTGAAAGGTAAAGCAAGTTCATCTGAGACGTTGTCTAAATTAGGATTAAAGCAATCAATTGTGGATTCTTATTGACCTTAAGAAGAGGAATTTCATTGATCACATTGCTAATTTATGTCGATGGCACCTCGATAACCGGGAATGACATCAAGTTAAATTTTCCAATTAGTGGAAATTCAAATAGAAATCTCAAATTGAAAGGCCTAGGAAAAATTAAATGTTCCTATGGAATTGAAGTTGTGAGCAATAAAATAAGTCCTTTCACAAATGACATCAAACACTGTTCATTCAAGTGAGAGTAGACCATGGATAACTAACGCACATGATTTGATAAAGTGGATTTCAAGCTATGAATTCAAGATATGAGCAACACAAAAGTGCCTTCCCAACAGTAATAGGGATAGGAACAACCAACATAATCGACACTAATCAACTTGAGCAACGAAAAAAATAAGAGATGAATGATTTGAGACCGAGTCCAATTTGAGTAGGATACTCAACAAATGAAGCCTCAATGTGTAATAGTAGCATGAGAATGGCTAATTGTGACGTTGGAAGGCACGACAACACGATTATCTCATCCAATCATATGCATCGATAGAAATAATACTACTCCTACGAGGACTAGGAATACTACCTCAAACCTGGCTCCACGCCAAGGATGTCTAGGCGGGTAGGGCAGCGGGAGCATGGTGGTGGCTCAACGACAGCTGTAGACGGCAAGCAGATGGACTATATTTCTGATTAAAAGTCTACCTAGATAGTTGATGGAAAAGACAAACAATGTTGATAGGATGCCCCACGTGACTTAAGTGAAATACAAATGATGTAATTTTGTCATCCAGAGGAATTTTGATAGAGGATAAATGTGTAGCACATATGCAAATTTGGGGTTCTTAATATCACAAGAAAATTTTATGCCATAGTGGATATAATTTTGAGATTCTAATATCACCAAAAAAAAAAAAATCACTATAGATGTGTCACATTCATAAGCTAGATACTCAGCAGTTGTAAGGGCAATTCGTAGAGTGATGATGCACTCAATAGTTGTATCATTGGCCTAAACAAAAGAGAAAACTTCGTAAAATGATATATAGACACCTGCACAACCCTTTAATGAGAAAGGATATCTATATCACAAACTCAATCTACAAAATTGCAAAAATTGCTAGAAAGAAAAAAATCTGCAAGACAACTAACTATCAGCTCATTAGAAATTACCAAATTAAGGAAAATGGTCACTCTCTCCACTGACCATTTTTCCTCAAAGTCACGTTTGAAAAATTGCACAATTTCCATGTTCACTCCTACAGCTGCAAATACTATAGCAAAGTTGTCCTCTTCGTCATCCTACATAAAATTGCAGCACATCTTTGTAAATGATATCGAAAAGAGTGTTTGGAATAGTAGAGCAAGATCAAGACTTAGAGCATTGAATTCTAAAAATAAATGCAACAAATAAAATAAGATAAGAAATCTTCACCAAGAATGTATTTAGCATTTGAGAAGTCTAGCAGATAATAGTGGAGCTAGTTAGTCGAAGGATAAAATACATTTTAGGTGAATTCTAAACCTTCACTCCAAAATTGTAGGAAAATTCTGTGAAACTAATGGTAGTCAATTAAATTATTGAGGCAATAAAATTCGTATAATATTGGGTATATAGGAAAAATGCTACATATACCTTGGTAATACCGTTAGCCTTCTCTAATTGCTTCACAAGACCAGCCTGGTGGCAAATCTAGGCAACTATTTCGTTATGCAAAAGACCAGTAGCAGAGATAAGTAGGATCTTCCGTCCACGAGCTATGGAATTCATTACATCAATGGTGGAAATTCTTGTTTGTATATCCTCTCTTCCAAGTAGGTTCCTTCACTGGGATTTATAGAACTTCCTAAGAAAGAGAAAGTTTATCCATTCTATAAGACACCACAAGAAAGTTCTTGGGATAGCCACAGGTGCCATGGAATATTAATGGTTTCATGGCCAATCAAAATTACTATCAAAATGACACAACTCACTAGAAATATCTAGGTAAGCCTTCGGCAGAATTGGAGGGCCATTATCAATGAGCTTCCCAGAACCATCAAATATGTGCACTAAGCATATCTAGGGATACAAGTGTTTTCAGAACTTGCAATAAAAGAAAAATGTGACGACTCCACAATAAATTTCTAAAGGTTCTTTTTTGATTTATCCAAGATTAAAGAAAGTAAATGTTGATACAGCTGAAGAGATCGGTGCAAGCAGAAAAACAATGCACTTTTGACACCCTTTATGAGGCCAAGGCCATGACATAGCCCAAATTATTTCTCATGCTACAAGTGAAATCTTGTTGCCAACATGTGGGAGTATTTAGTTCCCAAACACGGAAAAAAGAAATCTAACTATTTATTTCTATAGGATGATGAAACATTGTTTTATTAGGAAAACAAAAACAATCAGCATGCATAATTACCTCACCAGTGAATTGCACAATGATGTATTTGTTGTCAAAACCAGAAGTCCCTTCAAAAACCTAGCAACAAGAGAATGAAACATGAATGACCAGAAAGATTTACATATTGGAAGTCTAAGATGAACAGCCACCGGTCACACAAGCATGAGTAGAGTATCTAAATTTTATTGACAGAGAAACTAATGAATAATAGAACCTACGGAAGTTTGAGAACAATTAGAGACATATAGGAAAGATTATTAGCCTTTTTCAGAGCCAAAATAACCCACACTGTGGCTGGACTTCCATCACTCGAGAGTGGAGAGGATCTATAATTGCCTACACGGAATGCTAATTAGACTCTTGACAATGTTCTCCTCAAGAAACTCAAATCACAATTTTTTGAATTATTATCCCATATGATGTTCTCACATTTCATCACATGTTCTACTTTTTCTAATGCTTGCAATGAACGACAGAGAACTCACTAGGTCATTAGCTGAAAAGTATTGCACACAAAAGTGACCCAAGTAACGCAGTCCAACCAGCAAAAATGCAGCATCAAGAGAGCTAAAGGAAAAAAGAAGAGGCTGGCAACTTAGACTGAACTTCCACAGTAGCTTTCTCTCCATCAACTTCAAGGACTCGCCCACATCTAGTCGTTCTATCTTCCAAGCGGATATTTACTATCTCGACACTTTGGTCCCTGATTACAATAAAATTAATCCAACATGTCCACATAGGAGTTCACTCAACCTCGTAAAATTATAGCTAGTGAAATTTACCTAGAGTTTGTTGAGTATAACCAATGGCCCAGCAACACCAGAGACGGACACCAGAGACGGTGCTATACTCTGCAAGTAGCGAAGCAATTGTCTGAACAACTGATGAAGAGACCCAACGACTAAGGCATGCTAAAAATTTGACTTGGACCAGAGCTAAATAATTCCTTACCTCTCAACCAATATATATGAAATGATAGAGATTGTGTAGATCTAAGTAATAAGTGTATTAACCGTTGTCATAACATGGGCAGCATAAACTTTCCAGAAACAAGAAAGCTACATGGAAACCCTCGAAAACAACATTATCCCATGATTAAAGTTATGATTCCGAGCATTGTGAAATTTAGATGGCGAAAGACATGATAAGCCACAAACAAGGAGACGAAGCTACTCCCCACAATATAGACAAAGCTTAATTACGAGATTCAAGCATCCCGGTAGATTTCTATTGTTCGTAGCTCACAAAAAATTCAGAAAGCGGAGAGGGCCGAAAGCTTACGCATGCTGATCTCCAGAGTCCCTCTTCCATGTCATAACTCATCGGTGCCGCTCCCATCTCCAAGTCCCAAGCTACTTGGAAATCTATATAGAGAAAAAGTGTTAACCGAAGAACCGATCAGGAATGGCTAGCGAGTCACCCTCGCACCACAAACGAATCCAGAAGCGACTATAGGACACCAAAAAACAGAGGAAAACCGAACCACTGTTCGACCGAGCTTAACTCTGTACAACTCTCTTTTGCTGCGGCCATTTCTCACGACGTTTTCACTTCGATCTTCGCTCGTTTCCAAGTGGTCTGGGACTCACGATTGAAAACAAGGGAAAAGAAAAATTTGACATGAACTCCATTGATGAGCAAAACGACAAGAGCATTAAACATCACTCGAGGCCACTAGATTCAAACTTCTGTCAAAACACGTAAGAATCCACAAATCGAAAACACGATTCAAACCGGAAGAAAGAGAAAAAAAGAAGAAAAGAGAAGATCACCGAATTTTCTAAAGACGGCGAGGGACGGAATCAATCATGAGCCGAGTGCAGCTCGGTTTCAAGGCAGCAGTAGATAGCGAGGGTGATGGTGGAGCGACTCGGAACTCTCTGAGCGGGGGAGTGCGTGGAGACGGAGGGAGAGATCCGATAAAGTTATGTGAAGCGAAGAGGCGCGGCAATGGCGTCGGTGATGGTGTCGTTCGGAGTTTTTGATGCCTTTTCCGAGGAAAAGAAAAAGAAAATGATGGCTGAGTTATGGGATGAATCTTCCTCTCAAGGAATTCCATCTTTTGTGCAAGTCTTCCTTCTGACGGGCTTCGCGGACCGGCAGGAGGGCCGAGAATGAAGCCGAAGAATCTCATCCTTGAAATCGGCGGATCCTATACACCATCTTGACATTCCCTTTGTGCATGGCGTAGACGGGCAAAACGAAGGACGTGAACGACGGCGTTTGGAATCCGAAAGGCAGCGATGAAGTGGGAGAGAACAGAACAAAGCAAGAATCGACGAAACGTATTCTGGAATGAATCGAAATTGGACTTGGAAGTTCAATCAGATAGGAAACGACCCCGATGAAGGAAGACTCGGTCAAAAATGAAGATGGACATAAGAGAAAAAGATGCTGGCGAAGAACTTGACCCACGGAGTTTCCTGGTCGTTGAATGTGATGCGTTCCTCTGAGCAGAAGGCGTTCGGTGAATTGCGCAAAAGAGAAACAGAGAGTGTGACGATTCCGTAACAAAAAGCGGAGGAAAGAAGATCGCGCCATAAGGAATATCTGCGGACGGCCGGATCCTCGCTGACATTCGGGCAATGATGATATCTATCAAATCGATAGTCGTACTTGCCACCGGGTTGTTGCATCTCCCATTCGACCCCAAAATTAATTTCGATAATAGCTATTTCGTTTTGCTTTTCTCCAATTCTCTCACCGTCTTCCGAATTCCCATTGCCATCGATTGCACTGTGGAGGAGGGATCGAGTATGCAAGGAAGGTGTTCGATGGGATTACGAATTTACATCTTTTGTGCAAGTCTTCCTTTTGACTGATTTCTCGTGGGTTCTTTATATTTTCCTTTCGTCTATTTTTTTCTTCGTTTTTCCTTTTTTACTCTTTATTTATTATTTATTTATATTTTTTTCTACACTTTACTTCCTTCTCGTCCAAAGAACCACCATCGGCTTCACCTCGTTTGTCCCGTTTTCCCCACAATCCCCACGCAAAATCCGAATCATCTCCATCCGCTGCTTCGCTTCGCTTCGCGCCTTTTTATTCTTCGTTGTTTTCGTTTTGCGCTCACCGCCGCCAATCTTCACGCTCGGTGTATCGTCTCGGAGGATGATGACGACTTAGATTGGCCTCGGCCGCCGCGGTTGATGAAGAGACGCTGGACCAGTGAAAGTGCCGAGAGCGAATCCCGAAGAATCTCATCCTTCGTATCGGTGGATCGTATCCAGACGATGATGATCCATCCAAGCTCAGCCTTGGCAATCGGATAAAGCTCTTGTAACAATGAACACACCACTCCGCATCCCCTTTGCGCGCGGCGTAGACGCGCTAAACGATGGAATTGAAAGATGGCCATGAAGTGGGAGCGTAACAGAGCGAAGCAAGAGTCAACGGAACGTATTCTGAAGTGAATCGGAATTTGACTCGGAAGTTCAATCGGACATGAAACGGCCCTGATGATGGTTCAGCAGCGATGGCCACGTGAGCTTGAGATGGCCCAGCGACGGACATGGGTAAGGACAGGAAAAGTGACGACTCGAATCAGAGTGGCCACCACTCGAATATGGAATCTGATGGTGTGCTTCATGGTGGGCATGATCTGAATTGGTGGAGATGAATCAGGGGAATCCAGAGCCAGAGAGAGAGAGAGAGAAGATGCAAAAAAAAAAAAAAAATCTAGTCGGAGAAAATCTGGAGAGAGAGAGTCCAACCTCGAACGGAGTACCCACCAGCGATTCATCGAGACTGAGTTCTCTGACGATTGTTACTTCCAGCACCGACCGAAGCACAAACAGCGTCGCTACCGGTTCGAGGACGCCAGTTGCCTAGCAACCACGACGGCAGAACTTGACCACGGAATTTCCTTGATCAACAATCACAATTACCAGAACGTTCCATCTCCGGGACGTTTTACTTTTGTTTTCTCCCATCCTCTTGCTGTCTCCCAAATTTCCATTGCTGTCGGTCGAAAGCGAGTTCGAGAGCGCCAAGACGTTGCCGATTCTAAGACGAAAAGCCACTGCTGGAGGCTCGGACGCTGTGTCTGTCGAGAGACAGCATGCGGAAGAGTCGTGCCGCAGCAACACAAAGACGCCAGCATATTTGCTTTGTCATGCATATCAACATTTAATTAATATGAAAAAAATAAAAAAATCCCAAAGCCCTTCACATGTGAAGAAACTGACAAACTTCAATTTGCGCCCACATGCGAAAAGACTGATCATGAAATCTTCAAGAAATCAGAAAGAGACGATGAAAAAAACTGGATATAAGTTCACCGGAGCTTGTAAAATCATGGTTGCGCCTTGAAATTCAGACCTGTTGTATGGCACAAGGGAAGTGTATTCGATGTTACTACCATTTACAATTCTAATGGTCAGGTTGAGCCACCGGAAATCTTAAAGAAGCACGTTCAAGACCATTCCATCCATTGGAACAAAACTCATGCTTTTATCTATTTTGCCGAAGCAGAAGCAGAATTCAGCCCAGCAATTCTGTATGTTCGATTCTCACCAAAAGTGAACTAAAAGCAATGCTTCCTTTGCTGCATCGTATTGCATAGTATTATTATTCACCCAAGTCTTATCAGTGGTTCCAAATATGGATGCTCTAAACACAACATTGTCCTTTTCAATAAAGCTCGAACACATGCGTCTTCCACCTTCAGAGAAGTCTCGTGAATGCGGCCCAACAGGCAGATGACTTTCCATGATGTTCGTGGTTGATGAGCTTCAACGGCCATGATTTGTCTCGGAGCCACGGTCTGCGGGCTTTTCTTAACGTGTCTTTGGGAATGAACCAGGAACTCTCTGCTCAAGTAGACATTTCGCAATTGTCATCACAATGAAGAAAACAACCAATGATTTACGAGGAAGACAGGATGAGGTTGCTTTATGTGATTTAAATTCAAGAGTCATTATCATGAGGATCTTACCACATTGTTTTTCTTTAGATGTATTAACCTCACTGTTCAGAGAAAGGATAATCGAGTGTAAGTTTGCTGCCTGGTTTGAGAGCTCTGCACAAGCCCCGCCTTTTCAGCTTACCTGCAGCAGTTACAAACAGAACAAGAAAGCTTTTGCATTTTGGGCGTATTCTATTCCTGTTATGTAAAACTCACATCTGCCGACATAGCAACTCTTAAAGCAATTGATCTGAGTCTTACTAATGGTCTAGCTTCCTAAGGCCTATATACACACCAAAACGATTCTCAGCACAATCAAATCTGATATGACCGGCTCGGTTTGTTTCCATTATTTATGAGATCCTCCAACACAAGCATATTCACACACGGGAGAACTATAGACAGAGAAACACTACAACAGTGAATTAGCTCTAACACAGTTTCTCTTAGCCTAACGATGTGGAGAGTTCCTCCATAAAATTCGAATCAAACACAAGAACAATATAATCATGGGGAGAATCTGCTGTTATATTAAGATTCACACCCGGAAAATCTCGTGATGAGCAGTTTGAACTTCTGTCCCTCCCCAAACTTTTTGCTAACGAATGTGCATGGGAACTGCCATGATCTTTGCAAACCTGATCAAATTCCATTGCCATACAAAGCTGGGGACACTTGGCTGAATGCAATTCATCTCCCAAGACTTCAAGCTCAACCGAAACATCATGGCAATTGCTGGCACATTTAGCCCTAACACATACATATGCTCACAAGGGAGATCTAGAGACAGAGAAACACTAAGAGAATAAATTAGCTCTAACACAGTTTCTCTTAGCATTAACTCTAATGCAGTTTCTCTTAGCCTAACAACATGGACAGTTCCTATACGGTATTCGAATCAAACACGAGAACAACACACTCAAGGGGAGAATTAGCTAATATATTAAGATTCACACACGGAAAATCTTGTGATGAGCAGTTCGAACTTTTGTCCCTCCGCAAACTTTGCTGATTGGAATCGCTATGAACTTTGCAAACCTGATCAAATTCCATTTCCATGCAACACTGAGGACACTTGGCTGAATGCAATTCATCCCCCCAGACTTCAAGCTCGACTGAAACATCACATCAAGCAAAGGCATCTTCCACTTTCAGCAAGACAATTCCACAATTGGTGAGGCTCGGTTCCTCGCATTGACATTGATTGATGGATATTCTATCTCGATCATCCTTTGATCAATTACAGGGACATGGAAAATGGAGTCCCCTCGAGATTAGAAGACCAAAAATTGGCCCCCACAGTAGTGCTCTGCAAATTCATTCCAATCCTTTGCTAGCCAAACCATCTCATCACATTTTTCCAATTCCACAAGCCAAATAATTGCACCATTCTCTCAAAAGCATCCTCTTGAAACTTTTTGGTATTCCCTGTAGGAAAAATTAAAACCCACAATCTTAATAAGCCTATGAGACCTGATTTCAAATTCAAAACAAAGAACAACATAACAAGAATGCATAAAACCAAAAAGGACATCTTGAAGCACATACTTTTCGGTTCATTCAGATTTAGAATGTGGCATTAATGAGTGTGCATCTAGATTATGATCAACCTCATAAAACCCAATCGGCATAGAAGTACACTTCATTGATTCCTGATTCCTCAAGACTATACAAAGGAGTTATTATTTGGAATACTGAATTCATTCTGGACCAGCGAAAGTGACAATTCCAGAGTTCATCTCGATCAATGTAAATCAAGTCCTAACCAACACTAGAAAATATGTAGACTCTAAACACAAAATCATCCCTATCAATGGGTTTCTACATGCAGATGACTTTCTCTTGCAAATGTGGGCCAAGCAGCGGAAACGAATGCCCTCCAACCCCCCCCCCAAAAAAAATCTAATCTACAACTCCTTCGCTTCACCATCCATGACCTGTCCGAATACCTGAGAGTCGCAATTTGCTTAATTTCCTGAATATGTTGCATGATGAATTGAACAGGATTAAACTGCCATCTACACGGTTGAAAAACCAACATATGGTGAAGAACAGACCAAGACATAAGCAAACCCTAATGAGGGAATCAAATTATACAGAACGTGAGTTTTAGGCATTACTTGCTAGTTTCATTGACGGTAAACCATATAACGAAAGCCATTAATCCAAAGGCAAGGTCAAATCCATGCTTCCAGAATGCAATAGGGTACACATTTAGAAGAAGCCTTCCAGGTCCTAAATATATTTAAAAAATATCAATTTCAGCCACACAATCACAATCAAAGGGGAAAAAGCAAATAAATTGATAACTGGAACATTAATAGAATTGATGATTTAAACTTAAGCTGTTTGATTCTTCCAACTGCAGCTCAAATAAGGTTTTATCAAACTATCGGTTCAATTTGACAAAGTAAAATCATCATTTTTGCCCCCAAATCTGATTAATATAACAAAATACAAAAGTATCTTCCATTTGAAAACAAAATTATCAGTCATTAGATCTACAATGAAATTTCAGAATCATAACAAGCCACCCCCTTATCTATTAGGTCTTTCTCTTTATTTATGGAGGTAGCAACATTCTTTGCAATTTGCTTGTCCATATCAATCAGTCTCCTGGTGTGATTTACATATATATTCAACGTTTACAGCATTGAATAACATTGTCCAATTTCTCCATATTTGAGAACTTGGATTCTATTCTTAAGACGCATCAGCAATTACTTTTCCAACAGCATCTATCCAAAAAAAAAAAGGAAAGAAGAAGATGATTGTTATCTTTTCGAACCTCCAACCACCAGGTATGTCCCAATAACTGTCCTTTCATCTTTTTCCCTGCTTCAATTACTCCAGTGTTAAGATATTTATACCCAGTTTTAAACATACACCCACGGACACTTCAAGGAAAATAACATATCATGTGACATACCACACAATGAAGTAAACTTGGAAATACATTAGAGTATAAGCAAAGATCTAAACAGCATTGATGTATTTGATTTTCAGACATTGCCACTCTGAGTCAATAAGCGTGAGATCATACCAAGCCATACTTAACATAAGAGGGCCTCCTCATCACCATGAAAAAGGGATGCTCCATTGGAAAGTTTGTCAGCTGATTTAAGAGCAGTGAGAGGCCTTGGACGCATGGGACCAAAATAAACCAGCTCAGGATGCCTCAATTTGAGGCAATTGAGGGCCAGGGACAGACTCTATACCAGGGAATCCAGAGAGAAATCCAGCTTTAGCTTCAACAGAAAGAAAATATAAATGTGAATTTAGCTTCATCATCCTCATATCCTTAATCCTCCACAAACATCAATTGCACATGCCTCGCGATTTTACCATGCAAAATCTAGTGCAATTCAAGAAGTGCAAGGGCATACCAGATTCTTCAATCTTATCAGACGCTCTGCAAGAAAAAGACAAGAAGCTTTACTACTTCAGTGCATACATCCCCAACCAAAACACTGGTTGAGGTTGTTTTTCTTCAAGTGCACCATGCATATGCACATCTTCTACACATGATTCTACTCGCATCAAGTCAACATCATCTCCCGCAACCAATTAAACAAAGCACATGCCTTCCATGACCATCCTAGTTGCGTCGACTTCAAAAAGGACGAACAATCAACCAATGGGACCACCTAACTCTAGATGTATACACTATCCAAAACGTTATCAGACTGAGTACCGCAGGCTGTGAAAGCCTTCTGTAGTGGATGCACATCTAAGAGCACGGCTTTATCCTTTTCAACAGTAGAAGCTCGGAGTCACCCTTCTCTTTTTGCAAAAACGATTCCCCCACCAAAAAAGATGAACACCTGGAATTCCCTCCAATTGACTAGACATGCAATATGCAGAAGCGAAATAGGCAAGAATCAAATTCAAATATGGTCAGCAGAAACTACTCTTCGAAAGGAACCGAATGAAAACTGAAGCTAATTCCATGCTATTGCTCTAGATAAAAGAAGAGGCAGACAATGAGGGCACCCCGAGTCAAGAGCAAAACGAACCCATAGAAGAAGAACGCTCGTAACTGTGCCTGGATTAGACCACAAGAGGATGGCGAGCGAAGCAGCGAGAGAAACGGTTCTGTGAAGAGGCAGTTTACGTACACTTCATTAGTTTGACTTGCTATGAAAAGATTTTAGCATAAATTGGAAATAAATTTTTATCATTGCAGCATCACGTAACCAATCAAGAAAAAGAAAAGGGGCTTCTTAAAAATTATTCTAGAATTCGAAAAGAACAACGGGAAAGAGAGTTATGCAAGAAATTCTCATGACGATGAGTAGTCCGGACTATATTGAAAACAAGGCGTAAAAGTGACTACCTCATATTTTTGACAAGGTATGGAATTCTCTCTTAATATTTTCAAGTTTTAGATTTTTAAAAGAAATCTCTCCCTATATCATCTCCATCGATGAGAGCTCAAGCACACAGAAATGTCCTACGCAGACGCGTTTCTCTCACCAATGTTCGCAAGGAAAGCACGGAAGATGTGAATTTAGGGGCAATAAAATTGCTAGTTTAAAGAATAGAGCCCTAGCCGAAGAAGGAGGAGGCAAGGATTGAAGAAGGTCTCTACGAAACCAACTTCCGGCTTCAATCTAATTCACGCGCAATAAGACACCAAAATCGGAAGAACTTACGAGTTTGCTTGGTTCAAGGGCAAAGGAGAGAGAGAGAGTACGATCTTCTCTCCAGCGACGGCGAAAACGATAACACTCCATCTGGTTGAATCTCCCTCTCTCTCTCTCCTACTTGGCTCCGCTCCGCTAAGTGCAGCAGCTTCACTTCTCTCAGTCCTGGCATTCCCGACGCTTCGTTTGACGCCTATGGCGTCAAGAAGGAGAAGGAGAGCCCTGCTTTGCTTCCTGCTGTTCAGTGAAGGGAGGCGAGATCGATCGATGGATAGGGTTGATGCTGATGCTGATCGGACGTTATCAATAATAGAAAAGTTAAAAAAAAAAAAAATGAAAAATTTTAAAAACTTACGGTGCTCCCAAAAAAACAAAGAAAATTGAGAAAAAGAATGGATGAGAGAATGACATCAATTGGATCTTACCAATTCTATTTACATTGATTTATGTTGCTAACTTTTGTATGGTTGTATTGAGATCATCACCCTTCTCCAAATTCCCTTTCCACTTGTATCTAAATAGCGACACATCTTTTAGTGCTGGTGTACTTAGCATACCCTTAGAAAATGTCTTCATCTTAGGGCACTCTTCAACTTCAATTATCCGTAAGTATGGAAACCTGAAGATGCAACTCGGGATGGAGGAGAAGCATTCTAGGCTTGGAATGTCAACATATAAAGATTCCCAAAAGAAATCACTTTTCCTTCTCCGTCTCTATCATTTGCACTATTTCTTTCATTCTTTCGCATCCTATTATAGTCATATAATGGAGATGCATCAAATTTGTGACCATTGAAGCAGTTATTAGATGTACCAATCCAGAGGAATTTTTCACCACTAATTTCATCAAATTCTTGAAGGATGTCATGGTTGGAAATATTGTTGTCAAACAAGGACAATCCCAAACCTCAAATGTTTTGATGCTCTGAAGAATTTTCAACACTAAAGAGCCTTCTCTCCATACACTCTTTAAATTGTGTAGTTTGTTTAACTTAAGTTCTCTTAAACTTTCGAGCACCGGATGTTTACCATTGTCAACAAGTCCTTCGTCCAAGAATATATCTTCAAAGGAGCTACAGAAGACCTCAAGACTTTGTAGATTCTGAAATCTCTTTAAGAGGAATTTGAGAGGAAAAACGGCCTTTTCATCATGAAAGCATGCCAATGTTAGTGCTTTTGGCTTGCCAAAGATGTCCTCCGGAAAATTTCCGTCTTGTATCATCTGAATATTGTTATCGACTAATAAAAGTCTCTCCAAGTTGGGAAAGTCCTGTCGAATTGCCAATACAACAAGAGAAGTAAATTCAACAAAGTTTCAACAATAAATCATGTGCTGTAAAATGTAAACCTATTAAGATGATTCGCATGGAAGGTGGCCATATTCTTAAAGTTCATTATATCCAAGAGCCCTACATTCAAGTCTCAAGCTTTTAAAAGTCTCGAATAGAGGTTGGTATGGTTAAGTTTGTAGAGTGAATCTAAATTCAAGATCTCTCCAAGCTCAACAAATTCATCTTTTATTAGAAATATCTTATCTCATCAACTAAAATTAGTCATCTTTGGAAACTTATGTAATGGGATGCTCAGATGAAATTATTAAAACGTATGGGTCCACAAACTTAAAAGTGTGCTTAAGATATAATAAAATATCTTATGTTGTCTTCAAATTCATAGGTAAGGAATTTCGGGTTGTCTATAATAATACAACACGATGACTATGTATAAGACGAGATCAATTAAGGAACACGGTAGAAAATAGTGCATTAAGGTACTAATGTCATTTTTGTTAAAATTGTTTGTATTTATTTTTTAAAGAGTTTTTAGAAGATGAAATAGAGAAGAAAAGTTCAAATGTGCAACACATGTCAACAATGAAGAGGACCTCATGTCAAATTTTCATTGATTTCCCCAAGGAGCACCACTAGACCAGATTAGGAATATATTACGCTTTCAAAAAAAATCTGTAACTTTTTTGTAATTATAGGTAATGAAATATCTTATAGGTGTCCACAAATTAAAAGTATACTTAAGATATTAGAAATATTTTAATGTTGTGAACAAACTAATAAGAGAGGGAGATCATGTTTTCTATAGCAATATAATGTGGCTTGATTATGTAGTGGTAGTGGATATGAGATCAGTGAGTGCTTTAAAGAACAAAATAGAAATTGAGGGAGAGCAACTGAAATCATACCCTCTCAAATAAAGAGTGAGCTTCTTGATCTGAAAGGCCCTGTTGATAATCTTTTTTAGCCCAATTGCTTATAGATGCTACAAAAGACGGCATGTTTGCTTTACCACAATGAGTCACTCGCAATTCTTTCAAGAATGGCCAATTCAAAGTGGGCAAGTTAGCACGGAAGTTCTTGAGTCGTGGCATATCATGTAACACCAAAGAGGTTAGTTTTGGGAAAAGATCTTGAGTAGTATTGGAATGGGAAGTCTCATTCCCACTAGCAACTATTTCCTCAATACCGCAAGACTCCACTTGAAGTTCCTTAATTTGGGTTAGACTTGTAGCCACCCAATGTGGAAACACATTTTCAAGGCTCCTACAATTCTGAACCTGCATTTTCCATAAATTGTCGAAAGTGAGAGTTTCTTGAGGACTGTCACTCCATATTTTGCTTAAATTGTCCATATGGGAGAGATACATCCACCCAAGCTTGGGACATTGTACCTGGCATATTGAGAAAAATGATGTAATGAATGTGATTACATTGAGTTATGATCTCAAAGAAAGAATTTCTAAACTTCCCTCACTCTCACAAATCATGAGAATGTGAGAGCTTGTTAGTGACAAAAAAAAGGGAGCAGCTAATTGATGCACCCTTTCATTTACGTTGACTAATGACTAAGGCCAAGTATGTTGCATCACAACAAGCATGAAATTATAAATACATTTATAATCAATAGTACATTGAGCATCGACTTTTAAGTGCCTTAATTGACATTTAATACTAGCAATGCCTTATCCCTATAATTTTTGGAAAGTTCAATGATGAATACTTGGATTCTCCAACTTTCAAATTTGTTCGCACTGATCATTATCAAAGTTGCTTGCAATGATCTTTTGATAATGCGACATTAGATACATTAGATAAGGTAAGAATTTCTTAAATTTATTTGGTTCAAGGAATGAATGTAGCTAAAGCATAGTTCAAAGAAGCTTTGATGCACGTGCTTCATACGGCAATCCGATCAGGATATTCATACATATCATTCGTCTCTCTTCCTTACGTTGGCTCCAATGCCGCACTGATGGGTGGAAGATTATGATGCTCCAATGATAGGTATAAGCTGGTTATACGGATATTTCTTATCAAATAAAAGAAATTAACTTCCCATTTTCATCTCTAGTAGATTTAGAATAATCCAAAAATTATTAGCAAAAGTGAATCGGTAGCATGGACATTGATGTTTATTTGTACGGAGGTAAGAAATCTTGCACAACGATGCTTGTTTGCTTTTTAATAGCATGGACTTCGAAGATGATTATATAAGCATGACCATATATATATATGGAAAGGATGGAGATAAACTACCCCCATTTTTTCGCCATATGGTGCCTCAATCATCATCAATTAATGATGCATTGAGTGATAAATTCCATAAATAATTTTATTAAATAGATCAATGGCTGAGATCAATAAGTTACGGAATGGGATCACAAGTGAGATTTGTGCATCTTCACTTACAATTGATTGGTAACTCAAGTCCGACACTATTCAAATGTGTCTTCCTGTTACGAGATTATTTCCTCTATTTACTATGAGCACCGCTACTTATTGAACACTAATACCAATTGCAAACATTACTTATGAATCTTCAATTAATGCAGTTCACTAATGAGAAGCGTCATGCAAATTAGATGGCGAACTGGATAAAAAAAATAATAACTTCAATTGTTTACAAGGTTTTCTTTATTATGTGCAGAAAAATTTTGGTATTGAAAGAAAATAAATATGTAATAGGCACGAGCAATATAACGATTGGAATAATTAACATATATTATGATTTCATAAATTACCAAAAAAAAAAAAAAAGTTGAGTCAACTTACTAGTTCTACATTAGACCATTAATAACTTTGCTTCAAATATTATTTATTCACTTTTGTGGTAGAATCTTGAGGTAGGCCAGCAGTCCAACTGCTAGCAAAAAGTGGTAACCAATTTCTTGTCCTTGATTGATGTCCTTATGTTGAGGATTTTGGAGTTTTGTTTGGCTGTTGGAGGCAAAAAGAATAACTAAAAAGAAGAAGAAGAAGAAGAAGAGGAAGAAAAAGTGGATGACCACAATATGTTTGTTTGGAGAAAATCAACCATTTTTTTTTTACCTTGTTATGACCTCTGACGAATTGTCCACTAAGAAGCAAAGTATTGATATTTTGGTTACAATAAAATTAACGCAACTACGACTAGTCACGGCCAGAAAAACAAAATGACTATCCACATTTCCCTTAATCTACTAATATTCTTAATTGAGGATTTTGAACAATGTGGGAGAAACCTATTATTATAGATAGCTCATATTTGACACAAAAATTAAATTAACGCTATCACAAATTGTCACTACAAAAAATCATATGACTATTTTTATGCTTCCCCAAATTTATTTGTATTCTTGATTCAATGTTATAATAACATTTTGAAATATCCTCAAAATATGGGGATACCTATTATTACATGACAACTTATACATGCAAATAACATTAGAAGTAAATAAATAATTAGCGATAACTCTTACGATAAAAAAAGTAAACAAATGTATAGATACTCCTCATGATTAAACATTCTACTCGCAGGTAACAATAGAAAGAATTACACAAAGAACAAGGAAAAACACTAGCATTTCCTCCGTCAACGAAAAAAAGAAGCAATAACCAAAACTTGCATGGAATCTATAATATGAAAGGCCAAAAAATCGTATTTGGGCCAATATTGCACATTTTCAAGAACTTCATGAGATGGAACGGAAGTGTTTACTCGATGATTACTCCTATCATTTTTAGTTTTTTATGTAGCTACGACATTGACTAAATATTGGGGCTTTTTTATTTTTTTGTCAGATGACTTAATATAAAAAAATCTCAATCCACCTCACTTTCTTCCTCCATCTACGCTTTCTCCTCCATTTCCAGCCATATTGAACCCAACCTTCCACCTCCCTCCGCTGTCGCCACCGGCGGAGTTGCCACCGCGTCCAAGGCGACCATTGCCGGGCATCCAACCCTCTCCATCATCTTTGTGGTTTGCCCGTTAATGACGCCGTCTCGTCCATGGCAGCGTTCAAGCTCTGGCCGTCTCGTCCATGGCCACTCTTCCCTAACATCTATCTATTTCTCTGTTTTTCCTTTCGTTGTTTGATCTCGCAGTCCATGGCTGTCTAGATCTCAAACTTTGCCGTCAAGGCTCGTGGCCATGGACAAGCTGCGGTCGCCAAATCTGTGGAGGAGCGTCCTCATGAGCCACAGACAAGTTAGGCTTGCGTCCATGGACGATACCAAATCTGGAAGCACGACTTCAGTCCAGATCTGGACGGGCAACGACCATGAGCGGCTGTGATGATGGAGGGGTGGCCCGGCCATGGATGGGCCCGACCACAAGCTGACCACAGGCGACGATGGAGGGGACAACAACAGTCTATAAGTCGTCATTGCTTGTGATGGAACTTCCAGATCTGCAACCATGGCTCCAGCGATAGCGGCTCGTCCATGGCTACGAGCGACGGAGGTCGATTTCTAGATCTGCAACTTCACCGCTATGGACGACCAGATTTCGAGATCTGTATAACGATGAGACGAACAAATCAGAGGAAGCCGGCCATGCTCGGCTTGGACATAACGGGGGTCAGCCTAATCAAGGCGCCGGTGACTTCGTCATTGGTGACAGTGGAGGGGGGGCGGAGGTCGGGCGGCTGTGGACAAAGGCGGAGGAAGAGAGGGTTGAAGAGAAGATCTTTTAATTTTTCCTCGCCGGAATCAACGCCCCGACCGAATCGACGCCGAAATCGCTTCCGCATCGGAGATCCACTTCAACCCACCATAACCAACAAGCTCCGGTTCGCCTAATCACTCGGAACCCATGGAAGCACGCGCACAGAGAGGAGGCGAGCTTCAGAGAAGCGATTCTGAAGCTTCCGATTCAACCATTGGAGAGACCACCCAATCAATCGCCCCAAAAAAAACAGAAGGTAAGAGGATGAGGGGGAGGGGAAGGAAGAAGAATTATTGGTTACTTGACTCTGTAGATTTGGTTCACTTTCTTTTTTTCCCCTCGTCGCGAAGAGGAGGATCAAGGTGAAACGAAATGACTCAGAGCGAACATTTCTTAAGAAGGGGAGAAGCTAAATCATCAAATAGACTTTGTCTAATTTCTTCATTTTTCTGTTTTCTTTTTTCTTTTTTTTCCTTTGTCTAGTGAGCGCACCACAACAGCACTGCAACAGACGGAGGCCAAGGCCACCGAGGAAGGAAAGAGAGAGGGAGAGAGAGAGGGAGGGAGCAAAGCCACACCAGAAAGAGGAAAGACAGGTTTCAAGTAACGGGGCGTTATTGAAGGGAGGGGGAGCAAATATTTTGATCATTCAACTGATAGGTGGGCCTGGCTTTACCACATGTCAATTTGCAGATGATTTAATACGTATCCTACATGGTGTATTTAAGGCACATTATATATTCTTTTAAGTAGTGTTGTTGATTGGATAATTTATTCTGATTTTTAAAATTTTTATTTTAGCTAGGACATTGACTAAATATTGTCATCTAGGTATGAAATAAGACTTGCAATGTCGGCAACCGCCCATAAAACTGCTACTATATATTATCCAGCTGTCCTTTTTCTCTCTTTTATTTTTTCCTTTTTTTCGCCATTTCTTTTTTGGAAAAAGCAATCTGCATTTTCTCTTGCCAAACATAGATTGTGTGTAGTATCACACAAATTCTCGCTCAATATGATAATCCAAAGTTAATATTTATTGTATAATACAAGTATGTAATTTGAAAGGTTGTTGGAGTATAACGATTCAAGCATGATTTGCAAACAAAGAAGACAAATAACTTCATGCATATTGGCCTTTTTATTTTTTATTTATTTTATTATCAAGACCCAGTTCAAGCATTGGTCATTGTTAAGATATAAAAAAGTTGACTACAGTAATCATTATTGAAGTTTTTAGCACTCCAATTAAAAGAGCAATTCTCTCTAATTCCTCCAGTTTCATTGATGTGGTAAGATGATTATGGTACAATGAGCTGTAATAACTGAGCAATTTATGAACTAGGCTTTTATAATTATGAAGTTTTCTCTTCCCCTTTTCTTCATGTTTAATAGAACAAAGCCAGTTTGCTTCTGC
Source organism: Eucalyptus dawsonii (assembly GCA_016097615.1). Classification (NCBI taxonomy): domain Eukaryota; kingdom Viridiplantae; phylum Streptophyta; class Magnoliopsida; order Myrtales; family Myrtaceae; genus Eucalyptus; species Eucalyptus dawsonii. The sequence goes on along the minus strand of CM027881.1, from coordinate 27,335,414 downwards.
GTAAGAAAATATGAAGTGGGCGATACTTCATATTTTTTTGCCATTTTTATATGCTATTCTATGTTTAAGTTGAAATTGCAAAAACTATATGTTTTTGTATGTTTATTGTCATAACTTTTTCAAAATCCCTCTGTAATCAATTTTGAAGTACTGCACACAATATGATTTATGAGCTCACAAAAATAACACTTCTAAAAATATATGGAGATGGACAATTAATACTTATATTTGCTAAGGATTAGAAATTTTTTAGTCTTTTAAGTAAATATTACTAGATTATGTACATAGATCTGTATAGTTAAATGATTTTAAAATTGCACATGGTTATCAATGTCTGAATTGTTTTGCATTAATACTTTATGGATGTGATCATGGATTATTATGGGAAGGCAAATATTCTAATCTTCTTTGTTAAGGTATGAAACACGAGTCCCGGTCAAATTTGAGCAAAGCATTGATGATTGATATTACAAACAATTATATCTAGCACTTTTCTGTGCACACCATGCATTGTCCAATTATACGCAAATGGATATATTCAATGAAATGCCAAAAATGCATTTGTTTGAGAGACTAACCTGTGAAGTGAAAAGTGAAGGGGTGCCATTGTCAATCTCCATCGAAGATTGCCAAGTTAGACTTCTCATCTTGGGGCAGTGGGCAATGCTCAGCTTTGATAACATAGGGCATTCTAGCGTATGATTCTTCCACAAGAGAAAACTAGTCAAATTGGGCAAGCATTCCAAAGTTATCCTTCTAAGATTTGGGAATGTAATCTCCTCCACTGCACTTCCTTGCCCTTCTTCATCTATGATCGCTCCTTCCATTTGATCACACTCCTTTATTTCCATCATCCATAGATTGGGAAGGCACCGAGTCATTGATGGAACAAAAGCATGTCTCAAGTTGCTACATTTATAAAGGCGAAGATGTCGTAGAGAATTGAAGCACATCGTTCCTTGGAGATCTCTGTTCCATAATCGCCTCAACTTTGGTAGATTGACCAAGTACAAATATTGTAGTTGAGGTAGCATCTGACTATAATCCATAGCCTCAAGCCCTTCAAGATCGAATATTTCTTCCAAAGGCTCACAATCGTGCACTTGCAAACATTTCATTCTCTCTAAAACAAGCATCAAGTTGGATGGAATAGCATTGACAAATGATGGACATTTATCCATCACTAGTGTTTCTAATTCCCAAGATGATGTGACGGGATTAGGTTCACCATGCCATTTTCCAATCAGCTCCAGGAACTCAAACAACCACATAAACTTAGTCCCAGCAAATGTAGCCTATCAGAAAATGCATCATTAAACGTAAAATTCTAGTTAAAAAAAAAAAATTACTTTATCAGTAATAAAAAAAAAAAAAATCAAATTGCATAGAATTTAGTATTTGAAGCGTACCATTTCTTCAAACATATTTTGGATGGTCGTGTTGAGGTTTTCCTTCCAAAAATACTGGCAATTTTTCGCTCCATACCTTTTATTCAAACCTACTTGTACTCTCTCCAGCTTTGGTGTCTCCATTGGTCCCTCATAGAAGAACTTCATCTTGGGACATGTACTCACAATGATATCTTTCAAGAGAGGGAACATCAAAGTGTATCCACTTGAACTGAAACATCTCAACCTAGTCAACCCATCAAGCTCCATATACTTCAATTGATTGAAAGCCACTACATGCCCTTCCTTTCCTCCCTCATCAATAATGACTTCTGTCAACATTTCACATTTACTAATCCTCAATTTTGTGAGTTCCACCAAATTTGTAGCCATTGTTGATGTGAACATATTTGACAGCCCATGACAGTATGACACATCTAGAGTCTTCAAATGCTGAAAATAACTTGGAAAGGATGATGCTACTTTTAGCTCATGACTTGGGCCTTCTATGGCTTCCACATTGATGCTCAGCCCATCTAGTCCTTCCTTCTCAATGAGTTCCACAATGTTGCATTGATTGATCTCCAACTCCTCAAGTTGGATTAGATCTCTGGCTATTGAGGTCGAAAACAAATAGGCGAGCCTAGCGCATCCCCGAAAGGACAAGTGTAGACGTTGGAATTTTATATGACGGTAGAGTTCCTTATCCCATACACAGTTTAGCATTGATAAGTCATCTAACTTTAGCTCTTTTAAAGGAGAGCGAGCAGCACTATTACCATCTAGAGGATTTAGTGGCTGAAGTTTAAAAACAACTTCAAGGGAATCGCATGCTCTTGCCATCAACATTTCTAGGCTCAAAAGCTGTCCTATAATGAAAGAAGGTACAATGTTCACAAGCGCGTTGCATTCATTCACTGAAAGCAATTTTAGTTTAGAGAAAGAATTCGCAGGAATTTGACCATCCCATATCATCTCGATATTCTCCATACCCTCGATATATAAATTCTCCAAGTTAGGAAACGTAACCTGCAATACTCATAGAATTGTTGATTAAGTTAGATTACAAATTCATGAATTTCCAAGATGTAAATTATGAATTCATGGAATTGGTAATTCCATCTTAAGTTGCACGAAAGAAAAAAAGAATAAAATGAAAATAATTAAAAAAAAATCTCACTATTAATGTCAATGACTCTAAAATGGGAAGGCTATTGGAGTATATTGGAGATGAAACAAAAAGTGCTAAGTAGGAATTTTGACCATAATGTGTTATGTATTGGCAAAATGGTAATTTGGATATGCTCATGTAAGAATCATCTAATGAGTTACTGTTTCATAGATCCCAAACTCAAATAAAATCTCTCCCTTTGTACTTTTCTGGCTAGCCCAAGAGTGAAATAGCTACTATACGTAGCAATTGTTAAATCACTTAGAGAAGGTCATTTAAGTTACAATATGGATGAAATTCTGAATGAAATTGCACCATTTTGTAAATTAATTAAGAATGAGGAAGAATTTATTTAAAGAGACAAGAAGCAAGTCAAATGGTAATCACCCTTAAAGAAGTCATTGAATTGATGTAGTAAAAGAAGAATGCAGCTGAGGGATCGCTTGAAGAAGAATATTAGCCATTAGAAAAAGAAAATGATGGAGAGACTAAGATTAAAAAGACAATCGATCAACCGTCAAATGGTATCCTACAGTAGGAGGTATGATTTTATCTAATACCAAATGCCCCAAATCAATATTACATCACTCTAAAGCAATTACATAGTTAGGCTAAGAGAAAGCAATTAAAAAAAGGAATTGCTTAGGTCAAATGAACAAATCCTACTTGCATCATTCCACACTTGAAATGACAATTTATACTTAATCGATTGAATTTTCCTTTTAAAATTGATTTTTCTGGTAATGCTGGAAGGTCCAATACTCATATGAAAATGACAGATATATATATATATTCTCAAGTCAAATTATAGAAAACAATGCTAAATATCTCATTATAATAGATTAAAAATATCTAAGAAGGTCAACGTATTAATCCCATGGGAGGGCCCATTTGTACAGCCTATTTTGGTTGCATAAACAACATTTTAGGTGAACGGCCTATATTGCTTTTAGTTTAGTCAAAGTCAACCCACCCGCACACTGCTCTATTTCATTTTCCACGGAAACATTCTTCCGCTATGCGCTTGACAAATCATATGACTCAACTAAAATCATGGAAACATTCTTCTGTTATGCGCTTGACAACTCAAATGACTGAACTAAAATGGCTGATTTGCAAATTATTTTATTTCTTTAATAAAATTTTTATATGAATAGTCTTGCGGTTCATGTAAAAACTAAGAGGGGGTAATAACTGAAGCCCAAGACCCGAGAGGTCTTGCTAAGTTAGGTGATGGAGAAAGCTTCGATTCCATTTGCTAGTGTAGTTATGAAAGAGTAAAGCTTCCTTCGACTAGGAAAGAAAATGAGATCTTGTAAGTGCAAATGAAATTAAGTGAGTGTCTTAAAGGTCCTTCATCTCTAGCCTCTTGAACCTTACAGCTCACTTTCCTCTAGATTGTTTTTTTCAGTTGCTTTCAATGTACATGCGTGCAATGTCTAAGCCACACATGTGAGGTTGTTCAAAGTTTTAAGTTTCTTGTGAATATCAGAAAGCTTTTAGAGATCCTATTCGGTAGTTGTATTACCCATTCATGCTTTGTGTAGGTACCATAAGAGATGTTCAACCATCTTTATGGAAACTATGTCTAGAGAATTTAAAAGTGAGAAATTGCAACTCATACATGTCTCTGAACACTTATGTTTGTATGCCACTCATTTTTAGCTTGTCTCCAGTATACTTAATATTTTGACATAATGTTAATCACATACCTGATGATTGAAGAGTGCAATGGCACGTGATCTAACGCGATCCTGACTTCGACTTTCTCGTGCACCTGTAATTGGTATTTCATTGGATGAAAAGAATATCACCATTTGTATTGCAGAGATGAAAATATCTACAAGACAATCTTTAGTGATAAAAACAAAAAATTATCTTACACTTTCCACGAGAAAAGCACTTCCAACTTTTCAATCGATTTAAGCGTAAATCGGTTAACATAGGGAATGCCAAAATTTCTGATGTTTCCATTCCCAACCCTTCTTCCTCCATAATGATTGCCTCCGTCTTCTCACAATTCGATATAGTCAGTTCTTTCAGTTGTGTGAGAGATTTAACCATGGATGGGAAAAATATAAACCTGACGTTAGCCAAGCCATCGATTTCTAATTTCTCCAATCTCTTAAAGGCAACTTGCAGAATTTAGTCATGGAAATGGTAATTAATTTAAATCTCGAATTCATGAACTTTGAAGATGTAAATATAGAAGAGTGCCAAGGGAAGAGGGGGATTATTAAGTTGCACAAAAGGAAAAAAAGAAGAAGAATAAAACAGAAAAATGGAGTAAAAAAATCTCCATACTAACGTCATTTCTAATTTCAAGTCTTTCCTTCAAAAAAAAAAAAAAACTTGCAATGCTGAGCTTAATTTGATGAGTGAGCTAGTTTTATTCCATCATAAGAATTTGTCCTTTAGAAATGGATTAGCGAGGGAGCATTATTATCTCTGTGTAATAAAGCAAACTTAACAACACTTTCCACCTCAAATTTCGGCTCAAAAGAAGTTCTACTGATATCCATGGCCGGTGTCCAATGAGAACTACGGCAAAAGTTAAAAAGGCTCACACACACTTCCTTATGGGACCCACAACAAATATATCCAGGACCCTCTACTGACTGACGGGGAAATTAACGGGCATCCAGGGCCCCACCGTCAACTTTTGTGATAATTGCCACTATAAAAGGGCAATCCTTTCTGGTCAATGAGATAGCCGCCTCAACTTTTGCTGGACAATATTGTCATGCACTTTTCTTAACCAAGCAGTCGTTTCTCCTTAGTTTAATGTTAGGAAATCATTATCAATAACCAATTTAACAGGATATCGAACATAAATATGTGCATTTGTGTTCGTGATGCCAAATAGAGCATTCAATTATATCTATACATACATTAAAGGCCATATGCAAAAACATCTAGTTGAAAGCACTTGACATTTAGATTTTAGATCACCATGTGAAAAAACATCAATGACCACACATGATCCTGTGAGACTGGGCAACCATCGGTTTTTCTTGATAAAATAATTGAAGCCACAAAAAAGTTAAAATCTAAATTGGATGTAAACAATAAGAAAACTAAAATTTCAGCGCAAATTTTTTGAAGATTATAATGTGGAGCACTTGAAGCTTAGGAAATTAAACTAACACATACTGAGTAGTTGAATTGAAATACAAGACACGTTGAAACTTTTTAAGTGAGTCTCTATAAAATTATTTGGACTTCAAGATAGTGAATTTTCCATTGTGGCATCAAGTTCCATTACTTGACATTGTTACAGATTTTCGCTTTATTCACATGACCCAATCTCTCCGAAGGAGTATCTAAGGGTGATCACAAAATAAGATGATCATTTAAGGTGAATCTGCTATGGACTTATTATGGCCTTGGCCTTACTCATGAACCACTTCGCAAGACATTTTCTAGTGGACGGAGGATATGGAGCAATACAAAAGTAAAGAAATGGTAAAGATCACCATGGAACTCCAAGAGCAAGAATTCCAAAATTTGCAATGAACGACTTTGTTGTGACATAATGAAAACTATACAATTGTCAAGGCCTACTTTTACTATACATATACGCACAAAATTATATACTCTTACAATTATGGGACCTATGCAATAATTAAGTGCTTATTTATACTCTTTTGGATTGGGAAGTCCTTCGATTATCAAGGACAAGGATGGGATTGATTATAAATTACTTATGGAATTACTTCAATGCCAACATTCCCTTCAATTTGTCAAACCCCACTTCGAGTAAATTGAGGCTAAATTTACAATTACAAAGGATGGTCAAGATAGAGCATTTACAATTGTGAGGAAATTTACATGTGAGGATGATGAGAGTTTTAAGTTTTTTGGGAACATCGGAAGCATTTAGAGATCCTATTTGGCAATTGTGTTACCTGTTCATGCTTCGTGTAGGTAGGATAAGAGATGTTCGACCATCTTTGTGGGAACTATTTTTAGAGAAATTAAAAGTGGGAAGTTGCAACTCATACATGTCCGTAACTCGAACACTTAAGCTTGTACGACACTCGTTTTCTGTTAAATTATTTTAACCAAAATATACATTATAAGTAACTTAGTTTTTATCTTGGCTATGCCTATGTCCGATATATTTAATATTTTAACATAGTGTCGATCATGTACCTCTTGATTGAAGAGAGTAGTGGGGCGTGATCTGACGCGATCTTCATTTTGACTCTCTCTGCACCTGTCATTGGTATTTCATTGGATGAAAAGAATATCACCATTTGTATTGTAGGGAAGAACATATCTACAAGACAATTATTAGCGATAAAAACAAAAAATCAATCTTACCCTTTCCACAAGAGAAGCACATCAAACTTTTCAATCGTTCTAAGCATAAATTGGTTAACATCGGGAATGCCAAAGTTTTGATGTTTCCATTCCCAACCCTTCTTCCTCCATAATGATCGCCTCCATCTTCTCGCAATTCGATATGGTCAGCTTTTTTAGTTGTGTGAGAGATTCAACCATGGATGGGAAAAATATAAACCCGATGTTATCCAAGCCATTGATTTCTAATGTCTCCAATCTTTGAAAGGCAACCTGCAGAATTCGCTCACGGAATTGGTAGTTAATTTAAATCTTGAATTCATGAACTTTCAAGATGTAAATACAGGTGAGTGCCAAGGGGAGAGGGGGATCATTAGGTAGCTCCAAAGGAAAAGAAAAAAGAGAATAAGAAAAACGGAGTAAAAAAATCTCTATATTAATGCCGTTTCTAATTCCACTCTTTCCTTCGCTAAATAACTTGCAATTCTGAGCTTAGTTTGATTAGTGAGCTAGTTTTATTTGGTTCGAAGAATCTCTCCTTCGGAAATGGACAAGCGAGTGGAGCATTGCTCATCTCTCTATGTACAATAAAGCAAAACCCAACAACACTTTCAACCTCAAATTTCGGCCCAAAAAGAGTTCAACTCATATCCATTGCCAGTGTCCACCAAGAACTATGGCGAAAGTCAAAAGCTCTAAAGACTACGACGATTAAGAAAAAGCAAAGACGTAAAGACTCACACACACCGCCTTGCGGGACCCGCAACAAATATGTCCAGCACCCTTTACTGACCGGGGGAAATTAATACATCGCAGGAGTCTTGGGCCCCACCATCAACTTTAGCGCTAATCGCCACTATGAGGGTACAATCTTTTCTGGTCAACGAAATAGCTGCCTCAACATTTGCTGGACAAAATCGTTGTGCGTTTTTCTTAACCAGGCAATTTTTTGTCCTTAGTTTAATGTTAGCAAATCATTATCAATAACCAATTTAACAGGATATCAAACATAAATATGTCAATTTGTGTTCATGATGCCAAAAGTGCATTCAATTATATCTATACATACTATAAAGGCCAAATGCAAAGATACTTAGTTGAAAGGACTTGGTATTTAGATTTGTAGATCGCCATGGAAAGAAACCGCAATGGCCACATATGGTCCTGCGAGACTAGGCAACCATTGGTTTTTCTTGATAAAATATTGAAGCCACATTAAAGTTACAATCTAAGTTGGATGGACTCAATAGTAAGAAAACTAAAATTTCGGCACAAATTTCTTGAAGATTATAATGTGGAACACTTGAAGCTTCGGAAATTAAACTAACACATACTAAGTAGCTGAATTGAAATACAAGACCCGTCAAAACTTATGAAGTAAGTCTCTATAAAATTTTTGGACTTTAAGATATTGAATTTTCCATTAAGGCATCAAGTTCCATTATTTGATATTGTTACAGACGTGGCCTTATACACGTGACCCAATCTCCCCAAAGGAGTATCTAAGGGTGATCACCAAATAAGATGATCTTTAAGGTGAATCTTACTCATGAATTATTCAGCGAGACATTCTCCACTCGACGTGGGATATGGAGCTACACAAAAGTACTTTTCTTTTACCTTAGGGGATCTCAAATTCTGCTGTGTGGAGTAAAGAAATGGTGAACAACACTTTGGAACTCCAAGAACAAGAATTCCAAATTTGCAATGACGAGTTTGTTGTGACATATGAAAATCATACAATTGCCAAGGCCTACTTTTACTATATATATAAAACTATACACCAAATTCTGTATTCTTACAATTATGGGGCCTATGCAATTATTAAGTGCTTAATTAAACATGATACACAAAAGGCGTGTATCAATAAGATTAGCATAGTTGCTTTATTTGAAAATTCAGTCCTCCTTCCCATTCTTCGTATTGTTTTTCAAAAGAGTCACCTATATTATACATTTTGTGGATAATAACAAATTTTGATAACTAAATTCAATGGAACACATTTCAAAAGATTATAAATTACTTTACTTATGGAATTACTTTAATGCCAAAATTCCCTTCATTTTGTTTTGATGAAACCCTATCAATATAAATATACTTGCAACACGTAAATAGAGATGACTCAGAAGCTATCACAAACTAAATTTGCAAGGATTTCATACAATTTGTCTGATAATATATTTCTTTTGGATTGGGTAGTCCTTTCAAGGACTACAAGGATGGGATTGAAATGTAATGGACAAATCCATCAACATAGCATTTACAATTACAAAGGACAGTGAGGAAATTTACGTGATATAGTGGGTGTTCTCAATGGTTGCCGAAGAAATTTTTAAGCAATATAATGTACAACCTTTAGGATAATTTTTGCACGTATGAATATCTATGATGAACAAAAGCTAATTTATGACCTCAAAAGACAACTAATGGGCTTTACCTTTTATCTATGATATAAAAAGGGATGCTATTACAATTGGAATTTGTTTGCATTTTACAAGCAATATCGGAATTGCAATCATCAAGAATTCCCAATCATTCTAGTTACTAATGACAATTAATTTATGCATGAAATATTTTTTTAATTGTCAATTATATTAATTAGATGGATACATATACAGCTTATGTCCCATTAGTCTCAGCGAGGTCAGGCCTTCTATATATCATCTAGTTATGAGCCCAACTCAAAAATTAAACCTTGGCCAAAAAATGGTATATGAATATGACTTATGGACATGGAGTTGATAGCTAAACGTGATTCCTCATCCATTTAGGTCAGGAGGACTTTTCACACACTGCTATTGCCTGCTTACTTGATAAAATCCAACAAAAAAGGCATTTTATTGTCTTTTCCTTCTCAAATGTCTCCAATTTCTCAGAATTTTTTAGGCAAAAAGGGACCATTTTCCCCACAAAATAACATGAGATTAGACACCTCAGCAGTTGGGATATCGCAATAATTGAGTGGTCACTAGTCATTGCCACCGGTTGAAATCCCAACTTTCCTTGAAAAATAGTAAATAACTTGAGATTATTTGGACTTCCTTTTTCCTATCCTTTGTAAATTACCTTGGGTATTCCTTTCAATTCAGACGCGTTAGTAGCCTATCCCAATTATTCAAGTTTGTTGTCATAATTTCCTCAATCAACATGTTTGAAAGGTGAAGAGATCCATGGTCCCCATGACAATGAAAAGCTTTATTTACTTTTTGTTGTAAAGAATAATTAGTCTTTCCAAAAGTTCATTGCTACAACTCTAGGAAAGCTTTCATCTGTCAAGTTGCTCTCAATCTCCCATCTATCTCGCCATCACCCCTCGCTCCCACCAATACAACAAGTATAACTTTTTTGTGCTTCATTCATTAGTCTATTGTCATCCCCGACAAGCGAACCTTAGACTTCTACTTTTGTATGCTACCACCACTTTATAATGTCAGAGGAGATTTATTGCATTTTTAAGAAGCATTTCATTATAAACCCATGGACCTTCGCATATCTAGGTTTTACACACAAAAATAAAAAAAAAAAGAAGTACCCAGGCAAGAGTAACTCTTTTATGAAGATTTAAAATCTAGAAAGTTAAAAGCTCCAAAGACTACGACCGAAAAAAAAAAAATGGCAAAGCCACAAACGCTTGTTGCCAAAATCTCCATGGGAGCTTAAAGCACGGGCTGAAGAAAAGTCACACTCTGACTTCACAACCTTGTGGAATCCACCACTTATATCTCCACCGCTCTTTATTAACGGGGAAATTAAAGTATGGCATGAGCCTTGGGCCACGCCACTATAAAAGAGCAATCTTTTGTCTACTTAAATAAAACCCTCTACTTGCAGTAGTTTTCCCCACATATTAAATATAGCCATGAGCTTTCCTTAATTAGGGGCATTGTTTATCCTTTAGTTTACTGATTCTCTTTCATGTTAGTAAATTACCATCCGTAGAAGTGCGGATAGGACCATAAAATATATTGACAGCGGCCTAACACCACTTTCATTGCTCCTCTTTTTGAAATTACTTCCAAGCTAAATTACTTCCTACAAGGTAAGCTCATATAACCTATCCCAATTAATCATCTTCGTTGTCGTAATTTCCTTAAGGATGAGTCTCAATCCGCAGCCTACATGTCCGAAACCATAACATTTTATGTGAAAAGACCCCATTATCCCTGATTACAATTGAAGGCTTTTTTTTTCTGTTTTTATTATTTTTTGTTTGAAAAGAGTAACTAGCCTTTTCCATAAGTTCATTGCTATAACTCTAGAAAATTCTTCATCCGCAAAGTTACTTGCAAGTCCCATCTACTTCGGCCTCCCCCATCACGCCCATTCATACAACGAGTTTTAACTTTTTTGTGCTTCATTTATTGGACTTTTGTCACCTCCCAGCTAGATTACGACAGAAAAAAAAAAAAAAAAAAAAAAAAGCAAAGCCGCAAAGGCTCTTTGCAAACTTTCCCTGGTCTAGTTGCATTGTCTCTGAAAGTGAGCTTTCACCATGGAAGCTCAAAGCATGGGCAGAAGATAAGTCGTACTCGTTTGGTTCGGCTTTGGGGAAATGCCCTTAGGAGAATGCAAATATCCTTGAGATAAAGACGTTTTCCGAAATGCTACACCGTTTGGTAATTTGTAGTCTCAAATGGCATTGAAATGCAACTTTTGCATAAATACCATTTGGCAAATTTTACATTACAAATGGGCTTTTGCTTTTATTTTATTTTAAAAAAAAATTAAAAATCAACTCCGGCGGCTAGCTAACCGCTGGCCAACTCCGGCGGCTAGATCGGGCCGTCGGCCACCCGAGGTCGCAACCTCGGGCGACGCCGTCGCCGCGGGGGCGCGACCTCGAGCGCTGGAGGCGCAGAGACGAGATCCGGCCTTCCGACGGCCCGATCGGCCTCCCGCACCGCCGGATCGGCGGCCGAGGTCGCGCGGACCCGAGCGGTGCGACCTCGGCGACGCCGTCGCCGCTGGAGGCGCGACCTCGCGCGCGAGGCCGGATCGGCGGCCCGAGGTCGCGCGACCTCAGGCGGCGTCGCCTGGTTCGCGAGCGCCAGGCGGCGTCACCTAGTTCCCACGCGCCAGGCGACGCCGCCTGAGGTCCGCGCGACCCAGGCGACGCCGCCTGGGTCGCGGGTCGTGCTACCCCCAGGCGATGGTCACCGGGGAAGCGCGACCCTCAGGCGGCGGTGGCGGCTGCCGGAGAAGCCCGATGGGCAGGGAAGAAGAAGATGCTGGGAAGAAAAGATGACGCCGGGAGGAAGAAGACGCGGTGAAGAAGGAAGACGAAGGTGGAAGAAGAATGAACAGTAATTTTTGCATTTCTAAAATGCCGAATGCTGAATGCCGCCCCTCCCCAGCTTTCAGCATTCAGCATTCGGAATGCTCATATTTTGGCGAAGGGGCTTTCAAATATTTTGCCAAACACCCAAATTTTCTCCCAATGAGCTTTGGGGGCCTAAAGCCCCTTTGGAATGCCCAACCAAACACCCCCTCAGACTGACGGGCATGCGGGACCTACGACTTAAATTTCTATGACTCTTTATTGACCGAGAAACTAACGTATTGCCAGAGTCATGGGCCCCACCATCAACTTCAGATGATGATCGCACCATCGTAAAAGGGCAAGCTTGTCTACTCAATGAAATAGCCACTGCAATTTCTGCTGGACAAAATAGCCGCGCGCTTTCCTTAACTAAGCAATAGTTTGTCCTTAGTTTACTAACTTCTCTTTAATGTTAATAAATCACTACTAATAACCAATTTGATATCAAACACAAATTTGTGTTTGTGATGCCCAAAGCGCATTCAAATACATCTATCCATACACAAATTTGTCTACTCAACGAAATAGTCACAGCTGTGCGCTTTCCTTGACAGGGCAATTGTTTATCCTTAGTTTACAAGCTTCTCTTTAATGTTAGTAAAACACTATGGCTGCATTTTGCAGTCGAGATCAAATTTATGATATGATGAATTTATTATATTATGTATTTAGTGTTTGCTCAAGATAAGATAAAAGTAGATACAAGGGAGATATAAATAGGATGGAATTATCTCTTGGAGAGGTGGGATAAAGGAAGGTGAGATTTCTAATATCCATAATAAAAAAGTTATTTTTATCGAATAACGAACTTTTTAAATTATAAAATTAAAATCATATTTCAATATAAATAATATTTGAATTCTAATATAAGAAATTCAAAATAAGAAAAAATATCAATTTAGTTATTTTAATTTAATCTTATTTTTTTTATTTATACTCAAATTTAATTCTATTTTATATTATAAATTCAATATATAAATATAAATATTATTTACATTTATTACATATTTTAGGTATATTAGTACAGTTTACTATTTAATAAACTTTTATTAGAGAATGATGGGAGGGGAAGAAAGAAATAAAAAAGTAAATAAAAATAAAGTAGGAAAGAGTATTACAAGAGATTTTTACTATCTCTGTTTGTAAAATTTTTGGTTCATTTATATGAATATGCTATTGTATATCAAATAATGTATATGATATGATGTAAATATATTCAATTTTATTACTGCAATTAACAAACAGTAAATAGGATATAGTAAAATCCTTGAATTTTCATATCTTATAATATCCAGTTTTATCATGATTAGAAACCTAGACGACTAAACATAGCCTATTAATAACCAATTTGATATCAAGCCCAAATTTGTGTTTGTGATGCCGAAAGTGCATCCAAATACATCTAACCATACTATATGCATGTATGAACACGCACAAAATTCTATACTCTTATAATTATAGAGCATATGCAATGACTAAGTGCTTGTTTAAACACGATACACAAAATATGTGCATCAATTAGATTAGTAAAATTGCTTTTATTAAAAAAACCCGATCCTCCTTCCCATCCTTCGTATTAGTTTTTAAGAGAGTCACTTATATTATACATTCTGTGGATAATAGCAAAGTTTGACAACTCAATGGAATCCATTTCAAAAGATTAAAAATTACTTTGCTGATGGAATTATTTTAGTGCCAAAATTCCCTTCAATTTTGCTTTATGAGACCCTATTGATATGGATATACTTGCAGCATGCAAGTATTGTAAGTTGAAAATAATTCAGAACGTATCACAAACTAAATTTACATTGATTTCACACAATTAGTTAGGTTTCTACACAATGAGAGAAATATAAGATTGTTTATCTAATTGCGGAGAAGCATGGATAGATAAGCTAATTAGGAAAAAATAAATTGAAAATAACAAATTGAATAGGCATCATAATTTGTGTTACTTCTAATTAGCAAAGGAGGGAAAAGTTAATAAATAGTTACCTGTTGCCCATTGAAGAATGTAATTTGAGTGCTAACTTGGTCGTTTGATGTACTACTTGAAGGAGCCGACTTAGTATCTAAAAAGTTCTTGATATCTGGCAAGTCACACAATTTCAAGACATGCAAGTTATGCAACTTCACTTTGCTACAAACATCAACTTCTACAATCCCATGCATTAACTTGCAATTGACAACTTCGATCTCTTCTAGCCATGGAAGTCCTTTCAACAGTGAAAGAGGAAATAATACTTCCATCTTGTCACAACTTTTGACTCGTACTACTTTTAATGTATTGAAGGACTTGGAGGAGATATTGTTGGTGCATATCTTCTCCAAGGTGATGAGATTCTCGAGAAGTAACAACTCCAATGTCTCATAATACGTATGGGATGGCGATCGGAGAATGTATTGGATGGAGGAACTATTCGTGACTTTTAGATGCTTTAATTTTGGAAAACCTTTTTGGGATAATGAACAAATACTTTGCTCACATCCATTGAACTTGTCTAAAAGCAGACAGTTAGTTGTGCCAAAGATGCTTTGTATGAATCCTTTTGGGAGAACATCACTTAATGGATCCAACCTGAGCTCTAATGTCCTCGATCCTTTGCACTCGTGCCACCAGTAGTCGGCATTACCTATTCGAATTTCATACTTGGTTAATTTCTCAACATTTAGATTCTCTGGGAGCATACTCGGACTATGAATGGACAAATGTAGAGTGTGGAGCTTCTTCATGTGATTCAACTCGATCAGACTCGCATTAGTTGGTGGAGTTTGCTCCACAACATTCCATTGGTCAAAGCTATTCTTCATGTACAACTCCTCCAATTTGAACAAGCTTCGAAGTACACCCGATTCGATTATCTTAAGTTTATAACATCGGTTCAAGTCTAACAACCTCAACTCTGCCAGTTGCCCAATTTCTCTTGGCAATCGATGAATATCGGAGTTCGCAAAGCTAAGAATTTGTAACCCTTTCAGCTCGCCAAGAATGGCTACATTATCTAACGAACAATAGTCAAGACACAGAGTGTGTAAGCTCTCCAAGAATTGAAACGACGAAGGGAAGCAAGTGAGATGTATCCCGGTAAGATTTAAGACCATGAGCTTCTTCATAGAGTAAAATAATGAATCCGAGACCTTAAGAGATCTGCCGTATGTGAACAACAAAAATATCTGCAATTCAGGGCAATCTAATTCTTGGGGAAGCTCAATTCTGTAAGCATATGGAAAGCATAGTGCCCTACAACTTTTAAGCTTGTCATTCGACAACTCTATTATTAAATTATTTTTATCTTTCAACACGAGAAGAGGGTGATCTCTTAAAGCGACAGAGGCAACAAATTCACGAACCAAGTCATGTATTTTGAAACCATAAGCATCTCCATCCTCTAACAAAAGGGAGGAGGCTTGAAGAGTATGAATCCCCAATCCCAAACTCCCTCTAGCGTCTTCTATGTTGTCATATTCTCGAAATAGCCCCCAACCAACGCCATACCTCACCAAGTTTTCAAAAGAGGGCTTAGAGGTGCCATAAGCAACACAGAGTGCTAGCAAAGACTTCTCTGTGTCTTTTAAATGATCATAACTCAATTGCAGCATGTTATTTATCACCTCACCAAGTTGTTTGTTTTTAGAAAACTTGATTTGTTTCAAAGCAATCTCCCATTCAGGTAAACCAACGCCTTTAAAATATTTTGCCATACTGACAATAAGGAAAGGCAAACCTGCACATTTGTGGAGCGCTTCATCCACCAAGGGTTTGAACTCATTATCATGAACTTTGTCTCCCACCAACTTCTCAAACAACCTTTTCGCCTCTTCCTCCTCTAGCTCACCAAGGAGGAAGTCCTTGTCGCAGCCCATTTCACTTTTTAAAATTTTTTGATCTCTTGACGTCAACAATAACTTGCATCCTATGACTTTATTGTCATGTCCACAAGGAATGCCGACTGATTTCAAGTCGAGTTCCTTCCACAAGTTGTCCAGTATTATGAGGACCTTCTTGTTCTTACTCTCCTCTTTCAACCTCCGTCGTAGAAGTTCCGCTCGCCCGGTGGTAGTCTCTATGCTCTTTATGTCAGTAAGGCCCAAGGCCTGCGCAATCTCTCCTTGAATTGTCCAGATGTCTGGATTTTCCGACACGTTGGCCTTAGCGACCCAATCGAACGACTTGTCTTCGCTAATCATCCTTTTGACTTCCTCCAAAAGGGTGGACTTGCCAAGCCCGCCCATCCCATAAACCCCGACCACGCTGTTGCTGTCATCGGCAAGAGCGTCCTTGATGTCCCGTATGATTTGAACTCTAGATTCGAAGATGTCATAGTCTGCAAGCTTTATCGATGTCGAGGCAGAAGACGCGGAGGTCATTGCAGTGACATCCCCCGGAGAAGGATCGATGAAGCAGATGTCTTTCAATTCTTTGAATCCGTTGCATTTTTCAGCGAGTTCACGAATGACCTTGATGTCGGCCTCGGCCTTCATGCTGAACTGATAGCGACATTTGGGGTCGGGAAGGGTCCCGTAGCAGCAGGTCTTGCTTGCCTCGTCGGAGGCGTCCAACAGTCCTTGCGCCTCCTTCAAGTTCTCCTCACAACTTGCCTTCCAGTTCGTGAAGGTACTGTGGAAGTTCCGAACATTGTTTGTGGCCGCTTTTTCAAGAATCTGGACCCTATCAGCCTCGTTCTTCAGATTCTGGACTTCCTCCCGAAGACGGTCGGCGAAACTCTTGGAGGAGATCACATATTCGAATCGACGCTTGATGGGAACAACTACATAGCTCTTTAAGACATCCCATGCAATAGAAACGATAGAATCGGCCGACATCTTTCTTTGATTTTTTTTTTTTTCGGATAAAGAAAGAGCAAGAAAAAAGAGAGATCGAGAGAAAGAGAATGATGAAAAGGAGGAGCAGATACCGAAGAAGAAGAAGAAGAGGAGAAGGAAGAAGAATGGTTGAGCTTAGGAGAAGAAAGAGCGAAACGGAGCGAGAGGCAAAGAAGGCCAAGAGATTTTGAGTGAAAAAAAAAAAAAAAAGACAGGAAGGGGAGCGTCGAATAGCAATGAATGGAGGAAGAAAGAGACGATTCTCAACCGTTGAAGGAAACGATTCATTCAACTCTAACCATCGCCCCGGAATATATGTACTTAACATCAGAGAAGCACCGACGCTCTCCTTGGGGACTTTTCATATCACGTGGGACACTCCGACATGTATCCAACATACTTCGATACTCAATCAACACGTGCCAAAAAATTTAATATCTAGTTAGGTTAATTTAAAAAAAAATTAATAAGTGAGGGGTTAAAAATATATATATATATATATATATATATATATGTGTGTGTGTGTGTGTGTGTGTGAAAAAATAAAAATGAAAAAATAATAATACATAAGAAAAGAAAAAAAAACACTTAGTTTTCTCTTCTCTTCTGACTCTCACTTTTTGTGACACACAATCTATCATCAAGTTTTTTTTTTTCCTTCTATCTTCTAACACGTCTGATACGCAAGTTTAAAATATGAATTGCTTGTTTTTTTACTCTAAATTTTATAGATTATTGAAATATAATTGAATTTGTCAAATTAAAAAAATAAATGATATTAATAAATGATGGATTAATATTTTTAGTGTAAATTTATTATTGTATGCTTTTGTATATGTAAATATATATTTTTAATATACAATATATCATAATGTATTATAATTTTTTTATTTTTTAAAAATGATCTGTCGATATATTATGTTGTACCATCGTATCGGTATAATAAAAGGTAAAGATGAATGATGAGAGGGAATGGACAAGGACTGGCCACACCCACATGGGATTGTCACTTACCGTGATTTCTTTAGGATTTAAATTTTTGAAAGCGGTGACAATTAGCAGATCGCTCGCACAGTGTTGTCTGACAAAGAGACGTGACATGTAACTTTACAGAGTCTGCCATCAACTAAATTTTTAATGCGGACCATACACCAAGGCAGAAGCACGAGTGGACCTTAGGAAAACACGTGAAAAGGCACCTTTACTCTTTCCCATAATATTAAACATTTTCATCGATATTTGCATGTGCTCGCTTGCGTGATATTGATTCTGAAATGTACATAAACCCTACAATGACTGATTGCAATACCCGGTTGATTAGACAAGAAAGCATTCTGCAATAGAAGTCCCGCTCGGTGCCAATGATGGTATAATAACTTTGGTCAAAGTAAGGTCCTCATAGTTTCAAATATATCTGTACCATCCATGGTAAATTGGGACTTCTCATGCCACTAAATGTCGTATATCAATACACTTGAATAAGATGAAAGCTATGATTAATATGGATGGTTCTACATATGTTTCTCTGGAAATTGTTGATGTGCAAATTCTCTGTGCCCAATAGTTGCCCCTTTAGAGCGCGCACACTACCAAAAACGTGAGTCCTTGTAGGGACCTTTTAGGAACATACTCCGTGATTATGCCGGTTGTGTTTTTGGTGATAAAAAAGATGGACAGATTACAATTCTTTCCAACTAAAAAGCATTATACTAATATCTTCTACCAGAAAAAAATCTCTTTTCTAAAGTATTGTAAAATCTTATACTACGCAAGTTTCTTGCTTTGATTGAGCGAATCTCAAAATTTAATTGTTTTGATCTCACATAAGATTCACCCCATGTTTAAAATTTGTGCTTACCTAGATATATTAAATGTTGTTTCTCATTGTATTTAGATGGTAGACAAGTTGAGTCATTTAAATAAATTAATTTAGCTAGGAAAACATCTATACATATGGTTAAACTCTCTTGAGGTTTGTCGTGATCCTCCCAAGCAGGGTCTTCTCAAGGTGGAGTGGGTTTAATGGATTGTCGAGCAAGAACTATCATTACCTCTACTCAAGGTTTACTTGATATCACTCTATGCAAGTTCTCCCAAACTCTTATCACACATAACGTTGGGAAATTCAAATTCAATTGATCTAGAGATGGGATTCTATCATATACAAGAGTGGCCATTAACGCATTAGGATTGGCTAAGAGCTAAGTAGAACGTGAGAGAATGTTCTATTTTGTGCAAATTAAAGACTTTAAATTCAGGGTTCATGTGATCTTGTCAAATTATAGAATCCTAAGATTCTTTCCACTAGGTGTTCACTTGTAGTTATTCAATTTAATTTGTTCCTAAAGTGGGTGATAATCGTCAAAAGAAGCTAAAGAAATCGAAATGTAAAAATCATGTAAGGAATTCAAAACAACAAATCGAAAATATAATGAAAGACAAGTAAGAGTATAGGAAAGTAAAGCCCATATGAGTTGAACAAAGAATATTACAAGGCGTTGTTATTAAGCCCTGTGACAAGATCCCGTGGACTAAAATTAAAACATCATGGTCACTCAAACATGATGAAATAACAACACTATAAAATGCGGTAAAGTAACCTGATATGAATTGGGTAAAGAATATATACTATCTCGTTATTAAGCCTAGGGACATGAATCTCTGTGAAATAAAAATCAAAAGCCAAAGTCTAATTTTAGTTAAAGAGAGTTCCCTACTAATAAAATCTTAATGATATTATAGACGAAGACATCCAATAAAATAATCCCTAACAGCAATCCTAATATAAATGCAAATGAGATTTAGTTATTTATTTATTTTTATTTTTCATCCAATTATCTGTTTTATCCAAAAGAAAACACAATCTAAAAGCAATTTCATTCTGATAGTCACTTTAACAAATCCTAATTCTTAAGCGTGTATTTTTTATGAATTTTATTTTGCACTTTAGCATATTTCTTATTCTTAAGCATATATATCGTTTGTTTATATACCAATTGTATTTTGCACTTTAGCAAATCAGTTTTGAAGATTACTTTAACATAGCTCTATATATAGTTCTTAAAATAGCTTAACAATGCATGGGGGGAAATTGTGTAATCAGTCCCAAACTTATTAATCAAATGCAAATCTAGTCCCAAACTTTTCAATTTTGTCAATTTAATTTGAAATTTTTCTCAACATTTCAATGTAGTCCTTCTAACCAACTTTCATAGGAGATCAATGAGGGACTACCTTGGAACTTAGCGCAAAGCTTTTGGATAAATTGGCGAAAATTAAAGATTTGTGACTGAAATGGTAATTGCACAATAAGTTTAAAACAGTAGATAATTAGTCCCAATAGATAAATGTCATTAAAAAAGGTAATCTGGGGGAGACGGGGAAGAGGGAGAGAGAGATGGGGTAAACTTAATGACCCCAGATATTTCAAAAGAAAAAAAAATAAATTTGTAATAACTTATAAATGTTATAATTAAATAATTGTGTGGTTACTCATTATGACAATTTTTTTTTCATATTTTACAAGTAAATCATTAACATCCGATTGAGAAAATACATGACGTGATAGGCCATATTTAACAAATCTATGATAATCAAGTCTCTGACAAATAAGATGCTTGATGTCAAAATATCTTTTACGACATAATAATCTATATTTGACAATAAATGATGATAGAGAGTCAAAAGCAGTATCTTTCATCATAAAAACAAAATTATGGCACATGCTTTGCAAATAAATAAATATTAAAACGTAAAAGAAACAATTGATAGAAAATTAACAGGAAAACAATTATCCATTATTACAAAAAGTTGGGAAATTCTTCAAAAAATCTTAAACCTATTGCACATTTTCCTTTTCATTCCTAAACCATTCAATTTTGCACCAGCCACAGGCGAGGGACAATTGACCCTTGCCAGCTTTAAGTGAGAGTGACATGTTCCTCGCCAACTCTAGGCAAGGGTCACAACACTCTCGTCAACCAAAGCAAGAGCGCATGAGCCCTCTCGCACAATTGACAAGGGCCTCCACGCCCTCGCTAGATTTAGTCACGTTAGGGCTAGACAATCCCTTGCTAATCGTCCACATTAGTAATTTCCAATCAATTTTGGTAGAATGAACTCAACTAGCAAAATGTGAAAATATTTAGTACTCAATTGGCAAAATTGGAAAAAATACAATAAATTTAGGACTTTTTGAATAATTTTCCCACAAAAAATCCATAGAACAAAAATAATAAGTTTGTAGAGGGTTATATTTCACGATTATGCATGTATCATAAACAGGGAAAAGTATATAAAAAAAAAAGTCATAAATCTATTACATTGGTACCAGGTTTAGTCTTAAACTTTTTAATTGAACTAATTTAATCTTAAACATTTTCATATATCCGATTAAATCAATTCAGCCAATTTATGCCGAAAACTGCAAACATGGACAATAGTCATTTTACATGGTATAATTAGTGCTAATGTGAATATTTTTTTAAATATAATATTTAATTATTTTTTTCTTTTTTTTGAATTTTTTTTTTTTCCATTTTTCCTTCTCTTTTCCTTCTTTCCTTCTTTTCTTTTGTTTTTTTTTCCCCTTTTTTCCTTTCTTGCTAATTTTCCTCTGCTAGCCTCTATGATGGTTGAAGGAGGTTGCCGGCTGCTAGTGAAGGTAAGGGTTGGGATGCCCTCCCTGCCCTCAAGTGAGATCAGCCCTTGCCGGCCTCTAGCAAGGGCTAGCCTTGCATGGATGATGGTCTCTCACCAACACTAGAGGCTAGCTCACCTAGATGAGGCTCCTCACCATCTCGGCAAGTACACCCTTACCGTAGGGTCCCCTCACCAAATCTAGCGAGCAGTGGCCTCGTCCAAGTGAGGTTGACCCTCGCTGGTAGTCGATGACCTCCGTCAACCATCAAAGAGGCTAGTAGAGGAAAATAAGCGTGAACAAAAAAAATAAAAGAAACAAAAAAAGAAAAGAAGAAAATAAGGAAAAGAGAAGGGGAAAAAAAGAAAAAGGAATAAATTAATTAAATATTATCAACAAATGTCCACGTTAGCATTGATTGTGCCATGTAGGACGATCGGCATCCATGTCAAAAATTTATGATATAAATTGGCCAGATGGACTCGATTAGTATCAATGTGAAAAAGTTTATTACAAAATTGGTCCCATGCTTAAGACTAAATTGTTACAAATATAATAGCTTTAGGACTTTTTTGATACTTTTCCCATCATAAACAAACATAACTAAATGCATAATTGTTAATGACACAATACTTATGGTGCGGAAGTGAAGTAGCATCATGGCATGCAATGCATGACAAGCTTACAACCTTCTATGACAAGAGTTTAGCCTACATAGATACGTAAATGACTTTAGGTGTTGTAGGATATTGAGCATTTTAGTCATTATAACAGTGAAAGTCAAGTAGCACACAATACATGATGTGTACATGACCTTGTGCTTTCATTTGAGAATTTAGCCAATGGATTTACTCAAGTAAACTTAATTTTCTAAATTGGCAACCATACAAATAAGTAGATGAGAATATATCAATCAATGTGTAAATCCCATATGATTGGTTGCACGTTTTATGTAATGAGTTGTACCATAATTGTTAGAATGAAGATTGTATTTAAATCACATGATAGTTGCTTAATTATAAAATGTGAGTTTGTTTAGCCAAATGTTTAATGGTTTACATCGAAAAAATGACTAAGTCTTTGTAAAGGATATTATGTCAATTTAAGTGGGTATAGAGTTTGTAGCGATTGATATTGCCTTTGGTAAGTTAATGATAATAGAGGCACTTACCGATGACCATGAACAATGATTACATATAACCGAGAGATATAGCCATGGATGTACGACTCGATTGGTTGACGATTGTCTAAATGTTGGACAAAGGGAAAAGAAGAAAGGAGATGGTGAAGATGTCGATTGAAGACAAGTGCACCGAGAAATGGTTAATCCAGTGGCACTTTAAGATTTGTAATTGCTTGTGGATAGGATCGATATGCAGATAGGAGGCCTAAAATCTTGAGAATGCAGTTACAACTACTCTTAGAATAGCTATAGTCTTAATGAGCGGCTAGGGAGATATGTAATTATTGCAGAGGATCATTATTATTTAAACTGTGGAGTAAATTGGTTTCTTTGCCTTATTTAAATTGCACGCTCATCAAAGAGGCTTAAAAAAATAAAATACAAATGATTACCAACTATTTACATAACAAATTGATTTGACTTGAAGTTTTATGAATACTTTATACACTGTCACATTGGTATAACAAAATGTAATTAAGAAAGAGCAACAAAAAGAAAGATAGGCGGTGCCCACGTGATAAGGACAGGCCAAGACCACCCATACACGTGATAAGTAGCATCTTTAATTTTTTTCGCAATATTAATATTTGCATCAATATTTGTATGTGGCACTTTTATGAATTTACATGGAGTGATGATTAGAATGTGAAGCGTATATAACACCTTCAATCAAAACGCAATTATTAAAATGATTGGACTTAAATCATCGCTCATGTATAATAGGTATCTTATGTAGTTTTTCATTCTTTGATATGGCAAATGCAATTAATAAAGAGAACAAAACTATGTGGACAGATCAAAACCAACGTGACGTGTAGTTCCATCCAGAGATGGTAAAAACTCTTTTTCAACTCAATTTCAGCATGACTAGGTGTATATAAGACACTTACTAGAATAATAATTTTTGAATTACTGTGAAAATAGTAACTTGTTATCACCTATAAATTTTTAAAGAAATAGACCCCGTGACAACTTATAATTATTTATTATTTAATTTTTTGTAGTCCAAAATAGATTGTTATTTTTATAGTAGATTAAAAATTGTCACCCAATCATTTCTCTAAAATTTTTAAGCTAGTTGAAATGATAGTAAAAAAGCATAACCAATTCCATGTGAGTCTACGTGGGTTTGCACCAGACTCATTTTCAACCCATTGTGAGTCCAGCTAAATGAGCAAATGAATAATTACTACTATCATGGGGAGATGTCCTTTTAGCATCCCCGATACTTTTCAATTAAAAGTTGAATATGGTAATAGAAATGGTTTTCTTGTTTCTTTATTTGACCTGTTATCATCACCAATGTGTAAGTTTCCGCATCCCTACCTCCACTGTTAATAGACAAACATTGATTAGGTACTGATCCTAAACCCGCTCCTTATGCGAATCAATTAGTATAAGTAACATTATAATTAAGCAGATTGTTAGATTATAATGTCAATTTACATTAGACGTAACTTCAATTGGAATTGTTAGTTCAAAACTTCTAAATAAATTAAACGTTTGCCAATCTTTATTAATAGTTTAAATCAGTTTACTTTTGGACCAAAAAAAAAAAATAGTTTACTTTCTTAAGTACTGCTACTCTTTACAGGATAAAATTAATATGAGAAATATTTCCGAGTCATCGCTAACATATTTTTTGTGGTCTCACATTCTGATTGGAGTTACCCCATTTTCTTTCAAATGCTTGGGTTTGTTTAGAGTATTTTGCTTTTAATATTTATTCTTCAAAAATCACAGTTATCAGAAATCAGTTTTACAAAAATATACAATTATTGACAAGTAAAGCTATGTGGCTTTTGATAATTTATAACCCTTATTTTCCTTTCAATTTTAATTTTTTGAAGGACGGGAGCATCGAAAATAGCAACATTTTGCTGGAAAAGCTTATAATAAAAGGCTGATTTTTTATACTATCTATCTGGCAATTTAAGAATGATTCGAAAACCCAAGGAAGAAAGAGGAGATGGGGTGTGGATGGAGCTCCACTTGGGGAGTTGAATGGTAAGCAGACTGCCCCCACGTTGTCACTGGCCAAAAATGAAACTACAGAAAAGGCTGATGTATGTCGGTAGCTCCATCGAGACAATAAGGCTGCACATGCAAACGCTTTTGTTCTGGGGAAGAGTTTTTTTTTTTTTTTTTTTTTTTTTTTTTTTTTTTTTTTTCAGAAATGGTTCTTTTCTATTTCTGCTCCGGGGAACAATTTTTGAGTAAAAGAACCCGTTTGATAACGACACAAAATTTCTACTCTTGGAATAGAAAAAAAAAGAATAGAAATGCGTTTGGTAACGCAACAATTTCTTTTTGTATTTATTCATTTTTTAATCTTCGAAGCGGATTGCCACCCTTTCGCCGGCCGGCCTTGCCGGGCCGCCAAGCCCTTGACCACCGTCGCCGCACGCCGCCGACGCCGCAAACCCGTCAATCCGGGCGCCGCAAGCCCATCGGGCCGCCCCTCCGATGGCCGGCGACGGCGGCGGCGATTAAGCCGGAGAGGGCGGCGGCGGCGGCGGATAACCGGCGACAATGATATGGCCGGCGACCGACGGACAATGACCAGAGAGGAATGGCGGCGGCCGGCGGCGCGGCCCGGCCAGCGACCGACAGCCAGCCGGAGAGGATGGCGGGTAGCGGCGCATGCCAGCGGTGGCTCGGCGGTAACGGTGGTCGCTGCAAGAAAAGGAAATAAAATAAAATTAAAAAAGAAAATCAGTTTATTTTGGAAATTGTTAGGAAAAGAAGAACTTTTTTTGCTTCTTGTTTCGTTTCCAAACCATTCGGGTTAAGTTTTATTAAAGGGAACAAAAAAACAATGTGGCGTTAAACAGGTTTTGTTTTTTTTGTTAGGGAACAAAAGAAAACCATGAAACGAAGCGTTTGCGTGCAGACCCTAAACGATTCATGATAGAAATGGATGACTCATAATATATATATAAGATTTTATTTTTATTTTTATATGGCATTTTACCGTTCCTTTGTCAGTCACCATCTCTAATGGAAGTCTTCACGTCCTTTCTCCCTTTGCTCATGGACAACCATCTAAATATACGAAGGATTTCTTTAATTAGGGTTAGTGGTGGGAGAGGGAGAAAAAGAGAGAGTAGTCGCAGGAGTTGAGATGGTTTTTTGCATTTGACTGTTCCTTTACTCGACCGGTCACCATCGCCATTGTCTACCTCGGCGTCCTTTCGTCCACTACTACTGGACAAAAACATCTAGATGTTCATAAATGCATGAATCGATCAGGTGCACTCACTTGTTTGGCCTCTTTCCTTTTACTATCGAGAAACATTGCTTTTCCACCTCACCCCTCCCGAGGCAATGATCAATTAAGCAAAAGAGTTGCCAATTATTAAGTTAAAACTGACAACTGTCTCGATGAGGCCCAGATGAACAAGCTTTCCCTTCACTTCAATTAATCTTTTTTTGGGCCAAAACAAACTTTCCATCACATCAATATAGTTCAAATATTACAAGGTGAAACTAGAACTTACATCAAGATGATAAATTAAAGAAGACTCCACTAACACTAAGTTTTTAACTCTAGAAGGGAGATCATTAAGAAGGAAAGAAGATGCACTTCATTAAGAGTTTAAGGGATGAGTGATCTCGACGATTTTCCATTGTAGAGATTATATCTCGAATAACAGTTTTTGATCATGTTCTTCCTATTGACACATTAGACTTGGGCTAACTTAAATTCCTTATGTCTAACTAAGATTAACCATTAGTTGGAAATGAGTCTTGACTTTTCAAGTATTATCTTTCGCAAATTTGTTGATAGAAAGCCCCTCTAGGCATCTCTTTAAGTGGGAAAAAAAAAACTCAATTCACAAAATAAAATTGAAATTGTTTAATTTTTATGTGGACCATAATTATTAGATTAGAATGTGAAATAATTATCATAAAATTGCCATATGATATGGTTGGACTTTTGTTAATGTCTTTTTGTTCTGCTCTTTCAAAATTTACTTATTGACATGAGTTTAATGTGATTTTTCCTATTATTCTCAAACGACAATATTGATAGACAATTTTCTTTGATTTTTCTTCTGAGAAAGAGAGAGCGAATCTCACACCAACAATGCATAGTGGACTCAATAATACAGGCTTTTGAGGCATCGTGCAAGATGCCTTACACATACACAGTGTGGTGTTTGTGTTCACTTGAAGTACTCATTGACTGTTAAAACTTTCGTCCTTTTCTCTTTCAAATTTCCTGATGAGCTGTTCCATTTCCCACTCTTCAAAATCCTGTCCCGATGAATATGCTAGAATCGTATTATTGATCTTTTGAATGTACTTAATGCAGGCAGATGGGCGCGCACCTTTTGAGGATTCTTAGACAAATGCATCTTCTTTGGCGAAGACTGATGGGAACTTGATGGTACATCAACGAAGCTCAAAGGGACGTGTTTGCATTGGCCCACAAAGCAGAAGTAGTTTGCGGACTTTGCACTTCATGCACGAATCAATTGGGCAACATGTGAAATGAAGCTGTTCTAGACACTTCATCCCCAAAGTGTGTACACCTCAAATGACATTTAGTAATATCTTGTGAGTTGCGATGCATATCTTACCAAAGACCGATAAAAGAAATGGTTTTCCTTCATTGCAATTTGCGAAAATAAAATAAAATAAGTGATGGCTTGACCAAGTTTTGGAGTGTAATTTGATAATAAATAAGGGATTTAGGCATCGTAGCAATTGGATTTTTTTGCAAAAAATTTCAATAGGTCTTTAAACTCTTTTTTTGCCAATCATGTCCCTACATTGTATATATTTTTTTTATTCTTTCAAATCCTTTATGTAAACATGCAAATGGAGTTGATGATGATGTGCACTATAATCATGAGATGTGGATCATCTACTGCGAAATGCGCCCGCATCGTATGTCTAACATGCCAGTAGGATGATAGGAGGAAATAGACTTTGTAATATCCCATTAAAAGTTAAAGAGATTGATGATCTCGATGATATGTCAATGTAGAGATTATATATTAAATAGCAATTTTTGATAATTTTCTTTTTATTAATACATTCGATTTGGGTATAAACCCTATATCTAATTAATATTAACCATTTGTTGAAAATAATTCTTGACGAAAATAAGTCTTGACTAGTCATTGTTGATAGAAAGCTCCTCTAGGTGTGTCCCTTTAAGTGAAAAACCAAAAACTTAGTTCACAAATAAAATTACAGTTGTTTAATTTTTATGCCAACTATAGTTATTAGATTAGAATGTGAAATAATCATCATAAAATTGTCATATGATGATATGTTTGAAATTTTGTTAATGTCTCTCTCTACTCTTGCTCTTTTAAAAGTTATTTATTCATATGAATTTAATGTAATTTTTCCTATTATTCTCAAAAGGAGACATTGACCAATCGACATTTTTTTTTTACTTTTCTTATGAGAAAGAAAGACTGAGTCTCACACCAACAATGCATGTGGACTCAATAATACAGACTAGTGGTCATCAGCAATGATGATCACGTGTGTGGACTATATACATGGGGTGTAGATCGTCTACTATGAAATGCGTGCACATTATTTATTTACCGCACCGTTGGGATGATAGGAGAAGGAGTGAAACGGAGCAAGAACGAAGACAGATGAAGAAGGCGAAGAGATTTGAGGGCAACAAAGAATGAAGGGCGGCATCAAAACATAGCAACTTTTTGTTGGAAAAAGTCGATAACGTCTGAGTAGTTGCATGCTGCATGAGACGCGCTTGGACCTAACAATCAAAATTTCATGGTACCTCTGCATATTTTGCTGCCAAAGATCTCATTATAACACTTTGGCTTATAATTAATCTATTGATTTATTTCCACGTAGTAGCCAAAATCTCGTGTTTGATGCTCCGCTTTTGTCTTTTTAGTTTTTTCAAAAAGCATCTTGGACTTGAGAGGGAGATGGGACATCCCACCATCTAATGTCTAGTTAAATTATTGCTTCTTTAGACCTGAGTAACATGCAAAGCTATTTTTCCAATGACAGAACTCTATCAGACAAAAGGGTACATATAGACCCCACTTTTGCATCCATGGTTCAATCATGGGAGTGGGGTAATAATGCGGTGCTGCCTTCGTGGAACATGATGCCATAGAAAACGAAAGTGTAGAATAAGATTACTCAATGCTATCATCAAACCATTCTCATGCAATGCTTATCATTAATAGACTTATAGCTTTAAGTAGTTCCATTTGCAAAAGATGCAATTTTATTAAACACTAGCTAAAAGATGGCGATGCGGAAAAAAAACACGGCTCATGAAACTCTAAGTGACCCTACCAAACTCGTGATTGTTGTTCAAACTTGGCAAAGAACAAGGTAAATGTAATTTAGTGCCTCACCTTTTTGAGAAGATGTGATGCATCTTTGGCTTCACCGTGCACGATTTTTCTGAATGTTCCCTTAATAGATCCCTTGAAGAATGCAAAGAGAATTGTCTGCCGCATGTATATTTGAACAAGCAGTGTATGAATACA
The DNA here is from genome assembly GCA_016097615.1 of Eucalyptus dawsonii. Classification (NCBI taxonomy): domain Eukaryota; kingdom Viridiplantae; phylum Streptophyta; class Magnoliopsida; order Myrtales; family Myrtaceae; genus Eucalyptus; species Eucalyptus dawsonii. The sequence continues at coordinate 27,306,081 of CM027881.1, read as the reverse complement.
AAAGACCATAGTATAAGTACATTGAATGAGAAAAATTAGAAAATATAGAAAAGATGAGCTATTTCGACTTAAACAATTGTGAAAATAAGAAAAAGAGAAAAGGTCATACTGACCTTCATGAATGAGTGAACGATGTTCCTTATTCTAAAAATAATTGCCAACGGACACCCATATTTCCCAACCAAGTTGGCTTATCATTAATCTATTGCTTTATTTCCATATTGTAGCAAACATATTTTGCTTATGCTAAGTCATTTACAAATAATCAACTCTTGGTCTTTCAGCTTTTTTATAAAGCAGCTTTGTAAAGGTGGACTTGAGAGAGAGATGGGACATCCCACTACCTACCTAATGTCTATTCAAATTATTGCATCTTTAATTATGAGATTCTAAGGATGATGCATGACTACTTTCCTAGAAATAGAAATTTTAATAAGGATATCATAGAAAACGAAAGTATAAACTAGCATCTCTGAATATTAAGGTGCTTTACCTTCTCTTGCTTTAATCAATGCCTTTTGTTTATTCAGCTTTTTAAATAAAGCATATTTATCAAAGTTGGACTCAAGAGAGATGGGATGAAGATAATCAATGCTTTCATCCTTTTAGCTCTTTTATAAAGCATCTTTATTAAAGGCAAACTGGAGAGAGACATGGGACGAAGATAATCAACGTTTTCATCTTTTTAGCTCTTTTATAAAGCATCTTTATTAAAGGTAGACATGAGAGGGAGATAGGACACCTCACTATCTAATGTCAATTCAAATTATTGCATCTTTAATGATGGGATTTCCAATGATAATACATGACTGCTTTTTTGGAAATAATAACTTTAATGTTGATATTATGGACAGCGAAAGTATAGGCTAAGATCTTTGAATGTTAAGGTACTTTACCTTCTCCTTTTTTCTGCCTGCTTTGAGTTGCATGAGGAACGAGTACTATCAAATCTAAATCTTAGTAGTAACTTTTTTGCTTTTTTGCATACCCTTGCCTTTTGATTCACTGCTTTGCCGGTAATTGCCATTTAGAGACTTCATTCATGTCGTAAATTAGCTATTTTTTTATATTCTTCATCTAATGCCATAATCAATTGAAAAATTCTATCTTTATTCACTTTAAATTTCAAAGCAACATCTAATTTAGTTGTTAAGCCATCATGGTATGGATTAATGTGATCTTTTATTAAGGCCCTAGCATGCATGTAAAGCCTTGGCCCATTTCGGTTTTGAAGGTTACGTCAGAAAGCCCCGTTGAAGCCCCCCCCCCCCCCCCCCCCCCCCCTCTCCCTCTCTCTCTCTCTCTCTCTCTAGAATCATACCATGCTTGAACATGATTCCTTGCCACAATGGACAACCTTAAGCAAAGTAAGAATATGGGCATTTGTCGAAGGTGGGGACTCCACTGGTCCAGATTTTCCATCAAGGACGTTTTCTCTGCCAATTGTAAGAAGCACCGTTCAGCTTTGTGTCCAAGGGATATTCATGGCGACTCCTCCATTTTGAAGAAGAAAAGACACAGATTCTGATGTATTGGGAAGAATCTAGAGGTTAAAAAATGAGAAGATTGAGAACTTCCTTTAAATCATTAATTTAAAGTCTAACTAGTGTCATTTGCATTCTCACTAGATCGAACACTTCTCTCTTATAAATAAGTTTTTCACACTTAGAGAGCGAGAACTTTCTTTAAATAATGATCATCATTAAATAGAGCAAAAACTACACAGAGCTTGATTTGTGACTAGGATTGGGCCTAGCCCTTGATCGAGACATGCCCGGTTCGTTGTCGGCATGTGGCCTGGTTTGCTAGTGGGCCTAACTTGATTGAGGTCTAGAAGTATTTTTTTTTCTTGCCATTCCTCTATATTAATTGTTACAATACTTTTCTCTTCTTCATCTCTCGATTAATTTTTTCAAGTCACTATAAGACTGTTGAGACCTAAATTTTTCTTTTTTTTAGAATTTAATCTCATAAAAAATTAGGGATTAGTCTCTAAAAAAAGAGTGAAAAGTAAAGTAAATAATTTTCATTAAAATGCATCGTGTTTTCATTAAATTGCATACATTAAGAGCATTTGCATTACTAGTGTTCAAAATTTTAAAAAAAAATTAATTTTTTAAATTTAAAAAACCGCAGCCTCTCTCTCCATCTGGGCCGGCTCAGCCCATTCCTTTTCATTTCTTTCCCGGCCCAGCCTCTCCCCTCCTCCTTTCCCCTCTCTTGGACGCTAGCTGAGCAACGACAAAAGCACAGAAAGGACGACGCGCGCGACGAAAGACGGGGAGAACAGGGCAAGCGATCGCGCGAGACGCTCGGCCGGGGGTAGGCTGGCCAGAGGCAGCTGCCATGCCATATCCCATGCGCGCCGGAGCATAAAAGGAGGGGCTCGTTTCTTGCTTGCTCGGCTAAGGGTGAGCAACCGAGAGAGGGGGCTGGTTCTTCGGCTGACAGAGAGCGACAGAGAAAGAGAGAGAGAGAGAGGGATAGAGAGTGAGAGCGAGACGGAGAGCGAGAGAGGCAGAAGCTGCCTGGGTCGAGCGTCACACTGGCCCATCCTCGACGCCAATTGCCGACGCCCTCGAGCACGTGACTTCTCGTTTCCCAAACCTCTGCATTTCCGGTGAGTTCCTTTCAGTTCAACCCGGTCGTTCCCGAGGATCTCGGCTCGGAGACATCGCGAGGCGGCCGACCGAAGTTCGATTCCTCTCGAACTGGCCTTCGCGCCGCGGTCTTCGAGCCGAGTAGGGGATTTTGTGACCGAAACTCATCCCCACGAGCCCTTTTAGCACTGTCCTGTTTTAGTGATAGAATAGCCGGGCGAGTTTTCTCCGATCCTTGAGTTTTCCGTGTCCAACCGAGTCGATTTGTTTGATGTTGAGCATTTCTTGGTGATTTGCTTGGGTCTGGATCTGAGCGGATCCCAAAATGTGTTGATATCCTCTCCCCCAAGTCAGTGCTCACTGATGAAACGCTTGAACTAAGTCAACGTAGGTTTAACCGTGATTTTCGGATCATTTAGAATGAGTATGCTCCTGTTCTGATGAAAGGAGTCCTTTATGGATCATGGAGCATGATTCTATTCAGATTTTGTTGTTGCCGTGGCCAAATCCGAACTTTCTTGGCATACGTGTTTCTTGGTTGTTGCCATGCTTAAGGCAGTAGAAAATAACTGTGAACGTTCGTTTAATGTCTTGAGATCCTTGTCTACGAATGAAGTTCTCCTTTGGTGTTTTTTATACTTTTGGTCGAATTTCCTTGTCAAGTTGATAATACGAAGAATTTGACAAATGTAGGAAAGCTATCAAGAGAAAGGAATTTACATTTGTCGTACTTTCAGTTTTCTTATGGATTCGCAAAATGCATTTAAATCATGTCCGATAAATGTTGCAATTTTATATCTCCAAACTACATGATGCAGTTTGAATCCACTTTATTAATGTGAGTATTTATTTTGTCATAATTTCAAGGACATTATTTCTCATGGGAAAATTTATGTCAACACCAACATTTAGAGTAATATTACAAATATAATCTTACACTTGTGCGTCTTGCTAGTTGCTTAATACAGGTGATGAAAGATACATAATACTTGAGAAACTGCACTTCGAGTTTTGCATATGAGAATTCTCAACCACTTCAATGGAGACTTCGGCTCCCTGCGAACTTAGTGTCAACATGGCTGGGCCCTGGGCGTTTAAACGAGCTGCAATGGTGCCCAAGTCAATATTGGCTCAACCCCCATACTCATTGTTCAAAACTCTATTTGCACTTGATCACATAATAATTTCATATATATGTGTGCATGCATGTACGAATGACAAACGATGTCTATGCCTAAGTCTATAACATTAGATAGTTTTATTTAGGTTAAAAAATTTGCTGAGCTAAGTATTGGTGAGCCCGAGTTTCAATTTGACACGCTACTCGACTAGTTTGAGCTAGAGCTTACCTAGAAACCAAGTGAGATTTTGTCAAATGATCATCATCTCAAGCTCGAACAACCCGTGAGATTCTTGACGTAGTTTCACTCCTAGTAGGTCTTCATATATGCTCGCTGTGTGAGGAATGGGATATATATAGGTGTAGGCAAAAAAATTTCCCAATTCGACTAGCATGACAAGGGATCATATCTTCTACAAGCACAAGCTGGCTATAATGCATTCTGATATCATTCGGGCATATTATCAAACATGTGGCAAGGACCTCAGTCAAAGGAGGATCTAGATGCAGAAGTAGAAAAATGATTCACACCCATATCATCACGCAGGAAACCCAGAAGGTTCAAATAATTAATAAAGCCTCAATTATAGACGATTTTCACACATGAAGTAGCTAAAGCTCTCGGCCTCTCTTCTTCGTGTACAAAGCAACAGAAACAGAACATAAGTGATACCTTGAAGAAGAGCGACAACTGACCACGAAGGAGAATCGGATTGGAGGGAGAGTGGTTCGAGACAATGGCGCTGAGGATCGGAACCAGTAGAGTAGAAATGAACGAGTTCAGAGCAATCGAAGCAAACTGACTGGAAAACAAAAGCTAACTGAGCTACGGCCTGCCGGTGAAGCGATGATTGGAGATGATGCTAGTGGCACTGGGAGGTCTGTCGAGAATTGTTGTGGCCGGCAATGGAGGACAAGCGGCAGTACTGAGGCGATGGGGAGGGAGTGAAGATGGAGAAGCTTCACGGAATGCCAAGATGTGTCGTGAGAGTCGATGCTCTGCTGCCAGGACGCCGACTTTTGTGGACAAGGTATGCAGAGGAGAGCAGTATTCTGATTGGGACGATTATGCCGTAACATTCTACATCGTCCCATGCGATCTGAGCTCCACCGTCGGGTACTGTACGCATACTTTTTTCCCACCTTGGCCAAGTGCTTGGCCACGGTGCGTGCAGTGGTGCGCTGACACAAGTCCAAAGAGTGTGTGCACACATTGTGTCGGTGTTCAGCTTCACAATTGTAGACTTTTGTACGAGTAGTATTCATTCACAGAATAACCTAAGCTTTTGTTGGAAAATATCCGCATGATGTGCCACGTCTAAAAAAATCAGTACTTTAATGACATCTTATCACAGTGCGATGTGAATGTGGGATGAGTGCATGGCTAGCGCCACTGATATTTGTATGTGTTTGACCTAATTACTCATCTACAAGTATGGATTAATTTGTTCAGACAATGTGTGGGCTTGAGCCCACTCAAAATTGGTTTTGTTAGATCTTGACAAATACAGAGCTATCTCAATGAGATAGAAAATAACTACAATCGAAGAAGGCCGATTTCAATCTCATACTTTTGTTAAAAAATTTCCATCAAATGCCTGTATCTGTTTTTAAAACGTACCATAGGAACATGGTGTGTGGTTGAGCACATAGGGGATGGACAAACAATTGCACATAGAAACTTTAGTTCTTAGTGTGTACATAGAAATTTCTTAGGCTTAGTACTGTAGCAACTTGCATGATTGAGTTTTTTCAAACCAACAATTGCAAGTCATCTTTTGCTTCAGTCATTCACAAGGTTTCTCGTCCATACATTTACTTGATTCATGAGGTCAATTTGGGTATCGTTTGATGGAGGCATCCCTCGAGACGTGTATGCCAATGCCAAGTTCGCCTATTCATAAAATGGAAAATGGTCAAACTTTGAAACAATGAAAGCAATGCAAATTCACATTCAATCAAAAGTGATGGAGTGTCCTATGAGAATGAGTACTTTTTATAGCCAAATTCCTATCTTGTGTTTCTTTGTAATATAAACAAAAGTGAATCAAAGAAGTACACATGATAATGTATGGACATCACATAGAATCACACTTTTGTTCACGGGAAATTTACGTAATTTGAGTATCATATAAGTGTAATGAAAGTCTTGTAGTGGAGAACCGCAAATTGAAACCTTACTCAAAAGTTTTGGATTAAGTCTTGATTGATATGAGGTTTATTACAAAAGCCGAGGGGTTAGCAAAGCCAAGTTTGGCATGTCAATCGCTTTGGCCATGGAGTGTGCAACGGGATATTGAACTAATCAATTCTACTAGAAATTGACTTGAGCATGAGTGTAGCCACACTATTGGCACTTAAATTCAAATCAAGGATTGTAGAGCTAGGTATGAGAACTATTCTCACTGAATGACGTCAACAGGAAATACAGTTTGCTCTCAGTGATCTTTGCATCCGTAGAAAAGCCACTGGGAGTTATCTCCAAAGCAACAAAGAACTTGGCCAAACAAATAAGGGACTGTTGCAGAGTCTGTTTTCTTTTGCCTGCAAGTTGAGCATGCTTATAAAGAAAAAAAAACAATAAAAAAGCTCCCACTCAGTCAAAATTGAGAGGGCCTGGTCCGATCTGTTGGGTCTGATCCACAATCGTAGGCCAGATCATGCCAGGCCCATGAGAGTAGGCATCGGCCCAAAAAATTTTCCTCATCGCAGCCCACGATCCACAGTCTCTCTCTCTCTCTCGATCACTCGATCAGCCGAGTTTCAGAAGATTCTCAGAAGATTCTCCACCACTAATCGACACCAGAAACCCACCCCCGCCATCTCCAATCACCAACAGCCACCGTCGAGCCACCATTGACGGCCGCCACAGGCTCGGCGATAACACAACAGAACGCATACCCTGAAGCTGACGAAGAAACTCTCTTTCTCGGGGATTCTTGAGGCTTCTTCATCGGCTTTCCTTCTCCGTCGTCCTTCAGACCACGTTATCCGCCACCATAGCCGCTCCGCCGTCGCCGGTTTCGCTGCAGCAAGGCCAACTCTCATTCTGCTTTGTTTTCTGGTCAGACACCCGAAAGTGCACGAGCCAGAGGTCGATCATCGATGGAACGGACCGAAGAAAAAACTCACTCATCAAGGTGAATCCCACGCACTCTGTTTCCGCCGCTCATGAACGAAACAGAGCCTGTTAGCTTTAGCTAATGTCTATATTATTTGGTATAAATGGTATATTAATATAAATGAAAAAAAAATTTACAATAGAGATGATAAAAATCTTCAACGACACTCTTACCTACTTTATTTTTATTTTATTTTCCTTCTCTTTCTAAATTAATTTTTATTTTATTTCTTTCTTCCCTTTCCATCATTCTCTAATAAAATTTTATTAAATAGTGAACTATAATAACATCCCTTAAATACTAAAATATGTAATAAATTTAAATATTTTATATTTATAATTGAATTTATTTAATAAAATATAATTAAATTGAATATATAAATAAAAATGAGATGAAATTAAAATAACTAAACTGTTATTTTTTGAATTTCTTATATTAGAATTCATATATTATTTATATTGAAATATGATTTTAATTTTGTTAAGTCAAGAATATTGTCATTTCAAGAAAATAACTTTCCTATTATTAATGTTATAAATCCTATCCATATTTATCTCACCTCTCCCATAGGATAATTTTATTCAATGTATATCCCCCTTATATCGAACCTTATCCTATCTTAAATGCAAGATATATGATAAATTTTATCATATCTCTAATTTTATTCAAATCGCTAAACGCATAGCTTGATGACAAATAATCATAGCCTAATTCCTTCTATTAACAAGGACAAATCATACATGAAATATTATTACAAGTTGTAAATTGATTATGGTACTTTCATAATTACTATATTATCATCATTCTATTATACCTAAATATATTTAATTAAAAAATTATTTTTAAATTATACCTTGTAAATTAATAATCTAAAACAAGTAATATTTTCTTCATAATGTTGTTTATTTAATATATAAAACATAACTAATCAAACACTATGCTATTTAAGTTAGATATTGATTAAAAGCATTTTACCGTATTTATTCATTAATAATTAATAGTAATTGTTATATAATAACAATATACTGATCATAAATTAATTATTTCATATTGTAGAAAGGTATATATAAACTATCGATAAATTGGGTTCATAACTATGATTTAAGCTTTACAATGAGTAAATCTAAGCTTAAAATATATCATAACTTTAATTAATGATCACATGTAACCAAATTTATAAGTGATAATTACACAAATGATCCCTAAATTTGGGCTTGATGTGCAACGTGTTTCTAAATTTTTAATTTGTTCAATGTGATCCTTGGATTTTAGTACATGTTCAATGTAGTCCATAAATTATATGAAAATGTTAATGTTATCCTTCATTAATTATATATCAGGAATAATATTGAACATTTTTATATGCTATAGAGACTAAATTAAACATGTATAAAAGAGTCAATGACTACATTAAATAAATTAAAAGTTAGGGGGCAATATTGCACATCGGGCTAAAGTTTGGGGACCGCATTAGACAAATTAAAAGTTCAAATACCACATTACACATTAGGCTAAAGTTTAAGTATCATTGGTGTCATTTTCCCAATTTATAATATTAGTTATAACTATAAGTTGAAATTTCATGATCGATGATTTCCTAATTACGAGTAACTAAAATCATAAGATTGACTATATTCATATTTTCTATAATTGACCAATTTATCATGGATTATAATTCAATTATTGGCCAAATCCCAAAAGAATCATGTACTTATACTCGCAGGACAAATTTGACCCCACCTTGGAAATGTCCCCAAAGAAGCGTGAACTCTAGTGAGGGAAGGTGGGAATAAAAATAGCCATTGTTATCTTTCTTGTCTAGATAATTGTAAGCGATAGCTAATGTGGCTACCAATACCATGATGGTGTGGCAGTGTGACATCCTAGCTAAGCCTGGAAGAATTACTGCCAAATCAATCACTGTGAGTGAATTCCAAAAGCATTCAATCCCGGTGCTCAAAAAGCACTTCAAAACCTCGCAAGAAGATATGCTTGTCGGCAACTTTCATACTTTTCTATGGGGTTAATACTACAAAAAAACTTTAAATTGGTACATATGTGGTTAATATACCCTAAACTAATTTTTCGACAAATGAAAACCCCAAATTGCAGACGTGACAAATTCACTCAAAACTAATTTTGGACCATAGAAAGCCCCAAACCGGTATGTTTATTATAAATTTATTCTTTATTAGTTTCCATAAAATTTTGCTATCAAATTTGCTAACGTGGATGACACATGGTGATGTGATATGGTATTGCAAGTCCACGTGAAAATCCATGGGGTAAATACCACGGAAAATCCCAAACTGGTAAATTCATGACAAATTAATAGTTCCTATATTATCAAATGGATATCTAAAACACTAGTCCTTAAGCTTGTTAGAATTCAAAGATTAGGTCTATGATTTTATCTTAGACAGAGATTATTCTTGCTTTTGTGCTTATGTGCACTTATAATTGTGGATGATTCTTGTGCAAAACAGGGTTTGCTGGGCATTAGACATTCATGCATTATATTTGTTTTTGGTTAATTTTGACACTGTAAGTGCAAAGGCAGGTCGTAGTCTTCACCTCAGCATGAAACTGATTAAGTAGTCGACAGAACTTGCATCATTGCTAGAAATTGAGTTTCCAGAAACACGTTTGGCTTGCGCAACCATTTGAGTTGGAAATGAGGTATATATCTGCTGTGTTTTCTTCGTTAATTTATAAGTGTCATCGCATCTCTAGTTTGCCCATAATGCTAATGTCTCTATTGAGAGCCATTCAGCTCCAAAGTTGACTCACAAGAACTAGGGGTGTGCATGGCCGGGGTGGTTCCCAACCTAAAATCGGAACCGCCGCAGGACCAGTTCCAAAAATTGGAACCGGGATCCACCCGTTTGTTGGATGGATCCACCCGAACTAGACCGCCGGTCCCTCTGGTTCGTGGGTGGATCCATGGAACTGGTTCATCTTCGTATTGACAAACCGCTTTCACTTGCTTTGCGGAACAAATTCAGCATTAAGAAGCAACGAACCCCATGATTTAGCAGGCAAGAAAACGCATTCGCACCCACGAATCGGAAACATAAAGTCAACGTTGCGGCACGTACACCGACTCATAAAATTACACCTAGCTAAAACTTCTATCCATCAAACGAGTTAGCTGCATAAAAAATCCCCAAACATATCTCACATGATACAAAGATATCTTCTTAACTCACAAACTTACAATTACACAACTTCCCAAACTCAAATGAAGAACTTGGCAAAAACCCAGCTAAATACCACGTTCAAAGATCACCAAAATAGACAAATCAATAGCCTGATTAGGGTTTGTTATTAGTAAAAAAAATTTAATATTAAAAATTAATCGGTCCCTGTCTGGTGGGTGGGTGGACGGATCCGCCCATGAAACCGGGAATCGGACCGACCCACCCGGTTCCCATAAATTGGAACCGGGAACCGGACTTCCCTCAAGAACCGCTGGTTCCGGCGGTCCGGTCCTTCCGGCAGTCCGGCGGATCCCGGTTCTCTTACACACCCCTAACAAGAACTGAGATATTCTGCCAAAATTGCTGCCAAATGTGTTTTACATAATTTCTTTTCTCTAGGAGATTGAAATTGGAATTTTCATCTTGAGGATGCTTGTTCTTTGGAAAAGAAATAGGGTGAGGATGTTTGAATGCAAATAGTTGTGTATTTGTTGTGCATCTAACTTGGCTTTGAGTCACATGTGGCCATGCTTGAAATTTTGTAGTCTTGTTGATCCTTGAATTTGATATGAAATTGAGTGTAATGCAATAAAAAATGATTCTTATGGCTCATCCTACATAGCCGGCTTATTTGTTGCTACTGTTGTCCTATGGTTGGTTTTATTATGGCTAGATCTATCACTTAGAGGAGGTGAATAGGTGATTGTGCGGAAGTAAAAGAGTTTAAACAAATATTGTGGCGAGACAATTTCTAATGAAGTGTTCATATCTTACCGGTATACAATTTTATCACAATAAATAAAAATAAGTGAGGGATAGAGAATTGCACACAAAAGTTTATAGTGGTTCGGCTTTTGCAAGCCTATGTCCACTCTCCCGCTTCAGCCTATAGGCTGTAATCCGATGATAGGAACCAATCGAGGTTACAAGATCTGAGCTCGAACACTCAAGCTCGTATGTATAACTCCTCACATACTCTCAACCTCTAAATGGTTACATAATGATGCTCATAAAGACGAATGTATAAAATCACAAAATACTCTTCAGACTTTGGAATTAAAAGCTTCAATTCTCGTGAATGCGAATTCTATCCCTTCAGCTTCAAGACCTCCTCTTATATTCTCATAGTCCAACTTGACCATTGGACATATCTCTAGAGGGATAATCTAGCGAATCTACCCGTTGGTCCTAGATTTGGTTGAGAAGATCCGATGGCTTTTGGATCGCCGAGGTTGATGCTTCCCATAATTTCTACCGCCCATACAACAGTTCGAGTTTCCAAAAGCTGAGTGTTTACAAATGGAAAGAATATTTCACCTCTAATATGAAATTATGAGAAAATTTAATCTCCTATAGATAGTAGGAAGATTTTCCTCTTGAGACTTCTTATAAAATTGGCAAGAAATCCAACCATCTCTACTAGCCGTTGCACGGAAATATTTGACTCATTCCTAGCCGTTTGACATAATATGTAAGGAAGGGAGAGTAAACCGCGACTTTGATTCTGATTGATATCGTATGATCATATTCCATCAAACTTTCCAACTGAAAATACTTTTATCGAAACAAAGTCTCTAAATTTTGTCAATCATCAAAATCACTTAGGGAATGTTTTCCCAATAATCTCCCATTTTTTAATGATGACAAAACTTGACGAGCAAAACTTTTTAATGAGATGAAAAAGTTTTGAAATATAAGTAGCTCTTAAATAAAGCAAATTTTGAAATAAAGCACAGTCAAACTATAATAATATCTACATTGAAAGAATTTTAGCGAATTTCTTATAGCTAATACTCTAAACTTAAAAATAGGAGATAAGAACAATCTAATTAATATCCTTAGCTTTTGCAATGTTCGAGTCTTTGAAGAACCTATGGAAAAAGTGTTAGTGCAATAAAGTAGTATAAAGTTGTAATTTTTGTTCTACTCTACTAGTCCACCTTCACCCCCTTTTTGTTAACAATAAAAAGATAGTAGCTAAAGCACAATATTATAAGCAAACCAAAGTACGAAGGTTAGTTCAACAAAAGACAATCCACAATCATTACAAACCAAATAACAAAACAATTCAAACTTCGAGAAATAATGCAATCATAGAAAATTATTTGGAGGAGAATGGTTGGTTTGGGTCAAGGTCTGGAATGGGAGCTTGAGATAGAACTAGAGCAGAGATGGAATTCTGTGGTTTCTAGAGCAGGAGATGGAATTCTATGGTTTGGAGGCAATTGAACAAGGACATAGTACTGCATATTTTCTAGAGTACACTTCATGTTTGTCATTTTGGTGTCCAATGCTTCAATCTAAGTTCAAAGGAAGACATTTAAGTTCTTCATTTCTCTCTCCATGCTATCCTTATGCTCCATCATTCGAAGAAGAGTCCGCAAAAATAGTCTCTGTCTTCGCACTATGATGTTAAGAATTCTTGAAGGATCAGTTTCTACCCCAAGTTTCATCACCATATTAATATCCTCCTGCCTTTGTGTAGCATCATTAGACTCCTCCTCAACACTTACAACTCCTTTTCCTTTTATTTCGCACAATTGGGTCAAGAATGAGCAGATCAACAATTTGCTCACTAGTAACACTAGGAATTCCAAAGAAGGATGGAAGTTAGCTCGCTGGGCAGCGCATCTTCCACGTAAGTTCTATAGCCAAAGGAGCATCCGCATGAATTTCTTGAGTAACTGGAAGATCAAGAAGAACTCTACTCATTTCACGTATTTTTGAATCTTCTTGAACAACATTAGCACTCTCGCTTACTCACTTGTCAATAGTAGCTTCTTGATCGCATCATATGGATCTTCTACATGATCGGATTGCATGGGAATGTTTTCAGCAGAGGTTTTGTAGGATCTTCTATATCATCGCTCCCCGTATGGGTGCTTCCACTTGGGAAGAGTCACTTCAAGAACCCCGCATTTGATACTAAACCCCGCTCACGGCAAAGGTTTGATCCCGAGCAAGTTCTTGATGCTTGGTGATGTCCTAACCCTTAGTAGCCTCCGATGCTCAACATTAATATCACCACTCTCCAAGTTTAGTAGTCAAATCAACATCCACCAAACTTGCCTAATTATCTATTGTTTCGAGTTGATCTTCGGCATCCTTATGTTGTTGTTCTTCAACAATGACTCTTCGATCAATGACTGTCCCTATTCCTATCTCTTCTTCCGCTTCAATCTCGACCTCAATATCATCATCAATGTTAGGCTGATAAGCATTGATGATCTCATCAAGATCAACTGTATCTTCTTCGATTCTTCGACATCTCTTCATTAAGCTTTTGTAAGAATGCTCGAGAGCTTTGTCTTTGCTCAACAATTTTCCTTTTCTTGGTGGGTCGATCAATTGGGTCTAGCACAACTTCATCTACATCCACTTTCAATAATCTACCTTTGTGTTTTTTCCAACCTTTAGCAATGTGCCTGAAACTCATTTTTCATATCATTTGCTCATCTATCTTTAGTGGAGGCAGTTGAGCCTTGCTTAGTTTTCTTGGAATCTCAATGTTCAATTCACGAAAAATCTTTGTGATTAGAGATCCATAGGGTAGTTGCCCCTTGCTTTTCAGAATTGTTCTATACATATGGTATAACAAGATGAGCGATAGAAAATGAGCGACCATTCAAGATTGTCCATATTGGCTTGGCTTCATAATGAGAAATATCAATTGTAGAAGAACCTTCTGGTGTCAAGCAGTTGATAATAATTTTGTGAAGAACAATTGGTTTCAAGGGAAACAACTGATGAGACATATGAGACTTATCATCTTTGGTAAAATCAGGGATTCTAGAGTTGTCTATAGTCAACATTAGGATTAACATCTATAGCTTTAAATTATATATACCTAACTTCCAAAATCTTTGCCAAATCCCATGCTTGGATCAGATGTGGCTTATCAAATATTGTAAACTCAAGAGTATCAACGAAAAAACAACAACGTTGAATAGAAATATGCAATCGATCATAAAAAAAATTGCTTAATATGAATACCAACAGACTCGAAAAAATAAATCCACGTTCTCTATTTAATTACTCCTCTGTTCATCGAGATCTAAAGTGTTGCTAATGCTCTTTAGATTTAATGTGTTTATCTGCACAATTTGCATCACCACGTAAGCAATAACTTTCCTTTTAAAATTAGCATACAATTTTTCATCACTATCGCCCTTCGCCCATCATCCTCAATTCTTTTCTCACCGACAGATGTTTCAAATACTTTCTCCTTCCTTTTCTTTGATCTAGTAGCACTTGAATCACCAACACTAGTGGGAGGCATGCTATCGATGGGATTAATGAACCTTAACTCTAACGCCTCTTCACTATCAAAATCATACTTGGCTAATGTCGAGAAATTACGTCATCACTGTCTCCTAATGCCTTGAGAGTGCCAATTGTCGATCTTAACTAAGAAAAATCTGAAGAAGTTTATGTACCTTCAATGCTATTAGATGAGTCGATGATTGAAAATTTTAAGGCTTCCTCCGATTTTGGATTGCAAGCCGGAATGTGATTTGATCGACGTGAACCAAAAGGACTAGGCTTTGATTTCGGAGTAGTTTTTGGTACCATGGTTTCAAAAGTGAAGAAAAGTTTGATATTTTTGTAGAAGAGAAGAGGATGCAGGAAGTGTTTTGCAGAGAGTAAGTTCAAGAGTGTGTAAAGGAGCGAAGAAAAGAAGGATAATTTTTTTCCTTGGGCATCTTCTAATGTACCTTGTCTTTAGACACTTGAAATAAATGGATTAGTAACACCAAGTTTTTCTCGAATAGAATCATAAGCCTTTTTGTCAAGAGGTTTCGTAAAAATGTCAACCGACTGATTCTGAGAATCAATAAACTGAATGTTTACTTCGCTGTTATTGACATGATCGCATATGAAATGGTGCTTGATTTCTATATGCTTGGCCCCTGGAATGTAAGATTGGATTTTCATTAGGTTGATGATACTTGTATTTTTGCATTTGATCATTGTATTAGAATCCACTACTCTATAGTCCTTTAGTTGCTACTTCGTCCAAAGAATTTGGGTGCAATAGCTACCTAAAGCAACATACTCAAGTTTAGCGGTTGACAAGGCTATCGTCGATTGCTTTTTGGAGAACCAAGATATAAGCATATTACCTAACAACTAACATGTTCCCGACGTGCTTTTCCTATCAATCTTGCATCCTGCAAAATCAGCATCGAAATACCTGATAACATAAACTCGATCTTTAGGCTATCGTAGTCCTAGAGAAAGGTAAGTATTAATATACTTAATAATCCTTTTGACCGCTGAGAGATAAGACTCCTAGGGTCTGATTGAAATCTAGCTCATGCATACACTAAAAAGGATGTAAGGTCTTGAAGGAGTGAGATAAAATAGGAGCCAATCGTGTTCCCGTAAAGCTTTTGATCAATCTTTTTGCCATTCTCACTTTTGTCGAGCTTTAAGGAGTAAGACATGGGAGGTTCTATTTTCTTCGAGTTTTCCATGTGAAATTTCTTCACAAGTTCGTTTGCATATTTTTCTTGGAAAACAAAAGTTCCTTCTTCCATTTGCTTTATTTGCAATTAGAGAAAAAATTCAATTCTACCACCATGCTCATCTCAAGCTCGTCCTACATCAACTTAACAAAATTCTTCTCTTTGAATAAATAAGGTAGTGTCAACATTACCTTTTTTGAAACCATTCTGAATAAGGAAAGTTGTTAACCTTTCATACCAAGCACGGGAGGCTTATTTCAGGCCGTATAGAGCTTTCTTGAGTTTATAGACGTGATTGGGCTTTTGTGGTTCTTCAAAGCTTGGAGGTTGTTCTACAAACACTTGCTCCTTGATGAATCTGTTTAAGAAAGCACTCTTCACGTCCATCTAGAAGAGTTTGAAACATGAAAAGCACGCGTAAGTAAAAGTTTGATCACTTCTAACTTTGCTATTGGTGCATAAGTTTCATCATAGTCGATCCCTTCTTCTTGCAAGTAGCCTTTGCCAAACAATCTTGCTTTGTTTCTCGTGACCTTTCCTTGATCATTTAGTTTGTTCCTATATACTTATTTTGACCCTATCACCGAATGGTCTTTTGCTCTAGGAACCAATTCCCATACTTCATTTATATGGAAATGTTGGAGTTCCTCCTGCATTACTTGAATCCAGTTTTCATCCGATTGAGCTTCATTAGTACTTTTGGTTCAATTTCCGAAATAAGCACCAAAGTATTGACATCGTCCTTTAGAGATAATTTTGTTCTAATCTTGTCATCAATGCTGCTAATGATCAAATCCTTTGGATGGCTTGACTTATGTTTCCAATTTTTATTGAATATGTCATAAGATGTTGTGGGTTTTTCACTATCATCCTTATCTGTCTTTTCTTGTTATTGAGACTGTTCATCTAGCTTTGAATTCTTGATTTCTTCTTGTTCTCTAATTGCGTAAGATGATTGCTCGTTTGATTAGAGTCTTCATGGATTTGAGATTTTTCATCAAACTTCACGTTGATGGATTCCTCTACTATGCGAGATCTCTTATTATAAACTTTGAAAACCTCCATCGGTAGTTAAATAACCCAAAAATATACCTCCATCTAATCTTTTATCAATCTTGCTAGACTGGTCATTAGCATTTCTTAAAATAAAGCATTTACAGCCAAAAGCTCAAAATATGAGATAATAGGTTTTCTACCTTTGGAAAGCTCATAAGGAGTCTTTTCTAAAGAAGGTCTAAGAAAAACTCGATTTACGATGTAACATGCCGTTGAAACATCTTCAGCCCAAGTGATGTAATTTTACTTTCGATAAGGAGGGTTCTTGCCATTTCTTGCAAGGACCAGTTTTTTCCTCTCTACAACACCGCTCAATTTAGGTGTATAAGAAGTTGAAAACTGATGCTCAAAGCCGCTTTCTTCACAAAAATTTTGAAAACTTTAATTTTCGAACTCTCCCTCATGATCAATTTTAATGGAAGAAATGTAATAACCTTTGTTGTTTTGAACCTTTTTGGCAAATTTTGAAAACTAAGAAAATGCTTCATGATTGTGTGCGAGGAAGAAAACCCATGTATACCTTGTATAATTGTCAACTATTACCAAGCAATACCTTTTACCTCCTAGACTTTGTGTTCCTATAGGTCCAAAGATGTCCATATGGAGGAGCTGCAAAGCTCTGTTAGTACTGACATAATTGATGGGTTTGAACGAACTTCTTAGCTATTTACCTAGTGCACAAATTGAACAAACTTCAGATCTTTCAAACTTAAGATATGGTAATCCTCGTACCAATTTCTTTGAGGAGAGTTTTGATATTTGCTTGGTGCTTATATGTCCAAGCTTCCTATGCCAAAAATCTAATTCTTCTTTGATGGAGATCAGACATCGAACATCATCAATGGTTATATCTAGTAGATAGATTTTCCCGTGTCTTCTTCCAGTAAACAACTGCTTTAGATTTTTACTTGTGCTCAAGCATTTGTTTTCTTGAAAGCAGATCTTGTATCCATCGCCACATAACAAGTCTAGGACACCTAGAGTGTCAAAACTTGGCACAATGGGACATTTAAATGTAAAAAGTTAGGAAAGTGATACTTAAATGCCAAAATTGGAGCAAAATGTATCAGTCAAATGCCAACGGCGAGAAAATCTTGCCAAAATGTTGATGTGTAGAGCCAAGTGCAAAACGTCGTTTTGCACACTAATGTGGATAAATAATTAATATACAAATTAATTAAATAAAACCATTTAAAAATATATATGAAGGCGCTGACGACTAAAGGGGCGACAACGAGTGATTAAGGGCTTAGCACTCACTGTTGCCGCCTCCCCGTCATCGAAAGGTGGGGGAGGGTCGTCGAGGTTGCCAAGCCTTGGCCAAGGGTCGGCGACCCCACCGACTAGTGGTGAGGGCTCGACGAGTGTGCAAGCCCTTGCCTAAATTTGGGGCGAAGGTCGGCCCTTCCCCAATTTTTGGCAAGGGTCATTGGTCCTTGCTCGGCCGAGCTAAGGGCCGCACTCGCTAGCCCTCTCCCGATCTAGGTTAGCTCGCAGCCTTATTGCCGATCGGCCGATCGCGCCCTTGGCCAAGGCTCGATGACCCCGTTGACCCCTTCCCCCACCTTTCCAAAGGACACCGGAAGGCGGCGCGGCGAAGGCCGAGCCCTCAACCGTCGGCTGCCTTCATTGTTTTTTTTTAAAAATTTTTTTAATTAATTTTTATATTAAAATTCGAATTGTGCCAAAATGACGTCGTTTTTGTTTTTCTTTGCTAAGTCACTTTCCCGCGAGTCATGTAAGCGAGGAAAATTAATAAAAAGTTGCCATGTAAGATTTCCGTAGGGTTTTGAATGTCGTATCAAGTGTCCCAATTTTTTTAATAAAAAAAGTGGCATTTAAGTGTCAAACTTTTGGCACTTGTGCCATGTTTTGACACTTGGGATATTCTTTTGCCTCACATAATCAAGCTAATATTGATGAGATTATAGTTCAGACCTTTGACAAGATATACATCTCTTATAATCAGTTTCCAATTTCAAACTTCCTTTGCTAATGATCCTTCCTTTGTTGTTTCCACCATTGAATATTGAGAGTTCAACGAACTTGCTCGGATCATCGATCATATGTCTTGAACAACCACTATCAAGATACCACTTGTTTCTCTTTTCTTTGGTACTTGCAAATATTAAGGCACGTTCAAGTCTTCTTTGGTACCCATATTTGTCTCGGGTCCACTCTAGTTAGAAGGATCAGCCATGCTTAGAAAGTTTCTCCAATCGGTTTAACTTTTGGAACAGTCATTTTCATAATGACCATGACCGCCATAGATGAACATTTAAGAAGGTTTTTGCCAACATGTCTTACAAACTATTTTCTAAAATGATTTTCATAGAAACTCTTGGAGGCTTCGCCTCTTGCTTTCTTTGTGGGTCGAAAGTTATTTTCTAAAATCTTTTTGTTTTTACATCCAAGTCCTGATTTGTTGTATTACGGGATTTGGATGGACAAAATATATTCCAAGTTTTTCAACCCATCTGAAAATCTTTTTTGTAATATCTAAGATTTCCTTTTTCAAAGACTCATTTTCTTTTAAAGCAAAATCAGGTTTTCTTTTATTTGAAAAGATCTTTTTTAAGACACTCAATCTTTTCTTTTTGGAAAGAATCTTGCTGCCTCAATCTTGAGTTCTCCTTCTTCAACTCTAAGAATTTTCTAGGCACAGCCATGTAATCGATAAGCAATTCTTCTATATAATTACATATTTCAATTGTAATATCAAAATTACTTACCTCAAATTCTTCTTCCAAATCAGATTTTGCCATATGACAGATATTAGCAAATTCTTCGTTACTTTCTTCGCACTTAGTGTTATTTCACGTTTCGGTCTTCAGCGTTTTCTTTGTCTTCTCATACTTGTTATTTCTTTTCTTCAGAAGAGGACAATTTGGCTTGATGTGTCCTCGCTTCTTGCATTCAAAGTAGATAACATATTTATTTTCCTCTTTGTCGTTGAAACTTGTCTTTTGTTGAGATGATTTGAAGGATTTCTTTCATTTAAAATTCCTTCCTCTTGTAGCTATTTTTTGAAACTTTTTTACCATAAGGGAAATTTCTTTGTGTCCTCGTCATCTTTGTCTAAATCCAAATCATCAGAGTCAAGATTAGATTTTAAAGCTATTACTTTCTTACCTCCTGATGCGTGATGGGGTGAGTGATTCAAGAACGGAGATTTTTCAAAGGGGATTTTTGTGATTAAGTGTATGGAGTAGTGTATACGGTGAAGAAACGAAAAGGAATAAGAAAAAAAAAGAGCGATCTCCTTCCAAGGTATAAAGGTCACGCCACCAACCGAAGAAGAGGATCGAGATATACGAAGCTCACCACCAAGGCCTAAAGCTTCCACCAGCCAAGGATAAAGGACTTTGGGATAGGAGAAGCTCACCACCAAGGCCTAAAGATTCCACCAGCCAAGGATAAAGGGCTTCTTGGCTCACCACCAAGGAGTGATCTACTCTCCAAGGATAAAAAAACCGAAAGGAGTTATCCACTCTCCGAAGGAATTCACTCAAGTAGAGGAAATCTCACCATTTTTATTCATAAAATTCGTATCTCCCCTACATTGGATAGTTTCCTCTATTTATAGGAGGATTTTAGCATTAGGAAATATTAAAAACAAACTTTAATGACCTAGGAACTTAAACGTTCGACTTTGAGCTACATAAAATTAAAAACACCTAGGAACTTAATAAAAAGCATTTATTAACACGGGAACTAAAATTTAATCTTCGGCTTTCCGCATTCTCGAACCGTTAGCTTTCCGTGTTCTTGAACCTTTGGCTTTCCATATTCTTGAACCGTATTCATGAACCTTTAGCCTTCCCAAAATTCGAGCTCCTCCTTTAACCAGAAAATAATCATCCTGAAACTTCATCAATTGGTCATACAAGACATCTAAAATGACCTCCCATTGATAGTTATCGATATACCATAAAGTACCGATAAGTAATTAACATTATTCATTGAAAATGATCCATCGAAGCACATAATGCCCAACGTCTTTATTGGCTTGGATAAGCATCGACGGTTCTGAGTTGGTCGATGGAGCCACGTTGGATGCTCCCGCATCATCCTCCCCGGGTTGTTTGAGATTTGCCCTCAAACCTAGAAGGTTTTCATCCTCCAAGTAAGGAGAAAGGTCTCCCACATTGAATGTTGCTGAAACTCCAAACTCTGCCGGAAGGTCAATCTTGTAAGCATTGTCACCAATTCGCTCAATAACTTTAAAAGGACCATCAGCTCTAGGCATGAGTTTGTTCTTTCGTCGAAATGGAAATCTCTCCTTCCTCAAGTGAAGCCATACAAGATCGCCCGGTTGAAATTGAGTCTTCTTGCGATGTTGATTATCTTTCTTCTTGTAAGATCCGTTGGCCTTTTCAATGTTGGATCGAATCTGCTCATGGAGCTTCTTCATTGATTCAACTCTTTTCTTGCCATCAAAGCTTACTTGAGAGTTAGATGGAATTGAAATCAAATCAATGGGTGTGAGAGGATTAATTCCATACACAACTTCAAATGGCGATCGACGCAGTATAACTTGGTGATCGATTGTATGCAAATTCAGCATGCGCAAGCTTTAAATCCCAATCTTTTAACGATTTACGCACCATACCACGAAGAAGAGTGGTTAGAGTATGATTTGTTACCTCCGTTTGGCCATCGCTTGGGGATGACAAGTGTGTTGAATAAGAGTCTTGTACCAAGCATTCTCCGCAGAGTCCTCCTAAGTGGCTTAAAAACTTGGAATCACGATTCGACACAATGGTCTTTGGTACTCCATGGATGCGAATAATCTCTTTGAAATATAATTCAATAATATGAGATGCATCATTGGTCTTGTGACATGGCACGAAATGAGCCATTTTAGAGAATCGATCGACGACCACCATGATAGCATCTTTCCCTCTTTGAGTTCTTGGTATAGCCACAATGAAATCCTTGCTAACACCTTCCCAGACTCGCAATGGTACCGGAAGTGGAGTATACAAACCTTGATGGAAATGGCTTTTTGATCTTTGACAAGTTGCACACCTTTAGATGATAGCGTGCACATCTCCACTCATCTTTGGCCAATAGAAATGCTCTTGAAGAACCTCAAGAGTTTTGTTAATACCAAAATGACTAGCCAATCCTCCACCATGCGCCTCTCGAATAAGTAATTCGCGAAAAGAACTCTTCGGGACACATAATTGATTTCCTTTAAAAAGAAACCCATCTTGCAAAGAATATATACCTTGAACTCCCGCTTGCAATTGTTGATAATGGATGAGAACTCCACATCTTCATAATAAAGTTCTTTCATTGATTGAAATCCAAGAATCCTAGAGTCCAATAGCAAGTATAGAATATCTTCTCGATAAAGCATCTCGCTACAACATTAGTGTGCCCAAGTTTATATTTTGAGACAAAAGAAAATGATTGAAGAAATTCTACCCATTTTGCATGTCTAGAATTAAGCTTGCGTTGGCCGCAAATAAACTTAAGCGCCTCATGATTAGAATGAAGGACAAATTGTTTTGGCCTCAAATAATGACTCCAATGATCAAGAGCTGGGACAATGGCATAGAATTCTTTGTCATAAGTTGAATAATTCCTCTTGGAATCGGATAACTTTTCGCTGAAATATGCCAATGGTCACCAGAACAACACCAATACCAACTCCACTTGCATCACACTCAACTTCAAATACTTTATAAAAATCAGGAAGTGCAAGAATAGGACTCACAAAGTTTTCGCTTGATTACCTCAAAGGCATTTTGAGTAGCCTTTGTCCACTCAAAAACACCATTCTTCATGCATTCAGTTATAGGAGCCATGACGGTACTAAATTTTTTGACAAAACGCTCGATAGAAAGAAACAAGTCCATGAAAACTTCTTACATCGAAATGGACTTGGAATCGGCCAAGTCTTCATAGCTTCCACCTTGGCTTGATCAACAGAGATTCCATTTTTGGAAACCACATAACCAAGAAACACAATGCTTGGAGAGAAGAACTCACATTTCTCTATTTTAGCATACAGCTTTTTGACCTCTCAAGACATTGAAGACTTGTTTTAAATGAGAGATATGCTCCTCCTGCTCCTGCTATAAACAAGAATATCGTCGAAATGAACAACGACAAATCGACTAATAAAGGAACGAAGAACCTCATTCATAAGTCTCATGAAGGTACTGGAGCATTAGATAATCCAAATGGCATAACCAACCA